>JAOWCC010000936.1:29756583-31018480 GCA_030867875.1 Actinernus sp. WN-2022 | reverse complement strand
CCTGCAAGATCTTTATAAAAATTGCCTAGATCCTGCAAGATCTTACAGGATCTTAAGAAAGAAATTACCAGATCCTGCAAGATCTTACAGGATCTTTATAAAAATTGCCTAGATCCTGTAAGATCTTACAGGATCTTTATAAAAATTGCCTAGATCCTGCAAGATCTTACAGGATCTTAAGAAAGAAATTAACAGATCCTGCAAGATCTTACAGGATTCCATACCAATGATACATATCTTGGTAAGATTGCATACTAAAAGGATCTTGCACTAAGGAAGCATGGCTTGTTCTCCATCCTCATAAATTCGGTAAATATGAACCTAAAACTTGCCTTGGTTACTAATTTTTGCTTGCTCTTTCATTTCTGGCATCCATATTGTTCTATTTTGGCTCCCTTCACTATTTACACCCAAATTGTATACCATAGTTGTCATTAAACACAAAAAAATAACACTGACAGTAATTGTTTTAAAACTCTATGTATATATAGTTTTAATTAATAGAAACATGCATACATGTAAGTGAGTTATCATTACAATCGCCAGACAGTGAAATGCTCCTATTTCTATAAATAAGTTAAAACTATTCAGACATTTACAAACTGCATGTACATGTAGTTTGAATTATATACAATACACATATGTAATCCATTTCAAAATTGTTTTATTCTACTAGTTTAAGAGTCTTGCTGATTTTGATAAATAAACTAAATTAGTAAGACTATTTACTAAATGACTGACAATATTATTAAAGTTAATGTCACCTAAATTAGAGGGTACGACTGCAGCTCTAAAAACCTTGCATTTTATTGGACCCCCTTTGAGCCACACTATAAAGAAAGTTATTGTTTAGCGAATTAAAATGACATAGTTGAGATGCAGTAGCAAAAACTGCATCTCAAGGAAAATGTAGGAATTCCATCACTGTAACTGGACTTCAGTGACTTTTGAGATGAAATTTTTAGAGATTTGTTGCTTAGCGAATCATGTTATCATGCCATATATGTACAAGTATCTTAGGCAGACACTAGAAAATATTCACAGTAAGAGAAACATGAAATATCTAGAACAGGGCTTTCAAAATCAGAGTAGATGGTCAACATGTACATGTACACGTAGAAAGGTTGGCTGCCATGTCAGTGCCAGGGTATTAATGTATAGATGATCAGTAGATTCAAAATTCAAGTCTGGTAAAAAATAGCTGCTGATTTGCCACAAAGAAGCTGCCAGAGTCCCGATGGGAGTCAGGTTATTTTGAATGCCTTGCTAGGAATTTCAAGCCCTTGCTTATTGTAGAAAAGCTGGTAATTCCTAGAGAATCTTAAAAACAGTAACTGCAGGTCAGCCAGTCTTTGAATTCCTTGGAATTTCAGGTAATTACATTGAATCTAAAAATAAAAATAAATTGAGTTTGCCACCCATATTAGAACCAAATGTAAAAACAAGAGTTTATTATCATAGATCTGTAGAACTTTAAAGTGAGCCTTTGCTGAAAAAAACAATGTTTGCTCTCCAATGCTCCTTATGGATGCCTAAATCTGTTATGGTGTTTGCCGTTAAACTCATTTGAATTTTCCATATGCTGCCATCTTGAATCATATGATATCACAGTGTTGCTTCTATTGTCATAAAACAAATAGCTCCTTTGTCGTGTAACAATAGGGGCAACACTGTGACTTCATAAAATCTAAGATGGCCACACGCAGAAACTCAAATTAGTGTTACAGACAGAAAAATTGAAGGGCTGTGTGCAAAAAGGACGTAAGTGACTCTTGATCACATTCTAAATTCTCCTTCAATTTCTTTGTTTTCTAAGGGAGGATTTAGAATGTGATTAAGAATCACTTACATGTACGCCCTTTTTGCACACAGCCCTTCAATTGGTCCATAAGGCGGCTAAACAAAAAATATTTGCAACCAGTTTTGAAAGTTTGGTCACCAGGGCAAAAATCTTAGTTATATTGGCAACCAGAAGGTTGCAATGTTGAGCCCTGGCAGGACAGTTACAATGTACACAGCAACAGATACACAGGGAATAAATATTTGAGAGTGAACATTGTTTTTCAACTGAGGTTCCCTTTAAACATTTAGCCACTATGAGTTTTTAAATCTGACTACATGTATATAATATATTCTTAATATAATTATGCTGAAACTGCTGTCAGAAATACATGTATAGTAAAACTGATTTATAATACAAGTACCAGCATCAGTACAGACTTCCAATTATGGTTTTATATTAAAAATAATATTTATACTAAAGGTTAGAGTTTAAAGGGGCTGTGTCATGGTATTCATGATCATGAGCGGCTTTTGTAATGATCTCCTTAACGATCTCCTGACAGGTTTGTAGCATGAAAGGATTAAGTTAGAGCAAGAATTTCAGGAAAAAAGCAAGTTGACTCCAAACATGGACAATTTTTGCAAACAAATATTATTTTTTGGACAAAATCTAAAAACCACTGAATGTGCTTGGAAACATTTTGCAGTCTCGGCTGCACAGTTATTTTCAGCAGCTAAGGAACCTTGTGCATATGTGGGGTGGTTAAAATGAAAGCAAAAATGACTAACAAATTGTATGCAAAAAGAATGACTGAATACAGGTGTTGAGGCAAAAACTAACAGAGTTAATAATTTAATGTTTCATATGACATTATAACTTTTAGTTTATTTAGTTATAGGTTTTATAAATTATACAGTTACAAATGTTTCTGATCTTCACTCACTACTTGGCAGTCAACTTTTCCCTGATTAGCTTTCATTGTTGGTGATGATTTAAATAATTAACTCTTCAGCCCCAACATTTGCCATTTGGAGTCTGATCAAAATTTAACCAAATGTATACACGACTTTCATAATGGCCGCCTCCTAATTTGCATATGTGATTTCCTGTTTCGGTAGTTTATCCACATGTATAGAAAATATAAACATTGCCATGTGAAAGAGCATGTTGACATTAGTGAACTTGTGAAAGTTGAGTGCTGTAGCTTATAAAGCAATGAAGTTACATCGAGTTGAAATTAGAGAGATTTGTATGAGAAAAACAACGGAGGCCTTACTAGCCTCGCTTTCATATTTTTCTGCATTACAAATGCTTATAGCTCAACAGCAATTTTCCACATTGCTCCAAAACTCAAAACAATTACTAGTTATAATGGAATCTTTCATGTGGTAGCATTGGTTTCCCCCTACAGATTTATCTTCCAAATTATGCAAATTATGAGGTGGCTAGCGGCGGCCATTATGAAAGTCGTGTATAGAGAAAAGAAGAATTTGGATGTGACTTTTGGGGCTGAAAGGGTTAAAAACTTTGGTCCTGCATCTTGAATTCTAAGCCAGCCTGTAAAAAAACAATTAACCAAAATAAGAATGAGTGCCGGTACTGTGGAGTGTGGTGTATAAAGTCCCGTGCGGTTTGCCAGCTGGAAACTGGAAAGCGACAAATATGTTTCTACATCCACTTCCGTTACGTTTCTACCAAAGTGACTTCGGTTTTGTGGCAGATTGTGTTGATCAGGATATCGAGATTTAAATGAGAAGCACTCTAACATGAAACATTTTAGAATGATAAAATTCGAAAGAGGATTAAAATCGGATGAGTTTCGTCGTTCCAAAAAGGCAGAATCGAAAACTTGATCTCTTGCAAGGAAAAGCAAGTATTTGACCACATACATTGTAGAAGCTTTCATAAATAGTTTCTCCAAATATATCCTGGAATATATTCAAGTATACTGACTACAGGGCTCCAACTACATTATAGCAAATGAGCAAATATATTCTGTAAGAACAAATTTATTAACGAACCGAACGCGAACATAAACTTCTGCTCACCTTCTGAATGAATGTCTTCAGAAATTCATCTCTTCCAGAACTGAAACTGCCTCTCGCTTGGAGCAGTTATTATTATCTTTCATCTGATGAATATTGGCATTGAAATGCTATTGAAAAGACTATGTAAGCGACCATAAAACTCCAACACCGAACCGAAGGAAAAACGTGATGGCGCCTATTAACATTTGAAATGTGCAAGTGCTACCAAATATGGATGTAGACTTGGTTCTAGGCCACTCGGTTAAAGCACAGGCAGCCCAAGCTGCCTCAAACCAAAAATAAACACATCAGTGATGAACAGGAACAACTTCTCAATGCACAGGTAATATTTCATGACTTTATTTACTGTTTTAAGACAGTTTCAGAGTTTTCTATAAAAAACACATACATTCCTTGTAAAAATAATTAACTTGGACTGCCTGTGGTTAAAGTGCAACTTAATGGCTTCCATGTTATTCGAATTTCTCAACGAAAGCACAGATTTTTAAAGGGCTGGATGAAAATATTTTGCTACATTAAGCAATGGGAATTTTCTTTTTCGACAAGCCAGCCAAATCGGTGAGTAATACCAAGGCTTTAGTCTAAAACAACCAGGATAAGATATATAGCAATGTTAGACTTTTTTTATCCTCTCAACAACAATAAACATTACATGTGTGAAGTTCGGAAAGTTTTAATTAAGCTACTTTATTTCTTATGAACTGATTTTCACTGTAAAGTTTGACCAACTTACAAATAAAATATTTAGAGATTACATTTGAGTGAGAGTCTTTCCAAGATCTTGATAAGATCTTGCAAGATCTTTAAAGAATCTTTCCAAGATCTTGTAAGATATTGGTAAGATCATACAAAACCAATGATTTCAAGATCTTGTAAGATCTTGTAAGATCTTAATAAGATCTTTCCAAGATCTTGTAAGATCTTGATAAGAACGTACAAGAAAATATTTCAAGATCTTGTAAGTCATCTTTAGAGAATCTTTCCAAGATCTTGTAAGATCTTGATAAGATCTTGATAAGATATTGGTAAGATCTTACAAAACATGATTTCAAGATCTTGTAAGATCTTGGTAAGATCATGCAAGATCTTTAGAGAATCATTCCAAGATCTTGATAAGATCTTGATAAGATCTTGATAAGATCTTGATAAGATCTTGGTAAGATCTTACAAAACATGATTTCAAGATCTTGTAAGATCTTTATAAGATCTTTCCATGATCTTGTAAGATCTTGATAAGATCTTACAAGAAAATATTTCAAGATCTTATAAGATCTTTAGAGGATCTTTCCAAGATCTTGTAAGATCTTTATAAGATCTTTCCATGAGCTTGTAAGATCTTATCAAGATCTTATAAGATCTTTAGAGGATCTTTCCAAGATCTTGTAAGATCTTTCCATGATCTTGTAAGATCTTATCAAGATCTTACAAGAAAATATTTCAAGATCTTATAAGATCTTTAGAGGATCTTTCCAAGATCTTGTAAGATCTTTATAAGATCTTTCCATGATCTTGTGAGATCTTGATAAGATCTTACAAGAAAATATTTAAAGATCTTATAAGATCTTTAAAGGATCTTTCCAAGATCTTGAAAGATCTTATAAGTTCTTATAAGATCTTTGTAAGATCTTGTCAAGATTTTTTTTTTTTAGTAAAAAATGTTTTTGTAAGATTATGCAAGATCTTGGCAAGATCTTTGCAAGACTTAGTAATATCTTACCAAGATTTAGTAAGATCTTGGCAAGATTCTTTCCAGGTAAGATCTTTGTAAGATCTTACAAGATCTTACAAGATCTTACAAGATCTTACAAGATCTTACAAGATCTTACAAGATCTTGACAAGATTCTCAACCTGGGATACTTCCGGTAAGATACTAAAATTAATTGTCAAAATAACAATGTCACGGACAATGGCCACATGCATATAAACTTAATATACATTTTACTACAACTGTCCGTGTCTCAACAATCAAGTGAAAATCACTAACTTGCAAAGCAAACATTTTAGAACAACAAAATTCAGCATGATCTTTCTATCAGAGCCTTTCTACATGTATCTCCTACATGTATGTGATATGAATGTTGTTGTTCTTAGATGTTTGTTAATTTTCAAATGGATTCCCAAACTAAACTTTTATTTGAATGGCCCATTTTCATGCCAACCCGTTTTACAAATTTGTAAACCAGCCATTGGGCCTTGGTGAATCCATATACAGTACATGTATTTTCGGGGTAGTGCTTTGTCTCTCACCTCTATGGCCCCGGTTTAGATTATCGATTGCGATACCATTTGTGAGTTGAGTTTGTTGGTATTTTGCCCTTGCTCCAAGGTTTTTTGGGGGGTTTCTCCAGTTTTTCTCTCTCCATAAAAACCAACACGCCAAATATTTATTCCAATTCAATCTGTGATTTAGCCAGGTACTGGCTAAGATCAGCTCCATGGTTGTTCCAAGTCCTGTTACAAATTCATGAACAGGTAAATGTCTAAGACTTCTTTTGTGTAGGCTGGACTGATTGTCTTACATTTGTCTTTCGGTTGTTTGTCAGTATTTATTTATTTAGAAAAAGGTTTAACTTCAGGCCATTTCATGACTAAGAAACCAAAGTAATCCTTAGAATTTGAATTTTTGTTTTAATTTCTTAATTAAAATAACATTCAATACTTTTTTTGTTAGTGGGGCTTCCGATGGCAACACAAACAACTTGAAAATCAAAATCAAAGTATTTATTTCCCAAAATAATGTAAATTAAGTGGCTAGAACACTGCTAACAGTTGTATTATTCCTTTTTTTCAGCATATACAGGTATATGTGTACAGTTTGGAAAGCACTTACATGTAGCAACAAGATTGCTGGTTGGCTGAGTACACATGGGAGAAGACCACAGATAAGACTTATAAAAAAAAAACTAGGCTATGTTAGGATAATTACTCATGTTTAAAAAATTCCTCTCCAGCTACGGTATAATTTCTTAAAATTATGCTTACAATATTTTCTGGAATATTAATGCAAGGTATCTGTATGTCTTGAGCATGATGATTTTAAATAAATGTCCAGGGCATTTACATGTATTTAAGATGAGGCCTTGGTTTTTATTCGATAAACACATGTGACGAAACTTTTGGCCTGGGCTGAGTAATAACAAGTGAAATCAGTTTATTGGACAATAAAAAATGTGTTTTGTGTTCATGTTGTTTGATATTTGACACTAACCCGTTTTTTTATTGTCAAAAATGTTTGCCTTCTATCATGCTATTAACAAGTAATCGCATGGGTCCCCGTAAAATAATAATTAAGATTGCATGGATCCTCAATAAAATAATTATTAAAGGAACCTTGGCTGAAAACTGTTTGTTCTCAAGTGTTTGTTTATAGATGCCTAAATACATTGTTGTGTTTGTCTCCAGTAAATTGTACACTCGACGTTATTTTGCACTGATTTTCCTGTCGATAAAATGTCCTGCATGCTGCCATCTTGGATTTTATAATGTCAGTGTTGCTCCTATTGTCAGAAAAAATAGCTCTTTTGTTGTGTAACAATAGAGGCAACACTGTGACGTCATGAGATCCAAGATGGCAGTGCACAGGAAATTAAATGAGTTTTATTGACAAGAAAATAGGTGCATAAATGACATCTAGTGTACAATTTATTGGAGACAAACACAGTGACAGACTTAGGGTAGGCATGTATAACAATCATTTGAGAATAAACTTTGTTTTTCAGCCTAGATTCCCTTTAAGAATTAATTTCACTTGTGTTAACTTAATTAGTCTTTAATTTTACTGTTTCCCAGAGCAAGTGAGGATCACTAATATTGTTTTCAAGTAAATCTTAAAGCACAGTAAAACTACATTTTGTATCAAGTGTTATCCACAAACTTAATTGAACAATAACTTTGATTTGTAGTCAATCTAAAGCTTGAGCTGAATAAGTCAACACATGATAGCTACAATGTATTAGTGTGCTGTGTGAAAATCAATGAGATTGTACAAGTGATTTTTTGCCTGAATACTGAATAGTTAGAAAATAATACTACTTAGTTACAAATTAGAGAGAAAAATAACTGCAACATGTATATTGTGTGTACTGTACAAGTCATGTACTTTTGAGGAACTATACTGCCATCAATGTTAATTTTAAAGTAGGCTGCTGCTTTGTTGCATTGCTGTTAGTAGTGTGGTCAAGCTAATGCACCTTAATGGTGCTTATTAACAAATCGTGCAAGTGACGAGTGATCAAGCGCTTGCTGATGGTTGGCCATTGCAAAGACAGGATGCCCTGAAGCCATAACATAAAGAGTTTGATTCTGGTTTGATGAATGCTAGTAACATGTATATATGTTGCAGTTAATTTTTGTTTTCAGTTGATATTTTTCTAACTAGTTATTTTGTTCTTATTAAAGAACTCATTGCTGACGGTTAGGATTGTTAGGCTTTGAATTAGTTCACAGGATCATTGAAGAAGCATTATATTTATCTGTTGTTTATAACTTAGCCCTAAAAATCCTAAATTAGTGAGCACCTGTTGTTGATGGGTAGGGTTTTTTGTAGGCTTTGGATTTGTTCACATTTTTCTAACTGGTTAATTTTTTAGGTTTATTATCCTTATTACTTGGTGAACCCTAGCCATAGGCCAGTGAAAACTCTTTGTTTACCTGTGAACCCAAAACCACTGTGAGTGACTTGTGTAGCCCTAAAAACCCTAAATTAGTGAGAACCCATTGTAGACGGTTAGATATGTAGGATTAGGCTTTGAATTAGATCACATGGCAATTGAAGAAGCTTTATATTTGTGTGTTGTTTATTTATATATATAGTGACTTAGCCCTAAAAGTCCTAAATTAGTGAGAACCTGTTGTAGATGGTTAAGGCTGGTTCACAGTAGTGATATAACAGTAAGCATAAGCAACATATGCAGACCCAGTAATCACATCTGAGTAGAACAAGCACTGCTAATGATCAGTGCATTCACTGCATCTGCATGTATGTTGCCTGTGCTTATACTTATGTTACTAGTGCAAACCAGCCGTTTGTTTTAGTCTTTAAAGTGTCTGTCACCCTTTTACAATTTTAATAGCTTATGAACCTCCGAAAAGTTTTGAGTACTTCTGTGAAGAAAGTTTAGGTTTAAAGTGAATACTCTATGTTCTACGCTTGTTTGAAATCGTGTAAATGTGACCTTTCCTGACCCATGACCGCGTAAGTAAAAGCCTGGGTCGAAACCTGGGTAGACGTCATCTCATTAATGCATTATTCTCCATGGCGCCTTTTTATCACAACAACATCGATGCATAGAAAATATACACAGTATTTGAGTTGTTAGTAAAGAAAAAAAGTCATTTTAGTCAACATGTTAAGTATTTCTTCAAATGATTGCAAAGCCGAATTAATTATATGACGTCAAGATGACGTCTACCCAGGTTTCGACCCAGGCTTTTACTTACGTGGTCATGGGTCAGGAAAGGTCACATTTACACGATTTCAAACAAGCGTAGAACATAAAGTATTCACTTTAAATCAAAACTTTCTTCACAGAAGTATTCAAACCTTTTCGGAGGTTCATTGCAAAAGGGTGATAGGCACTTTAATAGATAACAGGGCCGTCCCTTCATGTAGGACGACACAAATTGCTACCAAATTGTATTGTATTGTGTTGCGTTCTATTGTATTGTATTGTGTTGTATACTATTGTATTTTTGGTAAAAATTCGTGTCGTCCTACATAAAGGGATTGCCGATAACATTATTATTATGCTGCCACAAATTATTCATATTCACTGTAAGATTATGACTTGCAAATTATTCATTATATTTTATGTTACAAGTGCAAATTTGATTGTCTTTTTCAGAAAGACTGTTCACAAATTAGTCAACATTCAAATCAGTACAAACTTATATATCTATTCATGCACGTGTATAGGTTGTTAGCTGACAACCTACAAGTTTTTGTGAAATAAAGGAAATTTGAAAAATAAATCAAGCTTTTTTTGTAATCAATGAAAGTATATGTGCATTCTATGTTTTGAAAACGTTATATCAACTTTTAGAAAAGGCTGATGAAACTCTTTTTTTTTGGGTTAAAATAACCATATTATCAACCATTTGAAAAAAGGTTAAATTGGCCAAAGTTAACTAAAAAAAATGGGTTCTCTCAGATGCATCCCAAGTACCATTTTAATTAGTCAATTTGACTAAAGAAATGGTTATTTCAACCTATTAAATAAGGTTCTTACCAATTTCGAATAGGTTAAAATAACCAACAGGAAAAAGTCAAAGTAACCAAATCTGAAGGTTACTATTACTGATGAATAATGGGTGAAAACAACCACTAGAGAAATGTCGAACTAATCAAATTTAAAGGTTATAATTACCAAACGAATTGGTTAAATCGAACAAAAATTAATTGGTGAAAATGAATTTAAAAAAGGGTTCTCTCAGATGCATTTAATGACCAATTTTTAAAGGTTATTTCAACTGGTCATTTTTTACAGTGTAAGCTGTCGGCCGACCACTTACCGACAACAAATTTACGGTGCAACTTGTTCACTTTAGCCGCTCTGATTTTGTGTCTTTTATTGGTCGGTTTTATTTGTTTTAAAATATGCTTTGTAGATTTGTTCTCGGTAGCCCATTTGAAACTCGCGTCGTTGGTACATATTAATATTCACTTGTTCTTACATAAAGTTATATTCCGGTCCGGAGCACAAAGGCGTATTGACCGTGGTCAAATATGGAAATATCTTGACAGAGCTATATAATAACTGGGTTTATTATATGGCAAGAGCTACTTCCGGTAAAAGCGCGCGTTCTGATTGGCTGTTTAGCGGTCGAGATTTCCCCGTAATGCCTTTTTGTTTCCGAAAGAAAAGAAGACACCCTTGCCCGTTTAAGAAGATGCTATGCAGTCAAAAGTGGATAATAATTTGCGGGATTTATCCACTTATTAAAGCCGGCGGGATTTGCATGATCGATGACTTTGATAGCCCTAAAAACAGCTGAACTGTCATTACTTTAGAGAGAAATGGAAACGGAAACCGAAAGTGAAATGTATTACCACAGGCAGCCCAGACTCGACATATATTTCCCGCTTTTTGGGTTACCTGTGGTATGTTTCATAAGCGATCTCGGAAGAGTTTATGTAATTATTGCTCCTTGTGAATTCTCTTTTCCGATTCCTACGAAATAAATCTTCAATAGTAAAAGATTGATACTTAATGAAGTTGTGTGAGTGGTTCTGGGGTGATTTTGGGACTTCTAAAGCAGTTTCAGTTAGGCCTCGAAGTTTTGACGGTTGGCGGCGTGTCTACCCACAGGCAGCCCAAGCTCAAGTTACGAAAATATAAGGGTTTGTATGGGAGCGTTACGAAAATGTAAGGGTTTGTATGGGAGCGTAGCGAACTCCGTTTACAAGCCAGAAATACTGTAAAATATTTGAATCAAATGACTTACCTTGCCTGTGCAAATAAAAAGCACAGTCACGTATTTTTCTTAACTTTTGGGGGTAGAAGTTCACAAGCCGAGTTTTTTTTAAAGGTAAATTTTGCGCGGGAAATTCGCGCGGCTGCCCACCAGACTGACTGTAATACGCACGCGCAGACGTTTGACCGCTGTGTGGAAGAGCTCTAGCTCTTCGCTTTTCGTGTCCGCTGGCCGAAAAAAGCGCGGGCTCTGGGGATAAGATTGGTGTTCCTCCCTCCTCGAACTCAATTCGCAAATTAAACCATTTAGAATTAAACGAACTACGATGCATGCGCGAGCTGGTCAATGTCTCGTGTCTGTTGTTATCCCAGTGTTCAAAACTAACTTAAATATGTATTTTCTTAGTTTCTGAAGGAAATGGTCTGAGTATTTGCAGCTTATCCTTGCCATAAAGCTGTTATTCGTTATTCTTCGCAGAAAATATGAAGTGAGTCGCAAAATGTTAAAATTTCCGCTGAAGTCGTCCAGTTATTCTCCGCGCAACACGTTATTGCCGTGTCGCCTGTCGCCTTTCCCAGGCTCTTCTCTTTAAACAACCGCCGTTTTGTCGTCAAAAACAGAGAGGACCCTGGGGACGAGATTGCTAAACCGCCCGTAACACTTTTGAGTATACTTATGTGTACCCGTAACTTACGGGTGCTGCATAACGATAACCTTAAGCCTTGTACTTTAAAAGGAGTACACTTAAGTGTGCACTTTTAATTAAATTTCGTTTGTGCAACAGAATTGACGGGTGCTGCATAAAACCTTTACGGGCAGAGCCGGCTAAAATGACAAATCGCACGTAAATTGACGGAACCTTTGAGGTCCCGTATATTTAGGTGCCTCATATCAAACTTTTATTTTGCTTTTTCCTTTATATTGATTTGTGGCAATACCTTTATGTAGGACGACACGAATTTTTACCAAAAATATAATAGAATACAACACAATACAATTCAATACAACAATAGAACGCAACACAATACAATACAATAGAATACAATTTGGTAGCAATTCGTGTCGTCCTACATGAAGGATGGCCTGATTTGTTCTGTTTACCACTCGAAGGTGCACGGAGAACCTCAACAGGCTTAAAGCCCTTAAAGGTCTCTGAGGGCCTACGATTTATCGTCCTTATCCGACAAGACGTAAAGGTCTAACCATTTGCAGTTCGATCACAAAGGGGATTGAACCCACGACCTCCTGCACAGCAGACCGGAGCTTAATCACTGAGGTAACCGGGAGGCGATTTATATGACACTTCACATTCGTATGGTGATTTACTGTTTTAAAAGCGTTTCCAAACTAATGTTTAACAATATTCATCATTTAACTACGATGGTTACAATTACAGTAAAATACATTTAAAGCCGGTAATTCAATGGTCGACTGGATCGCATGAGTATGAATTATGAATTAGTAGTTCAGTACATTAGTGTCAAACTGAATACTTCTAAATATTTAACAATTATTCACCGAAGTGGAGGTGAATAATTGTTTTAGTATATACCACACTGCAGGTGAATAGCCAGCACCAAATAGTTAATGTAATTTCTGACGGTTGAGCGACACAGGAGCGAAATAGTCAGAAATTGATATTCTGCCGGCACGGTAGAGAGGTATGGATACCAGTCTATAGCATTATGGGTAATGCTTCTAGCAATATAATGCTTCGAGCGGGAAATTAAAAAGTAGTCATTCTAGGCCAGTCAGCTCTACGTTGGTTCAAATAAAAAAAAAAGGATTAATTATTTAGCTTAAGTTAATAGTGAATAGTCAGTTCTCTAACCCTCGGAGAATCCGGGTTGCTGCATTAGGTCGAGAAGTACGTTTCCGCATTTCCCCACGTTTTTTGGCCACAACCCCAGGGTGGTTTTTTCGTGGTTTAAGCGGTTTTTCGTATCTGGCAGTTTCCCATTAGTTAGGATACAATACAATATTAGTTAATTGTATTATGTAGTACGGAGTTGTCGCGTAGGGTAGGAGTTGTATGTAGTACGGAGTTGACTGGCGACTATCCCACAATAAACTATACTTACGAAGTCTCCTGTCAGTGTAGTCAGAATTTTTATTTTCTGTCAAATGGGCAAAAACTCGCGCCAGATGATCGCTGCTTTGCTCGGAGGTAAATATGAAAGATATTCACTGTTTGAGTAGCCAATCAGAGCGCGCGAAAAGTGATATTCACTGGTGTGGTATATACTAAAATAATTTATTTAACTACTCACTATCAGCAGGTCAGGAGTCCATTACCAGAAGATAAGTAATGAAACGCGGCCCATCAGTGGTATAATCTATTTTTAGAACGGCGCTCAAACTGGCTTTCGTGGGTGAAAAACAATGACAGCGTCATGGATCTGTTGTCTTTCCCCATAACAAAGTGGTGCGGTATTCCATTACCTATTGTTTTAAGGCAGAAATGAGTGCTGTGGAATCTCATGACGGCATAGACGGCGGAGGATTTCAATTTCAGCTGAACAGCAGAACCCCTACAGAACTCCTAAAATGTCTATTATTTTCCTTACAGCTATTACCCTCGCTATCACTCGTAACGTAATTCTGAGATCAGAATATTTATAAACCTTTATCAGTAAACCCACTATGACTCATTAGAGCAACTTTGCTATAACTGAAGAGCCGTCAGTACAGTATGTCAGAAACAATAGCCTCTATTATTTTAAGGAATTCTTCTCTCAAACCCAACTATAATTAACATACGAATAAAAACAAATCCACTAGATCAATTAAACAAAGTTTATTCAATCTCAAAAAAACATCTATTTACAGTTCGTTTTCCTTATCCTCGCGGAGCTGATAAATTTCTTCTTTCCCAGTTCTTGGGTTGATATGCTGTGCCGTGTTACAAGGTTACACTGCTTTATGATTAGTTTCATTGAATGTATTTTTGTCTGTTGACAAATACTAAAGGCAGTTGTGTTTTTGCCGAGGAGAGGAAAGTTCATTAATGACCTAGGTGGTCTAGTCTAGTCTAAAAACTCTAGTCTAGTATCATTTTCTAGTTGAGTCTAAAAATTGTATTATTTTCTAGTCTAGCCTTTCTAGCCGGCTAGAAAGTATCTAGTCTAGAAAGTCTAGCTGAACAACGCCCGCCGCCCTCATCCTCCTGCTCCTCCTCCGCCGCATCCTCCCCCTCTTTTCCTCCACCTCCTCATCATCATCATTTACTCCTCCTCCTTCTCCTCATTTACTCCTCCTCCTACTCATTTCCACATCATCCTTCTCATCCTTCTCATTTCCTCCTCCTTTCCTCCTCCTCCTCGTTTCCACCTCCTCCTCCACATTTCCACCACCTCCTCATCTCCTCCTCCTCACATTTTCACCTCCTCCTCATCTCCTCCTCGTCCTCATTTCCTCCTCTTCTCCTCCTCCCACGCCACCCAATGCCTAAGCTTACGCTACCCCATGGCTACCTTATATTACACACAATATCTGGACAACCGAAAGGAGGTGGAGGAAATAGAGAGCTTCAGATTCGAGTACGAGTACGACTTTTACTACGAGTACGACTTTTAGACTCAAACTATCTCTGTCGCAAGAAAGTACAAATCTTTCATTTCTGCCAAGCAATGCTGCAGACACGAGAACAAGCTACTAAGAGTATGTGTTTGTTTATATATCTTTTTAAACTGTTCGTCGATTGTGAAAAGTCGTACTCGTTGTCGTACTCGTACTCGAATCTGAAGCTCCCTAATGAGGAGGAGGTGACGACGGAGGAGGAGGTGACGACGGAGGAGGAGGTGACGCCCGGCGGGCGGCGGGCGTTGTGTCTAGTTTAGCTAAACTTTTTCGAGTGTAGGTTTTTGTCGAGGGTCGAGGGTCGAGAGTAAAAATTCGAGGGTCGAGGGTAAAAAGTCGAGGGTCGAGGGTAAAAAGTCGAGGGTCCAAAAATTGGCGTAAATTTTTATGACAAATAAGTTTACCGGTAAATAATTTTGCGGGTTATTCGTCATCAATGCCCGCCCGTCCCCGCTTCACAAGCTTTTCAAATCGTGTGACATGTCAGTGCCCGGTCTGGCGGCATTTGGAACAGCAACAGCTACTTCTTTGCAGTAGGAGTATCTTCATCCTTTTCATGCATCTTGAGTGGGATTTACTTATGAATCGTCTGAGCAGAAAAATAGCAAAACGTTGGCCAAGAGCACTCGGAAAATTAAACTGCAGACAAGCATGACCGCCTTGTCTGTATAATGATAGCTACATGTACTTTTCGCTTTAATTAACATTCCAAAACAAACATACCTCTCGAGTTTCGTAAATCATGATTAATTTTTACACTTTTAAATCGTGATTTTGGTCGCTAAATCTTGCTCAACCTTCTCGTGTGACCTCAGCCAGTAAGGGGCCGTCGACAAATAACAAAAAAAATCACTTCGGTCCATTGGACGTTAAACCCCGACACCCCCCCCCCCCCCCTCTTCCCCCTTAACGTCCAGTTCATATAAAATTGAACAAACAGGTTGACAATAAAGTACAAAACACATTTCCTTAACGTCCAGACCCATTACCCTTTAACGTCCAATGGACGAGTAGTGGATTTTTGTTTTGATTTGTCGACGGCCCCTAACAAGGAACTCGCCAAGACATCCGCTCGAGACGACGAAGCACATGTATCTCGATTTTCAGTCATGTGATCTTGAGGCGGGAAACCGTCGGGAACACTAAACTTTGATTGACATCGGCAAGCTCGTTCACACACTCTGGAAATCGGTATAGCTCAGTCTTTCTGGCTGTTTGGCTGACTTGGATTAGTTAACCAGGATAGTTTCTCGACTTTCTCTGTGGTTTGAACAATTTTTACGATGGAAGAACTTGCGAAGAGAGCAGAAAAGACCGGATTTAGTATGTTATTTAATCCTCGTGGAGATGGGAGTTGCTTTTTTCCCGCTGCAGCTTACCAGCTAGACTTGGAAGCTCAAAGCCTGAAGGACATGATATTTCGATACCTGGAAAAGCACCAGTTTGATGTGAGTACGTTTTTGTTGTTATTTATACCAGACTTCACTAGTTTATGTAGTGATACACAAGCATTGGCCTCGTCCCAGAGTGGCGATGCAAGTTCGTCTGCCTTCATTTGATGGGGGAAGACTGATTGTTTTAGACTGCTAAGGGACCGGACATTATTTAGCGCGGTGTGTGTTTGGGGGGGGGGTCATTATTTTTTGAGACCAGAGAACTGCAGGGTCACAATTTTTTGGGCAAGTCACAATGCCAATCTAATGTCCGGACCCTAATGTGTCGCCCACTCCGAACAGTAACCAAATATAAGTCAGGATTCTTGTTGTTCCAATCCCCTCTCTGTTATCATCACAAAGGTTGCATGTCTTAGGGCGTACATGCTTCGTGCCTAATTACACAATTTGAAGTCACGACATGCGACGACACTTGCAGCCCCTCATTCCGGGATGCTTAGGCCCCTGAGCGCTTCTACTAATCGCGGGTATTTCGGCTACGGGGATGCGCTTGCAAACCAAAGGCTTCTATTGCTAACTTTTTACTTTTCAATTTGCATTTTCTCAACGTGTTTATTTTTTCTCTCGGTTATTATTATTATTGTTATTACCAGAAAACAACCGGTCATGTTGTGACGAAAAAAAAAGATTTTTGTCCGGCTTAAGGTGTATTTTTTACCTCGGATACAGTTATAGTAAACTGCCCATTCGATCGGGTCACACATAAAATAAACCGAACTTGTGAGTCTTGGAACCTGTCTAAATAATAGTAAAGATTATTATTATTATTATTATTCAAATCTACAGCACGCAGGGAACGACCGCCTTGGCTTCCTATGTGAAGTTGACTTTCAAGATAAGAAGGTGCCACTAGACGTGACTGGAGTGAGGCAGTTAGAAAGCTGAGTGCAGAGTACGCCAATGATATTGTGATCAGAGCGTTTGCAGATGTCATGCACTACGAACTAGTAATAGTGTCTATGTTATGCTGAGTAATTTTATTTCAAATCGCTTTCAAATTATTAAAGTAAAATATAACTTGATATCTTTCATTCATTGCGGTTTCAGGACGACTACCTCAAAAAAATGGAGCCCCATTCAGGAGTTTCAGTAGGAACTCTCTACTTTGGTCACAGCGGTGATCACTATGTTGCGCTTACACCGATGCAGCAGGTAATGCTACTCAAACAGTTGCGAGACTTGTTCTGAAAACATTTCAAGGTGTTAATGAAGTTAATTATCCCTGTCTAGGACCGCCGCACAAGCTATGCAGATGTAGTAAAGTTATCTGCTACTTCTTCAGTCGCAAATGCTGGGGCTGACAAGAGGTCCTCGCCAGTGGGAAAAAAGGCTCACGCAAATGACGTGTGTAAACCGCATGCCAAGAAGAAGGAAAAGATTGCTGGGAATAAGGTTAGTTTATATATAAAAAAACTATATCTTGACATCATGAGAGTACAACTGAAACAAAGTTGAAGTAGGCACTACAACCCCCCACCCCACCCCGCTAAACCAATAAACCCAAACCGCCCCCACCGCACCCTCTGGAAGCCTATTAATCCCGATAAAGTGTTTCCTGTTTCTGTTTTCCTCTTGTTATGGCTATACAGGTGCAGAATATAAGGACAAAGTTCCCTGAGATGGACTGGTGGGGTGATGCACAAGTCTTCAACCCAGGAGTTGACAAGGTCTGGTTGATAAGGACGTCTAGTATAAATGCGGGACGCCCAAACTCGAGGACTAAACCTGACCGCGCGGTGTTTTCCTTTCCTCTTGGTGGTCGCCATTTTGTTTTCTGTATCAGCCTTGGTTTAAAATTTAGTTTCACGCAAATTTTGCACCAAGGGCGTCTAGATTAGGGCGTCTCGTCTTTATACTAGACGGCTTAGACGTCATAGATGACTAAGACTTCTGTTAAGGCCGTCGATTGAACGCCCTTAGCGAACGACGTCTAAGTCGTCTGCATTATTTTCCGTATTTATACTAGACGGCTAAGACGTCTGAGACGACATAGACGTCTTGGACGTCTTAGTCGTCCTCTAGTATAAATACGGCCATTATAAATCTAAGGCCTACGGCAAACGTCGAACTTTAGTCGCGCCGAACTCAATTGAAACAATAGATAATTATTATTATCGGAGCTTATAAATGGTCTTAACTTAAAAGCAGCTCTAATGTACGTTATGTGATCACGGGCCCTTCCGGCAAAGACTATAGTATTAGTTAGTAACACTACCTCCACACTTTGTGATTTAAATTTCCTAATTTATTTGTCGTCAGATTCTGTTCGACGAAGAAGAAAGTCCAATAGAGACTGGTGGAGACAATGATGCAGACAAGGAAGTGCCTATCATCTACATATCAGGTTCAGACGACCAACAGACAGATCCCTCTCCATTACAATGCAACAAAAGGCGGCGCAACAAAAGGCCACGTAACAAAAGGCGGCGCACTTTATCGGTAGGTATTTTCAAGTTTTACCATTTTGTCCAGCCTTATCTTAATATAACTTTTTATAAGTTTACAACACAAATCTTTTTTCCTGTAGGAGGATAGTTCGATTATAGACCTGACGGTGTCATTTAACCGCCTTAGCTCTGCGGAGAGTACACCAAAGAAGGACCAGGGTCTCAGAAATGACTGCAACAGTAATTGCAAAAAGAACTTGTTCACCGATGTGTTAAGGTAGGCGAAATAGTTGTTGCCGAACGCATTGATTTGGGGTTATGTTAGGAAGAACCCGCCAGGGTTCTGTATGCGGTGGCTGGTTGGGTAAACATTCGAAACGCCTTCGGCAAAGATCGATTCCTAATCGGAAACTCATTAGATTTGCTCAGTGTTGATCATTTTACCTTCGACAGCTCAAGGTCAACTGTTAAAAAAGAAGTGGATCCCATGAAAGTGGACTCGGAGACATCGGAGCAAGAGGACGATCTGCTGGAGAAACTGAAGCTGATTGCTAAGGGCAAGTCATCGCCAGAAGTGTATGAATCTTTACTGACAGAAGGATGGAAGGAGTCAGGGGAATCAGAAGAAGATCAAGTAATGCTGGGAGATGAACCGGAGCAACCAACTCAGCCAAAGCTGGACGAATCAACGAGCGCTCCTGAAGAACCAGAATATTCTCCGGGACATGCCAAGGAAGCCACTGCAGACAAGGCATACTCCATGGAACAATGCAACGGAGCACTACACAAGACATCAGCATTAAAGTAAGTATATTTCCTTGCGCGGCAGCTGTTATCCATTGATGCTAATTGGAACTCCAGTTACACCAAAATGCTGTGTTCCAACTGTCAATAACATTATTGCTTTATATGATTTACCTCTAGGGCTAAACAAGCGTTTCGCGACACGGAAAGTTCCAGCGACGAGGTGGACTCAGAGCAAGATGCCACACAGGTACGGCAAAACAAAAAGAGGAGAAAGAGAAAACAAAAGAAGGCAGGAGAAGACATTTGGCTAGATGTAAAGAGGAAAGAGGTGGACAGTTTGCCGATAGGGATCGATGGTCTTACTATATATATAGTGAATCGGGACCAAAAGGATATGAAAAAGCGTTTGAAAGATGGCAGGAAGTGGTGCAAAGACTGCCCGACTTCTTGGAAGGGACGCGAGAGGGTACGTTATGCGAACTGTCGGGGGTCATACGAATGCACAAACAATACATGTCCGTTTTTAACGGAGTATGGTGTTGGAAACACACGACAATGGAGAAAACGAGCTGGAAAAGTTGCGTGTCAAGGGTGTGAACACTCGGGTACCTATGTCCCTTGCAGAGCTCGGCGCTACGTGTGCTACGAGAAAAAAAAGGCTACAATATTCCACTGTGGGCTTCATACTTGCCCAGTGTCAACTTACGTGGAAAGAAATAAGCAAGAAATAGAGCAGTTGATTAAAGATAACCCCAACATAAAACCATCGGAGGTACAATCTGCCCGCATTTTGTCGGCATTCCGGAGAGAGGAGGATTGGCAGTCCGTAAAAAAGCAAGTTGAATCTACCATGGATAAGGAGTGGGTTTCCAATATAAAGAAAAAGGTGAAGAAAGACATGGAGCCTATTGGTCACGATTTCGAAGCTGTAATAACGTTTAAACAGTATTGTGACAGAAACGATGTGTTTTATATCTATAAAGTGAACGATAACCGTGGTAATCCCGATAAGCCTTCGTTTATATTAAAAATGGGGACCGAAAAGGCAAGAATGGCCATAAAGATGGACAGGGAGGGGGATCACTATCTGCGGGAAGAGTACTGTTTTTTTCGATGGAAAAAGAAAAAGGTGCCGGGGATTCGTTACGTTAACGGCAAGTGTTTACCACCCCTTGTTACGAAAGCAAGTTCCGCTGGCCACCATGGAAGCTACTGCAGAGAACACAATAAACATTGAGTTATTCTGGACTATGTTTAACGAGGTCCTCCAAAAAGTAAAGGGAGAACAACATTACAAATTTCGCCCAGTTGGCTGGTGTACTGACATGGCTGGAGCCAATCTGGCCGGAATTTGTGCGGTTTTCGGAAGTGAAGCAACCCAGTATATTAAGACATGCGAATTTCACTTCAAGGATCACAGAAACAAAAAGGCCAGGAAACTTGATGAGGACAGCGCAAAAAGTTTTAAATCCCTCTGTGATGACTTGTTACAGACTCTAACTGTTGAGGGTTATAATTCTACTAAAGCCCAAATGGATGCCTTCATAGAGGAACATGAAAGCAGGAAATTCTTAAAATCATGGATTTCCTGGTGGCATGACAGGCGCGGCTTTATTTTTCGTGCCTTTTCCCCCCAAAATGCCCCTCGGATGAATCAAGCTGAGGTCGTCCATGCCAGCTGGACTCACCGGGACCCCTCAAACATGACCCTACTGGATGTTTGCATGGCCGATGTCAGGGACACTATAGTCATTGAGGTGGAGCTTGAGGGATACAAGAACGGAACATGCAAGGCAGGAAACCGGGGCCCATCGTTTGCGGACCTGCAGAGACGGCGGCATGTGAGGGAGGTAAAAAAGGCCAAGCAAGTTGGAAAGGAGATGTTTGAAAAGAGCGATGGCCACCTCGTTGATCCAAAGTCGTCCCACCACCCGAAGGAACGTAAGTCCAGTGCAAGGCAAAAGACGTCAGCACTGGCACGGCCATCGCCGTCAGCACCAATCAGACCACAGTTACATCAGCCCTCACCTGTACCACAGCCACCACCACCGGTCCCACTAGGATCACAGCAGCAACCACCACCACCTGTAGCACTGGGGGCGCCACAGCAGCAAATACCACCACCATCTGTAGCACTGGGGGCGCCACAGTGGTATTCCGCCCGTACATATCCCCAGCAGTCATCGTTTGTACCAGTACAGCCATACCGGTATTCTGGTACAACACCACCACCATTATCTCATCCGACACCAGGGTTACAGAGACCAGCTACAGCACCCATGGCACCACAGTGGTATTCTGCTGCATCGCCACATTGGCATTCAGGAATGTCACCCTACTCTTACGAGGTTGTGCTTCTACCAGCAAAAGTACAAAAATGTTATGGTTGCGGAAACAATTTCCTGGACAAACACAGAAGCTCACCATATAATGTAGTAATTAAACACGTCGACAAGCGGATTACTGGCAAAAATCCCTTAGGCCATCTTAACTACACTGCAGATTTCGGTAACACCTATTACCATCCCTCAATAACACATATTCGAAAGAAAAATCCTTTCTTTGACGGCGTCGTGCACATTAACAAAGCATTGTATAATTCACTGGAGCCGGCTCAGCTTCAAGTGATCAATTCCTTTCAGCTAGATATTACACTGAACTAGCGGCGTCTCCAGATAGAAGAAATTGAAAAAGCTTGTGAAACTGCAATGCTCCAGTTGTAGATCTAACATCATAAAAACTGAGAATAAAGACAAAAGGCAACATCAAATTCCTTTCAGTTTTCTATGTTATCTTTTTTTTAGTTCTCTTGTCTTTCTTTACAGGTCCCTCCTCGAGTTGTGGCGGCTGAGCTACTCGGGTTCCAGAGAAATACGAAATGAGCTTTTAAAATGCCAATGAATGAAAACACGTTTTTATAGTTATTTTTTTTGTAGAATGTGCCGGTAGCTAAGTTGTTTCAAAGGGGGTTCGTTTCTGTATAAAATGGTTCGTTGATCGTCGTTTCTGCATTTATGCATGAACTTTTTACTGTAAATTATTTGGGAATTTTGCATCGAAAAGGTAGTTCGTTCGAATTAGCCCGTCACTTTATGACGCAAAAACGATACACTGTTCTTGCTCGTAAACTCTAGACAATGGTTGAAAGCACTGACAGAGGACATGCTCGAGGATCCAGCGCTAAAGTGAAAATTACCAAACAGAATTATAACCTGCATTCATATTCTTTCCTGCCGGCACGTCACTGATGACGTCATCATTGACGGACCCCCTGGGATGGTTTGTCCGGTCTAGAAGCTCATTGTGTCCAATTTTGGTGAATATCCGTTCAGCCATTACCGAGATATCCGCGGTGTTCAGGAGGCCCTACGTCGTAGGGGCATGAATTATAATAGTATAGATAGATCTTAAGCAATATTTTGGACCCTCGACTTTTTACCCTCGACCCTCGACGTTTTACCCTCGACCCTCGACGTTTTACCCTCGACCCTCGACTTTTTACCCTCGACCCTCGACGTTTTACCCTCGACCCTCGACGTTTTACTCTCGACCCTCGACCCTCGACAAAAACCTACACTCAACTTTTTCTAGACTAGATACTTTCTAGTCTAGAAAGGCTAGACTAGAACATAATACAAGTTCTAGACTAGACTAGAAAATGATAGCTAGACCAGAGTTTTTAGACTAGACTAGACTACCTTACCCTGGTTCCAGAGGGGCTTCAGTGCTGCTAAACGAGAATTCGAGTCGCGAAGCGACTAGAACTGAGTCGCGAAGCGACTTGAGTCGAGGAGCGTAGCGACGAGCCCCTCTGGCCACTCGAGTCAAATTTTCCCGCATTCTTGGGAAAAATGAATCCGCTTGCTGATTGGCTATTCATGAGATCGTCATAGAAACCACCAAAGGTCTATTTTGATTGGCCCTCAAATACAGATAATGACGTACTCCGTCAAAAACCGGTTTTACAAGTCACCGTCAGAGCATATTGAGCAGAAACACAAACAACATGGCGAGTTATTGTGAAAATTTCGATCGTGTCTTTTATAGCGCTGTTCAGTTCGAGCTAGCCTCCAAATTTCCTAATGTCTGTAAACTGAAGTCGGTTTAGGAGGACTCACTTTATGAGTTCATCAAGCGGCGAGATGTTTTCTCTGTTTTGCCAACCACGATTTTCCAACTTGTTTCTGGCGTCTGATATACGAGTGAAAATTTCTCACCTCGACTGGCTTTTCAGGACGCTTTTCTTTTGGCGGAGCAAACAGGTCATCGTGGAAATTAAGTTGAAAATTCTCATCAGTAGGCTTGCCGATAATGTTTCCCTGTCGTGGACGTGCATATACGAGGGGAGAAAGAGCGCTCCGCTTCCTTTAAGGACTTCTAGTTGAAGGTGTACCATGTTTATTGGCGGGAGAATCACTAATATTATGACACCGCTTAATGTACCGATCAATTCGAAACATCACCATCCCCCCCCCCCCCCCCCCCCGGGCAACCCCCGGGCATTTGACTCATTTTCGTGCCCGGAGAGTAGGGAATTTGACATCGGTAGCTGTCCTTGGGGTGGGGATTTTGACACCTAATGGGAGGGGTGGTGGGGGATTTGAACAAGTTGTCTCGATTTCGAATTCATGTTCCGTTCTCGTCCTCGATCGAATCATGGAGGACACTTTTATATTAGATACATTTAAAGGACAAAACTCCGCTTTTGTGAGTGAGTGGCTGAAGAAGAAGGGACTCCAAAAGCTGTGTGCTGTGTTTGAAGGTATTAAAATGTAAATGTCAATTACTTTTGAATATTTATAAAAGGCTCGACATGTTAAACAAATACCTGGGATACAAGGTCAAGGGCCGGCTGACTGATATTGAATGCTTTTAAGTTATTATGGAAGCTGATGTTTTATAGAGGTTGCCCCTCCCGTGACAACCACAGCTCGAACGTTGCTTTATTTAATACTGTGTTGTAGTCCATTTGAATTTTAATATATTTTATTCTCAGTCACGAGTCACACAAGAACTATAAGTTTGTCTACCCCTTTTTATATACGTCCTACTTCGAATTTCGTCGCTTGTTAAAAAAGTACATGCATGCAACGATGGGAAAACTTCAAGAACATACTGAAAGCATTGAAATCAACTCCATCCGAAATTGTTAACGAAGACATTTTAGTCGGCCCACAGGCTAACCATCCTCCCATTTTGTGTATTTGTGACTGATGTTTTAATAATCCATCATTTCTTAGCAAATTGTAAAATAAAATACCTTTTCACTTGATTCTGCTGTGAATGTGTTGATTTAGCGCGCGCTCATAATACAGCTCGGGTGTCCTGTGGCTCAGGATTGTTTATATATAGCTCGGGCTTCCTGTGGCTCATCCCGCCAACCTGAGCCACAGGAAACCCGAGCTGTATTATGAGCGCGCGCTAAATCAACACATTCACAGCAGAATGAAATGAAAAGGTACCCAGGTTCCAGAGCTTTTCTAGAGAGAACAGGAGCGGCGATCAGCGAGCTGCGAAGCAGCGAGAAGAGAAATAATAGATGATTAAAACATCAGTAACAAATACACAAAATGGGAGTATGGTTAGCCTGTGGTCGGCCCATTCACTCTCCCGTCAGTACTGCTATTTTCGAATGACCTTCGGAACTGTGAAAAAGTAATAACGTACTGACAACGTATCGTCGTATTAACCGAAACAACGTAGTCTCAGGTACATTAAGGCCTGGGTCTCAATCTTTTCCATAATGGCCGCCACAAATCAAGAGGGGGTGGTCTATCTCTTCGTGCTTGTAAGTTGTTTTCATGGCACTTTGACAGACTCGATAAAGGCACGAGGCTAACAATTTCTAGTGACAGTTTCCATGGAAACATGTAATGTGACCTTTGAACTTTAATTTAAGGAAATTTGAAAAAAGGCTCGGGGAGGAAGGTAGAGAGTTTTAATATGACGGGTATTTTACTGTAATCGAATCAGGGTTAGGGCATACTTTCTTGGTCCAACTAGAACGGTTGGAAATTTTAAGAGGAAGGCCAATTAAGGTAAATGTGAAATTTGATACCCTCAAGTTTCAACGAATTTAACATACTTTTCCACGATGTCTAGTTGGACTGAAAAACTACATCGTAAACTGCATTAGTTCCACCCGTTTTAATTCTGACCTTTGTGCGCTCTACTTTCCTCCCGAAGCCTTCTATGATATTTTCTTCAAACTGGGATCAAAGGTCACAGGGTCCGTCGCTATGGCAACCATCTTTGCCAGAATGTTAAAATGTGGACTCTACATGAGATATAGTGATTTAAATGTTATCGGGTACAACCAAACGAAAGTAGACCACCCCTTTACTTCTAAGGGGTGTGGTCATTCTTGACCCAGGCCTTAATATACCTGAGGTGTAGACAATGGAATGCCTCCTTTGGACATTAAGTTTATTAAACGCAATAGTGAAGAGCAGTTTGCTCCAGGAACGTGTTTTTATATTTTTATATTTTAGATTAACAGGGCACAGCCTGGTTATTTTAGTAAGATACCTGGTTGTCATCAAGTAGCGCTGTTGTGCCTGATGGAGTGTTTTTTAACGATGCTGGCTATGAGGACCCAGGGGATACAAACAATGGGTAACTAATGAGGTGAACCAACCCAGAACGAGATAAAAACTTACATCACGTGTTGTGAAACTAAAAATAGATTTTAAATAATTAGCATGGGACATGAGCATTCGTTCTCTTACCTCCTTTATTTGTTACTCCGCGGAGAACTTCTCACGAACTCCCCCAGATTCTACTGCATTATAGCTAAGTAGTCAGTAAGTTCGTACATGTGTGTACCGCAAGTGGGCAAGCCATGCTAGGAAACGGGTTAAAAAAAACAAGTTGTACCGTACTTATAAACTTACGCCCAAAGCACTTTGAAAAAGATTTCGAGATACTACTAAAGTACAAATTGTATAAAGTTCTGCAACGTTCGATTTACGCATCAGTCAATTGAACCCCGGGATTGAACTCCAACCACCAACCCCCCCCCCCCCCCCCCATCCCCCCCCCGACTTCAGTAGTGGGGTTAACCGGGCCTAAGGCCGTGGCAAACCTCTTTAGCACCTCGCTTTCTTTGGATTGGCCAGGGAATTAACGCCTGCAGAAAATCTACCGCTGATTTAACAGGGCACAGTTTTGAGCATAGAACTGATTCCTTTAAATAGTGTGGAGTTTTACATTTTCAGAGCTCTGAATTAGTATCTGGGTATATCTCGGCGAATGTAGCAATCATGCATTTAAATGTAAACCACTCTCCAGTGATCGTAGCGATCAACTTATCGCTGTATGGATTGCGAACTGCTCAAAACATTTCTCAGACATTCATTGATAACGGTATGCAATTTTAATGTTTTTTTTAACAGGAACCTAGTGTTTTTTGGCCGGGGATATGATTGCTATGTTGTTGCTATTTAACAAAAAGGTTTTGTAATCAAACGTTTGTTGAGTACGTATTGGTCGGCTAGGTTTCATGTAAGTAAAATAAAACCTATATTGAACCAGCAGTTTGTCTCTATCCTTTTTAGAACTTTGTTTCAACAAGGAACATCGCAAAATAAAGGCTGTGTTACAACTGTCTATTTAAAAAAAAAATGCGATGTCAACCACTATGTCCCGGGGGTAGGGGCATTTGATCGCCTAATACGACGATGGGGTGGGGAATTTGAACAACATTTTTGGCCCGGGGGACGGAAATTTGAACAAACCAAACTCCAAAAATTCAAATGCCCGGGGGTTGCCCAGGGGGGGGATGGTGATCTTTCGAATTGATCGGTAGTAGTTAGTCAGGTCACTTTGGGGTCAATCTCTGGCTCCTGATTGGCCGAGACAAGGGGCGGGGCTTAGAACGCCGCCATTACGCACGCGGTCCTGTCAAAGGCCTGTCAAGGCCCTGGGTTCCCAAAGCTAGGCTTCTGATTGGTCGGTAGTTTAGGAGGCCAAAGCGAGGCCTGGGATTGGTCGGCAGTTTAGGGGGTTCCCGCCAGGGATGGAGGGGATCGGAAAGGAGGGCAAAGCGAGGCCTGGGATTGGTCGGCAGTTTAGGGGGGTCCCGCCAGGGATGGAGGGAGGTTTTTGTCGGAAGAGAGCAAACCCAGGCTGGGGATTGGCTGGCCGGAAAAGACCCCGGGTCGTATAAGAAAGTGAACCCCCTTTGTAAATTTCAGTGTGAACGATGCTCCCTACGTGCTTTTGTGGGTGTTACGCTAAAGCCGTCAAAGGATTAGGGGGGACGCCAGAGTGTGTTTACAAGTGTGGACAAACAGCGGATTACAAGTCGAAACCCGCAGTGCTGCCGTGCAGTTTTTATTTTACGGAGCAAGACCTGCGTTTGGTGAAAGCGGCCATCCCGGTCGGAACTTTATACAATACATTTCCCAAGTGTGGCCACAATTTGTGGATGAAAGTGGGGGTGAGCCGAAGCGTGAACAATCCGAACCGCGTGTTCTTCACGTGCACGGCGCCATCGCCCAACCCGAAGTGCGAGTTTCCGCTGGGATTTATGTGGGCAGGCCCCCCGGCAGAACCTATTGGACCCCCACCCCCTAAGAAAGCTCAATACTACGCGTCGCCATGGACGTCACAGGCCCCCCAAGAAAATCCACCCGCCTCTTGGATCCATCCCAACGCCGCTACGCCTCTTACGGGTCCCCCCGTGGAGAGTCTACAGTGTCCCCCGAGGGGTCCCCCGGCGGGGCCCCCGGCGGGGCCACCGGCGGGGAATGTGTGGAGCCCGGCAGAGACGCCCTCAGGACCCCCCACTGGTACAACGGCCGAGGGTCCCCCGCCGTCCCCAACCCCTATAGACATCCCGACAACGAGCCGGGCCCCTCGCTACCAGCCCCACACGAGCTATTGTTATTGAACCAAGAAGACCTAGATTTGGAGGACATGCCGGACAACCGGGATACAATCCCCAGGACTATGTGGAAATTGGAGTGTTAACCCTTGTGGCTTTATTTGATTCAACCACTATGTAATTGGAGACAATAAAAGAGACTTTTGTTTGAGTAAAAACAACTTTGTTTTTCATTAATTAAAAATAAAATACATGGTGGGGTGCCCCATTTCAGGTACACCAAATTAATTAATTAATACAAATGTATTGAAAATAATATTAATAATAATGTAAGGTATCCTTTCAACCAAATTATAAAATTATAGAAATATAATATAAAAAAACTATTTACAGGCCATCCCGTGGGCCCCATTCGAGAGAGAGAAAATATCCTTGTAGAGAAAAAGTGGACTAATCGTCCTAGTATTTATGAAAAAGTGGGCTAATCGCCCTAGTATTTATGAAATAGAATATTTATGAAATAGAAAAAAGGGGCTAATCGCCCTAGTATTTATGTAATAGAAATTTTAAAAAGTGGGCTAATGGCCCTAATAAGTTCTTAAAAATTTAGAAAAAACAGAAGAACTTCCCGTGGCATAATTTTTTAGAAAACAAATCCATAATGCTGTTGGTATTCGCGATCGATTGGCAAAACAACAACGCCAAAAATGGTTCCATGATGAAACAAAATTAGGCTTCCAGCTTTTATGTAAAATAGGTGCCGGAATTTCTCCTGGCAAAAATAACACCGGGGGACTTTGTTTCTGTTAAGAAATGTAGATATCCCGGAGATTAAGCAGGCGGCACACACGGTTCTCCTGCAACAGGGCAGTGGTGGTAAAATATCCTCTTGTTCTGTGTTACATTTAAAACACTAAAAAATAAAATAAATAAATTTAGGTCTAATTTATGCCACGGGAGGAACTTCAGGAAAATATTTAAAAAATTCCAACGGCGTAAACTTTTCCTTTTATCGAGGGTAAACAAGATCATAACGTCGACTATATTTTTTTGTTAAGGGTAAAGTCATGCCCCCAGATGTGATGCCATGACGAAAAATTATAATGGACCCCGCCCGGACATAGAACGGATGTCTCATTCTTGTCTCACAATAAAAACATTCAGGGTGTCCGTCTTTTCTCAGAGCCGGTTTCAGCAACCCCACAAAGCAGGAGGGACATATTGTTTCGCCACAACAAGGCATAGGCGGCAACTGTTGTTGTTGTTCTGGCTGATGGCCACAGTATAAACACTAGAAAAAATAAAATAAGAATTTAGCACTCGATGTGGAAGAAAAGCTGAAAATCTGCCCCACCCCTCGTGATCCACTTGAGAAAAAATGGGGTGGTGAGGGCAGCGCTTGTAAATAATTCCAACGTTACAGTGACGTTGGCATACGGTTGTATTCGAATGGCACTGCCGGCACCAACGGAATGTAAATTCTGTCAACGGTTCGATAAACATGACAGCATTGATAGGGTCGATACCCCAAAAGCGTTTATTATGTGGGAGTTCCTGGAAACTATTGTCCCAACAATAGACTGATTCAAATTGCCAAGTATCCAGACAGGTAATTAACAAAAGTGTAGGGAAAAATAATTTGGTATGTTTGATTTTCCTCTTGTCGGCCCGCTGTTGTCCGCAGACGTAGGCCCCAATCCGCGCGATGATTTCCATTGGGAGTCCAAACTGTCTTAAGCAGAGCGCATGGTGAATAAAATGTTTGTCTGCTAGATCCGTAACCACCGGACCAAAAGTCTGTTCGGAAAAGAAAAATTAAAAAAGAAAAATTAAAAAAGAAAACCGAATAATGTTTTAGAGAAATTAGTTCGCTAGAGGCGCTCTGACAAGAGCGGAGATCTCCCCCCGGTGGGGACCTCGAGAAAACCCTATAAAAATTAATCAAAACTTTTACTGAATGGGGAAATGTTTGCCAATAAAATTGAACGGCTCTGTGAAGCAGCGACCGAACGTTAACACTGTTTTAGGGAGGTGGGAGAACATCAACAACAACAACTTACTTGAGCCAGGTTCAGCGTGGGAGTGCCTCGGATATTCTAGAAAAACAAAAGAAAAATTAGCGGCGGTATTCCTAGGCAAAAAGAAAGTCAGCAGGATAGTACCTCCATCTCTCGAATGGGGCGACGGACAGCCATAGCGTTGTTGTTGTTTTGTCTGTAGAAATAAAAAGGAAAAACAAAAGAAGAAAAGATTAGTAAGGCCTCAGGTTGAATTCCAAGAGAAAATTTTGTGTAAACTTACCGGTTGAGTGGCTGGTTCAACTGTGCCGAAGTTAGTTTTGGGGCTAGTATTTATGGGGGCAAAGACTGGGCTGTGATTGGTGCCTTAAGCTCGGCCTACGATTGGTTCGCTAAGCGAAGCGAGCGCTGTGATTGGCGGGGTCATTCAATCCGAAATGGGCTCGAATTCGTTTTCAGTGGATTTTTGGTTTTTGACTCTCAAAATTCACCCCCAAAACAGTCCTGAAAGGGTCTGAAATTTTTGCTGGAATTAGCCCTCCAGGGTTTCTAATTTTTCCACTATTTTTTTCGTCTTCGGCCACCCGGGAAAGGGTTCCTTTTACTGCCAAAACCTCGTACACGCTGAATCAGGAATCGAGAGCGCGCGCCTTTGTATCACGCCACTTTCATTCACGAGAATCTAAACTGGGATAAACCGGTTAGACTAGTTTTCCACCAATCAGGAGCCGTGCGTCTTTGCCTCACAAAATCTCATTCATGAGAGGCTCCTAAACTGGGATAAACCGGTTGGACTAGTTTTTGTTTACCTAGCGGGGCGCGTTTGTTGAGAGGATTTAGGTTTTAGGATTTAGGAGCTCAGAAAAGATGTTTAGAAAATGCAAAATGATTACGGCTTAAAGAAGGAAGGAAGAAGGGCTCCCCCCGGGGTGGGGCGAGATAATTTTAAAGAACAAGGGTAGGGGGGAGGGGTTTTTCAGAGGATTCTTAGATCCTAGGTGTTCAAGTCGAACCAAAAGCGGATCGAATTCCACCACTCACAGTCCGTGCTCCTTCTAGAGGAACCAATCATCGGCCGAGAAAAAGGCACCAATCAGAGAACAGTGAAAAAAATATATAAGGAAGAGAGGCATTTTGATTTGGGTTAGTGTGAGCATGATGGATTCTTGGAATTATCTAGATGAAGAAGGCAACCCAGTCATCACTACCCTCGAAGAAGAGGCCTCGCCGCCTCATCCCTCCCCGGGGGGAGACCCAGAGGACGAGCTCGCGTACGAAGAAATAAACCCCTACAACGCGGATGATTTGTACGCCTTCCTGGAGGATGTGGATTTCCCCCCGGGGGTAGACTATCCCTTGCAAGAACCATTTACATTCCCCGACATGGAAACTCTAGAAGACGACATTATCGAGGAGGAAGTAGAAAGACTCGTCGCCGCGCTGAACCTCCCCGCCGTGCTTCCGGAAGTGACGGACCAAGACCTGGAAAGTTTATTTCATTCAAACTATTGGCAAAAACGGTCCCTCAACCTTTCGTGGGGAAAAATCAACCCGAGGCCCCCACAGACAGAGAACGATGACCACGAAGACGACGAGGAGGGCAACGAGGAGGACAACGAGGACGATTTTGATCCGGACAATTGTCTCCACGCCCTATTTCCCGACGGCAAACGAGTGAGTGAGCAGCAGGGAGGAGGGAAAAGAAAAAAAACCAGCGCCGCCGCCGATGCCGTGGAGGAGGAGGAAGAGGAAGAGGAAGAGTAAGAGGAAATCTTTGAACTCCTACAAACACGGTCCAGAGCATGCAGGAAATTTAAGACGACCTGTAAGGACTACGAACTACGAATAAGGACGCGAACCCGCGCGACTCTGCCCGAGGTAAGGATTGACTACACTATTTTGGCATGACGTCACAACGCGCGCGCGAGGTGGCGCATAGCGTTAAATCTCCTGTTGCAAGAGGCAGGGGTTCAAGCGCCAAGCGCACGGGGTTCGAGCCCCCGTGAGGAAATCCAATTTTTTTCTTTTTTTTTCTTTTTTTTTTCTTCTTGATCTTCTCTAATTTATTTATGTATTATTTATTTATTTATTTTATGTATTATTTTTTGATGGACAGGCCCTTCAAGACGTCACGGTCGCACTAGAGAGGGTCCTGGAGACCACCCTAGGGGACGCCGAGCCACAAGACAGAGCTTTTCCCTACCTGATGAGGTCCACCCTCACCCCCGCCCTAATCATGGCAAGAATTGGGGAGATCACCCAATCCAATCAAGAATTCATTATGAGGGGTCGCTTCCACATCCATGTGTTTCACGTTAAAATACCCAGCGCGGGAAGAGGGCGTCCGGCCCGATGCTGTACGATCGACTTGGGGAAATTAAAAAAATTAAAACGAAGCATCGTGAGGATATGCAATGATGATGAATTGTGCATGGCCAGAGGATTGGTCACGGCCCTGGCCCGGGAGCAGAACGATCCTCTTTACCACGAAATAAGGCGAGGGAAACCCCGACAACGGTCTCTAGCCTTGGAGCTCCACCACCAGGCAGGCGTCCCTGTTCAACCGTGTGGGATCCCGGAGCTCAAGCGATTCCAAGCCTATTTGGCAGAGCAAGGGGTAGAAGTCAATCTGGTTTCCCGAGAGCACATGAACGGTATTATTTACTCGGGCCACCTCCCTGAGGCCCGCTACCGCGTGTACCTCTACCAAACTGAGAACAACCACTATGACGTCATCAACAACATGAGGGGTCTCCTGAATGCCAGATACTTCTGCCCCCACTGCCAGAAGACCTACAACAATCCTAGACAACACGTTTGTGACACGACCTGTTGCTGTTGTGGGGGCAAAGACTGCTCTCCCCTCGCCCCTGGGGAGAAATTTTCTTGGAGAAAATGCGACCAGTGCCGGCGGTGGTTCAAGAGTGGGGCCTGCTTCGACAACCACCGCCGTTCCCTCCCCCGCCGGTCGGGGCATGGGAGTCTCACCACCAGAATATGGAGTTCGTGTGAACGGTACACACGTTGTGGTCAGTGCGGGGTGACGATGGACCATCTGTCTCGAGGCCGAACCGGAGTCCACGTGTGCGGAGAATACCGTTGTCGGAGTTGCAAAGCTATTGTCCCCCCGAACCACTTGTGCACCATGCAAGTGGCGGACCAACAAGTCGAGCGCCTAGCCCCAGAAGGGGGTGGTGGTGGGGGAGGAGAAGATGAAGATGAAGATGAAGATGCCTACGCGGCCCTCCTGGCGGAAGAAGAGGAGACAGAGAGAGCCGCCGCGGAAGACGAGGGAGACAAGTTCCGGTACTTGTTCTTTGATTTTGAAGCCATGCCCCTGGAAGCGCAGCACGTGGTCAACTTTGCGGGCGTTTCCAAAGTGTGCCATCTCTGTGTGACGTCAGACTTACCCACATGCACTCAATGCGGTCCACGGAAAGTAGAGTTCCGAGGCGCCACGGCCCTCCTCCAATTCTGCGACTGGCTCTTCTCGGGGGATCACAAAAACTACGTGTGTCTGGCCCACAACGCCATGGGGTACGACTCGTACCCCATCATCGAGTATCTCTTCAAGAATGCCATAAAACCGAAAGTGCTCTTCCGAGGTGGCAAAGCTATGGTGGTGACCATCCCCGAGTACAAGTTGGTTATCAAGGATTCCCTCCTCTTCATCCCGCTGGCCCTCAAACAATTTCCCGTCACGTTTGGGTTCCACGCCGAAAACCTCAACAAGCTGGATTTTCCTATCTTTTTTAACAAACCAGAACATCAGCAGTACGTGGGGCCACTACCAGACCTACATTACTACGAACCGGATTCGCTGAGTCCGCAAGGCAAACAAGAACTGGTGGCCTGGCATGCGGCCGAACGGGCCCGCGACGGGGTCTTCGACTTCCAGAAAGAGTTGGCCCTCTATTGCCATCGGGATGTGGCCATCTTGCAGCGGGCCTGTTTGGCGTTCCGGACAATAATGATGAAAGCGGCGGGGATAGACCCCTTTACCCAGACCGTAACCCTCGCCTCCCTATGCAACTTAGTGTTCCGCAAGAAATTCCTCAGACCTAACACCATTGCGGTCTTGCCACGGCTTGGCTACCGGCCCAAGGATACACAGTCGGCGTTGGCGCTCCAATGGTTGGCCCACGTGGAGCGGCGGGACGGAATTCAACTCCAGCACGCGGGCAATTTGGGAGAGAAGCACGTGGGCCCCTACAAACTGGACGGGTACCACGCCGCCACCCACACGGCCTACGAAATAAACGGCTGCTTCTGGCACGGCTGTGACCGTTGCACCCCTCAAGATAGAGTACATCCCCTGCTCCACTGCACCATGAGAACGTTGGCCGACCGGACCCGGGACAAAATGTTGTACATGAAACAGCAGGGGTACCACGTGGTCCAGATTAGGGAGTGCGAAATTCGTGAGGCCATGGCCTTGGACCCGACCATCGTTGCCCCAGCACCCATCCCTCAAGCCCAGCTTCCCCTCGACCCCAAGAAAGCGTTCTTTGGAGGGCGAACCAACGGGATCAAGACTTACTGGGAAGCGAGCGAGGGAGAATGGGGGAGAGAATGGATGGAGGCGCTGGATGTGTGCTCCCTATACCCCTGGGTGCAAAAAACGCAACGGTTCCCGCTGGGCCATCCAGACATCCTCACAAAAGATCTAGACCCTACCCTCCCGTACGAGGGGTTAATCCACCTGAAGATATTACCGCCACGCCGCCTATTTTTCCCAGTTCTCCCGACGCACGTGGGGGAGAAACTGTTGTTTACCCTCTGTCGAACCTGCGCCGAAGACAAGAACCAGGTCCCCTGCGCACACGACGACGAGGCCCGGGCTTTGACAGGCACTTGGGTGAGCCACGAACTTCACGAGGCCCTACGCCAAGGCTACCGGGTCCTGGAAATGTACCGGGTATGGCATTATCCCGAGTCGGAACAGTACGATCCCGCCACCGGCGCCCGGGGGTTGTTCACGGACTACGTGAACACTTTCCTCAAGATTAAACAAGAGGCGAGCGGATGGCCACCCAGTTGTAACACCGACGCCGAGAAAGCCTCTTTTATAGAGAATTATCGGGTGGCCACGGGGATCTTACTGGAGTGGGACAAGATCGAGTTCAACGCGGGGATGCGGGCCCTGGCGAAATGGATGCTCAACACTTTGTGGGGCAAGTTCGGCCAGAAGCAGAACCCTCGGCAGACGGAGTACGTCACCGACTTGGACCGCTACTTCGAGCTCATGATGAGCGACGAGAAGGAAGTGCAAGACATTCTGTTCGTGCACGAAGACATGGTACAAGTCCACTACACCGCCACCCCACAGCACATTGACTCCAACCCCCACACCAACGTTGTGTTTGCCGCCTACACCACAGCCCATGCACGCCTGAAATTGTATTCTTACCTCGATCTCCTGAAGGACCGCATCGTCTACCACGATACGGACAGCATCTATTTCACACAGAAAGTAGGCCAAGTGGCGCCCCCGGTCGGTCGATTTCTAGGCGACATGACAAACGAATTGAAAGAAGGCGAACAGATTGTCCGTTTTGCCTGTACCGGGCCCAAGAGTTACGGGTATGAAACGAATCAAGGCCGCACCGTCTGCAAAGTGAAGGGACTACGCCTCAACGTACGAAATCGGGCGATCGTCAACCTCGAGACCATGGTAGCCATGGTGCAAGGTCAAGGGGAACCCACACGGACGGTGGTGACGCCGCACGCCATCCACCGCAACACCCAAGACCGGACGTTGCACACCCGCCCAGAGACCAAGACCTTCAAGGTGACCTACGACAAGAGGGTTCTCCACGGCTACCAGAGCTACCCTTACGGCTACTAAAGAAAAACAAAGAGACTCTAGAAGAAATATTTTTATTGCAATAAATGGTTCAGTTCCTTTGAGCTGTGATACTAAAGTCTCAGTCTTTTATTTAGTGGAACTCCATCTTGTAAGGCTGGAGTCTTGGATGCTTGCGCAGGAATCCTTCCCAAATACAAATATCATAGACCAACTCCACATAGAATCCATAATAGGTTCCTTTGCAGTCGCTATGCACATACTGCTTCCTTTCGCCTTCGCTCAGGTATTCTTCCATCCAGTTCCCAAACGTAGAATAGCCTAGGTGGCACTCGCCCACAATGACATCGCCGCCTGCCTCAGCTCCATAGAAAGTAATATCTAGACTCATGACGTTCACAGCTTGAAGAGCAACGGGTAATGAGTGAGAATTGTCACAGTCTTTTTTTCTTTAAGTATTTTTCTTCAGGTGTTTGACGTTCCACCGGCTGATACTCTTGCCTTTGCGCTTGCCCGAAGTGGTCGTCGTTCGGTTCGTTGTTTCGGTACGGCCGTCTTTCGATTTTCGGCTTGTGATCTTGCGGACTGTTTGCGTCCCCCCTGTCTTGGTTTTCTTTTTCTTTTGCGCCTTATACTTTTTCTGTATTTGCTTTACCGCCCGGGCGGTCCTGCTGGGTTTTTTACCCACCACGGTGTGGCGGGTCATCCTCTTCCGGGCCATCCTCTTCCCTGCGGTGGCGACACGGCGTTGCCAGGGGGCTTGTCCCATCCCCGCGGGTCTCATTAGGGTTCGTGCCATGGCGACAATGAAGGGGAATTTAAAAAGGACGCCAATTTAAAGGCGGTTTTTGGGCGGAGCCTGTGCCAAAAGAGAGGCGGCGGCTACCCCCACGGGGACCCCCACGGGGACCCCCACGGGGACCCCCACGGGAAAAGGCTTTGTAGGGGGTCCTGGAGAACGGTGTTTCCTCTCGGCGGGGTGGGGGTTCTTTGTAGGGGAGTTCTTCTGGAGTCGCGGCGGTTCGTTTAGGCCGGGGCGTGTACTCTTTCTTCTTGGAGATGAGATCCCGGGGGTGGCGGACGAGATCTTTAGGAATTTTTTCTTCCGCTAGAAATTGCATGAAATCACGGTAGCCGGGCGACGTGCGGGTGGAAGAAGGATGCACCGCTTCTTTAATCAGATCGGCAATTTGACTGCCCGGCAGGGTTTGCCCGTAGAGTTTCACTTCCCCTTGCGCATTCCAGGTAATTTTCTGGGCTCCTTTCAACTTCAACAGATTGACCAGCACCGACGCTAAAGGCTTGCTGGAGGGGGGTACGCGACGCAAAGCGCCCCTTTGGCTCTGGGTTAACACTTTGGCCGCCACGGCCGTGAAGGGACTAGGCTCAAGGGTTTCGCGACGTCGGACGTATTTTTGGAGTAAATCTTGAAACTGGTCGGCGCTTGCCGGTTTCTCTGGGTTTTCTAGGACCTGCGCCATGGCCGTTTGGTACTGACTGAGCACTTTAACCCCTTTGGTCGTGTCCACACGAAGCTGTTGTTCCAACCACCGCATGGACTCTTCCGGCACCAAGACCATACGCATAGGGTTCTTCCCCTCGGCCTCTTTCATCGCTTTTTTCGTTTGTGTCGCTTCACTGACCATCGTGTCACGGAAATTCCTACTGGGGCTGCTGGAGGATGATGTGGGGCCCGCTTCCTTTTCCCTGTCTGGGATTTCTTCTTGGGCGGCCGCGTCTTATACTTTCTTCGGATTTGCTTCGCCGCCCGCACGGTCCTGCTAACTTTTTTTCCCGGGACGGTTTGGCGTTCCCTTTTTCGCAGGCGAGCTAAAAATAACTGCCACCGGGCCGGATCCGTACCCTCGGGCGCCGGTAAGTTGCGGATTGGTTGGACCATTCAGGACCAGATATGAGCCTGACTCAGTTCTTTGGCGTACTCTTCCGGGGAAGGGTATGGGTTAGAGTAGTTTGGGTTAATATAACCTCCGGCTTGCTCTATAGCTTTCTTGGCTCCGTAAGCCACGCCTCCACTGATAGCTCCGGCGGCGGCCGCTTTGGCAGCAAAAACGGCGGCGGCAATGAGAGCGGCGGTCGTGAAAATGAAGCCTCCTCGCTGGCCCACGGCCTTTTTAAGCTTGGCTTTCTGCACCGCTGTCGAGGAGGAGAGCAGAATCCTTTTCCTCACGGCCGGCGGCAGGGCTTTGTTGGCTATTTTTCGAAGTTTCACCTTGATGGGAGCAAAGACTTTCTTGGCGCGGGCCCCTATCGGAAAAGTTCCACGCAAGGCGTTGTGCACCACTTCGCTGACGGCGTTGATTTGAGTGTGACTCGCGGCCCGGATGAGTTTCTTTTTCTGACCGAGATCCGCTTTGGCAAATTGTCGGATGAACAGCGCGTGACGTTGAAGCAAGGGGGAGGCCATCACCACAACTGAACGGTTTCCCTGGGGGGCTTAACCTATAAAGTTAATCCAACCCCCTTTGTTCGGGACCTTTTTCGATACGGAAAAGGGAGGATGGAAGGTTGTTTTGTTGGGTCTCTTCCACACCGCCCCACGAAGCTCTCGACCCCCTGATTTACTCACTCTTTGTACCGAGGGGACCTTCTTCTTCTTCTTAGTACCCCCTCGTTGCTCTCTTAGTTGCAGTTGCTTTCCTACGAGATGCTTTTGTAGTTTGGTGTAGAGCTTGTTGTAGGACAAACCAGGCATCACAACCTTGGGGGTTTGTGCTAGGAGTTTCAACAGGTCCAACGCATTGCCCACCCCCTTTTGATCCTCCTCCAGCACGTAGGCGCGATGCTGTTGTCCCTCCTCGGAGAAAATGTTGGTGCGCAACCGGATTTGGGGCGGGGTCCGGGGGTGCAGGGCGAAGAGGAGGTAGCCAAAGGGGCGTTGGGTCGCGTCCTGGTAGGCTCGCATCACCGCCGGCACTTGCCCCGGAAAGGCCTGCTCGGCCAATTTCCGGACTTGTAATGAATCCCGAGCGTTTTTAAAAGCCACCAGGTAGTGCGCGTTGATGGAAATGGTGCGCGCGTACTTGCCTGGGGGGAAAATGTTCTGGGTCAGGTACAGCACCGTAATGTTGCGGTGGTGCGAGCCTTTGGTGAACAGGTCCACCACCCGCTCGTCCTTGGAGCCTTCTTTCATCAAATCGTCCAGGATCAAGAGGCCTGGCTTGCCGCGAAAGGGGGCGTACGGGTCGTCGGGAAGCCCCTCCACAAATTTCACCCCCAATTGTTTCTGCAGGGCAGTGAACCGGGGTTGCCAGGCGCTGCCATAGCAGTACACGATCGTGAAGGGCTGCTGGGTGAAAAGGGATTTCGCGTGGCGCAGAAGTCTTTCGGTGAACACCGTTTTTCCCGATTGACTCTGACCCGTGATCAAGATATTGCAGGGCGCTTGGAAACGGACATCCATTGCGCCTCATACCCTTCCCAAGAATAACAAGACATGGAGGTGGGGAAGTTTTTTTTTTTTTTTTTTTTAGTGTCTCTCAAACTGATAACACATTGATCGTGAAGGGAACTGCCTTGCTGCTGCCACTGCGCCACACTCCGGCGCTGGTACTGGCGCTGCCAGGCTTGGAGGGCCCGGTCCCTGGTTGTCTTGGTCTTCCACTGCTGGAGGTTCTGCAGGACCTCCGCCAGGGGCCGGCCGTGGGCTCGGCGCAGGAGGTAGTACAGGCAATAACTGCCGCATACGCTGGACTTGTTCCCTTGCAACATCACACTGTTTTCCCTATGCTGGGCGTTCCCCTGCCTCACGTACTCTTGCAACCCGTAATAAGAGGCGGGAAAGCCATAACTGTCGAAGAATTCATTCAGGCCTTGGCGCGGAAAATAAAAGGCCAACCAATGGGTGCCTGGTCCGTCGGCGTTGTCGGTATTGAGAATGAACGAGGCGGGGCGGGTCACGCGGCGGGGCCGTAGGTCCATGGGAAACACGCCCCGAAACGAGGCGCGGAGCCACCAATCGTGGCGGGCCAAGACCGTCAATTGCGACGTGTAGGTGGTCATCTCTGCTTTTTTACAACTTTTTCACTTCTCGGCTGCTGCTGATTTCGTACGCGGCGTCAAACTCGCAGTTCACGTACACCGATAAGGTCTGGGCGACCCCTGCTGCAAACTGAAGGCGGATACCCACCGTCCCGTACTGTTGTATGTTCATGTGCGCGGCGTTGCCACTACCGTCTGGAGTGAAGTCAAAACACAAGATGGCGTAGCCCTTGTCCCAATCGGTCCGGGTAATGTCAATGCCATGGTTGGCGTTCATGGCGCCTTGGGCCAGGAACAGGGTATTGTAACCGTCCAGGGTTTTCCCGGTCGCAAATTCGACGCGGGAGAAGGGGGTGGGCGTGCCGTCGATCGTGACCGTCGCGCGGGTCATCCCAAACCTTTGGAAATGGAAAGGGTTCTTTTTCAGCGCTCCCAAACTGCTCCCACTCTCCACCAAGGCAATGCGCATGCGTCGGGGGATGCGCCCGCCTAGGAAATCCGTTTTCTCAAAGGTAGTGTCGCCCTGGGAAATGGTGAACATCCGTTCTTCCTCGCTGTTGTAAGGGTAGAGGACGGGCTGGGACACGAGTTTCACTTCGATGCTCTTCATGAAGTCCTTGTTGCAGACACTGACACGGCGGAAGAAAGTGACCCGCTTCAGCACGATTTTAGCCCCGGTCACTTCCGCCTCCGCACTGTCCCCCATGAGGGCGAAGGCGTTGCTGGCGGGGGTGAGGCGGAATTCCAGGGGCACTCCGTTGAGGAGCAGTTTGTTGGAGAAGGCCGCGTCAATGTAAAACATCCCAGTCAGTTCCACCACTTTGCTTTCCGCCGTGTAGGCTGCCCGCGTCGTCAACCCTGTGTTGGCCCCGGCGATGGCGAACACATCCATGGACCCGGCCATGTCTTTGTAGTACAGCCCCGCGGTCAGGTAGGATTTCTTGGCGTCTGGAGTATAGTTGAGGAGGGTGCTGAGGTAGGCTTTGTAGGGGTAGGTTTTGGTGCTCATGGTCATCCATTCCCCGTTCAAGGCCATGTCTACTTGGGACCAGAGGGAATGAAACCAATTGTTGACGGGTCCCAAGTCCAAACCGGCGGTCAAATTCTCGCCGTTGGCTTTCACGAGGTTGGCCGTCACCTTGAAGTAACTTCTAGGCAGCACGGTGTAATAGGGACTGGCCGGGAGGTAAAATTCCACGGGCGACCCGGGCAAGAGGGCCGATTTGGGAGCGTGCTCCGACCAATAGCCTCGTTCTTCGACCGCTTGGGCCAATTCCTTGCCGAAAAAATCCAAATGAGTGTTGTAGCCGCCCATCATGTTGGGCAGGGGCGGCTTGCCCATGCCAGCGACCGTCGCCATCAATAATCGTCGTCAAAGATATCTCTCTCCACACGTGCACGCTTGACGGTCGTTGAAGGAATGAGAGAGGGAGTCTGTTTTTGCTTTCTTTTATTCTTGTTGGCCACGGGCCGTGCCGGCTTCTTCGTCTTTTTCCTTTTAGGCGCTACCCCCGCTAACTTTTCCAGACCTTGGATCAACTTTTTACTGGTTTTCTTGCCGAGCACACGGGCCGTCCCTTTGCTCGTGTCCTTCACGATTTGTTTCACCACCCTCTTGCCAAATTTCTTTTTCAGGCGTGCGAGTATCTTCTGTCCTCCTTTTTTAGCCACCGCCCCCGCGACGGTCCCGGCCAGCGCTTTGCCTGCCATGACGGCCAAGGGGGCTAGCGCCAAGGGTAAGAGTCCACCCTTTTGATTTGTGACCGGTTCGTAACAACCGAGTTCATTCCAGCGGATAGGGATGAGTCCACCACCGCCGCCTTGCTGGCCGCGGCCTCCCTGGAAGACAGGAATGGAGGAGGGCATGCGTTGAGTGGTGGGGGGTGCAGGTTTTGCACGGAACACAGGTATCGAAGACCCTCCGCCAGCCACAGCCATAGAACCCGCAGACGATCCATTCATGCTTTCCTTTTCAGAGCGCGCTTCACAAATTCCAACGTCGCCACCACGGTAGCTGTTGAGGCGAATGAGAGGCGTTGGCCGGACTCGTCGGTTATAAGGATTTCCAGCGTGTCAAACACCGTTTTGGCGGGCGGGAAGTAGCGCATGACCGGAAAGTCTCGTTCCACCACCTTGTTGTACGAGACCTGGGCCGACACGACCCTCAGCAAGGGTGCTTTCACATCCCCCACGATATGCGGCTCGATCAGATCGCAGTACACGTACAAACTGCGTACGGGTTGGTGTTTAAAATCGCGGTTGAGCAGGTAGGGGGTGGGCGTCCAGAATTTTAGACCGGAATAATAGGTGGACCAACACTCTGGCTGGTACCCCACCAGGGGTGTGTTGTCGTCCGCCGGATAGTGTTTGGGCTTTCCTTGCCCAAACCCAAACAGATTGGCCAGCCAGGGGCTCATGGCAATTTGTGTCTCCTCCTTGAGTTTAAGGGTGAACGTGGCGGTTCCATTAGTCTGGTACCAAAACCATAACACATCAGGGGCTTTCATCGGAATGGTAGCTTGGACTGCCATGAGGTTCGCGTAGTTCCCGGTCGGTACCACAAAGGATTTTGCGATCTTGCGATGGCCGGTAAACAAGTTAGCGCCTTTGCCCGTACTCGCGTTAGTGATGTAGTACACAGTCCGTTCTCTCTCCAAAACCGATGCGAGGATCAGGACGGGTTTGACCCACTGCGCCTCCCCTATAGCCGTCTTCACGAAACTGGACAACAACGGTGTGCGAGGGCCCGGTTTTTTCAACAGGTGTGCAGGATGTGCGGTGGCCTTTTTGGGATCGTCCTCCAAGCCGATCATGTAGGCCAGTTTAGGGGGGAGGACTAACATGTAGCCGCCCGTAGCGTTTTGAGCCAATTCCAGGATGGTTTTACCCATGGCATTATTGGTAGATTCCACTCGGACGCTAAATGTTTTCATGATCGAAGAGTAGCCCCCTTGCAACATCGCCAGGCGCATGGCTGTGACCAGTTCTGTAACCGTTTCGAAAGACTGTGGAGTAAAGGTGATGTTCGGGAGGAGGTCGTAGGAGATTTCTACTTCTGGATCAAGTGTTTCGTGGATCATCGAGAATTGGCGGTCTTGAACTTGGGGGAACAATTCATCCCAGGCGCGTGGAAATTGTAGGTGGCAGAGGGCCATCTCCCACTGCCGGTCCAAGACCAACATCTCCGGGAGCCGGATACGAAAATGGGAGCCCGTGTTATTGGGAAAGGTAGCCCGGCTGGCCACGCTAGGCAGCGTCATCCAGATGCGGTCGGGGTTCATGCTTTCCGGAAATGGAGGGTCACTTCCACCTTGGAGGTTTGCGGAAATGAAACAAGTTTCCCTTGCTCGTCGGTTATAAGGATTTCGAAATCCTCAAACACCGTCTTGGACAACCGTCTGTAGTACAGGGGGGCAAAGTTGCGTTCGTGGACCTCACCGTCCCCGGGCCCTGAAAAAAGGACTCTCAACAAGGGGGCTTTCGTATCCCCCACAATACTGGGTTCCACCAAATCACAGTACATGTACAAGGTCGTCTTCTTCTGGGGACTGGGGAAGACCAGAGTCGTGACCGCCATTTCCCAGTCTCGAGACAACGTGTACATTTTATGGAGATGGATACGGAACCGGGACGGGGCATTGACGTAGGTGGAGACGTAAGACTTCACCCCGTGGGTTAAGGTAATGTAAAATTCCTCCTCCTCCATCCTCTCTTTCTCCACAATGACTCCGACCGTCGGAACAACCAACACTTTTATTTCTTTTTTCTCACCCGTACGTTTGGGTCTGGAGCTGAGTGACCGGAACCCAGCTGTTAAATTTAGCGGGGTACCCTTCCCATTTCACCAAGACTTCTTCCTGGTTCTTCTTCTTCTTGCCGCGCCGGCGTTGCAACACCTTTTCGATGATAAAGAGACTTTCTTTTTCCACGGCCACCGGCGTCATCTCGCTTTCGTAAAACGTTCCCCGCAACGCCTCCCCGCTCAAGTCCTCCAGCCGGTAGACGGGAGGGGTGCGGTAGTCCAGCCGTTTTATCACCGTGAACACTTCCTCCGACCAGTTGGCCAGATAGCTTTTTTCAAAATGACCTTTGGTCTTGCTAATCCGTACCGTGTCGCCGGAACGGTACAGCGGTTTCTTCGGCTTCCTCTTTAGTGGCATCGCCTGCTTTTCCCGGTACAAGACGGCCCGCACCTCGTGGTCGTTGAAGGGCGTGACGGTGATGGGGGCGCGTCGAATGCTGCTGTGAACGGCTCGGTTGTACCCGAGCACCAATTGGGGGAGGACTTTCAAATACTCTTTCTTCCCGGTGGCCGTGAAATATTTGTACATGCGTCCCTTGAGCGTCCGGTTAAACCGCTCGGCAATCTGGGCTTTGGTCTCGTTGTACGTGACGAAAAAGGCTACGTCATTCTTTTTTAAAAAGGCCTGGAACTTGCGGTTGGTAAATTCTGTCCCAGCATCGGTCTGCAACCGCAACGGTTTCCGTTCGCGGAACACTTGGGTAAAGGCGCGCACCAATTCCTCTCCCGTCTTGTTCTTCAGGGGGACCGCCCACGCGTACTTGGACAACACATCGATGATGGTCAAAATGTGTTTGTAGCCCTTGTTAAAGGCACTCGTGGCTTGCATGTCCACCAGATCCGCCTGCCACTGCTCGTCCAGGGCCAGCACGCGCACACGCCCTCGCAGAAAATTTTTTCGAAAGGGTCGGTGCAACGTAAAGGTCAATTGTTTTTTCAGCCAGGCTAAAGTGGTGGTGCGCGTCACCCCCACTTCGCTAGCCGCTTTCACCAGACGGGCAGCACCCCCAAAGGCAGCAGGGCTGCTGGGGTCGTAATACAACGCCTCGAGCAGCGCGGAAGGATTCTTTTTCTTCTCCTTCTTCTTGCGCTCCATAATCCTCAAAATGAGAGCCCTGGATAATCACTTTTCCTCCGCAACACGCCAAGAGACAACGGACACGTTTCAAAATGCCGTGGCACTTGAGGGACGGACCTCCTCCTCCGCCGCAGGGCATTCTGTACTCTCCCCGAGTCTAGCGCGCGGTACCTCCCTTATACTTTTTTCCCCTCCCTAGAGACGACAGACACCGTCTTTTTTTCCCTGGCTATTTTTATTGTTTTTTTTTTACACGAAGCAAAAGGGAGACAGGGGAACGTCTTTGAGAGATTCTTGGACCGTAGGGTACTTGCTGTCGTAGGTGCACCTCCTGCCACTGTCTTCGTACAATTTGTAGGTGAAGGTAAGGGGGTTGGTGAAAATGACGGCCGATTGCTTGATCATACAGGTCCCATAGGTTAGATCCAAGTGGATATTCTTCAAGGCCTTCTCCAACAATCCTGGCGCGTACGGCATGGTCAACTTCTTGTCTTCCGCCCCTTCCTTGAACAGGTCACACGCAAAACTGTGGGCCATAGTGTTGAGGTAAGGGACGAGTCCGTCCGCCATTGGGTCCTTCTCTCGCACCAGGGTTTCCATGGTTGTCGAGGGGTACCTGTCGTGAATTTGAGTGACGTAATCCATGCCAAAACGTCTCACTTTGTCGTAGATCAGAGGGGATTGTTCTCGACCGCATACTTCCGTTTCTGGAACAAATGGGTGATCAGGGTGGCGACCAACTCTTTCTGCATAGTGTGGTAGGTTCCTTGAACATGCGCACGGAAGGTGGTTTCCAGGATCACCAGCCAAGTCGCCTTCCCCTTTTCTGTTTCCATGAACAAATCGTCCATGGTCGGCGTACTTCCGTGGGTCAGCGTAAAATGAGGTCTGAAAAAGTTGACCCCCCGCATCTGCAGCATATGGAAGGTCAGCCGGTCCACAAAGTAACGCACGGCTGTCACGAACCAAGTCAGATTTTCTTTTGGCCTCTTCCTCTTTCTCTTCTCAGCCATCCTCTCTTCAGCCTCCTCCTCTTCTTCCTTCCTCTTCATCCTCTTCTGTCTCTTCTCGCTCTGGACGGGGATTCCTTCTTCCATGGCATCGTCGTCGTCGTCGTCGTCACACTTGATCAATGCCATTATCTCGGCCACCCTCTTGTTGGAAACTTGTTCTTCTTTTTCTTCCTCATCCTCCTCTTCTCTCTCTTCCACGTCGTACTTCGCTAGGGCTGTGTTCATGTGACCCCTTAAGGCATTGAAATGGTTCTCCACAGGGATCAGTTGGTTATCCCCCTTCGTCACAGGACTGTCACAAGCATGATGTTGACGCCAGATCATACTCGAGGTGACCATACTACCACCAAAGTGGTAGGCGATACGGTACAACCGTTCGCTTCGCCAGGACTTGGTCCGCAAATCCTGAACGTAGTCGTACAACTCAAACTCCGAGTAGTCGTAGAGTTGCTGCCATACCTGGAGGGTGTAGTGGTCCCAGATAGGTAACAGAAGGTCAAACTGTTCTTTCAGGAGTTGGTTCGTGACATGGGGGAGTAACTGCTTGATGGCATTCTCGTGGTACTGCTTCACCTGTAACTTACTTTCTTTAAAGCTCAGTCCGGCAGCGAAATAGCTGTCCAACCTCATGGTGGTCTGGGAGTACCGCGCACACAGATGGAAGTACAGGTAGGTTAGGAAGTGTTCGTACTCTGTTATGAGGGCTCGCTCTCTCTTGTACCGGGGGTCTTGCACTGCCGAGAAGTGGGGTTCCGGGAGTAGGTGATCTTTGTCAAAATGGGCACGGGACGCTGAATCTATGTTCATGTAGTGGGAAGAGATAAGGTTCCCTACTACCCTCCCCTCCGCATTCAAGGTTTCGGCGTGGTACCAAAACTCCCGGGGGAGGGCCCGTTGGGTACGGCAACGGTACAAGTAGCCCTGCGTTCCCCAGACCAAGTCCTCACAAAGCCGAGTCTCGCATATCTCGTACCACATCAGTCCCAGCCCCTGCTTCAGGGGAAGCCATCGGAACAAGAACCTCGCCATCTCCCTCAGGAAATTGTGGCGTAAGGACATGTGGGGCCAATCGGTTTCCTCGCTCAACTGATGTTCCAGGGCCATCGCATCCATTCTCGCGAATTCCACATTGGTAATGTCAAGCATCATCGCTTCTAACTCTAGCCTCTCTTCGGGGAGCACATCTAGGCTGAGCCAATACGACAAACACCCTATCAACATGTTCTCCAGTTCCTTCAAGTACCTCTCCTCCAACGCCTTCTTCAAGTCAGGGAACTCCTTCTTCACTACCTGTGCTATTTTCAACCGGTTCCAGGTCTCCCGTTCGGTCAACAGGTCTCGGTAGAGGTATCCCAAAAGGTACACGCACACACACCTCATATCCTCCTTGTACTTGAAAATGATCTTGTTGTTGCTGTCGTGCTTAATCGCCCACGCGTCCTCCTCGTTATAGCCGGAAGTCTTCAAAGTCAAGGCTTTGCGTTTGCCCTCCCGGTGGGCCATTTGCTGCACCCGCTGAAAACAATTCCCGTTCGCGTAGGAGACCACCGCCATGTACAGGGAGGCCAACGTGACGTGCATCGGACTCATGGGAGGGAGGTCGGTATGCCTCGTCTCGGTGTTCATGAGGCGTATCTTCTGCAGAAACCCTCCAAACAATTGGGCCATGTCGTCCGTCCCCTTTTCCCACAGTTTGCCTTGCCACGTTTGCAAAATGACATACGCTTGGTCGGTCGTGAGCTGTTTCAGGCTGGCCACCACCTCGTCCCTCATCTCTAGCGTGACGGGTAACGCACACATCTGCCCAAAATAGGGCAGGAATTCGTTCAGGTATTCCGGCGAAAAACCTTGGCGAGCTTTCTCCCAATTCTCGGCGAATCCCTCTTTCGGCCGAATTATTTTCCATTGCGAAATGTCGGCGGTCACCAAAGCCACGTACAAATGCTGAGTCAATGCTTTAAATTGTTCACGGCTCGCTTTATCCACTTCGTCTACCGATAGGAATTTCATCGTGTTGATCATCTTCCCAAAGAGTCCACACTTTATGATACTCTCGATAGAGCATAGACACCACGGCAAACAACCAAAACAACATGAATGCCTTCTCCCCTAAGGGTTCACTTTCTTATACGGCACGGGGTCTTTTCCGGCCAGCCAATCCCCAGCCTGGGTTTGCTCTCTTCCGACAAAAACCTCCCTCCATCCCTGGCGGGACCCCCCTAAACTGCCGACCAATCCCAGGCCTCGCTTTGCCCTCCTTTCCGATCCCCTCCATCCCTGGCGGGAACCCCCTAAACTGCCGACCAATCCCAGGCCTCGCTTTGGCCTCCTAAACTACCGACCAATCAGAAGCCTAGCTTTGGGAACCCAGGGCCTTGACAGGCCTTTGACAGGACCGCGTGCGTAATGGCGGCGTTCTAAGCCCCGCCCCTTGTCTCGGCCAATCAGGAGCCAGAGATTGACCCCAAAGTGACCTGACTAACTACTATCGGTACATAACACGTTGAGTTCCAAAACGTAGCACTATTAATATTATGACACCGCTTAACACGTTCAGTTCCAAAACGTAGCTTTTGAGCTGCAATACTAGACTTGCTCGTAGTAGAAAATTCTTCAAGCAATTTCTTCAAGGATTCAATCTTCTCCAAGCGTCTTTCGCAGAACGTACATATCACCCACCGACGAAACATTACAAGTCTCCGCCACTGGCACCGCCAACACAGTTGAAAGTCTCTCAGGAAAATTCTCTTCTGAAGCTCTTTTCCCTTTAAACAGCAAGCACTTTTTGCGTCCAGAAGTTAAAATATATTTATGTCGCACACTCTACAATAATCGTTTTTTTTTCAATATTAAAAGAACACGAACGTTTTTTTCTCTGGCGTTTCCATCGAACGAGTTTCCCCGGCATGTTTATTTTGATTCAGTCGCTCCACCACGTGAAAGTGACACATGCAAATTAGTCCTGGCTATAAAACCGGTTTGACAGGAAGTGAACTCTAAAGCGAGGCTATAAACACCAAAGCGAGGAGATGTCTCGAGTGGCCAGAGGTTTGTGGAGTGAACTTTCACAACGATATACATTTAGAACGAAAAATTACTCTCTCTTAATCGTGAAACTTCTCAAAACCTCTGGCACCCAGGGTAAGACTACCTAGGTCATTAATGAACTTTCCTCTCCTCGGTAAAAATACAGCTACATTTGTCAACAAGAAAAAAAGGTATTAAATGAAAGTGATCATAAAGCAGTGTAATTTTGTGACAGCATATCAACCAAAGAACTGAGAAAGAAGAAATTTATCAACTCCATGAGAGTAAGTATAGCATAGTATAGCATAGCAGAGGGTCTGAATGGGGGGGTCTACATGTCAGTTGTCAGTTAAAATTTTGGCCATTTGTCGGTTGTCAGTTAGCCCTAGTTAATCATTTCTAGAGAAAATTTACAATGTTTGACCCACAAAAAACTAATTTGTCAGTTGTCAGTTATTTTTCGGTTATCAGTTGTCAGTAAAAGTATCGTCATTTGTCAGTTGTCAGTTATTTTTAAGGCCGTTTGTCAGTTGTCAGTTAACCCCATTCAGCTAGACCCTCATAGCATAGCATAGCATAAAGTTATTTTTAGAAACCGGATATGCGGACGTAAAAGGAAGTAATTCCGGTCAAACCATCTTCACTGTACAGTTTGCTTCAGGCAAACTAGACGATTCTCATAAATTATAGTAATCTTCTTCACTAAATTTACACACTTCTGTCTCCGAAGTGGCCGGGTTGTTGGAATAAATCCAAATAATTACTTTATATACAGTTGGTAGTTAATGAGGCACAGAAATCACTGCTAGTGTTATTATCAAAACCTGTTTGTAAATGCTATTTTACACCGCCAATCGATTCTCGATTTTTCTAAAACAGGGTTTGCAAGTCTGTTTGCTTTCCAGTATTTAGCCTTTCTGATGGGAACACGAGCACAATTTTTGCCGGTTTTGAAGTGATATATGTATTTAGCACGTGACAGTTTCCTGCACAATGCCCATTACTCTTGAAAACCACACTAGTATCTTTCGTTCCCTATACGTTGACCGCCCTGGCTGGCTTTCATTATTTTCCTCCATCGTTCATAGTTTGCAAGTTTCATACTGTAAATTTTCCTTTAATTCTTGAAGATGTGGACATGGCTTAGCAGATGCAGGGGGTGTAGAATTGTTTGTGACACTGCCACGCCGTCTAATTTCATTAACAGAAACTTTATCCTGCAGTAAACAAAACTGTAGACGCAAGATCTTCTTGAACTCATTTCTAAGAGAGCGATTTAGGATTCCGTAGATGAATGGATTGATAGAGCTGCTTCCATATCCCATGTAAATATAAAATAAGTACACTTCACGAGGATTTGTCAAGGTATAGTTAGTAAACATGTCAATCATGTCAATGACGGCCACTGGTGTCCAACATGCGACGAATCCAATCACAGTCGCAAAGAGCACTTTAGTGATCTTCACTTCCTCTACGTTCATTGCCAGTTTAGAGGAACTTGTTATATCACACTTTTTAGCGTTAGCAATCATTTCCTGAGTGTGAGTTGTAACGGTGATAAAGATATTGTAGTAACAAGCCAGAGTGATGAGTGTGGGGATTGTGATGTAACAGATCTTCAGAAATATCGTATATACATAGGCTGCTGTTGTAGTGGCGTAGTCGATATACGAGAACACCTTCCCGTAATGAAAGGTGTATTTAGCAAAGCCAAAGATTAGAGGTAAGCCGGCGCCTAGAGCTGCAAGGATTACAATTACAACCAGAGATACAAGTGTGGTTTTCAGAGTGATGTACTTACGGTAAAAATCAGGTTTCACAATCCGGTAAAACCGGTTGATAGCCGTCACGGTCATGGTTTGTAGCGACGCAAGCGACAAGAAGAACGAGAAAAATCCCTGGAACTGGATAACTTTGTCTCCGTGAGTGAAGTTCGAAGTGATGAAGACTTCGACCGATAGCGGCATGCACAGGACAGCCATCAAGATGTCTGAAATGGCCAAGGTGACAATGTAGATGTTAGGGATAGTGCGTAGCTTTTTGCTGTTGTAGACTGCCCAGCATACCATCAGGTTGCCTAGCAATGCTGTAACAGTAATGAAAATCATCAAGCACGACTCAAACACCATTAGCGCCGTGCTACGGGAAGCCATATCGAGTCGAAAGTTCTCGGTATTCATCATATTGAAATGGACCTGTTGGTGGAAAATATCATCATATCATCTACTGTGACACTGTCATTGACTGTGACACTATCATCTACTGTGACACTATCATCTACTGTGACACTATCATCTACTGTGACACTATCGTCTACTGTGGCACTATCATCTACAGCTGTGACACTATCATCTACTGTGACCCCATCATCTACTGTGACACTATACTGTGACACTATCATCTACTGTGACCCCATCATCTACTGTGACACTATCATCTACTGTGACACTATCAACTACTGTGACGCTATCAACTACTGTGACCCCATCATCTACTGTGACACTATCATCTACTGTGACACTATCATCTACTGTGACCCCATCATCTACTGTGACACTATCAACTACTGTGACGCTATCAACTACTGTGACACTATCAACTACTGTGACAATATCAACTACTGTGACAATATCATCTACTGTAACACTATCATCTACTGTGACCCCATCATCTACTGTGACACTATCAGCTACTGTGACACTATCAACTCAGTACTGTGACACTATCAACTACTGTGACATTGATCGATGAGTTCAACTAAACATATCAGTGGATTAGCGGGGTCCTGACTTTGATCAGCCCCTATGGTTGTCTCAGGTCCCGTTAGAAATTCAGAGTTCAGAGAATTCGATGAAGAGCCATCTCGTGGATAATCCACTGATTAATCCCTTTATTATATTATTAATATTAATAGTATTAGTATTATTATTGTCGGCCGAACAGAAAAGGGCAAATTGTATATTAACTGAGAGAGCAATTCAGTATAGGCTCTAGGATACATGCATGTCCTTCTGATATTATTGCATATTGTTTTATCCTGACCACCGTATATATTTTGAAGTAATACGGTGGTATATACTTCATGGTAGTGTTTCGTTCCATATAGTCTCCCTGCACAATACTGTAAAACAGTAGAGAAAATGATTATGCAGGGAACTATATGGAACGAAATACTACCATGAAGTATATACCCATACGAATCACATGAGTGTATTTGGGTCACGTGGAAGCCCAATATTTTCCAATGTGGGACAGCTACATGCTGGAGACTAGCTGTTCACGCTATTGTGTTTAATAATTGCAGCATTATTTGTTCGGTATAATAGCATACCTATAGGTTTCATCCTCACTCATTATAGACCTGTGTACGGTTCATACGCAGTTGTACAATCCTTTGTGTATTTGGCGGGTAGGCAGATGTTAAACAATGGTGGCCTGCCAGTTGAAACAAAAGACTTGATCAACTGCGCATGATCAGTTAACTGGTCTATATATGAAAAATATTAATTTACGTCTCGACGTTTGATATTAGACGGTCTCGATTGAAACATTTAGAACGGTCTCGATTGAAATATTTGCCATATTGGGTTCCGATGAATCCAATGAGTGTATCAACCAAGTTTCTCCTGATCGGTACGCAACAAATGCTACAAAGACTTCCCTTTGATATGTCTTTAAGTTTTCTGGGAGAGGCCCTTGTTCCAGTTTCATCCGCTAAGGACTTGGGGTTAATTATCGACTCCCAGCTGACATTTAACTGCCATGATGACATTTAACTGCCATCTTGTTTCCTCGTGCATGGCGAAACTATGCCAGATGAACCGTGTAAAGAATAACTTCGACCAGGTGACGCTATCCCTTATTATATTGTTGGAAACTGCAGTTTAATTGATTCTTATAAATATATATATGTAACGCGATTAGTGATGCGACCACAACGGAAATGGGATTTACATGGCACGCTTGAAATGTAGGTGTGTCTCAAATCGGTATAATATTTCAAGTTTGTAAGAAGCTAATGAAAAACTTGTAGCCGTGAACCGTGAACTGTGAGAGTTAAATAAAGTGATTTCAAATAGGAAACGTCTTGCCGTTTTCGACATACTGGCGACCACGAAGGGACGAGTGTGAGCACCGACATCAGTAACATGGATAAGGCGCTAACTGAGCTTAACGGGAAGCTCGAAACGTTGAGCTTTCGCACCAAGAAAACCGAGGATATTATTTCAAAACATGATAGGGATGCTTCGGAAAGACAGAAAACTTCGCTAGAGAACATAACCACCGCTGTAAGCACACTAAAAGAAACAATAGAGGAAAAGAAATTCGCAAAGGGAGAGACTAAAGAGCAGGTCAGCGAATGGGCCGAGGAAGTCGAGGAGAAATTGGGACGGACGGACGAAAGCATTAGGAGCCTAACAAAGCAAGTCGCTGAGATTGATCGAACGGTGCGCAACGCCGAAACCGTGCACGAACATCAAAAGCTCGTCGAGCTGGAGAAAGAAAAGCTCAAGCAACAACAAGAGGCTGCTGGCCTAGCGAACTCTGAAAAGCTGAATTTCGAAAAGAAGAAGCTAGAGTTGGAACTACATTATCAACAACAACAAGCCCAAGCGAAGAAGTAAATCGGAGAGTGTAAACAAAATACAGCCAAAATGCCTAAGCTTGTTATCTCGTGATTCGACGGAACACCACAGGACTGGGTGAGGTTTTGGGGGCAGTTTGAGACCCAAGTCGACAAGTCCTCTGTCCCTGCCTTCACCAAATTATTTTATCTAAAGGAACTTGTCGAAACCAAAGTTCGCAATCTCATCGACGGACTTCCCTTTACTGAGGAAGGTTATCACAAGGCCACCGATCTGCTATGCAAGCGCTATGGACGAACGAGCGAAGTTGTTGGAACCTACGTTCGCAACATATTGGAACTACCCACCATAACCGGGAGAAACGTGGCTAAGATCCACGATTTTTATGAGAGACTGCTGTTCCATGTTGAATCCTTACAAACATTGAATAGTATAAACAAGCTCGACGCTGCTGTTAGGTTTACCATCGATAAACTGGAGGTCATCAAACACGAGCTCGCCATAATCGATGACAAGTGGGGCGAGTGGACTTTTAAAGAGTTTCTGGAGGCGCTAGAGAAATGGACTAATAACAATTCAATTCAAGGCGACACTAAAGCTCAATCAAGTAATGAAAGTTCTTATCGAAAGGATCGCTCAAGAGCGTTTTACGCGAAGGGAGAGGATTTCCAACAGCCTCGCGGCTATATTTATTGTGAGATCTAGAACCCAAATCACAAAGCCATCAACTGTGACAAGATAGTCAACGTCGAGGAGAGAAAGAAGATTCTCGTGAACAAGCGGTATTGTTTCAACTGCACGGGATTAAAACACAGAGCGGCGGATTGCAAGAGCAAAGGGACCTGTCAAAATTGTCAGTCAAAACACCATACGTCGATATGTGACAAATCTCAGACACGCGATCCTCCGCGTGAACCGGGCATGACCGCCAGTCATGTCGGACAATCCACCGTCATTCATCCTGTTGTGGTAGTGAAAATTAACGGGCTTCATTGGACAGTGGTACAAGCAACTCATATGCATCATTAACCGCTATCGATTTGATTAAGGCTCAACCGAAGACATCTAGCCTGCGTCAAATCGCAATGCTTATGGGAGTTACAACGAGGAAAATGCAAGTGTTTGGTGTCGTCATGTGTGCATTGACAGGTGATTTCCAGCTGGAAGTGAATGTGAGTAAAGTAGACAAACGGGAATTACTCACACTGGAAAATCCATATTACAAGCGAGTGCTGGATGAGCACCCACACCTCAAGGGTGTGCGTATGGACGACACGGATGAGAAGAGCCAATTACCAGTTCACCTTATTCTCGGTGCGAATGACTTCGCGAAGATTAGAACTGTGGAGCGCTTACGCGTGGGACGGCGCGGGGATCCTGTGGCCGAGTTTACGAGATTTGGTTGGACATTGATGTCACCTAGAGCGGAGACGGATATCTCGCCTGCTTACTTGACCATTAACTCGACCGCAGACTAAGAGAAATTATGCGCACTCGATATTCTTGGACTAGCGGACAGTCCAGCCGGAGATCAGAATGATGTGTATAGCGAGTTCAAAGAACAGTTAACGCGTTCTGAGGACGGGTGGTATGAAACTAGCTTACCGTGGAAGGGCAGTCATCCCCCACTACCGAATAATCACGACGGGAGTATTCGCCGGCTGAATTCGTTATTGCGCAATTTACGGAAAACAGATATGTTCACGGATTATGACGCCATTATCCGCGAGTAGCTGCAGGATGGTGTTGTGGAGCGAGCACCTGCTGAAGTGAAAGGGAAGGAATTATATCTGCCACATCGGGCAGTAGTCAAAGAGAATGCAGAAACAACCAAACTTCGAGTGGTGTACGACGCGTCGGCTCGTGCGAATGACAACGCACCGTCGCGTCAATCAACGAGTGTTTACACGCGGGTCCTTCCTTACAAAACCAGTTATGGAATGTGATCACTCGGAATCGTTTCCACGCCGTAACAGTAGCTGGAGACATACGGAAAGCCTTTCTCCAGGTGCGGATTCGCGAAGCCGAAGTGGAAACACTGCGGTTTACTAGAGTGTTGTTTGGGCTGGCCCCGTCGCCATTTCTCTTGAATGGAGTGATTCAGCAACACCTGGAGAGTGTGCAGTCTCGCTATGCGGAGAGTGTTAACGAAGTGCGGAAAAGCTTGTATGTGGACGATCTCATATCTGGAGGATCTACTAAGGAGGAGGCCAAGCAGTTGAAACGTGATGCCATTGAAATCTTCGCGGATGCAAAGTTCGAACTGCACAAGTGGCATTCGAACGAAACGGAACTCGAGGACAACGGTGATGACGACGAGCCTTCGTACGCCAAACAACAACTTGGTGGAACAATAGCAAAGGGGGAGTGTAAACTCCTTGGGCTTAAATGGGATAAGACTGCAGAATATACGTTACATGTGTCTTTTCCGACCCAAGCCGCTGAGTTGACGAGACGCGGCATTCTCGCTAACTTGGCGAAAGTTTACGATCCACTGGGTTTCGTATCGCCCATGATGTTGGAAGGAAAGCTAATCTACCGGGAGGCGTGTAACGAGAAAACCGCATGGGACGCTCCGTTACCAGACGCGGTTGCTAAGCGATAGTTAAAGTGGGAACGCGGACTGCCGAAAGCAGTATCGGTACCGCGCAGTCTCTCTATATATCAGGAGCCTATCGAGGAAGTGCAGTTACACGCGTTCGGTGATGGAAGCGGGCGCGGAGTGAGCGCTGCAGTGTACGCAGTTATAACACAAGCTTCGGGCGTTACTCAAGGCCTGGTTGCAGCCAAATCTCGCCTCGCAAAGCAGGGACTCACAATCCCTCGTTCAGAGCTTGTAGCGGGACACATGGCTGTCAATCTAGGTGTGAATGTGCGCAACGCAGTGGGAGGGTTCAACATGGCCGACAACATTCAGTGTTGGTCGGATAGCACTGTAGCCTTACACAGGCTACATGACAAGGGAGAGTACCGTCAATTCGTGGCGAATCGTGTCCGTAAGATACAGAGTCACCCGGATACGCTTTGGCGCCACGTACCTACAACCGACAACCCAGCTGACCTCGGGAGTCGAGGGGGAAGCGTGTCGGATGCAGAGCTATGGTGGAAGGGACCATCATGGTTGGCCGACCGGTCTAAATGGCCAACCGAAATCGTGAAACAAGCATGTGTGCAGAGCATCTCAGAAAGGAAGGTTCAACGAGAACTTCTCACGGTCGGTGTCGAAGGAAGAAATGACTTTGATACCGTCCTTGAAAATTTCGGCTTGCGCAAAGCCATGATAGTTTGTGCGTGGATCTCGCGATTTATCCACAATTATCGAAATCTTTCCGACAAGATCCAGAGACCTCTAACTACGCAAGAGATATCCACTCAAGAACTATTCTGGGTCAAGAAAGCGCAACGACAGGGAATGAGTGCGATCACCTTTAACGATGACAAGGAGCAACTGAACCTTCAGTTGAACTCCGATGGAATATGGGAATGCCGAGGGTGCATCCAGGGAGAGTATCCGATTTACTTACCCGATTCAGTTCTTTTCACAGCTACAGTCGTTCAGCGCGATCACGTGACCACCTTACACGGGGGAATTGGCCTCACCACGGCAAAAGTCCGAGAGATTTTGGGTCCCCCGTCTGCGAAAACTTTCGAAAAGAATTTTGAAGCAGTGCTGGGGGTGTAAGGGATTTCAAGCAGTCGCCGTGAAAAGTCCTCCCCCAGGGCTTTTACCGAGAACGAGGACCGAAGGTAACACACCTTTTAACGTGATTGGAGTGGACTTTGCAGGTCCAGTTAAGTACATGCGGAAGCCAAAAGAGGAACGGAAGGCCTACGTTGTCTTGTACTCCTGTAGTCTGACACGGGGAGTTTTCCTACAGCTCTTACCCAATTTGGAAAGAAGCGAGTTCATAAAGAGTTTCAAGTGCTTCATAGCGAGGAGGGGGAGTCCGTATATTCCGACAACGGGAAAACCTTTGTAGCCGCAGACAAGTGGTTGAAGAAGGTGCACAAGGATGAGGAATTGAACGAGTTCCTCTGTAAGTAGGCGATAACCTGGCAGTTCAACCTCAGTCGTGCCCCGTGGTGGGGTGGGCAGTTTGAGCGGCTAATAGGGCTCATGAAGGCCGCATTCTACAAGACCGTGGGACAAGGGCTTCTTACGTGGGATGAGTTCAGTGAAGTTCTGCTCGACCTCGAGGTCACACTCAACAACAGGCCACTGTGTTATATGGAGGAAGATGTTCAACTGCCAACACTAACGCCTAATTCAATGCTTTTCGCCAACTCAAACTACCTGCCAGAACTAGAGCCCTATCACCAGGAAGAGAGAGACCTGAGGAAGCGAGTTAAGTTTCTGAAGAAGACCAAAGACGTGATGTGGCGTCGCTGGACGTCAGAGTATCTGAGAGCGCTGCGAGAGCGCCATCGGCTGAAACAGGACAACAACGACAATTAACAACCTGGGCCCGGTTCCTGAAAGCCCGATTAGCGCTAATCCTGGATTAACTCTCAACAAAACATATTAGTTGTCATGGTAATTAACTCCGGATTAGCGCTAATCGGGCTTTCAGGAACCGGGCCCTGGCCGTGGTGACGTAATGATTATCAAGTCCACAGAGCGGAACCGCAACTGCTGGCCACTTGGCATTGTCGTAGATCTGATTGTCGGTCGGGATGGAGTCGTGCGCGCCGCCAAACTGCGAGCTGGCAAGAATATCTTAGAGAGGGCGATTCAGCATTTGTATCCACTAGAGCTGTAATGTGACAGAGAGAAACCAGCAGACGTGCAGTCAAATTTCAACGCCAACGCACCTGTTTATAGACCTAGGCGAGATGCGGCCGTAGCAGCTGAACTTCGAGCACAAGATGTACTTCGCAACGAACAGCAGGATTGAATATGTATCGAACACTTGACTACTTAGGACATTGAACATTTATCAGTCACATATGTTTTGTTAGAGCCCAGTTTCCATACATATGCCTCGTCAGCGAGTCATATGGGGGTGTGTTGGAAACTGCAGTTTAATTGATTCTTATAATTATATGTAACGCGATTAGTGATGCGACCACAACGGAAATGGGATTTACATGGCACGCTTGAAATGTGGGTGTCTCAAATCGGTATAATATTTCAAGTTTGTAAGAAGCTAATGAAAAACTCGTAGCCGTGAACCGTGAACTGTGAGCTGTGAGAGTTAAATAAAGTGATTTCAAATAGGAAACGTCTTGCCGTTTTCGACAATATCTGCACTTGTGATGAGTAAGCTTCTTTATTGCTCAACAGTTTCAATTGGTCCAATACATCTGCTAAGAATATAAAGAAAATTCAAAGGGTGCAAAATTTTGCATGCAGAATAGTGATACACACAAGGAAGTATGACCACATACCTCCAGCACTGCGTGAGCTTAATTGGCTTCCAAGGAAGCAACCGTTGTTCTTCAGGGAGGCAGTTATGATGTACAAGTGTATCAATAATCTTGCCCCATCTTACTTATGCGATAAGTTTAAGAAACGCTCTGATGTTCACCAACGCCTCACTTGTAACCATAACTCATTGGAAATTCCGCTTTATAAAACCACCTCAGGCAAAAGGACTTTTCATTACAGAGGTGTTAAATTATGGAACCATCTGGACTATATATGAACTAAAGCACGGGCTGTCTCTGACTTTGTCTAGTTTTAAGAATAAGTTAAAGAGTTCTATGCTGGCCCATTTTTATATTACTTAGTACCCATATTTATTTTCAACATTCATGATTTTAATATTAAGCAAGACATACAGAATGTATATATAGCTTCCCACCACTTCTAATGCTTAGTACGTTGTAAAGTGTTATTGAAAAGCCCCGAGGGGAATGGCAATAAAATATGTATTCAACCACTTGTTAGGAATTTCAAAATATTTAACTATAGTTTTACAATCAGAGCAGCATCTTTTTGATAATTCGAATAATGTACCTTATTAATCGGCCAGAAAAAGAAATTTGGTGTGAAAATCTGTCAACATAGGCCAGATAATTTACTTTCTAATATCTCTATACGGTAAATTAAAAACTGAAAATAAAGGTCGTTTCTTTGGATTGTTTAAAATCCTAAAATTCTGTCAACAATTTTAAAACTCCACTGGTACAGGAAGCAGCTGTTCATATAAATTAAAATTGTATTTGATTCCCTTTAATTTTATCATAAAGCGAACTTCGAATCAGAGACGAAGTCATATGGCGACTCGTTAGGAATACCATAGCAAACTGTAGAGTTCTAGAGATAAGGCAATTAATTAAAGTTTGAGACTTTGAGACGGTTTCGGTACAGCTAATATTAAACACTGCAATTCTTCCCGTCAGTTTCTCTCCAACTCATACAAAATTCTGCCCTATAAGAAACGATATTATATTTGTCTACTGTGATGATAAGACTCACGATAGTACTCGGATCCATAAAGTCTTTGATTTCATTATGGTTTCGGGAGTGTCAGCGAAGTTATATCAATTTTGCCTTTCAAGAGGTTCGAGTACTTAAAACGAATCAAGTTTATCTATATAGGGTCGCTAAATTACAAAAAAAATCTACTAAAACGTCATCCATTTCGGCTAATATATAAATTGTTGAAGGCTAATGTGCGAGCCACAGTCATAAAAGTGTTCAATGCGGATGCAGAGCGGTAATAAAATGTTACTGAAACTTTAAAAAACTGCATGTTACTCGAGTTTCACGCTCGAAGCGATGATCGCTTCGAGTAACATACAATTTTTTATTTTTTTTCCATTTTTTCCATTTTTTCCATTTTATATATATATATATTATATATTAAAAACGAATTCTTACCAGCCAATGTTAACTGCATGTGAAATAATAATTCCTTGTTGTGAATTTCGTCGTTAACGCTTAACTTGATCAGTCCCAATCAAATATCTTCAGCATATCAGGGAATAATCTTCAAAGATATCCTACGTACGCTTCTGCGGAGAAATAGAAGCGGCTTGATTCGTAAGGCGAATTTTTATTAAACTATATGTAGTGAATTAATAAGAAGGAAACTTAAAACTTGAGTCGTTGACAATACAATTGTTCTACGTTAGCGAATTTAATTTGAACAGAAACCTTATATTTTCATTTAAATAACATGACTTGCTTTCGTTAATTCAGTCGTGCATGTGAAACAGAATTTAATGAACAGACTGAGAATCAGTTATCAGGATCAAAACTGATCTATATATTGGCATTGATTTTCAGGGGACTAAACTAATGTTTCCCTCATGGCCTGAATTCACCAGTGACTGATCGAAGAAGGAAAACTGCTCGTGGCTCGTCCAGGAGACCCAAGTTATGTCACAAAACTTTAGTGCATAGCATACGAAAACTGATATACGAAACTCCACTTAATATCTTCCCCGCAGTACCCGCGGCAAAATGTCACACGCATGCGCGCGCGCCAAGCGGTCCAAAGCAATCTCGTACCGAGACCCCATTTCTTTCTTACTGCGCATGCTCGACGAGAAAATAGGGCTCTGGAAGAATCCGATTTTTGTGTAATCTGATTGGCTGTTCTGAACAATGCAATTTCAACGGAGGTCAAAGAAAGCCTTTTTATTTGGACAAAGGCATCGAAAATTGGGGGTTGTCTTGCCGCTAAAAACCGTTGGATTTTACCTAAATGGTTGCTGATCTCTTTAGAGATTCTTAGATATTGCTTTCCGGAGTTAAAATCACTTAACCGACCAACACAAATCACACACAGTACATGAATAATAATTTCGAAAATTGATCGAGGGATTTACCGTAACAGATAGGCGATATTGCACATTCCCATAATAACAACAATGTTCGTAAGTGCGCTATAGGCAGAAGTGGCATTTTTCTGATCTCGTAAACTTATGAACAGGCACTGATCGCTTAGATATAAGCGTTTCTATGGGAATACATCGAACTCCAGCCTCCAAGGAGCTAAAATACGAGACTCGTACGTAAAAATGCCTCAACTTGCTTCGACGGTGTATTAAGTTGCTGATTGTGTGGTGATCTGGCTCAGGTAAGGCGATTTCAGCGATTTTTCGATCCCCATGAATCCTGTTGCGTACTGGAATTGTTATGTCTGATGAATCTACCCTACGATAAAGAAACACAAGCCTGATGCATGAAAACCCAAACTAAAAACGGCAGAAGATGAGAGAGACCGGCTTTCCCTGATACTAGCAAGCAAAATATCACTTTCAAGACACCGGGCCGGCAAACTTCCAAATCCAAACTGAAATCTGGGGAGGCGCTAAGCGAGAATCGAACCTGAAGAAACGACTTCTCAGGGTGACGTAATAATAAGCATGCGCAGAGACGCATGATGTCCGTGATTCGCGGACTTCCGGAATCGGATTCTTCCAGAGCCAATTTTTTTCGTCGAGCATGCGCAGTAAGAAACAAATGGGGTCTGGGTACTATTTCGCCTAAAACAACAAAACTACTTTAAAGCTAAGGCCAAGTTAGGAAATTATATACTTAAATTAAATGTTTAAGCCCTCGGAAACTTGTGTTTCAAATCCAGAGCCTTCATTCTTTCTGCCAGCGGAACACAACATTTTGCCGTGGTGTGCCTCCGCCGGCAACTCCAATCAATTTATTATAAAAGAAAATTGGGGCAACGGGCTTCCCGTGGTAAAAAGAGGAGAGTGAGGACTGGAGACGATCCATCTTCTCTTTTGCAGCAAGAAGCCCAAAATGGCAAGAGTATCAGTCGTACGACTTCCTTATAAGGATGTACGTGTAGAGGGTCACTGAAGTACACGAGGAAGGTCACAGTGTTGTCCTATTGTCGCATAACAAAAGAGCTATTGTTTTCTGACAATAAGGCAACACTGTGACGTCATAAAATTCAAGATGGCAGCGCGCAGGAAATTCAAATGAGTTTTATCGACAGGAAAATTGTGCATAAATGACATCTAGTGTACAATTTACTGGAGACAAACACAGAAACAGACTTGGGCATCCATAACATACACTTGAGAGCAAACATTGTTTTTCAGCCGAGGTTCCCTTTAAGCGACCGCGACCACTTTTTAGTCTCAACACTTGATATTTTCTATTGTTTTTGTTTCCGATAAGCGACCACCAAAGAAGATTGTACTGTATTAAAAAAAAAATACTCAAATACCAAAAAGTTCAATTTGTAATGGCACTGACAGATAAGAAACTGAAAAAGATTGGAAAAACTTGAGCAAAAACTCCCGTGCTTAGCTATGTTGTTATGGTGACAGCGCGCTAGAGCTGTGCTAGAAGTCGGAACCCGTTTAGCAAGCACTTGTTGCTTTTTACCGTAAGCGACCACCTCCCGTAATTTGACTGTATTCTTAATTCAAATGATAGCGGAGGTAATAGCTGTAAGGAAAATAATAAAGACATTTTAGGGGTTCTGTTGTTCAGCTGAAAAGCGACGGCAGCGATAATTATTTTGGAATGAAGAACTGGTAGAGAATTGAGTTTCATTACCAGAGAAATCATGTTACAACTCAGTGGGTGTTGTTACTTCACAATCGGCTTGTTCATACTTGCCATAATGAATCCTCCGCATTTAATGTATTCCTCCGCATTTGAAAACAATAGCTAAATAATGAAATTCTGCGCACTTTTGTTCAAGCGGAAAGATAACAGATACATTTATTCGCCTCCCCTTTAATGAGATTCCTCCGCACTTTGTTCATGCGGAAAGACAACAGAACCGTGACGTTATACCTACAACCACACGTTAATAAGATACCACCACAAACCACCACACGTTAATGAGAAACCACCACAAAAAAGGGGGTAATTCTGATCAGTTATGTACTGTTTAAAACACGAACAGCAGTGTTTTATCAAGTTTAAAAATTCGAGGGCGAAGCCCGATAATTTTTAGACTTGATAAAACACGTGCTGTTTGTGTTTTAAACGGCTTCAAAAACGCTTTAAGAATGCAATGAAAGAAAGACGCACATCTCAAGGGAATGGTTCACTTAATGAACCATTGAACCTTTGTATTCACAACGCCATGCAAAATATTCGAGTAATCACCGCCTGCAATTACAAACATCTCTAGGAATGACATGAAGCAATTACCATACTATGTTGTTTGAAGCGGCGTTTCGCAATGCAAGAAGAACCTGCACTTGAAGGATTTGGTGTCGTGGTTTACCTCGATAAAATTCAAGACTAGGAAAGCGATGTGACTGACATGACGGCAGACTCTAAATTTTTGACTCCGGCACAAAATATGTAAGTTTGATGCACGTTTTTATTATTTTACGGCTTTGAGTTTGGTTTAATAATTAAACTAAACAGTGGCTCGGTAAACAAGTAATGGTAGTTGGATAACTTCATTTAAAAAATATTATCTGTGTATCTTGGTAGTCTGCTCAAATAAGTAAATGTAGTGCAAAAATTTATTTTCTAGGTACCTTATGTTCCGTGTACTTTTTGCTATCTTTGGGTCTTTATCAGTGAATTCTTAATTAGGATGAAACTTTATATAAAATTTCATGTTCATTGGTATTCTTTATATAAAACGTTCATCCTAATTAGCAAATTCAATGAGAAAGCTGAAACATCAATATAAATTCCATTGTCTCAATCATTAACCCCGTTTCCCTCTGGGACAGAATTCAAATCCCTCCGCGGGCCTTTTATAATGATGAGATTTTATCAGGTATAAAGGAGCATGCACGTGACTGATTTGCTTAATCTGATTGGACAAAATGCTCATTAATTATTCATGAGTTTTTGAAATACATATACACATACATATATATATACATTCATAAATTCCGACCTCCTCAACATATAGATATATATCAAAAATATATCAAACATTGTCTGTAACATTTCAATATTTTATCTCAGTTTCCGGTTATACATTAAAGTACACGTTAAATCCTACGTGAATATTCCCTGGTCTTTGCATGTATCATATATAGGTAAATATTAATTTGACCTCTATTATTAAATTAATATATATGTAATTAATTTATATACCCATGCATGTACATGTTTATTATTACAGAGTCAACAAAGTCAAAAGTATCTACTCAGAAGATTTATCTTTTGCTTTCATGGGTAATCAGTTAACTGAAAGTAACAGATACACCGGGGCACAATTTTGCCTGTGTTTCTTCTTAATCGTACTGCCTGAGCGCTTTAGGGATATATAACTTATTTCTAGTGCGACTTCGGCAAGTTTACTAATTCCCAGTGTTTCGATCATCCAGCGGGCAGTTCTTTATGTGCCTGAGCGCTTCAGAGATATACAACTTATTTCTAGTAGCGACTTCAGCAAGTTTACTAAAGTAATTTTGATTTCAAGTTAGTTCTATATCCCCAGTTGGTTCATCCAGCGGCGGCGGGAAGTCCTGACAGTTCTTTCTATTTCAACATTGTCAGACATCGATATCGATCCCACACATGCGCACTAGGCATCAAATTACGACCGTAAATACACATTGTATTGCTCAGAATTGTACAGTACTTACTTTTGAGTACTTTGTACGGAAGTTTGTGTTTGGAGTCCAATTGTGAAACAGAATTACAATAAACCTTCAAATTTTACGTTTGCATCGTATTTTCTTGCATGTTCTTGACAGTAAAACTGCATGTAATCGAGTTGAAACGAATAATTCTGGCTTCCTAAGCTTAGTCGAATTAATGCACTAACCGTTTGTCTTGGCCTCCATGTTCACTGTAAATTCCTTGATTTCAGCCACACTGATGGTTAGGAGAATAAGCATAATCGTTTCTTAATTTGTTACTTCAAGTGAAATAGTATCGTATTTTTCTATGTAGTTCGTATCTTTTTTCAAGGTCTGGGAAAAGTCAGGGAATTTAGTATTTGTTAGGGAAAATCCCATTGAAGTTTCAACGAAAAGTCAGGATTTTTTTATTTTCAGGTTTCACGTACATACCAATTTTTTGGGCTGTTTTGTTCAATGTTGCTGCCCCAAAATAGCGATTGGATACTTGTAAAAAAATACGAGCGTGTGCTGTAGGTCAGTGAAAAACGTTTCTTGGTCAGTGAAAAGTCAGGGAAATGTTTTCCTTCAAATGTGTGAGAACCCTGTTAGACTGAGGACGTCTACAAATTACAACCTTTATCACTTAACATTCATGGGTTAAGGTACGCGTACCCCTTATACAATACATAGTGTATAAAACATCTACTGCATATTTTGTGGTTTCGATGTGTCTTGTTCATTTCTACTTTCCTTCCTCCCCTTCGACATACGTAATCATTACGTACAATTTGTCAACGTTTTGGTCAAAGGGAATACTTTTTTAAGTATAAAATGATCAGTTCTATCGTTAACAATTGTAGCTCGCTAAATCGTGATTGATTGTCAATGTAAAAAATCATCGTGTCTTCCTGTTAAAGTCATTCAAACTTATCAGTATTTGGTCTATGAATTTATAAAAGAATACACTTATAAAGACATCTACAATAGTCACGATAAAGACCTTAAAGTGCCACTGCGACGAAAATGTACCATTTCGATTTGCCACTTGTTCAGTGTCATTAGGTCAATCAGTGTTAGAAATATCAGAAATAGTAAAAAATATTCCCAAATGGACAAGTTTAAACCACAAAATTTTAGGAGAGTTTACCGATATAATCCTGTTCGCCATTACTGGAAGACGTTCTCATCATTCAGCGATTCAGCTCAAGTGATTTCATACACTTAACACGACAACCACGTCGCGCGAAATAGTGTGCATAAAAAAGTAGCCACCTCTCAAAGATAAATATAACTTTCTAAGACATTTTTTTAGAAGAAATATACCTCAAAGAAATCACTTCCGCTGAGTAACCCTTCGTATAAAGCTGAACAAAGGGAAAGGCCTCCATTAATGGCGGACGTTTAGATTCAATATTCTGAGTTCAAAAAATAAGACTACCTGTCATCGTATGGAAAAATGATTTGAACCTACTTTATGAATGTGCAAAAACGTTGATATGTCAACATTTGATCGTAATGGCCTTTAAATACAGCTGTGCACGTGCTTTAATTTACAATAAACTAAATAAGTACTAGCTATGATATGCTGAAAATGATAGACATCGCAGGCGGTGCTTTCAAGATGCGTTGGCATGGCAGCTGCATCTTGAAAGCACCGCCTGCGATGTATACTGCTGATTTGTGGACCGATCAATCTGCAGATCGTATACCGAGAGAAATATTTTGAATTCGGAATTTATTTTCCAGGCCGTTTTCACGTCGTTTGGCCGGAAACGTGGATGAGAAGTGCTTACACATATCTGGATTTCAGTGCCGAAAGCAGAGGCGAAATCGATTTGAATTTCTTGTCGAATTTCGGCGGCGAGTGAGGTCACATCGATTAAAAGCGCCTCGAAGCTGCATACCTTGTGTATATTTGTGTCTTTGAGGTAGACACGCGGCCAACCGTCAAAACCTCGAGCCCTAATAAACTGCTTTAGAAGTCCCCAAATCAACCCAAAACCACTCACAACTTCATTAAGTATCAATTTTATTATTGAAGATTTATTTCGTAGGAATCGGAAAAGAGAATTCACAAGGATCGCTTCTGAAACATACCACAGGTAACCCAAAAAGCGAGAAATATATATCGAGTCTGGGCTGCCTGTGTTGTAACCAGCTGACAAACGAGGCCCAAGTCCAAGATGTACAACAGCAAGCCGTTGAGTTTGCTCCTCAAGTTTTCACTCAGCGGCGTAGACGACCAGCATTCGAGATAAAGGAAGAGCAGTTATCTTTTCTCTTGGAGGGAGGATTTAAGGTCCCCACCATTGCCCGACTGTTTAGGGTGTCAACACGCACAGTGGAGAGGAGGATGAATCAATACGGCCTTTCTGTGTCAGGTGGGTGTCCGAAAAGCTTTTGTTTTGTCCTCTTTGGGGGTTTCAAAATGCGAGTGAAATTTGAAATCTCTAGCTACAATGTTATAAATTTGGGGAATAATTATATAGAATACCCCACAACTTGGAAAATTAATAATTCATTTTCTCAAATATTTATACAAATCTTCTGAAAACCTAACCCTGAAGCATGGTGCAATTATAGAACTGACCCCGCATGTCGAAAGATCACTTAAAAACTGTTCCAAAACTGTGCCAAATTCCCCCATTATAGTGCAGGTGTATGTCGTGTCGTTCTATGAATAACGTTTCGTCGAAAATGTTTCTAAAGGTTGTTTTATTACTTCAGAAAGGCCGTATTGATTCATCCTCCTCTCCACTGTGCGTGTTGACACCCTAAACAGTCGGGTAATGGTGGGGACCTTAAATCCTCCCTCCAAGAGAAAATATAACTGCTCTTCCTTTATCTCGAATGCTGGTCGTCTACGCCGCTGAGTGAAAACTTGAGGAGCAAACTCAACAGCTTGCTGTTGTACATCTTGGACTTGGGCCTCGTTTGTCAGCTGGTTACAAGCTTCCCCGAGCAGGCGGATTATTTCATCCATTTGAGAATGGTTGTCAAGGTTAACCAACGAGCGAATGAGGTAGTCGAGTCTTAAGACTAATCCATCGATTTTAAGTGGATCATTCAGGTTTTCCAGAGTCGTGATTGTTTGATTAACTGTATTGTAAGTATGTAGTGTCACAGGCAGGCCAAGCTCTGTATTTGCACAGACTGTGTGACTATTATTTCACAAAATTCTCAGATAAAGAAAATAAACTTATCTTAAGAGTTTGTTGTTGTCCTGTTGTTTCTCTGGGGTCTAGAAATGGCGGTTATGGGGCATTTCTCTCACTTTGGGTTTTCTCTCTTCTCTGTCTAAAAGAAAGGAAAGGCTGCACACTCAAATTCAAACCACGAGGCACTTGAGGCCAATTGTTCTCACGAAAACCCGTCCGATAGGCGTAATTTCCTCCGTCAGGTGAAAGGTAGGTAGTTTTTCTTACCCCAGAAGTTTTCAGACTTGAGAAATCATTATCCTAACTCTTCCAAATGAACTCATTTCTTTGAAAAAGCCCTCTCATTCTTCGTCAGAAACTACGTGTTTGCTGCTATTCGGTCATGACTGTGGCAAACTCGACTTTGTAGCCTGGTCTGCTGACAAAATTCCTCTTTCCGGGAGAGGGACAGTCAATAAATTGCCAGATATGTTACTCTCTCCCTACGGGGTCTAACGTGCCGCCTATTGTACTGAGTAGCCAATCGCGTGGCTACAATTTCAAACACGTTGACAACGCTTGACGACAGCTAGTTCCCAAAGATCACGGGCTCATAACTTATACATTATATACCTTATTTTGAAACTTGTCTACAAGTGAATCGGCTCTATGGTAAAGTGATTTAGAGCGCTCGCCTCGAATCCAACGATTCGGAGTTCGATTCCACACAAGCCAGTAACATTTTTTTTAAATTCTTTTTCTCCTTTCTCAGTTTTATATTATCTTTTCCTCTATTTTAAGCTATTTAATAGAGCCGCCTTCCACACTTTATTGACTGTCCCTCTGCCGGAAAGAGGAATTTTGTCAGCAGACCAGGCTACAAAGCCGAGTTTGCCACGGTCATGACCGAATAGCAGCAAACACGTAGTTTCTGACGAAGAATGAGAGGGCTTTTTCAAAGAAATGAGTTCATTTGGAAGAGTTAGGATAATGATTTCTCAAGTCTGAAAACTTCTGGGGTAAGAAAAACTACATACCTTTCACCTGACGGAGGAAATTACGCCTATCGGACGGGTTTTCGTGAGAAAAATCGGCCTCAAGTGCCTCGTGGTTTGAATTTGAGTGTGCAGCCTTTCCTTTCTTTTAGACAGAGAAGAGAGAAAAACCCAAAGTGAGAGAAATGCCCCATAACCGCCATTTCTAGACCCCATAGAAACAACAGGACAACAACAAACTCTTAAGGTAAGTTTATTTTCTTTATCTGAGAATTTTGTGAAATAATAGTCACACTGTGCAAATACAGAGCTTGGGCTGCCTGTGGTAGTGTTTGCCGCCATATTGGTGCGCCCGCATTAGTACAGTGGGTTCTCTCTTGAAGGGTGAAGCCACTTTTCATCTTCCGACAAGCATGAATGCGCAATCCCTTTATGTAGGACGACACGAATTTTTACCAAAAATACAATAGAATACAACATAATACAATGCAATACAACAATAGAACGCAACACAATACAATACAATAGAATATATTTTGGTAGCAATTTGTGTCGTCCTACATGAAGGGATGGCCGAAAAGTGAAACTCCAATACACGACTTTCATAATGGCCGCCTCCTAATTTGCATATGTGATTTTCCGTTTCGGTTGTTTATCCACATGTATAGAACATATGAACATTGCCATGTGAAAGAGCATGTGGACATTAGTGAACTTGTGAAAGTTGAGTGCTGTAGCTTAAAAAGCAATTAAGTTACAGCCAGTTGAAATTAGAGAGATTTGTATGAGAAAAACAACGGACGCCTTTCTAGCCTCGCTTTCATGTTTTTCTGCATTAGAAATGCTCGTAGCTCAGCAGGAATTCTCCACATTGCTCTAAAACTCAAAACTATTACTAGTTTTAATGTGATCTTTCATGTGGTAGCATTGGTTTCCTTCTACAGATTTATCTTCCACATTATGCAAATTAGGAGGCGGCCATTATGAAAGTCGTGTATAAAATGATCAAGCTTGCATGTCGAATGACAGCCGTTGAGTTGAAAACGTGGAACACGAATGGCGCCTGGAAAACAACCAATTTTACAACGCGAAACTGTGTTTTTATTATGTGAAATTGACATGATCGTACGTACTAGAATGTCGAAAGTAAAACTCCAATGTCGAAAGTAAAACTCCAATATCGAAAGTAAAAATTCGATGTCGCAATGCGAAACTCCAATGTCGAATCGTAAAACTGAAATGGCGCATTATGGACAACAAAGTGAAATTGTAAACTTGAACGTCGAATTTTGGCGGGGATATAACCCCATATAGTACGGATGTAGAACGAATTCTGAATGCATTTACAGATGACTGCAGGTGGCGAAAGTTCTAAGGATTACAAGATCTGGTTCTAGAATCCGATTTCACCATCTCGGGAGGGAATTTAAGGTTCACCATGCCTGAGTGAATTTTGTAGAACATCGTAAGGTCAGTAAGCAATTTACGCGCTTCGAGGCTGTCCCACTTAAAGTGCAACTAACCCCATTTGCAATTTTTATACATATGAATCTTTGAAAGGTTTTGAGTACTTCTGAGAAGAAATTTTTGGCTTACAGAGAATACTCTATGTTCTATGCTTGTTTAAAATGGTGAAATTTGTACCTTTCCTGACCCATGACCGCGTAAGAAAAAGCCTGGGTCGATTCTTGATCTTACGTCATCCAACTCATTCGACTTTGCAATAATTTGAATAAATATTTAGCATTTACTCTAAAATAACTGTTTTCTTTACTAACAACTCACAGACTGTGTATATTCTCTATATATCGATGTTGTTGTGATGGAAAGGCGCCATGGAGAATAATGCATTAATGAGGTGACGTAAGATCAAGAATCGACCCAGGCTTTTTCTTGCGCGGTCATGGGTCAGGAAAGGTCAAATTTTCACCATTTCAAACAAGCCTAGAACATAGAGTATTCTCTGTAAGCCAAAAAATTCTTCGCAGAAGCACTCAAAACCTTTCAAAGATTCATATGTATGAAAATTGCAAAAGGGGTTAGTTGCACTTTAAGAGTGTCCATCATGTTGGAAACACTGCTGGTACGGTGATATAGTCGTTCGTAACTGAACAAGTTGATGTTGGAACAATTCAAGTTGCCGTTAAATTCCTATTTACAATGTAGTTAAACTCCGCCGATGTCGAGCGGGAGGTCGCGGTTCAAACCCTGGCCGGACCAACACTCAGGGTCTTAAAATAACTGAGTAGAAGGTGCTGCCCCTACATATAATACAGTAAACGGTTAGACCTTCACGTCTTCTCGGATAAGGACGATAAATCGTAGGCCCTCAGAAACCTCCATAGGAAGGCGTTAAGGCTGTTGAGGTTCTCCATCCACCTTTGAGTGGTAAAACAGAACAAATGAAAAATGAAAAAAATGAATCGATGCATAATGTAGTCACATTTTAACTTTCATAACGGCCTCAGATACTGATCTTTAATATTTATACCGGCATCGCTTGTAGCCGTCTGTTTGTTTCTGCTGACGAAAAAAAATTAACATGGAGGTAGAGGAAGTAAATTTTATGATATATTTCTGGTATTAACAACAGAATTGTCTTGACTCCCATAAATATACGTCGTGTTGACACAGCTGCACCGCGTTAGTGAAACCTCCAGGTCGGTATATCGAGAAGAAGAAACAGAGGCAGTGAACAAATAAAGATATTAAAGCTTAGGAAGACAGTTAATCGGTAAGGGATTATCGGTAAGTGTATGAAAATGTGTTTGTCGTTTTCAACACAAAAATTTTGAATGAAATTTGTGTTTTGTTATAAAGAAAGAATAACTGCTTGCAAAATTTAGGTGCTTTTTAAAAAGGAAACTTCTTGAAGCGGTAGGGTATAACCTAAACGGCATACCAAACCAAGCCATTGGTTCGGTAAAACATTTCCCAAAAAAGCTCAGAAGTCTTAAGTAACGGTCCAAATTACCGTGGTATTATATTTTGAAAGAAAAAGGTTGAAATTTCTCAAACTTCTTACTATGCCTTCAATAATAAGTTGTGCAAACATTCATTAAAAGCTAAATTTAAAAAATAATGGATAAAACTACAACATGTAGCGAAGAAGAAACGATATGTGATGCTGAATAATTTTGAAATATTGTCGTAATGCTAAACATAACCGAGAACTCTTTTATGGAAAACATTAGACGCGAAAAATATCTAAATGCATTTCTAAGAGAGAAAACATTAATGTAAATAATGAAAAAATAAGTATTTGTCTACTGAAGGCTAACCTGTATTTTTTTCTTTCGGAAGACTTTTTTGACAACCTGTCATCGACGATTGTCACAAATGTCACAAGGAACGTAGTTTGATGTTGGTATAAACCTTTTGGTAAAGTTTTCGTAATTACAATTTGAGCGTATAGCACGATCTGCAGTGAAGTAAAATTCAATATTCACTATCCAATCTAATCGGACTGACCTTATAAAATGTTATTACAAATGCAAGGAGATATCAACTTTTCTTTCCAACACGAAGAATTATTAAGTAAAATAAAATAAAATTTACGTATAAAGGTTAACAAATAGGTATTGATTTCGTTTTTGTATATATGGACAAAACGAAGATTTCATTCCAAGCTGTGTCTGCATAATCGTACACGAACAATCGATCGATTAACTTTGGAATAAATAACGAAAAATGATTAAAGTTATCTATAGTTTGATTCATTAAAACAGCGGTTGCATTTCATGGAATTGCGGAAATCGTCAACAGCTATATCGAAAGATATTTTCCCTGATGGTGGAGGCAAAATAGAAAGAACAATGGGAACGTGCCGCTTTCTTTGATATACCGACGAACAAAACAAGTTTTGAAACAGGTTTTTGCAGGAAATGCTTGATGCGCATGGGAAAACACTGACATGTCGCTTCACTATTTGAGCCCACGGACTGGAGACGACTTTTCCTCTTTTTGCCACAGGAAACCCAAAAGAGAGATGCCTGCGGAAGAGCACGGAGGTGGATGATAATAGTGACAGCTATATTTTCAAAAGTGTCTCACATAGAAAATGCACTTTTTATAGCAAAGTTTAGAAGGCTAAACAGAGCAACACCCGATGATTTGCGTTAACATAGACATATTGATGATGTCATAATGACGTAATTTAATATAATATGTTTCTCGATAGTTGCAATTACTTTTAAATTTTTCAAGGACAAAGTATACGAAAATCCGGTTTCGATTGGTGAAGTGGAATAAAAATTTATGATTTTATAATTCCAAAAATATATCCTGAAATAACCAATTTAGCATATGTTTCCATGGCATTCTAGGAACTTGAAGAATAATTAAGTACACACCATCCTATGATTTTAGAATTTTATTTTTTTACGAGGAAATACTAAAAAAACGGTGAATACGCGTGACGTCACTATGACGTTTTAAATATTTCAAAAGCTCTGATAAAAATAGATATAGTACGTTTTATTAAAGTAATGTACTTTTAAAACATTATTTCCTCTAAGTCGTTTTTTTCAAGGTCGAAAGCATGATTTATGTTAGACACATGACGTCATAAGAGCATGACGTCATAAAAATAATAACTCGGGATATATTTATCCTAGAGACTTCAAAATCGCACCACTCGAAAACATATATGGCTTTGTCGATATCATCAGAAGCTTTATTTCAAACATCTGTTGAAAGGAGAACTTTACATTAACTAAGGATTCGTGTATTATGTCGTCGACACAACGTCATTATACAAAACTGATTACTCCTAAAGACGTAATTTTACTTTAATAATATGAAACTGCGAAATTTTCTTTAAATTCTAGATTACTTTTTTTTAGATATGTTCATGTTTTTTTCGTTACACCTATTGGCACACTTTTGCCCCATGTTTGCCAAGCATAGAGGCTAGCAAAATATCAGCTTTCAACATAACTTGGGGCTTCTGTGCGAGCCAAAGTGTTAATATTTATATGACTAAAAGGTCGGATCGATCACGCCAGGATTAACTTATTCCCGAGCCATGTTGACGGTTTCCCACGTAAACCGCTGATTGAGATTTATAAAGAAATTAAATGTGTAAAAAGTTGGCTCACGCGGAGTGGCCTGGGGTCCAAAGCCATCTTGTCACCACATGAACAAGGTCCTAAAATCGACAAATAGCTTACTTGAAAAAACGTAGGCTAGTGAATGCTATCTACTGGAAGGGCGTTGGAGAATTCGATCAAATTACTCATGGCATCGAAGTTGCAGAACTTCAGTCTAGAATGTCCATAACCCGTCATTGGACGGTCGTTATTGTTTCAACTGATCCCGGCCTCACACCGAGTCAGTCATTAACCATGCACATGATATATCAAACGGGTATGGTGCTTTGCTTGTTAAGACAACCGAAACATTCAGCGTTAACAACTTAACCCTAACAGTTAACACTTCTTGTCGCGTGATTATTGAAGATCTTGCAGGTAATTTGAAAACTCATCAAAACCTATCGGAGACAAAAAATAATAAGGACCAACTAATAACATGGAGAGAGCATATTAATATTACTAACTGTGCAAAGGTTTGAACAGATATTTTGGATACCGACAAAGTTGCGAACTCAAAAAATTCGAAAAATGTCCAGACGAATAATATATGGTGGTGCACAAGGCTTGGGTATACCTATACCAGCCACCCTTCCCTCCCCCTTCCCTGACCGAGGCTGACGGTAATTACGCGAAGGCCGCCTTCACGTGGGCGGCGCAGTTAGGTCATAATCAAGTAAAACCTGTTTAACTCGGAAGCAAAACATCGTACAGACCTGAAATGTCGTGTAAGGACTTAAACCATGGATATCTACAAAATGTTAAAGATACAGCTTTATAGGATTATAATTTAGGTTTTTGATGACGTCACATACAAACCAAGAATAAAGAAGGGTGGGGAGTGCCATCCACCTCAGTTTACTCTAAGGGTCAAGGATCTAAGAATATGCGATTCGAACAAGTAATCTTATAGCTAGAATTTGCATCAGTTAAATATAGGAAAGTGAATAGTTATTTTGGACATGACAGCTGCATTTGTACATGTATATCGCTAACTGATAAAATATCACACCACTCAGTATCGTAACACGATTTCACTTGACTACTTATAATTGATAACTAGTTTCAGTAAAAAAGATAAAAGAAGAGAATGAGCCGGTGTCTGTCTGCATTGGGGAAGAAGTTCGATGAAATGCAGCCGACGTTTCTAGTGATAGCCCTTCGTCTAAGCTATAATAAGGCTCGAAACATGCATTAGGTACAAATAAACAGTCTTGTCTTGTGGAACGTTTTGTAGCCTCGAGTTTACAGTCAAAATTTAGCTGATATAGGTCAAATTTTGTCAGTTAAGAAAAACATTTGCTTCCTTTCGCGGGAATGGAATACTCCTAACTCTCAATTTAAGCTATTGGAAACATAGTAAAATTGAACCTCTCAAATATCCTTTGTAGTTGTCACGATAAAATACATTATTCATACCAGAAACGAGAAACATTTACATATAGTGATAGAAAGAGAATATACGGTATAAAAGTATGGTTACCTAGAATTAACTTAAAAGCTAATCGACACCAAGCTAGGTGTCGGTCGAATCAGCAACTGTCAAAAATATATAAGAAATCTCTCGTGATCAGGCTTCAAAAACTGGAAAGTTACCGCTGTCCATGCATATATCGAGAAATCAAGTTATACAGACAGAGAAGATTTCGTCAAATCTCACCTCAGTGTTAAACAGTCTCAAATTAATCACTGAACTGATTGAAAATATGCTTGTTCCTAATTTCGAAAATAATCCTTCTGCGAGTAATTTCAGGTTTGTGATAGACATTAACGATAAGGCTATTAAACAGAACATGAAACGTTTGTCAAAGGTAGTAAAACTGGGGAGGATCCAGAGGGAATTCGGGGTGTTACAGCAACCCGTACCCCCCCCCCCCCCCCCCCTTCTCTCGCTCGCTTACGAAAGACACCAAAGAAATGACCAAATATTTTGGCGCTCGCGTATATCGAATCCCAATTCCGAACCCCGTCACATAGCCTGCTAGTGGCTCTTATGGGTGTTATTTTGCTAATTTGTTTTCGGATTGGGCTACCTGTGGCGCACGGTCAAAATGGGGCGAGGAGAAAAGGGAAGGAGCTTTTCTCCTCGCCCCATTTTGACCGCGCGCCACAGGTAGCCCAATCCGAAAACAAATTAGCAAAAAAAACACCCATAAGAGCGGCTAGCAGGCTACTCGTCACACAGAATGCTGGATCCGTCCCAGTAAAAGATTTGTGAACAGCCACGCGCTAAAAAGCATCCAACATTCAAAGTGGTTTTGCGAAATCGTGAGTGGCGGGTGACATTTAGAAAGCAATCATTGAAATAAATAATGAAACTGATCGTTGTTGAAAACTCGTTAGCAAACTTTAAAGATAGCCAGGAAATATTTAATAGCTTAAAAGTGTGATAGATATAGGATTGTTTTTCAGTATTCTTGTTTGATCCGCAGTATTTTTTTATTTTTTTAGGAATGAAAACCTATAAAGCCAATAGTAAGATTAATACCGCCTCAGTAGGAAATTGAAACCACCGAGTCAATAAAGCTGGTGGCCATATACTTATACAAAGAGCTATAGCAACTAAATAGATTATTCTTATTAATATTGATATAGAGCTCTATATGTTGGCCATTCCTTCTTGGATAGAAGACTGAAAATATTGGATAATCATCAAGAATTAACGTGTATAAAGGTAAGTGAAAATAGCTCCTAGTGCACTCTATATCTTTAATCTTATATTCATATTTGAAAACGAATACACCTTTAACTTAAAAGCAGATGTGGTTTAAAAGCTACAGTTTAAACCCTTAATTATTTTTCATTCGTGAGGTAATTCCCCAAAAGAAAACATACAGCTATGGCATCGCGTGCCAGTTCTCCATCGTAGACGTATTTAAATAGCTCCAAACGATAGCATTACTTAATATTAAGGCACGTATTCGTATATTCACACTTTAAAGCGATTTTTGTCTTGTGTTTTACAATGTATCCATTGCGTAGCTTATTTCAAAGAAGCAGCTTTGGGATGATCATAAACTCACACATTAAAACCTTCCTCATAATGAGAGTTGTCTTCTTAACTATTTCTGCTTTAAAACGTACATTTGAAAGACCTGGATGTCCATTTTTGTACATACTATGTTATGAAATTAAATCTTGAAAATGTCAACGTTTTTGGAAAGGAAATCACTTCCAGAAAATCACTTTTCAAGTTTCCTTATGCAGATAGAAACGAACAACTCATTTTAAACTCGAAAAGAACGGTATGGTTAAAGGTGTTTTTTTTTCTTCTGAATTTTTTTTTTTTTTTTCAATTTTTCAGTTCAACCTTGGAGTCAGTCTGGAAAACCAATATATTAGGTTAGGTTGATTTGCTTTCGGGTTTCGACAAACAAAGCGAATTCTGTAACCGTCGTTTCAGAATTTAATGAACCGTCATTTATGAAAAGATGAACTGACTGTATTTTACTCTCTATCATTTTCATCCAATCCATACTTGCTTGGTTGCCTTTTTCCCGTTTGTGGGTCTCGTTTTCTCAAGTAAATCTTCAAATTCTGCTTCGCTCCGTCGTTCAACCATGTTCATTTGTTTCGACCATACTAGTGGTATAAGAGCTGATATCCCAGTATTAGGGAACCCATCAGAAATCTCGATAGCTCATGTCCAGTGGATGTGGACAAGGTATAATAATACTTAATGCTCAAACCTTCTTTTGATTATAAACTAAGGTCATTTAATCTTGTGTTTTATTATGTATCCGTATTGCCTGAATTATTTCAGCGAAGCAGCATTGGATTTTTTGAAGCTTTTTTGTTTCTTTTAATAAAATCTTGATCTTTAAGGCACATTTTAGAGAAACTAAAACAGGGATTTGAGAACAATGGCGATTTTAATATACTCCTAATCCTTTAAAAATGAAAACAACATTCCACTCTCCTGGTTTAACGAAAGGCCTGTTTACACCGACGTGTTTTTGCTGCGATTTCAGGGGTGGTTTCAATCCCCCGTATAAACTACCAGCTATTTCCGACGGCGATTTGAAAATTCAATTGAAATCGCCACTCAAATCGCAACAAAAATAGTAGAAAAATTCACCAGTGTAAAGGGGCCTAAAGGCTGTCAATTATATGTCTTGACTAATTGGTGATTTGATGCGAAATGAAATGAGGAAAACGCCTTTCTTTCGGTTTAATTCTGCTTTGCATGGTATTCCAAAACGAAACTGAAATCATTTTAAGGGAAACATAGAACAAATAAAGTCATTTCGGCATTGCAAAAATGGGAAATTCTTTCATGAAGCATTTCTCATAACTTTAAAGATAAACATGCTTGCTTTTTCAATACAAAACTCTTCAAAGGGAAATTAAAGTTTGAAAATTTTCAACAGATCATACGAGCTACAAGTAGTAAAATGACGATTATAAACTCCCTCCATTAAAACCCTCTTCTTTATGAGAGTAATCTCTTTTTAACTATTTCTGCTTTCAAATTAAACGTTGGCCATATTTGTACATAAAAAAAGCAATTACAACAGAAACTTAGTTTATTGGAAGTTGCTTTGTAACTTGTCCATTGTTATATAAACAGCAACTCAGTCGGTCACTATACATTTCCTTAATAAACGTACTGGTAGAAACAAACAACGCATTTTAAACTTTTGTTTAGAAAAGAACGGTATGGTTAAGATGTTTTTTTTTTATGTAAAAACAATTTTATAATAATCTGAAAAGGAAAATATAGGAAGGTTGCGAGGCCACAAAAAATAATGGAAAACTGGTTCCTGTAAAAATAAATTGAACAAGAACTAGAAATAATGCCGAGGTAAAGGTATAACATGAGATATTCATTTTTAATATTCCAACTTCGTGCACAGTACAAATCTACGCTCGTGATTGGCTAGTTCTAAAGACAGTGTTTTATCGTTGACCACAGTACGATGTTAGAGACTTTATTTTCGTTTTAGGGAGCGGTCATTAATTACTGGGGGGGGGGGGGGGGGGGGGGGGCGGTAAAATACCTAAAACGAGGACCCAAAAATGTTGGCCCTCCCAAAAACATCAGCCCAAAAAATCTTGGCCCTCCCCAAAACATCAAAAAATGACGTCTTTTTTTAACAAAAGAGGAAAGCATTTCTTTTGTTTTACTCCTGAAAACCTCGTTATCAAGCAGAATGTTTGAGGTCTCGAACGTTGCCCATTAGCAGCATCCAGCACGCGCTGATTGCTGGTTAAGGGACATTTCCAAGGTGGAGCTGAATGGTCGATTGAAGTAGCCTAAAAATATTGTAAAAGTTTCATTGTTAAAACAGGCGCCTAAAAAATTGTGATCCTCCCCAAATCGAAGCCCAAAAAATCTTAGCCCTCCCCCTAAATTTACCGGCCCTCCCCCCAGTAATTAATGACCGCTCCCTTGTAGACACATACAGGCAATTGCTGAATGTACAATAATCTAAAAAAATCATACTGCATTCGGTCTTCAGTCTCGTGCAGTATTCGTTATTTTTTATTCAATGTATTTGTCATTGTTACATAGCCATAAGTTTTCCAGACACAATTCACGCTCTCATTGGCTGATTCAGGGTCACGTGGCAGTCATCAAAATTCAATGTTTCCCGCGCGGGCAACAATAGCCCACTTCCGCGATATGCTTTACTTGTCACGCTCAAGGGTTTCAATACGAGGCTCCGTGCTAAATTAAATTTATTCTTTTCTCTGTGAAAGGAATAAATTTAATTTAGCACGGGGCCTCGTATTGAAACTTTCGTGCGTAACAAGTAAAGCATATCGCGGAAGTGGGCTATTCATCAATTGCTGCCCGCCACGTGATCACATGGTGACAGAAGATAGTGTGATGTGTCGCGCGCGCCACTGGCTAGCTAAAGGCGGGAAATATTTGTTTACCAAAACGTCTAGATCTCCATCAAAAGCTGACCATTTTTCGTCGAAAGAAAGCGTTCAAAATAGAACCAGCTCCGAAGAAACAATTTACATCTTTATCAAGCGCGAGAGTGAGAAATTGGTAGCTAAAAAAGGATGCAGTAAAGACACAAAACGATACTAACAAAATGTCACACTTTTTGGGCAATGCAATGCTTAAACAGGTTCCTAATTGAACGCAACTAAGTGATAAAGGGCGCGAATCTGCGCTCACAAAGTTTGTTCTCTGCTTGCTCTTACATTTGGTTAGAATCTAACAAATTATCCACGGTAAAAAAACTACTTCAGTTATTAATTTGGCTTTCGAATTTTGCGATGTCAAAAAGTCTTTAAAATCGAGGATACCATTTTTTTTTTGTAGACTGCATAATTATTCTAAAAAATAAATAACATAAAAAAATAAATGGATTATTTTACGTCGAAGATAATGCAGGAAGCCGTTACCGGAGACTTATATTTAAGTATGCCGACGAACTCTAATTCTCTAATTAGAATTTGGGTTGGTTTTTGAGGTAGGAGGAAAACCGGAGAGCCAGGAAAAAACATATCGCTGGAGTCGGTTGTTTCTCAGGCTAGCTAGCGTAAAACCGGAAGTCAAACTCGCATCTGCTCCTGCGAGCATAGCAACCATGATGTATAGCAACGGAATATGTCAATGGGCCCTTAAAGAGAAATGATATTTCCCTGAAGAGTCAGTTTACTTACTCGACGGGGAGATGTAGTTCTTCGAACTCCTTTGTAGACTGATACGATCAATACATATGCAGATCGCGGCCGCGCGCGGTCTGGGTACCACATTAAAAAAGTTGTAGGCGTTCCTAGCTTCCTCTGAGAGAGTGGTGCGGAGGTAACGAATGACAGTAAAAGGGAGGGGAGGTACAGCATGTCCTCTGGCTGGGGATCTGTATTGATCGTATCAGTCTACAAAGGAGTTCGAAGAACTACATCTCCCCGTCAGGTAAATAAACTGACCCTCCGGGGAAATATCATTTCTTCTTCACTCCTTCTCCGACTGATACTCACAATACATCATCGCCAGAAATTCGAGACATTGAGGTCTGATAGTATGTAGATGGTAGACATAGCATATATGGTACATTGGGACACTATAACGCAGGATACACAAAGTACCAACACGTAATTGGGTAACACCGCTCACCAGAATTTTATCGCAGACTCATCTCTTTTGGTCCGTTTAGGACCTACTTTCCAAAAGGACAAATTAGCTCGAATAACCGCTAGCTGTTTAAACAAACACACTGTAGTTTCTAGAGTACAGAACAAGGTTTCCAAAGCTGCCATGTTTATTGGATTTGGTCACTTGTGGTCAGAGTTATGGCAGTCTCAAGACGAGCAATATTACGGGTTTTAGCGTGCAAATATGGAGTCTGGGGTTTCTTGTCGAAAAGCTGAATTTTCAAGAAGGAAAAGGAATCATCCAAAATGAACTTGGGGGCATCAGAAGGGAAGAATACGGTAGGTCTTGTTTATGTGTTCAACTCTTCGTGCGCACATTTTTTGCTAAGGTTGTAGATTTGCAGCCGATACATTTTATAAACTGTTATCTGCATGTTTTTACTGGAAATCGTTTAATGTCCACTGTAAATAAATGCGAATTTTTATGTTTCCTCTAAAATCAAAGAAAGGAATCATCAAAGTGTACTACTTGGATTTGAAAATATCAAAACTGAATTGATAATATCTGTAGAAATAATGACCCGATCGCACATTTTTACGATTGTACCGTATTTCATGAGAAATAAGGAAAATGTTTAGGACCCCATACATTTCTCTGTAAATTTTCACGACCCATTTCACACAGTGAACAGGGGTCAATATGTGTTGCGCAATAACCATGTCTCGAATTTCTGGCGATGGAGTATGCACGCCACGAAAGAAATAGGAAGCTAGGAACGCCTACAACTTTTTTAATGTGGTACCCAGACCGCGCGCGGCCGCGACTGCATATGTATTGTGAGTATCGGTCGGAGAAGGAGTGAAGAAGAACTGCTTTAAAAATCACTTAATACACTGGTTACTCATAAATTCGAAGAAAAAAGTAACGTCTGCTTACCCGAGCGCTTAATTAGTTTCCAATATGGATGCATGACGTCAGCACGTCTGTAAAAATAAGTCTGCATAAGCAGGCTAAACTTGATGTAGCCTTTGGAAATGTTAAAACACGTAAACCAGGAAACCCACATGACTCGCTTAATTGATGATGATGATGTCAGTTTATTTTAATCCTTTCGCAGTCTGAATTATAGGGACGTCAACATATGGCACATCATTAATATAAGTATTATAGAGCTTAGTATACTTGATATATAAAACACATTATTGATACTTAACAGTCAAAAGTCGTTATAGCGACCAGTGCGACCCATGCAGTTGCCTATGAACGCGGACACGGAACCAAACCGTAAATTGTAATTCAGTGTGAACAGTAGTCACGGGCAGAAGGAGCAACCCACGTAATGGCCCTCCAGGCCTAGCTCTTGTTGTAGTACATCCATCGCAAGACTGAGCATTATCTAAAATTTACCTTCATTTGTCAAAGACACCGGACAGCCTTATTGAATAGGATAAGACAAGTTAATGAGACCGGGCCCTTTCCTTCTAACGTGGTCCGACGTGGTCGCTATGTTTCCAAATATTTACAATAATTTGCCGGGGTGTTACAGCTGTTCGAAAAACACTCAATTCTAGGAATATAAAATCTCCATCGACAAATTGTGTATTAGAGCTGTAGAAATTTGTTTTAAACATAGCAATTCACAGTTTGATGAAAGGAGCTTTCTCCAAACACATGCATGGTACAGCCGGCATGGGATCTAAAAAAGCATGACTTTGTACAGTTACTCCGATATTGCGATGGACGAAATCGATAAATTAGCCAAGTTCGGCAACAATATTAAACCTATGCTTTGGTGGAGATATAGAGATGATATTGTTGACTTATGGGTACATGGTTTAGCCAAACTTCACGAATTAACAGAATACATGGATTCTCTTTATCCCACTATTAAACGGAACTGAACTATTCTGAAAACCAGTTGATGTTTATTCCAAGCCATCAGACAGCCATCTTTATCTCCCGCCAATTGGTGCACACCCTGTTTATTGTAATAGGGCTATCCCTCATAGTGTGGCGCTAAATGGAATGAAACGTAATTGGTCCACCTCTTAATTGTTGGAGGAAAGAAATGCAGAATATCATAAATATCTTGTAGATCAAGAGTATGACGGAAAACTGGTTTCCGAGAGGTTTGATAAAGTGGGTCCCCGTCCCCGGCTCTATAGAGAGAGAAGAATGATTAAAAACCGAGAGAAAAACTGAAAAACGGAAGATAACCCCGCTGGTTGTCGACTATAATCCGAATTTGCCGGATGTTGGGAAAATTATAAGGGAGAATTTAGATCTCCTATATTCTACTCCAGCCTTATGAGAGAGATTTACCCGGCAAATTTGAAATAACAAATAGCGCCATCTAGATTAAAGGTTAACCGGCAAGCCCTGTACTATTACCGACAACACAGTGGAGTTGCAATCCGGTTGTTTCAAATGCAGTAAGAGATGTGAGTAGTATTATATTCGGTAACGGACACGGAAAAGTGTCGAGGAATGAGGAGGAAGGTGAAGGATCATTACCGATTCAAAATGGCGGCTGAAATAAATTAGGTGGAGGAACATTACCTATTATTGATTAACCATTAAAGGTTAGGGTGAAGTGTGGGGGAGGGGTGGGGGTTTTCCAGAAACCGTGATTGATCCAATATTGCTAAGTTAATAGAAGTGATCAATAATTAATTAATGAGCAACAGGGAGTATGATCAATATTAATAAGTTAATGGGGACTAGGTTCTAGGGTTCAGACCTAGGGAACAAGCCTATTGTGTAGTCACAACAGTAAATTACTTCTTTAGTAAATACCTCAATTCTCTATCAGTTCTTCATTCCAAATAATTATCGCTGTTGTTGCTTTTCAGCTGAACAGCAGAACTCCTACAGAACTCCTAAAATGTATTTTGTAGTTTCCTTACAATTATTAACTCCGCTATCACTCATAAGATAATTCTGAGTTCAGAATACGTATATTAACCTTTACAGTAACTCCGCTATGGCTTATTAGATCAACGTTGCTATTGTTCTTAGCGATAACTGAAGAGGCATCAGCACAGTTTGTCAGAAACAATAGCCCTATCGTTTTGAGAAAACGCTTAGTTGCAAATTCTTATGAAAATTACCATTAATAATAATGTATAAAACAAAACAATTCAAAATACTCGGAACAATATTTTAATCATTCGCACGATGTTAGTTTACTATTCATTCAAGTCTCCTCTTTCTCGGTTCAAGATTGGGTTGATACGTTGTGCCGTGTTACAGTGATTATTAAATAACACCGCTTTATGATTTGTTTCATTGAATGTTTTGTAAGTGGAAATTCTTCAGTGACAAAGGCTACAGGCGGTTGTGTTTTTACTAGACTGTGAACAGTCCCTCCTTTTCCCTCCATTGATAGTAAATGTTTTTACCGACGAGAGGAAAGTACAAATATCATGCCATTGACACTTGGGACATCCGACAATAATGTTTACATTCAAGTATGGGTTATCACAAAGTTACAACGCTTATTTAGGCTTCTTCACTATTGCCGGCGCTTTCTTCTTCTTCTCTTCTGATCTTGACCTCACCAGAATCCGATTCCCTTTCTTCCTCGCTCAGAATGCGGCTCAGAATCCGCTTTGCTTTCTTCTTCTCTATACGGCTCAGAGTCTGTCTCTGGGTGAACTGTTTTAAAATCTCTCAGTGTCAAGCAGATCAACCAAAGCCCTCTTATTACAAATCCGACTGACGCTTATTGATGCCGAGTTCATCAAGAGGGTCCCTCTACAAATGTATCGAGTGCAGGTAGTCTTCCATTCTTCCATCGTCCAAATATATTGCGGTTTCCCAAATAAAACGAAGTCTTGGTATAGCAAGTCCGTAATATTCGTCACGGGAATTCTACGCTTGTTGCGAAGCATTTCTCCTCTTCGCGTCTAAAATAGAAAAGAGGCCATATATACTGTGCACTAAATCGGTGGCCTCTTTATTGGGGTTTTCGGAAGTTTATCTAAAACACTTTTAATTATTGGTCCTCTTCATCCTTCATACTGCTCGAGACTTCACTTTCGTCATGTTCCGAATCCCTAGTTCTCTGACTGACCGGGAGCTGGGGTGGTGCAGTGCATGGTTAACTGCGCTTCGCCTTTCACCTCTGTGGCCCAGGTTCGATCTCCGGATGCGGAGCCATACGTGAGTTGAGTTTGTTGGTATCCCGCCTTTGCTCGGACAGTTTTTCTGAGCTGAGTCCTCCGGTTTTCCTCCCTCCTCAAAAACCAAAACGCTAAATTCCAATTCGATCTGTGGATTGGCCCGTGTCCTGACTAACGACCCTACGGACGTTTCAGGTCCCGTACGAAATGCAGTATATTCTTTTTCTCTTGAAAGACCCGAGAGTCTTTTATTTATACCATCAAAAGCCTAGAAGAAAGTGAAGTCTCGAGCATTGAGGATGAGGATGAAGAGGAAACAATAATTAAATATATTGTTGTAATTTTGTGTTTCTAAAATGTTTGAATTTACCCATTCTATGGGGAGCCGGGGTGGCGCAGTGGTTAAGCGCTTCGCCTCTCACCTCTGTGGCCCTGGTTCGATTCCCGAACGCGGCGCCATATGTAAGTTGGGTTTGTTGGTATCTCACCCTTGCTCCGAGGGTTTTTCTCTGTGTTTTCCGGTTTTCCTGGGCTCCGCAAAAACCAACACGCTAAATTCCAATTCGATCTGTGGATTAGCCGTAACCTGGCTTTCATCAGCCCCCATGGTTGTTTCAGGTCTCGTTAAAAATTCAGAGAGTAAATAAGAAGTTTCGTGCCTTAGCAATATTATTATTCACTCACTTCGGGACCGCGAACCGCACTTAAACTAGTAAAGCTTCCGAAGTGGCGGGAAACGTGGCGGGGTATTCTACACACTCTTCTAAGGACATTCAATTTTGGACGCCAAGAGGACAAATGCTTCGCAACAAACGTAGAATTCTCGTGACGAATATACCTGTATCGGACCTAATAGACTATCTTACTTCCCCACAACAGGGATATGCCAAGACCTATACATTTCTAGAAGACCAATACATTTATAGAAGGACTGGCTGAGCTCGGCATCAATAATCGTCAGTCAGATTCGTAATATAGATGGCTTTCGTCGATCTGCTTGACAAAGAGAAAACAGTTCACCCAGTAACAGCGGGTATAGTGAGGAAGAAAGCGAAGCGGGATCTGACGTGGTCAGGTCGAAAGTGAAGAAGAAGAAAACAAAGAGAAGCCTGCCGGAAATAGTGAAGAAGCCAATGAGCGTTGTAATTTTTGTTATAACCTAGGCTTGAATGTAAACATTATTGTCCAATGCCCAAGTGTCTATGGCATGATGTTTGTACTTTCCTCTCGTCGGTAAAAACACAAACGCCTGTAGCATTTGTCAACAAGAATTTTCACTCACAATACATTCAATGAAACAAATCATAGAGCGGTGCAATCATTGTAACACGGCACAACATATCAATCCAAGAACTGAGAAAGAGGAGACTTATGAACTCAGTGAGGAGAAAAATGAATTGTGAACTACAACTACTGTAACATCGTGTGAACGAATAAAATCTTGTTCCGAGTATTTTGATTTGCTTTGTTGTCTATATTTTTAATGCCTAATTTTCATAATAATTTGCGTCTAAGGTTTTCCCAAAACAACAGGACTATTGTTTCTGACAAACTGTACTGTCATGGCTGTTCAGTTATCGCTAATCCCTAAGAACAATATCAGCGTTGATCTAATGAGCCATAGCGGAGGTGCTTTAAAGGTTACTATACGTGTTCTAAACTCAGAATGATCTTATGAGCCATAGCGGAGTTACTGTAAAGTATTCTGAACTCAGAGACTGAGCGCAGTTAATAATTGGAAGTAAAATACCAAATACATTTTAGCGGTCTGTAGGGGTTCTGCTGTTCAGCTAAAAAGCTACCGCAGCGATAATTATTTGGAATGAAGAACTGATAGAGAATTGATTTATTTACTAAGAGAAATAATTTTACAACACACTTGGCTTGTTCAGACTTGTCCAATCTCTAGATAACTTACTCCCATTAACTTATTAATATTGATCATACTCCCTATTGCCATTAATTATTCATTGATCACTACTATTAACATATTAATACCAAATACATTTTAGCGGTCTGTAGGGGTTCTGCTGTTCAGCTAAAAAGCTACCGCAGCGATAATTATTTGGAATGAAGAACTGATAGAGAATTGATTTATTTACTAAGAGAAATAATTTTACAACACACTTGGCTTGTTCAGACTTGTCCAATCTCTAGATAACTTACTCCCATTAACTTATTAATATTGATCATACTCCCTATTGCCATTAATTATTCATTGATCACTACTATTAACATATTAATATTGATCATTACTCCCTATTATTAATTATATGTAATAGGTAATGCAATCCTCCACCTACTTAATATGTAATGTTTCCTCCATCCAATGAATATTCAGCCGCCATTTTGAATAGGTAATGAATCGTCCACCTTCCTTCCCCTTCCTCCACACTTTTCCGAGTCCGTTACCGCACGTAATAATTTAGCTTATCTGGCCTCCTGTGAAAAATGCCACTATCAATATGTAGGTACAACATCTACATAATCTAAGGTTAGAATTAGAACTCAGCTATGGAGGACAAAACATAGGACCCCTAAGGGAGGTTCAGTGAGCTATGATGTTTATGACTTTATGATGTCCTCTAGCTCTCTTACAGTGGCTTATTTGTCCAAAATTAGAGCATTCAAAACCCTACAGGAAAAGCAATACCTACCGTCGACGAGCACGCACGGATCGATCGGAACACAACCTATTGCCCAAGTGACTTTTGTATTCTTGTTTTTTCCCTCAAGGACCTATTTTTCAATAGGACCTGCATTTTCTTCTGAAATTCTTTATTGTATATAGCGTTAGTTAGTGCTAAATAAATATTATCTTTATCTGTAGACAGACAGACGGACTTTATTCGTTAGCTCTTTGTAATTGAAAAAATCTGATTGGTGATCATCGCTAAATTAAATTAAATTTTGTGCTGAAATTATTTGGATCACACACACCCTAAAAAAAGGAAATATGTATTTTCGCAGGCTAAGGACACTCAACTCTCACCAGTCACACAGCCGTCCTTTCACAAAACATTTCGGCTCCTGTATTCTATTAATACTTTTTCTGTTGGAATGCCATGTATATGGCCCGAGTACAGGCTGCCTACAGCCTCTTCAGTTTTCGTATATGCCGTCACCTTTCCATTACATATATGCGCGTGCATTTCTTCGTATATATTTGATTACTGGAAGCTCCGCTCATAGGCTTGCCTGTATATATATGTTATCTTATAAATTAGTAGGTAAATTTACTATGTAAATTCAAAAGTTGCAAACGTATTTAGAATAAATTTGATCTTTGATGTTTTCATTCACAATTTTTTTCCACAATATAATCAAAGAGCATTAAATAAAAAGTAGTCGGTGAACTCGAAATAATGAGTTTCCTATCAATAAGAAACGTCGACTGTTTCTACCCCTAGAGATCGATGCATAATGTACTGGTCATATTTTAACATTCATAACGACTTCAGATAAATCTTTAATTTGATATTTATACTACTTACTACTATACTACTATCGCTTGTTACCTTCTGAATTTTCGGCTGTCTAAGGCCCTGATCCGGAGAAATTCGGAAACGCATCTTCCTTTATCCGCTTAGGCTTTCCGTCCACACTAAAACGGCTAAAAAAGAACGCTTTCGAATTTATCTGGATCTTTTTGAAGACGCTCTCCAGGATGTATAAATTCGAAAACGCCGGTTTCGCGTTTTTGTGTGGACGGCGACAAATTCGAAAACGATAGTGTGGACGGAAGACGTTTTTATACGTTTTTAATGAAAAAGATGCATGCGTTTTCGAATTTATCCGGATTAGTATGGAAAGGGCCTGAAAAGAATAACATGGAGGTAGAGGAAGTTGTAAATTTTATGACGTATTTCTGGCATCCAATTGGATTAACCTTGTGAGTTACAATATCTTTTTAATTACCAGGTTCTTAGGCCTGCTTCAAACGTCGAACTTTTCATGCGCCGAATCGAATTAGATCAAAAGAAGCCGCCTAATTATCTTTTGTTTCAATTGCGTTCGGCGCATGAAAAGTTCGACGTTTTTATTGGGCCTTAGCAACACAGTTTTCTTACATCTTTGTAAAAATAAGCTTTCGCGCAAAATCGCTGTTTTCATAAGTCTCAAACTTAATCTCTTCTTTTAACTCACAATGCTTCATTTTCATATCACTAAAGCTATAATCCCACCTTTGGGTGATATTTTGAAAGCCATAAATCATTCGAAAGGTTTAAGTGCATTATTATCCGTGATAAATCTACAATAAACCTTGTTAAAATAGAAAATGGCTCATCAAGAACCTTTGATGTCCTCTTGAACGTTTTCGGAACTCCTTTGAAATCAAATCTGTGTTTCGTATGATAAGAAATTGCGAGCATTAAAGCGTACAAACAACCGCCTGCGACGTACGTAATTCAGTATTGTTTTAGTATTTCCAGAAGGTATGCAGCAATGGATACACCTTCGCAAGGTATAACATCGATCAGTGTCTTTAATTTTGTATTGTTTGGGTCAAATTCGGCTGACCAATGCACGGTCGAATAAATTACATTAAATTGGAGCTTAACTTTTTTAAAGTTTCTTTAATTTCTCCACATTCAATCTCTAAGTAACCATAAAAACCTTGTCGCCCCGTTGTACGTGCACATTAGTATGACTGCCACAACAGAACTGTCTTGACTGTCATAAATATGCGCCAGTGAAACCTCCAGGTCGGTATATCGAGAAGAAGGAAACAGAGGCAGTGAATGAAGAAAGATCGTTACTAAAGCTTCGAGGAAGCTTAGGAAGTTAGGATTTCTCGGTAAGTGTATGAAAATGTGTTTGTCAATTTGGACACTAACTTTTCGAATGAAAGTTGTGTTTTGTTAATTTCCCTGAAATAGATAACTGCTTTTTTAAAACGAAACTGCTAGATTTAGTCTTAACCCATGATTTTGGTTCTCTGGGTAGAAGGTGGTTGTTTCCAAATCTAGCAAGACAAGTATAGAAACATACTTGTTGTTTTTCCCGGTTCTAGGAATAAGTTTATAACCCTCAAAGATGTCGTTCACAAGTTAGCAAATCGAACTAAAGTTTGCCCTTAATTCTGGATTCGCTTAATCGGGCTTCGAACACAACCAGGCACAGAACGTCATATATCAGTTTTGAAAGGAAAAAGATGTTTCTGGTTAAATTGAAATTTCCTAATGCTTCTTATGCCTTCAATAATAAGTTGTGCAAACATTTATTAAAAGCTAAATTTCAAAAATAATGGATACAACTGACTACAACATGTAGGGAAGGAGAAACGATATTTGATGATGAATAATTTCGAAATATAGTTATTGCTAGCAATAACCGATAACTCCTTCATTTAAAGAAATAGGTGGCGCAAAAATTTCTAAATGCATTTCTAAAGAAAATGTTAACGCAAATAATAAAAGTAAAATATGAACAATGCATAAAATTGATCTAAGTATTTGTCTACTGAAGGCTAACCTGTATTTTGTTCTTTTGGAAGACTTTTTTGACAACCTGTCATTGACGATTGTCACAAGGAACGCAGGTTGATGTAGGTATAATCCTTTTTTGTAAAGTTTTCGTAATTAAAATTGAGCGTATAGCACGATCTGCTAGTGAAGTAAAATTCAAGATCACTTTGTAGGATATTTAACAATTATTCACCGAAGTGGAGGTGAATAGTGGTGGATATTTACCGAGCCACTGTTTTTAGTATATACCGCACTGCAGGTGAATAGCCAGCACCAAATAGTTACATTCTGTTCTGTCAAATGGACAAAAACTCGCGCGAGGTGATCGCTGCTTCGCACGGAGGTGAATATGTTTGAGTAATCAATCAGATCGCGCGAAAAGTGATATTCACTGGTGTTGTATATACTAATAGGACATAGTGACTGACCTGATAAAATGTTATTAGAAATCGCAAGATCAGATGATTTCAACTTTTCTTTCCAACAACGCAGAATTATTAAGTAAAATATAATACAATTTATGTATAACTACAAGTATTCATTTCTTTTTCCTATTTGTGGACAAAAAGAAAATGTTGTTCCAAGCTGTTTCAGCATAATCGTATACATGAACAATTCATCGCTTAACTTTGGAATAATTCACGGGAAAAAAGGATTAAAGTTATCTATAGATTGATTCAATTAAACAGCGGTTGCATTTCTTGGAATTGTGGAAATCCTAAACAGCTATATCGAAAAACAGTTTCCCTGATGGCAGAGTTCACCTCCTTCCCAAAACAAAGGACACTTTCCACAACAGCCGCCACAACAATGAACGAACAAAACAAGTTTTGAACAGATTTTTTTTAACGGGAAATGCTTGATGCGCATGGGAAAACATAACACGTCGCTATTCCAGTACTATTCCAGGTTCCGAGGAGGTGAAGGCCGCCCCTGTTGGTGTACCCTAAACAATATATTATTCGTTAGTTTCTTTTGTTCTGTACACCAACATGGCCGCCATGCCCTTGGTCATTTGAATCTCTGGGGATTGAGTACAAACCCTCTATGCAATTGTTTTTAGAATGCCGCCCCTCCACGCTTGACAGATGACAGTGCGTCAAGTATCAAAAAGTAGCCAGTGACAATGTACACACAAAATAGTCAAAATGTTAGCTGTATTTCTAATTCATTCTCGCGCGGTAATCATAACACAAACGAATGTGTATGGTTCGAAAAGAACCTCTGTAAGAGTGTCGTAAACCAAAATAAATATCAGTTGATGAATTTTCCGCCTCTGTAAGAGAGTCGTAAACCAAAATAAATATCAGTTGATGAATTTTGCCGCCTCTGTAAGTGTTGTTTTACCGTTAAATACGGAAATCCATAGCATTCGGGAGTGATTGCTATGAATCTTTAGTTATTATTTATTAAAAACTTGAGGGAAGCCGTGGAAGAACTGTATTTATAGCTTCACGACTTGCGAAGTCTGTGCGAGGAAGATAAGAATATATATATATTCAAATCAGACACTACAGCAATGACTTCTGAATTCGAAGAAGTTTATGGGACTGATTTAGAGTGTTCATTGTCGAACCACCTTAGATATGGTCACATCCACGAAGGAATTTTGAATGTTTTATATGATTTATCACTGATTCGGCAACATCATTAGCCCCACATCACAGGGGAATAATAGTTATGAATGATCGTTGTCGAGTGCGATACGGTGTTTGCCTCGGACTTGTGAATACCGCAAAATTCTACGGCTATTTGGCTGGAAAGCAGCACTGCTGTTTGAGTGTTTGGTATGTTGTTGGTGAGAAATGAGTTCATTAACGGAGCTAGAGGCCCTCGAGTACTCCAAATAAAATGTTTCTGACGCTCTTCAAGCACCGGCATCTAAAGCAGACGAAGGTTCTGCCAGACAACAATCCAGTATAGAGCTATACGAGAAGTTGGGCGAGTCAAGTAATGCAGCCTTATCGTATGTCAGACACAAAATACTTTGTTGCAAGTGATGGGATAAATCCATATTCCACTGAATAACGTTTGCAAGTGATGCCTGCTCCTACAAACTCAGTAAACTCGGTAAAATTTTATTTCTTCCTAGGTTAAATTGAGTCTCGCCCGAGTGGCCGTTAGCGATGGTAAATCCCATATCACACGAATGGACATTCATTAACCTTTACTAAACATCCCCAGTGATCGACTATCGTTCAAGTTTCAGTGAGTGCTAACTGAGGTTAGTGTGTTTTGTTCGAGCAACCGTTCGGACGCGTGATTTGCTTCAGTGGAAATAATATTTTTAAGGAGGCAATGTTTATTGTTAGTTTTCTCAAAACCTAAGTGAGGCAAAAATAATTCAAGTTATGTGATTGCTCATTTTTTGTAGTATAAGGATCGAAAGAAACTATTGATTTGTTACTGAACATGATGCGCTTTTTTGTTGAGAAGTAATATTTAACAAAATTTGCGTTTTGTAAAATTGTAATCAAAGCCATGACGGATTTAAACACCATTGTCTTGTATTTGATTAGTTTTAGTTTTACTCAATATGGATGTCAAGTGGAGAGAGCTTTGAAGCACAGGAACAAAAGTGGGGTCAGTACTTAGAAATTTCTATTCCCAAAGTACGCCTTTGAAACAAAGGAGAACAAAATATGTTACTTAGGGAATTCTAATTAAGTATTAATCCCACTATTTCCCTTTGCTTCAAGGCCCTCCCCACTTAACACCCAAGGTCCGATTAACACGTCGAACTTTTCGTGCGCCGAACCTAATTAGATCAAAACAGGCCGCCTAATTATATTTTGTTTTATTTGCGTTTGGCGCATGAAAAGGTATTGTATTTCAGGGTATTGTTTTGCTGTAGTTCATTGTTTCGAGTTTTCGTCTTCTTTGTTTTACGTCATCTGTTTTCCCGTACACGAAGTATCACACGTCCTTAAATTTCGAACCTTCGAGGGCAGTCTTGAAGCGTTTCCCTCAAATGTTCTTCGACTGATGCGAATATAATTTGCTGTTTAACGATCCGTGGAATATGTTGAACAGGTTTCGATGCAAATCGACGCTGGCTTTTCACCTGATACTTAGTACTAAGGATTGCAAGAATTTATTCTGCGCTACTTGCGATTTTCAACTTTACTTTGGCCGTGACAAAGAATTGAAAACTAAATTACTTCCAAATCCCGAACAACCCCAAAACAAACAGATGAGACATTCTGCTTCATGTGAAACTTTGACATCTGTTACCTTCTAGCCAATGGGAATTTTGCGTTAGTGAGCGAACGCGAAATACTCCGAAAACAATGGCATTCAGGCAGGCTCTTCTTTCTGTCCCTTCCCCTCCTCCTTCCTTTTTTTTTCTACAAATTATATACTCTTCTCAAGGGAAGATCTGAAATTATCGGTATGTTCACCTCATGGTATCCAAACACAAGAAACAGATGAAAGCATTGGAGTTGCCTGCGGAGGAGGTTAGCTTCGACCGAGTGCTTTTATTGTTTTGAGTGTTTGGATACTGGTAAAACATGAAGCTCGAATTGTTGATATAGTTACTGAGTTCTCACCGGAATACCTCTTCTCAAACAATACCTGTATTCATAAACAATTAGGAAACTTGATTAATGTTTTCAGTATGGCACCCTTGAGAAAAACTAGCACATTGTGTAATTATCAAATTGTTAGTGGGAAAAAAACTGCATGGTTTCAGTACAAATCACTTATTCCTTTCGCTGTCATGCAATAGTCCAGCTTCACGTATGCCTACATACGGGACTATTTGTGGGTGTCCGTATACGGTAACTTGTATTGATAATAAGCAATTATTGAGTTCTGTTTTCGCATGATCATGATAGTGAAAATTATCAAGACCTCGGTCTGTGTTATCTGCCGTATGCTGAGGCTTATATCACAGGTCTTGATAATTTTCTTCAGTATATACCACACAAGTGAATAGTGCTTTTCGCGCACTATTAACTATTGCTATTAGCTATTGCTATTAACTATTGCTAAATTCCCTTTGGCTAGAAGGCAACATAATTTCCAGCTAACAGTATTGTAGAACAGAAAGGTTAAAAATTGTTTCATAAATAGATGTCTCTTTAACTCGTAAATATCTAGAATGTATTAAATTACAATTTTACCTATTTTACGTAATAATTATGATGTATAATTAAATTATCTTACTAGTATTATTATTTATAATATTTGTAAACTTTAACGATTTTCAATAAAGACTATTATTATTATTATTTTAACTATTGCTATTAACTATTGCTATTAACTAATACCAACAGATAATAAGTATGCAATTATTGGATGAGGTTGAACATGACAGCGAAAATTATTAAGACAGAGGTCTGTGTTATCTGCCGAAACCGAAGGATAATAGCAGTGTGACGTCACAACCTACAGATAATGTTGTACGCATGCGCAGTCAATGCTATAGCCAGCTCAATAATTAGCTGTGTGTTCTCAGCCAATCAAAATTGAGATAGTGAGTAAAATGTATAATAACTTATTGCCAGCGTAATCGTATCGAACTGGTAACGAATTTGTAATCGGCACATTATTGGGTTCAACATCGCGACATTGATGTAAGGAAATCTAGTCAAGAAAGAGCCGGCGAAGTCGAGACTCTTGCGATCCCGTTCACACCATTGTGGTGTGTGACTAATGTTTACAAATTATGTTTAATATGTCCGCTTATGGATGCCTTAGTGCTCCCACTGTAGTGGCTGCTTAAAAGAGGTTAAGCCTGGCTAACACTAGCGATGCACAACCTACACAGATGTAGTAATGAATTGATCATTGGCGGCTCTTTTTCTTATCTCACAACTACGGCACTGCGTCTGCGTATCGGCTTGCTTGCCCTTATGCTTGCGTCGCTAGTTTTGTAAGTTACATGAAATATTCGCTGGGACCGCAAAGTGTTCCCAAGTATAGATTCGATTGTACTTTTTCAAGACAACCCTAAACTATAATGATGATTTATTTCGAAGACATGTTTTTTTCCTTTTTACTTCTAGAATTGGAAACAACATTCAGACGTTAAAATTAAATGCACCAATGGTTTTTCGCTTCTTTCCAGAGTAACGCACCCAATTTCAACATCCAGTTTATAAGAGACTATATACCTGATTAATTCGTGTAGAAAAGCAACAAACCAACAACGTTTATTTCAATTACATCAAGCAACTATTGAATATGTTCATTGAAAAGACTTCAAGATCTATATGTATATAAGTATTTCACTGTTATTCTAAATCGAAATGATAAAATTGCTTCGATGTAACTTGTATATTCATATCAGGGGAGAAAATCGACCGAAGGTCTGATTTGGAAAAGGAAGATTTTCTTTATAACAACATAAAAGTCTTAAAGCTAAATGAGTGTGAGGCTTTTAAATGGAAAATATATTTTACCTCGTTTACAGTCACCTAGGTAGATACAAAGACGTATTTAGGATAAGCAAAGGCGTCATTAAATTGTAGCCAATGCACTCATCCACAATATGTACTTTAATTTCTGTATCGCCTGAATTCTTCTTGAATACCATGATTGAACGATATTTACTTATTTAAACGGTTTTTGCCTTTACATTCAACCCAATAGCGAGTACTTAGCTCATCTAGGGGGCTTACGTAAAATAACTGATTACTGAATAATTTATAGGTCCGAAAGGGAAAAAGGAGAAAAGATATATAGATATAGATATCTTCAGAAACATACCGAGAACAACAGTGCAATATATACGTGCAGTGTGTTTAGTTAAAGCGGTCAGACTAGACAATAAATGATTGCACTGCTTGAAAAATACCCACGTTAGCGAAACAAATGAAATGAGGAATTCCATTTAGAAGCGATCTTGTCTGATCAATAATTTGACAATATTTACTTACCTTTTTGTTGGAAAGGAGTTCATACACAACCGAACAGGATTCTCAATACCTCTGTACTATGGTCACATCAGGTGATAACAATTAGTGTTGGACTTTATGCGGAAGCTTACCTAACTACAACTCTATATTTAAAAATGAACTTGAGATTACAATAAAACAATACAACTTCCAATTAATTAAAAATCGTGTCTTTTCTATTCGCTTCTGTCGAAAAAGCCTTATAAGTAGGAGAGGCTTTTCGACTTTAGAGCAGTATCTAATGACTTATCATTAATGGTTTCATAAGTAATCAACAGATGAACAAGGCATATTGAATAGATTTCAAAAGAGTTCTAATTGCAGTTCAGTAAGAATTCTGCAGCTGGAAAATAAAAACTTAATTTCATCCGAATTTAAAGTTTAACTGATTTGTTTTAGCTATACTATAATTATATAAAAGCAATTTGGATATAGTTTCTTTTGCATGCGATGTAAAGTTTGATACATAATGAAGTTATGAGATATTACATGCAGAAATGTTGAATTGAATGTTGAAGACAGTTATCCTACACGAAGAGTACTTTTTATCAGTTTCAAAATTGCTTCCTCGTGTTCTCTATGAGGACCTGATCAAACCTTCAGGACGTGGTACTTACTTCTGGATATTTATGTACTTTTTCTTCAAAAGCATTCACTCGAGAATAAGTGTTAACAACTGTTGGCTTCTTTCGTATATTCATTTGTTTCTACTTTCCATAATGTTGACATGAATGTTAAATACTAAATTATTCTCAAGGGCTCTTGACATGTGAAGTTAATTAAGCTCTGCGCAAACGACGGAACATTGTTGTGGAAACATCTGTGAATTTCAGTGTTTCCCAAAATGTTTTCGGCCTTGATTGCGGTGCGCGAGACATTTGTTGCGGAAGTAAAATTTCCTTCCGAGTAGTAAAAATGTTTCAGAAATAAATATTTCAGAAACATTTCTGCTTCCGAGAAGCAAATTTTACTTCCGCAATAAATGTTTCCCCATTTGCTCGCCGAAGCAACAACGTTCACTAGATCTCAGGGCTGCGATACATATGTTTCGCACGCGCAAAGTTCCTAACATGTTGACCTACACGACAGTTGTCCAAATGATGCTTGTAGTTTATTTTGAGAATTTCATAATGTTAATTGACTTATTTTCTTATATAGTTATACGTGTTACTAAAGCTTCTTTTGTATCCTTTAGGTACCCACATTGTTCAACGTTTCATAGGCTAAGAAGCGTCAAGATGAAAAGTACGGAGAACTTTCGACTCGAGATGGCTTCCCGTAGCACGGCTCTAATGGTGTTTGAGTCGTCCTTGATGATTTTCATTACTGTTACAGCGTTGCTAGGCAACCTGATGGTATGCTGGGCAGTCTACAACAGCAAGAAGCTACGCACTCTCCCTAACATCTACATTGTCACCTTGGCCATCTCAGATATCTTGATGGCTGTTCTGTGCATGCCGCTATCGGTCGAAGTCTTCATCACTTCGAACTTCACTCACGGAGACAAAGTTATCCAGTTCCAGGGATTTTTCTCATTCTTCTTGTCGCTTGCGTCGCTACAAACTATGACGGTGACGGCTATCAACCGGTTTTACCGGATTGTGAAACCTGATTGTTACCGTAAGTATATCACTGTGAAGACCACACTTGTATCTCTGGGTGTAATTATAATCCTTGCAGCTCTTGGCGCCGGCTTACCTCTGATCTTTGGCTTTGCGAAATACACCTTTCATTACGGGAAGGTGTTCTCGTATATCGACTACGCCACTACAACAGCAGCCTATGTCTATACGATATTCCTGAAGATCTGTTACATCACAATCCCTACACTCATCACTCTGGCTTGTTACTACAAGATCTTTACCGCCGTTAAAACTCACACTCAGGAAATGGTTGCCAACGCTAAAAAGAACGACCAAACAAGTTCCTCTAAACTGACAATGAACGTAGAGGAAGTGAAGATCACTAAAGTGCTCTTTGCAACTGTGATTGGATTCGTCGCATGTTGGACACCAGTGGCCGTCATTGACATAATTGACACGTTCACTAACTATACTTTGACAAATCCTCGTGAAGTGTACTTATTTTATATTTACATGGGATATGGAAGCAGCTCTATTAATCCATTCATCTACGGAGTTCTAAATCGGTCATTTAGGACCGAATTTCTCAAAGTATTCCGTCTCAAGTTTATTCCTGGTGCACTCAATACGGAAAGTTCGCGAACAACTGCCAGTACAGGAATATCGAATTCAGTGCCACCTACAAGTCGTGGAATTGTGATGAGAGTTAAAGTCGCGCCTATTGGAGAACCGACCACGAATCGCTGAATGACTGTGGAAAGGTATTTAACAATTTCTCCACAAACTTGAGTCGTACAAGAGGTTATTAAGACAATTAGGCGAACAGAAACGATTTAGTTATTAGCTCCAATCAACTAGCAGACTTACAAGTATGACAAAGAACTTATACATTAGAGTCACGGTACAGCTGCAATCTTGCCGTATCTCTTTCCAAACAAAATTTGCTTCCGTATTTAACTGTATATTTATTTAGTAAATGGAACATAATCAGAAGTCCATAACCCTTATGGTCTTCTGATATAATTCATAATTAACAATTATACACCTCAGTCTCAGTGCATATTTAACAATTATTCTCTTCGATCTCGGTGAATAGTGGCAGAATATTTACCGAGCTAGGAAGCTAAAAGTACCCTGATTCCAGAGGTTTTCTCCGTTTCTTAGAAGAGATAGAAAACCTCTGGTAGCAGGCAGTACGAATCTCACTATCATGCTAACGCTAGGTTTTACTTAACATCACAAGATAAATTAACAAGCAATCAATCACAACATACCTCCCACGTGGTGTTTTGGTCTTGAGGTAGTTAAAGGAAAGGAAAAGTGACGTGCGTCGCAGAATTGAACTGAACGATTATTCAACACCAACAAGCTTCGAAATGTTTCATTTCTGCTCTTTGACCTAATAAAAGATATTCACGGACGATCTTCTGCAGGCTTTCATATGGACCCTACTTATTCTACAATACTGTTTTCGATTCCACTTTACGGGCTTCATCTAGATAAGTATCTTAGGCGATCCTTCACATTTACTCATCCCTGCATGCAAAATTGTCAAGCTTTTGACGTGCGTACCGTTACGCCTTATTGCCTGAGTTCCAAAAGTTTGAAATGCATTTGGAGACATAGAAGCAGCATACTTCATTTCGAGCCACTTATGAAAAGTCCGTTCAATGTCAACTAGAAGAATATAAAGGTGAACGACAATCTTGAGAGACTAATTAAAATAAGTTGGTCATAAACAACGGGTAAACATTCAGATTTTCTCCGTTTGCTCAGAGAACAGAACAGATCATTTTCCCAACTGTTGATTTGCTCCAACTCTGCCGCTGCCGGTTTATTCTAATATGACCTTCACTGCCTTCAAATGTATTGTCGTGGTGAGATCAGTCAACTGCCGCCCGGTCGGCGTGAGGTTTCTTTCTCTTTTCTCGATCTCTAGCCTTTCTCCGAGCTGAACGGAGAAAACCTCTTTGACCAGGGTACAAGTCACCCCGCCAATAATACCACTGTCAAGCCGGGCTATTCGACACTCATAAATATCTTCATTAAATTATATAAGAAACAACCATAAGCTTTCTCGCTTTTCGCTGTTGGAGCGACAAACCGACGTTCACTTTTCTACTTATCCCACTCCCGTTGATTGTAATTTGTAACTCAACCCCTCTCCCCTGTCAGTAAACGACAGCCAATAGGAGAACGCTATAAGGTAATTAGATTTTCCTCCAATCAGGAAGGAGGGACAAATCTTGTCTCTAGTTAAAATCTATTGGCGCGGTACGATCAGTCAACTGACGCACATGCACTAACAGAGGTTTTCTCTCTCTTCCCTCCTCACCGCTTCCCGGCTCACTCATCGCCTCTTCGCGGCTCTGGATCTCAAGTCAACGGAGCAAACCTCTGGAACCAGGATAGGATCAAAGCCACTATTCACCGAGATTGAAGAGAATAATTGTTTTAGTATATACCAACAAGTTAACTTAAAAATAGTCATCAAAAAGCTATTAAAAGATTGTTGAAACATATGCTTTATTCCGAAACGTGATAAAGCTGACGCACGCGCTTATACGGCAAACTCGATTCAGGTCATTTAGTTCAAGGAAAAGGTGAGGCAAATCACGCAAGCCTGAAGTGTTGTCAGTACTAAAAGTGCTGTAAAACTTCTCAAAGTTGTTTCCAATATTAATTCAAGGCCAATACATATATACATACATACATTCCGCACCAGATTATTTAATATCTAAATTCACGAAGCGCTTCAATATTAGTGGTCGTGAAACTCGAAACTCGCAATTATTACAAATCCCCTTATTCAAATCTGCGAGTAGTCAGAGAAGTTTTTATTACAGAACAGTAAAAATATGGAACTCACTAGATAATGAACTGAAATTAAGTAAAGACGTTTTAGTTTCAAGCGAAAGGTGAAGAGCAAATTACATCAAACTCAAAATAGGTTGAATTAGTATGTAATTCAAATTATCATGTACACTGTAGTTGTATTGTATTTGTATTTTGTCTTTGAAAAGCCTTTTTAAGGAAAGATGAATAAAGTATGAAGTACCCTCGAATTTCAGAGTAGCTTTGACAAGCTAATGGCTTCGAGAAAAGAAAAAAAACAATATTAATATTCTTATGAAAATAGATATATATTTATGTTTTAAGATAACTACACTATATGCAATACTATATACATTATACTTATTTAAAAATCACATAATTTAAGGTTTTACTTCGTTAAGTGCATGTGCTGCAAGTACTAAAGTCATCAGACAGGGAGTTCCAGAGTTTTACTGCCAAGTATCTAAATGAATGAAGTCCATAAGTGGCAGTTTTCGGTTTAGGGAGGGATAAAATATAATTTCCACGCAAGTTATAATTGACAGAACGGAAACATATCTTTCATATACTTCGGATAGTTAGTTAAATATAAGCTTTTGTACAGTAGAATCAACATATTCTGGAGACGTCTATAACACAGAGAAGTTAGATTAACAGTTCTCAGTAACTGGATGTAGGAAGATCTATAATCTTTAAGTATAAATCGACCCAGGCTTTTTCTTGCGCGGTCATGGGTCAGGAAAGGTCAAATTTTCACCATTTCAAACAAGCCTAGAACATAGAGTATTCTCTGTAAGCCAAGTTTCTTCGCAGAAGTACTCAAAACAATTCAAAGATTCATATGCATAAAAATTGCAAAAGGGGTTAGTTGCACTTTAATGTATTTACAAAACTTAACACAATGAAAACAAGAAGGCGGAGACCGGGGAGAGATAAGAGGAGATAAAGTCCGTCGCGGAGGAAATTTCTCTCAAATTTGGAGTCCCATCTCTCAAATGTAAACAGCTTAATGTTTTATTTAGCTTCATTCGTGGGAAATCCTTCCAACAGGCTCAGGATATTTCAACTGGCGCCCTTGTCGGAGCCGAAGGACGTTTTTTTACCCAGATATTTATTCGACACGACGAACACCACACGAGTGGTCAAACGGGAGCGAAGTTTTGCTGAAGTCGATGGAAATGAAAGATGTTGAGTTTTTTTTAGGTGTACTCTGGATCGAAATTTCTCACATTTTACGAAAGGATTAGGGATTATAGGTGGCGCTCCTGATCGCATGTGGCCTGACGAAGTGACGTTGTGAAATATTTGTACCGAAATGTAAGTAAAACAACGAAACTTACCAGATTGCATTGTTACGTTGTTATTTAATATTCGTTTCTGTTAAAAGTAATGGCATCAAATATAGCAGTAAATGGCCCGATTTCTCAGTTGTTCCAGGCCAGCGTCGGCAATTTCACTCGGACACTTCATGACTGATGAGTAACAATTTGGGAACGGTGACCGCAGTGATCGAAAAAAAAAACGAGTGGAAATCACATGTTTCGTTATAAAGTTCAGCCTCCTTCAAGATGTAGAAAATGAACACTAGCACTAATATTTGAAAAGTCACCACTCTACTCGAAAATAAAACTGCATGCAAATCAAGATAGATGACTTGATTTTACATTTAGAACGACACACCATAAATATTCACAAGGCACATAGCTATTAGCTAAAGGCAAACTGACATGTACATGGACAGTGAAGTTAGAAATGATATTATAAGTCCATGAATCCTACTTAGATTGCTTTTAAAAGCATTGATTTCTAAAATACACACACAAAGAAAATCTCAATTAATATTGTGATATTTTTGAGCAAGTTACGTTCAGAGACAGTGTTATGTTAAGATGATTTATTGTAATTACTGGGAGCAGTTGTGTTAGGCCTTTTGCAGGAAGTGTAATGCTTTGTTAAAGGGAATCTCGGCTGAAAAAAACAATGTTTACTCTCAAGTGTTTACTATGGATGCCCAAGTCTGTTTCTGTGTTTGTCTCCAGTAAATTGTACACTAGATGTCATTTATGCACCGATTTTCCTGTCTATAAAACTTATATGAATTTCCTGCGCGCCGCCATCTTGGATTTTATGACGTCACAGTGTTGCCCCTATTGTCAGAAAACAATAGCTCTTTGTTGTGTAACAACAGGGGCAACACTGTGCGCCATGAGATCCAAGATGGTGGCGCGCAGGAAATTCAAATGAGTTTTATCGACAGAAGAAATATCGATGCATAAATGACAGCTAGTGTACAATTTACTGGAGACTAATATAACAGTAGACTTAGGCATCCACTTGGATTTGGAAGAGGAAGTCCTGTTGAGGCAGTATCGCTTCACCCATAACATCTATGATTTATTCCCCTATTTCCTTAAGTTGTGGTGGTGGAGGTCGCCCCCAGTCTTCCTTGCTTCTTTGTGGTTTGAAGCCACTTTCTTTTCTGTTTCGCTCTTCAAGGTCATCCATTTCCTTCCACTTCCTAATCACACTGCCAACGACATGCAACGTATTCCAATCGAAAATCGAGGGTTTGAGTCCCAGTAGGTGCCAATAATAGTTTTTTCTCTTGTCTTTTCTTGTTTACTTGTGAGCTCTAATCATCAATTAGCTCTAAAGCATAGGTTTACAGAGCAGTCACAGTTTTTCAAATTATCGGTTAAGCTTTTGTATTTCCTCTAAGTTTATCAGATTATCAGTTCCCCATAAAAAACTGACACAGAAATGACCCCCCCCCCTTTATATATACAATGTAGATCATGACTGGTATAACCCTCATTATCTGTTGCTCTGGATGAGGGATTGATATGCAGATGGTGAAAGAAGGGTAATGCACAGCATAGTCTGTGTTCTCACCAGAATTTTGTAGCTTGGGATCCAAGCTAGCCCTCTAGTATATTATTTTTTAGTGCACTATTTCAAAAACAAATGTGAGAATCCCGCAGTGGCATGGTCTGGTGTGAACACAGCATAGTCCAGGCCTGTAGCCAGACTAAAATGATTCACTAAAATGAAAATGGGGACCAAACCAAAGAAAATGTTGACAGGAAAACACCAAAACGACGCTTGTAACTTGTGGAAGGTCATTGCTTTGTAACTCTTGCAACCTCATTGGACAGGTTAAGTACTGAAATACCATTGAACCCATCGACTTCAAGTGATTTGATAAAAAAAGTTTTACCTCGATCTGCCTCATACTGGCTATGGTAAATCTAAAGCCCTGCACCCCTCCTCCCGGGATGTAGCAGGAATTATTAAAGGAGAACTGGGCCCGGTTGTTCGAAGCAAGGTTAAGCGCTAACCCAGGGTTAAATCGCTAACCCTGGGTTAAACTGTCCAGATTGCAATTACAGATTTAGCGCTAACCTAGGGTTAAAGTTAACCTTGCTTCGAACAACCCGGCCCAGTACTCTAAAATTAACCTATTTTTAAAGAACCTATTTTTTGGTTGTATTGCATTTTGTAATTTAAAGGAAGGTCCTTGAATATCAACAAATTGTGAATTTTGACTTCAAACACTGCTGGCAGCACATGTGTCAGTGGATATTTCATGACAGTATACAAGTACAAGGAAGAGTTGCCCTCCAGCCTCGTAAACTCTGTTAATTTTAGAGATTTCATTTTTTCTGGCATTAACTTGAAAGATATGGGGATGAAACTTGCACAAGTTACAATTTTTGGCTTGCTCTTTCCAATTTTGGCATCCATTTTGAGAGCAGCAGTACTGATATACTTGATTGAAAATACACCATGTTTTATCTAAATCTTTGACTTTTTTCCAGTTCTTTCTAAACTTATCTTCCTTGTATGCTACATTATAAATACTAACATCCCAATTCTATGCCACAGAGCTGGAGCCCAAATTTCCTCCAAAATTATTATTTTTAAATAAAGTGCAACATGAGAAAAATAACTTTGAAAATCAAATTATTATCCATACCTTCAAGATTAATTTAAAAATAAGTCAATTTTATGGTACAGTTCTCCTTTAACTTGATTACCTGGTAGATGTAATGACAGTCCACAGAAATGGGGCCAACAGACACCTCAACTTGCCAAAAAACTGGTGACTTCAATGGCTGCTATTAGCTCTCCCAAGGCCCCTTTTTAGTGTTTGAGAACTTCTTTTCTTGTCTCTTTCACAAGCTCAGCCAGCAAGAAATCTGTCATGAAACCATGATAACCAGTCTGTTTTCTCACATGGTTGATTAGTTCCTGTAAAAACTAGTGTTGATCTGTGTCCTTGGGGAAGATAAAACACTGCCATAATCAACTGAATGACATTTCAAATGCTTGCCCTTTGTCAGAACAAAAGAGGGAATTGTGGGTGTGGAAATCGTTTATCAAGTGTTGAGTGTAGGATTACCACTGAGGAAGCATGTACTCACGATCAGATGAAGGATCAAAGGAAATTTCCCCATCCAATATAGAAATACTAATAGGTGTAATAATCAAAAATCCTGATCAATGCTGATTTAAAAACTTTAATTGTGTGTTTTCTCACATAACTGTAAGTATTGGTGACAAACAACAGCTCTTTTTCACACAATATACAACACATGACTAATATGAATAGCAGGCAATTCATATGAAATAGAACAATAATTATTGTATTTTTTATCCTTCTTAATATTAACTTCGTACAATCTTACTATTAATAATCCTGTACTTCCATATCATGTTTCATGCAATTTAATTGTTCACATTGTTCATCATATAAGACCATACTAAACAATTTATTAGCATTGTTTACATATTTAATAAAATAAGTATGAATTCAGGTGCTGCTTGCAATAGGTTATATTACAGTTGCATCTGTGAATAGCAGTTTCAGCGGTATTGACCCAAATACCTCACATGAATGATGGTTTCAATGGTGCTTCACAAGAGACCTGTGATAATCATGGTCCTAAATGTGCTTCATTATTACATGTATCGAAGTGAGGCAATCTGGTCAATACTGCTGAAACTGCTATTTGTTGACGCAGCTAATAATAATATTATCAGCTATTGCTAATACACAAGCACATTACTAGTATGTCAAAATGTGGTTGCCTGTATATATGCTAGTTCTCACCTGTTGGGTACGTGTTCTCTTTTGGTATGGCTTACATTTGTATGCTGTACAATTGAAATCTTTCAACCTTGTCACATGAAGACAAATAAATAAAAATAGCTTTTAACTTCAACTGGGCTCCGCCTTAAATGTGCAAATTGATTTGCATTCTACAAAAAATGGAATAAAATTGCCAAAATGTTATTTTCTGCATTTTATTTTAAATTGTTGCATTAAAGCTGCATTTATAGTGTATAAATTATTACTTAAGTAATTGCAAAAAATCTGCAATTATCTACAAAATACTTTTTGTATGCTTATATAACTTCAATAACGATTATAAAATAATTTAGATAGTACGCGCGTTCCGATTGGCTGATAGCCATGTTTTCATTAGCCTGTGCAAACATGGAAATGACGTCACACCGTAAGACAAACACCGTAAGTGCTTCTTTCATCAAAATAATTATTATATAAAAGAAATTAAACAGATTTTTGGTATTTACACAGGCTCATGCAAACCGAGATAAGTTTGGGAGAATTCTCTAGCAGTATACGGTCTCGTGTTTGTTCTGCTCTCGAATTCTCCCAAACTTACCTCGGTTTGCATGAGCCTGTGGAAACACAGAAGATCTGTTTATTTCTTAAAGTGCATGTGAGGTGAACTTTTTTTCATCGTCATTTTACTTTTAAATATGTAAATCAAGTCTGTAAACTTTAAAATTCTCCAAAACAAAACTTTAGTTGTGATTTTGGTGCGTAAACACGGCTTTCATCAAAACATGGTCCGGAGACTGGGGTCGAGTTTATTGTGAAATTCCATCTAGTGACGTCACGTTGGTTGCAAAGGTTTGTTTAGGCTTGCTGATTTTTAGTCACATGCGATTTTGCAAAGGAGACAATATATCAAGCGATCAGAGCGATTCACAAATCAATCTTCGAATCGATTTCATTGTTTCCGTCATCTTGTTTTGGTTGAAATGCAACCAATGTGGCGTCATTTTGGGAGCAAAGTAGGGTGAATTTCATGGCTTGTAAAATCATCATTTTTTTTCTTCCGACTTTTCAAACTTTGGAAACATGTCTTTAAATTGCTAAATGTTAGAAATATGCCAAAATATATTTCGCTTCATATATACTTTAAATGAATAGACCAGTTTACCGTTCATGAGCAATTGTACACATTCTTTGTTTATTTGGCGGACAGGCACGAGATCGATTGTGCTGTTAGCAAAACACGGTGGTAAATCTAAATGTTATTTTCCTCCTCCAATCGATTGTCAATTGCAAGCTTTCTAAAATTGCGTTTTAGGAGATTGTTTATCACCAGTTAAATCTTTCGCATGAGATCATGAGCTCAATAGACCAGTTTACGGTTCAAGTCTTTTGTTCAACAGAGGTAATCGGCTAACTCTGTCGCCACCCAATTCAGATCATGTGATGTAAACATACATTACTCTGGAGAATTGACTCTTTGAAAATTAATTTTATTCAGATAGGCATGACTGCATTATGATTAGAATGAAAAAGGAATAATTCCCCAGAGTAGCATCTGTTTAGATCACATGATCTGAATTGGGTGGCAACAGCGTTAGCCGATTACCACTACTGGCGGGCCGCCATTTTCTAACATCTGCCTATAAATAAATGAAGTCAGATATTTTTGTCACGCAGCACAACCACGTGATTGCATTCTGCAAAAGGTCCATTTGAAGTACAAAACAAATTATATTAAAAACTGACTTCATTAAACTGAATCTTAAATATTTCGCTCTTCCAACATCAGAAGTTTATGTAAATGTAATGTATATTTTTTTACACTTATTTTCTATATATAAAATAGATAACATAGCGTTCTCAGTTCATAATAAATAACTACAAATTCATTAATTATTTGTAAACTGAAGTGCAATTATTACTTCTTATTTCTTCTTTGTATTGAAAACCTATTTTGACGTTTTCTACCTACAACTACCTTCACATGAATAAGAATAAGAAAATCCTTGATCGATAAAAAATTGAGGTCGTGCCTTACAAATGACCATAAAAGTCTCGCGTAGTATCAGTCTACGATTTAATTTCAAATGCTGACTTTCCATGGTATTGTTCACATATCACGTGATTTTTTTTGGTCACGTTATGTTACGTTCATTAAATGTCGCATAAACGTAGTTCTATTTGACGCGTGATGCTATCAACTGAACACGTTTATTGTCAGATTGTCACGTGTCGTCCTTTTTCCTGTACACCCCTTGTGTTCCTGCAGGACGAACCGTGGCCTCCGCATTTCTAAGCCCTCGTAAACGTCGAGTCTTTGGCTCAATGAACGCCTTCGATAACAAATAGTCTAGACTAGTTGTCGACTGAAATCTTGCAGGTTCCTGTTCTATGCTCGTAGCAGACGCGCATATCTGCAATTGAATTTCCTCGTTCTCCTCAGATCTTTCATTTACTACAACTGGATCACCCTGAAAGCTCGGCCGTGTGTGCGACGAAGTCTGGTCACTAGATCCGGAAACTTCAGCTTCAACATTATCGCGACTGAACGTAGGAGATGCTATTCTATTCGGAGAGCATGAGCTGCTATTATGCGGGCTGGATTTGCTGTAGCTCGTCTGTGCCGAGATGTGAGCTATGCTTGCTGTGACGTTTACTATAGCTGCATGCATCTTCTCCTTGTTTCTGTTCTTGCCATAACCAAAATATGTCCCATCGGCGTCCCTTATACTTTTACAGACCAATATTCCTACCACGGTTAACATAATAGTGGCCAACCCGAATGGAATACCAATAATAATCCCAAGCTCTGTTGCTCGCGTGTAAGGGGGTGGATAGTAGCTTTCTGAAACGGAATTAATATATAACATATTAATTTATATCTTCATTGTTGATAGAGCGGTTTTGAATTAAGTATCGAAAAGTAATTGCTATCGAATTTGATTGATTAGTTATCCATGATTGCGTTTACTTGCCTCGTGATTGGTTGAAGTACAACTAATCTTGAATAGTTTCAGTTCGTGATTGGTTCATTGGTATTTTAGTTGCCCCTGTGATTGGCTCACTGGTTTTGGTTTTCCGACACTCAATTGAAAACAACTCTATTTGTTAGATTTAGTCCTCAAAATGTGTAATTATGTATGCTGACTTATATTAATTGATTAATGTGTAATTATGTGTAACTATACGAATTGATTATGTGTAATTATGTGTACTTATATAAATTGATTATGTGAAATTATGTGTACTTCTATTGATTGATTATGTGTAATTATGTTTACTTATATAATTGATAATTAATTAATTATGTGTAGAATGCGGGTTTTGATTGGCTATAAATGTTGAGTCCAAATTAAGTAGTTCCCTTGGCAGTTGTATGATTACGCATGAGATTTTGACACTATACATTGACCAATCAGAAACATTACTTGCTTAGTACTACTTAGCATTAAGCTTCATCCACACGAGCACGTTTTTATTTGCGGAACAACGTTTTTCATTGACAAGCCTTCTTGCTAAAAAAATGGCATGCCAACCTTGTCAAGTCGCGAAACTTGCTCGTGTGTACGGCTTAACAAGAAAAATATGACAATTGAGGAATCTAGTTCCTAGAGCCCTCGCCGTTTGTTTTGCGTTGCGCATAACGATACTGCGCATTTTCTAGAAACTGTCATGGCGTCCAGTCGTGGTGCAATCACTTTCGGTTGACCATGGACGGACCCACCATCTCCGATTATTACGCCCTTTTGTAAACTCAAGGTGCATAAGAAGTGCGACACCTAGACCGGTGCAACCTGAAATGTTATTGGTTACCCAAACAATAGCCTACCCCTAAAACAATACAAACCCTAACCCTAAAACAATGGGCTTCTTTATCAGTGAAGTCCAATAGGATATGACCTTAAAAACAGTGAAGTATAACCGCCTAGACCACATGCAACTACGCGTTGTTTTCTTGATAAAGGAGCCATTCGTCGTGTGCTTGGAGGAGCGAGAATGCAGTTTTCAAACTGCTCTCCAAACTACTACACTAATCGAGATATTCCGCTGTCCTAAGAACATTGCTGTCACCAAAGAAAACTTGTCTTGTTTTGTCATACACACGAGCAAATAAAATTTGTCAAGGAAAACTTGTTCACTTTTACTCTTGTCACCGTTCGCATTTTGCAAAATGTTCGGTTCATCTTCAAAGCTCTGCACACTTCAATAAAATTAGTTTCCTTTTACATATACATGTACCAAGTTTATATTCTGATATATGTGTTCTGTTGTGTAATCTAATCTTGTGTTATTTTAGTATTATATGTGATAAGCCATATATATACAGAATTCGTGTCCGTGCTTTATCGGATTTACAAACTCTCGTCTCCGGCTCGAGTTTCGAGTAAATCCGATGATAAAGCACGGCTTCTCGTTCTTTATCTATTACACAAATATCCAAGCTACAGGCGAGGATCTTTAGATCCGATATAACACGAACACGAATTTTATAAATGACTTCTAAAAGTTTATAACTTAAAAGATAATAATTTCAGAAATGTTGATGAAATTACTTGCTAATAGCTATATCGTGCATCACGGAGAAACCTAAGTCTCACATTGATGGTCTGATAATTTGGAGCCTTTCTGTTTGAGCTCCCACATCGGGTCATTGCACTTCAGTGACGGTCAGTTTGGAAGCAAAACCCGGAGCCTTGCCTTATTCAGCTGAGGTTCTCCACACGGGGCTTTATACCGATTTTGACTTGTAAGTGAGGGTCTTTATAAAGATTCATTGTGAAGCCCTTGGTTTTATAAGGAATGACTGGGAGGGGGGTCTATATATACACTTCACTAGAGAGAGTGAGGGTCTTTATAAAGATTCACATGGTGAAGCCTTTGGTTTTATGAGGAATGACTGGGAGGGTCTATATATATACTTTACTAGAGAGAGAGAGGGTCTTTATAAAGATTCATGGTGAAGCCCTTGGTTTTATGAGGAATTACTGCATGCATGGGAGGGTCTATATATATACTTCACTAGAGAGAGAGAGGGTCTTTATAAAGATTCATGGTGAAGCCCTTGGTTTTATGAGGAATGACTGGGAGGGTCTATATATAGACTTCACTAGAGAGAGAGAGGGTCTTTATAAAGATTCACATGGTGAAGCCCTTGGTTTTATGAGGAATGACTGGGAGGGTCTATATATATACTTCACTAGAGAGAGAGAGAGGGTCTTTATAAAGATTCATGGTGAAGCCCTTGGTTTTATGAGGAATGACTGGGAGGGTCTATATATATACTTCACTAGAGAGAGTCAAAATTGAGGCCTCCTTTTTCCTTTGTAGAAGAAAGAGAAAAGGGTCTCAATCGTGAATCTTTATATAGACCCTCACTCTCTCTAGTGTAGTCTATATATAGACCCTAGTGTTTTTACTGGGTATAAAGCATCCTGCACCTGACTGATTAAATCATCTGATTGGACAAAATGCTCATGAATTATGAATTATTATAGAATTGTGTGATATCACTTTACTGTGGTGGTCTCAATTAATCAGTAACATTCTCATATAATCAGTTCATTCTCTGCATCAAACTCTTTTCAGTTCTGGCGAAACAGAAGGTCCTACAAAATGCACATTTACGAGCATGTACAAATAAGAAGATCCTGGATGTTTTGCTTCCACGACACTGGGCATGCGCTGTGAAGAATGTGAAACCGGATTCTGGCTAGATGCTAATTTAACAATTTTACAGTTCCTAACTCGAGAGCCTACTACAATTGTATCCGAAATAAAAAGGGTCTTGGATTGGTCATGATAAGCATAACTTATAATATTTAAACTTTATAATTTGACTTCATTGATTTCCCCAGGAGTATATTACAGAGGAGTGTTCCTCTTCCCACATTGTATTGTTATACAACACTGTAGACGGTAGAGTTATTTTTAGCATAGACTTTCCCCGAAAAGAAACAATGGCCGTCACTTTTAACCAATAAGGATGCACTGAAAAATTGTAATTAACACAGTTCAAACTGCTAAAATATACTAAAGCGCAAGAGAACAAAAGACAACGTAATCGCATACCAGAACTTCGCGGCTATAAATAGACACACCATCTACTGTGTTTAGGGACCAACACAAGGGCACAGGAACACTCCTGTGTAATATACTCCTGATTTCCCAAAATAATTGTTGTACCAAATTAAAAGGGAATGTGTCAAACAAAGAAGGATAAACTTTATTTTAAGAAATACAAAATTAACAAACAAACAAACGTTATCAAACCTAGTTCTCATCTCTATTTATACTTCTCTACTGCTCATGTTATACTGCACGTCACTTCTTATTTCCACTCCTTCAATTTCTCTCCACATTTATATGATGTTTTATCCTTTGTCAAAACTATTAACATCTAGTACCTGAAGAAGTTTGGTTTGGTCAGCCGAAATATTGTATTCAACATATAATTAACGTTGTATCATCTTTTCCGTAGTCCTTGTACTTCTCATTTTCAGACTCAGATTAACAGAGCATGCTTTTCAGGTGTACTGGAGAAAATATCAGACGATTTTGATGAAAGATAACGAAGATTCGAGGGGATGAAAAATACTGATTTAGATAGAAATTTGGATTTCGCTATCCAATTGCTGGTTTTCACTCAATCCACACAGATTCAAATGACAAAGGGCATGGCGGCCATGTTGGTACCCTAACAAAAGAAGATAACGAGGAATCTTTTGTTTAAGGGCACCAGCAATTTTATCTTTGACATCATAAAAAGAACCGGTTTGAAATAGTTGTCCTATCCCAGGTTTTTTTTGTAGTTTTGTTTCAGACAACCCTGAAATTTAAACTCGACTTACAGTGCCCGTTTTAAAACTCATAAAAGGACCCAAGAAAACAAACCAAAGTACTCACGTTTCCTGCATATAAAATGGATTTTCTGCAAACACGTCGCGTCTTCCCATAATCCTTTTGAAGTCATTTGTACGCATGCGCCGTTGCTATCTGGTTCTCCCATCATCCAATTCTCGTAGAACACCTCACTCTTATCGACCCATCGTAGTTTCTGAATTCTTTCCATTCCTATCCAAACTGAAAGCTCTTCAGATAGTCCTAAAAAATCTCTTGATATATTGAAGACTAATCTGTTTTCTTTCTCGTTGGATATAGATACCAGGTTAGCGGCGTGATAAGAACATGCCCTCTGGGCATGGTCAAAGGTCATGAATTCTAGCGACGGTAAGTAGCAGTATTTCTGAACTTGTATCCAGCCTCTGTCACACTCTCCTGGAATGAAACGATGGCCATGAAAGTTATATATATATATATATACGTTTACAATTTTCCAATACGATTGCCATTCACAATGCAGTCGTAAAGTAGGTGGAAAATCGAGAACGCTCCATGAATGCAATATGGGCATGGGTTACGTAATGAATATGGTTACGGGAAAACATTCAACGTACTTATGTTTCAGATCTTTCCCAGCGGACTCGCAGTTGTAATCGTGCCCTATCCCCCCCCCCCATATTCACACACGCACCCGCCCCCTCCAGCCACCCTACCTCCGTAATCATTGTTACCACATTCGGGCCCAACTACCTGAAAACCGGTTACGGAGTGACTTAGACCAGTCACATTAAATCCAGAATAAATAATAATCAGGATTCGACCAGACCCAGGATACCAAAAATGCGCTCCAAACAGTCCAAACTGATACTACTTTACATTGCAACCAATTGTCTACCAATTGTGAATTAAAAATATACTAACCTCTAGCGTAAATAACTGGCACCGGTGTCTCCTTCGAAGGCGTTCGACCTTGATGTACAGTCGTTATTGTGCTAAAGGTTGTATTATCAGGCAAACTAGCCGTTGATAACTCCACGTGAAATAACGCTATTGATAACATATGTAGTTCGATTTGAAAGCTCCCCTTCAGAGAAAACCTTAGTAAAACTAATATTAGTAATTTGACAAGAAATGAATCCATTCTGGAAAGATGGTGGACGAGCTTTGCTGCGTTAATTATCGTCGTGTAGAATTCCATAACTGATCGGTGGATGATGTTATGTTCAAAACATTGAACTTCTTGTGCTCTGGTGCCTGAAACAGCAAATGTCATTAAAATGGTGACATTAAAATAATTATAGTAATAATAATATCAGTAACTGTGATACTTTCAAAATAATAATATTGATAATAATGATAATAACAAGATACTAATTCCTAACGATAATCATAGAAATATTAATACAATCATTAAATAATTGAATTAATTAATTAATTAATTAATTAATTAATGTTCGGTATCTAGAGCATATTTAAGGGAAACCAGCCTATCCTATGTAGTTTCGTCCACCTAGAACAAAATTTTGATGTATTACTCGCGCAAATGAAGTTCAGAGGGGGTTAAGGCGATTTTTCTCGCTTTTTGCTTGGCCGAGCGGGGCCTGGGCAGCTGTTTAACGTTAATTCTGTCTTTCGTTATTGAACTTGAACATTTAGAAACCGATCAGTTTTGTCATGAATGACATTCCCGAGCCATGTTGCAAAAAGAAATGGGTATACCATTTCCAGGGGGGTGAGGTAGGGAATATTTGTAATTCATGGTTTAATGTTAGCTATGTTTCGCATAGCTGGGGAAAATACTAACCAGCCTATCTGGTGTACTTTCATCCTGGAAGATATTTTTTTTATGTAAAACTCTCGCAAATGAAGTTCAGGGGGGGGGGGGGGGGGTTAAGCCGTTTTCAAATTTTGTTTTGCCTGTCATTTCCCCCCTGATAGTTGATGTCAACCAAATTATGAAGACCCCCTGCATTTTTCTATGGGTAACATTTTGGTGAAAACCCCATGTCTCTACAATGTTCCTTTCTACCCGTAAAAATCCATCGCCCTTTCCGTTTTGGCCGCAAAGCATGCTGGGACAGTTTCATTTGCTATTTCCCTGTCTAGAACTGGATTAAATAACGTTGCAGCGTTAAAATCATAGTTTTGGTAGTAAACACGACGAACACGACATATTGGTTGCAAATGTGGGGTGAGAAATGCGAAGCTTGCAAAACTGAGGGGGGAGGGGTGGAAAATCCTATGCCTTTCCTGTTAATAATGGAACCCTCCCCCGTTTAGAAGTGGCTAGAATGAGGTTGCAGCTTAAAACCACAATGGATTAAGTGATGTGGCAGAGTTAAAACCATGGTTTCTGTACTCGACGCGACGACTGCCACGCGGCATGAACTGCGGAAGGCTGTCGGTTCGCGAGCTTGTGATGACATTCAATGCACTTGGATGGAAATAACAATCATTTCAAGAATTATCAATATATACGTTGTTCGATCAGCTTTTCTGTAGTCCTTGGACTTGTTTACTTATTAGTATTTTTGGCTGATCAGATCTCTCCGCAAGATCCAACGTACCACCGACAGAATTGTCGTATACGGTTTTTGCTATATTTTATTATTCATTTCAAGGATAAACTTTTTTGGCGATGTTTAGGCCACTTATTTCCACGAGAAGTGCTCCAAAATTCCAGTTGAGCCTTAGTAGGTGGAAAATAACCATACACCCACGATCACTACCATGCAAGTTGCATGACACTTCCCACGTGTTGGATTATCGTTAGCGGTATCCACAGATTTTGCAGTAGAGCTCGAATTTTAACATTTTGTTGAGAAAAGTCAAATCCAGGGCCATGCGGCGACATATTTTCTTCCCACATTTTCATTAAACGATCTTAAATTTTCAGCATATCAGACAAAATAACGCACACCAATTTTTTATATATCCACTCCCATTTCAACTATATGCACGCAGTTGACCTGAATTATGTTAAATTTGGATATCCACTTGAGATCATATCGGACCGATAGCAAGCAAAGTACTGACGCAATCAATTTCTTTGATATCCACTTGAAAGCATATGGGGTTGATAGGAAACAAATTCATACGCACTAAATTTCTTCGATATCCACTTGAGAGCATATCGGGTTGATTAGCAAATAAATTGGATGTCCATCTATTACTTATTAACTTAAAACTCTGATATTAATTCTTCATTTCTTTGAGAGCACTATTAATTTGATAGTCAATAGTAGTATATACAATGGGGGTTCTGGCGCACATCCTTATTTAAGCCTTTTTTCTCCCATCGTATATCCCTACTCCGCGAAAAAATCGTTGAAATTTGTTCCTTATATAAGCCCCCTTATTCCCCCAAGTAAGAACCATTACACCGCCCGCTGCCCCCATTATCCCCCGCTAAGGACCACCACCCACAAATTTTATTATTCAAATTCGCTTCCCCATATGAGCCCCCCGCGGCTGCGTAGTAGCTCCCACAGATGGCCCATCTACCTCAGAAAATTTATAATTTTTCAATTAGAGATACGTCATTCTAATGTATATCTGAGATACTGAATTATATGAAAAAATGCGCGGCGAGAATTTATGTAGTTGGTTAAAGGTTGGAGAGCAAGCATTCTGCAGCAAGTCATGCATAGGTACATATTGTAGGACCCATTTATACAAAATAAGGCAGGGAAGGCGTATTCCAACACCTTGTCGCGGGTGCGGAAAGGGAACTCAGAGCACTTTCTATACTTGTGTTGAGTGCGGCTCTATATCAATACGGGTAGAACTAATAAGGAAGGAAAAGGCAGCAAGGCGGCAGTTCTTAGAAGTACTGCAGGAGCTTTTACGGATTCGAAAACCCACCCAGGGATACGTGTGAAACATCGGAAGTGTACTATGGCTAATATATTGTACCTTCCTATAGAAATTTTGACTAAGATCGTAGAGTATGCCGGTCCTACATCATTTGCCGCTATTTCTTTGACTTCAAAACATCTAAATGATGCCGCATCTATAGCACGTTACGAAAACGTAGACAAAGAATTCCGTAGACGAGTAGTCCTATTAGGGCTTATGTCTGCTCATAACGATGATGAGAGAGATAATTTGGTTAAGAAATTCAATATTTCCGAGGATGACGTATACGATTGCGAATGTGGTATCGTAGTAGGATATAGCCATACTGTTAATGGTAATTTTAGGGCATACTACTACGATGAAGACGGCGACGATGAAACCGAGCATAACTACGATGGGGATATACTAATCAATGCCTGTAGGAATAATAATTTTGGTATCGTTAAGTGGCTAATTAAGCGCTTCCAGTTCAATATACTAGCCATACACATCACCTGTGCATTTTGCTACGCATGCGAAAATGGTAATATCGATATCGTCAAGTTTCTCTTTAAGCACTCCCAGATCCTCAAATATGATTATGATGAATTATATGAGGACATTGGTGGTATGCTATTCAAGGCCACTAGAAATGGCTTTCTTGACGTTGTTAAATTTATTATTGAGTACTTCTATCCCTTTTATTATGATACGGACGCCGACCACGCACTACGTTATGCCTACTACAATGGTCATTACGGTATCGCTAAGTGTCTCGTCGAGTACTTCTTCCAGTACGAACTAGAGAACGAATATTCAGACCTCATATAACCCCCATTATTCCCTTACTAAGAACTACCCCCAATAAAAACGACCGATTTTATGCAACCATTATATTATCAGCCATAAGATGCGAGGACAAAATCAGTGCCGATGGTTAACAATAGGCAGGACAACTATTTGTGGTAAGAGTTGTTTATTCGAGTGCTGTAAGCAACACCGACACCAGATCAGAAAAGGATAGTTTGAGCCATACCCCCTGCCGCGGGTGTTTCATTCCTACACGAAGGATCATCTAGATATCGCTTAGTCATCTTCATCGTCAGTCCCCTCGTTGACAGCAATTCCTAAGCTTCGAAGATCATTATGTGGCTCGTTTAGCACTTCCAGTTCACCATAGAGTACGACTGTATTTTGCGATACATTATTCGATGTCTACGAAATCACCATAGAGTGTGACTATATTATTATACATTATTCGATGTCTACGAAATCACCATAGAGTGTGACTGTATGTATTATGGCATCTCACCATAGAGTGTGACTGTATTCATTATACACTATTCGATACCGGTAAAATAGGCACCCCGCTCGCTATAAAAAGCACTTCTTTCCCATTTCTGGTCACGATATAGATAGAAAAAATTTGAACTAGACCATATGATTTTAGTTCTAAGAAGAAAGAATCAAAACAAAGAAAAAGACCAAAAGCAAAACTGGACGTCTCCAGAACCTCTCTAGGAACCCACTTTCTCCTTTTTCCTTACTTCGCCTTTTCGTTCCTAGAGAGGTTTTTGCTTATTACCGGGCCCGGCTTACTGTATTCGGTCTACTGTATTTGGTCTACTGTATTTGGTCTACTGTATTTGGTCTACTGTATTTGGTCTACTGTATTTGGTCTACTGTATTTGGTCCTAACTGGTTGAGGCACAACCGGCACTCCTTGGAACCCTATTCGAGTATCTGTAAGCTCTACCCAAGCACCCGACCCAGGATTGACACTGTTTGTACTGTATTTGTTCGTCTTCTGCCACATCGGCAGACGCGCTACGATTTGTGGGGGGCTGGAGGCTTTTTACCCCCCACAAACCGGTCTACCATGTATAGTCCCCAGACGGATTCGAACTCTGAACTGAAAGGGCCTCCATTTTCCTTCCAGTCCAGCGCTGAACCGCGAGGGCTATACGTGCTAGACAGTGACGTAGGCGAAAAATATCCTACTTATGTTTTAAGCAATTGTCGTATGTTAATTAGCGCCGCCTACGCTATGTCTCGAAATTTGCATACGAACTCGACATACAAGTTAATTTATACGAACCGCTTAGAAAAGCGTAAATATCGCCCACGCTCACTTTTCTCATATGAGATGTCAATTTTTACCCCAATTTTGCTATCATTTCTTCTAGCATTTTTTGCTTGACTTCGCCTCGAATTTGTTCCACCCTTTTTTCACTCATTCGGCTTAAATTAGCCGAAGTTTTGTGACGAATTTCAATCTTCATAGTTTCGTATTTATCTACCTCAGCGAGGATTAGGTTGTATTCGACGTCAGATATATTTTCATCGCGAAGGGCCTTTGATACTAGATCGCGAATCGTATTAATTTTCGCTTTAGCTAACATAGCGGTTTTCTCATGTTTAGAAACTTTTTTTCCGAGCCTTTTAGCCTCAGTGGTCGTAGCTGCTGAAATCATCCCACAGGCCCCACCAATAACACCGAATGGTAAACCAAGCACTATACCAAAACCAGTTAGAGCTGCTGCTAGTCCTGAACCCGATAATAATACGGATAGACCTCCTGCTACCACAGCGACACCATGGACAATTCCTTGTGCGCGGGCGTATTTCTTACGCACACCCTCATAGTGTTTTTCTTGAGTTTCGATATCTGAAAGAGTATCTCGGACCGTTTGCAACCTAAAATTAGCCCCGCTAGCCCCGCTAGCCAGCGGCGGATAAATACCTGGTGCCGTTGGAAGTAATTGAATTGAATCGCTTGCCATTTCGATATATTATAACTTACTCAATCTTCAATACGTATCGTATAGGTCGACCACGTAAGTCTATAATATTTCCTTCTTCGTCTCTAAGTGTCAGGCGAAGGCTGTTTCGTCTTGTCCCTAGAGATCGTATGGGCAAGGGAAGCAATTGATTGTAAGTACATTCTGTAAACCTAAGGCCCACGAGATTAATGATAGCCAGCACGTTTGATTGCTTTCCATTAAGAATTGAGAAGCTAGGATCCACCACATCACAATAGATATATACATAGTGAAGAAGTTGTACCACCAGTTTGTATTCTCCTACTTTGAGTGACACATTATCCCCTTCTGGAGTACCCTTGATATTAAACAAATCGCAGAGATTCTTACTGAACAGGATTGGTTTCTTAATTTTTAGAATCCAAAACTTCCTATAATCGTGGGCTACGAATTCCAATAAACCAGCGGTAACCGCGGGTTTGAGGGCGTCCATTAAGATGTTTATATTGTAATTCCCCGGCTTAAGTTCATAAGGAATCCGTATCTCGCCTGGGGCATTCCAAGTGAATGAAGCTTTCTCTGATAGGTTCCACCAACCGTTCTCAAAAGCGACCGCGATTAGAGAAATATTATGGATGTAAATAGGTTCTTGAAAGTAGACTGTATGATCAGTCGAGGTAGTGGTGACATTTAAGATTACCATATTAAAGCCTGAAGTTTACTTCGATATGATATTAACGTACGTTCTTTACTTCACGATATTAACATATGTCGTAACTTTAATACGTATCAATATCAAACAGATTAGTCAAGTGTACGAATCGAACGGATTGATTGGCCCGGCGCCAAGGATAAGGAACCATGCCTAGTCTCAAAGCGAGAGTTCATTTCGACGGTGATTGGGGTGACTATATCGCACCTCGCAATGCAAAGGCTTTAGCGGCCTTTAAGAAAAATTATCCTCACGCGGACTTCGATAAGTTCTCAGCTAGGACAACGGCATCCGACATACATGATGAGTCTACGTACGAGACTAGAATCATGTTTTACGATGGTGGGCAGCATTGGAATATGAGTGGTCTCATACCAGTAGATGTCAGAAATCGTCTACACGAAGCGTTACGCGTGACAACGCAAAAACATGTGGCAGTTGTGGGTTTTCCACTTCCATTCAGAAGGACTGATTTTAAGTATCCAGTTCCAGCAGTTCCCTGGAAGATTGACGCCAAAGACATAGACCCCTTTATGCGAATTCTCAAGATCTACGTAACGAAGGATCAGTTCTTCATGTCGGAGCCGCGAGATATCTTACTAGGGCTGGGGTTCGATTTTCCTACTGACACCATTAACGACAACGACGACGATGACAAAGACGATAAATCCAAGAAAGCGACAGAATGGTTAGATGCTCTACCAATGAGGCATTGGCAGCAACAATTCTGTTTCGTAGTTTGGTGCGCAACGGCTGGCTGCGGAGTGTCGTTCGATGACCATCTTTCAGATGACGCACCAATCACTGATTACATCCGTAGCTTTTACCGCTTCCACGTGTACTACACAATCATGCGATTGCTGTTCGAATTGGGAGTCCCCCTCCCCAGAGAAAACATCTTTAATAAGAACGACAACGTCCCATGGAACTCCGTCGTATACGACAGGCTCAGGAGAGAGTTTGGAGTCATTAAAGTTAACTTCGCCCTGCGCCGAGCAAGATTTACTGATAAGTCGTGGGGGTTCGATACGAGTGGGCCACTCGATATTCCGACGCGGTTCTATCGCGACGAAATGGCGAAAAAGCAGCACAATTGGTTCGTTCCGCAGCAGAGCAAGGGGCTGACTAAGGCTGGGGTAGTCCGAATTAATGTATCCGTAAAGGTCTACGTGTTCTGTATCCTAGGAGCCCAGGGTGTGGGAACTGTCCCGATCGTAGGGTCGCCAGGCTTGTCCCCCGGTGTCCAAGAAGACTTCAAAAAACTGCTTAGAGATACCATCATGGAAAAGGATTGGGATAGTTTAGTGCAATATAACAAAGCTCTGAATGACACGAACTCTCGTCTCGACCTAGCAATTGCTAAGGGTTGTATGTTAATACCCAGCAATATGAATATCAATAAAGAAAGTATAGTCGGTTATAACAACTACCTGAAAATGTCGAATAAGCCAGGCCTAAGTTTAGGAATAAACGATAATATCAACCTCGATGAAAAACCTCCGCCACCAGACCCTATGGAAGGCTCGAAAACAAAGACACATAAACCTGCTACAGGCAGCGGAGCCACGACTGCTACGAGCAGCGGAGCCACGACTGATACGACAGGCAGCTACGCTGCCGCTAAGTCACACAGTCAACAAAGTAGCGGCGTATCGCCAACGAATCACGAAACCAATTTAGCAATCGTGGGTATTGTGGCCGGCGTAGCCTCATGGATGATATTTCGTTAGCGCCGACGTTTCGACGATTTATATTGCTCTACTAGGAATATAACCACAGCTACGATGAGTAGCCAGGCATTCTTTGCAAGGAAGCCGAAAACTTCTCCAGCGGTACGGAATATGAAACTAGCAATAGCGCCTATCGCCGCAGGTAGCACGTTAGCCAACTTATTTCCAAGATCCTTCAAAGCACCACCAACTCCCTTAGCAACGGAAGCCAAGCCTTTTGTCAATATACTAACGATAGTACCAATTACGGCACCAGCGACAGCTAACACTCCAATCACCGTTAATCCATGTTTATTGAAGATGGCTTTTATGCGGTCTCGTAACGACATACGATCTTTGATGGCTTCTATTTCTTTCTCGATCTCCTGTTTCTGATCCTCTAGTGCTACTACTTTATTCTTTGCCACTTCATATTCTGGAGTTCCCTTAGTTAATGAATCCATCTTCTTTATTTCCTCGGCCTTTTGTTTATCTTTTTTGGTGACCATATCCTCTTTGATACTAATCTCCTTTTCCGCAGTAGGTCCAAGAGCGTTTTTAAGCGTTTTCGGTAATGCGTTGGGAGTGTCTACGGCATCCGACAGGAAGTATGATCCAGCATTTTTACGATTGAGTTTTATCACGACCCTATCGCAGTCATCCAAACTAGCAGTGAACTTCGTTAGATCTGCTTTTGGAAACTTTATAGTTATTTGGTCCTGTGCATTTTCAGTCCGTCTTTCCAGTCTTTCAAGTGGCGTTTCCGCAGAAGCAGCTCCGCTGCCGCTACTGCCTGCCGTAAATTGCGTTTCCGCATCATCACCTTGATTGACTAATTCTATATACTCAGCTGAACTGGTTCCCCAGTTACCACGATTTTTCCATAACCTATCACGTATGCTTTTCGTCGTATTTTTGAAGCTATGCTTAGCTCTATTCCACCAATCCATTTCTGCCTCGCCATCATCAGGTCTAATCTCCGCCCATTCTTCGGCAGTAAGATCATTCACATCGGCTCTACCTTCTTCAGATATAGGATCGAAGTCTAAAGTTTCCGCCATATTGAACACTTGATATGTGATATACTATTAGTATTCAATTGTGGAACGAAACATATTCAATTGTGAAACAAACATCATGATATCAACGACGCTCCATCCTGACTATTCTCCTAGAGAAGGTAGATCTCTTAAAGCCAGTCGTGTGTTCCATCGTGTAACTTTCACTCCTTCATCGGCCAATCCGGGGGAAACTTTAATTGTTAATGTTCCTACGTTAGGCGAAAATAGACTTCTAGTACCTGGTAGTCTAGCCCTTAGTGCCAATATCGCTCTATCCGGGGGTCATGCCGACAACTATTTGGTGGCCAACGTTGGACGTTGCATAGTCTCAAAGCGAGTCGTATGGATGGGAACTACTAGATTAGAAGATCTAAGTCGACCCGACCTACTACAGGTATATAGCGATCTATACCTATCTGAAGTAGAACGAGAGAATAGCGTAGAGCGGGGCATTCAATCTGCTAATGTGAACAAACTTCGTTCAAAGGCCAGTAACGCATCTACGTCTAATGCGGCTGATAATGCGACACTAGCGGCATACGGTAGCGTATATAAGATACCTATTGATCATGAAGTTATCACAACCCATGGTGTCTTTTATCCACATGCGATTCGAGATAAGATGTCATTTCATTTGACACTGGCACCGGCCATAGACGTCATAGTCGGATCCGACAGTACGAAAGTAGGAACGTACAAACTATCGAACATTGAACTAGAATATGAAGTCATCGAAAGTCTCGATCTTGCGTCGCAGGCCAATAGTACCTACGCCAGCGGTAAAGCCTTTCTGTATAACCATTATGAGTACTTCAAAACCGTCTCGATCGATCTAGGAACCGACACACTCGTATCTGAAAGCGTAAACGTACTTCGTCTCTCTCTCAATGGCATTCTTCTTCTATTTGTGGATCCTCATGTGGCAGGCACTAGAGATAGTGAGAAATTCGTAAATCCAGGAATAACCAAGGTCGAGGTACACGTCAATGGCATTCCTAACGCTCTATATTCTTTTGGGATGCTACCAAAGGATTTATGGAAGTCAGCGAAGAATTGGTTTGTCCCGCGTTTCGAAGAGGCTGCCGCCGCTACATCCATGACGCATAAGAAGTTCTTTGAGAACAAGTTTGCCGCACTCATCGATTGCCGCACCTCGCAAACCAGCATAGTTCATGGAGATGGTTTAGCTCAACAAGATGCTGGAGCATCCATTCGCCTTAGGATTCATCGCAGTGGAGGCTCAGGTAAGGTGAACATGCACATATTCGTGCTTTCTGATGCACAAGCAACTATTGAACAAGGAATGCTACAAAATGTTTATCACTAACGTATTCGTTGACGTATTCATTAATGTATTCGTTGACGTACTCGTTAATGTACTCTTGACGTATTCGTCGACATGGACACATTGACAGAACAAATTCCCTTTAACGCACTCATAATTGGCCCCACAAACTGCGGAAAGACTCAGTTCATAGTCGATCAATTGAGAGGTCCATTTCGTTTTAAGTTTGAATATATCGTATTGATTTGTCCCACCTATGCTAACAATAAAACCTATAAAGGCGTTGGTAAGGGAGATCCTCGCTTCATTGTCCTAGCGCCTTATCAGAACGATATTGATGCAACCCTAGGCGACTGTGCATGTTTTTTCGAAGGAACGAATACACTTATTATCCTTGATGATTGTGCGGCAAGCAAGGATGTTAAGGGAAGGACCAATAAGATATCCGATTTAGCCTTTTCTGCACGCCACATTGGTATTTCGATTTGGGCCTCATCGCAAACACAAAAAAGTATATGCAAGAACTTTCGCGAGAATTGCGCAATCATTGTGGCATTTCGCATCGCAAGCGCACCGGGATTGAAGGATCTATTCGATGACTACGGCGCTAGCATATCCTTAGATGATAAGAAGCTATTCATTTCAGAACTTGAGACTAAGTTTGCACATATATGTTTCTGTTTGCGACATCCTTTTTCAACCGTATTAGAGATACCTTCACCTATGGTATGTCACAATACGTTGAAGTAAGATGGATAAAGATTTTGATGATGAATTAATGAACATACTAACTGAATCCGGCGAAATAGATGTGACAGGTCCTCCACCAAAGGCCGAAACGAACCTACACTGCGCCGCTACCACCGATGAAGCGGCAGCAATCTTTCGTCGTAGCATAGAAATCATCGAACATAGGGAAGCTCTTTCTATTCTAGCCGTGACTGGTACGACAAAAGAATATCTAGGGAAGAATTTTTCTCTTGGGGACATTTCTAAGTTACCTGATAAAGACATAGAACGCCTATATCGTAGATACCAAGCCGTCTTAGCGAAGCAAATAAATGACTGCTTAGTGGATAGAGCACTAAGTCTAGCAACTTGTGTAGTAGCATATGTGAGGCCTCTAGATTCTCGACAACGACGAAGGCTGTTGAAAGCTCTAAAGAAAGACCGCTTAGTCCGAAACGAGCTATCTGCACTGGCTGGCCGATTGGCCTACAAAGCAGGTCCGCTTGTGGCACTAACTAGTGCCCTTTGTCACGTTGTTAACCATTCTATGCCCACTAAACAGGACTCCGAGGCGGAACAGGATGCCGAAGTCAGCGAATATGAAGTGGATGCCCCACAAATCGATGAAGTACATGAGGCATATTCAAATTTTAAGAATCTTTAGCGTAATTAACGTATTGAAGTTACCTCAACCATTAAGTAATTACTCTTAACAAGATGGAAATTGATACCCATTCCGAAGATCGAAATGATCCCATCACGAAAGAACCAGTAAAACCCCCACCAAATCCAAAACGAGTTGCTGCAGGCAAACTCATAGCGCAAAGAAGGAAAGAAAATATCGCCAATGTGGCGGCAACGCAGGCGGCAACGCAGGCGGCAACGCAGGCGGTAACGCAGGCGCAGGTAGACAGTCATGGCAGCTTCGCTGCCACCGATAAGCCAAGTTTGATATCAACTAATACCACACTTGCTGTAATTGGGGTAAGCATAGCATTTGTGGGTTTGTACTATCAGTATAAGCAATACAAACAAACGCAACAAGTTAACCACAGCTCCAATGGCAGCTTTGCTGCCGCCACAGACAGCTCAGCTGCCGCTACCAAAGAAACCCCAAAAGGTCGTAACCTAAAAACTCAAGGCATGATATAGCATTTGAAGCCACACTGTAGACATATATGCAACGTCCAACATTGGCCGGTGATGTAAACGTCGTTCCAATAAGATGGCTAAAGAATTTATGAATACAATACAGGAAGCTGTCATATTGACTGGACTTGCGGCAGGTATCGGTTGGATCGGAAAGAAAGCAATCAAAGAACCTTTGACTAACGATCCTTCGTCTAGCGTTTTGAACTTTGTGAAGTGGATAGCAGTGTTGTCTGGTAGTCTGGCTGCCAGGAAATACCTAAAGGACAAAGGGTATTTGAAGCCTGTTGAGTAACAGTGGCGACTCCACCTCGCCTTCGAAGCCATGGCAACGATAATATTTATGGGACTTGTCTTCGCCATAACTAGTGCTGGTGCTAGTATTGCCGCACACGAAATCGAAAAAGCAACTAGCGGGCCAAATGCGGCTGCCGCAGAGATGGTAAGACATGATAAGGCCCAGGAGAAGTTAAATGCCGCTATGGCCGCCTATGAAAAAGATCGAGAGAAACGACTAGAAGCACAAGCCACCTGGAACCACTGGAAAGAAAACAATGAACACGTTGGACTTAAAGATAGAATCGATGCAATGCAAAAACTCCATATATATCACATATTGCAAACGAAACTGGAAGAGCCTAAATTCTCAGATTATTATCGACCATCTAATTCGAGGAAAACTGCCGAATTGGTGGCCTTAGGTGGTAGTGTATTCGCGACTGGATATGTTGCCACTCGATTCTTATAGCTATGCTTTTAAAAAACGAGCTTTTTTACGTTAAACGTAATTACTAGATCACTTACTAGATTACTAGAGTATTACTAGAGTATTACTAGAGTATTACTAGGTAATTAATCCGCATAAAATGCGACTAATAGGTAGTAACTTTTCTGCTTATTGAAGCTTAGAATGCACACATATGTATGTGCATATATGTATGTACATATTAATGGACACTAAACTAAGTTTACGATACTATAGTCCGGAGGGTTATTGGAAAGGACTAGCAGCTATTAAACATCTTGCAAGTTCGACAAACATATCTGAAGATGTGACTCGTATGTGGCTAGAAAAACAAGCTATATGGCAGATCTATTTACCACCCCCCAAATACGTTCCACGACCTAAATTCAATGTATCTACACCAAACGAGGTCCATCAAGCTGATTTGATATTTCTACCTCACGATCGACCTGGACGTGGAAGAAAGCTATATAAGTATGCGCTGACGATCGTGGATGTAGCATCCAGATACAAAGAAGCCGAACCATTAGCCACTAAAGAATCTAAAGAAGTTGCTGCGGCATTCGAACGAATATATAAGCGAAGTCCACTAACATGGCCAAAACTTTTACAAGTCGATCCTGGACGTGAATTTATGGGTGCAATGTCTTCGCTACTAGATAAACATGAAGTTTCTGTACGTCGTGGGCGTGTGGATATTCACCGGGATCAAGCAATCGTCGAACGATTTAATCGTACTTTAGCTGAGAGATTGTTTGGATACCAATATGCTCAAGAGATGGTACTTGCTTCACAGGGAAAGGAGGATAGATCCGTCAAATGGGTGGATCGTCTACCTGCGGTCGTAAAAGCTTTAAACAACGAAGCTACGCGTTTGACAGGAAAACGACCATCCGTAGCAATTGCGAGTTCCAAAGGAATCGAATCGAACCCAGCAGAACCCATGCCGGTTCGGGATGAACGGATACGTCTAGTTGGGCTCAAAGAGGAAAGACTTCCATTCGATGTCAGTGTTCGATATCTATATGCTCCTGGTGAGCTAGAAGGTGGACGAAGGCGTGCTACCGATCCTATATGGAGTTTGAAAACATATAGCATTTCACGTAGTATGGTTTCTTCGGGTCAGCCAGTTCTGTATTATTTGTATGCTCCGCAAGTTTCGAATGTTGCTCCGCAACTACCAACGCGTGGATTTGTGCGTGAAGAGCTACAAGTCGTACCACTCGATACCGAACTACCTCCGAATGGGATCCTAAGCTAGTTCGTTTTGGGGTAAACATACATCTTTATGCCCATGGGCTAATGTATTGATTCCATTTTCAGAAATCCAACGTTTTGTGTCCAGTGGTGAAAGGGAGATTTTATTAACTCGCAGACCATAGATCTGGTGCCCAATGCTTCGCAGCATATTCATTCCATGTCTGAAGGTCTTCCTATCGAAAAGAGACTCCTTATACTGCTCGTGTCGAATGTGCTTCTTCACAACGTACTTCCGTATTCCTTTAGCCTTGCGAATCTCCTTAGTGTCTGCGCATACAATCGAATACATCTTCGGTCGAAGTCCAACGTACTCTACGATGGCAACTCCTGCACACTCATCCTTCATCTTTCCAAGAACCTTTTTATTGGTAGTGTCGTATAGTGGATGGTTTTTGGGGTAATCACTTGTATCGTATAGGTCTGCATTTTTGGCCATGTCGTCGTAAACGTCTTCAGTCTGGATCTCAAGCAATAGAGAATCCGTGTCTGTGTATAGCAGTTCGCATTTATTACCATATTGGAGCTTAAGTTGGTTGTAATAGAAATCGTACATCAGGCGTTTGGATAGGTCTAGGATGCTCATACCAACGTAAACTGGACGGTTAAGTACGAGCCTGCTTTTATGCATGTGTAGGGCTACGAGGCCATCGTCAAAGATATTCGATCTAGCGAACGTTGGACTCGATATCAGCCGCCGAAGCTTGTCCTCCTCTCTTGCACGCACCAGCTTAACATCTACGCGCTTACGCAGATTCTCCATTGTCTTACCAAATACTGAGTTGTTCATCAGCTTGTATAGGTCTTTCTCGAAATTGCTCGTAGCCAGCTTACGAAGGTCCGTATTCATACGTATATATGGCTCCATCCAAGGACTTTGGTCGAATCTGAGTGCTCGGTGCACCTTTTTCAATTTCATACCAAGAGAAAGATATAATTGTAGATTTCTATAGTGTAGGATATAGCGTTCTTTGTCAAATAAGTTAGGCACAAGCTTTTCAACTTCGATTGGAAACGCTCTTTCACCTAGTAGTCCGCATTGGTACTCTGACATCCATTTTTTCTGTACTTTCATGCGCTCTGGGGCTAGTGGATACGAGTTGTGAGCGTCGTGGAGTTCTAGAGGATACTCAAGGTCTACCTCAAGGATATAACCTTTATCCGCATCTTTCTCTATATCGAGGATACTCAAGGTTCGTAGCTTTTCTACGTCGCACCACTCAAATCCTCCTGTTGGTAGCGCTTGGCTCATAGCCCATCCGTATAGGTTGTTCGCATCCAGATACTGTATGTACGTAGTGAGCTTGATTGGGTCGTATTCTGCCGCATATGGATTGTTAGCCTTTGCATGGCGTCGACTGACCATCGAAATGCCGCCTCGCATCCCTTTCTCAATGAAAAGATGCATATCGTAGTCTGTGAGCAGCTCAAGCTCTACACCAGTCTTCTTTAGCAATGCATCCCACGATAGGCCAGGACTCGTATAATAGTGAGCTGGGTCCAAGCCATAATTTTGCATACATGTCGCTCGAAAGCCTTCAAACACGTCTGCGAGTAAAAGTACATCAGTTCTAAGATATAGGTCGTGGTAGTCTCCCATAGTTTGACAATCGAATGCAGCCCAAACCTTCTGTGCGTGAGTATAGTCCTCATCCGATATTCCTTCATCAGAAAGCTTGCTATAAAAAGCATCGCGTGGCGGTAGCTCATCCTGAAACCTCTCCCAACTGTCCATGTATTCGTATGGGTAGACGCCCTTGCGTAGAAGAAGCCCGCGCTTATGTTCGTCTTGCTCGTATCTGGCTATGATTTGGAATCCTTCCGGGTTTTTAGCCGATACTAGCTGAGCAAGAGAGGATAGCAAAAACTGAACGCTGTCGATGAATCGCAGTTTCCCTAGGGAGAATGAAATGTACTTCTCCATGTTATTTGGTATGCAATTTATCTGCCCCTCTACTTTGGAAATAGACTGCATTAAGAGATGAGAATCGTATCCCCGCAAATTATGGAAGACTACTGGTATTATGGTCTTCTTTGGGTCTATCCGCAAAAGTAGATTACAGGCATTGTGTGCTGCTCCACGATACTTTCCAGTGATATGGCAGTGATCGCGAACTGAATCCCCATTAAGAGATTTCTGACAGATATGGCAAATTGTTGCACTTCGGTGGGCTATGCTGTCCTCTGGAGTCATGCATAGGGCTTTACGTCTAGATAGAGCCGCTTCAACTTTTTGTTCTTCTCTTTGTATTGCCTCCAGGAACATTTCTGTAGCATTGGGCCCTCTATAGACGACTGGAGTCTCTGTATAGCCATCACATCTCACCACGATGTAGCCGAATCCGCAAGCCTCATGTAGTTGAGTTTTCTGGGTGTTGCCTTGCAGCTTTGCTGCCTGATCAAGTTCTGGTGCCAGATCTGCTGTCGGCTCTGGTTCTTCGATCTTAGTGGTCAATGCCTCAAAATCGGCGTAAATGACGTAGGGAACCTTCATCTGTTTGTGCAAGTTCTGAAAGGATAGCTTGTTCTTACCCTCCTTAGGCATCTCGACTCTCACTGCTGTCTGTCCTATACCTTCACATTCTGGAATGTGTTTTTCGAGGAGATCTTCTCTGCAGTATCCATGTAAACACCTCTCGCAGAAGTGCTTCCTTTCGCGGTGCTTGCTCTGATCGAATAGGAGGCGATTCAAATCCTTGATCCAAGTGTAGTGATACTTTCCGGACTTCTCTATGAGCAGCATGTTGATACGGCGGGTGTCCACACATTTCTTGCTAATTTTTCCGGATTTATCTACAATGCTAATCTTTCCGGATTCATCTATAATGTGGCGGGTGTCTACACATTGTTTGCTAATCCTGTAGACAACCACACCTTTCTCCCAGCCGAAGACATTGATTGCAAGATTGTTTTGCTTCTCAAACCTGCAAATCTGTGATATGGGGGTTGGCACATCGATTCCCTTAAAGTCTAGATCATCCTCTATAGGATACTTAGATGGTCTCTGTGGGTCTTTTACGGCTGGAAACAGTGCTGATCGGAGTGTCCAACGAAAACAGTTATCACCCTTATTTTGAACATTAATCACAGCCTTCTTGTTTTGGACTTCTTTAGGTAGTGGAATGTACGAGCCTCCTCGTAGTGGTTGGTATCGCGCTATGTCGAGCCAAAGCAGAACTACTCGGTCTACCACCCAACCTGAGCCTCTATGTGTCCATTTCTCTAGGGTCTCTTGGATCGTTGGAAAAGACTTATCTAGCGCGGGGTCGATTTCGTGGACTTGTAAAACGGCCTCCTGCTTATGGCGAAGTATTGCATCGATTAGTTCTTCGCTACCATCAAGTTTGTACTTTATTAGCTGTACTCTCAGGGCGAGCTGGAACTTCACCCCCCTTAGATCGACAATCTCTTCCTCTAGCTTTTTATGGATCGTATGGCGGACACCATCTAAGAATGCCATTGGGTCGGCACTAAATTCGTGGTCCTTTGGAACATCAATCTGCCAGCCTCGTAAGAACTTACCAATAACCCATTTAGTGCGTTCGAATACTAGTGGGGAATTCTGAGCAGCCATGTTTCACACGTATCCCTGGGTGGGTTTTCGAATCCGTAAAAGCTCCTGCAGTACTTCTAAGAACTGCCGCCTTGCTGCCTTTTCCTTCCTTATTAGTTCTACCCGTATTGATATAGAGCCGCACTCAACACAAGTATAGAAAGTGCTCTGAGTTCCCTTTCCGCACCCGCGACAAGGTGTTGGAATACGCCTTCCCTGCCTTATTTTGTATAAATGGGTCCTACAATATGTACCTATGCACGACTTGCTGCAGAATGCTTGCTCTCCAACCTTTAACCAACTACATAAATTCTCGCCGCGCATTTTTTCATATAATTCAGTATCTCAGATATACATTAGAATGACGTATCTCTAATTGAAAAATTATAAATTTTCTGAGGTAGATGGGCCATCTGTGGGAGCTACTACGCAGCCGCGGGGGGCTCATATGGGGAAGCGAATTTGAATAATAAAATTTGTGGGTGGTGGTCCTTAGCGGGGGATAATGGGGGCAGCGGGCGGTGTAATGGTTCTTACTTGGGGGAATAAGGGGGCTTATATAAGGAACAAATTTCAACGATTTTTTCGCGGAGTAGGGATATACGATGGGAGAAAAAAGGCTTAAATAAGGATGTGCGCCAGAACCCCCATTGTATATACTACTTCAATCTCCACTTGAGATCCATCGATTAAATGCTTCCCACATGGAAGATTGAAGCCTCCCATTTGAGCTGTAAAATCGCAGTTGAATGTGATAACATAACAGAACCTCATATGGGTAGCATGTACTGTTTTTCCATATTTCATTTCTTTAAATCATGTTTTCACGGTATAAGGTATATGCCTTCCAAACAAAGTTCGGCATTTTAATTCTCGATGAAATAGGACAAAAATAGGAAGGGTACATTTTGGGCTTATAGATATTCTAGATCTAGGAAAGTAGTCGGCTTCTTAAGATAACGTTCCGTAAATTGGGTATTCTCAAGGACATTTTGAAGCACCCAACCACAGGTTCCCTTTGAAATCGCTTTCAAAGCTAAACGTGTGTTCTAATTCGATAATCAGTTCACTTTTGTGATTCTAGTATTCCAACTCGTCGAGAAATGTTAACTAAATGAGGCCTCGTCCTTTCCACATGCTGGCAAAAATCGTATACTTAGAAATTTCAATACAGTTTTTAAATTGATCAATAGAGTGCGATTCTAGCGAACATTTTAGAGATATAGGGATAACGTAGACAGAATATGCGACGTCATGGAAAATATAAGATGAAAATATCAGCCGTCTAGAACACTTGTCTTATATGAAAAACAACCAGTTTTTCGAATTCTATTTAACGATATATATGAATTTACTTCTGAAGTATTTGATGCAATAATTATTTTGAGTCAATAATTCACCTTTAGCTTGTCCTTTTCTTCGTTATTCTTGAGAAGCTTAATTCTTGAAGTGAAATAGAAAGGTGTCCCTATTTATGCCCTTGATTTACCTGGCCATGGTTAGCCAATGCGTTGTCTGGAATGTCATTCAAGTGACTTGAACAAGCGTATCATTTTCTCTCACGATGAACTTGAAACAAGCAGAGTATCTTTAATCTGTATCAATATCGACCAGCTTTGAGGCAGACTACATCAAACTAGACTGTATATCTCGAAAAGATGTATCTCCTTCTGAACAGCTGAAATTATGTAAATTCAGTCGCAAAACATTAACAACTAATAAAGGCTGATTATATATACGGTAATGGGTAATTTATATGAAATTACCCATTACCGTATAATCAGCCTTTCTTCGTTGTTATTGTTTACACATTTTCGCTGATTAGATCTTTCCAAGGTGATCATGGCCGGTATTATGCTTCGGCCGTTGGTCCCTGCAGTTTTACAATATTTCGCAAAACATAGGTTGCTTGGATATAGATCATGTTACCGTCTGGGAATCACAATATATTTTAGCCTTAAAGAAGTATTTAGCTTCTGCATGCAAACTTATTATCAACACTGGCTTAGTAACAAGCATACATTTTTTCTTTTTATCTTATCATACTTCAAATCAATTTATGAAAAATATTAAAAGCAGCCCTGATCTCGCCCATCGGTTAGCATTTTGAACATTTGTCCACTTTTATATTACCCGACGTAGCTAATTGATAAAATTGATAATTGTTTCAATTGATATGATAATAATTGATATCAATTAGTTAATTTATTATTAATTGATATCAGCAATTGATGACAACTGATAGCCAAAAAGTGAGTGACCAAAATATATAATAATTGATAACAATTGATAATAATTGATAAGCAATTGATAATAATCAGAATTAGAATCCTGTTAAGTCCACAACGGGGCTACAAGCTAACTCTGTAGATGGCCAAGTTGACCTCTACCGGTTTGATAGTCGAAAAGCTTTACCTTTGGGACCATGCTTCTTTAAATCTACAAATTCCTCTCCTACGTTTACGTGAAATTGACATTCGTGGTATCCTTTGACAACACATTGAACGTTAAGGTCTACTATTGTTTCGTGTGGACAATCTCGGTTTGAATCTGTGTTAGTTTCTAATCCCTTTTCTGACATTGTCGTGGCTTGGACCAAATATTAAACTACCCTGACTACTACCGGGCTACTAGCACACATACGGCCTATTTCCCGCCAGTTGATGAGATACCGTACACGTGTTTGACATCAACTGACTATTAACACATACAGCGTATATGCGCATGGCACGTGTTGCATGAACAAATGTAAATAATATTTTACTCCAGTTGCCGCGAAAGGGGCAAGTGTGCTGCTTGTGATGAGTATGGCGCTGAAGGCAATATTCTGTGTTAATATTATGGCCACAAAATATTCAGTGTTTGTTTTTCGTAAGATGGAGTCACGGTTTAAAATATACTGATCTAAGAATTGTCGGTTTTACATTTTGTGGTAATAACATCTCATCTCACATTTCAGAATAATTGATACAAATTGATATCAATTGATACGTTAATTGCCAAAATCTGAGTGAAAATCTGTTGTTTTCAATTGCTGATACAAATGATATTCAATTAACTAATTGTTATCAATTGTATCAATTGGTTTTTGATAATTTATTCAATTTTTACAATTAGCTACGTCGGGGTATTAACATGAACGCGAGAAAAGCAGAGTATCATTAAAATGAAAAATTAAACGACAGTGGTCGCTGTGAACCCTTCTCCCCTTCTCCCTTCTTGGGGGATTTCTCAGTATCACTTTTTTGTGATTTTGAGGGATCTTTCGTCTCTAGCGTGGACTCTCTTTGAGGAGTCGAGCGGACGTGCTTTCTAGCACGTGCTTTGGCAGTCGTTGACGTAGCTTTGCCTAACTCGCCATTCCAGTCGTCTAGCACGGTATTTGGTTCCATCTATCTTATCACGAGAGGGGCACTCCCGTCTACATGTCAGTTGAGCGTTAAAATTTTGGTCATATGTCAGTTAGCCCAGTTAATCATTACTAGAGAAACTTTACAATGTTTGACCCACAAAAACCAAATTTGTCAGTCAGTTTTCAGTTATTTTTCGGTTGTCAATAAAAACACGTCATTTGTCAGTTGTTTTTAAGGCCGTTTGTCAGTCGGACAGTTAACCCCATTCAGACCCTCAACTTGGTCAGTCATTGGCGAGGATTTTGTGTATTCAAAGCTGGAGTTCGCTGTATTTTCTATGATTTTGCGTGCACAAGCGCAAATCTTTCCTGATCGGCTATCAAACGTTGCACTGATTGGCGCATGCGCTTGCTATCTCATGTGGTCAATCAGCACGGTAACGAGGTAGAATCAATATGGACCAGCCTTCAGGTATATTGCTTATCTCGAAAAGATCTATCCATTGGTACTAAACACGACAAGCACAACTCATTTTTTTCAAATTTTGGGTAAGATCTGCGAACCTTACAAAACTGAGGGGGGAGGGGTGGATAAGCATATGTATTTCCTGTTAATAGTAGTACCCTCCCCCATGGCCCATTAGAAAGGGATTGAATAAAGTTGCAGTATCAAAATCATAGTCTTGGTACTAAACATGACTAATACACCATATCGTTTGCGAATTTTGTGTAAGATCTGCGAATTATACAAAAATAAGGGGGGAGAGGTGGAAACCATTGTATGATTATCGTTAGCGGTACCCACTTCTGTAATATAAGAGAAATTATAAAATGAATAATAACAACAGATAAACAAACGCAATTGATGTTTTCTGAATTAGATTTTCCTGTACTGGGTACTCTAATTTGTTTATTATTTTGGCGAAAGGTGAACTCTAGGGGGTGCAGCCGACATATTTTCACTACCATTTGATTATCGTTAGCGGTACTCAATTGTCTAATATAATAGATATAATAAAAATATCCACTTGAAGATATAAATTGAGTTGGTGTCTTAAAAATTCAAGTGGTCACTGTATTTTGCGTGTTTGATTATCGTTAGAGGTATCTACTTGTTCCTAACGATAATCATAGAAATAATACAATCATTAAATAATTAATTAATTAATTAATGTTTGCTATGTAGCGAATAGCTAAAGACACACAAACTAGCCTATCTAATGAATTTTTGGCCAACTAGATTAAATTTTTGCGTAACTACTCGCGCAAATGTAGTTCAGGGGGAGTTAAGCCGATTTGAAATTTGTTTTGGCTCTCATTTCTTCTCCTTAACTTAGATTTCAACAAAACTAAGAGGACCATCTCTAGTTTTCTATGGGTAACAGTTTGGTGAAAACCCCATATCGCTACGACATTCCTTTCTACCCGTAAAAATCTATCGCCCTTTTTCTTGGCCGAGCGGGGCCTGGGTAACTATTTAACGTTAATTTTGTAGCTCTTTTCAGAACTTGAAATCTTGGTAACTGATCAGTTTTGTCATGAATGATATTTCGAACACGTTTGCTATCACAAATGAAGTATACCATTTCCAGGGGGTGGGGTAGGGAATATTTGTAATTCATAGATTGGTGGTTTAATGATTGGTATATAACCAATAGACAAAGGAATCAAAACCAGTCTATCTTATGTAATTTAGTCCAACTAGATGATTTTTGTGGACTGATATTCGCGCAAATCAAGTTCAGGGGCGGGTTATGCCGTTTTGAAATTTTGCTTTGCCTGTCATTTCCCCCCTGAACTTTAATGTCAACCAAATGAGCAAGACCCCTGCAGTTTTCTATGGGTATCATTTTGGTGAAAACCCCATGTCTCTACGATGTTCTTTTCTACCCGTAAAAATCCATCGCCCTTTCCGTTTTGGCCGCAAAGCATGCTGGGACAGTTTCATTTGCTATTTCCGAGTCCAGAACTGGATTAAATAAGGTTGCAGCGTCGAAATCATAGTTTTGGTAGTAAACACGACGAACACAACATATTGCTTGCAAATGTGGGGTAAGATCTGCAAACCTCGCAAAACTGAGGGGGGAGGGGTGAAAAGGCGTTTGTATTTCTTGTTAATAGTAGTACCCTCCCCATTAGAAAGGGATTGGAATAAAGTTGCAGCATCAAAATCATAATCTTGGTACTAAACATGATTAGGCTTCGCTATGAATTTTCGTTTATCCTTTGTTATAACTAGATTGATCAAAACGCATTTGAACTTGTGTTGGTTTCTTAAAAATCAAGTGGCCACTGTATTTTTCGTGTTAGATTATCGTTAGCGGTTTCAACTTGTTCCTAACGATAATCATAGAAATAATACAATCATTAATTAATTAATAAAACTAGACTGATAAGCAAATACCGTATACAAAAATCCTGCAAAAACACGGATCCGAGGTGTGGACCTAACCAGCCAAAATATAAAATTATGACGACAATAACAGTCCGAAGACTACAGCAAAGCTGATACGGTGTGATACTCTAACAATGGCACTACGGCTAGCTAGACCTGACACAAAAAGGTGCTCGCACTAGTAGTCTTCGGACTTGTTATTGTCATCATAATTAATTAATTAATTAATTAATTAATGTTCGGTATCTAGCGCCTGGTGACGGCATAAAAACCAGCCTATCTTATGTATTTTCGCCCAACTAGATGAAATTTTGGGTGTGATATTCGCGCAAATGAAGTTCAGGGGGGGTTATGCCGTTTTGAAATTTTGCTTTGCCTGTAATTTCCCCCCTGAACTTTAATGTCAACCAAATGAGCAAGACCCCCTGCAGTTTTCTATGGGTATCATTTTGGTGAAAACCCCATGTCTCTACGATGTTCTTTTCTACCCGTAAAAATCCATCGCCCTTTCCGTTTTGGCCGCAAAGCATGCTGGACAGTTTCATTTGCTATTTCCGAGTCCAGAACTGGATTAAGTAACGTTGCAGCGTTAAAATCATAGCTTTGGTAGTAAACACGAGGAACACAGCATATTGGTTGCAAATTTGGGGTAAGATATGCGAACGTTGCAAAACGGAGGACGGAGGGGTGGAAATCCTATGCTTTCCTGTTAATAATGGAACCCTCCCCCATTAGAAGTGGCTAGAATGAAGTAGCAGCTTTAAAATCTTAGTTTGGATAGTAAACACGACGAACACAACATATTGGTTGCAAATGTGGGGTAAGAAATGCGAACGTTGCAAAACTGAGGGGGGTGAAAAATCCTATGCCTTTCCTGTCATAATGGAACCCTCCCACCATTTAGAAGTGGCTAGAATGAGGTTGCAGCTGAAAATCACAAGGAATTAAGTGATGTGGCAGAGTTAAAACCATGGTTTCTGTACTCGACGCGACAACTGCCATGCGGCATGAACTGCACGATGGCTGTCGGTTCGCGAGCTTGTGATGGCATTCAATGCACTTGGATGGAAAATAACAATTATTTCAAGGAGAAACGTTTTTGGCTGATGTTTGGTCTCTTATTTCCACGAGAAGTGCTCCAAACTTCCAGTTGAGCCTTAGTAGGTGGAAAATAACCATACACCCACGATCCACTACAATGCAAGTTACATGGCACTACCCAACACGCGCTATGACGTAGCTAACATCTAACACGCATGTTGGATTATCGTTAGCGGTATCCACTAGTGTAATATAATAGATTTAATAAAATGAATAACAATAGGAGATAAAGAAACACAATTGATGTTATCTGAAGTAGTTTTTGGAGTAGAGCTCGAATTTGACATCATTTTGTTGAAAAGTCAAATTCAGAGGGCGCGTGGCGACATAATTTCTTGCACATTTTCATTAAATGATCTTAAATTTTCAGCATATCACACAAATTAATGCACACGAAATTTCTTTGATATCCACTCCCATTTCAGCTATATACATGCAGTTGACCTGAATGATGTTAAATTTTCAGTATCATGTTGGATATCCACTGGAGATCATACTGATCGGACTGATAGCAAACAGATGACTAGCCACTTGAGATCACTCAATTTCTTTGATATCCACTTGAGAGCATTATATTTAGTGCGGGATATCATGTAATGATTTTCTATGTTTCATTTCTTTAGACCATAATCTCATTGTCTTAAGGTGTATTTAGTGCGGGAGAACATGTAATGTTTTCCAATATTTCATTTCTTTCATTTCATGGAATAAGGTGTATTTAGTTCAGTAAAGCATGCAATATTTTCCTATATTTCAATTTTAGAACATGATCTCACGGTTCTAAGGTGTGGTTAGTGCCGAGTAGGACATGTACTGTTTTCCCATATTTCATTTCCTTAGTTTTCACGGTATAACTGAGGTATATTTAGTGCGGTAGAGCCTGTGCTTTGCCTTCCACACAAAGTTCGGCATTTTAATTGTCGATAAAACAGAACAAAATTAGGAAGGGTACATTTTTCGCTTATATATTTCTAGGAACGTTCCGTAAATTTGGTATTCTCAAGCAAGGTCGTTTTTGAAGCACCCAACCACAGGTTCCCTTTGGAAATCGCTTTCAAAGCTAAACGTGTGTTCTAATTCGATAATCAGTTCACTTTGTGATTCTAGTATTCCAACTCGTCGAGAAATGTTAACTAAATGACCTCGTCCTTTCCACATGCTGACAAAATACTTATATATTTCAATACAGTTTTTAAATTGATCCAAGAGAATGCGATCCTAGCGAACATTTTAGTGATATAGAGGTAACACAGACAGAATATACGACCTCATGGAAAATATAAGATAATAATTGCGTCTAGAACACTTGTCTTAGGAAAAACAACCAGTCTTCGAATGCTATATAACGATATACACGTATTTACTTCTGAAGTATTTGATGCAATAATTATGTTGAGTCAATTCACCTTTAGCTTGTCCTTTTAATTTCTTCGCGTTATTCTGATCTTGAGAAGCTTAATTCTTCAAGTGAAACGGAAAGGCCTTAACTGTAATAGGTTTCGTACAGCCGTTGGGGTGTCGTTTCTCCTGGGGAGAGGATCGCGGGCTCACCGAAACCCCCACCGCTGGTAACCGAGCCTAGAACTGTAAATTCGCAAAGCCATGGTTGCTTGGATATAGATCATGTTACCGTCTGGGAATCACAATATAATTTAGCCTTAAAAAGTATTTAGCTTCTGTACGCAAATTTATTTTTAATACTGGCTTAGTAACAAGTATATATTTTTCATTTTATCTTATCATACTTCAAATAAATTTATGAAAATATTAAAAGCAGCTCTGATCTCTCCCATCGGTTAGCTTTTCAACGTTTGTCCACTTTTACATTAACATGAAAGCGAGGAAAAGTATAATTAAATCAATATGGACCAGCCTTCAGGCATATCGCTTATCTAGAAAAGATCTATCCATCTCACGGTCAGTTGAAATTAAGAACATTCGTAACACACTGGTTTCTTAATGATATAGTTAATATTGCTGTCTGAGAATCGTACGCAAAATTATCGAGGTAACAAAGTCCTAGATTGGTTTCTGTAGTGTTTTTATTCTTATCATAATTATTACTTCCAACAAAGCGTAACATGCAGTTTACTTTGAAACACTTCAAAGAGTAGTATATCCCTTGTGTAATATAATAGATATAATAAATCAAAATAAACACGGGTATAGAAACACAATAAGATAATATTATTGATGTTATCTGAAGTAGTTTTTGCAGTACAGCTCAAATTTTGACATCATTTTGTTGAAACTTTTAAATCCAGGGGGGTGGGGCGAGATATTTTCTAGCCCACGTTTTATTCAATCATCTGGCATGTATTTGATTATGGTTAGCAGCAACCATTGTGTAATATAATAGATATAATAAAATGAATAATAACAGGAGATAAAGAAACACAATATTATTGATGTGATCTAAAGTAGTATTTGATGTAGAGCTCGAATTCTTATTTCTATTTTATCGGAGGGAGGGGGAGGGGGGGAGGTTGGGGGCTTGGCTGGGAGGAGGGTGAGACCGAAATAATAATTATTTTCTATCCTGATTTTATATTTTCAGTATTGTGTCTAATTATCGTTTGTGGTATCCACTTGTTCCTAACGATAATCATAGAAATAATACAATCATTAAATCATTAATTAATGTTTGGTATGTAGCGAATAGTTAAAGACACACAAACTAGCTATCTTATGTATTTTCGCCCAACTAGATGAAATTTGTGCGTACTAATTCGCGCAAATGAGTTCAGGGGGGGGGGGGTGGGGGTTAAGGCGTTTTTTCTCCGTTTTTCGTTGGCCGAGCGGGCAACTGGTTACTGGTTAACTGGTTAACGTCAACCTGGGCAACTGGTTAACGTCAATTCTGTGTTTCAGTGTTGAACGTGAAAACTTAGAAACCGATCAGTTTTGTCATGAATGACATTCTGGAGACATTTTTCTAACACAAATTGGTATACCATTTTCCAGGGGGAGTGGGGTAGGGAATAATTGTAATTTATAGCTTGGACGTGTTAATGTTTGGTATGTTACGCTATGTTAATGGGAAGTAAAACTAGCCAATCCTATGTAGTTTCGTCCAACTAGATCAAATTTTTGATGTAAAACTCGCGCAAATGAAGTTCAGGGGGGTTAAGCCATTTTGAAATTTTATTTTGGCTGCCATTTCCTCTCCTGAACTTCCAGCGTTAACCAAATTAAGAAGACCCCCCTGGTGTTTTCTATGTCTAACATTTTGGTGAAACCCCCATGTCTCTACGACGTTCCTTTCTACCCGTAAAAATCCATCGCCCTTTCCGTTTTGGCCGCAAAGCATGCTGGGACGGTTTCATTTGCTATTTCCAGTCCAGAACTGGATTAAATAAGGTTGCAGCGTCGAAATCATAGTTTTGGTACTAAACAAGACGAACACAACATATTGGTTTTTAAATTTGGGATAAGATCTGCGAACCTTGCAAAACTGAGGGGGGAGGGTGGAAAAGCATACGCATTTCCTGTTAATAACGATACCCTCCCCCATTAGAAGTGGGTTGAATGAAGTTGCAGGTTAAAAATCATAGTTTTGGTACTAAACACGATAAACACAGCATATTTTTTGCCAATTTTTAGTAAGATCTGCGAGTCTTGCAAAACTGAGGGTGGGGTGGGGGGGGGGGGGGGTGGAAACCATTGTATGATTATCGTTAGCGTATCCACTTGTTCCTAACGATAATCATAGAAATAATACAATCATTAAATAATTAATTAATTAATTAATGTTCGGTATCTAGCGCATTGTGAAGGAATGAAAACCAGCCAATCCTATGTAGTTTCGTCCAACTAGATCAAATTTTTGATGTATTACTCGCGCAAATGAAGTTCAGGGGGGGTTAAGCCGATTTTTCTCGCTTTTTGCTTGGCCGAGCGGGGCCTGGGTAACCGTTTAACGTTCATTCTGTCTTTCGGTATTGAACTTTTAAGGTAGGAACCGGTCAGTTTTGTCATGAATGACAATCCCGAGACATGTTGCCAAAAAAAATGGGTATACCATTTCAGGGGGGTGGGGTAGGGAAGATTTGTAATTCGTGGTTAAATGTTTGGTATGTTGCGCATAGCCAGGGGAAATACTATCCAGTCTATCTGATGCACTTTCATCCTGTGAGATAATGAAGTTCAGGGGGGTTAAGCCGTTTTGAAATTTTGATTTGCCTGTCATTTCCCCCCTGAACTTCAATGTCTACCAAATTAAGAAGACCCCCTGTAGTTTTGTATTGTTTACATTTTGGTGAAAACCCCATGTCTCTACGATGTTCCCTTCTACCCGTAAAAATCCATCGCCCTTTTCGTTTTGGGAGCAAAGCATGCTGGGACAGTTTCATTTTAATATTTCCCTCTCCAGAACTGGATTAAATAAAGTTGCAGCGCTAAAATTATAGTTTTGGTACTAAATACCACGAAAACAACATGGTGTTTGCAAATTTGGGGTAAGATATGCGAGCCCTGCAAAACTGAGGAGGGAGGGGTGGAAAATGATATGCATTTCCTGTTAATAACGGTGCCCTCCCCATTAAAAGTGTCTTGATTGAAGTTGCAGCTTTAAAATTTAGGTTTTGTTACTAAACACGACGAACACAGCGTATTGTTTGCAAATTTTGGGTAAGATCTGCGAACTTTGCAGAACTGAGGGGGGAGGGGTGGATAAGCATATGCATTTCCTATTAATGGTAGTGCCCTCCCCCATTAGAAAGGGATTGCATAAAGTTGCAGCATCAAAATCATAGTATTGGTACTAAACAAGACTAATACAACATGTCGTTTGCAAATTTTGGGTAAGATCTGCGATCCTTGCAAAACTGAGGGGGGAGGGGTTGAAACCATTGTTTGATTATCGTTAGCGGTATCCACTTGTGTAATATAATAGATATAATAAAATGAATAATAACAACGGGAAACAACACAATTGATGTTATCTGAAGTAGTTTTTGCAGTAGAGCTCGAATTTCGAGATTATTTTGTCGTAAAGTGAAATCCAGGGGGATGCGGCGACATATTTTCTCTCCAGATTTTCATTAAGTCGTGTTAAATATTCAGTATTTGATTATCGTTAGCGGTATCGACTTGTGCGCGCAATATACCGTATAGGACGAAATTTTTGCGGGAGGAAAATTTTGCGGATTGCCGACTCAATTTGTTTTGCGGGAGGAAATTTTTCCGGATCGAGACAGCTAAAATTTCTGCTGGGAGGAAATTTTTGCGGATTTCTGGTCAAGTATAAATAAAATTCAAGGCAGTATCGGTATTAAATTGAAATTTTACTTCCTGCCCTTACAATTTCGACGGGAAGTTTCTATAGTTGTTGTTCTAGCGCCAACATGAACATAAAAAACGACCAAACCTGAGGGAATTATTGTACGTTCTTGTAAAAACGTATTAGTCGATTATGATAACAGTCTCCGTTTCTTTTGAGGACGTGTCTGGAGTTGAATCGGGAATACAGATGCCTGTTGTGCCGGTCGCCTCAGAGTTATGAGAGCACGCTTTATTTGCTGCAGGAATTAAGTCTGTAGATTAATCCATTGCGTACATGTACTTTGGAATTGACTGTATGTTGTCAGTCTTTATTTACGACAACTGACGTTGAACGTGACACAAAAGCGGGAAAGTACGGTTTTCCGTGAGAAGCCGGCTATGTGAGAAGAAAAATGTATTTTATTAACTTTGGCTGGCGTTTCCTATTATGTTCAATGTTAAAAAGTTGCTGTTAACCCGATATAACCATTAAAACAAGATTTACTATTTTTTCTCTGGGAGTATATTTTTGCGGCGGAAAATTTTGCGGGAGTTTTTTTCTGCGGGAGTTTTTTTTTGCGGATCGAAGGAAATCCGCAAAATCCGCAAAAATTAACTCCCGCAAAATTAAACTCCTACACGGTAATAGATATAATAAAATGAATAATAACTGGAGATAAAGAAACACAATTGATGTTATCTGAAGTCGTTTTTGCAGTAGAGCTCGAATTTTGATATCATTTTGTTGAAAAGATAAATCCACTGAGGGGAGGGGGACTGGGGAGGGGGCTGGGAGGAGGGGGAGTCCGAAATAATAATTATTTTTATTCTTGATTTTCATTAAATCAATTCCAATATTATATTGTGTTTGATTATCATTAGCGGTATCCACTTGTGAAATATAATGGATATAGTAAAATGAATAACACTAGGAGATATTAAAAAGAAACACATGATGTTACCTAAAGTAGTATTTGAGGTTAGGGGTGGGCTGGGAGGAGGTTGAGACCGAAATAATAATTATTTTACATTTTTAGTAGTGTCTGATTATCGTTAGCGGTATCCACTTGTAATGATACTAATATTGAAAATAATAATAATAATAATCATCATTGATTACAAGAACATTGATTTACTTTTTACAACATTAACCAATATTGCCGATAAATCTCTACTATTATCCACTATCAGTCCCAGATATTACCGAATGGCCAGTGAGTTAAGCGCAGCAATAACTAACTAATTCTACAGCGTGAGTTAATAAATACTGAGAAAATGGTGAAATATATTTATAGACGCGAAACGTACTTAAATAAACAGTTACATAACGTGATAGCATTCCAGAAGTAGTTAAATACGTAATATATGTACAATACTAATTATTCAAGTCCTCATTAATTATTCACGAGGTATTCAGCCAATCCAATGGTCTGATTTTAATCCCTTGAGGACACTGGATACCTGGTCTAGTCCTCCTAGCAGTAACTGGAAAAGTTTCTAGTTACTGGAACAACTTGTTCCAGTAACTAGAAACTTTTCCAGTTACTGCTAGGAGGACTAGACCAGGTATCCAGTGTCCTCAAGGGATTAAAATCAGACCATTGGATTGGCTGAATACCTCGTGAATAATTAATGAGGACTTGAAGTAATGTTTAAAGTCCGACAATGAGGACTGGACGGGGATTTCAAGTCCTTGCAATTAGTTCCAGTCCGAGGCTGCGCCTCGGACTGGAAACAAATTGCGCGGACTTGAAATCCCCGTCCAGTCCTCATTGTCGGACTTTAAACACTTACTTAAAACAAACATTCCAACCAACTCCTGCTTGACGCTGATTACTAATTTCTTCTATAGCTAACCAATCATCATTGACAACGCCCAGAAGATAGCAGCCAGCCTGTGAACAGGCTCATGGCAATAGGAAGAGGAGGTTGAAGAAGTGCCTGCACGGACCGCTATGCAAATGCCAATAAGACATTTGCATGGTGACGTCACATACTACAACTACCAGAATTCTTTGCGCGGATTCTTTTGTTCCTCTAATTTGGACCATTGTCTTGGAATTCTCAAAGGAGTTGATAAATTTGAATGAGAAAAAGAATTTGAAATGGATTCTGGTAGTTGCCAGTAAAATGACGCCATAATGCAAATGTCCAATTACGCCCCTACATTGATCTATCATTAGGCTCGAGTCAGACTCCGCTCCACGCCCACTCGTGCCGAACGCAGTTGAAACAAAGCATACTAATTGTGCGGCTTTGTTTATCTAATTAGGTTCGACAAATGAGTGCAGCGACATTTGAAACGGGCCTAAAATAAGATATCAAACCTAATAGTAGTAGAAGAAGAGGCACCGAATTAGCCGGTTTTTGGTGAGCTACGTAAATTTTTGGTGAGCTCTCATTAATTCAATGACGTCACGAGTGTATTGTCTTGGACTCATGAATAAAGTGGTGGCTCATTAATAAGTGGTGGGGCTCATGAATAAAGTGGTGGGCTCATGAATAAAGTGGTGGGCTCATGAATAAAATGGGGGTGAATAAATTATCTTTTGTCTGGGGCTCATGAATAAAGTGTGGTGGAATCTGATGACGGCATAGAAGGCAGAGGATTTCAATTTCAGCTGCACAGCATAACCCCTACAGAACTCCTAAAATGTCTTTGTTCTTTTCCTTACAGCTATTACCTTCGCTATCACTCGTAACGTAATTCTGAGATCAGAATATTTGTAAACCTTTAAGGTAAATCCACAATGACTCATTAGAGCAACTTTGCTATTTTCCTTAGGGATTAAACGATAACTGAAGGGCCATCAGTACAGTTTGATAGAAACAATAGCCCTATTGTTTTGAGGAAAACTCTTGAGATGCAAATTCTTCTCTAAAACTGAACTATAATTACCATACGAATAAAAACAAATCCACCAGATAAATTAAACAAAGTTTAATCAATATTGACAGTTTGTTTTCCTTAGTCTCGCAGAGTTGATAACTTTCTTATTTCTGAGTTCTTGGGTTGATATAATGTACCGTGTTACAAGATTACACTGATTTATATTTCATTGATGTTTTCTTGTTGACAAATGCTACAGACAGTTGTATTTTTACCGAGGAGAGGAAAATTAATGACCTAGGTAGTCCTAGTCTAGTCTAAAAACTATACTTCAGCTATCATTTTCTAGTCTAGGTCTAGAAATTGTTAACCTAGGTAGTCTAGTCTAAAAACTCTACTTTAGCTATCATTTTCTAATCTAGTTTCTCGCGCGTTAAAAGACAACGAATAAAAGGCAAGCAAGCTTTGTTCTGCGAATTATTGAATTGTTTTACCTTTTGGTAAATTGTCACTCTCTCGCCATAATAAACACTTGACTAATGAATGGCTTTTCGCTAGCTTGGTCAGCCTGTGGTTTCATGGTTCGCGTTAGGAGTATAGCGGTTAAAACGTTAAATCGCTCGTTCGTTGTCGATCGAATGAATGAAGCTGAGTAGGCCTCTAGCAAGGTGTGCTATTGTCTCAGAGACTCATTCCACACACTCCTTACTACATTCGCTCTCTGGACTCAATGCTCAACTCGCATCAGTTGATTTTATTGGGAGGAGGGGGTGGTGGGGGGGGGGGGGGGGGGGGGGGTGATAAAAACCGGTGCCGAACCGGGAGAAAAATTGTCAGAGCATGGGTGAGAATCAACTATGACGTCACTCCGGGAATCCATCTCGGGCCACAGTGGTGAGAGGCGAGCGGTTTTACGCGCTACACCACACAGATGGTTAGTGTGGCATGTGACTATTCGTCCTCCTATAGACGGTGTGATCTAGGTACATCCCTATTTTATGTCACAGTTATAAGAGGTATGTGTCACTGTTTATCCAGATTCGGAGATCTATTATAGGGACCCACTGGACATTTCAGACAATCGCTTCAGTCCCTGCACGAAGTTTTTGTGGATAATTTCAAGGAATGATAAGCAGAGGTATTTTCGAGACTGTTGCTCAGTAGTATAGTGTATTAGACAGGCCGGCTACATGTATATTCCGAGACACATGCCGCATCAAACGTTTGAGAGCAAATGGATTTGACTTTCGGCATACTAGGGCTTGGTTATTATATTTCTCGCCGATGGAGGTACGAAAGCGATAAATCGCCGTTCTTCTCGCATACGGCCATACCTGGTGCGAGAACTGAAAGGCGGAAAAGAAGGGTCACATGACCAGATTGTTTTCGTTGCAGCCGTTGTGCAACCCACGGTTTTTTAATAGACAGGCCACTTTCCCGCCCTTGGATAGCAGTTTGTGATCTTCTCTTTTCTCCCCCTGACGCATAGATTATCAGACGTTATGACTTTTAGCCAGTATGAACGTATCATAAGTTGGATTCATAGCTGTTAAAGTTATACTCTAACGATATGTACACATTGAATTGTGAGAAATAAACCAAGGGTTGCGTGTGGCTGGCGACAACTATCCAAAATAGTGTGCGAGAATTGGCCGTTCTCCATTTCTTTACGGAAATGTATTCTTTCGTAGGAATTTTGAGTTATCATTTGTTTAATGAATCGGACAATTTGCTGAGTAAAGTGCTTATCATGTAACTCTCCAGTCCGATCTCCATCTGGTTTATGGAACTTCAATATCTCGTGATCTTCGGATTCGGCGACAAAGAAGTCGTATAATAATATAATGGCCATATTATATCACCACAGTCTCGTGGCGCTTTACATATTACTGACATATTCGCCTCACTATATTTGTTATTATAGGATAATATGGTTATTTCATGGTTTTCTATGGAATACCGGCGAAAATTTCAATCGAAATTCATATTATTTTGGCATACAACTCACCTAAAGGCTCTTTGTATACCAAATAATAAAAAAATCGTGAAATATTCATCTGTAGGCCAGAGAAACTATGGGACAATATCTGAATCTCGACATATTAGTGGGTTTCATCGTCACGACGGCTCGATCGCAAAATTGGTTTGCATAAATAAACTAGCCAAACCCACATTTTGGAATATTGAATGCGTAACAATTTTATATAACTTCGTATACATACACGCGACATATTTACCTACATGATAAGTCAGAAGCCATATTGAATCATTGAGTAGTTGGAAAAGCAGTAAGTTCACTGATCGAATTACGATATTCACATGAATCCATACTGCTTATCTCAGCAATGCCAGATATTACATCCTGCTTGTTTCAATCAAGTTTCAATCAGTTAACCGTTCGGCTACTAGCTGAGTATCTAGCGCTGCTATTTACAGTATATTTTCTAGGATAATTTCATGGTAATCGCTGTATAAATAGTCACTTACCCTGTGCAGTATGGTAAGTCCAGCAGCTTGTATCCATTTCATATTGAACATATCGTTGTGTAACACAATAGTATACTTTCCTTGGTAAATAGAAATCCTTCTCCTGGTCATTGAAGTTTAATTGATATAATCCGTCTGTTAACTGGGATTTATCTGACCTATAGAACGAGCAAATATAAATATTTGGTAAGTTTATAACCTCTACGCGGCGAAAACAACAAAACTGTATTCTCCATTAATGCTATTCTTGTCGGGGTCTGGCTTGTTCTGGTCTACCGACAAGAAATTTACATTATCCAGTCTTTTATTTGACTGTAGTAGTATTTCCGGCTTCATGAGACCCCACCGAGTCACGCGACCCGGAAGGACTATGCCCTGTGTGTTATTTGTATTCGGATCAACCGGGTCTGCCGTCTCATGCAAGGGAATGTACTAATTTTGCAGAGGAGCACCCAAACGAATGAACATGACTTTTGAATATATAAATAGGGTTTACCGAGGTTACCGAGGTTACCGATATTCATCTTATTTATTAATATTGTGACGATTTATTATAAACCTCATTCCAACGATAGTAATGTACGTAAATCAACAATTTCTTCAGCAAAGGTGGGGAACAACCGCCCACACTATCAGAAATAAACATGAATGTATACAGGCCGGTGCATGCCTGGCGCGGCGAGGCGGTGGGAAATTCTCGCCTCAGGGTATCTGAAAGGAAGTACCTTATTGGTACTAATTTTCGCGGGCACTTAATTTCGCGAAAAAAAGGTCGGCATATTTCGCGGGTCTTTATTTTCGCGATTTGGGTGCAAAATTATTTTCTTAGGGAATTAATTTTAGCGAAAATGAAAAAAAACAACATTTTATTTCAAGAACCACACAAGATCTCCCCTAGTGCAAGGAGGATTGGAAATTCCTGTACAAGTTACAGCTGAGATGGATCTTACCGAAAGGAACAAGGCAATACTTGAAAAGTATAAACAGATTGTCGTTTCAAATTACAAAGAACCCGGGATAGATGGCCATTTCAATGACTGTACAAAAGAGGTGCTGAAAGAACTTGAAGATGACGATAGCGATACAGATGAAGAGGTTCAAAGCAACACAGATAGTGAAATTTGATTGTTAAACTGTTGTTTATCATCTGTAGGTATGCCATAGAGCTTTTACACATTATACACAATACGTAGACATGTGTTTCTTCATTAAATTGAGAAAACAAGAAATATAGGAGGGTATTAAATTTCGCGACATTAAACTTCGCGGGAATTTTTTTTCGCGTCGCTTTAAGTTCGCGATTTTTTTTAAATCGCGAAAATCGCGAAATTAAAGCGACGCGAAAATTAGTACCAATAAGGTATACGCTCAGAAATGAAGCCGCCGTAAGATAATACTGAGTCCTGCAGACTATTAATTACCACGTATAATAATGCCTCCACATAAAATCACATTATGCTTTGACATAATGTTTTTTTTTTAGACTGCTCAAGTCATTTGCTCATAATGAAAAGATCGAGAGCTCTGTGTGCGTCAGACTGGTTTGCTGAAGAAGGGTAATAAGAGAATGATAGCGAGTCTCAGTTTGGAATCAATTTGGCCACTGATTATTAGTCATCAGCTTTTCTCCATTTTCAATTTCTGTAGATAATTAGCAGGTGAAGAGCCACTTTGTGGATACACTGTTACTAAACTATTATTATTATTATTATCCAGGATGATTTATTCATAAAAGTATATGCCTACCTGTGTGTACATTTAAAAAAAAATTATATTTGTTATAGCAGGCTGATTATTACAGCTTACAGCTGATGTGGGCCTGCTTTTACTCCTCACACACTCCTCACTATATTAACTCTGTTGGACACACAATCATATTCGACTCACAAGTTGATTTTAACGGAGGGAGGAAAACCGGAGAACACACAACGCCCGACTGTTGTTTTCGGAGTCGGGGAGGAAAACGTTAACCGGAGAACCCGGAGAAAAACCCTCGAATGTAGATTAGGAAACCAGTTACAACAAATCTATCTCATATACGGTGCCCGAGCCGGGAATCCAACCCGGGACCACAGCGGTGAGAGGTGATTGGTGGCGGGCAGTGGTTAAGCCATTCCCCGCTCACCTCTGTGGCCCAGGTTCGATCCCCGGCAGCGGCGCCGTATGTAAGTTGAGTTTGTTGGTATCTCGTCCTTGATCCGAGCGGTTTTCTCCTGGTTCTCATGTTTTCCTCCCTCTACAAAAACCAACACGCTAAATTCCAATTCGATCTGTGGTTTAGCCGGATCCTGGCTTTGATCAGCCCCTATGGTTGTTTCAGGTCCCGTTAGAAACAGTTAGTGTTCAATTCAGTGTTTTATCACTGCGCCAACCTGCATCCCCATGCAATAGTCTCCTCCACAGGCATGTCTAAGTAACGGAAACCGCCAGAACCGCCGGCAAAAAAACAAAGAGATGCTTGCGGAGGAGACTACATCCCCATCTATTAAAATTGGCTTTTGTCTAAACGATAGGATATAGAACGGCGTAGCTAAGACATAGGTCATTACCAGATAGAAGTGAATTGTGAGTTAGCGTTTGCTCTATTTTAACATGATGTTTTAACTATTTTAATGTTAATTACAAATTACAAACGCTGGACCAAATTCCTTAGCTTTCACAAGCAAGAAGTAAAATTCAGCATGCAGTTTTCCTTTGTTCTGGAATCATCCTATGTCCTCTGATTTAAATAAGTTCATATATGATATTTCAATTAATGCGTGCAAATACATCTTATTTTGCTACCAGACTGACTTGGCTCCCAATTCAATTCGAACGCAGAAACAAGGCACCACATATCCGAAAGCATCTGTATACGTATTTATGCAAATACGGGCTAAAACGAGTGCAAATATGAGACCGTATTACACGGGTCACAAACAGGTTTGCACAGGTTTATTCAACACTTAAAATATTTTGTTAGCGCGCGAGCCAATTGAAATGGGGCTGTTTTAGCGCGCGAAAAATCTTTTTTACAGTGCGCGCTCGCCCCGACATTTGACTTCAGGTTTCTTCTCTCGAGATTTCTTCTCTCAAGATTTTCTTCAAACAGAGCAGTAAGGTAAGCGAAAACAAACCTTTTTTGTTCGTGTTAGCTGTCGTATAATAAACAATTAATTACACGAAGAGTTGTGTAATACGACTCAGTGGGAATTTTTACTCGCCAATTTATTTTTTCTCGCCTAAAAATGACTCGTAAAAATACCCAGCCGTATTACACAACTTTCCGTGTAATAACCTCTTTATATAGGCGTTATCAGAAGCCTATTGTGACTAGGAGCATCCATCCCGCATATTTTATTTTAGATGTCAGTGTTTTCACAACTTAGGCTACTTTAAAACGGTTTTACCTTCGAAAAAGTAAAACACCGCAACCCCAATGCTGTTTACCAAAATAATTCCTAAACGACTTACTAAAAGGAGCGACTACTTTCTACGTTTCTCGGTGAAGAAGGATATGATATGTGCAGGATTTTGAGGGATTCTAATTTAGGAATAGTGACCTTTAGTGGGAATAAGCCCATTTCAGTTTCTATTTGCCAACACATGCAGTCATCTCCGTCTCGTGGCCTGTTAGACCACCATAGTGCTAAATCTATTTAACAATCAGACCCGCAGAACGAATGCCGCTACGAGTCAATAGCCATGAGTCATGAGGCGCAGCCGAATGGGCTATTTAACTCGTAGCCCATGAAGGCGAGAGGTCTAATTGTTTTAGTATAAACTAACTATGCAATGGGTCTATTTTTGGCCGGCAATCTCAAATTTTGTTATGCTCCCATTTAGGGAGGGGGGGGGTCAAATTATTTTATGCTTCTCTTTTATAGGGGGTGCCTTATTTTTTTAATTAAGCACACTTACTATGGCTTATTTATAGGCTTATCCAATTTTTTTTTTTTTTTGGGGGGGGGGGGGTCATTATTTTTAAGACCAGAGAACTGCACGGTCACATTTTTTGGGGGAAAGCCACGGCAATGCAAATCTAGTAGCACCCCCTCCCCCCCCCCCCCCCCCCCCCCCTACCGCTAAATAATGTCCGGACCCTTATAAAATGCACTGGGAAATCGAACCATATACAGGTTTCGAGAACTATGTCAAAAGTCCATAAAATGTTTATAAAATACGACCATTTTACAGAATTGTTTGCAAAATATCTGTGAATGTACAAAGTTGACAACATAATATTTTACAGAGTAGAAAACTTATCCGTGATTGCTAAGATATTTAGAAAACATAAATCAGAATTGAGTTTCTATTTTTGTTTGTTGTTCAGATTGGCGGAAAGCTAAACATGAATTACCTATTCAGTTTCCTCATATCCTGATTAAAATGCAGAAATAGAAGCCTACTTGTCTTATTACAAATGAATGTTCGGCTTGAGGGGCTGTCGAAATACACAAAACATGACCTGAAAGTGCAGGAGAAGGCATTTGCGAAAGTCTAAATCTAAATATTTCCCGGGGGAGCATGTATCAAGAAGAGAGCGCCTGGGGCCTACAAATTTTAAAAACTTGGCTACGAAACTGATCTCAGTAGTATTTCTTGGAGATTTGTTTGAACATTAGGTTTATATCAGCTGTAAGAGTAAAATTAATTTCTTGATTAGAATCCAGCACGACAGGGGAATGTATGGAAACTCAGTTTTGTTGTATAGCGAACAGGTAGTTGGCCATGTGGAGTGGGAAAATATTCCCCAGATTCATATTGCACGTACCAATCTCATGAATAGTTAATTAGGCAACCGGCCAATCATGTGCGCTGACTGACCCCACGTGATGGCGTTTGTGTGCCGCATTATAAAATCATTAATAATTCATAAGGGTGCTGACCAATCCAAACGTAGCATTCGGCTCACATGCCTGGATACCTCTGTAAGCCCCCATAAATTGGACTGCGCATGTCCGTGACGCACACTATAGAGCAGGGCCCGGTTGTTCGAAGCAAGGTTAAGCGCTAACCTAGGGTTAAATCGCTAACCCTGGGTTAAACTGTACGGATTACAATTACAGATTTAGCGATAACCTAGGGTTATAGTTAACCTTGCTTCGAACAACCTGGCCCTGAACTCCAATGTTTACGTTTTCAATCAAAATTATTATATAGTTTCCTTTCACAAGTAGTTTACAACATTCGCGTCCGTGTTGCATCCGGCTATACAAATGATTTTTCGCCTCCGGCTCGAGATTGTAAAGGCCGATACAACACTTCGCTCATGTTGTAAAACACTACATACACACTGACTGATTATAAATTCAGTCGGCCGTACTTAGACAGATCATACTAGCGTTTGTTAGCCTGTGTACAGCCGTCCGTCTCCCCTCAAAACTAGTACTCGGGAAGGGACGCCGTCTGTACTTCACGGTCGTTAATCGTGTTCCTTCCTTTGAAGGGATTACGGAGGTCTGTGTACAGGCTAGCGTTTGTTTGATAGAGAACTGATTAATAAAACAACAGTGTCTATATATCTGATTCAACACTGCCATCCATAAATCATCTGTGTTATATCAGATATAGATACTGATTAATAAAACCGCAACGTCTGTATCACTCATTCTGAGACAAGTATATCACAGATACATGCACTGATGTTTTAATAATCAGTTCTGTATACAACCAACACTACGCTAGTCACTGTCGATTAAGGTACAACTCCTGTATTGGTGCATACCGTCGTCTCAACATTATGGAACCTATTTTTCTGTACACTCCGCATGTCCCTGATACACTCTGAAGATATTTTTTACACTTTTCATTTTTCACTTTTCACTTTTCTGAATTACTGATACAACACACACATCCACGATCTGAATTACTGATACAACACACACACATCCACGATCTGAATTACTGATACAACACACACATCCACGATCTGAATTACTGATACAACACACACACATCCACGATCTGAATTACTGATACAACACACACATATCCACGATCTGAATTACTGATACAACACACACACATCCACGATCTGAATTACTGATACAACACACACATATCCACGATCTGAATTACTGATACAACACACACATCCACGCATTTTATAAATACTACTGAGATGCAGATCCGAGCCGGAGGGACGCGAATTTAGTAATACGACAGGGACGCAAATTTTGTTACTTCTAAACCTCAAACATGAAACGCAATATAGCCAACAAAGTCAAGATTTGCTTTAAAAAGAGCGACATTTCTATAATATTTTTGAGGCTTCTAGTATTCTAGTTGAGTGTAGTATTTATTGCAATGAATAATAATCCGGAATAATTCCTTTGTACTTTAAAACAACAATATTTTATATCTTTGATTTTTAGCTCTACACAAATTTGCATTTCAAATTTCACCACTTCAGTTGTTGGGTTCTTGTAGTTGGGTTAGGTTGAGGCTCTTCTCTCCTAACCTGAGATGGCGCGATTTGAATTCGAAAGCCAAAACCATAAAAGGAGAAACAAGCGTTGCCTGAATAGTATTACAGCCTGTCTTTCATACTCGACCGTGACTGTATTTGTCAATTTATAACATACGCAACAAAATATGTGGATTCTGATTGGTCAATGACGAGTGCATCTAAAGGTTATTGAGTGCACAGTTGCATGCTCTCAGTCAATGTTTGCTCAGTATATTATAAACAAAACATCGCATGAACTCTTCGTGCTATACTTGATATATGGGCACTAAGTGATGTTTTAAAAGTTCTTGCAATTATAAGAACTCAGTGCACATACTGAATCACGTATCGTACTCGCGTTCATGCGATTAACGTCTCATAATTCTGCAGAAAACGCACGCAATAAAAATAAAATGGCTCCCCGGTTGCCCGCATAGTGATTCTTGTTTGGGAGATTTCTATAATAAACAACTTACGAGTTTTCTACCTAGCCTAAAGACTCGTCAAAATACACAACCCAGGGGTGGATCCAGGGTTTGGACTGAGTAGTTTACTCTGACAGACCAATCAACTCATACTCCACCCACCCCACCCCTCCTAGTAATAAACTACCTAAAATTTAGAGGTTTGAAAAAAGTTGAGTAGTTTACGGAAATCACATAAACTACCCTGGATCCACCCCTGCAACCCGTGTTAGCTGGTTAGCCGACTAATAATCCCCAGGGGGTACTGCCATAGATACGGTATGTACCGCCCCAAAGGGTACAACCTGTTTTAGTCTGAAATAGAGTCATAAATCGGTCGAATGTTTCGTTTGGAATGGGGTATGGTCTTGACAGGGAAGTACGATACCTCACATGTTCATATATTTCTCTTGTTATGAAATAGAGAAGAGGTCTGAAAAAGGTATTTTGGTACATTTATTAAACAGTACAGTTGAGAAAACTAAAACATACTATAATAGACCAGTTCACGGTTAATTCCGACATTTTGAATGAAGTGCAAACATGGCGCGAAATACAGTGTTTGTATGGGAATCCGATGCCAAATAATTTATGTAAAATCAAATTCATTTCTGAAATATTCACAGTCTGCAAACTTAAGTTACCAGGTAAAAGATTAACTGATCAAAATTTAAGGGATGTAGCTGTGCTGGGAAGCGTGCAGTCGTGTTTTCAGATAAATCCTGCACTCCTTTTCCTGTTCAACTTTGTTGGAAGGCCAAATTCTTGCTCTGTAAGAAAGTAATAGACCTTTTGCAGGAAACAGTCACCTGCTGATACATCACTTCACTGAGTAACTAATGAATTGCGTTCCTGTTCCCATATTTTTTGCCATCCAGTACAACCACGTAATTGTCATGCTTTTCACGAACTGCTACCTAACAAGCGGGGTAGATTGTTAAGCCAGCATGGTCATGAATATATTCTACCTAGAGCCCGAACTAACTCTTAATATCCGTAATAGTCTTCAGAACTAAGAATGAGGGACATGTAAATAAAATAAAAATGATTTGAAAAAAGTACTAGGGTGGGGTAGTTTGGCCGACATGTAAACTCCCTGACGCCAGGAAAGTAAACGGCAAAGAGGAATCAAATTAAAATGATATTTTCGATTTCGTTGGAATATGCTTCCAGTCGTACGCTTTTTACCTAAAGAAACGGTCTTAAATGCTTTTTTGGTTAAGGATCGGTCTGTTAATAAATATGTTACTATAGTATCGGGCATTTGTTTGTGGGAAAGCGAGATATATTTTTAAATAATCGGTCGAATGGTGCAGGCTTTATTTCACGTGTCAGCTTCGCGACAAACCGCTCCGCCGATCGGGAAACTTCTGGATTAAATTTCGAGCTCGAAAAACAGAAACAAAGCAACGCATTTGCACACACGTAAAAGGAGCAAAATCTGCTTACCTTTCAGCTTAAGGTTTTAAGGTTTCTGAGGTCGACAGAAGTTCGTTTTGCGAAACGAGTCAGAAAAATGTATAATTACGAAGACTGCATGAAAGGCTGATCAGATGGCTGTACGATGTTATTCATTGTATCCGATCATTTCGGTTCGGCAGAACGTGCCTTCTTCAGGAGTTATATGAGCTAAATAAAGAATACGAGTAGCCGTTGATATTATATACAGTAGAGATATACAACGCTGATTGGCTAAGAGAAATATAAAATGGAACTAGGAAAAATGTACTAGAGAAAATAAAGAAATATAGGGCATAATTTGTTTTCAAATTACTTCCGTCATCTACAATTTGATGACCTCAAACCCCTTCAAAATTTAATTTGGTAGAAAAAATATTTCATATGATTACTAAATATACTTTGTAGACGTTAATAGACAGTGAGCTGGTGTACAAAATCGTCACAAATGGTAGTGTTGTATACCAATTCCTAAAAATGTTGCAATTTACTCGATCATTTATTCATTAAAGACACTAAAATACATACTATGCATTAATTTTTAAATGACTATTCTATTAGCTCGCCACTAGAGGCTTAGTTTCACCGAAGCTCATAAACATGCTGACGAGTACCAATAAGAACGAAACAGCTTCCATGGCAGCGTCCGAGCGCTTTTCATGTCAGGTTTTGCTAGCCGTACTGCAGTTTAGAATATTACACTGTATCAGCTTTGCTGCAGTCTTCCGTCTTCTTATTGTTATATAAAGCTCTATTTTGCATTAAAATACGTTCTATGTCTGATAAAAACAGCAGCTGAAGATCTTATCCTTCTCCAAAGAGTAGTGTTATATTGTGCAAAGAAATCAAAATCAAAATGCCTATTCTATTAGCTCGCCGCTAGAGGCTTAGTTTCACCGAAGCTCATAAACATGCTGACGAGTACCAATAAGAACGAAACAGCTTCCATGGCAGCGTCCGAGCGCTTTTCATGTCAGGTTTTGCTAGCCGTAGTGCAGTTTAGAATATTACACTGTATCAGCTTTGCTGCAGTCTTCCGTCTTCTTATTGTTATATAAAGCTCTATTTTGCATTAAAATGCGTTCTATGTCTGATAAAAACAGCAGCTGAAGATCTTATCCTTCTCCAAAGAGTAGTGTTATATTGTGCAAAGAAATCGGCAAAATCAAAATGCCTATTCTATTAGCTCGCCGCTAGAGGCTTATATAGTTTCACCGAAGCTCATAAACATGCTGACGAGTACCAATAAGAACGAAACAGCTTCCATGGCAGCGTCCGAGCGCTTTTCATGTCAGGTTTTGCTAGCCGTAGTGCAGTTTAGAATATTACACTGTATCAGCTTAATTTGCTGCAGTCTTCCGACTTCTTATTATTATTTAAAGCTCTATTTTGCATTAAAATACGTTCTATGCCTGATAAAAACAGCAGCTGAAGATCTTATCCTTCTCCAAAGAGTAGTGTTATATTGTGCAAAGAAATCAAAATTAGTGTAAGGTGTGCCGCGCCGGATAAATTACAGTGATATACGTTTGACTAATTAATTAATTAATTAATTAATTAATTAATTAGTTAGGCCGATAGGATGTCCAATATATGGTTTTCACGTGACGTCATAGCCGCCATGTTGGTGTACCTTTAACAATAGATCCTTCGTTAGCTTCTTTTGTTAGGTACACCAACATGGCCGCCATGCCGTTTGTCATTTGAATCTCTGAGGATTGAGTGAAAACCATCTATAGGCCATTTTGACGATGTTGCGCGCGCAGCTAGAACAATGGCTATCTGTTTTAAATAACAAAAGGCTGGTGAACCAGATTGAGACTTAGCAGCTCGCGTCTATTGTTCTACTGATGCGTGCGCAACATCGTCAATATGGCCTATAGTCCAGTTTCGTATTCGACAATAGACCATTTTCTCAGGTATGCGCACGCAATATTGGCCCGCCAAATCGCTCTTTGAACAATAGCCGCCAATTGTTGAACAATAGCCGATAATTTGAATAACAAAGGCTGTCGGATCAGAACGAGTCTAACAAAAGCTAACAAAACTCACGGCCCGCCAAGAAATACTTCATGTAGGCAGCTTGGATTTAGACTGGTATGTAATCAACTAAAGTCGATTGAGGTATGCTATCCGCCGTGGAAAGCGAGTAGCAGCTGACGTTTCGAGCGTTAGCTCTTCGACAGAGCAAAAAGCTTGGATTTAGTATTGGTTGAAATAATAGGGAGGGTTACAGGAAACCACTACGTGATTCCCATGTGAAGTATTTACCGGCCCGTCAAGCCTGTTGCGTGCGCATACTTGAGAAAATGGTCTATTACCGCTGAATGTGATGACTACGTACACATTTATACAGGGTTAGCCTCATTCTGAAGTTAAACATTCATAAACTGACCAACTCTAGCTGCGTATTGTTGTAGCTTCGGATTCAGTGCTCCTTCTCGCCGGTATTTATGAATATGTAACTTCACAACGAGACTAACCCTGCATAAATGAATCTGTAGTCATCACATTTAGCGGTAATTTTTCAATACGAAACTATCCTATTGCGCCTCTTCCGTAAGAGAAATACCACGCACGTATTTCTGCAAATTTTAAGAGCTGTCGAAAGAAAGTTTTGGTTTTGACCATGCAAATATTCCAAAATGCCAAAATTTGAGCTTATGAGCTTACGACGAAGCGGAATTTCTTCACACTTACTACGTTTATTGAATTTCGTATGATAAAGAAATTTAACTGGTAAATTTTGATTTTGGTTGATCACGTGACCAATTAACGGGGATATCAGATGCAAAGCCCGCCGCACACGAAAGCTATCAGCTTAGCCAATAGGCACGAGAGGTCGTTTGCTAAGCTTTTAGCTCAAGCGCCGTTTGGCACCACACGCAGTGACTTTCACTAAGTCATCCCCTTAGCTAAGTACCTATGTGACTGTTTATTACTTCGCTGGACGTCGCCATTTTGAAATCACGTGAGAGCCTGTGCGTTTTCATTGGTCAATAGATTACGCCAAACTAAGCTGTTAGCTCTCTTCAGCACACACGGTGAGTTTCTCGCATGACGAAGGGCTAGCGCTCGAAACGTCAGCTGCTACTCGCTTTCCACGGCGGTTAGCATACCTCAATCGACTTTAGTTGATTACATACCAGTGTTTATCTTCCCCGCCGACGCAGACCAACACTAGTTTTTACAGGAACTAGTTGCCTATCGTAAAAATATCAAACACGATATATATTTTCCTCGCAGTCAATTAAGGCGAAAAACTAAGTGAAATTCGGCGTACATGAGAGCTATCAGCTTAGCAAACGACCTCTCGTGCCCGTTAGCTAAGCTTATAGCGATACTTACTGCCACGTCATCAATTGTCATTAATGTGCCAACCAGAGATCCATTGGTTCCTGACACAAAACGGCCCTTTCAAATCATGGTTGGCACATTAGCATAACAATTGTAATGTTTATCAACACAAACTATCGCTATAGAACTCTATGTGCGGCGGGCTTAAGAAGTCTTTGGCACGGCGGTTGCGTCGAGGTTGCGAGTTTTACTGGATAAACAAGTAGTGAAATTCAACTGAACTAATTAAGTTCCTAACCTCTAAATGTTTATGTTTATAGACGATTTAACTTTTCTTTACTGTTAAGGAGATATTCAGTGAAGTCCAGAGACAATGAGGTAAGAGAACGAATCCCCCCCCCCCCCCCCCCCATACAATGTTCCAATGATAATTATTTGAAATCTATTTTTAGATTAACAGGACAGTCTGGTTAGTTTAAGAAAGACACCTGATTGGTGTAAAGTGACGCTCTTGTGCTAAGGAGTTGTTTATAACGATGCTATGAGGACTCAAGGATTTAAACAATGGGTAACTAACGGGATTAACCAACCTGAACGAGATAACATAACTTACATCACGCGTTGTGAAACTAAAAATAGATTTCAAATAATTATCATGGGGATTCGTTCTCCTAAGCTCGGTTTCCGTATGATCGCAACGATCGCAGCGAATTTTGATTTATATCTCTGTAAATATACCCGATTTTGCTCTAAGTACACAAAAAACATAGACTCTTTGGAAGATCAAACTGGTATCATCGAACAATCGGCAATGTAAGGCTGACATTTATTTTCTATGGGACAACCATAACATGTTCAGTATTCAGTTTCCATATTTTTATACAATCTACATAGCGCTGACCTCAATTTCTTCCAGTAACGTTTTCCTTACCTGAGGTTGTCACACTGAAGTACTTGTTATAAGTTAAATGATAAAATGTGATCGAAAATACAGAAGTACTGTGCACAACAGAGTGAAAATGTGACGCGGGACATGCAAATGACATGGTCATTTTAAGCCATTTATTGTCTGTTTTAGAAAACTTTAGACGCTTACGTTGGTATATGTTTTTCTAAGCCACAAATAGCCAACTTATTTATGCTTAGGCTAACTAAGCATTTCTTTTAAATGCTATACCCTTCACAGTTTGAACCGAGGCGAGCGAGAAAAGCTATTATCCTAATTGTACACCAGCTCATTGCGACATGTAAAAACAATTCGAACAGTGACGAAGACCAAAAACAGAGTTATAAAATCAAGGGCGGCTTTAAGATTGACTTACAATATCCATGCAATTGTTTGAGCACAGGAAATATTGTTTCCCAGTTCTATCAATCAGTTACCCAAAAAAGTTTAATCTGAAAGGCAAAATGCTTTTTAATATAAAGCTACTATTTTGAATATAATTCGAACAGACTGAAAAAGAAAATATGAGAAAGGTGTATATACATACCTTAATTGAATGTGTCTGCTTTTGTTGAATTGTCTGCTTTTCATGATAATGCGTTGAAAATGATTGCAATCCAGTCCAAGAACAACGAACGAGAGAGCGGTGATGACGTGAGGGAGACCTATCAACACGACGAAAGAAACCGGCCCTGCTCTAAGCATATCCCATGAATACGTCACCGTCGAACAACATCAAGCATCTACAGCAGAACAAAAACAAAGCGTTGAAGTTGAGATTAAATTAGAGCACAAAGCATGAATAAAACAGGTTTGCGACATTAGCATACGCGTGAGCAACATTCGCAGACGCAGTAATGCATTGATCATTAGAAGCGCTTGTTCGTATGTCACGTGAGTAGAATAAGTACCGCTAATTACTGGTTATTTCATGTTTTTCTATGGAATACCGGCGAATATTTCATAAGAAATGTGTATTATTTGATATACAACGAGACTTTAGGCGAGTTGTATGCCAAAATAATATGAATTTCGATTGAAATTTCGCCGTTATTCCATAGAAAATCATGAAATAATCATATTATATTATAGGAACAAATTTACGGGAAGATTTATCACGAAAACAAAGTAACTTACCGGACGATAGACTGCGAATTTTCTCGCCGGAAAAAAGGTTTCGAGTTGGCGAACGCGGCTGCAGACTACTTATGTATTCAAAATCTTTAATTCTTATTGGCTGATAAAGAAAGGGCGCGAAATGTCCTGCTTTTTGATTGGCCTGATCTGGCCATGAAATACCGGTCTTTATTATATGGACGATAGTGTTTTACTGAGAAATAAATCACTCATAGAACTCATGCGAAACTACATTCGGATATTGTTTGGCGTATTTTCCATATCCTTACTAGTGAAAATATCGATGACGTCATTTGCCGACTTTTGACCTACAAAGATGGCGGCAGGTTAATGAAAATCACAGAGGGAGATGTAAACATGAGCTGCATGACAATGAATATCCCGAACAAAAAAAGCCAAATACGATCTAAAACTCCGTCTAAATATTTTCCGGTCCAATTCTCGACTGCAACGAAGAGACAAGAAAACCCGATACAGAATAGAAAGATCGCGAAGAAGTTTGTACTGACAGTGAGTAAAATGAATAGATCAGAGTTATTAGAGCAGTTTAATTGTCCTTATAATAAAAAGAAAATTACACGGTGGTTTGAATATATGAAGTTTGTCCTCTCGAGTTCGCTGCCCTCACTCGTAAAATGTTTTCGACTCTCGAGGATAAACTCATATCTTCTCACCACCGTGTAGTATTTCTATGTATTCCATAGAAAACCATGAACTACCGCCCTGTATTGCATAGTAAAGCTGAGCTCTGATTGGCTGAAATATAATATTTATAATAATAGGCCATATTTATATAGCGCCATATCACCAGTGAATTTTTTCGACTGCTATTTCGGCGCCAATGGCAGCCACGCAGTTTACAATGTTGAGTGTGTGGTTAGTGCAATGGCCAGGTTGCTGTACCGGGTGACAATCCCCTTCTCTTTTTCGAGTAGTACAACAGGTTCTTTCACGTCCCCTTCAAATACTGATTAGAAGTAGAAGGAGAGAAGGAGATAAACGTCCCTGCCCAAGGACGCGGCCGGGTTCGAACCCCCGACCTCCCGCACTCTAGACCGTGCTCTACCAACTGAGCTAACCAGTGAGGATAATATACACTTATTGACTGGCCCCGAGGGAAACAGGAGAGTCGAGGGAAACAAAACTCAATGGTTTCCCGCGAGCGACCAGTCATTGCTGCCGCAGCGAGCGAGCGTGAAGCGAGCGAGCAAGGCAGCAGTTCTAATCTGTAAGCGGGTCCAAATCTCGATTCTTTTTTTACCACAATGCATCACTTCTATTGTCTTTTTTTACCACACTGCTTTGCACGGATCTGATCGTCACGTGACATTAGACGAGGTGGAATCTGCATTGTTTGAGCTAACTACGTTCAACCGTTCTTTAATGCACTTCTGTGTATGCAATCATTGTGTAATCATGAATTTGTTGAGGTGTAGACGTGTAGGCGAACTCTTTCTAACTGTGAACTATCAGTTTCCAAAGAGCAAGATCTCTCCTGCTATCAAGATGGTGGACAGCACATCATTTTCTTCTATTGGCTTCGATAAAGTCACGCAGCCAGTTCAATATACAATTAGCAATTAACAATTACAATTAAATTCTCAATTACAGTTGATTTCCGGTGTTTAAACTTCACCGGGGAGAACAGCAGTTTGTTGTGCCGAGAATCTTAAGAAAATGTCGGTAATTGGTAGGCTCAGGGAATTTACCGGGAGATCGTTGATATGTCGGGACAAAATGAAAATAAATCGCGACAACTTTTGAGTTACACACCACAGCTCAAACAGGATTCAGTCGCACGATAGCCCCAAAACTACAAAATATATTCATCTAACACCTTGGCATTTTTATCACCCGGTAATAATACACTTCCTTAACTGAGCGGAGCAGCATTCACTACCTGTTAGGTATACTAGTTTATTAATAAATGTTTTGTTATATAGACATACGTTTTAATACCTGATACAAGCAAGGTTTGTAGTCTTCCGTTCGGGAAGCTGCTGCCAGCGTCGCTACGACATTTTTAGCAGCATTTTGTTTGTTTCTTGCATTTTATTTTTATAGATACCAAGTTCTTTCTCTCACGCTTGATAAAGATGTAAATTGTTTCTTTGGGGCTGGTTCCATTTTAAACGCTTTCTTTCGTATTTCGACGAAAATCGTAAGCTTTTGATGAAGATCTAGATGGTTTGGAAAACAAATATTTCCCGCCTTTAGCTAGCCAGTGATCAGGTGACCATAAATCAAGCAATGAGGGCGCACGTTACAACTGGAAAACGTATGGCTATAGCGATGTTTCGTGTTGATAAACATTATAATTGTTATGCTAATGTCATCCATGATTTCAAAAGGCCGCTTATGGATCTCTGGTTGGCACATTAATGACAATGGATGACGTGGCAGCGAACATCGCTATATACAATGATATATACGGTACGGCGTCTGCGTTGCTAGTGAAATAATAATAATATAATGATGTTGACGTAAGCCAGTGGCCAAAACTTAGACCACAAGGGGAGACTTACTAGGATAATACTTAATCATTTGGAGAAAAGTTGTCGAGATTACTAAATTTCCATGAAAACAAATTGAACGCTTGACCTGATCGTTCAATTTTATCACACAGAAAAAAGTGGACAGAGAATAATAAGAAAAACAGTATAGTTCTAGATTTAAAAACATATATCCTAAACTCAACCCTCTCATATTACCTGCAAAATTACTCGCATAGAGAAGGATGCATATTGAAGCAATGGACGCATTCATATTAAAAATCAAGGTATACCAGAGCAGATAAGAATATGCAGTCTATTCTGAGATACCCCATAGCTTGTAACGATATTTTGTTCCAAACCTTTCCACATCATTAATTATTATCATGATCTGATTGAATAGGATTTGCGGTGAGAAATGGAAAGGAAATATTGGACATTTAGGCACAATTCTTTACATCATGATTATGATAATAATGTTTGGTTCACCCACCGTCATAGCCAATCGGATGAAATTATTCTTCCATTGCGATGTTATTGTCCAAGTCAAACATATTTGATCACTTCTAGCTGGATCTTCGGATTCCCGTTTGATTTAATAATTAATCTCTGTAACATACCGAACCACTGAACCAAAGTAGAAATTATAGATCAAAAGCAATAAAATCTGGTAAAATCTCCAGCAAACAGCTTGTCTCCTTTTGATTATTTAGGTGTTTTACAGCTAAAACTCCAATTAAAACAATGATAATCAGCTTCGACTTTTTCCAGATCAATTCAAACGTTTTGAAGCAATTCATTCAATTGTGTTTAGGTTTTAGAAAGCTGAGAATAGTGATGTCTCATGCACGTCATATATTAAGTGGCCTTTTGAAATCATGGATGCACATCAACATAATAATTAAATTATGCTTGGGGCTGTTTGGAGAGCTGAAGGAGACTAATTGCGGGTTCGCGATTAGAGGGAAAAGAACCGATTCGACCTTTGCCATTCCTAAGCCATATAATCCTTTCGTGCCAATTCAAGCAATTTTTGATGTACGTTCAGAGTTGAGGGCAAAAAATATAAGTGAATTATTTATGCTAGCCTTGTAGACCATGAAAAACAACACGACACTTAATCGGTTCGAAATCTTCTAAAGTTTAAACTTCAAGGTCGTATTCAAGGGACCAAGCATTTTGAGCGGCATATATAGCTCTTCTTAAACGTTTTGTGAAACCTTCGCCATTTTTCACGCATATTTTGACTCTTATTTGTCCATTTGACAGGTCTAAAAGGGGCGGCGAGTGCTTCGTTGAGTAAAACACAAAGAAATGCATTTAGCTTTTTAAATGCAATTTCGGTTAATTAAGAGAGCACATCTATCACTTATTGTGATTGGAAAGAATGAATGAATTTTATAAGATTTATTTTGCTGTATTCTATTCAGCTGATACCAGAAGGAGAAATCAGGAAACAAAACTAATGATTGGAAAATATAACTATGTGACGTCATCAGGAGCTTATCAAAACACTAAAATCGAACTATATATCCTTTTATATTTTGTAGAGGTTCGTGATATGAGTTATCACAGAAAATGTAAGGTCGGTAGGATGTTTTGCTTCCGAGTTATAGAGGTTTGAATTGTGTCCCACGAACCTATTCACGTTTCAGATACGGTCGTGAAAAGCAACAGATTTGTACCAAATGAAAGGTTTTTGGCTCAGTATAAATGTTTAGAAGTTCGATTCAATGGGACTTATAGTGAAACCAAATGAGCTGAATGAAATTTTCGCTTTATTTAAGACTTTGAAGTTTTGGTGGCCATGTTGATGGTTCACGGCTATCCATCAGGATGCCCGCCCCATACATTTTACACGGACAATTTCGCATATTCGTTCACCCATAACTCTGTAACGAAATGCTCTTCTGCTTCAAAATTTGGCCCAGATGTGTAGTTTTGATCCCTATTCAAGCTTATAAACATTTTATTTTATTTAGCAATGAAAAATATTTTTCGTGACATCGATGCGACCCAATAGCACATGGTTGCAAACGAAGAATAGATAAGGGGAGGTAAGAGATTATAAACTGAGGCTCCCGTCCACTCTTCGCAGTGTCTAGATAAAGTTCATTGAGAACTGAAGTGCAGATCGAACGTATTGAACCGGCATTGGGCTTCCATAGTTAGAATAACGTGGCTACATTTGCTTGCTTTTGCAGAAACTTTATCGAAAAATGTGTTGATTCTTAATATCTTAAACCATAATCTTCAAATTCTGCCACAACACTCGGATTCCTACTGTAGAAAAACTTGAAGCTTAAATTACTTTCAATTTGCCTGTTTAGCACATCAATAGAGCTCTTAAAGAACGGCAAAACATTTTAAAATAATGTTTTGGTACAGATATAACGCCCAATTTTTACATCTTAGCCATTTGCTCGAATATATATCACATTTATTCATTTAACCTATTTAAATTATTTTACCTTTTTGCTGCTAGTAAAATTAAGTAACAAACTATTCAATTTTTCTAGATTTTCCTTTTCGCAAAAGTCAAAATTCTACTACAATATCATGTTTATATTTTGCTAATCCCACTTAAAAAGTGTCTTAAAAGAGACTGCAGCAGTCAAAATTGCTCTATTTCTGAAACCTTCGGCTTCAAGACTCGTTTATTCCCAGAGGAACAAGAAAGTCTGTGTTAACATTTTTAAAAGGAAGTATACCCTATTCATCAAAACATATTCCTGTTTCAATAGTTTATCTACACGTATATGTACATAAAACATTATCATTAGTGTATGAAGTTTGAAGGTAACTGATTACTTTCCTACTGTTCATATGAGAATATTCCCTGATCCTTTATAATTAAATGGTCATAATTATACAGCAATAGACCAGTTCGCGGTTAATTCAGACATTTTGAAAGAGGTGCAAACATTGCGCGAAATATAGTGTTTGTATGGGAACCGACTGCAAATAAAATCCGTAAAATGGAATTTCTGAAATATTCTTCAGGTACAAACTTAAGCTACCAGAAAAAAGATTAACTGATCGAAATTTGAGGGATGTAGCTATGGTTGGAAGCCGTGCAATCGTGTTTTTAGTTTGCCATACATTTGTCTGTAAAAACAAGTCAAAGTCCGCGGGAAAATTTATTTGGCATCGGATTCCCATAGAAACACTGTAGTTTCGCGCCATCTTTGCACCCCTTTCAAAATGTCGGAATTAACCGCGAACTTGTCTATTGTATAGAAAACGAACATTTGTTTTATGTTAGGAAGAGCAACTAAATCCTGCAGCTCAAATTTTACCCATTTTATATTGATACTTGTCATATCTCGTTATTCTGAAAATGTGATGGTCTTGTGTTGAATAGTCACTAAATGTGAAAGTCCAAAACCGCTAACTGGTCTATTATATTCTCCATATTTATCTAGAACTGAACACAGGTACTACTGTTTGTAATATATTAAGTACCCATAATGCTTAAGGAACTGTGTCAGTACCCAGAGTGCTTAGCGTAATAAAGGTGTGTTGGGAACCGCCAAAACTAAAGGACTAAATACTACATTTTGGCGACGAGGATCGGACGATCTTCCACGGAAATCGACAGTGCAAGGTTTTGAGACAATACTGTGTGTGTTGTGGTATACAGGATGACCAGCACTGGTGCGAGTGGACTGTTTGGGCGCGTTGGCGAGTTCAATGCCGAACGCGAAACATTCGATGCTTACAACAACATTGTTGAGACAACTGGAGAGGGAAGCAATCAAACCAATCTAATAGCAGCAGACAGGAAACATGCAATTCTCCTTACCGAAGTGGGACTGGAGGTTTACTTGACCCTTAGCAGCTTGGTGGCGCCTGCAAAACCCAATTGAAGGACAAGCCATTCACTGACATTGTACGGGTCTTAGAGAAACACAACAATCCGAAACCGCTTGAAATTGCACAGAGCTTCCAGTTCGGGACCCGGAACCAAAAATCCGGAGAATCAGTCAGTGATTATGTGTTGGCTCTGAAGAAATCGGCGGTTTATTGTAACTATGGCGAATATTTGAATCGGGCGCTGCGAGACCGGTTCGTGTGTGGGTGGAACAATCCAAAGATACAAAACAAACTGCTGAATACTGAAGACCTCACGTTTGAAAGAGCCTGCCGCATAGCTAAGACCATGGAGATGGCGGATAGGAACACCCAGGAGTTTCACCCGTCAAGCAACGAAACCAATCAAGTAAACAAGCTAACAGAACAAGGCAGTAAGAACACTGAACAATCAGTATGTCCTAAGTGTGGGGGTAATCATTCAGGTCAGTCTTGTAGATTTAAGTCAGCAAAATGCTACAAATGTTCAAAAATCGGGCATATAGCATCTGTCTGCCGCAGTAAAGAGGGCAAAGGCAAAGTCCATAATGTACAAGCCTCCGAGGCGAATTAGGAAATGATGCGCATGAGAATGACGACGAATTAGGCATTTATTCCCTGTATTCGCTTAACACAAACAAGCCGCCTAATCGCAACAATTACACCGTGGAAATTAAAATCAACGGGAAGCCGTGTAAGACGGAGCTGGATACTGCTACAGATTACTCCATAATGAGCCAATGTGAATATCTGGAGAAATTTGCAGAAAGATCCCTGACTCCTTCAAAAGTAACACTGAAAACGTACACGGGCGAAGTGCTTAATGTGTCAGGGGAAATGCAGTGTAATATTGTATATAAGAGCAAACAGTATCTTTTGCCAATTCTGGTAGCCAATTACAATGCCAAGCCATCCCACCTTACTTGGTAAAAACTGGCTGGGTCAAATCAAGTTAGAGTGGGGAGAGATATTTATTGTCTCTAATGGAGAGCCAGTCAGTGCTAAGAGTCAACTGAATGATTTGTTGTCTAAACAAAGCGAATTGTTTACAGAGAGTTATGAAGGCACGAAGGGCCTTGAGGCACATATTACCATGAGAGATGATGCAAAACCTATATTTGTGAAAGCGCGTAGGATCCCGTATGCTTTAAAGGAAAAAGTTGAGAAAGATTTAGTGAAACTGGTAAAGCACGGGGTGATTAAGGAAACTGACAAGTCGTGTTGGGCTAGCCCAATTGTGATTGTGCCGAAGGCTGATGACACCATTAGAATTTGTGGAGATTACAAATCAACCATTAATCAGTCAATTGAAGATAAGCAAAATGTCCTGCCCACCACTCAGGATTTATATACAGCACTAGTTGGCTCCAAGGTATTTAGCAAACTCGATCTGTCACATGCATATGCCCAATTGAATGTTGACAAAGAAAGTCAGGAATATTTGACAATCAGTACTCACAGAGGTCTCTATTCCTACTTAAAACTGCCCTATGGGGTAAAGTCATCCCCAAAAATATTCCAGGCAAAAATGGATCAAATTCTTCAGAGGAATAGAGAAATGTGTATACAAACAAGATGATATCTTAATAGGGGGAAATGACTGGCAAGAGAATCTTAAGATACTCGCTGAAGTTTTAGACAGGCTACACAAATACAATTTGCATTTGAAATTGACCAAATGCGAATTCTTGAAACCTGAAGTGGTTTATCTATAGGCCTGAGATTAAGTGCTGAAGGGTTGCAACCAGTGGAGGAGAAGATCGATGCAGTGAAGCGAGCTCCAGCCCCACAAAATGTTAGCGAACTAAGGTCCTTCTTGGGCATGGTCCAATATTATCATTCCTTCTTGCCAGGGCTAGCCACAACACTAACACCGCTGCATAGGCTTTTGCAGAAAAGTGTTCAATGGGAATGGACAGAGGACTGTCAGAAGGCGTTTGTAACCTGTAAGGAGGGCCTCACCAGTGATTCGCTGTTAGTCCACTATGATCTGAATCGCCGTGAGCTAAGGTTAGCTTGTGATGCCTCAAGTTATGGTTTGGGGGCAGTACTTAGTCATGTCATGGACGATGGCCAGGAGAGGCCAATAGCTTATGCCTCTCGTACACTGACTTAGTTCGAGTGAGAGAAACTATGCCCAGATAGAACACGAGGCCTTGTCTATCATATTTGGGGTTAAAAAGTTTCACCAGTTCCTTTATGAACGGAAGTTTACATTAATAACGGATCACCAGCCATTATTAGCTATTTTAGTCCCCAAAGCTGCAATTCCCACACTGGCAGCCGCCCGTATGCAGCGTTGGGCTCTCATCCTTTCAGCATATGATTATCAAATCGAATATATATAGGAGATTTGATAAGCACAGCAACTGCGATTCACTCTCCAGATTACCCCATGAAGACTCTAAGATAGGCAGTGAAAGTGAAATCTACAGAGTAAGTGCTATTGACAAAGAATTCCCAATAACCGCAAAGGATATTGGGAAGGCCACATTGATGGACCCGGTGCTTAGCAAAGTACTGGACTGGGTAATGATGGGGTGGCCGGAAGAATGTAAAGTGGAAAATTTGAAACCCTACTACACCCGTAGACACGAGCTTTCTTGTGAACAGAATTGCATTCTGTGGGGCTCAAGGGTAATTATTCCCCAAGTATTGAGAGAGAAAATGCTACAGGAATTGCATTGGGAGCACCCTGGTATTTGTGCAATGAAAGCAATAGCCCGTACCTGCGTTTGGTGGCCCAAGATGGATGAAGAAATTGAGAGAGAAATAAGATTATGTACCGTTTGTCAGAATGTAAGGAGCTCCCCACCTATAGTGCTCCTTTGATACCATGGAAATGGGCCACGCGACTTTTTCAGCGCATCCACATTGACTTTTGTCAAAAGGGCAGTGACTATTTCTTAGCGGTGGTTGATAGTCATTCGAAATGGATCGAAGTACAGCACATGACCTCAATCACCACAGTGAACACCATAGATGAGCTACGGTTTATATTTGCCCAACACGGCTTGCCAGAAGAAGTGGATTCTAGGAAGGATAGCTAAGGTCTGCGGACCCAGAACTTATCTGGTTAAGACAGGATATAAAACTAGGTATGTTCATGCTGATCATTTGATTAGAGCTCATAATAAAGTGCCAAATGAAACTAGAGAGTTGGAGATAACTGTCCCTGCGGCTGGGATATGTGAGCAATCTACCCCGTCTGAAACTGGGATAGCACTTATACCCAGTGTACCACAGCCGCCAGTCGGTTTCTCAGATGAAAATAAGGATCCTAGTCTTAACGGGGATAAAGGAAATACACCATCGCCCATTGTATTGAGGCGATCAGAGAGAGTCCGAAAACCTGTTGACCGACTTAACCTGTAGTTAATACTATTGCTAATGGTGTTGTTACCTGTTGTAAGTTTATATCTTACTCCTAAGGGGAAAGCAGTGTAATATATTAAGTACCCATAATGCTTAAGGAACTGTACCAGTACCCAGAGTGCTTAGCGTAACTTGATAAAGGTGTGTTGGGAACCGCCATGTTGTTTCCTGCCTCGTGTATTGTCAACCTAAACTAAAGGACTAAATACTACACTGTTTTAACGTGGTCTTCCATGTGGTAGCATTTGGGGTGGGATCCCCTACCCTTAACGTCAACTTCGTATAAAATTGTACCATAAAGGTATTCCTAAAGTCCAAAAAATATTTTCTTAACATCCAGACCAATACCCCCTACCCCCTACTCCCTTAACGTCCACATGACGTTAAGAAAAAAGTTTTTGATTTTTCGGCGATCCCTAGGGGGCAACAATTTCTGGCAACTTGTCTCGCTACAATATTGCATTGCGAGCCAGTGAAGCGCGATGTTGCACGTATTACCACCCACTCGAGCAACTTGTCACGCAAAAAATGTCCATGTTGCAAGTTGCAGCAACATCCTGTTGCACAAACTTTTGGTTACCACCTGGCGCTGCAACATGTCGCGCAACAGTGGCCGCCATCTTGTTTCAACAAACAATTAGTACGAGCTATTAGCCAATTACAGCGCCGGATTCATTCATGCTTACCACAACTTGCAACACGAAATTTGTTGTGTGACAAGTTGCTCGAGTGCTAATATTCAACTCGCAACGCAACATTGTTGCGAGACAACCTGCTAAAAATGTTGCCCGTATTACTCGAGTTTTAGTTCCTTTACCAGAATTATCTTCCAAATTATGACAAATTAGCTAGAAGGCGGACATTAAAAATGTGGTCAATACAAATCTATATTACGAGATCGTATAAAAACAATGGTAACAAACAATTATAATCAGTTCATCAAAATGAAAGTAGTTTGTATACAAGCCATAAAAGCTAAGGTTCTTGTCGCTACGATGACTTTCTGAAAGATACATGTACGCGTTTAATGTGACGGAGTTGTACTGTGATCTAATTGAATAGATTAAGAGGCTCAATTTTTGGAAGCCATTCTGAGTGTTGCTCAGCCCTAAAAATGCTGTTTACCATATCCTATCCCAGACTTGAAGCAAAAAATCTATACCCTATCCCAGATCCCGAACAGTTTAAAATTAAAATTACACTACAAAAGCCGTTGTTTTGTTTTAATATGGTATTTTAAGCTTTAGTTTGGTCGAGAGAGCGCTAAGCATGGCGCCAACGACAAGTATATCATAATCCATACCCTTTCCCAGATCAAAACCGTAAAAAGGATACCCTATCCCAGACCTCGGCAGCTCAAAATCCATACCCTATCCCGCGGCACATACCCGTCAGGCCATACAAGGGAGTACCCTCCCCCCCACCGGGAATTGTACACAGTTTTGGATGTACCAATTAAAGTGATGCGTATTAGATGAATAAGGTGGTGGGGTATTGTGAAGTATTAAATATTTTCATCATTCTTTGCTCTTTGCCATTTTACGAGACAAATAAAAAAAACAGAACCCAGCCGACTTTCAGCCATGACCGGAATGGATTTTGAAAGCCTTCGGTTGTTTGGTCGTTCGATAGCTATCAGTAACACTGGCTTCTCTGCCACATTACTTCCTACCATAAACCTAATTTTATGGTCGCCACTCGACCATCGATTTGTATCGCTCTGTGAGTTAGATTAAAATTCAACTGGCTAAATAACATGCATATTGGAAGAAGATACTGCAAGAGTCTAGCTAAAAAGCTCAGCAAATCATTATTTGAACTTTTGAGAAATAAAGAGCTTTAAGATTCTCTGTTTACTCTATATGTGTCGAATGTATGCTATATATAATTCAACATTGGTACTTAATGTATATATCTTTAGCTCAAACCTCCAGCGAAGTAGCTCTAAAGTTTAGCAAAAACAATCTTTCCATTTCTGTGTACTTTGTACTAACACGCTCTCGGGTATTTTCTCAGTGGCTTCGGCTTATATTCATGATCATGAAGCAACTTTATCTCGTGTGGAGTTTCGTGTGAGATGAGCGGTATCGATAAGCAAAACTTAAAAAACATAACAATCTGTTTATCAGAGGGAAAGAATTAAGAACGGGGAATGCATAAACCGTTACGTAGATAATATTACCAAATCACAAGACAGAACGCTCACACGAAATGGCAAAGACTGAACACATACCATTCGATTCGTTAGTCATTCTCCAGCGATTACTCAGTTCAGTGGCGGCCGTTGCTTTGCTGTAGAAGTTTAAATTATAGATGTAATTTAACACAAGAGAGTATAATCTCGTAAAGTTGGCCAGTGGTCGAGCTTTGTTTGATAGCCTGCTCTGCCTTTTTAATTTGCATAAGTACATCGAGGGAAAATTACCGTAAGAATAGGGTATTCTTTTCCTTTAACAATTACTTTTTAAATTATTCTTTTGAGCAACTGAATTAGATTATAAAGACCGTTAATATACTACTATTCATTCCATTTACCTCAATGCTTGGTTGACTACATACGAGCTTATTACCGATTATAACTGTCAATCCATAAAGCTCGCCGCTAGATCAATTCCAAATGGCACACTCGCGCATAGCCAAACCAGACTAAATAACTGAGTGTTGAATTGAATGCATTTATTTGCGGTAAAACCCCCCATAATGTTTATCAATATGTAAAGCCGTCGACACACAATACCATATCTGCTAGGCCGACACACAGAGTTTGCGATTCCGCAAAGACAAATCTTAAATCAAAGTGCTCATGATAAGCTCTCCCGGTGAGTTCCTAGATTTTCTACCTCATTTGACAGTAATTTAACACACCTACTTTCTAATAAAACACAATTCCTCTTTTGGGTATCCTAGGCATGATAAAATTGAAAGGCTTTGGCAAAAGCTGCAATTACAATTCATAACTTCATGTACTGTGCGTTATATATAGTATACTGGTAGATGAGAGGGTCTGAATTGGGGGGGGGGGGGAGGGAGGGGGTACTACGTGTCAGTTGTCAGGTAAAATTTTGGTCATTTGTCTGCAGTTGTAAGTTAGCCCTAGGTTAATCCTTACTAGAGAAAATTTACAATGTTTGACGAACAAAAACGAATTTGTCAGCTGACAGTAATATTTGATTTGTCAGCCGAAACAGTTACAAAATTCATCATTTGTCAGTTCTCAGTTAATGTGTATATGAATTAAACACATATTTTTATTTTATTAAATTTTACTCTTGCCTAATAAGTCATTTTGTGCAATAAAAAAAAAATTGGAGAGCGCAAACATTATTCTTTTTCCTGTCAAAGTCAGTAACATCGTGCGACAATTTTTAAAGATATCAACGTCAGTTGATTTTCACATCTATCGGTCGTCTCCGTGAATACTACAACATACAGTGCGTTTTTGTCTAATTTTCTAATTTTGTCTTACAAGAGGGGCATTGCCATCTGTCATATTGTTTCTTAAGGAAACCATGCCGTCGGCCATATTCTTACTTTTATGAATATAAATGTGCAAATCAACTGACGTCACGCATGTGATTAACATATCTTTAACAGCATAAAAATTTTCGCATGATTCTTCCTGACTAAGACACGAAAAAGAACAAAGTTCGCGCACTCCAAATTTATTTTTAAATGTAATAAAATAAATCAACAATTTTAAATTCATATACACTTTAAAGCCGCTTGTCAATTGTCAGTTAACCCCTTTCAGACCCTCAGATGAAGATAGTTTAAGTTGTGCATTAGCTTTCTCGATTTTATAAGATTCCAACCATTAATATTCCGCCTTCAGTGCAGATGCTTCTTAAATTGTATTTTGTCTCAAATTGCATTGAAAGAGCAATGTTTCATATTTCTCGTTTCTGACTTGATCATAAAGCTATTTGCATGGTAATTCAAAAATAATATCACTTTATTTAGTATTTTATGTGTAATTAGTCTGTTTGTCATGCATAGCTTGGCTTGTTTCTCTTTCCCTGTTTGCAAACAAACTGAATCCTTAATTGCCCTTTCTGAAACGATCTCGCATCGATAAATTGACGTGACAATATGAAAATCCTTTAACAGACAAATTCAAAAATCAACTTTCAATCTTACACTGCGCATGTCTGGAACTATCACGACTCATTTCAGTTAATTTGAGCGTCCGCACAAAAACGATAGCGTTTTCAAATATTTCTAATCAGGAGAGTATTTTCATCGAAACTCTGATACATCGTTTCCGACGGGAGATACTTGTAAAAGCGCTACAAAATCTTTGCGTTTTAAATCGAAAACGTATTTGTGTGTACCGCAATTCGATAATATATGTATCATTGTATGGCAATTTGCTTTATAATCTAGAGTTTTTATATAAACAGTATTAAGTTGATAATTCATACTGAAAAATTTAAAAACTAAACTGACTTAGCCTATTTTTAAACAACCTCCGTGTAATAAAAGCAAAGTAGTGCCATATTTGAGGCTTTTAAAATAATAATAACAATTTATTAATCCTTATACTGAGATAGTACATTGGAGTTTCAGGACATAACAATTCTTACCTAAGTTAAAATAATTAGGTAACTATATTTTTTCTACTAAATTAAGTATATCATACAAATTCTTCGCGTAAATCTTTAAAATACATTCGTCATTCATTGCTAATAGATACAGAAACAAGGACCTCTTATCAAATAACCGAAAACTATCATTAATGTTACAGAGGTTACTAATAAAATCCTATCAAATTTTCATGAAATTAACGTTTTTACAAGACATTGAATAATGAAGCTCATCACCTGCTTCATTGGAGTTACAAAACGAACAAATACGTTCTTCAATAGGAAATGGAAAACTGAAAACACGATTGTACGCTTCCCAGCACAGCGCTACATCCCTTAAATTTGGATATGTTAATCCTTTGCCTGGTATCTTAAGTTTGTATCTGAAGAATATTTCAGAAATTCGATTTTACGGATTTTATTTGGCATCGGATTCCCATCGATTCCCATAAAAACACTGTATTTCGCGCCATGTTTGCACCCCTTTCAAAATGTCGGAATTTACCGCGAACTGGTCTATAGGAGTGTTACTTAGTGTACCGCCCGGTTTCTTTAGGCATCTTATGAGCTGAATCCTAATTTTAGACACAGCCTTACGATGTGTACTATTCGTAACGTAATATAAGTACCTTTCAAAATTCATATTTGACTTAAATGAATTAAAAGTACATAGTTTTCTGTTATAATACCATAGAGGACAAATTAATCCCTAATTTCAACTTGAAATTTCACGCGTAATTTGTAATTTCACATGTGATACTTCAAACACCGCCTACGTCCGCTTAAAATATTTTTTTCTGGATCGTAATTAATGCCCTCCATAATATTTTTTGACAAACACGCGTGAAATTTATCCCTAATTTCACTCGTCCCCATTTGATTACTTATACTTATGAATTTGACTTTGCCAGAAACTCACATAGAAATTGGAAAGCTTAGACTTAAAGTGCCACTACGACGAAAATTGACCATTTCAATTTGCCACTTTTTCAGTGTCAATAGGTCAATCAGTATTAGAAATATCCGAAATAGTAAAAAATATTCCCAAATGGGAATGTTAAACCACAAACGTTTTGGAGAGTTTACCGGTAAAATCCTGTCCACCATTACTGGAAGCCGTTCTCAGTATTCAGCGGAAGTGATGTCATACACTTAACACGACAACCTCGTGGCGCGAAATAGTGTGCATAAAAAAGTAGCCAACCTCGCAAAGATAAATATAACTTTCTCCTTATGTACGTGAAGACGTTTTTAGTAGAAATATGCCTCCAGGCATTGTGTTCTGCAGGCGAGCGTTAAGTGTATGACATCACTTCCGCTGAATAAACTTTTGTTTAAAGCTGAACAAAGGTAACGGCCTCCAGTAATGGCGGACGTTTAGATTCAATTCGGGGCTAAAAAAATAAGACTTCCTGTCGTTGTATCGAAAAAAAATTTGAACTGGTAATAATATATCAACTCTACTTTATGAATATGCAAAAACATTGATATGTCAAAATTTGATCGTAGTGGCACTTTAATCGTTCTAATAAATGCACCTATATGAGAGGGAGATATATGGAGATCCGAAATATGACCATAGCCACATAATTGTAGTATTGAGTTTATGAAAATGACACAACTGGAATTTGAAGACAGACAAGACTTCGAAGCTTTGCCAACGAGAGTGTCATTAAAATCAGCGCCTTTTAAACGTAACCAATATTTCAAAGTCAATATTGCGAGGTGTTCTTCCTAATTCTGCGTATACTGCTTTTTTGTTTTAAATGTGTTTATGTCATTTCGATGGCTGGAATGGTCAAGCTATGAACAAAGTATTCTAAAGGAGTTCTATCTTTACGTACTTTTACTTATTTGACATCTGTGACATAACTGTCGCATTGCCGAATTGAAAGAGTTCTACTCCGTCACGTACTTGGTGGCGGCGAATCATCGCAACGCAACGTAAAAGGTGTTGAATATTCACAACCAGTTTGGGATGGCTTACGTTTATATGGAAAACAACTTCAAGTCATTGGTAATCAAGAATATGACTGAGTGCGAGCGCTGAAAAAAAGGCGGGAACTCAACAGAGCATACGATCTACATATATAATTTAACATGTGTTTGTGCAATTCCTATTTAACAAGATTAAAAATTTGCAGGCCTCACAGTAAATAATTAAATAGGATCAATAACTAATATGAATACACAAGTAATATATATATATATATATATAATAAAGAAATTTATCCTCGGACTGTTAGGATAGGTAAATGAATATCTACACTAAAGAAATTTAACAGAGAAGTGATGCGAAACACTTTAAGCATACATGTAATAAAAATATATTTATTTCCATTGAATAATACGAGCAATCCCTTAGTTCTGTACTGTCACCATTCCCAATAGAGATCAGAAATATTTTAGTTTTGTTTTGACGTCTTGATAGTCTATCTTCTTCTATAATTATTCTAAACTGTAAATAGGAAATACAATGTATTTTAGTACTCTGTATGTAATCACTAATAATTCAGTAGTTAATCTGTTTTCGCTCTAATATTATTACTTTAATCTTTTTTTGGCATCACCACCCGCCACGATTAGCCTCTGCTTCTGCGAGTTAGTGTAATCTAGGATTTGTACCTACAAGAGACAAATTCTATTTACAAGATGAAACGATTGAAAATATCTGTGACATAACTGTCGCATTGCCGTATTCACAGACGTTTGTCAAGCTATGAACTCGGGAGTTAGAAAAAAGTAAACAGTTGGCCTCACGTCCGCGGAGATTTAAAAATTCCAAAATCTGACCGTTTTCCGTAAAACGACGTAAGCCGGTCTCAATATTTGTTTACGCGAGTTGGAACCGATCTTAGGCCCCATCACGCAAACGTCGAACATTTCATGCACCGCCTGTAGATGTACATTTGAGCACGAACCTAAAACAGTCAAAATAACATGTAGAAATCCTCTATGCTTTTAAATAACAATGTATTGGCAATAGCACTTGTACTGGCTTGTTTTTAAGATTTAACACCTCTTTATAGCAATTTTATAACGGATTTAAAGATTTTTGCGCGCAAAGGATTGTGGTGAAATGTACAGCAGACATATTTTTAGGTGCGGTGGATTGAAACTAAAGATACTTAGGCGGCTTCTTTTGATCTCATTAAGTTATTAGGCGGTTTCTTTTGATCTCATTAGGGCATTAGGCGGCTTCTTTTGATCTCATTAGGTTATTAGGCGGCTTCTTTTGATCCCATTAGGTTATTGGGCGGCTTCTTTTGATCTCATTAGGGTATTAGGCGGCTCATTTTGACCTCATTAGGTTACTAGGCGGCTTCTTTTGATCTCATTAGGTTATTAGGCGGCTTCTTTTGATCTCATTAGGTCATTAGCCGGTTTCTTTTGATCTCATTAGGTTATTAGGCGGCTTCTTTTGATCTCATTAGGTTATTGGCCGGCTTCTTTTGATCTCATTAGGGTATTAGGCGGCTCCTTTTGACCGCGTTAGGTTATTATGCGGCTTCTTTTGATCTCATTAGGTTATTAGGCGGCTTCTTTTGATCTCATTAGGTCATTAGGCAGCTTCTTTTGATCTCATTAGGTTGTTAGGCGGTTTCTTTTGATCTCATTAGGTTATTAGGCGGCTTCTTTTGATCTCATTAGGTTGTTAGGCGGCTTCTTTTGATCTCATTAGGTTATTAGGCGGCTTCTTTTGATCTGATTAGGTTCGGCGCATGAAAGTTCGACGTTTGGATCGGGCTTTAGGATGCCCAGTGCACGACCCTATCAACTTAATCTTGTTTTGAAATAGCTGTAATTTATATAGTATAACCGGAGTACGTCTAAATAAGCATATTTGATGACAGATGGCCAACATTAAAATGCAACGAAATACTGCTTTGGAAAGAAATTCAGAGTGACGTTGAGTTTCCTTATAATAATAATAATAATGCAATTTATATAGCGCCTATACATTGCTGTTCTAGGCGCTTTACAATGGAATAGACCTAATAAATAAAAAATATAAAAAAATTCTGAATAATTACAAAATACTATATTACATATTAAAAATCAGATTAATAATAAATACTAATAATGCTTATATAAAAATATGACTAAAAGGGATATAAAAACAGCACCGTTAATTTAACTAATTACAAATTGTAAGCAGCTTTAAAAAGATGTGTCTTCAGCCTAGACTTAAAAATAATTACATTCTCACTCAACTTAACATTTAGTGGCAATGCATTCCACAGTTCAGGAGCAGCTATGGAAAAGGATCTATGTCCATAGGTCTTCAAATTGTAAATAGGCTTATTAAGGCGTAATACAGCATTGGATGAACGGAGTTGTCTACGTGGTCTATATAACTCTAGCAACTCCTGCAAATACTTAGGTGCTAAATTATGTAAAGCCTTAAAAGTAAGTAAATTAATCTTAAACACAATTCTCAGTTCCACAGGCAACCAGTGAAGCTCTTTAAGCGTGGTAGTGATGTGATCATGTTTACATAAACAAGCTATAACACGTGCAGCTGCATTTTGCACATATTGAAGTTTCATAATCTCATGTTTTGGCAGGCCGTATAAAAGCGAGTTGCAATAATCCAACTTGGAACTAACAAATGCATGAATGAGAACCTTGGTAGTATCGAAACTAAGATATTTCCTAATTTTAGCAATATTGCTAAGGTGGTAAAAGCCAGACTTAACAATACAATTAACTTGGTAAGACATGGACAAATTGTGTACGGTCAGTCAAATACGATTGGAACCAAGCAAGTGCGTTTCTTCTAATTCCAAACTTAGAGGAAAGTCTTCTAAGCAAGATCATATGATCCACCGTATCGAATGCCGCGGATAAATCCAGCAATAGCAGAATAACACAGCGATGATTATCAATCGCCCGTAGTGCATCATTCTGGACGCGCACCAGAGCAGTTTCACAACTGTGACCTTCCTTATATGCAGACTGAAGGGCTTCGCCGAGGTCATTCTCCCGTAGATAGTCTTTCAGGCGCACTGCAGCTGCCTTCTCAATAGCTTTAGACAGAAACCTTAGATTCGAGACTGGCCTGAAATTAGGAAAAAGTCCAGAGATGATTTATTTAATAAGGGAGATAAAACCGCTTGCTTCAAGGAGGTAGGCATCTTACACAGTTCAAAGGATAAATTCACAATCTGGGTAATGATCGGTGATAAATCAGACACACAGCACCCAAGTAATGTAGCAGGAACAGGGTCCAGATAGCATGATTTAGAGACACCTTTCTTAATCACGTCCAGAAGTTCAGTTTCAGTCATAGGTGTGAAATGTACAAGTTCACAGTTCAATGAACGTTGTCCAATCGGTCGAAAAAAGGGAGGTCATCTTCCTGGACAGAGTCGAATTGATCCCTAATTGCAACAATTTTATCAGAAAAAAAGTTTGCAAAACTGTTGCACAAGTCAACCACAATCACCTTGCTGATTAATTAAATAAAGTTTTGAACTCAAGCTTTTATATAATATTAAACGGATGCACACCAACCTAACAGTTTGGAAGCAATGGCATTCTTCTCGAGTTCTAGAGTTTTGATTCTTGTTGTTTTGTTTCAGACAAAAGTTGAACTAGGCCGGTTCCGATCCGTTCGATTAGCAGTCTTACTTGTATCAGGGAAAAAGTGAGTAATGTTGCGCGAAGTGCATAAACTTATTTCAAGAAATGTTGCAGCACATAGTCAATAGGGAAAAGAATGTAGGAACATTTCAAAAGCGAAATGGATCGTGGTTATAACTGTAGCAAACTGTGCGGAACACCGCCTAGATTAACTTGGCTACGAATTCGAAAATGGATTTAACGAAAAACACTAATATTTGTCTTGCAGTTTTTAACTCCGAATTCTCCAGACATTTCAGCTACATCCACAATTTATTTCGGTCTGGGAATGTCCTATCAGTCCTATATGCTTAGTCCTATTGAGTATGGGAAGCGAGCCCACAAAGAGATGCGGCTATTTTCTCAGACTACATGTATGTATGTACTGTTTCGGTGTGAGAACCTTTCTTTGAATATAAATGTACACGAGTAGCTGTGTCTCGTAATCTTACTAATCATTCACTCTGTGGCTAAATATTTTCTCTGTGGTTAATCTATACTGGGCCAGCGCATCTCGACTAGTCGTTTGTTTACAAATGCTTTTCTCTTGAAATGTGTATTTAGTGATCGATCTTGTTTAAGGAAACCTACGTCCCAGCTCTCAGATCTGGTTCCACAACCCTGATTACGAATAATCAATGTGGCGTGTCGGTTTGAACTTCAAAGCCAAGCCGAGGAACTTTATTAGCTTCCCAGAACTTAAAGTTATGAGATTTTAATAATAGAAAGACAATAGCGTTAGCGTTAATCCGTATATTACTACAATGCAAATGATTATTGTCACTGCCAGCCGAGAGAAGTATGAAATTTAATGCCATTTTAATGTTTTAAAATATCTAAAGTTAGCTGGCGAACTCTTGCTAAATGGGACTAATTGAAATCGTCCATCTGTTTTTTGGATGTTTTTTTGATTTTCAAAATTCGTAATATACAACTTGCAAGAGCGAACTGAATAAAAATAAAATAGATTCCGAAATTATGTTTTGTTTTATATTTCGGATTTATAAGTTATGCTAAGAACTAGTGCCTTTCGTTTGAAAATTAAGTAAATTGAAATGACTGAGAGGAAATTCCCGTATTTATCGACGAATAAGTGGCTATTTACTGCCAAGTTCAGTGTAAGGAGCAATAAAGCTCAATTGCTTAATGAATACTATTTAGAGCGAAAACGTACTTCAAAAGATCGCATTTGAATCGCTTGAGAGCTAGTGCAATAGAAATAGTATTGAACTCTTCACGACCATCCCTTAAAAGATTAACAATTCTACGGGTGTTGTTCCTTTGAGTACCAAGCACTCTTCCGGTGCTAAAAATAAAGCGTTGCTGGTTAAATGTTGTTTAAAAGCAGAAGAACTCGACAATTTCGCATTGGAAATATAATTTAATTACGAACTAGAACTGGAATGGATAAATGTATTTCTTTGATGTATTTCCGAATTTTACGTACGTTTCATTCTGTTTTGCTCCAGATCACTGCGGTATCAATGATTCAAAACTATACCGCAGTTTGATTTCCTTATTAACAAGCATTTTAACGATTCCAGCCACAATTTATTTATGTAGTAGTAATATTTGGCTCAAGATATATCGTGTATAAACTCAGACGTGACAAGCAATATTAAAGTAAAGTTTTAATATTGTTCACGCTTGTTTCATAATTTGCTACCAGTGGGGGTTAGGTTTGCTTGTAATTATTTCCCTCGCTACAATTAAACACTACGGAATTGAATCCTTATCTTATCTCAACATCTCTAAATGGCACAATAAGTGTTTTCCTTTTAATTTTGAATATACGAACATCATTTTGACGATTTTTGATGTTCTGGCGCTCTTTTGGAATTTCGTGGTTCGGTGATATGAGAAAGTAAACTCGCGGAGATTAAAGCTGTATACATGGCGAGTAGAATTATTTTTCAAGTTCAAACAACGATATCCTATTAAGAAACCATTCTGTCTTTGTCAAAGGTTCTATAATTCACTTTGTGAAGCTGTAATATTTAGAAATTGCCTTTATTCATCTCGCTTCGACTAGAGCTCATGACATCAGATCAACAAAACACTGTCAAAGGCTTGAAGATCTTGTATAAACATTTTATAGTCTTATTCAAACATAAGATAGGCTTGATCTGTGAATAATGAAAAACTATGGAATCAATTAAGAACGAAAGGCTGTTTATTATTATTTCTCTTGAGAAAGCAATACCAAGTTTTGGCGACGCTTCACCTTGTATGCTGCAATCGAACCCGAATCATGCAGCTTTCCTGAATTTTGCCATCTTTTAGTTGCATATTATACGATACATTATTAAATATTCAATGTTCACTAAAAGAAATTGCCTCAAGCACAATGCTTTCGGTGTCAAAGTAAACGACTGTACAATTTCCTACGGAATTGGTATTCACACCTTGAGATTTTTTATTTGAAAAGTTGTCGGTTTTATAGGAAAAGTTGTTATTAAAATAATTGTAAGTACGTCGTAGTTTAAGGGTATTGAAAGTGTTCGAAAATATTGAACTTCGGTTCAATTTGAATACAACCAGCCTTTTAAAAAGTGGTGGAGTTATAATTTAATATCCTGGATTTTAGCTTTAAAACTCTACCAGAAATACTGCATGAAATCTAATAAAATTTACTGATTGTGCATGATGTGTTTTTTTCATCAAGGAAAACGGATTTCAGGATTTACTCTATATAATTGCATAAGAGAGCGATCAAACGAATTGATTGTACCACGATATTTAAAAGTATCTAATCTCACTTCTTCCTTTTGAACAATATTTTATACTTCGCGATCGCACTTTATTTTCACACTATTTTGATTTATTCTATAGTGTGCCCAGTAAAAAGCGGAAATTTGTGAATTGCGCGCTAAACTGATGTCGCGTTGATTCCACGCCTTTTAGATTTTCTGCACAAATAAATATGTTGAGATGTGACTTTCAGTCATAGATTAACGCTAAGTTAAGCTTTGTCACTGGGTAGAATACACTTCAGTTTGGCTAATGTTGATAAATGTGTCATTTTGCCTAGAAAATGCCCCGGCCGTGCGAACTGGAGTAGTCAAAATCACTAAACCTTGACAAAACTTAAATACATACTTTCAAACATGTTAGTAGCCCAAAATGTGTGAGAAACTCAATCATTCTTGTATTACACTATAGAATATAAGATTTAGTCAGCTGAAATGGTATAATTGCAACCCTACCGTGTATCATATGGCTATAGAACTTCACCCTTCAAACTCGATTATTATATAGATATTGAAGTAAACAAACTCAATGCGTACATATATACTTCAAATTAAATCACTGCGCCTGAAATATTATCGTGTTATTAACTTCTAGGAACTGATAAACTGTTCAGAGATATAGAACTAAGCGTTTCCGATGTCCGCGCTTCCACTTTGTTTAAGGCTTAACAATGCGTATAATATCTCGCCAAAACCCACAAAGTATTCATTAAGTATTTCGCTGTTCAAAGTACGAAGCTAGATACGCGGCAAAGTACAAACTTCGAACTAAACCTAACTTATTCGTTTGCATGAAGACTTAGACCATTCAGTAGATGCCGCCGTTTATCAAACAGGTTCACAGAGCTATTTCAAGACAGCCAAAAGTCTTAGATTTTTGTTTTGTTTAGTCGTGGTTCAGCCTATTTCCCATTTGACAAATTTCAAGGGGCTGAAGGCTATGTAACGATCTACTAAGCCACTTACAGCCCACAAACTCTTAAGATAACAAGCTAGGTTAGATAACTTAAAATATCCCATATTGAAGAGAAACGAAAATGGTTTCAAGACTTACTTAATGATGGCACGATACCGGCTTCTTCGCAAAATTGTTGCTCGTTCTTCAAGTTGCTCCAGTTGTTATCCACCGAAACCAAACAGCCTTGTTCCTTGGTTTGTCTAAAGTGAAATGTTATTCATATTGTAAACGGTTATTCCTTGAAATAAGCCCATCTCTGCAGCTTAGTATTTTGTTTTCCTGTATCGCTAAGCACTTAATGATTAGTATGCGAGTCGTAGCACGAATTTTAGCATACAGATTAGCTATTAAACTGAACGACGCGGGTTGTTTACTCGCGAGAGGCACTCATATCTCATAATAGCTCAGCGGTAGCAAGATGGCTTTAGAATAATTGAAAATACCCTGTTATTAAATTGTTTACATAGGCATCAAAATTCTAAAACCGAAAAGTTGTCACAGCTAAGTTACCAATAACATGTCTTTGTTCTTTAAAGACGACCTTTCTAAGCCCAGACAACAGACAAAACAACCAAAATACTCATCCATATACATATTTGATATATCGCTCGAGAAATAAAAAAAAATGTTCCTTTACAGCTATCACCGGGTATACCTCAGCTACGAAAACACCCTGAGCCCAGTTTTTCGAAGCAAGGGAGTAACTTTATCCATAGCTAGCATAGCGCTAAATCTGTAATTGTAATCCTCGGGTTACTCTATATAGTTCAACCTTGGATTACCATTCTTTCATTCATTGGCCGGTTTTATACTTCAGACGCCAATGCGTCCAGACGTATTTGGGCAAAGAAAATCTTAGTCTTCTTTGTCGTCCAAAACGATGTACTATCGAACTTAGTTCATGATCAACCAGTTGCATAATGCGTCTTGTGGCAATTCTTATACCAGAGGAATTAACAAGACACATTCCGTTTTCTTTGCCCAAAAGAACAACACAACAAGTAGAACCATTCCCTCTCGAAAATATGACGCAATTTATCGGCGTAAAGTTCGTCTCGCACTTCGTCCCTGTGTTATACTAGTAGAACTAAGATGATGGACACGTTATGCGTCTGTTGTATAAAAAACGGACATTCATTCACTCACTCATTCATTCATGCACTCGTTCGTTTGTTCGTTGATTGATTGATTGATTGATTGACGGACTCACTGACTCACTCACCGACTCAATGATTGAGTGACTGAGTGAGTGATTTATTGATCTATTGATTTATTGACTTACTGACTTACTGACTTACCGACTTACTTACTTACCGACTTACTGACTTACCAACTTGCTGACTTACCGACTTGCTGACTTAATTACCGACTTGCTGACTTACCGACTTGCTGACTTACCGACTTGCTGACTTACCGACTTGCTGACTTAACGACTTGCTGACTTACCGACTTGCTGACTTACCGACTTACCGACTTGCTGACTTGCTGCCGACTTACTGACTTGCTGCCGACTTACTGACTTGCTGCCGACTTACTGACTTGCTGACCGTTGCTGACTTGCTGACTTGCTAACTTGCTGACTTGCTGACTTGCTGACTTGCTGACTTGCTGACTGCAAATTTTAAGAATATTCATTTGGAATTTTTTTTATGGGAACTATTCAATTTGATTTTAACAGAAGCACCATTTGGGATTAAAATACAAATATTTACTTTTCATACCGATAATTTTTTTTAACAGGAGCAGTTTTAGCACCGACAGTGTATATTCATCACAAAGGAAGTCTTGGGTTATAAACAAATGTTTTATTTACATTTGGTCATCCAATGAAATTGAGGAGCGAAGCTGAGTGCGTTAACTGAGTTATAAGTTGTAAATTTTAAAGGTTTAATGGCAGAATTTCAATGAGTTATAACATTAAAGATGTACACCATATTTTGAGCCAAGAAATCCTTTTTAACTCAAAATGAACCAACAACGATAGAAGCCAATCCTACTCTTTTCCTGACCATAAATTAAGAGGTTTCTCTGATCAATGCCTTTGCCTAATGTTCTCGTTGCGCATAACGATTTCTTGTCTTTCTATGAATAATGTAGTCAGTGATCTTTTACCGTCAAATGATCCAAAATGGATGAAACATCACGAATCAGCTGAAGTCGTTGTTGTCCAGTAGGTTTTTCAATTTTCGATTGTGCAGGAAAAAGATCTCAAAACCAATATCTCCTTGACCGAATCCAAATATAGTCGTGACTAATTTGCATGATATTAAAGCTCGATAGTTTCAGCAGAATAACTGTGCCATTTATAAGGAAATGCATTTAAGCCTTTCTTGCTATACCATCCAAACTTTCCAAAATTATCGATTTCAAGTTGATATTTTAGATGGCAGGGGCAACTTTTATTGAAATTAAAGACTATTGGTATTATTTGATTCGGTCTAAGGGAAGAGTGCTCTCATTAACGAGTAAGATCAAAGCTGTAAATATCGGAAAGGGCGCCGAGTTGCCGCTCAATTTAAATAAACTAGCTATAGACTTATGTCAACCTAGCTGTAACGGTTTCAATGGAAATAAACTCGTGAAAACCTTTCTTAATATGCTTTCCAATTTGCCAGTAGCCTCAAAAGAACACAAGAGAGAAATGAACTGTTGTTGTCGTCATTAGCATATCGTGTGCCTCATGATAGCCCTCGAGCTAGCGGTTTGCTTTGAAGAAAGTATCAAAGGTAAAAATGGAGGGCTTCTGTTTGTGTTGTCTTAAGTTGTATGAATGTCCATGTCCTTAATCGCCTCCCGGTTAGCTCAGTGGTTAAGGTCGCGGGTTCAAACCCCGGCCGGACTAACACTTCAGGGTCTTAAAATAACTGAGTAGAAGGTGCTGCCTTTACATAATACAGTAAACGGTTAGACCTTCACGTCTTCTCGGATATAGACGTAAAACCGTAGGACTAGTGTCCGCAATTAGCTGCAAAAGCTAAATATATTAACACTTAAATAAAGTCACTTTCTTTTTTTTCTATGTTCATTAATTTATGTTTGGTAGCCCTTAAGGCTTGCTTTCTCGTTGTAATCACGTTTGGAGCGATATCACAAAATGTTCCCGCCAGTTGCTTGGCTACACTATTTCGGAGTGTGTCACAGCAAATGCAAATTTCTTACAAAAAAATTAAGAAATACTTTTATTGCCAAATTATGTGTTTTTCGGACCTCTTGAATAACTCACATGTGGTACTAGTTTCTAATATAGATCCGGGCCCAGTTATTCGAAGCCCGATAAAGCTAATCCAGCTATGATTAAGGATACACATTGGTTTGAATTTATAAATTGTTGAATACCAACTTGTTTGATCAAGGGGGAGCCGGGGTGGCGCAGTGGTTAAGCGCTTCGACTCTCACCTCTGTGGCCCAGGTTCGATTCTCGAACGTGGTGCCATATGTGAGTTGAAGTTCCAGTTGTTATCTCCCCCTTGCTCCGAGGGTTTTTCTGCGGGTTCTCCGGTTTCTGGCCTTCTTCAAAAACCACGCTAAATTTCAATTCGATCTGTGGATTAGCCAGGACCTGGCTTCGATCAGCCCCCATGGTTGTTTCAGGTCTCGTTAGAATTTTATTTTCACGAGGAATGAGTAGTGTATTTCTAATTGTAATGCTACATTACAGAAATACCTCTTTTACCAAGAGAACCAGAATCCTCGATTAACATGTTAAACCAGGATTAACTCTAATCGGTTTCCGATTCAACTGGGGCCAGTTTTTTCTCATTAAAATGTCGAGAATAAAGCGATTCTCGTTAACTTGCAGCCACAATGTGAACTTAAAGAAATCATTAGAAGAAATTCAGCAGTAAAGCAATAACCTCCTAGTTTGTAAATTTGTAATCTGTCCATAATCGCTGTGTAAGAGTTAAAACGAATTTGTCCCTTCGTTATTAAATGGAAATTTGTATGGAAACTGCATGGGAACTGAGTAGTGAAATTCAAGACAATTATATAATCCGAATGAGTTAAGCCCCATGCAAACGAGGAAACATTGTGGGTAAACATTGTGAGATTTAGTGTTTCCCCAAATGTTTTCTTGTTTGGCTTCGCGCGAAACATACGTTGCGGAAACAAATTTTGCTTCCGCAATACATAATGTTTCCCGTTTTCTCACCGAAGCAACACTAAAATTTATAAATATTTCCGCAACGATGGGAGTCTTTGTTACCCAGGCCTTTACGATGAATATTTTGTGTCTCACATGTTAAGTCTTACCGTGTTTTCTGGTATCGTGTAGTCAGTTGCAGTGTGATATAGTATTTTATCACTCAGTATTAACAACCAGTGCTGAATAAAAGTTCGTTGTTTTCCGCTGCCACCTGTTTTGCGGAGGCTGTTTTAATATATACCGGCTCCTATTTAAACACGCACAGACGGTCTTAACAGCCTAGCTATGAGGCTTTGTGCGATGTCACTTATTTTGCCAGAGTAAGGCGTTTTAAATTCTATTCACTATGCTATTTGGTGATTTCTGCTTCTAATGTAGCTCGAAAATGCATCTCAAACCCTAAAATGTTGATGTCGTTTGAGGAATATGCTAACGATGTTAAAATGTTGAATTTACTCATGAAAATGCGTTTGCCATTTGTTGATCCTTGCTTCGCATTTTGATTCTTGAAATCTAAAACTTATTTGAAAAGCCATTTTAAAGTGCCTATGACTATTTTTGTTATTTTAGATACCAATTCTACATCAAGTGAATAGTAGAATGGTACAATATATCTTGCTGTGCCGCTGAGTTAAGGAGGTTTTAATATCCAAAATGCTAATTACATGACGTCAGGGGAGGCATCAATTATTATACAAAATGTTTTGTAACAATTAAACATTTTTTTTCAATTTATCAGTGTTCATGGTTGAAATAAAATAATGTTAGAAATTTTTGCTATATCAGTAGAAACGCCTATTCACAACCACTAAGTGATTGCAGATACCTCCCCTGACGTCATGTAATTAGCATTTTGGATATTAAAACCTCCTTTACTCAGCGGCACAGCATTCAAAGCAAAATATATTGTACCATTCTACCATTCACTTGATGTAGAATCGATATCTAAAATAAAAATATATTGTTCATAGGCACTTTAAAATAACTATAAAAGTGTGGAGAGAATAATTACACTTATTGCCAACGAGTCAGGCGAGCGAAGACGAGAGGCTGACGAGGCGGCAGATTATAGAGCCGGTGCACGCAACTTTGGCGATATGTAGGAAAAATCTTGCGGCGACTGCAAAGGTTTAATGAAATGTAAGTGTAGTGTAATGTGAGATAGATTTGCAAGAGCCAATCAGAACGTAGCCTGCTCACACCAGACGTTTTATTCACTCTCATAAATCCGAAGAAAAAGAAACGACTGCTTACCCGAGCGCTTAATTAGTTTCCAATATGCAAGCCTCATTGCCTTACGAACCAATCAGATTTTACCTTCCATATCATGGAAAGTGATGTTGCTCGAATATGGAGTGATAATTGCGTCAACAAAATATCAGTTTCATCTATTGAGTGTATTTACAGTTTAGTAATCAGAATCGCAATAAATTCATTTCAACTGTTTAAAAGGGGTCACGAAAAAAAAAAATGTTTCCACTGTGTGCGATTCGTCGACGACAATACAAGTTCCGATGCAGGGTTCTTCAGACCATCGCGAAATTCGCTCTTCGTTACTTCTTCTGCAGAACTAAACAGCAATTTGAAGTTGCAATTCTGTAGTTCCTCGGATTTTAGGTCTGAAAGTTCGGCAGCAGGATAACCTAAGGAACTTAACTGGTCGTCCAACTGATCTTTCACAATACTCGCCAAAGGAGCAATAACCAAAACGACAACCCGGCCATCATTTTCGACGTCTTTAACACTAGTGAACGCTTGGAATATCCTACTTTTTCCAAACCTAGTTGGTAGTACATCCAGAACATCTCTTCCAGACAAAATATCTTTAATAGCTTGCACCCGTTCTTTCTTTAAGTTCATCTCTGCAATAGAGGGAATCCTCGGTATGTTTGCCGCCATATTGCGATTATTGGTTTCTGCTCTTATCGCATGCCATGCATGAATAAACTTTAATGATTTCTGTCAATCACACATTTTAGCCAATAGCAATACGCGGCCTTCTGAGGCCGAGTTATCAAAATAACCATGGCTTGCGGCAGGCTCTCTCTTCCTCTTCTCCTCATCCTCTCACCCTGCGCTCCGCTCCGATACTCCAGAGCAGCAGCGCAGGCTAATGTTGATATAATAATAGTGCCTTCTACGTGGCGCATGTTGAACTGTGTGTTATTTGTGTTCCATGTTGGTCTGTGTGTTCTATTTGGCGCATGTTGATCTGCGCGTGCTATGTGGACTATGGGTTGATCTGTGCGTCCTTTGTGTCGTATGTTGGTTTGTGTATTCTATGTCGCGTATGTTGGGCTTTGTGTTCCATGAGTTCCATGTTGATCTGTGTGTTCTATGTGGCGCATGTTGATCTGTGTGGTCTATGTGGCGTATGTTAGTCTGTGTTCTATGTGGCGTATGTTGATCTGTGTGTTCTATGTGGCGCATGTTGATCTGTGTGTTCTATGTGGCGCATGTTGATCTGTGTGTTCTATGTGGCGTATGTTGGTCTTTGTGTTCCATGAGTCCCATGTTGATCTGTGTGTTCTATGTGGCGCATGTTGATCTGTGTGTTCTATGTGGCGCATGTTAGTCTGTGTGCTATGTGGCGCATGTTGATCTGTGTGTTCTATGTGGCGTATGTTAGTCTGTGTTCTATGTGACGCATGTTGATATGTGTGTTCTATGTGGCGCATGTTGATCTGTGTGTTCTACATGGCCGTAAATAGTGGTCACGCACGCGCAGTAGGCACACCACTTTGGCTAAATATGCATGCCATATGGCCGCCGCCGATATAGACATCATAGGGGAAATAAATATAAAAGTCAGAATACCTCTGAACTCGTCCCAAAATAACAGGATGTTCTCTCGGAATCTGTTGGAAGACCATCATACCCAATATACAAGATAAACATTATAATTTATCGAGTTGTATTCGCCACGGTATTTCAGTGTAAATGTATGTGAAAAATAATACAGTCGTAGTATGGACAAGTAGCGAAAATACCACAATTGAAGCTCAATAAATACCGTTTCGCCCACGAAGTTGTAGACACATCCAAAATGTTCTCTCGGTTTTCTACTCACGAATAGATTCTCTTTCGGGCATAAGTTACAGAAAACCTCTGCAGTAAGTATCCACCACGGTATTTGGATGTAATTTTGTTCAAATTGCTGTTAAGTTCGGTTACAGAAATGAGATATTTGGGTTCCCTGTGGCTACGAATTGAAAGACTTTGATATGGAGTTAGATTTTCACTCCTGGAATGAAAATTTAGCGATACTGTGCTCTAAATATACTCAAGATATAAAGATTAGTAGTTATTTGAGTGTTGTATGGTGTTTTTTACGGGAAAAGTTTTCTATTTAGCGAGTTTAACGAAAGAGATTTCTACACGAAATTCTCTTCTCTCGCCACAGGTAGCCCAAGCTCTGTATTTGCACTGTGACCACTAAGCCATAACTCTCAGATAAAGAAATTCTATATAGATAAACCCAAAGTGAGAGAAATACCCATAACCACCTTTTCTAGACCCCAGAGAAACAACAGGACAACGACAAACTCTTAAGGTAAGTTGATTTTCTTTATCTGAGAGTTTTGTGAAATAATGGCTTGATATATATACAATTTTTTAAATTTTTGTTACTCTTATTTTTATCTTATATATTTTTATCTTCCTGGTCTTATTATTCTGTCCGATTATATTCAGTATATCATTATTTTATTTGTTTTTATTACTGTACCATTTTAACTCTACTTATTTTGTTATTATTATTTCCCATACTTGTTTTACGTCTGTGTGTGAATATATAAACACACTTAGTACAACATTCGTCTATGAGAACAGTGCAAGTGCAACCCCACACCCCCCCGAATTCAATTAGTGGAGAGTGTATGAGGAGTAAAAGCAGGGCCCCACCAGCTGTAAGCTGTAATACTCAGCGTATTTATTTTATTTATTATCTCCACCTCATCCCTGACAAGTGAGACCGAATACCCCCATTCAAACAATATCCAAGTTTCTCTTACCAAATTTTAAACTGCGAAGAAGTTCAGCAGACAAGGTATTAATTACTTATACGTGGATATGAGGGGGACATTGGAGGCTCTCGATACTGCAACACCACAAAAAAAATACGAAAACACTGCATTACCGCATGTAACGTTGACAAAATACAGACACAACAATGACACAATAATATTTTTAAGAGTCCCACGGTTTACATGGATTTGACTTTGAAAATTAATCACAACACCGCAAAAATATTGTTTCACCGAACACCGCAGGTCAGAAAACACAAACACACACCGCAGGATTTGAGATCACCGCAATATGGGATTTAATTCACTGAAATACCGCAAACCCAAATGTCCCCCTCATATAACACATACCTGTTTCTGTGTCACTGTCTTACAAGTGCCAGACTACATGTAGTTAAAGCACTTATAAAACCTAACTTGTTTTCACATTAATGTAAAGTCAACATCAAGTGAATAGGTGAAGGGTAAAATATATTTTGATGTTGTACCTATGAGTTATTCACAATTTTTACTTCAAATGTGGTAATAATGTGATGTCAATTTATTTCTCCTTGTGAATGAAACTAATATGCTAATTGTGTGTTATTTGAGGTTTCATGCTGGCAGAGATCAATGCACGTTATACACATCCATAATCTCTGCCAGCATGAATCCTTGTACAACACACAATTAGCATATTGGAAATATAAGCCTTAATTTACAACTCATAGATGCATATGCTGGGGACCAGAGGTCCTTCTCACTAAGTTTACTGACACAGAATGCTGAAGGCACAATCAGTTAGCACCAGAGGTGGTCCTTTTTATGTCAGTAATCTTAGAGAGAAAGACCTGGCACCCAGGGCAATAGATGCAACACTCAAATAAATAAATATGTTACTATTCACATGACCTATATGCTATATGATTTAGAATCAATATTAATGATAGAGATTACTCGGGTATGTGTAATATGTCTTATGTCCAAAACCTTGAATTATATTTAAAAGTATACACGTATCAGTATGGAGAATAATTATCAGTGGATTAAAAGCGGAACTGTGAACGTTTTATTCACTGAATGCTGCATGGGATGCACTGAACTGTTGAGTACACGGTGTGTTTCTGATTCAAGTCTGAATGTAAATACAGGTAAGTGGGATCAATCACTCCAGCTGAAGTAAATCATGATGTATTAACTAAATGGATACTGAAATTTCTGTCCTATGTGTTGAAAAGAACAATGATATTGAACGACTAATTGTTTTTCACAAATCAAATATTCCCACGTAGCTTCGAATGGTCCAAAATTCGACCACTTGATAAGGAACTCTTTACCCTTCAAGTTAATATTTAAGACAAGCAAAACTGCAAGTATGAGCAAATGATATTCGCAGGCAATAACAACTCTAAAATTATTACTTCCTAAATAACAACGTTTATTGGACAAAACCTGCAAAATTAATTTACGATCGTAATCGTAGTCCGTATCAAGAACAAGTACAAGTACATGCAATGTTAGCACTATCAGCTTACACTCGCTACAGGCACAGTCTTGTCCCCTTTCTTGTCCCAACGCGTGGCGAAACGGCACTTAATTATTTCCTCTCACGCCTTGTGATAATTCTCTCGACACTGTACAGCCGGCTTCCAAGTGTTTTTCTTTTTCTCTAATTGTCCTCGCAGAAATCTGCCGTAGAAAGATCATTTAAGTCTCGAAAAAAGCCCACCGAAATGCCACTTCTTCCTCGAAAAGACGCCATATTGGAATTACTCCTACAGAGCCTCGATTTAATGCGTTCCGCTTCTGGCCAATAGCGAGCAAGTATCTCTTTCGAATGATTGGCAGGTGATTTTGCTCATAAATAATAACACCTCCCACTCGTGTCCACTATTTACGGCCATGATGTGGCGCATGTTAGTCTGTGTGTTATATGTGGCGCATGTTGATCTGTGTGTTCTATGTGGCGTATGTTAGTCTGTGTTCTATGTGACGCATGTTGATCTGTGTGTTCTATGTGGCGTATGTTAGTCTGTTCTATGTGACGCATGTTGATTTGTGTGTTCTATGTGGCGCATGTTGATCTGTGTGTTCTATGTGGCGTATGTTAGTCTGTGTTCTATGTGACGCATGTTGATCTGTGTGTTCTATGTGGCGCATGTTAGTCTGTGTGTTCTATGTGGCGCATGTTGATCTGTGTGTTCTATGTGGCGTATGTTAGTCTGTGTTCTATGTGACGTATGTTGATGTGTGTGTTCTATGTGGCGCATGTTAATCTGTGTGTTCTATGTGGCGTATGTTGATATTTGTGTTCTATGTGACGCATGTTGATGTATGTGTTCTATGTGGCGCATGTTGATCTGTGTGTTCTATGTGGCGTATGTTGATCTGTGTGTTCTATGTGGCGTATGTTAGTCTGTGTTCTATGTGACGTATCTTGATGTGTGTGTTCTATGTGGCGCATGTTGATCTGTGTGTTCTATGTGGCGTATGTTGATATGTGTGTTCTATGTGACGCATGTTGATGTGTGTGTTCTATGTGGCGCATGTTGATCTGTGTGTTCTTTGTGGCGCATGTTGATCTGTGTGTTCTATGTGGCATATTTTGATCTGTGCGTTCTAAGGGGCGCAAGTTGATCTGTGTGTTTTATGTAACACATCTTGATAAGTTGGTTCATGGGTTCTAGTCAACAGCTTAAAAATACTTGATGCCTGTCATATTCATGTTGGTAACTGGGTAACATTAATGTCTATCCTGTTCCATCATGGTTCGATTGAAACGTATCCATGTTCACGCCTGCAGTGCTTGTTTTACCTTCACAATATTAGATGCATTGCTAAGTGTTTATCTGGTGACAACCTGGCTACAATAGTACATGCCTTCATCACAAGCCGTTTAGACTATTGCAATAGCTTGTCGTATGGGTTACCCAACAGTGAAATCATCAAGTTACAAAAGGTCCCGGGGGGGGGGGGACTCCCATAAAAATAGACGGGGGTGCTCGACCTATCTTTTAGGGGTTAAAATCGTTAGCAGTGCTATCTCTTAGGGGTCTTCCAAAGGTCTGCTATCTTTTAGGGGTCTCCGAGACCAAAAAATTTTGTGGCCGAGAATAAATAGCGCTGGATCCTCGAGCATGAGACCCCACAAGTTGAATCGGTATTTACGGCTTCGATATAGAGTTTGATCCATCCGAATATTAAAGACGAGGTTATGGGGCAGAGCTTTGTCTCTTATTTCCTTTAGTTTGCACAAATTTGTCTTTTGGAGTGCTATCTTTTATGAGTAATTTTTTTGTGAGCCACGCCCATATTGCTATCTTTTAGGGGTGAATTTCATTTCTCACGTCGAGCACCCCCGTCTATTTTTATGGGGAGTCCCCCCCCCGGGCAAAAGGTCCAGAATGCTGCGGCAAGACTGCTGACTTCTACACCCAAATATGAACACATTACACATATGTTACCTGAGCTTCACTGGTTACCAGTTGCACTTCGTATTCACCTTAAAACTTTAAAACTTTATTATTATTTTAAAAGCATCTCCACAATATATAATGGACTTAATTATAGTTAGGAAACAGCCTCGCTATTCACTCAAATTCAATGCTGTTCTCCTAGATTTCCCTCGAGGTAGAATGTTAAGCTCATTTGGCTACAGGTCATTCAGTGTGGCGGCTCCTATACTATGAAATGCCCTGCCCATAGATATACGAAACATTGTGTCGCTTAATCTTTTTAAACGTAGTATTAAGACATCTATTTTATTATATTTTTGGATACAATAGTTTTTAATGGTTTTTAATTTTACATCAATTTTCTTAGTAGCAACTTAGAATATTATATCTTACTTCTGGTCATTCCATGTAAAAAGCGCAATATAAATTATAAATTATTCTTCTTCTTCTAAGTAGCGCTTGTTTATTGCGCTCCATTCTATTTATAGTGTTTGACGTTTTACCCAATGATTCTTTTCAACAAAGGCTTTATTTTAATTACTCCGGCTATATATATAGCGATGACGATGTATTTTGAATACCATGAAATGTATTCAGATTTTTGAATTCTGTTTTCTTTAAAAGGACATCTTACTGTCGTGTTTTGTTATCAATTCAGGCAGAGAGACAATGATGATATACTGAGCTCAATTGTAACATCATACGTGTGTAATAGAAAGAGACCTAAACATACAGTGATGCTGCCAAGAGGATAAGGGTGATGTAACATCATACGTGTGTAATAGAAAGAGACCTAAACATACAGTGATGCTGCCAAGAGGATAAGGGTGATGTAACATCATACGTGTGTAATAGAAAGAGACCTAAACATACAGTGATGCTGCCAAGAGGATAAGGGTGATGTAACATCATACGTGTGTAATAGAAAGAGACCTAAACATACAGTGATGCTGCCAAGAGGATAAGGGTGATGTAACATCATACGTCTGTAATAGAAAGAGACCTAAACATACAGTGATGCTGCCAAGAGGATAAGGGTGATGTAACATCATACGTGTGTAATAGAAAGAGACCTAAACATACAGTGATGCTGCCAAGAGGATAAGGGTGATGTAACATCATACGTGTGTAATAGAAAGAGACCTAAACATACAGTGATGCTGCCAAGAGGATAAGGGTGATGTAACATCATACGTGTGTAATAGAAAGAGACCTAAACATACAGTGATGCTGCCAAGAGGATAAGGGTGATGTAACATCATACGTGTGTAATAGAAAGAGACCTAAACATACAGTGATGCTGCCAAGAGGATAAGGGTGATGTAACATCATACGTGTGTAATAGAAAGAGACCTAAACATACAGTGATGCTGCCAAGAGGATAAGGGTGATGTAACATCATACGTGTGTAATAGAAAGAGACCTAAACATACAGTGATGCTGCCAAGAGGATAAGGGTGATGTAACATCATACGTATGTAATAGAAAGAGACCTAAACATACAGTGATGCTGCCAAGAGGATAAGGGTGATGTAACATCATACGTGTGTAATAGAAAGAGACCTAAACATACAGTGATGCTGCCAAGAGGATAAGGGTGATGTAACATCATACGTCTGTAATAGAAAGAGACCTAAACATACAGTGATGCTGCCAAGAGGATAAGGGTGATGTAACATCATACGTCTGTAATAGAAAGAGACCTAAACATACAGTGATGCTGCCAAGAGGATAAGGGTGATGTAACATCATACGTGTGTAATAGAAAGAGACCTAAACATACAGTGATGCTGCCAAGAGGATAAGGGTGATGTAACATCATACGTGTGTAATAGAAAGAGACCTAAACATACAGTGATGCTGCCAAGAGGATAAGGGTGATGTAACATCATACGTGTGTAATAGAAAGAGACCTAAACATACAGTGATGCTGCCAAGAGGATAAGGGTGATGTAACATCATACGTCTGTAATAGAAAGAGACCTAAACATACAGTGATGCTGCCAAGAGGATAAGGGTGATGTAACATCATACGTGTGTAATAGAAAGAGACCTAAACATACAGTGATGCTGCCAAGAGGATAAGGGTGATGTAACATCATACGTATGTAATAGAAAGAGACCTAAACATACAGTGATGCTGCCAAGAGGATAAGGGTGATGTAACATCATACGTGTGTAATAGAAAGAGACCTAAACATACAGTGATGCTGCCAAGAGGATAAGGGTGATGTAACATCATACGTGTGTAATAGAAAGAGACCTAAACATACAGTGATGCTGCCAAGAGGATAAGTGTACATATGAACACGAGGATATTTCAAGATTCGCCCAAAGGGCAGGTGTTGTATAATAGGACACGAGGTCCCCTACTAGATACGGAACACCGCAACCCCCACCTATAGAAGAACATCGTTACTCTAGCCCCACCCTTACGCTACCCAGTTAAAAATATATGTATATTTGTGTACAGAAATTAATGAAAATAATTGCTATATAGCAGTAAAGAAAAACATACTTAGACATATTCAAATGTATATAGGTAAATGTGTAAAGATAATAAATAAATAAATAAATAAATAAATAAAAATACCGACTAACAGCTACAAACCGACATAGCATTAATTCGACGACACTTAGGACATAATTACTGGTTATTTCATGGTTTTCTATGGAATACCGGCAAATATTTCACGAGAAATTAGTATTATTTGGTATACAACGAGCCTTCCATATTATCCTATAAATAACAATTTACGAAAAGATTTATCACGAAAACAAAGTAACTTACCGGACGATAGACTGACTGCAAATTTTCTCGCCGGAATTGGTAAACACAAATTTCGAGTGGCGGCCGCGCGCGTCTGCAGACTAATTATGTATTCAAAATGGTGAATTTTTATTGGCCGGTAAAGAAAGGGCGCGAAATTTCCTGCATTTTGATTGGCCTTGATCTATCCATGAAATACCGCTCTGTATTTCATAGAAAAACCATGAAATACCGCCCTGTATTTCATAGTAAAGCTGAGCTCTGATTGGCTGAAATAAAATATTTATAGGATAATAGCTTGTACGTACGAATATTGTCAGGATCAAAAATTGTGTTGAGTCTTTCAAACTGAAAAAGGTTTAAGATCTTTTTTGAAAACTCCGAGAGAAGTGCTAGATTTAACGTCAACTGGTAAAGCGTTCCATGAGTGCACAATTCTGTTAAAAAATGAATCTCTGAAAAGAGAAGTTCTTGATTTCTGAACGTTAAGGTGGTGGCCTGATTCAGAGCTGCGAGTACGAGTATTACAAAAAGATAAGTAACTGTGTATATCTAACTTGACATCGCCAGATCTACATTTAAAGAAAAAAACAAGATCAAGGTTTCTAGCAGTAGTAATCAGGTAGTAATCAATTGATAACAGGTTCAATTTCAGTAATCGTTCAGTATAGTTAAAGCCAGAGTTTTTACATACAAACCAAGTAAAAACAGTGCAAAATCGAAGCAGGTGACTGGCTAGATAGTGCATTGGAGCCAGTGAGTCGGATTTAAATATCGTCCCGTGTTTTCTAAAACGATGCTACAAACGGCGCTACACCTCTGAGTTACCCAACATCTACGAGTTACTAGAGAAAGGTAGCCTGCGTCGCATCCGAACTGAACCCTGGTTAAGTCCGTCTGCGTATAAACGAACGAAAGCTTGTTTTGGATCCCCAGCAGAGTAGCACGATTATATGTACCCTCCTCTGATTGGTTTTTACTAATGCTCATTCTTACACGTCTTCTGAATGGCCATTCAACTGTCACCAGTGCGATTTACGGCTAACTACATTTCAAATTATGGCGGCTTTTATACACGTTGAGCTGTACAATTAATATCATATCAGTTTGAAATCAAGATTGGTTTGCTAGAACAAGAGCAGTTGACCGGAGTTGAGTTCATATGTAGCACATGCTAGATCTTTCCAAGCTGCATGGGAGATTTGTTTGTGTGTTCCTCGAACGAGCATTATGTCGTGACAGATTCTATTTAATGTGTTCGGCAAGTTTCCTTTCATGTGACACTAAACCACAGCCAGCCTATTATGTTACATTACTTCAAAACCTGATCCGAAATTGATCTCCGATAATAAAACACAGGGAAATGACGACTGAGCTCGTCTAGGGCGAGAAATCCCAATTAATCAGCTGACTCACATGCAAACGAAAAGTTTCAACCGAGCGGCCTCTGACATGAACTGCCCATCATAACAATCTCCGAGGCTGGTGACAGTAGAATGGCCATTCAGAAGACGTGTAAGAATGAGCATTAGTAAACACCAATCAGAGGAGGGTACATATAATCGTTCTACTCTGCTGGGGGTCCAAAAGAAGCTTTCGTTCGTTAATTCGCAGACGGACTTTACCAGCCGGGTTTCAGTTCGGATGCGACGCAGGCTAGAGAAAGGTGACCGTAAGTTGTTTAAAAACATCAGCAACCGATAATCAATCATGATACAGATGCAAAATACAGTGGCCACTTGATTTTTAAGACACTAATACGAGTTCAAATACGTTCTGATCAGTCTAGTTATAACATAGGATAAAACGAAAAATGAACCCCCTCTTTTCTCCCCCTACCCCCTCACGGGCGCGGTAGGATACGGGAGCAGAGTCTCTGCAGAGTGCCACCCATACCGGTCCACCCATATGAGGTTCTCATAAGATCTCACGTTGAACTGCGCTCTTATAGCTGAAATGGCAGGCTTCAATCTTCCATGTGGGAGGTATTTAATAGATGGATCTCAAGTGGATATTAAAGAAATGAAGAATTAAAATGAGTGTTTGAAGGTAATAAGTAATAGATGGACATCCAATGTGTTTGCTATCAATCCGATATGATCTCAAGTGGAGATCGAAGAAATTCGGTGCGTATTAAATCCCTTCTTTCCTCTTTTATTCCATCCTCAATTGTAACTATTTTCCTCTCAATTCAAGTGTAATCTCTTTAACCTCCCTTAATGTCATTTGTGTGAGTAATAACTCAGTAATTTGCTCTTATTAACAGGAAATGCCAATTATTTCCCACCCCACGCTCTCGAATTGGGAAGCTCAGTCGTGACAGATAATTTTCACTATATAGCTTTGCCTTAGATTATTTCCGAAATTAACACGTTAACTCCTGATCATTAGTACCAAGGTCCTAGACTTGCTGAAAATATTGACAATAATGAATGCAGTTATAATGAATTTGTAAACAGAGTTCATAGTAATTTCCAGTTTAGCCCTGTAAATACTTCACAGGTTTACAAGTTACTTCACTCATTATCCATATCCAAGGCTACAGGGATCGATAAAATCTCAGCAAAAGTCCTGACATTAGCAGATCCTATAATTTCCGGGTATCTAATGTTAATATTCAATGCATCAATTGCCTCGCAATTTTTTCCAATGGAATGGAAAGCACGTAGCTAGAGTAAACCCCCTCCATAAAAAAGGCCCACGCAACCTGATGGATAATTATACGCCAATTTCGATTCTTCCGGTGATTAGCAAAGTTTTTGAAACAAATATTATACAACCAATTAATAGAATACTTACATACAGAGAATCTGTTGTCGGAATATCAATTTGGTTTCAGGCGTTTTCACTCGACTGCGTCTGCTTTATTAGACTGTACCACGGCAATGAATGGTACTTCAACATGGATCGTGGCCTTTATAATCTAGTTGTTTTTCGTGACTTAAAAAAAGCCTTCGATACCGTAACGTAAACCACATGATTTTGCTGGACAAACTTGAGGCATACGGTATCAGAGAGGGTGCACTTAATCTTCTTTGTTCCTATTTAACTGATCGAAAGCAAACATGCCGGGTAAATGGTAAGCAATCTGACCTAAGGAAAATATGCTGTGGAGTTCCATATTGTTCTATTCTGGGCCCAATTCTTTTCCTGGCATATATTAACGACCTGCCAAACTGTCTGAATCGCATGACACCTAGCGGCTTTTGGGAAAACTGTAAAAGAACCTGAAATGGGGCTGAACGATGACTTAAGTAATATCAAAAATTGGCTAACAGCAAATAAATTAAGCCTAAAAATAGCAAAAACGTAGTATGTACTGATTGCGTCGACAAAAACTAAATAATCTCTCTGTACAACCAAATGTTGTCATCGAAGATGACCCAATTAAAAGAGTTAGAGATTGCAAAACGCTCGGGGTGCATATCGATGAATCCCTTACATGGGGAAAACACATTGATGAATCGAAATAGCTAAGAAAATTTCGTCTGGAATTAGTGCCATAGAGAGGTTGAGAGATTTTGCAAACCGTGACACGCTTGTCTCCGTATATAATACCTTAGTTCAGCCCCATTTCGATTATTGCTGTGAAGTTTGGAATTCGTTAGCAAGTGGCCTAGCTCAACGCTTACAGAAGCTCCAAAACAGGTGTGCTAGGGTAATTATGCATTGTCGAAACGAAGCCGGCCAATCAGAAATAGCCTTATATTATTCAATAATATATCCTTTTCTTACTTATGGTCTCGTAGCTTGGGGCAATACTTACCATACAACTCTAAATAATCTAATTGTGATGCAAAAAAAGTCTCTGCGCATCATGACTTTTTCGGCATATGATGCCCACACAAATCCTTTGTTTAAAAAACTAAGCATTTTAAAATTTCTAGATTTAGTCTATATACATACTGCATTGTTCATGTTTGACTTTCATAATTCTAATGTTCCAACTGCCTTTAATGATTTCTTTGTACCAATTTCAAATGTCCATAATTACAACACAAGATTAGCTTCTAAGTCTTCTTTCTACATCCCAATAATCCGCACTAATTATGGCAAGTTTAGTCTTAGATTTTGTGGCCCAAAATTATGGAATTCCATTCCTGATCAATTTAAAGCACATACCTCTAAAAAAGCCTTTAAATCTTCCTTAAAACGTTATGTCAAAGATTGCTATTAGTCTTCTCACCCGTAATAGTTTTTTGTATAATAGTTTCTTGTATTGTAGTCATATTTTTATAGTTAGTGTGTTAGTGTGTGTCTGTTTTTTTCTTTTCTTCTTCTTTCTCTTTTCCATATTGTATATATATATATTTATGTAAACTTCTGTCTTTGTCCCTCGACCGTACTTGAAATGTGTAAATAATTTATCCCCAGGGTACCTGACTCGATTAGTTCTTCAGCTACTTCAGGTATCCTGACACTCTCTTCATTTATAGTACTTTTGCTAATATTACATGTATATATAAGAGTGTAAATAAAATAATTTGTTGTTGTTGTTGTTGTTGTTGTTGTAGGGCTCAAATTAAGGCCAGACTAATGTTTAAAATACTTAATGACTTGGCACCAAAAAGACTGTCTAACATTTTCAGGAATTCATATGCAGCCTCAAGTGGCTACCATTTAAGGAATTCCAATTAAAAAGGTAGCTCTTCCGTTACCTAGAACATAATTTTTGAAAAATAGTCTAAGATATAATGGTGCTAAATTGTGGAACTCTTTACGAATGAAGCTCGTAGTTGCGAGTCGCTGGCTTCGTTTAATAATTTAATAACTTAATTTTCAATACTTTATTTTTATCCCATGGGCCAATCAATTTTACAATTTTAGATTAGATTGATTACCTCTATATTATTAGCCATTATAGTATTTACACTTAGTAGTAGTTATATAGTTAGGTTTTTAATTGAAGTGTGAATTTTCAATCAGTTTAATTGTATTTTTATATATTTGTGAATATCATTAGTGACACGTCCTTATTGGAAACCAGCTGTAAGTTGAATAGGACAACGTGTATAAATAAAGTTGAACATCGTCACTCTTTTCATACCTTTGTTGGGGAACAGCCTCATAAATTGAACAGTAACAAGTATATAGCAAAGTTTTAGACATTGGGAGTTATTTCGCATCAGGTCAGATAGAATGTGCCAAATGTGGAAAGGAATCTCGATGATATGAGGCAAATAAATGTATTTTCCATAATCCATAGACACCGCAAATCCAGTAGCACCTCACCCACTCCCCTACCCCCCCCCCCCCCCTACCCCCAACCCCCCTCGCTATATAATGACCGTTCTCTAAGCCTAAATTGTAGGTATTACTTCTATTGCTGTCAAATTGACTTAATTAGCAACTGTCAAAGAAACCTACTTTAACTTTACATAAAAACAGAAAAAGTTGATCTTCAATGCACACACATTGATTTCAAAGAGTTTTATTAACTGGAATTGCTCTGTCTTTTCCTTTTTGAGATGCTGCCCACGACCTCATGTTTTCAGCATTTGGTCTTATAAGAACTAAAAATTCCTTTAAAAGTTGATAACTTTTAAACCCTGTATAAAAACGTATCATCTCGTCATTACTGGAATAACGAGCCAATCCAAACCTCACTTTTTTTTTTTTTAGTTCCTGTGTCAGCCTTTCAATTTCTGTCCTGGCTTTCTCTAACTGGACTTCTACTGATTCAGTGTCAGGTTCCACAGAATATTCATGTTCGGAGGAAGGTAAAGCACTTGGGAGAGCTGGCGAGGCGTCCCCTGGTACTTTATCAGTTTCACTCCTGTCGGCAGTGTTAATAATTATTACTCGGGCCAGGCCTTCGGCCGAGGCACGAGTCAGAAAATGCAAGCCGTTTATTATTATTACTCGGGCCAGGCCTTCGGCCGAGGCACGAGTCAGAAAATGCAAGCGTTTATTACTCGGGCCAGGCCTTCGGCTGGCGCGAGTCAGAAATCGCAAGTGTTTATTTTTATTTGTGTCGAGTTTTGGCGCCGTCGACCAATCAGATTTCGACTGGTCAGTCACGTGACACATACGTTTGCGCCAGCCATGTGACATGTGAACAGTGGACAACTTTCCAGGTTTTTCAAGATGGCGGCGAGTGGGAGTTTTGACTTAGCAAAACCTTTAATATCAGCTGTTTTTTGTGTAAACCAAAGATTCCTTCAAGTGCAATACCAAGATTTTTGTCTTTTCTAAAGCTGAGAGGTGTTTTACGGGCTTTGGGACGGGAATTTATCACATATTATGCGACATGCTTTAAGATACACTCGTGAGACGTGACAGCGGAGTCTGATCTGCTCTGCGATCAACACTGACTGTATATAAAGACAACAGCTTGTAAATGTAAGTAGCCGCTAATCTGAACATGATAACCTTTATACCAATTGACTGTCGTTGTGTTGTTATTTATTATTATTAACCTCTCGAAAGTGTAATAGAAATGACCCGATTTCTCAGTTCTCTGACTGACAGGGGCCTTTTAAAAGAATTACAGTCATTTCGCCCCCCATGCACATGTATTTAAATGTTTATAAATTCGGGAACGAAAATCCAGCATGCAGTGAGTGAGTATAAACTGAGTAAGTAATCCGAAATGAAGATTTTTTCAAACGAGCGATAAATGACTGATGTGGAAATCGCATATTTATCTGTGGCGTGTTATTGTTGTTCTATTTCCCGGGTCTATTTACATCTGGCCTGTACCTCTTTGTATTTGATTATTATCTCTTGGTTTAGGCATTCTACAGTGTATTTAATGTGTTTTTTTAGAACTGACATAATGATATTATGTATCGAGTAGTGTATTTATCATTATTGCAAGTTTATAACATAACATAACTAAATTTGGTCCAGAACTGAGAGTATACTTACATGCAAGTAGCACTCTTTCTTTCCCTTCCCCTATCTTGGTACCATTATATATTATCCATGCAAGCTAGATCTTGTTTCAGTGTTTTCCATCTGAGCTGGTCCTGGCTTAAGATACGATATTAACCCTAAGGTTACCTTAAGTAGGTACCTACCTTCTCATCATTGTATTTCTTATTATGCCTTATTACTCGTAAACATTTCCATCATCTTATGAGAAAATAAATGTAATTGTTGTTGTTGTTCCTCAGTTCTTGGCCAGCATCGTCACTTGCACTCGGTCATGATCAGGAGTACGAGTACTTTTACGAATTATTTGGGAATGAAAATTAATCTTGCTGCGACCCCAATGATATAAAAAGAGTGGACATTGCATGTTTATTTGTGGCCTGCCATTATAAGTTTCAGTCTCCTTCAAGATGTAGAAAATGAGCACTAGCACAGTGGCAGTTCACTAATACTAGAAAATGGTGGTCTGTAGTTTACGACCTCAATCGAAAATATTGTATTGAGAATTTAGCCTGAATGTCAGCCATCTCCACTGGTTTGTTAATAATTGAGAATTACAAATAGATATGACTTTATTTCACATGTACAATGACATTACCTAACTATTCACAATGAATAGCAACATTATGTGGAAATTTGTTGTTCTAAATTGCTTGATTTCTCATAGTTGTACTGCACCTGATATAATTACAATGCATCAAATTTGAGTGACTCGATATCATGCAGACTACTCAAATAACCATTGCACTTCAATCAACAACACCCATACCAAGTTTTTTTTGTAATTCTAACGACCCTCAAGGAACAATAATATTGAAAAGAAAGTAATATTAAACTACAGAATTGAGGGAAATTGTGGCTGAAATGTACATGCACAGCATGTATGTATGTGTGTGTTGTGTGTGTATTATGGCTCTATCATTTCTAACCCCCCCTCTACCCCCAGGCATACCCTAACCTTACTCCCCCCCTCTCTCCCCCCCCCCGGAATACGTGGGGCACTTGCACATTGACATACAAGAGCATCAGTAGAGAACCAATTCTCTGGCTACTCTAGCACAAACCATGTTGACACAAAATTATGCTAGCACTCCATGCAGTACATCATTGCTATAGATGGCCCGAGTTAAGGGCAATCAGGGCCTCTTGTTATTATTATTATTATTATTATTATTATTTTTTGTGTCGCTGTTTGGCGCCAGTAACCAATCAGATTACACAGGAGCCCATTGTTCGATTCCCAACACGTGACAGGATCAACCAATCAGATCCGACACCCGCCATAGCTCGGCAAAGCCAGCACAACGTAGCGAAGGTTTGGGTTCATTCTGAACTATTATTTTGCTGAAACCAAAGGTTTCTTCGAATGAAATATCAAGATATTCAGTTATTCTAGGGGCTGGCAGGACTTTTAGGAGCTTTCGATGGAAAATTCTCACATTTACGAAAGGGATGTGGCGATCCAAATATCGCACAGTAAGCTAGTCTAGCCGGCCGGAGGAGTGATGGTTTTGGTCCAATAATCCACGGAAACTGAAAGAAAATGCCTGTACTGCTGCATCTAAGTGCCATACGATTGCAGTGTTGCGTTGTTGATATTGTTGAAATGCTCTACCATCACACACTGTGAGGAGATCAAATGAGGGATTTTGATTGTTTGCAATGTTGGCTGTAATTGTTTACTGCGAAGTCCTCTCCTGAAAATGAAATACTCGAGTCGAGATTATACAATTGGGAAGTCTTGACTAAACCAGTCAACCAATGCCGAACTTTCCTAAGACTTCAATTCAAGAGTCGCAAAAGCTGGAAGTGAACAGTGATTGACCCTGCTTTGAACGCGAACGGAAATCAGAACTGGTGAGGTTGAAATTATGTGTTTATATATGCGCACACAAATCTTGCTTGTTCCCTACTTTTAAAATTTTATTAAGTTTAATGGTGACTGTAATTCGAACTGGAAATGAAATCGTCCGTAAGTTGAATTGTATGTGACTTTATAGAGACCAAGAAGAAAAAGTTAAAATCGATCGTCAAAACAATAACAGAACTCAGAAGATACAGAGAGGCATTCGAATTTACTACGAATTATACCCATAAACAGAACTGGATATGACTTACAAACCGAGAATACCGAATTAAAATTGAATTGGATGTGAAACTGTCAAAAGGAGAGCAGGATTTGTTGTGTAAAGACATACTGGAGAGTACAATTATATAAGTTATGGCTCTATCAATTCCAAACCTGCCCCTCCCCCCTGGATATTTGTGCAGGAGGCCTTGCATTTTATTGGACCCCATTTGGATTGCACTGACAGAGAATTCCATTGTTTTAGGGTTAGGGTTTGTATTGTTCCAGGGTAGGCTATTGTTTGGATAGCCAGTACTATGACAGGTTCCGAGGAAGTGAAGGCCGCCCCTATTTGTGGGGCATCAGAACGTTGCAAATGCCCCACGGTGGGGCTTTGGTACGGGTGCAAATCTCTTATCAAATTCGTTATTTTGACTCTCTTTCTACGATTAATGAATTCCCCACCCTGCCAACTTTCGTTTGCTCCAGAATGTCTCACCCTTGGGACAAAAACTCAGTCAAATGCCCCACTTATGACCCCCACCCTTGGGGGATGGGCAGGTTTGGAATTGGTAGAGCTATACACAGATACTGAAACTGATTAGAACAATCATAAATAGAATTGGGTTTGGAGATTTATTTACCAAGCGAACACTGTTGCCCTGAAAAATATGTCGAAAAAGCCAACTTGAAATACTGAAGAAAGAAGACAAATGTAGAACTGTCAAAAGAAGGAAAAAGAAAATTGAATTAGATCTGACTTGAAAAATGGAATGACCATCATCAGAAAATTGTATAATACTAAAAATAGAATAATTTAGGTTTTGAAATTGGGACAATGGGATTTCCTGTGCATTTCTCTCTTGGGGGCATATTACTGATCCTCCAAGCCTAACCCAATCCGTCCAATCTACTTTTATAGTATTTCAGAAGTATTTATGTTTTTATGTTTTCAGATAACGAATTATTGAAGTGATATATAATTTATATGCATTCACTTGTATACTGATATTATTATTACAGTCACGAACACTGAGACAATATTTAGCTTAATTAGTGACATATTTTAATTGATATTAATCTAAATCATGTTCTACATTTGTTTAGAATTTTTAATTACAAGGAGGGCCACGCATTTGTTAGCCTCCCCCGCAGTTGTTTTTAGGGGCTCATACCTAGCCCCTAAAAATGACTGTGGGGGAGGCTACGCATTTCTATGTGTGTACTAGTTGGTGTTACCCTCTTTAAATAAAGTTAATTTTATTTTCCAAGTGGTCTACATGCATGAAATCAATGCACACAATATTTTATAAAACATTAGGGACTGGTCAAAAATTTGCAGGGGAGGTGCAAAGGGGGAGGGGGTGGGGTGGAGATAAAAAAAGTCTAAAATTGTAAAACCCTCCCTGGACAATTAGTATGAAATATTTTGACCCTTTCTCCCTTATAACCAATCCTTTTTCAGTTGCCCATTATTTATGACCCTCCAGTTTTGGGGATTCAAAAAAATACAATCCACCCCTTTCACAACTCCTTCCCCTGATAATTTCTGACCAGTCCCTTCAGCGATCACCCTTATGCAACCTGGTTTTAATTTTTAGTAAAACTTTGTAATTAGAAGCTCCTGTAAGTGACCGTGACCACCTTTGGAGGTTGAGAATTGTAAGAAGGTGGAAAATAGCATTTACAAACAGGTTTTGCTAATAATACTACCAATCTCGTACAAGTGCTTTTAAATATTTGTTTGCCATCTAGTACAGCCACATTATTGCATTCCTGCAAAAGGTCCATTCCATTATATATAAATTATCACAAGCATCAGAAGTGAATCAATTATCCGGTCCTCTAGCACAAACCATGTAGGACCCAAAAATATTACTAGAACTCCATGTATTAACCTATTTATAGGTGGCCCGAGTTAAGGCCAATCAGGGCCTCTTGTTATTATTATTATTATTATTATTATTATTATTATTATTATTATTATTATTTTTTGTGTCGCTGGTTGGCGCCGTCAACCAATCAGATTGTGCCTACTTTGGAAGTTCTTTTCACCACCGTACCAATCAGATTGCACTGTGCTGATCACGTGAACAGTGGACAACTTTCCAGGTTTTTCAAGATGGCGGCGAGTGGGAGTTTTGAGTTAGCAAAACCTTTAATATCAGCTGTTTTTTTGTGTAAACCAAAGATTCCTTCAAGTGCAATACCAAGATTTTTGTCTTTTCTAAAGCTGAGAGGTGTTTTACGGGCTTTGGGACGGGAATTTATCACATATTATGCGACATGCTTTAAGATACACTCGTGAGACGTGACAGCGGAGTCTGCTCTGCTCTGCGATCAGCACTGACTGTATATAAAGACAACAGCTTGTAAATGTAAGTAGCCGCTAATCTGAACATGATAACCTTTATACCAATTGACTGTCGTTGTGTTGTTATTTATTGTTATTAACCTCTCGAAAGTGTAGTAGAAATCACCCGATTTCTCAGTTCTCTGACTGACAGGGGCCTTTTAAAAGAATTACAGTCGTTTCGCCCCCCATGCACATGTATTTAAATGTTTATAAATTCGGGAACAAAAATCCAGAATGCAGTGAGTGAGTATAAACTGAGTAAGTAATCCGAAATGAAGATTTTTTCAAACGAACGATAAATGACTCTGATGTGGAAATCGCATATTTATCTGTGGCGTGTTATTGTTGTTCTATTTCCCGGGTCTATTTACATCTGGCCTGTAGCACTTTGTATTTGATTATTATCTCTTGGTTTAGGCATTCTACAGTGTATTTAATGTTTTTTTTAGAACTGACATAATGATATCATGTATCGAGTAGTGTATTTATCATTATTGCAAGTTTATAACATAACATAACTAAATTTGGTCCAGAACTGAGAGTATACTTACATGCAAGTGGCACTCTTTCTTTCCCTTCCCCTTTCTTGGTACCATTATATATTAGCCATGCAAGCTAGATCTTGTTTCAGTGTTTTCCATCTGAGCTGGTCCTGGCTTAAGATAACCCTAAGGTTACCTTAAGGACCTACCTTCTCATCATTGTATTTCTTATTATATGCCTTATTACTCGTAAACATTTCCATCATCTTATGAGAAAATAAATGTAATTGTTGTTCCTCAGTTCTTGGCGTCAGCATCGTCACTTGCACTCGGTCATGATCAGGAGTACAAGTACTTTTACGAATTATTTGGGAATGAAAATTTATTTTCCTGCGACCCCAATGATATAAAAAGAGTGGACATTGCATGTTTATTTGTGGCCTGCCATTATAAGTTTCAGTCTCCTTCAAGATGTAGAAAATGAGCACTAGCACAGTGGCAGCTCACTAATACTAGAAAATGGTGGTCTGTAGTCTACAACCTCAATCGAAAATATTGTATTGAGAATTTAGCCTGAATGTCAGCCATCTCCACTGGTTTGTTAATAATTGAGAATTACAAATAGATGACTTTATTTCACATGTAGAATGACATTACCTACATGTAACTATTCACAATGAATAGCAACATTATGTGGAATTTGTTGTTCTAAATTGCTTGATTTCTCATAGTTGTACTGCACCTGATATAATTACAATGCATCAAATTTGAGTGACTCAATATCGTGCAGACCAGTGACTCAACCATTGCACTTCAATCAACAACACCCATACCAAGTTTTTTTTGTAATTGTAACGACCCTCAAGGAACAATAATATTGAAAAGAAAGTAATATTAAACTACAGAATTGAGGGAAATTGTGGCTGAAATGTACAGCATGTATGTATGTGTGTGTTGTGTGTGTATTATGGCTCTATCATTTCCAACCCCTCCCCCCCCAGGCATACCCTAACCTAACCCCCCCCCCCCCCCTGGAATACGTGGGGCACTTGCTCATTGACATTTGACAGACAAGAGCATCAGTAGAGAACCAATTCTCTGGCTACTCTAGCACAAACCATGTTGACACAAAATTATGCTAGCACTGCATGCAGTACATGCTATAGATAGCCCGAGTTAAGGCCACGCAGGGCCTCTTGTTTCCTTTAATTTGGCGGCGGTCGAGGGCTTTTTGTGGCTTCCTTCGAATTCCAAGAAAATACTGATGGAACAGCATCGGCTTTAAGTAACGCTTTGCCCATCAAAGTTCTTCTATAATCAGACGGTAAGAAGTGGGCAGAACACACCAGGGCGTTTTTGGTAATCTGCAGAATATATAAGAAACATTCTATTAGGAAATTTTAATAACACGTACAACCTTTCCATGAAAAAGTGCAGTGGCTCGTGTCACAGGCAGGTTAAACTATTTCAGTATTTGTATATCATTAATAAGAGTCGATTAAATTATGCCTGAATGCCAAGGAAAGGTTTTCTAAATACCTTAAAATATTTTCCAGGATCTCTTCTGATTTTAATTATCCACTTTCTGCGTCTATTGGTGTCCACGGGGAACTGGTGGTACGTTATATCGGCCATGTATCTTTGGTCATTCGTGCACTTGGGAACACAGCAGTGTGCCATCTTGGATTTCATGCCATGTGAGCCTCGCTTTCAATCCAAGATGGCCTCCGGGTGAAAAGAGAGAATTGACGACAGGAAATACACATCCTTTCCGACCTCCCCCTCCCCCTTCATTTTAGCAAGTTTCGCAGATCTTACCCCAAATTTGTAAACAATACTGATGTAGTATCCGTAGAGTTTAGTTACAAAACTATGATTTTAACGCTGCAACTTCATTTAATCCAGTTCTGGACTAGCCTGAAATACAGCCATGGCCACCTCCTCAGCTCGTTCCTGTGAGGGTTCACTCCCCGAGAGAGACGTCTGAATGCATTAGCCGGTAATGCTGTCCAGTGACGTCACTACCCCAAAATCGCGGTAGTGATTTTGATTGGTCAATTCTATAATTATGTGCTCATTTCACGTCAAAGACAGCATGGTGTGATTTGCACAATCCTGTTTGAAATTGTCGTACATTAATTATTTCGTGTGGAAAAGCTGTATCCACATCAAGAGAAATCATTTCTAGAGTTTTATGAAGCCGATAAATGTGTTGTAAACTAGTCTACAGGTTATGGAAAGTCCTTGATTTTTCAAATGACTCCACTCGTTGCGAGTGAACTTGTGAAAATATCGCCATCAGGCCGTCTACAGTCTGTTTGTCCTGGAGAGCATTTATTGTAGTTTATATCTCTTCATGCACTAATTGCACTGATGAAGGATGGATATGAAATGGCCTTCCTCGAAACCCTAAACATCCCAGCAGCGTGTCCGTCACAGCTTATTAGGAGGAGACGGCTCTGATAAAGAAAATCGAAGCGGGCGAGTTTCGCAGTTGGAGAATTGCAGATAAATCGCTCGTTGGAAATGGCTGATTCACAAGCGCTGCAAGTACAACAAGTAAACAAGCCAGTGAACAAATATCGGCTTTGGAAAGGTGCTAAAACACTGTTGTAGTCTTACTGAAGTGGCTTTTATTTCCGAGACCTTACTCTGTCAATAAGTAGAAAAAACGCGGTGCATTAAATTCAGTGGATGTGCCAAAAACCCAGGAATTTTCAATTTGGAAAATATTTGCATCGGATTCGGAGTGAGCACTCGTAGGCCAAAATCAAGATTTCAATTCCTATGCAAACCACTGGAATCAGGTTAGTCATTTTCGAATGAAAGAAACTGTCAAAGAAAGTAGACTGCGTATGAGTTAAGCAGGCTAAAGACTTGATATTTGAATACGTGGCTCCAAGAGAAACGTTTCAGTTCGAGTTATGTAAAATACTGATTCAATTGGGCTCGCAAGACGGCTTCATGTTGTATGTTTGTTTTCTTTCCGTCAACTTCCCTGACCGAACGCCGAAAGTAAATGATTCTTTGCAAAGTTTTCTACTTTGTTATAGAAATTATGGTATAAGAATTCCTGTTTTATTCATTGTCTATTGAAATAACATTTCTTTGTGGAGAGTGATATATTTACCAAAATTATTTTATACATCATTGCAGCGGAATCTTTGATTTCTTTTGCGGAATTGGTTTCAGTTGAAATGCACTGCTGTGCGCTCAGTTTGAATATTTAAAGTGTTAGAGACTTTATATTTGTGTTTTATTGACAAATACAGGCACTAGCTGATTCTACGATGATTCAAAATATATTTATGCTGCATTCAGCCTTCGTCCTTAGCTTCGACCTCATGCAGTATTCATAATTTTTCGTTCACGGTACAGTCAGCACGTGCCTATTTGTCAATAACGAACGCACAGCAGTCTCTAACTTTTAATTAGAACATGGAGAACCATCTTTTATTTGTTAAATAATATATAAAAATCACATGAAGTTGTTCGTGCTATTCTGAAATAACTACCACTCATAATATTTTAAAAGTTTTCAAATTGGAATTAAGAAAACTTCCAAAACATCTCTCGTGCTCATTATTGTACCTGAATTCATGCAATTTCCCCTACAAACCAGGCAGAGTTATTAAATTTCTAGCGGCGTTTCTTTCTCATTTATTGGAGTCCTGGAACGTGACATATTTAGGCATGTCTGTGTGTGTGATAACTAAATAATTATATATATACAGTTCAGCTGATTTTGCATTTCCATGAGCTATACCAGGATCTGCTCTTTGCCTTTTGCCATCGAAACTTTAAATTATGTATGACGGGAAAGCGAAAACAATTCAGAGTATTTACATTAAGGTGTCTAGCTTTCTCGCTAGATCACAACATCCTGCCAACGCACAAGCTGCTGGTTCTTACGTAAAATTATGAATAAACTACTTAATTGATATTTTTGTTTTATATTAATGCTCAGCTGGAGTAAAAATTAAGAATTGCTTACATATAGTGCAAATGCAAAAGTTTAAGTACTCGTACTATTCCATTAATAGTGTAATCAGATTCCAGCGTAAATTTTGCCTCTTAGGCACTGCCCTTGTTTGAGACGAAAATATTTCTGGTTAAAAGTAAATGCGTTCTTCGACATTTACACACATAAATAATCTCGAATTAGCCAAACAAACATTATATTTTTTTAAATATATTGACTTCTAAGATATTGGGCAGGTGTTCGACAAATGTTTTTCAGATATGGTTCCCAAATCCACATCACCAAACCGCTTCTTGAGAAATTTGATTTCTATTCTAACTTAAAATTCCAAATTCACCATGGTGAAATTACCTTTTTTCCCGATAGGAAGGAAGAAATACCTGATATAAATGATATTCCCCGGTGCTGAGAATGTAACTGCGCCTTACTGAGAATCCTTCCCGTATAATTTATTCTGAACTTATAGAATTAAATGTGGCAATTTTTTCACTACTTCAATTGAATGGTTTTGTTATTTATGTTTGTCTCAAATCTGGAATATCGATCACTTTTTCAACACCTACAGCGAAATAAGGTGCCTTTTCTAAAGACAATATAGATCCTCGAAGTCGCAAAATACATTTTTGAAGCCAAGTGAATTCGGATACTCAAGGCAATTATGGCGTGAAAAAAATCCAATTCAGGCAGTTCCAGTGATTCCTAACTTTATCTTAAAAACATTAGAAATACTAGCTACTACCATTTCAAAATTAATCTATTCAAAAACTTTCATATATTTTATCATAGAATTTTATTTTATTTTCAAATTACAACGGCATGTTCAGAGATGCATGAATTTGATTCATAGACTTACCTTTGATGTTAAAAATGCGCTTCCCATTTAAAAGTACTGATATGGGGCAGAATTCTGCTATGTCTCCTTCCTTTCAGAGGTTAAACCTTCCAAGACTACGCGACGAATGGTAAACTTCGCCCATGCATCCGGGAAATGTTGTGCTGCCGGTGATTCGTTCAGACTCCTGTCCTATTGTCTTGAGAAGTGAACCCATCGGAAACTAGTTAGTGTATTGTAAATATTCTTAAAATTGAGGGACATTACTTACATCCGATCACAATACTACTACAAGAATCCTTTTCGAATTATTTTTCTGGATATCTGGATTTCTTCAGCAAAATAGTCATAAAATGTGTGGAAAATGCTTCCTCGACATCACCTTCGCCGCTAAATGATTTGCCATTATTGTGATAATAATAATAATAAATAAATATTTTATTTGTTATAGCACGCTTAAAGCTGGTGGGGGCCCGCTTTTACTCCTCACTACATTAACTGTTTTGGACACACTACACTGGACTCACGGTTGATTTTTACGGAGAACCCGGAGAAAAACCCTCGAATGCAGATAAGGAATCAACAACAAACCTGACTCACATATGGTGCCCGAGCCGGGAATCGAACCCGGGACCGCAGCGGTGAGAGGCGACTGTTTTACCACTGCGCCAACCTGCATGATTGGAAAGGTAACGCTTCTGATAGTTGTAAATCAGTTTACTAGACTAAAAACGTCACTTAGTCGCGACTAAACCTGATCAAACATTATACGCTCACAACAGTAAGGCACACATTATTTAACTATGTTATTGCCGGCTATCAGTTTCAAATCCCTTTGAATAATTCACTGTGTTATTGTTGAAAGCATGAATTGCTAACTTTAGCTCGACATTGAATTTTAACGACTTAAACCCTAACCTCGTACTATAGAATGCTCACATACTTGGACTTCGAGGATTAACCCTTTTAAAAGCGACATCCGCTGGTATAAGGCATTGGCAGAAATTATGGACATCAGCGGAAAGGTACTGCGGGCGCCATTTTAGCCGATTCAAAATGGCGGCTTATAGTGAGCGAGACTGTAGGTTCTACATATATAGACCTTCCAACGCAAAGAAAACCGAAACTTTCTGTGATGAAATAAGAATAGAGAAGCGGAACGAGAGTTATATTAGCTTAAACGTAGCCATTGTGATTAAAAAGCCATTTTTGGGATTTGTCATCTCTCCGGCGTCTGTCTGTCCAAGTCCAACTGCTTGGCGGCAATTATTTAGAGGAGAAAGGCCTGAAACCCAGTTTATATCCCAGCAAACATTGCAAGATTTAGGTTAACAAAACAAGATGGCGGACAGAAAGAAATATGGTGATGTTTCTCTCCTTTCTCGTCGAGTTTTCTTCGAAATGTAATCCTATATGGCGTCCTGGCACTAACATTATTTCGACAAAACTCAGACGTCTTTGGAAGTACTTTGGAGGAGTGTTATTGTACGTTTTATTGGCAATATGGATGCATTGAACACTGCTTTATTGACACCGAGGCGAACTTATTTGCCTCACCGAAGACTTGGCGAACTGTTGTACCTCAAACTGTGCATGGGTTCAGCCAGATTACAGACAACAACATGGAGAACGAGGAACATTTGAAGGGCGAAATGGACTTCTCAGGGAAGTACTTTGCCGACGATCTCAGGGATTGTTTGTGGCCTCAATACACAGTTTAATCCGTAAGTTATTGGTCTCGAGGCGAACTAATATGAAATCAAACTTAGAAAGTCTTCAAATTTGAAAACTTTTATGTTTTTCATACATTTTCTTATACGAATCGACAGCCATTTTAGACACTGATGCGCATGTGCGCCGCATCTTGTCTCATACTTCTGCCAATGGTTTCTTTCACCGAACTCAATCAACAAAGAAAGCGCTCAAGAAAGTGACACATCCAAGAGTTCAAATATTTATAAAAATGACATTAGGGGAAATGCGCGGTCTTGTTTTTGTTTTTGTTTGCGCCCGCGATTCTGGATGAGACAACAACCTAAAGGCTCGTTTACACAGGCGATTTTTGATGCAATTTTTTTCGCATCGCGTTGCATTTTTTCTCGCCGCAAATTTGCATCAAGTTGTATCGAGTTTCGAACATGCTCGAAACCAGTGCGATTTGGTGGCGACAAAAAAATACATCAAAATCGCCGCTAGTTTACACGTGCGATTTGAAAGTGCAACTTCGCTGGCGAGCAAAATTGCAGTCAGTGGAAATCGCCATAAAAATTGCACAAAAATCTCCTGTGTAAACGGGCCTTAATAAAGCATTTCATGACATAAAAAGAGAGAATTATATTCCGGTTTGCAGGAAACTATTTTAGAAAATGTCGAGTACTTCTATATACAAGTCCAGTCTCCTCTGGGAACAACTGCTATGCTCTCAAGAGATTAAATCTACTGAAATAGCCCTTTAATAGCTAGAAAACAGTCACGTGCAGATATATCACTTCAACGTTTACGGTTCGTGCGCCGTTGTACAAATCCTTTGTTTATTTGGCATATATTAGGGAGCGGTCATTAATTACTGCGGGGGGAGGGCCGGTAAAATATCTAAAACGAGGACCCAAAAATGTCGGCCCTCCCCAAAACATCAGCCCAAAAAATATTGGCCCTCCCCAAAACATAAAAAAATGACGGTTTTTTTTTTCAACAAAAGAGGAAAGCATTTCTTTTGTTTTACTCCTGAAAACCTCGTTATCAAGCAGAATGTTTGAGGTCTCGAACGTTGCCATTAGCAGCATCCAGCACGCGCTGATTGCTGGTTAAGGGACATTTCCAAGGTGGAGCTGAATGGTCGATTGAAGTAGCCTAAAAATATTGTAAAAGTTTCATTGTTAAAACAGGCGCCCAAAAATTTGTGACCCTCCCCAAATCGAAGCCCAAAAAACTTAGCCCTCCCCCTAAATTTACCGGCCCTCCCCCCCAGTAATTAATGACCGCTCCCTTAGTCAATGGTAGCCGGCGCCAGTTGTAACAAAACTGAAACTTGAACAACTGCGCATGGACCGTAAACTGGTCTATAACGGAATGAATTGAGCTTGTGATCCCATGAGAAAGGCTTTACTGGATGGTAAACAATCTTACGAAACGCAGTTTTAGAAAGATCGATAATCAACTGGAGGTGGAAAATAGCGATTTAGAAACAGGTTTTGCTAATAACACCACCGATCTCATGCCTTTGAAGACATGGTATTAAACGTGACACGATTTCAAAAAAGTCGCTGAAATACATTTCTCTTTTTCGGTAGCGACTTATGAAAACTTGCTATTCAGTTTGTATTCCTGCACTCAAACATCTTGAAATTTGGTAAACTTGGGTTTTAATCAGATTAATTTTCCACACTTACCCTTACATAATCGGTGCACATTTTAAGACTAACTGGAGAATAGAATGTTCTTTTCAAATCACAACTTGAACTTCTTTCTTCTTTCTCCTTTCTTCACGAAAGCCACCGATGCACGCTGCATGGAATGCAGTTGTAGATGGTTTTGTTGCATTAGAGCGGATTTCAATTGAGTATCGGAAGTATTTTGGTTTTGCGTTTACTAAGCTCTCCTATTGGCTGAGAAAGTAAACCAACCAATCAGATTCCAAAGTAAAACCAAACGCAAATTGGTTTTGCTTTTGCTTTGGTCTGTCATTCGCTCACAGGGAAGCCATTTATAAGTTACTTGTGATTACTCGCTCCTATGATTGGCTGGCTGTGGGTAATTTGCGTTTGGTTTCACTACACTCAACTGAAAACCGCTCTATACCCGAGCGAATGAAAACAATGAAAATACACGCCGATGTACTGGCGGTTTCACTGGAGAGAAAAAGCGAAATATTCAATGCCGTATTACTACAAGAGTGAGCATGCCACATTTATCAGTGTGGTAGGTACTGTTTAATAAACGAGCAGCAGTGCTTTATCACATTTTTAAGATCTGATATAACTCGAGTTTATTGAAGGTCTTCGAAAACGTTGATATATATACACTGCAGTCCCTTTCATAACGCGAACATCAGTGGAGAAACAGGGCTACACGCGATGAGAAGCCACACGGCCAGATAAAAAGAGATCAGGGAGAGACGCGAAAGAAAGGGACTTTGGAATTCGTTCTGAATTCTCCGTTGCTGGAAAAACTGAAAATTCCCTTTGGCTAAAATCAGTGTTGACAGGGCGTGTCAACATTTCGCATCAATTTGAGCCAGACCACGGACAGTTCAGAAGCATTCCACGCATGACATAAGTTACCTCAAAATCGATCACTACAAAGCAAGCCAAACATATATAAACCAGCACATTTTGTTTAATTCGCTGTCAAATTTAACGACATTTTCGTATGTTAATATTAAAATGAAATAACGTCTTTAGGATCAATCACGTTTGTATATTGACGTAATTGTGATGTTATAACGAATGACGCCTTTTAATGTCAAATTCTGCCATACCTACACATTTGAAATAAAACATGTTATCACAGCAACATAAATATGTGTTTTTGATTGCCGCAATTTTAAAGTCTACGATAAATATATGCTGAGTTATTTAGAACTGAAGTTTCCTGTGACGTCACATTTTCTGACGTCATGGGTCTGACATCGATCATGCTTTCTACATTGAAAAACCATAAAAAAGACCTAATTGCGGCTATTCAATATACAATAAGTACATTTCCTCGGTAAAACCCGAAAAATACTAAAATATTTATTTTTAAAAGACTTTTTAAAAGATATGACGTCATAATGACGTATCCTCTTTTTCACTGTTAATGTTAAAGTATTACCTCTCAAAATTTGAAAATTCTAAAAACATACGATTGTGGTAGCCTCCTCCGCAGGCAACTCCTAATTATAATTTTTTTTAATCGAGAAAAGATGTGAAACCGGGCTTCCTGTGGTAAGAGAGGGCCGAGCATGGGTTCGCCGGTTGCCGGATCTAAAACATATAAGAGTTGCCTGCGGAGAAGGCTACGATTGTGGGTACCGATTTCATATTAAAATTGCTAGACTGTCATGAACAACTATTTTAAACTCTAAAAGATGAATGAAGAAGTTATTTTGTAAATGGTTCTATATTGTATATTTTACCGAAATTCACAATTTAATAACGTTTCTCCCTCTTAACCAATCGAACTCGGGTTTTCGGTTGCTTTGTCGTCAACGTGATGAGAAATCGAAAATATGAAACTTATTGATGGTAAAGGTAATTGAAAACATTGAGAAACCTATTATAAATGGATACATGACGTAATTGTGACGTCATCAAGATGTCTACGGTAGTGCAAATCATCGGATTTTGTTTTGGTCATCCATCTTAATCCAACCACAAAAATTCAATATTCTACGTTAGAAACTTTTGAAAATATAGCAAAGTGATCAGAATTTGAGGATCATTTGTACCAACCGCGCGTGTTCAGTGAATGAAAAGCTATATGGCCGAATAGTTCTAAAACCGGAGCAGAAAGACTCTGTTTCGTCGCTCTTACAGGAAATTAAAAGACAATTATTCGCAGTAATTCCGACGAGTCCGGGAAAAAAGCCTTATTTTCCAGCTCTTTCAGTCTTGGCCAAATGCAAATCAAACGAAGCCACTCCAATTAATGGACTTTAGCATGTCGACTTCCACGAGGACGACTATTACTTAAAGTGTATATGAATTTAAAATTGCTAATTTATTTTATTATTTTTTAGTCTTCCCATAGTCATTTTGTGCAGTTAAAAATAAATTTGGAGTGCGCGAACTTTGTTCTTTTTCGTGTCTAAGTCGGGAATATCATACGATAATTTTTATGCTGTTAAAGATATGTTAATCACATGCGTGGCGTCAGTTGATTAGCACATTTATATTGATAAAAGTAAAAATATGGCCGACGGCAAGGTTTCCTTGAGAAAAAATATGACAGATGGCAAGGCCCCTCTAGTAAGACAAAATTAGAAAATTAGACAAAAACGCACTGAATGTTGTAGTATTTACGGAGACGACTGATAGATGACGTCACGCATGTGATTAGCATATCTTTGACGGCATAAAAAATTGTCGCACGATATTCCTGACTTTGACACGAAAAAGAATCATGTTTGCGCTCTCCAATTTAATTTTTAATTGCACAAAATGACTAAGGGAAGACTAAAATTTAAAAAAATTAAACATATATTTTTTAATTCATATACACTTAAACTGTGATTTGTCACTATCATTGAGGAACAGAAGGGTCCAACGAAGGTTCTCTATTAAATTTGACGAGGCAACAGCTTGATCGATATATTTGCTCGATTTAGTGTTTTCTTATTCTATAACAGCGGTCGTTTGTTTGGCTTCGCGCTTTAACGACATCAGCGTTTCGTACTTTAATTCGAGACTCAAACAACGCCACCAACAAAACCTAGAGTCCTGTCAATTCTGCGTAAAATACGGAACATGACCCCACAGCACACAAAGAAGTAACTAGCGGAAAGCCTTGTCCTTTCCAAATTAAATTTTAATGATACTGTACGCTACCCTCTGCCCGTATATCTACAGAAGAAAATCCAGCTCGTGCAAAATGCTGCCGCGAGCTTTGCGACCAACCGCTATTCTACTGAGAAAGACGTGCTGAAGTTGGTATGACTCCCCACTATAGAAAGGATCCAATTTCACCTACTCAGAAGTGCCCATCAAGCGATCCACAATCAGTCCTGGCCTGACTACCTCACCCTAAAGAAACATGAACCGAACAGGCAGCTGCGCTCTAGTTTAGCGCCACAACTAAGTGTGCCCCTCATAAAGGGAACGTTTCAAGACTCTACGGCAAAGTTATTTAACGAACTCCCTGCTAACATCAGATCATGTGTTGACCCAAAACCATACAATCGTCAGGTTAAACACATTTTAATGAACAGAGCAAAACATCGGATTGATTAAACCATTAGTATTTTCCCTTTTCAGTTCCTCCTATACATTATAGTCGTACATAGTTGTATATAGTTCACCATGGCGTGTATGGTTACCAACGTTTCCAGTGTTTCCTTTCTTTTTTTATAGTAATATAAAGTTGTAGCTGATGGTAATAATGCCTGCCTTCTATACACAGTAGTTGTACATAGTCGTTTATATAGTTCACCATAGTTTCCATAGTCCTTTTTTTATTTTCCTTATGTAATATAAAGTTGTAGCAGTTGTAGTAGTTATAGCAATATTTTTTTATATTGATCTCACAGATGTAAAGCTACTTAGTAGAGATGTTGTGATTAAACCATTATTATTATTATTAGATCGAATCGGATCGGATCGGAACGGATTGGACCGGACCGCACCGCACCGCACCGCACCGCACCGCATCGAATCACAGATCGGATCATGGATCGGATCACAGATATTACGTTTTTCCCGCCAAAATAAAACACATTACGACCAAGTCTGACAAAATGGCCGTTTATAGTTCGATATTTTGCTCACTCCTTCGAGTCAGGATTTATAGTCAGGATTTCGAATCAGGGTTTGGGGTTTAAATGTACTGGCATAATTTCGTGGAGATTTATATTCCATCACCCAGATCACCAATCGACAAAAGAAGTGGTTAGTCAGGAATAAATTAAATAAACGAAACCACAAATCAAAGTGTAAAGGGACATGACAGAGAGTTACCATCAGTTCGTGAGGCAGCTGTGCACTTCCGATGTCCATTAACATTGCATCCAAGACAGGACGGGTCGTTCCGATTTGCCGCTCCAACACGCTCCCGAAATGAGACGCGTGCAAATGGTTGAATAACCACTCGCATCCTTGTTCGGTGACATATCTCTTGATCCATCTCCATGAGCGCGTCATCCAACTCGGACTTTCTTCCGATGAAGTTGATGCCACGGTCGCACCTGAGCTTGGCTGCCGGCCTTCGAATCGCAACGAAACGCCTCACTGCGCAGATGGAAGCACTGGCGACCATTGCTTCCAGAACTTCGATGTGGACGGCCCTACTGCTGAGACATGTGAATACGAGTCCCCAGCATTCCGCGTCTGGAATATCAACGGGCCAAATACATCGAAGGCGACATTAGTAAACGGTGGGCTAGTGGCAATCCTATCTGCTTGTATGTCAGCCATGCGCTGTTCCTGCATTGCTCCTCTTAGTGTTCTGCAGACTACGCATGAGCTCAGCACCTGCACCACCATCCCGTGACCACCAACTAGCCGGTACCCAGCCTGACAAATAGTTCCATGGGTGGTCTGGCGTCCCTGGTTGTAGAATTTCTCGTGGTAGTGTCGAATCAGCAGTCTCGACAGGTATAGTGTCTCTTCGATAACAGCGCTGGCTCAAGCATGTTAAGGCATGGTTTGAACATGAAAACGAGGCTACAGCTATTTTCTTGAATAGAGTCACTTGAATTTGCTCAAATCCTAGAACAATGGTGGTTATAACTAATCTCAGCGTTTTAATCGTCCTAATATAAAATTGTGGTAAAATGTCTATCACGTGACCAAGCACGTGATCACAAAAAGTTGAAAATTAAACTAAAAACGGGGTGGTGCATTTTATATTTTAAGTAACGATTTTGTGTTTATCTGATTACACTTGTGGTTGACTTTAAAGATCAGTCCGGAATGGTTGACCCTGATAGACTGTTAAGGCGAAAATATAGAAAACAGGTCACGTGACCTATTCTTGGAACCAATTTTTGCCATTTATATCCTCTTCAGTGATAAAAAGTCAACCATTCCGGACACAGTCTCATTTCCCATAACAAGCTTAACATTTCGAATCGAAAATCTGAAACGAAACAATAACTTCCGCCACCCCATTTTGATTTCTTTGTTTATTAAGCCTTAAGGTCACGTGACCTTCAAAACACCAAAATACCGATCCTTAAACGTTAAGACACACGATTACCGTATTATTCCAAAGTTATAGGGTATTTCATACGTAAATGACAAAGATAGCGAATTTTGAATATTTTATCAGAACGGTTCAAAAGCCATGCCTTAACATGCTTGAGGGGTGTTTATAACTGAAGCTGAAGTCTGACGGGGGCAGGCGACCACCAACAAGGAGTAAGGCTTCCTTATCAATAAAGTGATCCAGACGATAAAGGTGGGACTTTCTCAGCACTCTCTTTCTCTCCATGCTTTGTTGACGATCATCAAGTCAGTTGTGGTTGATGATGTTTTGAGCATCTCTGTTTCGTTGGAAAACGTTTGTGTCTGCACTGCCTTTTTCATTACCGTTGTGGCCTGTCTGAGCTCGGCTGCTGTAGGAAATCGACGAACCCTGAGTTGCTTTGTAGTGTTGCTCTTGTTTACCGGTACAAATGCTCTTTTGTAGCTTGAACTCATTTACTTTTACAATTAGATTAGCGATAGCGCGCTGGAGGGAAGACGTCTGAATCTTTCTGATCCCAGCTCTTGGCTGTTGCTTACATCCATTATTCGGGTTACGACCTCTCGCCGGACTTCAGAGTAGTCTTCATCTAGATTACTTTCCTCGCTGCTTGGAAGGGGAATGGCTGAGGTCTCTCTTAGGACGTCTGGTCCACTTAACCACTTGGACTCTATTAATCTGTGGACGGTGATACCATGTGTTGCTATGTTGGCAGGATTGCAACTGGTGTCAATATATCTCCACTGATGTGGCGTCGAGACGTCACGAATCATCTGAACTCGGTTGGCCACGTTGGTATACGTAGAATCTTCGACTTTCATTCTGGATATAGCCAAGCAAGCCATTCATCAAATCTGGACCAGCTTGCAGCTTCTTGTTAAGGGACACACCCTTGTATTCGGCAGATGAGTCCGGCACGGCCCGGCACGCGTGGCGCTCGTTCATGAGGTATTTTCCAGGTGGGATGACAATTCACTAGGTAGGGCAGGGATGGCGTGACCTCGATCAAAAACGTTTGCCATGAACTGGAAGTAGTCTTTCTCCATCTGTGGTTTCCTCTTTAAGGAACGCAGCAGTCCGTTGAGACGATTAACAGCTTGGCAACGATTGTTAGGCATGATCACGTAATGTGAACGGAACAGTAGGGGAATCTTCCAGTTACCGCGCTCGTTCTTGTGAATGTCGTTCTTCAGAGTTTCTAGGAAGCGACGATCCTACCGTGAGAAATTGACCTCATTGTCATTAGCCGTCGCGTGGTAGATGTCATTCGCTATCTCATCTCCTCTGCTGTTCTCGTTGTAGCTCTCCTTGATCTCGAAGTGGTTTGGGCAGGAAACTATTTCGTATTCCGGAGCATCTCTCCCATCTCTCTCTTCAATATGAATGAGCTCGTTGGTCAGGTGCATATGACCTTGCTCGGCTGTGGAGACGATAGTGTGACGCGTATGAATGTGGACCGGCCCTCCAACGAAATCAAGGCATACCTGACCAGACACTCTCCAACCTAAGAGTAGATTCTGAGCCCCGGGTACTCATTTAGGGTCGTTCTTTAAAGCTGTTACTTTTAACAGTTCAGGTGCGTCTCGACCAATGAGAACCTGAATCTTGGCCTTGTGATCCAAGGGCGGAATCTCATCTGCGATATCTTGAAGGTGTGGGAACTCCCTTGCTATCTCTGTTGTGGGAAACTCGTGCTTATCTTGAGGAATATGATCGTACTCTACTGGCGTAGGCAGTTTCGATACTTTTCCGCTCATAGATCTCACCACCAATCCAGGAACACGATGACCGTATTTTACTTCTTTGTTTCCACTACATGTGGAAAGGAAGTACTAACTCCTCTGGCCCGTCTACTTCCAGTTTGTTGGCTAGGTCGGTGCTGATCATGGACGCATTATTTGATCATCCACAATTGCGTAGATCCTGTGGATTTCTTCCTTATCGCTCACTGTGGAAAACGTCTACTAGAACAATTTTGCTTCATGATAGTCACGTTTCTGTTCATTGTATATTGCTATATAGTTTGACTTAATCTCTTCGTCCTTAACTTTGGATTCCCTTTCCTTGTGCAGTAGCGCTAACGGACGGTTGCTGCTTCACTTGCCACACTTGATGTCAGCGTCGCACTCCGTCGCTCTGTGTTTTCCAGTTAGGCAGCGAAAGCAATTCCGGCTTTCCTAATCCATTATTCTTTTCTTCTACAGTCTTTCTACCAAAAGTTCATGGCCGACCTCTGCGCTCGTGAAATGAACAATACTTCTCCTTGACCGGTTTCGTATCATCGGCGACCTTCGTATTTGTCTTCAATACTCTTCTGTTATTGCCGACTTCAGGCTTGGGTGCTGTCCTTCGCCGTGGCCTCTCTCAGTGAGGCTTTTGGGCTTCGGCGTTCAGTACCGATTTCCTGCTAAGACGTTGGAGTGATTCTTCATTCTAGATTGGCTCTGGACCATAGAGGCGAAATCGTGAAACTTAGGGTAGGCGTCCTGGTGTTTTTCTGCGTAAAGAACAACCTCCTTTTCCCACTTTCAAATGATCGGAGAAAGTTCGGTAACTTTTCCACTATATGGAGCGAATTGCGTTTGGGTAATTCAGATACGAGAGACACGGTAGGTAGGCTAACAGTGGCTGTCGACGTCAGCACATAAGTCTATAAGCGCCTGAAGTTTGCTGTTGTCTCGTTCGGTGAACCTTGTTGCTTCGCCCAGGTTCTGCTGGTTGTTGCAGCAGTATAGCCGAACCGCCTCTCTAACTCCACCCAAACATCTCGAAGAACTGCAGTTGGATACCTGTGTTGTCTCTTGCGGAAGTTATGTACGACCTACTGAAACCCTCTCTCCGTGAAGTTTCGTAAATATAATAGTTTATTTCTTGTTCTGGAGACACGTCGGTATCTCTGATCATGGCCTTAAAGGCGCTCTTCCACGGGAGGAATAGCGTGACATCTCCCTCAAATACGTCCGAGTGACATTTTCGGAGATTTTGCCTTGCCATGCCTGCTACCAGCTGTTGGTTCATTGTCGTGAACGTGAAATGTCTGGTGATCGTTTCCTTGGGAGTTGACGTTATCAAGGACTGAATATTTGGATGACCTACAGCCCACCCTGCATTTGGAATGAACAACTCATGTTTACGAATAAGTTCGGGGCTTGGGGGTTTTCAGTTTTACTAGGGGTTGGGAGACAGGGGATTTATTTTTTTGTCTTCGGTTTTCTGTGCGAGTTTGGGAACACGGTTTTGTTCTCCTTTTCCTGATAGGGGATATCAGACCGGGAGGCGTGTATGATGGGGTTCTGCTGGTGCTTTATATGTACTCATGTTTGGGTTCGTTCTCTGACTTGTTGTTGTTCGTTACCCCCGGAAGGTCTATGCGTGTCCCTCTTTCCGTATGGAACCCTCTATATAGCTTTTAATCTGGCATTGGCCATCACTACGTTCTTATTGGCGGCAGACGCATGTACTCAGGCCTAGCCTCATTCTGAAGTTAAACATTCTTAAATACCAGCGAGAAGATGGAAAATGCGAAACTACAACAATACGCAGAGTTGTGAATAGCCCACCTTCTCGCTGGTATTTATGAATGTTTAACTTCAGAATGAGGCTAACCCTGCGTACATGTGTCTGCAGTAATTGCATTCAGCAGTAATTTTCGAATACGAAACTGGACTATTCCAAACCCGGCATATCACAAAACGTTGCAAAGTTTGCTGATCTCTGTAAATGCCTAGCCCGCGTTGCGGCTCTGGAGTAACGGAGCGCAGCAAGCGGAGATTAGGGGGATTGGGGCGAGGAAAAAAAGAGAGGGGGGAGGGGGTGGGAAGCAGAGGAAGAGAGAGCCTGCCGGCAAGCCATGGTTATTTTGATAACTCTCGGCCTCAGAAGGCCGCGTATTGCTATTGGCTAAATTGCGTGATTGACAGAAATCATAAAATTTTATTCATGCATGGCATGCGATAAGAGCAGAAACCAATTGATATGGCGACAAACATACCGAAAATCCCTCAGCGATGAATTTAAAGAAAGAATCGGAACTTCACAAGCGTCTTGCTTGTATTGTCGTCGACAAATCACACACGGTTGAAACATGGACCGGTGTTCGAGGAACAGGCTTGTGCTTCCGAAAATACGAGCTGCGTTGATGATTTTGTAACGCTGCGTGGATGGTTTTAGCGCTTGTTTTGGCAGAACTCAGTTCGTTCCGGTGTTATTGTGGTCGGCAGTGTTCTTTTCTGATTTGGTGGCGACTTTATACAGCTCACTTTATATTTAGCGGCAACGAATCTGTTTATTTTTATCCTGCAAACTTTCTCGAACAAAGGTGTAGTTCTCTACTTCCTTCCACAGGAACGACAGACTCGCCCTGATAGAGCAGCAGATTTCGGAATATGAAGACCAATACTTGTGCAGGCACCAACTAGAATTAAGCCTCGGCTCTCTTTTCTTTCTGAACTTGAACATATTCTCGCCGTGGAAATATTTGAATTCCCAAACGCTACTTTAAAACATACATTACATATCCTGCAAAAGTCATTAACATTTACAGGTTTGGGTTTAGGCCCTGTCTTCGCATGTTTTTTCGGAGTTTCAGCTGACATTCTCCAAGTTCGTATAGTTTTTGTTTTGAATTTTACGCTCAATTCCTTGAGATTCCACGCGTGAGTTTGACAGATATTAAACATGATTTTCACTTCCACCGTATGATTGGATGAATCGATTGAATGACTTACTAATTGTATTTTTCTAAATTAGTGGGTGGCTCTCTCTTCCTCTCCTCTCCCTCCCCCCTCTTTTTTCCTCGCCCCAATCCCTCTAATCTCCGCTCGCTAATCTCCGCTCCGCTGGCTACTCCAGAGCCGCAACGCAGGCTAGTAAATGCCCCACTGTTAAGTTGTTAAACGGCCCATGTATGCCCGGAGATGGGTTGGAAAGGTTTCGAATTGACTGATACATTATAGTAATGAGATTATTCTATCGGTAGGAATTATAGAAATGACTGTAGGAATTACTAATTAGAGCGGTTTTCAGTTGAGTGTAGTGAAACCAAACGCAAATTACCCACAGCCGGCCAATGACAGGAGCGAGTAATCACAAGTAACTCATAAATGGCTTCTCTGTGATCCAATGACAAACCAAAGCAAAACCAAAACCAATTTGAGTTTGGTTTTACTTTGGATTCTGATTGGTTGGTTTACTTTCTCGGCCAATAGGAGAGCTTAGTAAACGCAAAACCAAAACACTTCCGACACTCAATTGAAATCCGCTCTAGCTCTAAACACCCTAAACCCTGGTGGAGAGTTAGGGTTAGGTTTGGGGTCAGGGTTAGGTATTATGGTTGTAGGAATATGACGTCCCGTAGGAATCCAACAAATTCCTACAGAAGTAATAATTATGTTACTTATATAGAAATAGGTCCGATAGATTACTTAACATAAAATGCGTTTTCAACATTACAAATTATCACTACCATTATGAGTTTATTCAGTAAGGCTGTACGAACAAAACATAGCTTTTGTACATGTCTGTAAATAGTTCATAAAACTTGATAATCAACCACTGAAGTCGGCCTGAAGTTCAAGTGTCGACAACACGCGATTTATTTCATTTTGTTGCCAGATATTCGCTTTGCAAGGGCCTGTTTACACGAAGGGGGGTTCACCCTAGCACTAGGGCTATCTTCGTTGTATTGTAATCCCTCAAGACTGTTTGGCATATCGACAACAACAGAGGTAATCGGCTAACTCTGTTGCCACCCAATTCAGATCATGTGACGTAAACAGATGTTACTCTGGAGAATTGACTCTTTGAAAATTTTATTCAGATAGGCATGGCTGTATTATGATTAGAATGAAAAAGGAACAATTCACCAGAGTAGCATCTGTTTACGTCACATGATCTGAACTGGGTAGCAACAGCGATAGCCGATTCCATCTATGCTGCTGGTCCTAGCAATAGGACTATATTTATTGTATTGTAATCCCACTAGACTCTTTTGCATATCGACAACAATGCTGCTGGTCTAGGGCTATCTTCATTGTATTGTAATCCCTCGAGACTGTTTTGTATATCGATAACAATGCTGCTGGTCCTAGCAATAGGACTATCTTCATTGTATTGTAATCCCTCTAGACTCTTTTGCATATCGACAACAATGCTGCTGGTCCTAGCACAAGACTGTTTTGCATATCGACAACAATGCTGGTCCTAGCACTCGGGTCAAACTCCCTACATGCCCTAAACCGGAGTGAAATGAAAAGAGCAATTACTAAGCCCAACTCGTAGATGCCTCCACACTTCCTTGGTCTGATAAAACACTCTGAACGTCCTCATTATCAGGCTGCTCAGGATAGTCGTCATCGAATATATCATATGCATCAATGTCATCATCTCCTTCCAGCATATCGAAGAAGCTTCGAACTTCTTCGTGCTCCCCCCACGGGTTAACCTCGTTCTCGTCCGCCTCTTCCTGAGCCTGTTCGCTATCTTTCTTGGCTCTGTTAGCGATTGCTACTGTCTTTTGAACAAGAACCTCTCTTATCTCGTCAAGAGTTCCTGGGAGGCACCAACCGTCCTTTTCCACGCACTCCGTTTCCTATAGAGACATAGGGGAAAATATTTTTTTATACAACAACTTTCTGATTGGCTGATTGCCGTTCACTCTTTTCACCTGGTGGCCATCTTGGATTCAAAGCGAGGCAATCCTTTGTTTTTGCTAACTTTAGCCACAGGACACCCAAGCTTTGTTTGCGTTTTAAACGAGTATCTGGTTATATTGGTTAGACCCGAGATACTGGAATAAAATCAATGAAAACTTGCCTGAAGTCCTTATCTGTTCTTCATTTGGTTCTGTGTGCAATTTCAGCAAATTCTGTTGAGTTTTTCCTTGGACCTCTCCACCTAAAAGAGAAGGCCTCTTACGAACCCTTATCATTTAAAACACAGAGCTTGGGTTCCCTGTGGTTTATCCTAGTAAAAATAAAGGATTTCCTCGCATGGCCACCGGACGAAATGTTTGAATGGGAATAATAGGACTTACTGTTACTTTGGCTGTTTCCTTTGTTCTACTAAGACCAATATATCCCATATCCCCTCACTTTCTTTGTCCTATATACTCCCCTTGCCAGGAGCTCATTACCAGGAGCGTCCATCTTCCCCACTGTGTCTGTACCCCAGCACAGAGGTAGATGAGGCTATTTTAGCATTGCGTTTCGCGCGAAAAAGAACAAAGGTAGGCTATTCTTAGCCAATCAGATAGCTAACATCACTTCTCATTATTATTCATTATCATTCTTCTCACTTTCAACGCGGGAATTCGAATTGCTGGTTTTCACTCAATCCCTAGAGGTGCCCCAACAAAAGAAGCTAACGAGGAATCTATTGTTTAAGGGCACCAACATGGCGGCAACCTCTTTTCGCGGGAATTTCGAATCTAAAAATAGCCTCATGTACTCCTGTGCTGGGGACCCAACCCATAACAGAGGAACGCTCCTGGTAATGGGCTCCTGCCCTTGCTTATTATCAATGCGTTAACACATATTCTCTTGCATATTATCAATGCCTGAACACATATTCCCCTTGCAATTTAATGTCTATTCCCTTCGATTTATTCCCTCACGCATCTCCTAGTAACTTAGAACTATTGACTTACTTTTTACCTACAGAGAAGTAACATGAAAGAAGATAGAAAAAAAAACAATCGAACTAGAACCCTCGCTCTCGTGACTTCTAGTCCTCTGTACTATCCACTACACTGCAAGCTACGTTGGTTGAAAGAGTCGAGAGAGAAAACAATATGAAGCCTTGTGAACAGTAATTATATGCAACTATGCACACAATTATATGATTTATGAAGAGATATATTATGGCGTAGCACGAGAAAACCATGCCAGTGTGAAAATAAGCATTATATTGGCCTTCCGCTCGGGGCTGCGCCCTCGTGCGCAACCCTCGTGCGCAACCCTCGGTGAATAAATCCCATAACCCCTCGCTCCAGGCCAATGGACCCTTTGCACGTGATGTCATAGCCGCCATGTTGGTGTACAGTTAACAATAGATTCATCGTTAGCTTCTTTTGCTCTGTACACCAACATAGCCGCCATGCCCTTTGTCATTTGAATCACTGGGGATTGGGTGCAAACCATCCATAACCCTTGCATACCTCGGTAGATTACGTGTACGCTCGCGCAAGATTGATTGCGTGATAGTGCGCGCGCTGGAATCACCCCCCCCCCCCCCCCCCCCCCCCCCCCCCCCAAGTAATCTGATCACAGTCTCTAGCGTATCGGGAGGATACATGGATGACCTCAGTTTTTGTTGCATGCGAGACCATTGGCTGTACACCAGATCATGATGTCATCGGTGCAGGCCTCGAGTTTTGACAGTTCCGCGGTGCGATTGAGAGAGTTCAATGACACGTAGAGCTGTGTATCGTCTGCAGACATTATACAGCCCAATCCATGAGCAGTTATTACATCCTCAAGTGGAGCAAAGAAAAGCGATAACATGATTGGACCTAAAACAGATCCGTGAGGGACACCATAGCGCAGTGATCTTTCAGACGATCGAGTGTCCTTCACCTTGACCGACTGGGTACGACCGACGAGGTACGATTGAAACCATTCTTACTAGAACTGTTCCATTTATACCGTATCGATGCCGAAGCCTATTCAAGAGGACCGAGTGGTCGAAATTTGTCGTGAAATCCACAAGTTTAACCATGCGATGACGCAAGACGTGGTAAATAAGAGGACATACTAACCGTCATAAATAATGCATCTCGCTCATAGTCCTCCTTTGACTCAAGAAACACCTAATCTCATCCAGACTGGTTTACGCCGTTTTACGGAAAACGGTCAGATTTTTGGAATTTTAAAATCTCTCCGCGGACGCGAGGCCAAATAATTTTTTTTTTCTTGATAATTAAGGTAAATTCCCGAGTTCATAGAGCGGTTTTCAGTTGAGTGTAGTAAAACCAAACGCAAATTACCCACAGCCAGCCAATCATAGGAGCAAGTAATCACAAGTAACTCATAAATGGCTTCCCTGTGAGCCAATGACAAACCAAAGCAAAACCAAAACCAATTTGCGTTTGGTTTTACTTTGGAATCCGATTGGTTGGTTTATTTTCTCAGCCAATAGGAGAGCTTAGTAAACGCAAAACCGAAACACTTCCGACACTCAATTGAAATCCGCTCTAGCTTGACAAACGCGTTTGAATTCGGCAATGCGACAGTCAATAAGTTATGGCACAGGTGTTTTCAATCCGCGAACATTCTTGTAAATAGAATGTCTATATTTGCTAGAAAAAAAAAGCTTAATCTCTTTCTATATTTAAAATAATGTTGCAGTGGTTGACTCGAAAGCTTTCGCTCCTTCGACCACTGCGCACATTTTTATTATTTATTTAATCTTATAATTTAAAGTATCTTTTTACAATTGCCTATCTTTGTATATGCAATTATTGTTGTAAATGTGCGAAATAAAATGAAACTGAAAAGTGCTAGACTTCATCCTCGGAAAATTGAACTTGGAAACATCCTATCATAAGGACTAGTATCGTTTAATTCTAAAGTTTAAGAACTTATTCAGGAAATGTGTAACCTGAGTATCAGGCCCTTGGGGAGGGGGGAGGGGGGGGAGAAGGGAAAGAAAGAAAAGAGGGCCTGACACAAATCCATTCACTGGCTAGAATCTGGATGTTGCGCTGATTGGATAAAAAAAGAAAAGACTCAAAACCGAATATGAACGCGAGCTTCACGGCCGTGAACACTGCACTAGCGAACTGAAATCTATCTTTTACTGACGATTTAAATGGATTTCATAAAAGCATTGGAAGCCGCTTAACAATTCTTACCAAATATTATTCTTAAGCCTGCACAAAAACTGTCTCGAAGGCATGTTTCTCGAAAGAAACTGGACTTCCTGCGGAGTGTTGCCGGCGGGAATTTTATTCCGATCTTCTCACAGTTCTGGAAACCGAACAACAGGAGAAACAAATATCGTCGCCGTACGTCATTGTAGCCGTCAGTCAGGTCAGTCCTCTGAAGCTGATAAAAACACAGCAAGTTGAAGAAGGTTCGGCTTGCAGCGAGGGAACTTTTTCACATTTAAAACAAAACGAAACAATTCCCACGGAAACATAAACTTAACTCAAAACCTTCGAGAGAATTATAGGCTTATTATCCTTGAAGGAACAACAGAACTCTGTGTTAGTCGTACGTAGCACAAAACAGATGAAATATAATACCATATTAAAGTCCAAAATTTTCTTTACAGAGAGTCCGGACACAAGTTCAGTGATTTTTATATAAACTGACGATCCTCGTGCACATGTGGGATGGAAATTGGAGCCCAAAATTACACAGAATGATGAAGAAACAGAAGTTGTATGGACTTATATTTATATAAATGCTAAAACTGAATCAGTGACAAAACACAGCAACACTTATGTTCAACAGTTCAGTTTGCCTCATGGGCCGGTTTTCGTACCAAACAAAGTTTACGGGAGATCAAGACGTGATGGAAGAAAGGGGGAAAGTTTGGATTTATCTTTAAAATCTAGAGCTACAAAGTATGGATGTCATCACTCGGATCATCAGTTGTTTTGTGCATTCTGCTTTCCTAGGACTAGGATGTCGATTCGTGTGTCATCACCACCTCATGCGGTTGTATATACGGACGGCAGATTGTTGTCATCTATCAGATTGGCTAAGCTACATGTACAATCGCTGGATTTCAAAAAGAAACAATGGTGGCCAATCGAATAACTACAATGCAGTTGATTTCTATTAAGACAATTAGACTACATTCTCTCAGTTAAACTGCTTGTATGGCTAATACTAGGAGCAACATGTATGATTCTCATCAACAATCAGCCAACAGTAACTTTGAGCTTGTAGTCTAATTATTGTTAATAATAACAACAATAACATGACAATGAGGACGACGATGATGATGATTGATGATGATGGCAACACCATAGGACATTTGCATACCATTAGCACATTAATAATAACAATAACAATAATGACACAGCTGGCACTCCAAGCATTGTCATGGTACTTAGTTACCTGGCCATCGTTAGCTGAGATGAGCTTCTGAATCTCAGGAACATGCAAGTCACACAGCTGATAAAACATCTGTTTCTGTTTTGGCAGTCGATCAGAAGTGAAGACATATGGGATGTCTTGTTGTGTCTTCTCCTCTGTTGGTGCTGTGTGTAGCTGTACTTGATATCGTCCTGGAAGGGTCTTTTTAAGGCTTGGTATCCCCAGGTAGACATTTCTTTTATTGGGAATCGGTAGATTTTTACCCTCCTTTCTTGCACCAATCCGAAAGTCGAGCACCTGATAACTGAAAATAAATGTTGTAAAAATCATTAATAATTTATAAGGGTACTGTGAGCTGAATAATAGTACCACACGATGGCCTCTGTAGATCCCCTTGTAAAATCCATTAATTAATAATTCATAAGGATGCTAACCAAACCAAATGCAGCATTCGAGTGATATGGATACCTCTGTAAATCCTAATACAGAAGTGATTAGATATTTAGTCCGTACTTTGACAGACACTAGCATTTGTTTGATAGAGAACTGATTAATAAAACATCACACTGTTGTGTCAGATATACAGATAATGATGTTTTAATAATCAGTTCTGTATCAAACAAACACCATGCTAGTATCTGTTGAGGGGAGGTCTCACAACCCATCAATGACTTTCTCTTTCCCGTGTTTACTGAAGCATAGAGACCACACTGCGCATTTCTGTGATGCAAGCCATATATAGAGCTGCATGAACTCTAGTGTCTGTTGAGGGGAGGTCTCACAACCCATCAATGACTTTCTCTTTCCCGTGTTTACTGAAGCATAGAGACCACACTGCGCATTTCTGTGATGCAAGCCATATATAGAGCTGCATGAACTCTGCATGAACTCTAGTGTCTGTTGAGGGGAGGTCTCACAACCCATCAATGACTTTCTCTTTCCCGTGTTTACTGAAGCATAGAGACCACACTGCGCATTTCTGTGATGCAAGCCATATATAGAGCTGCATGAACTCTGCATGAACTCTAGTGTCTGTTGAGGGGAGGTCTCACAACCGATCAATGACTTTCCCTTTCCCGTGTTTACTGAAGCATAGAGACCACATTGCACATGTCTGTGATGCAAGCCATATATAGAGCTACATGAACTCTAATTTTTACATATTCCATCAAAATTTCATATACTGGTTATTTCATGGTTTTCTATGGAATATGACCCAAAATTCCATGAGAAATTCGTGTTATTTGATATCCAATAACCATATTATCCAATAAATAACAAATTTGAGTGAACATTTATCATGAAAACAAAGTAGCTTACCGGACGATAGACTGCAAAATTTCTGGGAAAACAAAAGTTGAGTGGCAGACACGTCTGCAGACTATAAAATTATGTGAGGTCAACATTCTTGATTTTTTATTGGAATTTGTTTATAGATAAGTGTGCAATATAAATTATAAATAAATAAACATTAAATAATATAGTTTACAACATTCACATCCATGTTGTATCAGCCTATTGTTCCATATTATACAGACTTCAAAAACTCATGAATACTTCATGGGCATTTAGTCCTAGCTATATCAGATCAAGCAAATCAGTGTGCATGCATCTTTATACCTCATAACATCTGAAATTCTTTATAGAAAGGTTATCCTCATTAAAATTCTTCATAATTATAAACAATTTTTTGAGAATAACAATTTACACAGAATTAAACAGTTTCCTCATTATGCTGCATTAATTGGCCAGAATGTGTCACTGAATGTTTTTGAAGCATCCAATAAACTCGCAGCACATATTTTATGAAGTCTAAAAACACTCCATCCTGTCTTTAAATCCCGACAAAACACTAAGTTGCTCTGTTATTAAAACAGTGCATAAACTTTAAGTAACATTTCAAGAATAAATTCCCTTACACTTTAGCACTGGGCTCCTTCTTTGGATTATACCCTAGTCTAACCCACAAAGTCCTCCATGGACCATTTAAGTAGTAGAAAGCAGCCAGTGATAACAGCTGCTTCATTCTCCCATTGCTGACATTGATGTGATACAGCAGGGCATTCCTTGACCATATGGGACGCATGCTAAAGAGTCGTTGAATAACCTCTTCTTGGCCATCTTTGACGCTTGCTGCATATTTGATAGCTTGTTCATGAGGTTTGCTGGGCACATCTTTATTTTCAAATGGAATAGCCATGGCAAAACCTCTGTCTGACATTCTGAGTCTCAGTGGATTCCTTTGCAATGGTTCACTATAAAAATCATGCACAAACAAAGTTAGAGTTCATAGTCTGTGGCAGTTACAACTTACATGTACAACAACATCAACATCTTTATTGGACCTGGATCAATACTTCTACAAGTATATTGTTGTCGACTGCTCCAACAAGATTACATGTACATGTAGGTTTAAGGAAGTTGATTTGAAGAATAGTTATTTTAAAATGGTGGCACATTTTTTTGAAGCATAAATTAATATAATTGCATATATATATTAACATGGATTCAGCAAATTTTTCTTTAGTACGTGGGACACACACCGATTACATTTTGGAGCTAATCTTTCCTCCACATATAACTTACATGTACATTGGAGTAGAAAATGTTCCACATCTTCAACATTAGTTTCATAGAAGAAACATTGTCTCTAATATGATATATGACTGTCATCTTATACCCATCCTTTTCAATTGCTAATTAAGTCATGGTCAATGCTATTCTATGTTTGAATTTTTTTATATGATATTGATCAAATAGTTACAGGACCTCATTAGCCTGGGGGGTGGGGGGTACTCCCATATATGGACTATACAGGGATGATCCGCTGGACAGGGTATGGTTTTTCGAGTTTCTGATCTTAGACAGGGTATCCATTTTCATATCGACAGATCTTGAACAGGGTATGGTATTTATCTACATGTAGTGCCGTTATTTAGCCTAGTGCTTGATGAAGACTTATTTAGTTATGACACCATTATACAAGATCACAATAAACACTGACATCCAAGTATAAATAATTTGTTATTTGTCTTATAGAGGGAAAATTTTAACACTAATCTTTGTCTTGAACAGGATATGGAAAGTTGAGTTTTTTGTCTTAAACAGGGTAAGGGTTTCAGAGCCACAGCGGCACACCCCTACCCAACTTTGGGTAGAGTACCCTCCCCTCCCCCCCAAGGCTCATTAGACCTCATATATTACATGTATATAACATAAATGGGGATGTGCCATTGGATAGGGTATGATTTTCAGGGTTGTTGTCTAACAGGATATACATTTTCACTATGTAGCATCTTGCATGGGGTTATAAGAATACACTATTCATCATTGAGAAATCTTGAATAGGGTATTTGATTTTATTACTTTTACCAGAACTTGATGTTTTCATTCTGGAACGTCCACGAGTCAACACGTGATTCACTTATCTTTTATAGGATATATTATTTAGGTTGTAATCTTATATACATGTACAATGTAGGCAGGGTAAGAAGAAAACAATGAACTCCACTTGTTCATTGGACAAGTGAGGTACTGAATGTACTTTAATACAAGTCCACCACTTGGATCTAGTTGTCCCTCAGACATACATGTATTACAATAAAATCTTTAGGAATTACAAAATAACATTCTATGCCTCGCTGATCCATCATTATTAACTACATGAATATATGCTTATAGAGGGAGGACGAATAAATACAACAATTGATATTACCCAACTGGGTCCCAGGCCACCATCGCAATGCCATGAAACAAAATGGCAGATATTTAGAACACACTTGTGATTTACAAAGCCTCTAAAACACTTTGATGAAAGGTCATTTGTTTAATACAACTGAAAAAGTAAAACGGGTCTATGTATTGATTCTCCAAGGAAAATACATTGTTAATCATGTCCTGAATGTTAACTTGTCCAAAGGACAAGTAAAATCAATATCACACTTGCCCTGCAAAGCATAAATTACATGTACTTGTCCAGGGCAAGTGGACACTGTGACACTGTGTTTGTCGCACCCTGACAGGGTATTGAATTTTCAAAATTTGCTGTCTTAAACAGGGTCAGAGTCAGTCTCATGAGTAGCACCACCCTCTACCAATATGCACTTCTACTTTCAATGAGAGAATAATAATATAATTATTTCAAAATGTACATGTATGGGTTTGAAGCAGATTTCATATGAGTGGGGAAAAGATATACACACAGCAATTATAAGAGTTGAGCTGTTACGTATACATGCTGTACATGTATTAAAGTATAAGCCAAACCATGAACTTACAATGTAATTGAATTATGATTGTATAAAGTTCTGACCATATGCACCATTTACTGTACAGTGTTAATGTATTAATGGTGACTGGATGAGAGGAACAAAAACAGTACTAGTGAGGAAGCCTGAATAACAGTACATCAATCAGCAGATTATCTGAAGGTCTGAATGGTAAGGGAAGTTTGTTTAAAATGATGAGGAGGAGGTATGAATATATTAAAGTGGGGGGGGGGGGGGGGGGGCACTGTAGTAATATAACCCTATTACATCTGATTGACAGTTGTCTCAATGTATTAATACACACTGTCTCATGTATATATTGTATTGCACACACTCACAGAGTTCACCAAGCATGCATTAAATACCAATTGCCTTGAGCACTTATATACATACAGTACACAGTATATTACAGGGGCTCTTGAAATGGGATTTTTCACAGCTACAGTACAGCTCAAAAAGAATTCACGCGCAAGAAGTGCCGCAAGAACTTCTTGCGCCGCAAGAAGTTGATAACCCGCTTTTTGCGGCTACACCGCAAGAACACGCAAGAAGTTTAACAAGTTGATAACCCGCTTTTTGCGGCTACACCGCAAGAACACGCAAGAAGTTAATAAGTGTATAACCCGCTTTTTGCGGCTAAGACATTAGAACACGCAAAAAGTTTCAAGTCCAATGCAATGTACTGTAAGAACTTCGAGATGCGAGTCAACGCACGCTAAATTTGCTAATTCAATGGGCCAATATATGAGTAATTTTCCCACTAAAGGCAAAGTTGATCTACATGTATAAGCTCTCCTTCAACCAAACCTCGCTCGATCTTAATATAACAGTAGTTCAAGAACAAATCTGTTATTTTAGTAGCGGAGTGGAGTACGTCCCATCAAAGTCTCGTAATTTATATCTCGCCAACACAGCACTCGCTCTATACAGATGAGCCAGTATCCTTCCAAAAATTCCTTCTATCATGGACAGAAGACATCATGAAGAACCATGCCTTTATCAAAGTCACATTGTAGATGATTGTATTGCTTAACTCTCCTTGCTCGATGGATCACATCTACTTTTAACTTAAAAGGAAATATTTCACATACGTTCCCTGTAGAATGTGAACCTCGATCTACAAAATGTAAGTACACATGCAGTTAAACAATTTGTTATATTTGCAGTTGTCCATCAGCGTATCTTACACACCAATACCAACAGATATTAATTTACACAATTCCCGTAAAAAGCGGTGAGTTTCGAACCCTTTGAATTAATTTGAACTTCTTGCGGTTGAACTTCTTGCGGGTCTAACTTCTTGCGGTTAAGAAGTTCTTGCGGGTCTAACTTCTTGCGGTTGATAATTAATTATAAGCGCAACAAGAAGCGCAAAAAGTCAACTTCTTGCGTCCGCAAAAAGAAGTTCTTGCGCGTGCATTCTTTTTGAGCTGTACTGTACATGTATATGGGAGCACAGCTAGCTGGCACTCAAAATTAAATGAACTTTCCGTGTTTTTGTATATAGTAACTCAATGCTGTTACTTACATGTACAGTGTGAGTACTGTAACCGAGGCACTTCGACAAAAACTAAGTACATTGCAAAAAGAAAACAAATAATTCCAGCTTATGAATCTTAGTATAATAATTAATCCACAATGTATTCTTCATTCAAAAGACTACAGAACTTAAGTCCGCTAACTTTACCTTATACTGGATCAAAGCTTGTCTTGAGCATATTGCTATTGTCTTGTACTCGACACTGATTGGCTCAAGTAACCGTAAGTTGGAATGCTTTGTTTTCTTTCTGCAATGTGATTGGTTCTCGCTGTCTATGTGGTCCTGGTTACAGTAGTCAGTCACAGTAAAGCCCAATCTCATAAAACTTGCTCAACCACCAAGGAATGCCACCCAACAATCTCAAACCTTTTATCTTGTTCCTCTGCTGGTCCATCATCGCTCTGTCCAGTTGGAGTTACCAGGGCATTTCGTTTGAAGCTGTAGTTCACAGGCTTCTCTTGTCTGGAGAAAACTGGAGGAAGGACATGAATAGGGTGATCTTCATCAAGCAAGTCAAAGCCCCTCACTCTCTCAAGAGGATCAGGGACATCACTTGACAAATACTGGAAATCTGCCATGCATTCAAATCTGAAGAACCACAACAAAGACAGGAATTACAAAATTAGTTTACTATTATAATGCATTTGGTTGCTTTCGCTCTTTACCTGCCAACAATTAAATTAAGTCATAAATTTCAGCGAGGTAGAATACTTGACCTACAGTACATGTACAATATAATTGGTATACAAAGTACATTTCCAGCCATAACTTAAACTTTGATTACCTCAGAGTCAATTTTCTAAACAATCATTTTGTAATAAAGGCAATGTTTTGTAATAATGGTAATTTTTTTTAAACTTAATATGCACAGTATTATGTCAGTTGTAACATTGCACTACATTTTGACCTTTTGTCATTTTGGACTAGTCATTATTTTCGAGGGCCAATTATCTTTTTTTGGGAGTTGGGCAGGGGTGTTACTTTTGGGAGGGCCATTAATTTTGGAAATTAATAGAAGAGTTCCAAAATCAATGTTACTTTTGGGGAGGCACTACTTTTAGGGTGCAGTTACTTTCGGAATGCTATCATGGTACATGTATCTTATTAATATTTGGACATCACTTGATGCAATGTACTGGTAGTTATGCTTTGCTAGAATTTATATGCTATTATTCAGGGCCGGGTTGTTCGAAGCAAGGTTAACTTTAACCCTAGGTTTAGTGCTAAATCTGTAATTATAATATGTACAGTTTAACCCCGGGTTAGCGATTTAACCCTGGGTTAGCGCTTAACCTTGCTTCGAACAACCGGGCCCAGGGCTTTACGTTTTACATTAAGCAGCTGGTGACGGCCCCATCATGTAGTTAGTTGCTGGCGATAATCGCAGGTTACTTTCGGAATTCTACGGTATCTTATTTAGACATCACTTGATGCAATGTGCTGGTAGAACTACTTTACGCTTTGATAGAATTGATATGCTAATTCAGGGCTTCAAGTTTTACATTAAGTACACTGTAGCTGGCAACCATCATCTACATTGTAGTTAGTTGCTGGCAATAATCGCAGGTAGCTAGTTTCTAATGACAGCCCTGCACTCCAACATCAGTGTTGACAAATTAGATTTAATTAAATCAACTAGATTTAGTAAATTTAGTTGACATCACCTAAATTTAAATGACTCATAATTTTATGCCACTAGTCCTCAGAACCAGAGGAGATAATTGGACTCGCAGTTTGATTAGACAAAGTGTACGTTTGTATGAATCAAAGGTTATATTTTCAAAATTGTAGTTTAATAATACATGTACATTCACAGGGCTTGATATTATCTTTTTCCCAAGGTACATGACATACACATTGTACCAGCTGGTGACTAAACAAAAATATGTGGTCGCCAAATCATAATTTTAAGCTGTGGCTACATTCTTCTAAAAAAAACACAGCTTAATCAATGTTGTACCCATGCTACTTTTTCAAGAGAAACTGCAAAAAAAAAATGGTGCCTTAAGCTGAACAAGGTGATCAATAGACCTAGTCAGCTTGCCTGTTTGTTGCCCCATTTCAGACCATGTGATAGTTCTCCAGAGAATTCAGTGCTTGTTTTCCAATTATAGAAACTGGTACATTTCCTCTTGTGATACAGAAAAACAAAAAAGCAGTACTCAAGGGAAAAGTCAGGTGGTCTGAAATGGGACAACGAACAGGCAAGCTGCATGACTAGTGGTAGGTCTATTAGAAGCTGATTGGACTTTGTTTAAATTCTTTACAGGAGCTAGACTGGTTATATGGAGTTGCAGTCTAGATTGTTTTTATATTAGAAATACCAATGAATAAGGATTAAAAGGGTAAGTCGCCAGGTTGCAATCAGTTTTGAAAGTTTGGTCACCAGGGCAAAAATCTTAGTTGCATCATAATTGGTGACCAGTAGTTTGCAATGACTGTCAAGCCCTGATTCAACCCCCCTCCCCCTAATTTCGCTGTGACCATGCATGGGTCTTGCAGAACTTTACATTAATTTAGGTGGTCAACTAAATAGTCAGCTAATTTAATTAAGTTATCTAAACCGTCAATACCGATTGCAGTGTTGGAACAACTCTATGTACTAGTGAGAAGTAGACCTGACAGAATACTTTCCTGCATTGCACAGAAATGAGCTACAATGTACACTGTAGCTAGGCGATTGGGTAACAAAAGTGAGCTTTAACAATTGCACTACTTTAGTAGTTGATGCAAGTATTATTGATAATTTGCTATTTAATAGTTTATTTTGAGATTCATTTTACAAAGCACACTTTATTCAATCACCTTGTTTCAGTGTATAGTACTTAACAATTTATTCTGTATTAATTTACTATTAGTATTAATTAGCTACTGTAGACCAAGTAAAAACCATGTTTATCATTCAGATTAAAAAAGGAGGATGTGGCCGTTTTTATTTTGTATTCATTATAATTATACCGGTATATTGTTTCTGTCTTATTTTTACTTTGTTATGACATTGTCAAACGTAATTAACCTACCGGTAGGTTAAATTTGATTCAACCTACTAGGTAATATAGTATGTTGTTTAGTGACTTAAATTAGTGACTAGCCCTAAATTAGACTGTGACTAGCTCTAAACACCCTAAATTAGTGAGCACCCATTGTGGATGATTAGGGTGTTCTTAAATGTAGGGGTAGGGTTGGATTAGTTTACAGAACCATTATATTTTGTCTGTTGTTTAGTGACTTAGTACTAAAAACCATAAATTTGTGACTACATGTACATGTAGCTCCAAACACCCAGTGACAACCGGCAGCAATGTCAACTGCTATACTGGCGTGTTGTGATGTATAATGCACTGCAATTAAATTCCAGTCCTTCAGTTGTTATTAGAGCTAAAGAAAAGATGAGGGCCCATTTGGTTGAAGCAAGGCCTGTATGTGCTACACCAGGGTTATAACTTAAATTGCTACCCATCAGCTTTGACAGTTTTAGTACCAGTACCGATTACAGTTACAGATTTTATAGTGCTATCATGCTATACATGTAGGTATAAATTAAAGTTGCCTTTGCTTTGAACAACCAGCTAGTCCAATATGGTAAAAGCTTGATATATCAAATCCTATCACTTACCCGTATGCATCTTTGAAACCCTCAAGAACATGCTTGGGGCAGAGCATCTGATAGAGTGTGGAAAAATAATATTTAATATGCAGAAATTTTAGGCCATATTATGCGGAAAATATGTTGATTATGTGGAAAAAATGCTGGATTATGCGGATATTTCCTCACATGGTTGACAATAATATTGCATGTTGAACAGAATAAGAGGTCGTTGTCAGCGTGGAAGCTAAGGTTTCAGGATATCGCCTAGCTGTATCCTTTGCTGTAATATGAACTGCCAGGTGAGGATCCCTCTTCTTCTCTTTAATGACAAATTTATCCAAAAATTAACAGCAAATAATTCATTGAAACACTGAACGAGCAAAACAAGAAATTAGGTTCGAGTTTTCCCGCGAATGCAGCCATCAAAAGCAGTTTTTATTATCAGTAATTGCAATTGGCTAAAATGCAAATTATGCTTTTTGTCCAATAGAAATCCGTGTTAGAATGAAACTTAATGAAGTGTCCAGGCTCATCGCCAAAAGATGCATGGAATGCCTGGAGGCTTTTGCCTCGGGAAAATCGTATTGCGAACGAAGCAGACATGTTTTGGTCAATGTTTAGAAGAAAAATCCTCCAAAATAACGCACATCTTCGGCTTTTATCTTTAGGAAGAAGATAATCAGCTACTTTATTGTTAGTGTTGGGCAAATTTTTCATTTTATGCGGAAAATGCTCTGAAGATGCAGATTTTACCGAAAGATGCGGATCTACACCCGCGCATCCTGTCAGGGGCCCTATTGGGACTAGTAGTATTAAACATAGGAATATTGATGGGAATAGCTGAGGTGGTGTATTGTTTGGAAGACCCAAGGACTCCTGGTAGGAAGGTAAAAGTATTGAGCTTCTTTCCTGGTTTCAAAGAAACTGTCAATGCTTACGGTAAACAGATTATAGTATCAATCTGTTTTACATTGTCTGCTTTATTGACAGTTTTATATGGATTGAGCATGAGAAATACTAGATCAAGATTTATTCACTTGAATCCCTATCATGCACCAGACTTCTTCCTGGCAGGAAAGGTATCCAACGGTTCTTTATCTGGGTGACTTTAGGAGCACAGGCATGGCACCACTAGACTCTCATGAGCATGACTCAATGCTTAATAACAAATAAAAGAAAATGGAAGAGGCTGTGACTCTGAGCAACTACAGAATGCAGGGCCACTATTGAAGCTCCAGGTTATATTTTGCTTTGTGGCTTGGCAGTCTATGTATATCCGGTCTTTAAAAGAACGAAGTATCAATAATAATGAACATACATGCATGCATGTACAAGGACCTGAGTACATGTATTTTTGGTGGCTCGATTGCAGAAGTCACTAGTCATGCAGCAGTGGATCGCTGCCAATTAAGCCAGCCATGGCTCAGGTATAGATCTTGACAAGTGGGCCAGTGTATTCTGTAGTTTAGTCGAAGCGGCTTCAAAAACGAAGCATGCAGGTTACGATGAACGTATATATATTTCTTTACTTACAAGTCTTGGGTGCACATTTTTTACGCTACGTGTTCATAATAAATTTATGCTTTTCTCCTTTATATGTTTCTTTTACTTCCGACAACGAATGTGGCTTTACCCGAACACATACCGGCGATTCAAAATGATAATATTGAAAATAACAGGGATACATTAGTCGAAAAATACTAGCCATCTAAATGCCATATGAAGTTAGGCCCCTGGTGCAAAATAATGCCAGCGCTTTAATCTGTCTCGCTACCATCTTTCAACTCCTTCATCAAAGCATATCTAACAGTTTCCTTGCTTAGTAATTTAATACCAGTGAATATTTGTTCCTTAACAAGTGGTGCATAATTGCCTGTAGCCTAATAAGACAGCTCCCACTTCCCTGGAGTTCCATTTCTATGGCGTTAATTATTTCATCTGGACAACTGTAGTCCTTTCTCCTTCGTAAATTCTTGCTTCTCAGAACACTTTTAAGCTGGCGAAGACTGATCAGCTTGATGGCGTTATAAATTTAAAGAAGAGCGAGGTTTCCATATAATTCAAGCCTAGATTAAAGTACTCAGTCGACTAATGCATCCCTGTTATTTTCAATAGCATTTTGAATCGCCGGTAAGTATTCAGGTAAAGCCAAATTCATTGTCGGACGTAAGTGAACCATATAAAGGAGAAGAGCATTACCACATAGCAGGGCTAAAAAATAATGGCCAGTCAGTTGCCGGTCAAGATCAGTATTTGGTTGAAACTGCATGTAGTAACATTGACCGGTCAAAATAGCCAGCAAGGCAAATATTTGACCGGACAAGTTCCAATTCTGGCCTGACATTGTCCGATGACCGGCCGTTATTTTTAGCCCTGCATAGCGTGTTCGCCACCATGGTGTCTTGCTAAGTAATGTACGTATTTTAAAATAACACTTTATTGTGCGATAATAAAAACAGCATCGCGCGATAGTAAAACGGTAAAACCACACGTGATAGTAAAACCACGCGTGATAGTAAAACCATGCAGCACATAACATGAAATTGAAACAACTTGTTCAAATCCCCACCCCCCACCCCTCCGGTGTCAAATTCCCCACCCCAAGGATAGCTACCGATGTCAAATTCCCTACTCCCCGGGCATGAAAATGAGTCAAATTCCCGGGGGGGGGGATGTTGATGTTTCGAATTGATCGGTACATAATTTAATTCATATTTCACCTAAATGTTGTATCAACAACGCCAAGGACCTCTTGTTTGTACTCAAATTCCCCATCAGTCCGTCCCACCATCTTTATTCTTCTTCTTCCTTCGTTTAACTTTCAACAGTAAGTTCGTTGTAGGTTGTCTGTCTCCACACACGAGAAGAGACGTCGGATCGCCGGGACGAAATGACAGTCCCAAACGGCGCGAAGGATCAATAGCAATTCTAGAAATATTCTCTTCCCCTCCAAGGGTTTTCAACATGTGTGATACGTTCTCAACAATTCCTGGATACTCAATTCCTAGCACACGAACTGGATTGTATTCTAATCTGCATCCAGAGAATGAAATTCTCTCAAGACTGGAATCATCGTCTTCTTTCAATTCGTCCGCCATCTTGTTTTCCTGCGTAATACCGCTGGATTCCGCCGTGTTGGCTCATAAACCACAGGGAGCCCAAGGACGTCTATGTTATTTTGTCTATGAATTTCATAACTTTGCAAATATTAAATAATTAATTAATTAATTAATGTGTTTTAGAAAGGAACATTTACACTGTCCCAACAGCTGGCAAACTTGTTAATTTTAAAGTGTACAGCCAGCCATTGTGTTATTTTTTTTATATCTTTTTTTTATATATATATTTTCACTTATCGTCCCTGTAAACTTATTGACTTTTGTTATCAAAATAACTGCTGTTCACCTACCTCAGCCACATAAGCCCCTGGCTTCATGGATCAGCTATTATTGTAATTTAATGATGATGACAAATAAACAAATTGAATTGAATTGAATCTGGTCGCTTTTCAAATAGAGTACTTTAATAATTCAGCACTGAACAAACTAAACTGATAGATACAAAATATTTGAAAGAAAACATAAAGTACACTTGGGCTCCCTGTGTTAGAATCAGCAATCAAGGTCCCGGATAATACAAGATGGCGGACAACACGAGTGCTCTGAAGTTTGAAGTTCTCGCCGAATGCTCAACAACAAAGGCACGTACAGGAATTCTTACATTGCCACACCATAGAGTAGAGACTCCGGTTTTCATGCCCGTGGGAACGCAGGGGACAATGAAGGGATTGACGTGTGTACAGCTCGAAGATTTAGATTGTCAAATTATTTTGGGGAATACTTATCATTTGGGGATGAGACCGGTACGTATTCCGTTATTCCTATGTCTATGATCTAAAACATTATTTAATTAAAATTAATTCGTTTTCATGTAGCTATGAGTTTGTGTAAAATCGAAGTTATGTACATGTACGAGGTAACACAACCTATTATTGGAGAGTTTATTTTGATCGCTTCCAGTTGTATAACGAAGAGGGCTATTGCCAATGTTTTTCTTCCTTCGTGATCTTTTATAGTAGTTGTGACTAAGTTTGGCATAACCTTATTCCTTTCGAATTTCAGTATTCTTCCTGAAAATCGACTGAAGATATCCGTTGTTGACAAACCCATTACCGGACATGTTAACCTACTATCGGACAAGCAATAATAATAGTAAAATATTTATTTACCCACGATAAATTTACAGCGTTGCTGATGTGGTAGTGCTTATAACTATGCTATTCTACCCTAATAATAATGATAATAATAGTAATAATAAAACTATAATTAACTTATACTTACTCTTTATAATTCAGCTATTTACAGTAGTTCAGTGTTTCTTTTAAAGTGCCCCTAAACCCTTTTGCAATTTTTATATATATGAAACTTTGAAAGGCTTTGAGTACTTCTGCGAATAAATTTTTGGCTTACAAAGAATACTCTATGTTCTAGGCTTGTTTGAAATGGTGAAAATGTGACCTCTCCTGACCGATGACCGTGTAAGAGAAAGCCTGGGTCGATTCCCGATCTTACGTCACCTCATTAATGCATTATTGTCCATGGCGCCTTTCTATCACAACATCATCGATATATAGAGAATATACACAGTCTGTGAGTTTTTAGTAAAGAAAACAGTTATTTTAGACAAACTGCTAAATATTTATTCAAGTTATTGCAAAATCAAATGAATTGAATGACGTAAGATGGGGAATCGAACCCAGTCTTTTTCTTACGCGGTCATGGGTCAGGAAAGGTCAAATTTTCGCCATTTCAAACAATCATAAAACATCGAGTATTCTTTGTAAGCCAAAAGGTGTTGTCCCAAGAGCATGGATGTATATTTTTGACATTTTTGGGGAGCAAATTAAAATGTAAAATTCCCAACACTTGCCCACCACCTGCCCCCTCAGGATTAACATTGATAGGTGCATAACAAGGATAAACCGTTTAGACATGACTGTCTAGCTATAATTTGTATCAAGGTGTTCACAACATTTTAGTCTTTATCAATTCCAAACCTGCCCCGTCCCCCCAATCGGCCTCCTGGAAGAGGAGTTGTTTAGACTGAAGGGGCTACTGTCTGTCATGCTAAATATAGAACTTAACTGTTTTACTTTACTGTATGTTACATTTAGGGTGCATTCGATTGACTGTATTCCGGAAAAAGAATAAACAGAATGATCACTACAAATCACATATACTGGATTCTTTTAGCTACTGGAATACTAATTGAAGGGCTGTGTGCAAAAAGGGCGTAAGTGACTCTTGATCATGTTCTAAATTCTCCCTTAGTAAACAAAGAAATTGAAGGAGAATTTAGAATGTGGTCAGGAGACACTTACACCCTTTTTGCACACAGCCCTTCAATTGTATCCTGAGTATCATATGTCAGCAAGCATTTGTAGCTTACAGTGTAAATTGTATCTTAACCAGTGATTTCCAGAGACTATTCCATCTATATTCCTATTCCGGAATACGGTCAATCGAATGCACCCTTAAACTGCCCCACCTTGGGGCAGGCAATTATTGCTATGTACAGTACATGTATGTCAAAATACACATCCCAAACTTAGGTGCCTTTTTTTGGAAAAAAGTTATTTCTCTTGTAACGGACAATGAATGTAATGATCGAAGTATAATTTTCTGGCAAAATTATACTTGCACAAGACCTAGGTTTGTTATCTTCGAATTGGAAGGACTGGGGCCTACAATGTAGCTAGCAAGTGTTTGGATAAAATACTATAAATATACTTGTACCCACGTATAAGCTTTGGCCCTTGTTTTTGTCCAAAAAAGTGTGAGTATTTTATACGGTACATGTATTTGCATGGTTACTCAAACACAACTTTCATACTTAACCATACCAGGGTACAGATGTCCTAGAGAAGGCTGGAGGACTTCATGGTTTTATGAACTGGAAAAGAGCTCTTCTTACAGTAAGCATGGTTGTTATTTTTGACTTTTTATCAGATGCATACATGTGCATGTATATTAATTACATATGTATCAAGAATTACGTTTTATTTCCATAAAGGGGACATATTGCACTTGATCACGTATCACACACTGATTTTCTATAACTTCCATAAAGGAACTGCTGGAAATATATAATTCAACAATTTTTTGAAATTGTGATGAAAAGTACATGTACAAAATAAGAGAACATTTGGCACTTTAATTTATAAATTATACAATCATGTAGTTTGCATCACAAATGTGGACATGTACTATACTGTGGCATGTGTTTAGATATGCAGCATGCACAAACAAACAGGTCCCATAATAATTGTGAGACAGTTAATTATTTATACATGTATGTACCAAACAATACAGAATACTATTAAATAGAGCTGACTATAAGTTTGTAGTTGAGGTAATCATGTGACTTGAATGCTGCATTTGGATTTGTTAACTTTGCACCCTTGTAAATATTAATGGCTTTTACAAGGTAAAACAGTGCCTACTGTATATCCACACACCATGCATATATATATATATTGTAAAATAGAGCTTTCAAACTTGTTTGACACAAAAATTTATTATTTAAAATTATTTACTGAATTCTCAATATTTAGTGTCAGTGGGTTATATATCTCAAATACATGTGTATGTTGTGGTTCATTTTTTCAACCTACATGTAGGCAATTTTAATAAACTATATTGCCAGTACCATACATGAAGTTATTTACAGTCAACTGTCCTCGCTGGTACTTTAACTGGCAACCATCGTATCTGTTGGGCAGAGCCTTAACCATGCACTGTGCCACTGAGTGATGTGAAACACCATACTCATTTACTAGTACCCAGTCCCCCATGGTCTAGTCCAAATTTGCATAAATTATGTGTAGTAAAAACTTTTTAATAATATGCTGGTATTTCACTAAAACTGTGCACAAAATTGGTGACAAAAACCCAGTATACTTACCCCATTGGACAATACAAGTGAAAAAATACATTCTGGCAAGCACTGGTGGATGGTCGGTTCCAACTCGGTTTGTCTGGTGTGCACAGTGACTACAATTACGAATATAAGGTTAAAAATACTAAGGGAATCCAAAAAATAACCTATGGTAGGTTACTAAAAAAATATCTAGGTTTCAAAAAACTAAAAAATTATCTAGGTTGCAAAATATAACCTTATGGTTGCAAAAAAAATAACCTAGGTTGCAAACCTAACCTAGTTTAAAATTAATAACCTGTGAGTACATGTAGGTTAAAATTAAATTGACCTGAAAATGAATTTGACCTGTAACATACAATGTATAATTTATACATGTATGCGTAATTGATGTACTATAGCCTTGCAGTTTTATTGCTAGCTTGGCTCGGATGATACAGAGTTGCATGATCATAATGACAACTTAAGAGACTGAAGTAAAGTTTATAACACAGTTTTTAATGCCTTTTTCCTCGCAGGACAGTGGAGGATTTCAGATGGTTTCTCTTATCAAACTTTCAGAAATTACAGAAGTGAGTATCATTCTACTCTGAAAAAAACTAACTCTGTATTTCTAACAAGACCTGAAACAACCATGGGGGCTGATCAAAGCCAGGTCCCAGGTAATGCATTAAAGACTACAATGTAGATGACATCACCCTGGGAATCGACCCAGGCTTAATACTTACTTACATGGGTCAAGAAAGGTCAGTTTTTCACCATTTCAAACAAGTGTAGAACATAGAGTATTATCTGTAAACCAAACATTTCTTTGCAGAAGTACTCAAAACATTTCACAGGTTCATAAGTAGAAAAATACCAAGAAGAGTTAGAGGCACTTTAAGCATTCAAATCTTACCTTAGGTGTTATCTCATTCTTCCCTAAAACATTTTAGTAATGGAATGTTTCCTTCATTTAGTGAAAATTTTGGAAGGATTTTACTGTGTCACTGCTGTAACTGTGGCCACTTATACAAAACGTCCACAGTCACATTGCAGAATGAAAACAAAGCTTTCCAACTTGGTTATTTGAGCCAATCAGTGTTAAGTACAATACCGAATCGCTTTTAACAACTTGCTGGTAAGTTGGAATATGCTTTGTTTTCTTTCTGCAGTAATCGTGGGTGATATCAACCATACCGGTAGTTCATTACTTTTCATATACTTTCCTTGTAAACATATTTCAAGGAAGGTGTCAAATTTCAGTCTCCTCACGATGGCAAGGAAATGCTGCTTACTCCAGAGAAATCCATGGAGATCCAAAACTCCATTGGAGCTGACATTATGATGCAGCTCGATGATGTTGTGAGCAGTACAACAACAGGTCCTCGGGTAGAGGAAGCCATGCAACGTTCCATCCGCTGGCTCGACAGGTGTATCAAGGCCCACCAGAGGCCACAGGAACAAAATTTGTTTGCCATTTTACAGGGAGGTCTTGAACCAAAGTTGAGAAAAGTTTGTGTAGAAGGTATGTATGGTACATGTACAATCTATAATCTTGCAGCATCTAAATATGGGATATCTAGAAATCTAAAGTGTATTAGGTTTACAACAAATTTCAACTAAAGTTTTGGGCATTAATGTCCCTCACATCGTTATTTTCATGGAGTAATTAAAAAAGTAGAGTTTTAAAAATGTTATATTGGATAACTCCCTTTTTGGATTTTTTTAACTGTGACTTTAACTATTTTAAAACTCCTTTATAGAGTGAATTTACCTCTTGCAGAGAGAGTCAATACATACAATATGTACATGTGTATCAATGACTCTTTCCTTGAAGTTATGTAGTAGTTAATTGTACTCTTTTACTCTTGTTGGGAGAGTCAATGTAATTCTTCTAGTGGACTAAAAGTTACTCTTCCAATGGAGTTAAAGTAATTATTGCAGACAGACAATATCACTATTCCATTGGAGTAAAATTTCTCTTCAGATTGAGTTAAATTAACTCTTGCAGAGAGAGTCAAATCACTCTTCCAATGGAGTAATAGTTACTCTCCTGATGGAGTGAAATTAACTCTTGCAGAGTGAGTCAATTTGACTCTTCCAGTGGAGTAAGAGGTACTCTTCTGATGGAGTGAAATTAGCTCTTGCAGAGAGAGTTTATATGACTCTTCCAGTGGAGTAAAAGTTACTTTTCTGCTGGAGTGTAATTAGCTCTTGCAGAGAGAGTCAATATGACTCTTCCACTGAAGTAAAAGTTACTCTTCTGATGGAGTCAAATTAACGCCAGCAGAGAGGGTCAATATCACTCTTCCACAGGAGTAAGAGTTATTCTTCTGATGGAGTACAATTAACTCTTGCAAAGAGAGTCAATATCACTCTTCCAGTGGAGTAAAAGTTACTTTTCTGATGGAGTGAAATGAACTCTTGCAGAGAGAGTCAATATGACCCTTCCAGTGGAGTAGAATTTACTCTTCTGGTGGAGTTAAGTTAACTCTTGCAGAGAGAGTCAATATGACCCTTTCAGTGGGGTAAAATTTACTCTTCTGATGGAGTGTAATTAACTCTTGCAGAGAGAGTCACTGTTACTCTTCCAGTGGAGTAAAAGTTACTCTTCTGACTGAGTTAAATTAACTCTTGCAGAGAAAGTCAATATGACTCTACCAGTGAGTAAGAGTTACTCTTCCGATGGAGTGAAATTAACTCTTGCAGAGAGAGAGAGTCAATATGAATCTTCCAGTGGAGTAAGAGTTACTCTTCCGACTGATGGAGTGAAATTACCTTTTGCAGGAAGAGTCAATATACACTGTACATGCATGCACATTTAACTCTTCTATAGTGGAGTAAAATGTACTCTTGTCGAATAAAAGTTACTCTTCTGGTGAAGTAAAAGTTACTCTTCTGGTTTGTATAGTGGAGTAAACGTTACTCTTCTCAAGTGCAAGAAAAGTTACTATTCTATAGTAAAGTGAAAGTTACCCTTCTAGTGGAATAAAATTATGTTTCTCTTAATTTCTAGTGGAATAAAAGTTTCTCTTTTGGTGGGGTAAAACATACTCTACGACTGCACGGGGTAAAAAAGTCACATGTTCACATTTCATGCATGCATTAGAAGGTGAAAACAATCGAACTCAAATCAGACAAACCAGGTAGTGATATTCCACACGACTGCTGATAACAATAATATCCCCATTGCATGGAGGCAGTGTGATACATGTACAAGTTTTACGATTTTGTTATCAGCCCGTGGTATATGTACCACTGACTATCATGTACAATAAATGGCATTGATCTTCCGAGTGTTTTTTTACCGTATACCTTAAGAGTATACAGATTAAACGTTTTTGTATACTGAATATCATAAGGGTTGAACGTGGGCAACCTACATTTGTATATGTTGTAGTTGAAATTGACCATTCAGTTCAATTTGACCATGGGTCAAAACAAACTAGTTCAATTTGACCCGGTCAAAACAAACTAGTTCAATTTGACCTGGTCAAAACAAACTAGTTCAAATTGACCATGGTCAAAACAAACTAGTTTAATTTGACTCAAACAAATTAGTGAGTATGCATTGTTGACGGTTAGGGTTTTTTTAATGTAGGGGAAGGATTTGGATTAGTTAACATGATTATTGATTGTTTGAAGCAAACTAAAGCAAAACAAAAATGGAGTTTCATGACAGATTCCATGTGGGTTACTACTTCATGTAAGTGTTACTTGTTGACCCGAGAGGATCTGGGTTCTGGTTTAAGTTACTTATATAATAAATGTTGCTTCCAAATCAACAAGCACTTGTGTGGCGCAGTGTGTTAAGTCAGTGGAAAACTGGGTGTGTCAAGGCAGAGCTGCTGAGTTCAAATCCCTCTGAGTTCAGTACATGGTATTACATCTGAATGAAAGGCAAGTGTAAGTATATGGGAGGGGAGAGAGAGGAGAGAGAGGAGGGAAGGGATGGAAGGAAGGGAGGGGAGAATGATTTTTTTTAAATCATTGATAGCAAAACCTGGGTCAATTTGACCTAGGTTGGTTTGACCGGGTCAAATTGAACTAGTTGAATATGACCGATGGTCAAATTGAACTAGTTTGTTTTGACTTGTGGTCAAATTGAACTGAATGGTCAATTTCAACTGCAACATATATACCAAAATGATCATTGATAAATTTTCTGTACGAATTTGTTAGGTGTTGCTGTGGTAACAGAAGTTGGGAGAATGTACATTCACCTCAGTAAAGTTCACATATTTGAATTAATCGCAATTGCAAATATAACGTGTCCATCTGAAACTTTGCAGAATAATGTAGAATACCATGGTCTTCAAAACTGTGTGAGGAATTTTTTTTATTTTGCATTTTTTAGTGTATTTTTAGACATTCAAGTTTTCAATTTGAATTTTGTGCAATACCAAATGTCATGCAGAGATCATTCAAGCGGAGCATCACATGTTGCAGAGCTTTGAACAGAGATGTTCACTTGACAAAGGCTGATTGACAAGTGAAGGTGTCTTCAACCTGCTTGAGACCCTTTTATAGTGTGGGTCCATGTTTAAGTGGGATTCCAATTTACTAAATTCATAGGGATTTTTTACTCAAATTTTTTGGCATACTCACTCTAGTACATGTACTTCAAATTGTCAATGAATTGCCTCAGAGTATATAGGGACATGTAAAAGGCTGTAAATCACGTACTCACTTGGCGACTACTTTAACCGGGGACAATTAGAACCAATCACATTGCAGAACAAAAATAAAGCATTCCAACGTAAGGTTATTTGATCCAATCAGTGTTGAGTACAAGACAATAGTATTTCAACTTACGGTTATTTCACCCAATCAGTGTCGAGTACAAGGCAATAGCATTTCAACTTACGGTTATTTGAGCCAATCAGTGTTGAGTACAAGACAATAGCATTTCAACTTACGGTTATTTGAGCCAATCAGTGTTGAGTACAAGACAATAGCATTTCAACTTGCTCGAGCTTCGATCCGGTAAAAGGCAAATTTGGTGGACTCGTTTTGAAGTCAACGTCTTTTAATGAAGAAAATCAAGTGGACATATATTTGTAACTTGGATTTGCTTTATTTTCGATGTGCAATGTGGTTAGTTGTCGTTGTCTAATTTGCCCTGGTTACAGTAGTCAAACTGTAAAAAGGGGCAGCATAAATTTATTCTGTTATCATTAATTAGTGCTATTCTCTCCTTTGATCATAGATAGAAAATTCGGCGAAGTTTATTGTATAAATGGTACACATTTTATTCATACTCAGAGATGGTTAAGCGAGACACACCTGGCATCGCTATTGGTGGACTGAGTGGTGGAGAGGAAAAAGATCAATTCTGGAGAACAGTTAGCTTGTGTACAGACTTGCTACCAAGCAACAAACCGCGTTACCTTATGGGGGTAGGGTAAGGCTATTTTATAATTGTAGAAGAACCATTATATTATCACTATATAGTGGTTTACTGCATGTGGCTACTTTAACAGGAGCCAACGAGACAGCGAGAATTCAAGAGAGTCATAATTACTCCTAACGTTTACCCACGCTTGGTCGAATCTCTTCACTTTGACATTCAGAGTACTGGGCCGGGTTGTTCAAAGCCCGATTAGTGCTAATCCAGGGTTAATTTCCATGACAACCAATAGGTTTTGTGAAGAGTTAATCCAGGATTAACACTAATCGGGCTTTGAACAACCCGGCCCTGGACAGTAAAATTTGGATGGACTAGTTCTGAAGTCGAAGTCTTTTAAATGAAGAAAATTGAATGGGTATGCTAGTATTTGCAAGTAACGTGGAATGCTTTATTTTCATTTTGCAACGTGTGTAGTTCTCGTTGTCTAAGTGGTTCCACTTCCAGTAGTCGTACTGTAATACAGGAATACTCATTTACACCCTTTATATCAATATGACAACTACGGATTGATATCCAGTAACCTAAACCCTCGATTTGAGATGTAAAGGACTAAGACCTGATTCATACCAGGGACATAATCAACACCGCAAGCAACAGGCACAGTGCCCCATATACATGGCAAATGGGTCTTCGTTTTTTTTCTAACCCTCACTAGATGTCAGTTGTGGACCGATATTCCTGTCAAGAAAACGCATTTGATTTTCCGCCATCTTGGATTTGGTATGCATGTTACAGGGTTCTCGCTACTCCTGGAATTCCTGGAAAACTCCTGGAATTGTCAAATGTTCTTCCAGGGCCCTAGCCTGCGAAACAGGCCCTCAGTGTTATTTTATCTCTAAGAAAGTGATAAAATAATTTTGGTCGCGGGAAAATAGAAAAAGGAGACCGGCACGAGAGAGGAAAACGACGGCCTGCAGCCATCCCTTGTACATTTTCATATGCCGTTCAGAGTTTGAACGAGAAATACTTATTGGTCAATTAGCTGTCATTGCTGTCAAAGACTCATGGGTCACAAAATGTTACACATTCCTCCTGCGAACTGCATGACTGGTAAATGGCGTCGATAAGCTATATGGTGTGTTAAGAGAAGTGGTCGAACGGTTGAGCCATCGCCAGAAATTCGAGACATGATATTGGGCTACACATTTGACCCGCTTCCCTCAACTATATTTAAAAATATCGGCTCCACGAAGACTTGAACCGAAACCCTAACCCATCTATTAACCGAAACCCTAACCGTCACTATCCCTTACGCCACGAGGGATTTGCTGTCAACAACCGCTTTTTTAGAACATTTGTACTGCATGCTGTTTGATTAGCAGGCGTTACTTCATTAGACACCAGTTCCTGCTCTCACTGAAGTATTTTAGTGCAGTGCATTTTGGGATTGCATCCTGGCGGATGAAATCTAGCCCTAACCTAATAACCTAGGTTGATATCTTGCAGTTATGCCGTGGACCTGGTCATCTGCTGCGCTTTAGGAACAGACATGTATGACTGTGTGTACCCTACTAGAACAGCTGTAAGTACGCTGGGATTTTTCCAGATACTGTATAACGCGGCCATATTGGATCTGATGACGTGTCACGGCGGTCTCTGTTGTCAAAAAAACCCAAGAGCTTTTGTCGTGTAACAATAGGGACCGCCAGAAAACGTCGTCACATCCAAGATGGCGGAGCTAATTGTTTTAGTATATACCACACTGCAGGTGAATAGCCAGCACTAAATAGTTATTATATTTTCTGTCAAATGGACAAATAGTCGCGCGCGGTGATCGCTGCTTCACTCGGAGGTGAATATGAAATCATATTCACTGTTTGAGTAGCCAATCAGAGCGCGCGAAAAGTGATATTCACTGGTGTGGTATATACTTGTCTAATAATCTTTATTTATGGTGGGTTCTCTTATTTTCAATGGTAATGAGCCAATCAGTGAACGAGAAGCTGGGCAGTTGCTGTAAAAAGGTAACTGATTATATTTTCAACTTAGACCATATTGCCAACAATTTAACGGCAATTTGTTCCAACAGCCAGGGATTCCTTTCAAGGCTCTACATGCGCGATGATTATTTCAGTTTTTTTTCTGTAAAGAAAATTACAATAGTTTATTTTGGTTGTTCCAACAAAAAGTCAGTTCTTTCTCCTTGTAAAAGAAACTACTTCTGATTTATACAAACTGCATGTTTGCTAAAATCAATTAGGCCTCCAGAAGCATCTATAACATAGAGGCAACACTCAAATCAAGAACTATTTTATGTTCACCCACTCGTATTTCAGTTGAGTTTGTTGGAATCTTGCCCTTGCTCCGAGGGTTTTTCTCCGGTTTTCCTTCCTCCGCAAAGACCAACACGCTAAATTCCAATTCGATCTGTGGATTAGCCAGGTCCTGGCTTTGATCAGCCCCCATGGTTGTTTCAGGTCTTGTTAGAAATTTAGAGTTTTTTTTAGTTATTTTTGTCCACTAGCTGTCCATGGTTGTAGCTACCAGACTGTCAAGACTTATAAACCAACGTTAAATTAGCCTTTTGGTAGACTGTACAGTAACTAAATACTCATTCACCGATAGCATGCATGTGTTCTCTCTTTCATTAACGGTGCATAGCGGTTTGGGACAGCTTTAGTTCCATGGGGTCAACTACATCTCAAGAACAAGCAGTTCACGAAAGATCTCGACCCAATAGACAAGGACTGTACTTGCTCTACATGCAGACGACACAGCAGAGCTTATCTGAACTCCCTCCTCGGTAGAGAATCTGTTGGTTGCCATCTCATCACCATACATAACCTCAACTATCAGGTATTTATACTCTCGTGTACGCTGTATTTAATATGATTACATGAACTGTATAGGGTATATATACCTGCTGATATAACACAATTGTACAAATGATATCATACTTATTTCAAGTGCGATGAACAGTGTCAAAATGTATTTACGTACTGTTCTTTCGAGTGATTTATAAATTGTGACGGCCGACGGCGCTCGTGATGTTTGTTATAAAATCGATGGTGCCACGCAATGCCAACGATGAAGTGATGTTATCGGTACGAGTTACACAGTCGTGTTTCCGAGGTCTACAAGTCCACACATCGGCACTAGTTTATTTGAAATCCAGGATTCAAAATAAAACTTTGAGCTGAACAAAAAACTCATCTCCTATTCTACATTACCTTGATTTATTTTATCAACACGAATGTCGAAATTAATGTTTTAGAAACGAGGTCGCGACAAACTCGCACGAGCACGAGTTGTTTCGCCAAATTTTGGATTGATTTCGTGAATTGAGCCCGGTTCACACGATAACCATTTCGGGCATGGCACTCCTAACTTGGGCACGGCACTCCTAACTTGGGCACGGCACTCCTAACTTGGGCACGGCACTCCTAACTTGAGCTCGGCACTCCTAACTTGGGCACGGCACTCCTAACTTGAGCACGGCACTCCTAACTTGAGCACGGCACTCCTAACTTGGGCACGGCATTCCTAACTTGGGCACGGCACTCCTAACTTGAGCACGGCACTCCTAACTTGAGCACGGCACTCCTAACTTGGACACGGCACTCCTAACTTGGGTACGGCACTCCTAACTTGAGCACGGCACTCCTAACTTGGACACGGCACTCCTAACTTGGGTACGGCACTCCTAACTTGGGTACGGCGCTCCTAACTTGGGCACGGCACTCCTAACTTGAGCACGGCACTCCTAACTTGGACACGGCACTCCTAACTTGGGTACGGCACTTCTAACTTGGGTACGGCACTCCTAACTTGGGCACGGCACTCCTAACTTAGACACGGCACTTCTAACTTGGGTACGGCAGTCCTAACTTGGGCAGGACACTTCTAACTTGGGTACGGCACTCCTAACTTGGGCACGGCACTCCTAACTTGGACACGACACTTCTAACTTGGGTACGGCAGTCCTAACTTGGGCAGGACACTTCTAACTTGGGTACGGCACTCCTAACTTGGGCACGGCGCTCCTAACTTGGGCACGGCGCTCCTAACTTAGACACGGCACTTCTAACTTGGGTACGGCAGTCCTAACTTGGGCAGGACACTTCTAACTTGGGTACGGCACTCCTAACTTGGGTACGGCACTCCAAATAGGCGTGCCGAGACTACCTTTTCCCAGGGTGTCTGCACCCCTAGATTTTCGGGCGCGCGTACGCGGAACATTTCCATTTACACGACAAAAATAAGGGTTCCGTACCGATCATGGTTGCCATGTGTACCTAAAATTTAGGAGTGCCGTGCCTAAAATACTTGTGTAAACACGCTTTGGTCGATCTAAATACCGTAGAGAAATCGGTAACTCTTAAATAATGAAGCGTTTAAGTGCTAATTAGTACATCACACGTGTGTTAGTTTCAAAAGATCCACTGATAGTTATGATGAGCTAGACAAAACAAGGCAAAAGACGTACTCATGAAAATTAAAAAGTTGTACTATCTCGGCCGGACAACGAGTACGGCGGAATATGACCCGCGAGTTGATTGCACAGCGAGTATTGAATATTGTCGATTACGTTTAATTGCAAAACTTTCTAGGTAACCCATACGATGATAAGCGCTTGAAATTAGCTGCGATATTTGTGCAGTACAAGCTGTCGAGTACCAAATTCTACGTTTAACTTAGCATTCATATCGGCCGGAAGAACAATAATATTAATGAGAATAGAATTTTCCCGAATGTCACTGTATAAATACAATAACCTATTTGTGGCGTCGAAATATGCCCTGATATTTCGTCCGCGGACATTATCTGATCCGAGAAGAGAACAGTTCCCGAGAGCGAAGCTCGAGCGAAGCTGAGAGCTTCGAGGATCAGATAATGTCCAAGGCCAAATATCAGGGCATATTTCGACGCCACAACTAAATGTAGATTGTTGTTGTTATCATCCCTCAAATATTTTCTTTGATGCGCGTTGATACCCGGGTTGATACGCTCACAGGGGATGTAATTGCTGATATTTTTCGCTCGCGGTGAGAAAATAGCGGGTCACGTGACGCATTCAACCAATCACGCGTGAGAGAAAATATTTGATGGGTTATAAGCCATCAAAAAAAAAATTATGATGTGTATAGAGCAGGTAAAAATATAGAAATGAGCGAAATTTTGGAGCAATAAAGTACTTCGTTAACCGAGCTGTCAGCCAAATAATATTCGAACAATTTAGTGTAATTAGTATGCGGCGGCTATGTTGGTGTACAGCTTCAGTACACCAAGATGGCGGCCAAAAACGTACTCTACAAATAAAGCTGTTTTTCCCATCAATATGATTAGCATTCACTTCAAAACACTTTAGATATCACTTTTAAAGGTTTATCAAGTCTAAAATTTGAAATTGGCCAAAATATATGGATTTCCTTGACATTTAGGAAACACGCTGACCTGGGCTGTCACAAAATTCAAAGTACTGTAACTCAAAATCAAATCACCGTATCGACGTAAATCTTTCGAAGAATACTGAGAATACCGATATCTAAATCATGTTAAAAGAACAGCTTCATAAATCTCATAGTTTAGATTTTAGAATTTTGATGACGTCACATGCAAAGGATCTATTCGTTAGTTCCTGTATTAGTCCTCCGTCTATCATCACGCTCATAACTCATGTAATCACCATGGTTGTAATTTCACACCATAGTGTCAGATTCTTACTTTTGAATTTTTAATGTTTTCTTGCCTGTTCACTTGTAAACCCTGAAGAAGGTTGGCCGTGCCAGACGAAATATTGGTTTAAATATATCATACCCATTACCGTATAATTAGCCTTTTTTCGTTGTTACTGTTTACACATTTTTGCTGATTAGATCCCTCAAAGGTGATCCGGTGTACCAGCGATTTCGTCCCCCCGTGAATTCGCCCCTCGGGGGGCGAAATCGCTAGTGAATTCCCCCCCCCCCCCCCCCCCCCCCCCTTACTCGCCCCCCTCTAGCGATTTCGCCCCCCCCCCCCCACTCCCACCTTTTAAAAGGTTATGAATACATGTTTTCCTTATTATTATTACTGTAATGTATTGGAAGTGGAGAATAGTACGGCAAAAAGCTATCAGTAATGTGTATAAAGGCATGCAATTCAATTTTATTTTAAAATTCACGCTTCACTTTTCTTCGACAAAATTTGTTACGGTAAACGTAACGCTACGGTAAACGCTGCAATTTTCATTCGCGCGAGCAGTGCAACAAGAAACTCGACAAGGGATTCTCCAATCCACCTGAAATCTTCGTCATTCTTCGAATGATTAGTTGTTAGTATTTCTTGCCTGAAGCCAACATGTAGATGATGTAATTATTGTGCACACTTAAAGGGATACCCGAGTGAAAAACACATTGGGGCTCAAAAGAATCTTCAACATGTTCTTTGTTCAGAAAATGTATTAAAATTTGATCAAACGTTTTTAGTATTAAGAACGAGCACCTCAAAGTTGGCCCCACGAAGACATGGGCGCCGCCATCTTTGTTTGCATTTACGGAAGTGACGTCACTTCGTCCCACCAGCGTTCTCACTCTCACTTATTAGGTGTTTTTAGGATGATAAACGCCTTAACTGTACCTCACATACATTGTAGTTCTTATACTTATTCAGAAGTCACTCGAGTCTTTTAAGCCATGTTGTTTTGCTGTTATTAAATGGCAGTTACGAGACCTTGTTGTTCGTCTGATAATTTCTCGCCTTCCCAATGCTTTTCTTCCTCCTCCCAGTCTTCTGAACTTTTCTCATAATGTCGTCTTCATCATAATTCCGGTTTCTGTAAGAATTCCTCTGCAATCTCGATGAAAATCATACAAAGACAAGTAGCCGAGATACGCTGGTGGGACGAAGTGACGTCACTTCCGTAAATGCAAACAAAGATGGCGGCACCCATGTCTTCGCGGGGCCAACTTTGAGGTGCTCGTTCTTAATACTAAAAACGTTTGATCAAATTTTAATACATTTTCTGAACAAAGAACATGTTGAAGATTCTTTTGAGCCCCAATGTGTTTTTCACTCGGGTATCCCTTTAAAGGTTTTGATAACCCGTAAATCCGCCTACTTTGAAAAGTCTTTGCCGAATAAAGTGTTACCGACCCGCGTGAAAACTTCCTGAATAAACAAGCAGTAATGAACTAATTAAGATCTAAAACGGCGGGAATACTTACTTTAGCTTGTAGCGAGTGGAACTCATATTTGGAAACAACTGCCACATAGCCTGATGATTTTTTCATGCACGAAAACCATAATGAAGTTGTCGTAATTATCGTGCTATGTAAGATTTTTATAACCCGTAATGCTCGCGTCGATCCATCTATTTTGAAATAACTTTGCCGAATAAAAGGAGCGTTACCGACTCGCCTGCTTTGTTCTATTTCAATTGAGCTAACAGGAAAACCTTTCTGGATAAACAGCTTATTAACTAATGAGAAGGTAAGACGGCGGTAAGTTTTGCAATTTTCTAGCAGTATAATTATTAAAATCCTGAAAAAAATGAAATGACTTTCCGAAGAAAAGGAGTGTTACCGACTCGCGTATCTTTGTAGTCAGTAGTAGTAATAGTAGCTAGGGGTCTTACACTTCATTTCATTTAAAAAAAATACTTTAGAATTATAAAAAAAAAACTTTTTATTCAGTGCGTTGACATCTACTGCCTCTATTTTCTGAGGCGGGGCGATTTCAATAAGAATTACGAGTACATATAGATAGATAGATAGATATTTTTTTATTTGGAGTCGTATACATCTGTACATAGACATTTATCCAAATAAATGTTCACTTCACTGTGCTACAGGTGTTTGGGGTCTTTCAGAATTATGAGAGTCGAGGCAGAATCGATCAGAGTTCTTTGAGGCCATTGTCTCTATACATAAAACATTCGTATATGAATTTTGCAACTATAGCTGCTGTCCTATTGTTGGGGCTTAACATTATTTTTAGCCGACTTTCCTCGGATAACTTTTCTATGTTTATTTGAAATTCATTTTGCATTGAAGCATGGAACGCATTTCGTAAATGGTTATATTTATTGCATTTTACGAGGAAATGAGCTTCATCCTCAATCTCCTTTCTAGGCAGGCAGAATTTGCAAAGTCTTTCATCGACCTTTTTAAATGGCCTAGCATGTCTTCCTTTTTCAATTTCTAAATCATGGTTGCTTATCCTAAGCTTTGTTAGAGCCGTTCTATGCTTCAAGTTTCTTAAGCGTAGATAGTCTTCGAACCCGTAATTTACTTTAAAATTTCTGTAGGTCCTTAGCTTATTTCTCTGTTTGGCATTTCTTCTTGTATCATTGTAAATATCACTGTGCCAATTTTGGAAATCTATGTCGCATAGCCTTTGCTTAAGTTTCTTGCAAATTATTGATGTGTTATCGGCGATAGTGTTTGAGGGGACTAAGATATTTCCAAATCCGAGCTTGAGGACTATCTTACTTATTTTTTTGTACCAACTTGCGGGATTATTTAAGAGGCTTGAGTCCAAAAAAGCGTCCACTGCAAGTTTGTCGGTATCGCAGACTTGCAGTTTCAGCCAGAACTTTAAACTCCTGGATATTGCTTCTGTTTTAAGAGGAAATATTCCTAATTCGGCTCGGCATGCATTGTTTGTTGCGTATTTGGACACTCCTAAAATCCATTTACAGAATTTAATATGTACTAGTTCGATAGGGTCTCTGTCTAATTTGTTGTTGGAGTCAACCTCCCATACTTCGCTCCCGTATAGTAGAATTGGCTGAATTAAGGAGTTGAAAAGTTTGAGCGTTAGCTTTATATCTGTTCTAAAGTGATCTCCCATTTCTTTGCGGAGTTTGAATAAGGCTTTTAACGCAATTTTTTTCAACTCCTGTTTAGCTAAAGTGAAGTTTCCGAATGCACTAAAGGTTAGGCCCAGGTACTTATATGAGGTCACGTTTTCCAGAGTTATATTATTAAATTTAAAAGTATAATTATTCATTCTTTTCCCCGTGTTATTAAAAATCAAAATTTTAGTTTTATCCATATTAACTGCCAGATTATTGAGGCTGCAGTAATCACCTAATTTTTCACAATTCACTAGAGATTCCTGGGGGGGGGGGGGGGGATTCACTAGCAATCTCGCCCCGGGGAGGGCGAATTCACTAGCGATCACGCCCGGGGGGGGGGGGGGGGATCGCTGTGACACCGGTACGAGAGGATGACCGGTACTATACTTCGTCCGTTGGTCCTTGCAGTTTTTCAATATTTTCGTTTGTAGCCACCAATTGAACATTGACACCACACGTGCGCAGCACCTTGATATCGCCCCTATAATCAGTTGATATTTTCTTTACCGTGTTATGTAATTATATTGTTTTTTGTCAATTTACAGATGCAGCTAATGAGGAATATTAGAGAGAGTATAAAACAAGACAGATTCCCGGAGTTTATCAAGAACTTTATGGTACAAATGTATCCCGACAGGGGATACCCACCGTGGACAATAGACGCCTTACAGTCAGTTGATGTTCACCTTGAAACGAAATGCTGACAATGAACATTTAGAGGAATGATTATTAATGAGTACCATTGATAATTACTAATGAGGATTATTATTAATGGCTTATTAATAAATATTATTAGGAATTGTTTTAATAAACTGTGTTCCGTCGTATGGACTATGGTCACATGTTTGGTTTATTTTTTTGGTTTACTTTTTTGGTCTAAAAAGCTCCAAAAACTTCAAAACCGTGCCGCGCGGATAGTAACTTTTTCAAGTTACGATGCTAGCGCCGTAGAGTTATTTAGGTCTCTAAATTGGAAAAGCTTGATCATCAACGTAAAGTAGATAAATCAATGTTGGTGTATAAAGCTTTGCCATAATGAAACCCCGGAGTATTTGAGCTCAAAATGTATTAACAGATCTGAAATAAAACATTATAGTCTAAGAAATTCACAAATAAACTGGCAGTACCGCTCCCGCACACAGACTTTTAGTTATAGCGGAGCGATGCTGTGGAACAGCCTTTTACCCCAAAACCTAAGACAGGCATCGCTGACAGACTCTAATAATTTGCCATGACTTTCAGGATGATATGTCATCATAATGACAAAAGCAGGATTTTTAGTTTGTTTGATCGTGTAGTTTAGTTTATAGTAGTACTATGGTATTATTCGCGTATTATTAGTGTCATTAGAATTACTAGTATTCGATGGAAATCATTATGGCTATTTTACTCTTATCTTTTGACTTTATGTTGTCATTATATATTACATTATTATATATATTTAAGCCTGAAGGACACACCGTGTATAAATAGAGTTCTATCCTATCCTTTTCTTAATGCAATGCGCACGGTTTCTAAAAAGAATTGATTGTCTGTCCCCCACACGGCAATGAATGTGATTTCACTAATCCCACATAGAAAATGGTTCAGTTTTCTTCTAAAGATATCTCTTGACTAGTGGTATTAATGTTCTCAAATTAAAATGCATGAAATCGCTCGTGTATATGTTTTTGATTCCAAAACAAATTCAGCCAATAGAAAGACACTAAAACAAAAGCGGAGATGTTATAAAATATTTCAATGTTCCCCCACATAGGATTTCTTTCTCTCTTTTTACATAGTTATACTTATTGTCCGCTTCGATCATTTTCTTTAAAGAAATATTGTGAAATCAGAGTTCTTTCCTATTTTCGGAGGTTTATTTCTATTTATTTCTCTTTCCCTCGTAGGGCGTGCACACTTAGCACTACAGCTTACCACTTTATATCACATTCTTTACACTTACTAGTGCTACGCGGCAAACATGATTTCATATCATAACTACATATACATATATAATCGCCGTGACCCCATAAAACGCACCAATACCCATGATTGCTCTCATCTGACTTGATAGCTCAGTTGGTAGAGCGCCAGACATGCAACCTGGAGGTCGTTGGGTTCGAGTCCCACTTGGGTCAGAGATTTTTTCTCTTTCCCTCGTAGGGCGTGCACACTTAGCACTACAGCTTACCACTTTATATCACATTCTTATTTCTATTTAACCAATGAGATATCAAATTTCAACAATAGAAAAATTAACACCTTTGTGCATTCCTGTCCGTTGATTGCTCCTGTTCTACGCGAACCATTACTTAATTAAGAGCTTTATACATTATCTACTTGAGTGTGGTTTACCAATTCATTACGAAAGTGTTTGAAAATATACCAAATATTGCTAATGTTAATTCTAAAACATTCACTGTGGTTGTTGTTGCTGTGTATTTCTTGTTCAAATGTTCGTTTATTCCACAAACAAGTAAGGAGGTATAGATGCATAAGAATAGCGCTAAATTTGTAATTCTAATATGTACAGTTTACCCTCTTGTTAGCGATTTAACCCCGGGATAGCGCTTGTCCTTGCTTTGAACAACCGGGCCCATATAAAGGGTTAATGAAAGCTCTTGCACCCTATATATTGGTTACGGTTTCTCAGTCTAAGATGACTCGCGGCCTCGCTTACATTTTTTTACGCGAAAGCCTTCCTTCAGCTCGTGAAGCTACTGCGCTGTTTCGCGCTTTTTGTAAGCTAATATGGAGACTCGATCTTCAGTAACTACGATGATGCTATCTGCTCTTCAGGTCTAAGCTCTTTCAGCTATTTCCCTTGTTCTTTGTTGGCGTAGACAGGAACAAAATGACTTCAACAAAGAAAGCAGTATCGAATAGCTTATCCGGGTGTCGTTTCATTGCGCATGCGTTTGAACCTCGTCATCTCCGCTGCGCTGACAACTTGCTTCCGGTAAATTTTGATTGACAGCTAGCTGAGAAAGGGCTGGCTCTCTTTCATTCCCACGTTTTCCTATAAGAAAAGGATCTTGCCGGCTCGGCTGAGGGTTGTCCAATACTCTGACAAATTTATGCATAGCATTGTTTGTATTATTTTGACATAATAGTTTAACAATACAATACAATAGTAGAACGATGCAATAAAATAAGATACAGTAGATGGTTTGCACTCAATCCCCAGAGATTCAAAGGGCATGACGGCCATGTTGGTGTACAGAACAAAAGAAGCTAACGAAGAATCTATTGTTAACTGTACACCAACATGGCGGCTATGACGTCACGTGCAAAGGCTATGCATAAATTTGTCAGAGTATTGGACAAGAATGGCTCGGCTGCTCAAGAAAACGTCATGCGCATGAGTTTTTGATGAGCCAGTGCGCGAGCGTCACGCCAGATTCCCGCCCAAACTGAAAGAAAACGAAGGCAATCATCCCTGTTTCTAATTTTACGAATGTCTCCGGTGAAATGTTTCATCAAAAGCAACAAAAGTACTTGAAGCTAAGATACGATGGGTAACTAGTTGCGTTCCTTTAAAAACTAGTGTTGATCTGCGTCGGCGAGGAAGATAAACACTGGTATGATCAACTAAAAGTCGATGAAGTTATGCTAACCGCCGTGGGGTGCGAGTAGCAGCTGACGTTTTCCCTAACGCTCGAAACGTCAGCTGTTACTCGCACCCCACGGCGGTTAGCATACCTTATTCGACTTTAAGTTGATCATACCAGTACTTAAAGCTAAGCCTGTGGTTTTCGGGTTGTTTGCAACTGATTCTATGAAACGATGTTTTCGCTTTTTCATAAATCTCATTGCCATGTGCAATATATCGGATTTATATTATTCATCGCGTTCACGTTTTATTCAAGAAGCTAAATTATGGTTCATTGAATATTTAACAATTATTCACCGAAGTGGAGGTGAATAGTGGTGGATATTTACCGAGCCGCTTCGGCGAATAATTGTTTTAGTATATACCGTACTCCAGGGCCGGGTTGTTCAAACTTCGATTAGTGTTAATCCTGGATTAACTCTGCACAGAACCTATTGGTTGTCATGGAAATTATCTCTGGATTAGCACTAATCGGGTTTGAACAACCCGGCCCAGGTGAGTAGCCAACACCAAATAGTTATTTTATTTTCTGACAAAAGGACAAAAACTGGCGCGAGATGATCGCTGCTTTGCTCGGAGGTGAATATGAAATCATATTCACTGTTTGAGTAGCCAATCAGAGCGCGCGAAAAGTCATTCACTGGTGTGGTATATACTAATGTAATATAACCCAGATAGTACAAGCACTCTGATTGGCTTATAGACTCAAATCTATGGTCTATTGTGCCGGTAAACACATGTAAATCGGCACGCCTGCTTGCGTTGTGTCGTAGTTATATCATAAAAGCAATAGACACATTTCAATGTGTTTACTGGCAAAATAAAGCACTTGCGATGTTGGGAGAACATGCACTTGAAATGCTTGAAAATCACGCGCCTTCGGCTGTGATTTTCAAGCATTTCTTGTGTTCTCCCAACATATAATAGCCTTAGCTTTAACAGCTTTAAGTTGTCTTAATTTGTAATTCACTGAGAATTTACCAAGGCTTGCCAAATTAAATGTGTATTTTAACAATCTCCTCCCCAGAGTTTGCGTTGAGTACCTTCAGTTGAGTACGTTCATAAATATTCAGTGATCATAAATAGCATTCCATTTCAATTACATGGAACTCCTTTTTTTTACGCAACAAAATAAAAATATCGTTTATTCGCTAAAATACGGTATGCTATAGTACTATCCACTTGCAGTATTTTAACGCTTTTTACGTTATGTGTGTTAGGGTTAGGGTTTTATAGTATAATATATTGTTCGCTATGAATAGTTAGACCTTGCAGTTTATGGGCGCTGTTACTGAGATTTCGCATATTTCTGCTGTGGGACCTCTAAGTTACTCTAAATTCGGCTACTTCATGCAAAAACGAGAATGGTGACCCCCTAATTTTATTGCATTTTAGAGAGACCTTGCATGGGGTAACAACTGGGCGAAGTTTAATATCTGGAAATCCAAATAAATTTGAAGGAAAAATGTTATGGCAACGGCTGGTCTTTCGCCAACCGGGTCCCTGTTCGTTAGCCTGCTATGCAGACGTATTTTTTCACTCTCATAAATTCGAAGAAAAAAGTAACGTCTGCTTACCCGAGCGCTTAACTTAGTTTCCAATATGCACACCTCATTGTGTTATGGACCAATCAGATATTACCTTCATATCCTGGAAAGTGACGTAATGTCACATTTAAAAGGATTCAGACAATACATTTGCCATTGACCAATGATAGGAGAGTGTTCACTGGCGCGCCAATTCATTAACATTCTAACAATGGCTTTGATTGGGCAGAAAAATGAAACAAACTGCTGACGTCATGCTTGAATATTGGAAACTAATTATGCGCTCGGGTAAGCAGACGCTACTTTTTCTTCGAATTTATGAGAGTGAAAAAATACGTCTGTATAGCAGGCCCTGTCCGTCTGCAGCCGGCATTTTGGTATGGTATCATATGGTACGGTTTGGTACGTTATGGTATGGTACGTTATGGTATGGTACGTTGTGGTATGGTACGTTATGGTATGGTACGTTATGGTATGGTACGCATTTACAAAATGCTCTTCCAAAGAGCCGTGTATATATAAATACAATACAATACAAAACTATTTTAGTAAAATATATAAATATATAGTATATAAAATATATGTATTATATATTAATATATAATTAGACAAAAGATTCTGCCGTCACGCTATTAGTTCTGTTAAGTTGATTTGTTTAATCACGGCATATTGATAAAAGCACACTCATGCATGTCCGTGCTGCTCAAAGACTCATTGTCGTTTCATGAATTCATGTTAAGAGTATTCACGCTATTTCGATTTGAATTGTGAGAGCTTATTGATAGCTTTCTAGATAACCGCAATTTTTATAACCAGTTTTGATTGGACAATATTATTAGTCTAGTGTTTTCGTGGTCCTAAGGTCATCATTGTAATTTTAGTAGTTTTAGTTCGAATCAGAGTTTGCATCGTGTACAGCTTAATAAGTTCATTCCGTTTTTACCAACATAAATAAATCTGTTAGAGTATCGACGGGTTCATTTTGGTTATACTGCCCTATCGGAGCCACGAGTATCGGCCGAGGTAGCGGAACAAAGATTAGTTAGCATTTAATTCTATTTTTTTTATCTAGGCTGCAGGACTCCACGGGAAGTGAATTCCAGGCCCGCCCCACTATAGGAGAAGCTTCGTTTACTGGGAAGTTAGTCCTCGGCTTGGGAACTGAAAGGTTTACATGGCAGCCTCGTAATCATGTATGTATTTCAGATTGAAACAAAAGTATTACAACCGATTTCAGTATTACGACACAATCATTCGACATGCTTTGTAACCAGGCTCACTTGTTTATCGTGCCGTTCGAGGTACTGAATCGAATAATTTAGGTGCTTACTCAACAAACTTTGCCAACATTCGTTGCCGAGCAGAAGTGGCGGAAGTGTGCGCGGAATGATTATGTCGAATGATTATCTAAAAAACTTGAAACCTGACCGCCTATGCACAAACGGCACGGCGCCAGATTATTTTTGATTTTGAACATGGTTGATACCTTTTGTTGGTGCCAACGGTCTTCAAGAGACTGCCATCCTAATGTCTACAGTAGATCAGCGGATCTGATTTGATAGCCAGAACGCGTAATAATCCTAGCCGCTCGATTTTGCAGTCTTTGAAGCGTTTGCTTGAGACCTTTATCACATGTATCCCATACGGATGAACAGTAGAGGTCCAAGGATATAGATTTAGGGTATCCCGCATTTAATAATCTCACTTTCGGATAAGAGCCATTTACATTTACATTGTAAATACGTTTTGAACCAGTTTAATTCATTTCCTTCAATTCCATAGAATTGTATTTTTTTAACAGGATTGTATGGTCCACCGTATCAAAAGCCTTTTTTAAGTCTAAAAACAAGGCTATATTAATTTTTCTTTTATCCATATTGTTCAACCAGAAAATTGTATCATTGAGTAAAGCTTTCATAGTGGAGTGTAGTGGTCTAAAACCAGATTGATATTCTGAGAGACTATTTATATTTTCTTTCAGATAACTATAAAGTTGTGGAGGAAAAAAAACAATTTTCTCTACACATGTAGAATAGAAATAGTCTATAATTGTTTGAATCAGCTCTATTATTATATTTACTAATAGGTGATACCTTTGCAATTTTCCAGTCATCGGGAAAAGCGCCCTTGGTGATTGATGCGTTAAAAATATATGAGAGTGGAGTAGAGATTACATCAGATGCTATTGTAACTGAATTTCGGTCGGGAGCTTATCTTGATCAAGTCCTGAAGCCTTATAATTATACGCTTGTTTACTGGAACTTTATTTATTAAATCAGCTACAGTATTAGCTTTTACCTGCTGAAAAGTAAAAGAGTTTGGCGATTTCCTTATAAAATCCTTGGGTTTATGAGCAGGATTGATCAGGTATAACCTCTGCGAGTGACGGCGGGTCCAACATTTACGAAATACTTGTTAAATTGGTCAGCAATTGCATTAGGATGTGTAATGTCCTCCCGGCATCAGAGTTTAATTTATTGATGGCATTATCTTAGATGTTTTATTCATAAGTACTAGTGTGTTCAATACTTTCCAAGTTTTCTTTACATCGTCACGACTCTCCTCGATATTTATAGTGATGAAATACTTGCGCTTTTTATTTTTAATGTTCCGATTTACTTCATTTCTAATTCTCTGGTAGGCTTCCCATGACGCAACCGATTTGTATTTAATGGTACGGAGTTTTGAGACTATCCCTTTCAAACATGGGTTTTTAGCTCAGTAGACTTTATCAATTAGATTGCAGGATTCGTGATCATAACATAGTTAGTCAGCTGGTTTCTACTCTAGTTAACGAGGTTACAAGCCCAGGGTTACGATAACTCTTCAAAGAGTCCCTAACCCCGCTAGTTCCGCTTTTCAAATGATCGCGGTTATAACCGCTGTAATATATAGCAAAGTCACTTTATTTATATAGAGCGTAACCCGCTGCCATGTCTCAGTAATCTTTCACGATGAACCCACTGTTGACCTGTTCCCGCTACCAAATTTCACGGAAAGAAAGGAACAAGTCGGTCTCACTGAGTTCCTTGATTAGTTAAAAATACATGTTTACAGGAAATGACTTACGATATCACCCCAACTTCCTTAGCGTGATTCTCGTTTATTGGTTAAATTTTTCTCTTAGTTAAGAATCTTGTTTGGTAAACATCTGTAGCGCCGCCCGTAACTGCAGCGGTCGCGGGCTCCTTTTTATTAAAACGAAACTTTGGGTATTTGAGCTGAAATGAATCATCAAATTGCCAAGCGACTCGTAATAATAATTTATTGGAAAGAAATTATATTATTCAGTCTCAGCAAGTTTTGAGTTCTGTGATTTGCCGTTACAGCTCTCTTTTGGTTGGTTGACCCGCCGACCTGGATAACGGACCCTGAAGTAATCCGTTGCGACTGGAGTTATTTGACATTGAAGAAAGATTTATAAGACCGAAATACAAAAATAAAAGAGATAGAATTATTAGAAATTATAATTAACTGTGGAGCTTCAGAAGTCGGGTTTAAGGATGTGTGGTCCAATGTGACGACATGTCTTCCAGCATTGTTCTTTTGTTTGAGTAGCTGAGTGATATGACATGTCTAAAACAGGAGCACACTGCACGTTGCAGTTGAGTGATTCCCAAGGGTAATACCGGTGTCATGTTAGTTCAACTGAATTTAAATTTTATTTCTAACGACGTGGACTTCAGCCGTTTGATTCATCAAATAATCGACCAAATTCGACGGTCTTCCCGACTGAACTCGCTTCAAATGAAGAGCTTTAAGTGAATACGATGGAAAATGTTTCTCAGAAGGTGAAAAGAAGTCCAGAACAGTTGTTTAACAAGTTCGTTGAAGCCGAAGATTGCCTCCAAATATTGCACGCGTTCCAACGGCTTACAAATGCACTCGGCATCAAAGCTGAATCTCCAAGAGACCTTTATCATGCTTTAAAAAGTAAACTACAGTCATGGAAGTGCAAATCACTGTGGGAGCTCCTAGACAACCGTGCAAATCTGAAAGAATACGACAAAGGGAAAATCTGTGAAGGTTTTCAAGTTCTCGTCATCGGCGCTGGGCCGATCGGACTGAGAACGGCTATTGAACTTGCTCTGTTAGGGGCTCAAGTTGTAATTGTGGAAAAGCGGCGTAATTTTTCAAGGAATAATGTTCTACATCTATGGCCGTTCTTGTTAAGTGATTTTCGATCGCTAGGAGCAAAGAGGTTTTATGGAAAATTCTGCTCTGGAGCTATTAATCACATAAGTGAGTAGAACTGATATTATGTTGTGTTTGTACCGTTCGGTAGTGCGTGGTAATGATTTTAAGTTACTTATATAGTAATATATTCTGGTTTGTTTCTTTATCGAGCTAGTATATAATGCAGTGAGATTGGATTGCCGAAAGTGTTGGCGATCTGCAGATAAATCTGTTATACGCCTAAAAACTATCTTCATATTTGCTGGATTAGAATCGAGAAATTCGATCGGATATTGTCTGCAAACATTGAGTGGGACCTTTATCATGATTTTCTCCAGTGTGTGAATTGCTTTAACAGTTTACAATTCATCAGCTAATTCATTTAATATTCAAGGCTTTCATTCTTCCAAAACACTCTAAATTACAGCTTAAACACAAGCTAATTTTACTATCTGTCCCGTCTACAAAAGTCCGTAAACGTACGTAAAACTAAATATTCAGATATATATTGCTAAAATGTAACACTTTGCAGTTTTTCGTAGCGATAAAGAGTTGTAAGTTAACGTACTTGATCGATATTTTCCATTGATTTAGTTTCTAAAATATCTTACAAAGATATTAAGCAGTAAAAATGAGGGAATTGTTGATGATATCGGTACGTTTTCCGTTTCCTAAAAATAGATACTGACTATTATTAAAAGCATTTTGGGCTCTTTCGTCGAACACAAACGGATGTTAAACTTTTGTATACTTAACATTGAAAAACTTTAAATGAAATATTGATAGTTCTCAAAAAGAAACACAATGTATTATTTAGTTAGGTGTTTGGGTTTTAAGATTTGTATCTCAATATCTGTTGCCATAATTTCAGTGTTATGTGCTAGGAATCTGATTAATTATATTTTTACTCAGCTATCGAACCTGTTCAGTGGTGCTCAGAATTTTATTGGGAATACAAATCACTAGCTGAACTAAAAAAGGAAAAGCTCTTATTGACTAGAATTAATTTGTAATGGTTCCCAAAGGAGCATAGATATATCTAACTAAACATATTAGGCAAGTAAGATAAAAGTTAAATTATGCATATGTTCATCCATCTAAAACACTTGTGATAACATAGATTGATAGGTAGGCGATTAAGAAACTCCTTACAAATTTAAGCTCTGATCCGTACGGTAATTATTTTACTCATTTCCTGATTGGTTGCTCGAACATTCTAACGGACGCAATTCCAATCCCACTTCCAATCTTTTAGTACTGAATTGACTATCAACCAGACAGACGAAGAAATCGTTTCACTACTTCTAAAAGAAACCTACGTGCATTAAAAACTCACTAGAAATTGAATTAAAAAAAACACATTTTAAAATATTGAAAGTGTAGACGTTAAAGCGGTTTCTCAGGGAAGCTTGAACATTATCCATGAAATTAACAGGTAATTATTATGACATGTCGACGTACCTTGATAGCATGATACTAGCCAAGAGCCTCAAATTCAATTGTCTGGCAGGCAGTATCGGCTCATATATCTCACTCGAAAATCCATGGTTTTGAATGATTCAGAACTTCTTCTTACCCTCGAGTCTAAGTTTAGTAGCATCTAATCTGCAACTGGTAACTGTTTGGAGTGATTACCGCTATGTTAAGAATTTGATTTGCTAGCGCGGGTTGAAGTGAATTTTTATAAGGCGTTACTGGTTTAGCTTGAATACCTGCAAATGAAATCGTCCCCATTAGCTGAAGCCTTCAACTGACGTGGACTGGTCCTACGTTTGACATTAGCATTTACACGCTTTTGACTTCAAAAAATTTTTCAGCTTAGACTTATCTCTCAAGCTAGTTTTACTGCTTGACAAGATGTGTATATACTTAAAGTGCCCCTACGATCAAATTTTGACATATCAATGTTTTTGCATATTCATAAAGTAGAGTTCACATATTATTACCAGTTCAAATTGTTTTTCGATACAACGACAGGAAGTCTTATTTTTTTATCTCCGAATATTGAATCTACACGTCCGCCATTGCTGGAAGCCGTGCCCTTTGTTCAGCTTTAAACAAAGGTTTATTCACCGGAAGTGATGTCATACACTTAACGCTCGCCTGCAGAACACAACGCCTGGAGGCATATTTCTACTAAAAACGTATTCACGTACATAAGAAGAAAGTTATATTTATCTTTGCGAGGTTGGCTACTTTTTTTATGCACGCTATTTCGCGCCACGAGGTTGTCGTGTTAAGTGTATGACATCACTTCCGGTGAATAAACCTTTGTTTAAAGCTGAACAAAGGGCACGGCTTCCAGCAATGGCGGACAGGATTTTACCGGTAAACTCTCCTAAAATGTGTGGTTTAAGATGCTCATTTGGGAATATATTTTACTACTTCGGGTATTTCTAATACTGATTGACCTATAAACACTGAAAAAGTGGCAAATCGAAATGGTAAATTTTCGTCGTAGTGGCACTTTAAGCGTTAAGCTAGGTCAATGACGCTGAAAGCTGACTCTTAAATCACTATGCATCGTAGAATGATGTGTTTACTGTTATCGATCTCAAAGAGAACTGAATTACAGTTTGTTTTACTTCTTCAGCCGACAATCACCGAAGTAAGCAATCTCGTGAGTTTGGAAGATGAGGCATATCAAATTATTGATAAAAATGTCCATGACAAACCAAACCCTAAAAAAATGAAACAACAAAGTCTAGGTAAACAAATTCAAAACCCATTTGTAAATTAACCAACAATAGATAAAACAAAATAGTAGATAGGTACTTGTGATTAAGTTTAGATCAGTGTCATCGTAAAAGTTAAAACGAAGCTTCTACAGCCTCATTAGTACAGCCTCATAAGCCACAGGAGAATATATTAGCCCCAACTAAACGCTCAAACATTTTCATCAAACATCGAGTATGTTGGAACGTCAACTTGAACATTTGACCGAACTGGTCAAACGGTCCCTCAATGTTCGATCGCTTAGCGGCTGTACATCGAACATTCGTCAAATATCTTACGAGATTGAGTCCGCAGAACGTTTTTCTGTGAAATACCGCTGAATCTCAATGTTGCAGGTCAATTTGTGATTGCCTAAATACCTCCTGCACGCGCAAGTTTTGTTAGAAAAGGTGGATTTGTTCATCAGGCAAAATGTTGGATGAAAATGTTTGAACTAGATCAAACATCACTGAATGTTTGAGCAAATCTTTTCCAAGTAACGACGCAACATTCTTGAAAACTCTTGCCATTATTTAGCGATTCTAAAATTTAGCCAATTAGAAATGCCTTTTTTAGCAACGACGTTTAGCGATACTTTAAGATATAGCGAGCTCAGAGTATATAAAAAGACCAAAATTCGGCGCGAAACGAAAGAAAATACTGGGAAAATTCTTGGAAAAGAGGAAAAAACGATATGAAATTTAGAGACTGGTTCTTTGTATTTTGAACAATAAACTGATGAAAACGGGCCTTCTGCATGGGCGAAGTTCAGTGGAACCGTCGACTAGGTAGATTGGAAATATTAGTATAATGCCGTTTATTTATTCTTTCATAGCATGCATGCAAAATAAGGTAATTTTGGCGAACAGAAATAACTACGGCTACTAATTTTAGCGATTAATTTAAAAATCTTAAGCTAGTAGTCTTAAGGTAATCTTTAAATATGAATTTCAATGTAGCCATGCTTGCCCACATGCACACCGCGGCAAAACGTTACGCGCATGCGTATTTGCTATTTCTTGTCGTTGCGCGGCCGCCCCCAGTTTCCCGCGAAAACTGAAATGAAACAACAGGCACATACCCGTGATTTTAAAATTTCTGCTTAAAAGCACCATTTGTGAACTGTTTTGTCAAAAAATAAGAAAACTACTTAAAAGCTAAGCCTAAGACTTTAACAGGTTGAAGTTTTCTTAATTTGTAATTCACTGTGAGTTTACTAAGTTATAAAATTATTTACTAAAAAAGTTGAAACCCTCGGTAATTTGTATTTGATAGCCGAGCCTTCGTTCTTTTGGCCAGCGGAGCATACCGTTTTGCCGCGGTGTGGCCCACATGTGGGATTAAGTCGCCATAACAATTTCAAGCAAAGTGACTTCAAGTTTTCTACAGTCTGTGATAAATGACAACACAAAGAATACCGGCATGTAAAGTGAAGTCTAAAGAGCGATTATATTTTATTTATTTCCTACTGACTAAAATCGTATAATATATTTACTGTAATTTCGAAGCCACTCGTTGTGAGCTTGGGATACCTGTGGTGTCCCCTTCCAAGTGCAGTGACGTTGAAATGGTTTCCTGTTGTTTTTGTCCTGCTCATCCAATCAAATCACAGAGTTACAGTACAGCACGGTTACGGACATGCCGTAGTTTGTCCCACTCATACGAACTTACTACATAGAGAATAATACACGGGCGCGTGGATAGGCCTTTCCAGATTATGCTAGTAAAATGAAAAAAGTTACTCCAAAAATGCCCAAAAGTTGCTCCAAAAAAGCCCAAAAGATGCTCAAAAGTTGTCAAAAACTTAAAAAGTTGCCAAAGAAATAAATAAATCAAAAAGTTGCTTCAAAAAATAAAGTTTGCTAAAATAATAACTAAAAATTGCTCAAAAAAAACTAAATAATTGCAACTTGAATTGGAAAAATGCTTGAAAAACGAGTCATTTAAACACAAATTAAGTAATTGAACCTCTAATTTCTAAATCCTGACCCTGTAGTGCTGCCATGTTTATCCAAAAATGGCGGCCGTCGTTAAGACCTCGAATGATAAAACCGCTGGAAATTTGAGGGTGTTGTTCGTGGGTGGCGGTTTAGTTTTTATAACCGCTGTTATGTTCGTGAACTTCAATATTATCAGGATTGAAGGAATAGTTAGTGTTTCAATTGAAACTAGATTCGGTAATTGGCAGATTTTAGCAATTTCGTGCTCAAAATCTCCAAAAAGGTCATTTGTTGCCCAAATGTTGCCCAAAAGATGCCGAGCACAATCTGGAAAGGCCTACGCGTGGAGATATGGAATTTATTTTCTAGTGTTCAACTCGTCTGATAGTCTCACGATTGAGATATCGAGTTGAACACGAGAAGATAAATTTCACATCTCCAAGCGCCCATGTATTATTTTATTTATTTTATAAACAATACTTGGACTTGCGCGTTCGAAGGAAGGGTAAGCGCGTGACGTGGACATCGCTGATTGGCTGAAAGGCGATATCCACACACGTACAATTATCGTATTTTTACGTGACTGTGTTCAGATACGATGTTTCTCAGTGCTGGAAATCCTTGTAAAACACTGTAGTTTATAGAATAAATTATTTTATCCCAAATCCTAGGTATTCGCCGTCTTCAAGCCACCCTCCTCAAAACTGCCTTGATATTCGGAGTACAAGTATTCACTGGCGTGACATTTGAAAACGTGATCGAACCTGCCAATGAGGATGAAGGCTGGAAGTGTTCGGTCACACCAGCTTCACACCCTCTCAATCAATTCGAGTTGGACGTTGTGATCGGCGCTGATGGCAAGAAAAATGTTCTCCCAGGCTTTGCACAGATCGAGATGCGAGGTAAAATTCTACAGTGTTATATTCTAGCCATAATTTCCCCAGATACAACGTAAGCTCTCATTGGCTTATTCAATATCACTGGCAACAACCGCCTCCCGGTTAGATCAGTGGGTAAGCCCGGTCCGTCGTGCGGGAGGTCGCGGGTTCAAACCCCGGCCGGACCAACACTCGGGGTCTTAATATAACTGAGTAGAAGATACTGCAAAGGGTTAGAACTTCACGTCTTCTCGGATAAGGACTTAAAATCGTAGGTCCCACGTCGGCCTCAAGTTTATCAGTTTCGCCAGACTGTCACGAGTTACCGACGTTAAATAAGGTTGCTTTAGCTTTACCTGATAGGACAAACAGATTCTTACCCTGCTTTCACTTTGACAGGTATAAGCTAAATCCTAAAGTTGCTGAGCGGGCTAACAGTTCACTGTTGCCCGTTTGTGCAAAACCCACCCTCCCCTCCCCTTATCACATGAACAACTACCTACCCCACCCCCGTGCAACAACCTTTATGTACTAAAAGCCCATATGAATGACATTCCCGTTTCTTTTTCTCAGGGACATTGGCGATTGGTATCACAGCAAACTTTGTTAACCATTGTAGCGAAGAGGAAGCCATCGTGGAAGAAATCAGTGGTATTGCGTACCAGTTTAATCCTGCGTTCTTCGATCAGCTTAATCAACAGAAGGGAATTAAACTGGAGAACATCGTGTACTACAAAGACGAGACGCATTACTTCGTCATGACGGCTGTTAAGTCAAGCCTGCTGGCAAGAGGGGTGCTCAAGAAGGTATGTAATCATTTATTATTATGAAAATACGCGGCCAAATATAAAACCGCCCTCATAAAAATCGCGTGTATCGGGCTTCAAGCTACCTATGACGGGTCAAATGCATTTGCAGCCTTGTATCTCATTGGCTCTTGCTTCATAATCCTATCCATTTAGACCAATCATATTTTGGCGCTGATGCGGGAAGCCATTCAGGTGCAAATCCCGCCAACAAGTTGCCAGCGAGTAATTTTTGAAAGTTTGAAGCACTCACCGAACCTCACCGAAAGCAATACGCAAAAGAGAAAAGGTATCAGTGAAAATGGCAAACAAATAGCCAGTATCAGTCATTTGGCTTTGTATGCTTGTACGCTAAGAAAACAATAAATGCAGATTTATATTCTCCATGAGTTTATTTAGAAGGACTGTAGGGAACTTGAACTGTAACAAACATGCACAGGATCTTTGGAAATCAGCGTTTGCTGGAAGATTTTCTGTATATAATAAATTTATTATTATAGAACAATAGTTTAGACCCAATTTTTGTAATATTTATCTCATATTCTAATATTTTGTCCACGCCTTTTAATTAGATAACTCTTACGTACCAAGTACCCTTTATGTTTTATCTGGCTTTTCCATTTTTTATACCATTTTATTCTGTCTAATTAAATAACATTTTACAGGATTTCTTCGGAAACAACCTAAACATTTAGCCTCCTCCACAGGCACAGGAAACCCATAACCCGAAAAACCCTAATTAAAATTAAAGTACAGATATGGCTGCTGGGAGGCTACTAGTTAAACATTAGTATAATAATTATAGCATTATCATCATCCGATTATCATCATCGTCATTATTGTTATTGTTTAATATTCATCTCATTTTCACACATTCTATGACCGCGATATTTTCACGTACACAATATTATTTTTATGGGTGCGTTCGATTGACCGTATTCCGGAATACACAGAATGATCACTACAAATCGCTTATATATATCGGGATTCGGGAACCACTGGAATACTAAATGTATCCTGAATATCATATATGTCAGTAAGCGTTTGATGCTTACTGAGAGCAAAATGTGCCTGAACCAGTGATTTTGAGAGACTATTCCATTTATTCTTATTCCGTAATACGGTCAATCGAATGCACCCTTACTTAATTATTAATAAATGCATCAAAGCGAGACAGGAGCCCATTACTAGGAGCGTGCATCTCCCAGATTAGGTCTGTCCAACAGTAGAACAGACGATGTAGCTATTTTTAGCTTTGTGTTTCCCGCGAGAAGAAACAAAGGCCGTCACTTTTAACCAATCAGGTTGCACGGCAAAATTGTAATTAAAACGGTTCAAACTGCTAAAAATACTAAAGTGCAAGAGAACAAAAGACAATGTAATCGCATACCAGAACTTCTCGACTATAAATAGCCACAACGTCTACTGTGCTGTGGGCGCTACCCATCACATAGGTACGCTACCCATCACATAGGTACGCTACCCATCACATAGGTACGCTACCCATCACATAGGTACGCTACCCATCACATAGGTACGCTACCCATCACATAGGTACGCTACCCATCACATAGGTACGCTACCCATCACATAGGTACGCTCCTGGTAATGGGCTCCTGAGCGAGACCATGCAGTTGTACCGGCTTGTCATAGGAAGAGAAAAAATATACAGTCGGTGGCTGAAAATTATATTATGCCATACGACAGAAATTAGAACATTTGGGACAACTGGCCTCGCTCTGGTGCGATTGTTACCAGACTTCTTCCCGCGCGGCCAGGAGATATGAATTAGGTACATGACGTCATAGGAACTCTTGATCCAAATGTATTTCCCAATAAAATAGAACATCGATTGTTTGAAGAAAGAGCTTCTTATTTCACTTGATTAGTTCCTTCACCGTCGAAATTCCCTTAATTGAGGCTGACATTTCCTACCAGCTTCACCCTCATGAATATTGTCAAACGAAGGGTATTGTTTCTTATAATCAATCAAATATTATGGGTCATGTGACCCGATATTTGCTCTACGCCAACCGACAACGAATCAACGAATACACCCCCCTGTGAGCGTAGCGCGCGCAAGGTCTCCGGTAATAAGCAATTATTGGACGAGGCTGAGTAAAATATGATGAATTGTCTGTGGCGAGCTACCAGTTATTTGCCGATGCCGAAGGCGGAGGCCAATAACTGGTAGCGAGAGACGGACAATTCATCAAATTTTTCGATAGCCGCTGTTTGTGTTTTTGCTACTTTGGGCATCCCAAATGCTCGTAATTTCCTCCTCTGAACGCTCTGGAATCCGAGCAGCCATGTTGGGATTTGTTGATGAACAGCACTGCGCATGCTCACAACAATGCTTGCAGCAAACGCTTATTTGCGTGCAATTATCTGCAGGTGAATCAACTAATCAAAATTCGGGATACTTAGGAACTGAATAATAACAGAAGATATTTGAAGAATTTTAAAGACAATAACCTACTCTCCGGCCTTGGCACATGCACTGATATTTGGACATTATCTGTTCTTCGAAGACGAATAATTTCCTTTTCAAGAAAATGAAGCATCATGGGTAATCAGGACTAACATGATGGCAAATGCAGTGTTTGTATGGGAATCTGATGTCATATAATTTCCATAAAATTTCAATTCTGTGAAATTCATCAATTGTAAACTTAAGATACTAGGCAAAATATGTTACTGGTAAAATTTGAGTGGTGTAGCTTGACTAGAAAGAGAGCAACCGTATTTTCCCGTTCCCATACATTAATTTGTCTGTATTTTACAGAGAAATTAGTATAACTGATCGCTTTCAAATTTTATCAGTAAAATATTTTGCCTAGTATCTTAAGTTTACAATTGATGAATTCAGTCACAGAATTGAAATTTTATAGAAATTATTTGACATCAGATTCTCATACAAACACTGCATGATGCTTCATTTTCTTGAAAAGGCTTATTAAACTCACAGTTTACCTCGAGCTTCGGTCTCGGAAACTGTTCGCTCCTCGGAACAGATAATGTCCAACGATGAAATATCAGTCCATATGTCAACGCCACAAGTATAGGTTATTGTTTCATAACCATGTTATATATATAGGGTCTCGTTTGCTACCTGTATTTGATTTCTAAAGTAGAAAACAAAATTCACGTTCTCTGCAGGATTATGGTAAAGATTCATATCGGTTGTTATCCCCTGACAACATCGACCAAGAGAATCTCATTGCCTACGTTAGCGATGCTGTGCAGTATGCAACAAAGGACCAGTTAAAAACCTTGGAGCTCAAGATGACAGACAAAGGCCGTCCAGATTTAGCAGCTTTTGACTTCACTTCCATCAAAAAAGCGAAGAACAGCGCGAGGATCAGAGAGAGAAAAGGAAGCAAGCTGCTCGTTGGTCTAGTTGGCGATAGTTTACTTGAGGTAAGGGACCGGTCATTAAATATGGAAGGAGAGTTGGGGGCATTTGTTTTGTTATATTGTAAGAGGGGTTTCCCAAAAAATTAATGACAAGGGGGAATCTTGATATTTTTTTTCAAAGGGGCCGGGCGGAAGGGGGCTTTAGAATTAATTTCTATCAGGAGCCCATTACCAGGAGCGTACGTATGTGATGGGTGGCGCCCGCAGCACAGTAGACGATGTGGCTATTTATAGTCGCGAAGTTCTGGTATGCGATTACATTGTCTTTCGTTCTCTTGCGCTTTAGTATTTTTAGCAGTTTGAACCGTGTTAATTACAATTATTCAGTGCATTCTGATTGTTTAAAAGTGACGGCCTTTGTTTCTTCTCGCGGGAAACACAAAGCTAAAAATAGCTACATCATCTGTTCTGCTGTTGGACAGACCTAATCTGGGAGATACACGCTCCTGGTAATGGGCTCCTGTTTCTATTAAAGTGGGAGGTCTGGAAATTGTTTTGACAAAAAGTAATGTATTCTCCTCCCGTACGTTCCGCTCGTGCATCCGCAGTTTTTCAAGACCTCTAGCGTGCATTATGTTGTTATAGAACATGGGGAACCATCTTTATTTGTTTAACAAATCCTCTAAATCAATTCCCAATTATTGCATTTTCCTCTTCACCAGCCGTTCTGGCCGACTGGATCAGGGTGTGCGCGTGGAGTTCTAAGCGCTCTTGATGCAGCCTGGATGGTCCGCTCTTTTGCACAGGACAAACCACCTCTACAAATCCTAAGCGAACGCGAGAACATTTACCGACTTCTATCAGGAACAGCCAATGACAATCTACACAAAAACCACGTCTCGTACACGATAAACCCTGCTACTCGCTATATGCACATCCCGCAAAGGAAGCTTGAAGAAGTTTACCATCTCTATGACACCGATGACCCTGTGAACGCAGACTTCAGCCTTGGGAGTCCTACGCTATATCTTGGCACCAAAAGTGAGTGAAATGAAGTACATATTTTGTTTCTTATATATGCGCTCTCGTTCGTTGATCTAGTATTTTCCGATTGTGCTATTTCTGTACAGTCATGATCATTTATAATAGGTTCGCGCATTGAATTCAGGGAACGACTGGAATGTTTTAGCTAGCGTTTTAGCTAGTCCAAAGATGTGAACCTTTTTTCGCAGCAAAATTCATAGCAATAGCGTTAAAAAGGCTGCAAATCAAACTACAAACAGCCACTAACCGTACCTCGAAACCTTATCCGGGTTCGGTCCTTCTATTTATCATAAATTTGTTGTGGGCCTATAAACATACTTTTCCGAAAACTTGAATCTACAATGTTACTTCGTAAAGGCAGCATTTCCAATCTCCTTGGCCAAGATACCAAGTGTTGGTCTAGCAACGGGGATCGAACCCACGACTTTCCATACGTTAGACCGGCTCTTTACAAAGGCGCTGACCGCGGGATCGGAGGCGATTTTAAATGAAAATAACTCTAATTGAATAAGTTCAACAGTGGTTAAGGACATAGTTTTAATTGGTTTTATTGTAATTGATGTCGCATTCCAAGCTCAGCATAGCGTTTCTTATTAACACACAGGCGTCAAGAGAAGAAGAATAAGCACGGGCGCTAAACCATCATTTGGAAAAAACCGTCGACGCATTAAGTTCAGTACACAACTGAGTGTCGAATCCCAGCACGGAAATCGCATCAACTCTTCTTGTTCGAGTATGGAAGATGTTAGCATTCAGAAGAGCGCCAAGAAACGTGCGCCTAGTAAGAAAGCCAAAGTTACTCGAACGCAGTCTGAAGGCCTTACATCTGGTGGAGAAGAAGTCTATGAGATTGCATCAAAAGGCAAGAAAGTAAAGAAATCGAAGAAGGGAAGAACTTCATTATCGCCGCTTGCCGACGATGTCTCCGAGGGACGGAGTACTTCGAGGCTTAAGAAATTCACGAGCAGAAAACACAAGGCCACACGCACGAAGCACAGTCCGAATCCCGAGCCCGATGTAGATAAAACATCACGGAAACGAAGCTTCTTTGGATTCGGGCGCGCGAGAACAAAGTCCAAAGTTGGCAGGAAGTCGCCAAAGTCACCTAAAGGCCATGGAGACCAACGACAAGCTTCAATGGAAAGAAAACTTGTCCAAGAGAGTAACGTGGCCTCGAAGACAACTGGTGTTGAATCTTCGAGTAAATATGCAGGTGATTTTAGCAGGCAAGAGTCGAGCAAAAAGGACGAAGTAGAGCCATTTAATCGCAATCTTGGACCAAGGCGATCAGCTAGGGATATTATTGCCGAAATGGAAGCTCGCTCGAAGAGTTCGAGTAATAACAGTGATGTGAAACCCGAATGGATTGAACGGAGGAAGGTTATGCGTAAGTCCCTTACCACAGGGAACCTAAAGGAGGTTGATAAACCCGCTACAGAGAATGAAACCAGAAGAGCAAGTTACAAGAGAGCTACGAGTGATTACGAAATTCATACGCCTATAAAACAAGCGAAGCAAGGACAGATGTGGGAAGAAATTGCGAGGTAAGAAATTCTGTTCTTATTTCAATCAGGTTATAATAAAAATATCATGGAGTTGTTGTTCCTTTTCACTTCTGTGCCTTGTTCTAGAACTTCCACTTTTTTCTACAATCCAAATCTAAAGGGCTAGGAACGTAACAGCAGCATCGTTGTCGATATTTGACACAGTCTCGAGAAATGGGCAACAGTCTTGCTTACTGTACAAATGTTGTATTAATAATAAAATTAATAGTTTTTAATACACGATTATCAAACAACGGCGACCTTCATGTTATGGAAACGGTTTATTTTGCGTAGCATTCTTACGACTCAACCCCTTCAAGGCACGTTTATATAGCTCTTTCAAAAACTGACGACAGTAGAAAGCTTAAAGGCTTATTTTCACTAGCGACAAAAGCATATAAGCAACATACGCAGACGCAGTAAGTAATGCACTGATCATTAGCGGTACTTGTTCTTATCTCACACCTGTGAGAACAAGTACCACTAATGATACATACGACACTGCGTCTTTATATGTTGCTTGTTCTTATGCTATGTCGCTAGTAAAAACCAGGCTTTGGATGGTACAGCTCCTCTTAATCAAAATTGAAGACATAGCATGTGCTGTATGCGGGGGTGTTTTAGATATTTAGTGATCGCTACCCATGCTCCCTATCGGTCGCGTAGACTTGAGCCTTATTATATGACGTGTTTTACTTTAAATAGCTGTATATTAAGAAGCACAATGGTTTATCTTCAACTGTGATGGGGTCTTAAATGGTAAGAGCATCGGTGACAATCCTTATTGAAATTCTGCCTACACCCACTGGTAATAACTATAAAGTTCTAAATGAGACCTTCATGCATATCACGTTGTTGAGTTGTTCGGCACTTCGTCACATTCTATCAACTAACTTGCTGTGGTAGGTATTGTGATTAATACAGATAGGTAGTTGAGGTCTAATTCGTTAGACAGCCTTAGAATATCACGGCAAGTTGACTTCATTTGCCGACACACAGGGTGGTCACCGCCATATATTTGTTTGCGTTCTCAGTGGTTCTTTGACGTCCCCATTTCTTGAGACGGGACCGCCATTTTACGTGGTCGTCCGAGCCACGAGGGATTCACAGTCCCCAATGTAGAGAGCAAGGTTTGAAGCCTTGAGAAGAATCACTGCCTTGATCCGTGTGCTAACCGGATGTGCTAACAACTATCCTACCGCGGCTCTCCTTCGTCATGCATGCGGTTTCATTTCTAACATAAAATTTCAAGTAAACATCTCATCAACAGTTGAAACTATTCACTCCATTCCTAGGCCTTAAGGTGAAAACCACAACAGGCAGATCTACGTCGTGTACAAAGCTGTCTGTTAAACAGACGTTAAAGTTTGGAAAATGTTTCACAGCACACTGATTTTTAAAAATATTTGTTGTCATAGCAATTGGTGTTCACGAGTGGAATGAGGGCTTTATCTGGTGTAATGATATGCAGAAAGGAAGAGTTCTCTTCAGACGGAAATCATGTTGAAGTCGTAGAGAGCATACGAGAGATCATTTTGTTTATACTTATGCCCGATTTTAGTTGGTCACAATTATTTTTAGCTGTAATAATGCCATGTATTTTATACCAAGAATGTCCATTACAAGAGCTATTCATTTGCGGAGCAGAGAAAAGTTTTATTATGTTAATATAAGGTACCTGCCTGAGTGACTCGTTCTTGAAGATAAATAACTAAATGTCTAAATATATCTTTTTTTATTTAAACATATATGTTCTTCGTGTTTGCTCCAGGAACGGGAGCTGATCTAGTGCTGTAATTATAAATTTCGTAATCATGTAATGGCAGCCGAAATCATGGTCAATTAGACCATTAATACATTTAAAAATAAAAACACATCGATCGATATAACGTTTATTTACTAGGGGCATCCACTCGAGGTCTCCAAGAGCAGCAGAAGCAGTAGGCTCGGTTTCCAGCCGTGGGGGTTTCGGTGAGCCCGCGATCCTCTGGTGGGAGGCTTTGGAGAAACGACACCCCAACGGCTGAAACCGAGCCTACAGAAGCAGAGGAATAATAATATCTGTCATTGATTATCTTTGCTGCTCTGTTCTGTACTTTTATAGATTCCAAAGATGCAAAGTCCACTCCATCTACTTATCGATATTGTTGGGTAAACCGATCAATAATCTATATCATTTAGGGAGTTTAGTGTGCATTTGTGTCCATCGGTGATTCAAGTTCCCTTTTGTTAGGAGATTTTTAGGTTCATGTTACTGCACCAAGCGAGTATTCTTTGACTAGACATTTGTGGTAAAATGGCAGCTTTCTCGTCGTCAGAGTACTTTTGTGCCATAGTTTAGTTCTGAAGAGAACTGTCTAGTGTTTGGTCTATTTTTGAGAGACTAGAACTGGTCTTGTCACCCCAGATAATACTGGAGTACTCAAACAGTGGCTTTATCATCGTGTTATAAAACGTCACTCTAACGTGGATATAGGGAGATGCTTTCCGCGTACAAGAAGAATAAGTCTTTTCCGTACTTTAGTCTCGATATCGGAGACTGATCTGCAATTTAATGTTACGCCAGGCTACTTGAAACTTTCAACATTATCAATGACTTCGTTATATATGGCTGACTAGCTGGATATTCGGGAAGGACTCGAGTTTTCTTCAATGTTCCATCAGCATAAGTTTCGATTTCTTAACATTAATAGTCAACTTGTTTTTACTCAGTTTAGTAAACCGAGATGCAACATGTCTGGAACAATATTCGATTGGTGGCTGTTGATTGGCTTCAAACAGTCTCCTCCCTTAATGCTTCATTGAACGAATATGTAATATTTTCCTTGGAGACACCGTTTGTTAATCTGTTTTGCACAATGACATTTACTTTGATTTCATCCATCCCACACGTGATCTATGGTCGTCAGTTTATATGAAAATCACTAAAAATAGTTTTGTTCCGCCCCGACATAAAGGCGTGTCCGTCACCGCCCTTTAAAATGTCGGGAATAGCACGAAAACAGGACCGACCGATTCGACCACATAACACTCTGCCTCTGTAAACGTAATTCCCTAATTGAAATGTGAAGTACGAGTGACATTTAGTTATTCCTTATGTCGGCAGCATGTCACCGAGTGCCGAGAGAGCAGTCCCAGTACTGTCACAGATGAGTCCCAAGCCAGATATAGAGAACAGCAAGCCAGAACACAGTGTATCGGCGGTAGTGCGCATGGCAGCTATGCTGGTGATGGCCGCGCCGCTGCTAATCGATGATCGCAGGCCCAAGCCGAAAGCAACTGGTTGGGTAAGTTAGTACCGCGCCGCCTTAGTAGCGACTGGGGACGAGTCTGATATTTGTTCGCAAGAAACAAAACTAAAATACTGCACTGTTCAAATCATTTCAGGATTATAAGGAATGGCTTGTTTCTATCCTGCCAGCAGAGCCTTCTTCGACTCTCCACGAAAAAGCGAGAAGAAAAGAAAGCTTTGCTGCATCCGTTGTTTTCGCCGAAGCTTCTGGTCTTGACAATCCTGTAAAAACCGGTTTAACAGTGCGCGCTCATTTCTTGTTTTAAGATGATGCCCAAACCTGACATAACTGGGTGACCGAGTGAGCCTGGGCACGGGAAAGAAACAAAACGAATGCAGCAGAGCTTGGTTTTCTTGTTTTTTTTTGTGGGTTCGAAAAAGGCTCTGTTTGCAGGGTAGCTCGATTCCTGCGCAAACCAAACCTTAAAAGCCACTATCAACCACCAAATGATAACCTTTCTCATGACGAAAGACAAAAGTAACTACTCAGATTAGCAGAGTATGCGTTGCAGGTACACTGGATGAAGGATGGCAAAGATTCGAGTGGATGAAAAGTATTGCTTTAAAGAGAAATTTAGAGCAACTTGAAAGCGATTCACTGTATCCAAAAATAGGAATTAGTAATCTACTTGAATCTTTGCCATCGAAAATGAAGTTGATCTCAATTGAAAACCCTTTCGAATTAAGTAATGGTGCCGTTTTCCGTTTGTCAATATCTCATCTCGTTCCAGAGATATTCATGTTTATACAATATGCAAATGACTTTAACTGTGACGTCATTTGATGGACAGAAGCCTGGAGACAAATCACAAAATGAAGAATATCTCTGCAAATAATAAAAACAATTGAAACTTTGCACATGTGTGGTACAAAGGAAAAATACACATCATCGTGCTATGATGTTGCCATGGAAACACTCTTGGCCCCAGGCTTCTTCCGTGCGGAAATGCAATATCGTAATTTCACCTTTGTTAAACACAATTTACTGCTGTGGGCGCATCAGACGACTTCGAACAATCTATGCATTGTATGTGAGTAGTGTATAGCAAATTATTTTCCATAACGGAAACAAGAATCGTAATTTTATCTTCAAGGTGAAAAGGAGCCTGGCGCCAAGTATGTTTTCATGGCAACGTCAATTTCCACAGTGATGTGTATTTTTTCTTAATACCACACTTGTGCAAAGTTTCAATTGTTTTACCCACTATTTGCATATATATTCTTCATTTTGTGATTTGTCTACAGGCTGTGTCCATCAAATGCCGTCACAGGTCATCTCATTTGTATATTGGAAAACTCTGAATATCTCTGGAACGAGATGAGATATTGAAAAACGAAAAAAGCCAGCCTTCCTCATTCCAAAAGGGTTTTCAAATGAGATAAACTTAATTTTCCATTGGTTGGCACTTTAACCAACAAGAAAAGGGCTTATTCTGCAGACAACATAAGTTGTGCTTCGAGCTTCGAGAAAATTACCTAAGTTGCAGTTTCGATACCTCTGCAGAAATTCAATAAAATTCCATGCTATTAAAGTTCGAGATCTTTTTTCGAATTATGGGGACTAATTCGACTTAGGTTTAAAAACTAAAGTATGCTAATGATGGGACGCCATTTTGAAAAGAAGGTCTAATGTAATTATGCTTGTGGGAGCCGTAAAACTGAGAGATGCAGAGGTAGCATAGTCGATTGTCTTTTTGGTCACTTTGTATAATTGATTCGTTGTGTTTTCCCCTTTTTAACTTGTGTATGTGCGAAGCATAGGAATTTGTTATTGTGATGGGGGAGTCGTGTGTGTCACTCACTCACTTACTCAGTAACATGATAACTCAACCCCGAAAAGAGCCTGGGAACAAGGTTGACCTTAGCAATCGATAGAACAGTTTTCGATTAAGTGTAGAAAGTAATATGTGTTTGCTTTGCGTTTGATTTGCTTTCCTATAGGCGAATCCTTGCTGACGTCATTGTTTACATTTTTGCGTCGTTAGCATAAATTAAAATTAAAGCTACAAACAAACAGACTATATCAGTTGAACGAGAATTTTAAACTTAGTAATCACCGAAAATTTGAGATTGATATGTTAAATATTTACGGAGAAATTGACATTTCAAAACTGTAAAATGGGCTGGGTGGAAAGAGTTGCTAACAGCCATACATTCTTTGTAAATTTTGAGATTTTTAAACGCTCATTCCTCAAAATATATTTATCATATCACTCTCAAATTTTCGGTGATTGTCAAGTGTGACAATCTCTTTCGATTTAGGGACTCTGTTTGTTTGTATGTACGTCGCTTGAAGTTTGGTGTATGCTAATGAGGAAATAACGTAAACAAGGATTCACCTGTTGGCTGTGAAAAATGCTGTGTAACCATCAGCTAATCAAGTTCTAAACTAAAATCAAATATTGTTTTGGTCCGTTACGCAATCAATTTTCGTTTTAGATAGAGTTATCCACGACTGCGTTTACTTTTCCTCGTGATTGGTTCAAGTAAAATCAATCATGAATTACTTCAGTTCGTGATTGGCTCATTGTGTTTTTACTTGCTCACGTGATTTGCTCTGTAATTACGACATTCAATCGAAAACCGCTCTATATATCCGATATTTAGTCGCGTTTAGCACGCGGTTGTCAAAATATCTCAGATATTTGTCGCAATCTGTTTTCCGTGTAATCCAGTTCGCTTATTTTACTATTCTACTTTTTAAGAACATCGTACCGTTCCAAAAATGTAGTATTCTTTGAAGTGAGTTATAAATCGTGAAGCGCCTGCCGACGGGAGGACTTTCGTACCAATTGCGGATTGCATAACACATAATGCGACTGATGCAATATTATCAAGCATAAATTACAAATGAAAACCAGATCAGCGCGCACTACTAGTTCAGTTGAAATCCTAGAGTAAAAAACACATTTACATTACCTGGTTTATTTTATCGACACAAATGCTGAAATTAATGTTTTAGAAACGAATTCCAAAACTCGCACAAGCACGGCTGATGTTAAATTTCAGCTATAATTCGGGTTTGTTTTTGCAGAAAACAGTACTGGTCAACGTTCAGATAAATACGTTTTACAATAGATTTCTATGGAAAATGATGAGTAAAGATAGTTTGGATTCAGCAATGAAGTTGTATTTCAACAACAATAACAAAACCTTGGACATTCCTATAGGAGTAGGATTTTTTTCAAACAACCCTGAAAAGGAAGAGGGGAGGGGTGGGGTGAAGTGCACGTGATCTAAACCAAAATAAACCCCTCCTGAATCCACATCAAATACAATGTAGTCTTTCTAAAATCTACAATTACCTTGTATCCACGAGTTGTCCATCGGGAGGCTATATTTTGTACTGTTTCAAGTTAAGCTTCTCTTCGTTTTCAGTGTAAAAATAAGCTAGTTGCTTTTATAATTTGTATCAAACGCTGAAACTGCTTTTTTCCAGCTTGCCAAAGCAGGTGGTCGAGTACGTAATGCCGTAAGCAAGTACAACAGCATGAATGACGTAAAGCCTATGCTTAAAAATGCCGAGAGAGATACACCCCTCAGGCATCCACTCGACAGGTATATTATCAAACTCGTATGAGGTATTTTGTAGTCATCAACTTATGAATACTATAAGGTCTGTTATTGGTTGGGCGGGGTTTTGCGGGATTAGACGAGGAACGAATATTTTGAGATAGGGAATGGCGAGCGGATTATTAAAGTAAGATTAGGCGGGAAGTGTATTTTGAATTTTTAGAATTGGCGAGATTAGGCGAGAGTTGAACCAATAACAGGCCTAATATGTATTGTTGTAATAACTGATAAATGGTAGATTGTTCATGTCAGTTAATTTAGCGTAAATGACATAAGCCGGTGTACATCCTGGGATAGATAAATTTCATAAAATTTGAGTTTATAGTCTGTCATTATATATAATAGAATAACTTTCTTCTTAGTTTGTTTCAGGTGCATTATATATTAGTAATTGTTGTTATTATATGTGGATAGACATTGGTTACTTAATTAAGAAACTGCAGTAAGTTCAAAATTGCGCCGCTCGCCTTATTGTTGGTGGTGGAAAGTATGATCATATTTCACCTGTTCTTCAGCGTCTCCACTGGCTACCCGTAGAAAAACGAATAACTTATAAGATATTACTTCTTACATATAAAGCTCTAAATAATCTGGCTCCTACCTACATTCGTAATATGTTAGAGTACTATACTCCTCCTCGTAATCTTAGGTCTGCCAATAAGTTCCTTCTGAAGGTTCCTACAGTCAATTTAAAGAGCTATGGAGAAAGGGCTTTTTCTGTTATTGCGCCAAAACTGTGGAATTTGTTGCCACTTACTATTAAGTTATGCCCCTCGGTGGGAGTCTTCAAAGGTAAGTTAAAAACATATTTATTTAAGGAAAGTTTTTATTAGTTTAGTTATTGCTTAGATCGTAAGATTTTATAGGTATTGTAAATTAACTTGCCTGTTTTCCAGCTATGTAAAGCGCCTTTGGACGTTTAGGATTAAGGCGCTATATATATGTAGAATTACTATATTATTATATTATTACATGGCGTTTTAGCTATAGAGGTCTGAGATTTTGTTTGTCTGTTATTATTGTTTTGTTATGTTGTTTTCTCTATGATTATGTAGTATTTGTCTTTAACTGAAATGACCTGAATTTGCAAGCAAAATTACAACTTACATTTGTAACAATCCTCCTCTGGGTCCAACAGTCGTCTTAAGTTGCTTAAAGTCCATCCGTTAAGTTGCCTGAAGTTGCTCATGATTGTCTGAAGTTGCCTTACCTAACAATTAGTTTGTTTTTGATTTTGCTTAAAATCAGTCTAATTAAGTTGTCTTAACGGTAGGGTCTAGATTAGGCCTTGTACCGTTTCTAGTTCCTTGTTTTTGTTTATATAGTATTTTCTAGTGTGAATAGGCTTTAGCAAGAGAGTTAAAATTAAACTACCTTTTTAGAGAGGTTGGAACAGTCCCTTCTTATTTCAATTTGTTTATAGGAAAGATGGACCACAGTTTTCAGGTGCTACATACGAAACTGAAGATGGTCCACCCACAGCAGAAGAGAAGCCAACAGAAGACCAAACACCGAGCCGTCATGAAGAACCAACCGGCATTGCATTTTTCGAGGGAAAAAGTGTTCCAAACATTGGAGAAACACCTGAAGAAAAAGATCAAACGTTTTTGAGGCAAGATATAGGGAGAAAGGTGATTTCCCAATTTGCGCAACACTATTATTTAACAACTAAAAGGTGGTTTTCCATGCTCTATTTAACAACTAAAAGATGGTTCTACTTGTTCTATTTAACAATTATGAGGTCGAAGTTTCTATTGTACAAATAGGGAAAACCACTAGAAACGCCTGTGCAGGCTACCGCGAGAACGCAGTATGAGGAAATTTTGAGTTCATCGTACAGTCAGCAAGTGCCTGTATTTGGCAATAAAACACAAACATAAAGTCTAACACTTTTTCATATTCAAACTGAGCGCACAGCAGTGTGTTTCGATTATTTTATAATTTGAACTGAGTAGAGAACTTGGCTAAGAATAATTTACTTTCGGCGTTCGGTTAGTGAAGTTGACGGAAGAGAAACAAACGTACAACGTTTAAGCCGTCTTCCGACTTCAATTGCCCTATATCATTATGACGTCAAATCAAAACAATCTATTGTTTAAACGCTAAGGATCACGGTCGTGTGAGGGGGACAAAACAGCAACAACACAGGAAATCGCCATCAAATGCATTTTGTAGAATGTAGAATAGCGATAACAACCACCAAATACGGTAAATATTGTGGGGTAAACATTGATACAGCTGATATCTGGAAACCAGACAATTCGAAGTGAAATTTTCCTCAGCAGAGTAGATTTAGTTCAAAATTCTATTGTTCATGTCGATTCTGTCCTCCTCATAAACAAGCCGTGACGTCATAATGATATAGGTCAATTGAATCAGTGTTACATACGCCATTATGTTAATATGTTGAACTAGTCGCACATGCACATTGGAATAAAGTCACCGGACCATGAGGTCGATCAAACATGGCGTCCACCTTTATTGACTTCTCTAATTAGTGTCCGCACCAGGAGATAACAGTGGCGACGAGGTTTTAAAATGGCTACTCAAACGTATGGAAAGTTAAAAGAATTTAATCTGAACTCGACTGGACAAGAGTGGACGGAATACTGCGAGCAGCTGGAGTTTTACTTCAGTGCTAACAAGATCACCGATGTAAAGCAAAAGAAAGCTATCCTCCTGAGAGACTTTTAAGCTAATCAGATACCTCTTCGGTCAAGAAACCTTGAAAGACGAGGAAACGACACTGGAAGTAATCCTGAAGAGAGTAAAAAGTCACCTATCTCCAAAGGCTAATCATATTTTTGCGCGCTCAGACGGCTATGACAGCGTGAGGAAGCCAGGACAGTCTGTGGCAGCGTATGTTGTTGAACTGCGAATTTACGAATCTGAAAGAAATGTTGAGAGACAAGCTGGTCAACGGACTAAGGATATCCAGACCCTGAGGCGGTTTTTTGAAATTAAGGAAGACAAGCTCACGCTAGCAAAAACAGAGGAAATAGCCTTGGCAGTAGAAAAAGCAAATCAAAACGCTAAATCGCTCAACCCAGATCTGCACTAAGCGGGAGTAAACGCCGTTGGAACCGAAGGAGAAGTCCTAAAATTTGAAAGAAACAGGGACTACTACCCAATTAGGAAGAACGCCAACAAAAACCAATCCCCAGCTAAACCAGAGGCAGCTCAACTTGAGTGTACCAGATGTAGGGGGAACCACCTGCAAAGGAACTGTACCCGAAGGAAATTCCTCTCGTGCAACTGCTGTGGAAAAAAAGGCCATATAAGTGATAAATGCCACACAAAGCTGGTTCAAAAAATACAGTTCGAATCGGAAGAGGATGACAGCACTGGGGGAGGGGCCATTGACGATGACTGTTATACATTGTTCTACTCAAAGACAAGGCAGCCTGGAGCACCCTACCTAGTAAAGCTAGAATGTCAGGACCAGCCGGTACGAATGGAAGAAGATACAGGGGCCTCGTGCACAGTCATGGGCAGGAGAATATTTGAAGATCTGCAGAGAAACACCAGGAGTTGCATCAAACTAGAGCCCAACTGCAAACCCATCAGAACCTACACCAAGGAACTAATAAAAACCAAAGGGACATTCAAAGTGAAATTTGCTTACAAGGGACAAACAGTAACAAACAATGTATTAGTAGTGGATCATGAAGGTCCAACACTGCTAGGCAGAGATCTTTTGAGCAAGCTGAAACTGGATTGGGTGGAAATCCAGGGAAACTCGCAGGTAAATTCCATTGCACCTAACTCTGACACTCAGAATAACCCAGTTAAGGATTTTCCTAAATTGTTTGAGCCGGGTTTGGGTAAACTAGAAGGGGTTAAAGCTAAGATATTTGTTAATGAGGGGACCACAAATTGCCAGACAGCTCAGAACGACCAGCCGTTCTGGCTTCTAGATCATTATCCCCAGCTGAAAAGAACTACAGCCGAATAGATAAAGAAGCACTAGCATTAATATTCGCAGTAAAGAAATTTCACCAATATATCTATGGTAAGCATTTTGTTGCATATACTGACCAAAAACCACTGCTAGGTTTGTTTGGAGAAAACAAATCCCTGCTGGAGCGAGCATCACCTAGAATTTTTAGATGGGCCATAATGTTGCAAGCATACAATTACACGCTTTTGCACAAACCAGGCAAAGACATGCAATGGCCAAGCAGATGGCCTAAGTAGGTTACCACTACCTATGTTTCCCAGAGATACCCCAGTCCCAGCAGACATAATAAACCTTATGGAGACCATTGATAAAGGGCCTGTGAATGCCCAACAAATCAAATAAGGGACCACCCAAGACCCGGTTATGGCAAAAGTCAGGCACTATATCCTGACAGGGTCGCCTGCAGAAACAAACTCGGAAATTAGACCATACTGTACTAGAAGGGACATATTATGGGGGTCTAGGGTGGTGGTGCCACCACAAGGGCGGAGCCAGATTATGAGAGAATTACATGATACTCATCCCGGGGTAACCTTAATGAAAGTAGTAGCCAGGAGCCTAGTTTGGTGGCCTAACATAGATGTAGACCTGGAAAGGGTAGTAAAAAGTTGCACAACCTGTCAGGGAAGTCGTAATGCACCTCCCAAAACGGTGTTACATCCATGGGAATACCCCAAAAACCCTTGGTCCCGATTGCATATTGACTAAGCGGGGCCACTCTTGGGTAAGATGTACTTAGTGGTAGTAGATTCATACTCAAAATGGGTAGAAGTGGCAATAACTCAGACTACAACATCGGAGGCCACTATTAGTGGGTTACGGGGAATGTATGCCACCCATGGGGTACCTGAGACCCTGGTATCGGACAATGGTTCATGCTTCACAAGTGAACAATTCAACACCTTCTGTGAAAATAATAACATCACACACATACCTTGTGCACCTTTTCACCCAGCTTCAAACGGGTTAGCCGAACGGGCAGTTCAGACATTTAAAGCGAAGTTAAAGCAAATGAACTCAGGTAGCCTAGAAACCAACATTGTACGTATCCTTTTGAGGCAACACACAACCCCACATAGTACTACTGGAGTACCACCTCCCTGCCAATTATTAATGGGTCGCATGGTTAAAACACCCATTTCAGCAGGGTTCCCATCAGTACCTGCAAAGGTCCGGGGAAAACAGGAAGCAATGAAAAAACACCTTTGACAAAACGGCAACTCCACGTGATTTTGAAATTGGAAAGGTGTTTACGCACGGAATTATGGGCATGGGGCTAAGAATTTACCGGGGGAGATAATTGATAAAAGGGGACCGGTCACGTATGGAGTCCTCTTGAAAGACCAGAGATACATTAAGCGTCACGCTAATCAATTGTTTCCACGCTTAAGGGAGTGTCGGAGTGTAAGGACAAAGGAAAGTACAACTCAATTGCCCCAAATTGAAACAGTACCGCCCCAGCAAAGGGACAACCCTGATATGCCTCCATATTGTGCAGAGGAGGTCACGAACATCCCTGGGCCCACTTTGGTGCCACAAAGCCCCCTCGGCGGACAAAGTGAGGCCACAGTGGCACTCAGGGGCGTTAAGGCATGGGTCTCCAATATGGCCGCCGCAAATCAAGAGGGGGTGGTCTATCTCTTTGTGCTTGTGAGATATAGTCTTGACACTTTGACATATTTGATAAAGTCACAACCTTAACACATTTTTGTGACAGTCTCCATGGAAACATGTAATGTGACCTTTGAACTTTAATTTTAAGGAAAATTGAGAAAAGCCTCCTGGAGGTTGGTAAAAGTTGTTGATATAGTAGATAGTTTCATGTAAATGAATCAAGGTTAGGACACACTTCGATGCTCCAATTTGAAAAGTTGGTTATTATTGGAATGTTCGTTAATTCGGTGGAAACTTGAGGATATCAAATTTCACACTTGCCTTAAATTGCCTTCCCCTTAAAATAACCAACTTTTCAAATTGGAGCAGCAACGTGTGCATTAACCTTGATTCACTTGCATGAAAATATCCACCATATTAACAACTTTTACCGACCTCCAGGAGACTTTTCCCAATTCCCCTTAAAATTAGAGTTCAAAGGTCACATTACACGTTTCCATCGAAACTGTCACAAAAATATATTAAGGTTGTGACTTTATGGATTCTGTAAAAGTGCCGAGACTATATCTAACAAGCACGACGAGATAGACCACCCCCTCTTGATTTGCAGCGGCCATATTGGAATAGTTTGAGACCCATGCCTTAATGCCCCTGAGCAGAGAGTATCGATGATACTGTTTCAATGGGAGCAGTTGAGACCGAAATAGAACAAAGATCAAAAAGAGAAATCAAACGACCTAAGAGACTACTAGAAGAGGTTTAACTTTAGAAAGGTAAACGTTCAGACTCTTCAGAACATAGTTGTCACCCCATTAGGGGGAAGAAGTGTTACATACGCGATTATGTTAATATGTTGAGCTAGTCAGTCGCACATGCGCATTGGAATAAAGTCACCTGGGATCATGAGGTCGATCAAACATGGCGTCCACGTTTATTGAGTTCTCTAATTAGTGTCCGCACCAGGAGATAACAATCAGTATTGTACATGGCTCGAAAGCGTTTCTCTTGGAGCCATGTATTCAAATATCAAGCCTTTCTAAATTATACTTGTAAATAATATGGAGTAATGTATATGATTAAAATTTGGTCTGTAAAACTGAACAACATCAAGACTAGGTGATAGGAGAATTACAAATGGCTACGAATCATATTTAGTTTCTAAGATGGTATAACAAAATTATCAGATGGGTTCTTCGGGCAAAATGTTTAATGTAGGCCAAAAATATACAAATGTAGAGCAAGGTAATTTGAATTTTGGGGTTTTAAGTGGAATAAGGATTTGAATTTAAAGACTACAATACAATCACAGCTTCTTAATATGTTATTGTCAAGTACATATTTTCACAGCTAAGCAATTCACAAATAAACCTTTCTCCATGTTCTTGCTGAAATACTTGTAGACACAAAAATATTGACCACATTTTGCAGGAAACTTATTATTTGTACAGGAACAAATGTTGTCCATAATGTCCTTAAAGACGAGGTTATTGATGACCACTGGCGTGATGAAAACACCCAATGACTCAACTGTTATTTCTCCACGAAATCACATGTTGGTTCTACGAGCCGATTTTCATCTGTAGTTTTTGTAAGCACACCATGTAATGTAAACACGCTGCCGTTTCTGCACAATCCAGTTTCAACCGTCTACCTCTCATGGATTAAATATCTGTTGTTCTACTCGAAGAATGCACCAAAATGAACCAAAATATAATACGAAATGGCATCTCGTAGTAATGGTTTTGTCTTTATAGCTCCGTGATCTGAGCGAGCAGTTAGTACCTTTGGATCAAGAGTCCACCGACAGCCCAGTGAAGAAAGAACTCAATTCCAAACTCAACCAGAAGACGTTATTAGCTATGGTGAAGGAAAAACAAGACGTGGAAGAAAATCGTGACCAAATGGTAAGATTTTTGGGATAGCAATTTGTTTTAGTAGAATTGACGATTTCAAAACAGTTTTTGCTTTGCATGATAAATGATCAGTCGTTTTATAACAGTTGAAATGAAATGCTAAATATAATGAGACATCCCTTTTAATACAAGTCATACAGCTGCTACATATATTATCAATCAGTCAATCAATTCTTTATTTAGTCGTTTGGAATATGAATAAATTACAAAATACAATACACACAAAATATAGTAAAGTTAGGAATCAAGTGTGAGCGTAGAGGCTAAGTAAACCGTTAGGTTTTCAAGTTAGCCTCCAGCCTTTTTATATCAAAATATAAACAGAGTAGCTAAAGAGATCAGAGAATGAATGCCAAAATGTTTACTAACTGACTTAAAAGGAAGGGAAATAATGGTTAATAATGATAATATAATAATGATAGACTACTATTAAATTATTTCGAATATTGTTCTGACAGTAAATATTCTTTTATTTGTTTTGAGAAGGAAATTCATTTAGGTCCTAATGAGGTGGTCCTCAACATTATTTATGCTCACACTGTGATGGAGCAGCTTCTCAGAATAACTGTCAATAGATCGCATTCGATTCATAAATGCGTATTTCTGTGTCAATAGTGTATTCACATGTATAGAAAACATTACGTTCAGGGACCGCGGAGGGGGTGGGGCAGGTAGGGCTATAGCCCTACCACTTTCTTTGGGAAATGTGACAAAAACAACGATTTAGCGAGAAAGTCCCCTGGAAAACGACGAAAATGGCATTTCCGAGGCTCTAGATTTCAAAATTTCCGTAGCAGCTCGTGCCTTCGGCGCTCGTTTCACTGTATGGCTGTTTTAGCCCTACCACTTTTAAGGGCACTCCGCGGTCCCTGACATTACCATGTGAAAGAGCAGGTCGACATTAGTGATCATGTGAAATTTGAGTGACGTAGCTTAAAAAGCAGTGAAGTTACAGCTACCTTATTGTAACTAATTTTCGCGGTTACTTAATTTCGCGAAAAATTAGGCGGCAGATTTCGCGAGACTTTATTTTCGCGATTTCGCAAAAAAGTTTAGTTAAAGGGAACTAAATTTCGCGAAAATGAAGATCCACCTTTTAAAATTTTCACTGCTTTATGTTACATTTCAATTTTAAAATCGCCTACCCTTAATAAAACGAAACTAACATCATGATCGTTTATGACCAAAGTACAACTGTACGTCTTGTACACTCAAAAACGATGCCTATTGGTCAGGGGACATCATCGTTTCTTGGCTGATACCATGCTGATTTTTCGGACTCTAGACTCTGAGACACGTTTTAGTTCATGCATACTCGTGTAAACGTTTGGGTTTTACCGAAAGGCATTAAATTTCGCGTTGTTAATTTTCGCGGTATCTTTTATTCGCGGGACTTTAAGTTAAGTCCCACGAAAATTAGTTACAATAAGGTATTTGAATTAGAGAGATTTGTTTGAGAAAAACGGCAGAAGCCTTTTGAGCCTTTCTTTCAGATGTTTTTCTGCATTTAAATGGCAATAACTCAACGGCATGCAATTCTCCAAATTGCTATAAAACTGAACAGTTAATAGTTTCACTGTGATCTTTCAAGTGGTAGCATTAGTTTCCCTCTACAGATCTAACTTCCAAATTATGCGGCAATTTATGAATGCGGTATGCTCGTAACACAATATACTTAGCATAACTAAAACAGGTGACCAAGCAACTCTTTGTTTTTCTTTTAAACGTTCAATGTAGCCAAAAGATACACCTGGAAAATACACAAAAGAAAAGTCTGGAAATAGGGAAACACCAAAGTCTGAATCTCCTGCGATTAAAAAGATGGAGAAACTCATGGAAAGCTTGACGGAGTCTACGTCCAAAGAACGAGCGGAAGCTTCTATTCGATTCTTAACTAGCTTGTTCAGGTACGTGTGAATGCAAACGTTTAGTGGTGAGGTGGTTTGTTTTTAGCGGCACAAATTTGTTGATGATATGTGTTGTTTACTTTACCGAGGTGGACTAACAGCGCTAGCAGAAATGACATATGCCGTATCATATGGCAGAACCAAGCCACCGGTCGACTATCTGTAAACTCGCAATCTACTTGGCCAGCTACGCAGGCATAGTTTCGAAGAATGAGCGCGCGCAGACAAAATCAGCTGAGAATTGCTTATTTTCCAACCTTTTTCAATGGCTTTTCTTTTTTAAATCGACAGCTAAGTTGGAAAGAGCCATAGCTTAGTTAGGCGAAAACAATTAGACTTCTCACTCTTGGTTTCTATCGACTGTGATAGTTGACTCAGAACGGAGCGCGCAATGTAGTATGCAACATGCGAACAATACATAAGGCAACTCAAAGCCCTGGCTAAATTAAACTACCGAGCACAATACTCGATCCAACTTTGTTCAATGACGGCAAAACAAAATAAATATACTGTGTTCTGACTTTGCCTGACCATACCGCCAAATATCCCCTCCCCCCTCCTCCCCCCTCCTCCCCCTCCTCCCCTCCCGCCATTTTTTAACATTTTCCCCATTGCTGATCTTGTCTAACCTTACCCCCAAATCCTGACGACAACCCTGAATTGTTGGTCCAACACGATCCATCATGGCCGGCCAAACTATCGAACTATGTTGGATCGAGCAAACTTGGATCGTTCAATCCAACATTGTTGATAAGACCGGGTTAAACGATCAGAAAACATTGTTGCTGAAGCATTTGTGAATTTCTGTGATACTTCGGTGAGCAAACGGGAAATGCCCGCGTGCGAAAACGGGAAATGCCCGCGTGCGAAAACGGGAAATGCCCGCGTGCGAAAACGGGAAATGCCCGCGTGCGAAAACGGGAAATGCCCGCGTGCGAAAACGGGAGATGCGCGCGTGCGAAAACGGGAAATGCACGCGTGCGAAAACGAGGAAACATTTGGTAAACACTGAAATTCAAATGTTTCCGAACCAAAGTTTTCTCAATAGACAATATTCGTACTCTCACGGACGATCGAGCTGGAACGAGTACTCAATGGAGGCTCATGCGGGGGAATTTGCTATAAGCTATTTAGCATTAGAAAAGAATCCCCCGCATGAGCCTCCATTGAGTACTCGTTCCAGCTCGTCCGTGAGAATACGAATATTGTCTATTACTCTGGCCTTTATGGAATAGCTATCATAATTAGTTTTCTAAACAGTAATTCGAATGATACTTGCGTGCATGTATATTTAATTAATTTTCGGAAAATGATACTTTTTATAATTCGAGAAAATCTTTATGCGTTTGGGCGTAATATAAGAGGACCATTTTACAATCGATTTATCAACTGCGCTACTTTGATCTCTTTTGTAGTAATAACTTATAAAGTGTAAGAGTTCGACTCAATATATTAATATAACTTGTAGGCGAATCAAGAAATACCCAAAGGACGACAAATTCCGACGAATTTTCAAAAGCCGGTTGAAGTTTAAGAAGTTTGTGTGGACTGTCCGCAATGCCAAACTGTTCATGTTTGCGAGTGGATGGGTTGAGGTAAGTCCCATTGATTGGTTTTCCCACAGACACGAAAGTGTGTAATAGCGTAATAGAATCCCCTTTCCCTCCCTTTGATAAGCGCTCCTCGTAGACAACATTGAACAATCAGAGGCCAGGGTATCCCAGCAACTAGAGATGCTAAGGAAGGTTTGCAGGATCTCCGTTTTCCCCTTCTTCCCGTCCCCCTCCCGAACATTTAGCTATCACGTGTTAATCACGTGCTTTTCGGGTAACTTACTGAACCTCATACAACTCCTAGGAATATTTTCGTTGGTGTCCCATTATTTGAAAGTTGATTTGTTATTTTCTAGGTTGGGAGTTTCCTTTTGTTTCCTCTAACACAGACTGTTGACGAGCCACTGCAGGTTTTGACCAAATACCACGGGTAAGGAAATTCTATAAGACATCACAGCTTTTATTAAAGTGCACCTAACGTTTATTTTGTTATCATAAATATCGATTCTACATCAAGCTTTGAGTACTTCTGTGAAGAAAGTTTTGGTTTATAGAGAATACTCTATGTTCTACGTTTGTTTGAAATCGTGAAAATGTGACCTTCCTGACCCATGACCGCGTAAGCAAAAGCCTGGATCGATCCCTGGGTTGACGTCATCTCATTAAGGCATTATTCTCCATGGCGTCTTTCTATCACAACAACATCGATTTATAGAGAATATACACTGTTTGCGAGTTGTTAGTTAAGAAAAAAGTCATTTTAGTCAACATGTTAAGTATTTATTCAAATTATTGCAAAGTCGAATTAATTATATGACGTCTACCCAGGGATCGACCCAGGCTTTTACTTACGCGGTCGTGGGTCAGGAAAGGTCACATTTTCACGATTTCAAACAAGCGTAGAACATAAAGTATTCACTTTAAACCAAAACTTTATTCACGAAAGTACTCAAAGCTTGATGTAGTATCGATATTTATGATAACAAAATAAACGTTAGGTGCACTTTAATTTAAGTTGTTTTAGCTTATTTGCCCTTTTAAACTTTTAATTAGCTTGAATCTCACAAATCGTTTGTACTCTTGTACTACTGTTTTCTTTGTAGCTTTTTCCCATGTATTTCCATCATCTCAAGTCGAAATTATGCAAAATAGGTCACGTGACTTCGAATTTGGCCTATTATCTCCTTAACCAATGAACATAGTCCAGGTGCTAAATTGCCTGCAGAGTGTAGTCTAGATACATTGAAAGTATCCTGCTTGCTGTTTTCGTCATCTTAGTACTTTATCGCGTGGTTGATCACGTGACGAATATGTCAAAGTCCATCAGTCTAATCTTCTGACGAAAAATGAAAGTTGTATGGCATCCCTGTGAAAATTATGGCAAGTTTTAGTGATTTTGTGTTGCGGGCAAAAATCCCAGGACTTTATGGGCTTGAGATATACAATATCGATATAAATATCAGAGGCTTTAAAGCTTTAATTTGGGAAGACATAACTAAGATTAAGTTCTTTGAACTCGTTCATTGATTCAAGGCTCTGAAACGAAGGTAGTACTATAAAAACGGAGGTTTTTTTATGGGTTCATGTAATTGAAAATGCGCACCAAGTGAAGATATTTGTAAACGGAGGTGCATCGTGTTCGTGTGGGCTGCGAAAACGAAGGTTTTTGAAAACCCTGGCATGATGTCTTCATTTGCTTCTGTCTTTTGCGTTTTGGATCAAGTTTTAGCGTTTTCGTGTGGACGAGTGCAAACGTTATGAAAACGATAGTGTGGATACACGACTTTTATTGCACTTCATCTTAAACGAAAATGTAGAAATTTCCAAGCGTGTACATGTGGACGGAACGTAAGATTGAGTTCTACAAAATCATGCAAGGCTCTGAAAAGAACAATAACATGGTTAGCACGGCTCTTGAAAAATCCTTGAATTAATGACAGATCCTTGAAAAGTCATTGCATGTTTACATATTGGGTTTTTTTCCCAGAAAAGTCCTTGAATTTTTGAAAACTCCTTGAATGTTCGAGAAGACAGAACAACAGCCTCATATCTGTCTCCAAAAGATCATCAAAGAATGGGTCTAACATTGGGTCTAATATGGGTAGAATTTTGAGGTCTTTAATGTGTGCCGGATCCTGTGGAAAACAAGTCCCTGCAAAGTGTGAATTGTCCTTGAAAAGTCCTTGAAGAAAATGTTCTGAAGTCTGTATGAACCATGAATAAGCTTGTCTGAATTCATCTGTTCGTCAGTGTTGTCATTACTACCACTAAGACAGGTGGGCGTTTACCTAACCCTAAACGAGTGCCTATAAGCCCGAATTCTTTTATCATTAAAATCGATTCTACATTACGTAAATGGGTGAATAGTAAAATATTTCTTGATTTGAGTGTTACATCTATGAGTTATGGAGGGTTATGTTTCCAATATGTGATGTCACAGGAGGCCAACGAAAGGTAATTTATGTATCATTTCTGATTTATACAAAACATTTTGTAAAATCACTGACATAAGGCCCAAATATAACATGGATCCATGTTGTAGAAAACATATTTCTCTCTGCCAGCACGTTTTTGTGTAATAAATCACATCATTAGCATATTGGAAATAGAAACCTCAATATTAAACTAGAAATAGTTTACTATTGGCTTGATATAGAAGTGATATTTATTATAAAAAAGTGCGCTTATAAGCACTTTATAGGAACACCAAACTAGACAAACTGGGCCTTATGGACACTAAGGTGGATTTTTAAAGAATAATTTATTTTTGGAGGGCATGTTTAGCACGTTTCAATGTATTCTATTTGTCACTAGGTCACTGGGTGGAAGTCCTTCGCTTCTTAAATCTGTCACAACTTCAAGATTAGGACGAATCTCAAAGTCAAGTACAGGATCCCAAGCCTCCACAAGCGAGAAAGAACCCAAGCCTAGAAAAACACGTGACAGGAAACAAGAACTTGACATGGAAACTTCTAGACGAAACGTTTTAGGGACAGCGGTTGAAACACCAGCCAATGAAAGAAATAAACGAGAGGAGGTTCTACTGACGCCAAAATCTTCTGAAGTCGAAAATACACCATTAAACAGTGCGTCAGAAATGCACGATATTACCTGGGATCTTGAAATGGAAGACCCACTGGCGGAGGCATCCTGGGTAATCAATGCCTTTAAGGGAAATGGGCGAGTAAATGTGACGTCATCAGAGGCCGCAGATGTTAAATTGGACAGGACTCTGACGTTTACACCTTCTAAAGTAACACCAGTAAAACTACTTCCTCTGTCTCCTGACCCTGCCATTATGGAAGAGATTAATAGTCTTTCTAGTACTTTAGATGATTTAATGCAATCTTTAGACGAGTTGGATGATGTTGAATCTGATAAGGAGAGCAATAAGAAGTCCGAGAACGTCAAAACAGAAGACGAAGTTAAGAGTTTATATACTACACTTGATTATCTTCTCGATGGCTCAGAGGAAGAGGAATTGGCTAGGGATTTTGATGGATGGCAAAGTGAGCCATCGGTAAATCAAAGTACGACATCAGAGACTCCAAAAAGTGCATTTACCAGAGTTGCTGGTATAACGTCTTCAAGAGAGGCTCTACAAATTCAAGAAAAAAATAACCGCGCTGAAATTACCGAGTTAGAAAGCAGGGGCCCTCTAATCGGGACGACGAAAGAAGTCAACGGGAGAAAAGATGATGATGATGAAAAGAAAGCACAGCACACAAAGGATACTGTTCTAGACAAATGTGGTTCTGTTTCTAGTTTGGGTAGGAGCAAGAATAAGATTGAGAAGACGAAAGCGCTGCCTCAAAACAAAAGCTTGAGACAATCGCCAGCTGCCGCAGGGGTCCTAGTTAACCCTGATGGTATTTCGACAAGGAACTCAAGAAACCATTCTCCTCTTGGAAGATCCTCCAGTTTGGCTCATGCTACTGAAGAGCAACAAAAGACAGCTTCTCGAATCAAGAAAGGAAATGAAAAGGCCAGTGGAACAAAGCGCACAGTTATTCGGCGAGATTCAAGTGGAAGGAGCAGCTCTGCATCCAGGAAGTCAACCAAATCTCTAAAGGATGATGCTACCAAGACAGCGTCAACAACATCACAGCGCCTACCCAGTAATAGCAAAGAGGAAAAGAGAAAAAATGCAACGAGAAAGAAAGGAGGCACCACAAGAACACTTCCCCCACTGTCCAAGATGGAGAAGTCGACACTCGTAGAAAGAAAGGGTAATACTGAGACGGTGAGAGAATCGACTCAAAGTGAGCAGGTTTCCACATCACTAGACTGTAATACAGGTCAGTCAGGAAGTTTTAAAAAGATGGAAAGCGAGACAACGAAGGTCGCACTTAAGGCACGTACTCAACAACCATACGAGACTAGGAGCAAGTATAGAGGTATTTTAAGGCAACGGCCGCCCTCAGGGAGTTCACAGAGCCGCGACGAGAGGGCTAAAAGGCGTAACGAAATCGCTGCGAAACTTGAAGCACTTGAATCGGGTTATGCTGCCCTTGAAAAGTCTCCCTTGAAAAAAACTAACAGTGGTAAATTTAAATCAAAGGCAACAAGGACCATTTCTAACTCAAGTGTTGACTCAAATGCATCTTCAAGGTCATCGATTAACTCCACGAGAAGTACAAATAGAAGACGGCTGCCATTTCTTCAGAGCCGAGATTTTGGAAATAGCACGAAAGGTCCTAGAAGTCATGCTCTTCCCGAAAGCGATGAGGACAGCCAGGATGAACGTAGGGAAAAAATGAGTGGCAAACAAACGAAGAAAGAACTCTTGGTTTCGAATAGTGTTGGGCTAAATATTCGCATTAGAACCAAGGCAAACTCTGCCCCAAATATACCGAATTCAAGAAGTTCTAGAATCAAAGATAGAAGAGGAAGCCAGACATCGGACGGTGAAAAGGAAATTCAGACCAGATCAAATTCAATTGGAGACAGATCAAGTTTAAGAAGAAAGCGAGGGAAAGCTGAAGTCGTCCAGGGAAGCTCTGCAACAAAGGAAACGGTTGTTACTCAAATGAAACGAACAGTGTCATGTGGGATTGAAAATGATAAGAAAACAAAGGTATCACCTTTTAAACTGAATAGTAAGGATAAAGATAATGAACTCAATGGAGATACACAGGAACGCAGCACTGGAAATTTGGGATGTGAGGGATCCGCGGATGACAGCTTTGATGCAATTACTTTGGTAGATAAAAGGGGCTTGGAGTTCATGGTTGATGTTGACAAAGAAGGTCCAAATCCAGCAATGAATCACCAGGAAAACGATTCACAAAAAATATTAACATCCCGAGATCAGGCATCTACTGTAATAGATTTAAAGACGGTTGAAAATGTTCCAATGTTTAATGAAGTTGATGATGCAGAGAATAATTCTAAAGCAGAATCAGACAATGAAGAACAATGGACGATGGGTTTCGCGATGAAAGAGACTGGGAGCTGGACCAGTTTGAGCCCTAAAGATCCTAACATTGAGAGTAACACCTTCGGAAGGAATTCAGACATCATACGTGGCTCGAAGTTTTCACAACAGGACGACAACAATGAGATCAGTTGTAGTGGAAATGAAACTAAGGAAACGATTAAAAATGGATTTGACTTAGGATCCAACAATCTCGAAAGTCAATTTCCGAAAGATCACAATAGAGAACGAGAGGGGAATGTTGACGTGAATACTCTCAACATCAAAGATGACGTTATAGCAGACTTACAACTGGTTAGAGAAGACGAGGGTCAAAATTGCCTTAAGAGAGATGAGTATGGACTCACCCAAGATACAAGTCTACTTGATTATGCTAAAAATGATGGAAGGCGGAGAGTGATAAATGGGAAGGCGAATGGAGTACTTCATGAGACAAACAATGAAGGCCGCAGTTTACAAGAGAATGAAGCTACGCTAACAAAAAAAAGTGAGGACCTTATTGAACGTGTTGATGGTGGACCTTGCGTCAACGGAATAACACCTCGAACAATATCTAACGGGCTAAAGCACCGGACATACAGACCCTTGTCGCTAGAGCAGCGGCGAAACGTCATCCTTGAAGCAGCTGAAACCCCATCTAAGAAAAAGACAAAACAAGTTAACGAGCGTCGAAGTATTTTGAGACTTAGAAGTCAGAGTGCTGAGAATCTCGTATGGGGTAAGAAAAAGAACTTCGAGGAAGGAGACTTTCGCGGACGAACAACAACACTCGATATTCCACTGGCAAAGGAACAAAAGAAACGAGGGAGATTTCCTTTTAATTTGAGATCGAAGAAGGGATCTGGAAGTTGTACTGATTTGCAGAGCAAGACTGAGGAGAGCCCAAAGGCAGATAATTTTCCTGCCGACATCCCAAATGCTGTTGAAATGGTTTTGACACCTCCTCCAAGCGAGGAGACAGAAGGAAGCCCAGGAAGCAATGAATTCATAATCCGAGATTTAACTCTTTCTTCGACACCCGAGAAAAGTCCTCGAAAGAAGAAACGAAGCCCATTTAGGATTCATCTTAGGAAAAACAAGGGTTCGTATGATTCCTAATAGAAGGAATAACCAAACTTGTTTATACTGCAAAATAAATTCCTAAGAAAAAATTTAATAGAGCGCTTTTCGATCGAGTATCGAAAACTAATTAGGTGATTGCTTTCCACTTTGATTGGTTAGTTTTCCATGATTGCGTTTACTTTTCCTCGTGATTGGTAAAGTTAAACCAATCACGAATTACTTCAATTCGTGATTGGCTCATTGCGTTTTTATTGCTCCTGTGATTGGCTCAACAGATCGGTGAGCGACTGCGAAGACTAAGGCTTTCAAGTCCATCCTTTTTTTATTTGACCTCATTTCTTTTTTGAGTGAAGTGAACATTACTAGGATAATGAGCATTGTGGAATATCAACACTTCGCAGCGGAGCCATTAAATAGTTTTAACTCATCCCTTATTGGATGACTTCAGATCTTTATTGACTTGACTCAATCAGTGTTTATTTTCATTTGCGATTAGACCTAGTTAAGCAACCTGACTATTAACAGGGAACATACGCAGCCTTGTACAGATTATGTGAGCTTCTTCTTACCTCATAACTGTGCAACAAAAATACTGCTAATGATATAATGGTGTTGCGTCTGAGCATGTCGCTTGCGATTATGCAAAAGTCGTTGAATAGAAAACTATACCGTCTTTATGATTAATTACCCCTGGACAAGATGACTGAAAAAGGTGACATGCTACACAATTTGTTTTTTCTAGGATGGAATTAATGTAGAGATTTTGCAGAGCCGGCTTTACCTTGGATAGGAGACTAATTAAAATGTGAAGTCATCGGAATTCATAACTTGCACAAAATAGATTCAAATACAAATGTTGAATTCAACGCATGTTTTCCTTATTTCCAATAATTACTTAATTGTTATATATTTTGGCAGAGAGATGCAGCACCTCTCCACAACAGGACATTTTCATGATGGCGTTATGTAACTTCAACTACCAGAATCCTTTTCAAATTATTTTTCTTATTCAGACTTTCCAACTCCTTCGAGAATACCAAGACAATGGTATGATGTCATCATGCAAATGCCTTATTGGCCCAATTCCCAATATGACTGTTCTAATTTGCATAAATCGAGAAAACATAGGATATAGCGATACTTCGTGTTTATAAGCATTACAATTGTTATGCTAATGTGCCAACCATGGTTTCAAAAGGTCGCTTTGTGGCAGGATCCAATGGATCTCTGGTTGCCACATTAATGACAGTGGGTGACGTGGCAGTAAGTATCGCTATTAGGTGAAGTGAATTTCGCCTGTACTAAAGCATGTCATTGTAAGTAAAACTGAGCAGTTTGGGAGTTTGGTCTTTTAATTGCTGCAAATTCATTGGAAAAATCACGAAAAGAGACTAGTTAGGCATAACTGGCTCAAACCCATACAAAACTATATATATTAATCTCGATAACTTAGTGCCATTTTATGCTAACGTTACCTTAAAATTCAGAGTATTGCTAATCTTAGCATACTCTTTAACATGGTAACATTCAACTGTTATTTACTGCTCTCTGTACTATTGAAACAGGATTCGCCATTTTGGAATAGAAAACTAGACACATTCAGGGTACAGATTAAGCATTACTGTGTACTTAACAATGACAATAAAGGCTGTTCGTGAGCACCTGTACGCCAACATTGATCACTAGCTAGTAAATTGTCTGTACAAATTTGTTAACAGTTGCTGTAGTCAATGTAATTTTGGAGAATTTATATTCAAATCAGTGAATTTCACATAGTTGAATTAATCGTAAATAGGAATATAACGTATCCATACCAAACATTTACACGGTAACGAAGGATACCATAGTCTTCAGAACTTCTATCGGGGAATTACGATGTTTTCTTTTTTTTAAACACATTTTATGGCCATTTAATTGAAGGTGAAAGTCAGCATTAAAGACCCTTTAGCACGCCCCGTGATGCTTCGCGCGAAACAAGTATTTTCGTGGACCACGAAATTCAGTTCTGTGACCGGCAATGTCTACATGTAAAGAATCTGCTTGCATCATCGTCGTTACCGCTGATAGTTACTATTATATACGCACATACGATGAATACTCTTCTTAAGAACTTATTTAGGGCATTAAATTTGCTGACAGATTTTGTGTGACATCCAACGGCCTAGCAAATCCGAGATGGCGCCAGCGAAGAACAACCGCCGAGAACATTGTCACGGTCTGTCTTCCTTCCTAAAACGAAGGTAAGAAGATCATTCGCCGATAATTATCCGCTCTTCCAGTTAGGGAAACACAAGCAACTGCGGTGAGTTTGGAGAGTAGTCTGCATTCTTGCATTTCTGAGTACATTTGTAAATAGCCAGCGGCTTAGCGGATGCCGAACAGATGACTCTGGCTGTTCAAAGGACTGTCGATTCTCCAACGGTATGATATTTGTGGTTCAGTTTTCTAGTTGCGTGTATATCAGTGGATAAACTCAATGAATACCTTGCCGTTCCTCCGTTGTATCCGTGTTACTAATTCCGATATTTAGTAGCTTGTAAGTGTTCAAACCGAAGACAAGTCAACGCAAATACTTTGTTAGCGATCGGTCAGTACACACTATTATAATATTCTCCTCAGCCAACAAATAAAGTTATTGCTGCTACTGATTTTCCATTGCTGTATGTTGTTGCTTGACTTATTCCTCATCTAGATTATTAGTTAGATGTGTATTTGATCAATAATCTAACTGTTTGTGCTCTATAATCTGATATGAAATAAGTGTTCGTGCATCAGTTTTAAAATCCTAGAACGCGCTGAATAATTAAATAACGTCCTGCACCAAGTTCTCTTCCAAGTTCTACCTTTGTGGATGTTTGATTAATGAATAAGTCTCAGCTTTCAACGCTGAATCGATTTTAGGGCTTTCTTAAACTAGGCATTATTTCCGTTTATATAAAGTTTCACAGAGGTCCATAGAATTTTGACGACTTGTTGAGATAGGCGCTCGTCACAGTCAGTGAACACGAAATCAAAACAAAAGCACGGGTTTCGCGCAGAGTATCACGGGGCGTGCTAAAGGGTCTTTAAAGGAACCCCGACTGTTGAAACAAGTTGTTGTTAAATTGTTGGCAATATGGTCGAAATTAAAAATATGTTGGAAAACAAAATGGAAAATATATATTGGAAACGAGTATGAGCCATCTTGGATCTGATGACGGTCCCTATTGTCAAAAACAATCTATTGTTGTGTAACAATAGGGACAACCGTGTGACGTCATCAAATCCAAGATGGCGGCGCCCAATTAAGCCCAAAATGGCTCGTACTTGTATACACTAAAATATATTTTCTAGTTTCTTCAACATATTTTAAATTTGGACCATATTGCCAACAATTCAACAGCAATTTGTTTCAACGCTCGGGTTCCCTTTAAAATTAAAAGTGAAAAAAAGAAATGCCATGAAAGTCGTCTAAAGAAAAAATTCAAAATCTCCCGACACGGTTTTGAAGACCATGATATTCTACGTTACCCTGGAAAAATCTAACTTTCAGAGTTTGAAGAACTATGTAAAATTTATGTTTAAAAATGTCTCTGATTGTACAAATTTACAAACATTTTTTTGCAAACATTTTATTAAATTTAGAGAAATTTCTACTCTGTAAAATGTTTGTAAGAAATATCGTAACTTTGTACGTTCACAGACATTTAGTACACATTTACAAAGTCTTTAAAACGTTTGAAAAACGCTCACATTTTACCAACTTTTTATATAGTTCTTCAAAGTGTAAATAGTTCGATTTTTCAGTGTTATCTGCAAAGTTTCTGGTGGATAGGTTGATATTCGCAAATACGATGAATTCAAATACGTGAAAGTCGCTGATTTGAATATAAATTCTCCCAACTTACGTTACCATGGCAATAGTTAACAAATTCTTACATATACTTTATCAGTGATCATTTTGGTATATATAGGTTGATCATGAACAACCCTTACTTTGTTCAACATACACAATAACATTTAGTCCGCTGTACCGTGAAGGTACACATAAAATTGATCAAGCAGTGCCGTACATGTTCTAATAGAAACCCTGGGTTACTATTCCTTAGATTGATTTTCAGGGTGGGTTACAATTAGAACATGGGTCACAATTAGAGCACTGGGTCACTATTATAGTGCTAAAATTAGGGTCCATAAATAGAAACCCAACCCCATCCTCCGCGATCGTAAAATAACACAAATAACGAAGCATTAGACTATTCTGAACTCAAAACTTGATTTTTAATCAAACATGTCATCGTCATTGATACATTTTTTGTTTCTTTCATGCGTGCCTTGTAAATAAAAGTGATTTGTCAACATTATGAAATTGAAATAAAATGTTCTAACAGTGACCTTCTGGGTTACAAATAGAGCACTGGGTCACTATTACAGATTGATTTTCAGGGTGGGTTACAATTAGAGCATGGGTCACAATTAGAGCACTGGGTTTCTATTAGAACATTTACGGTAACTTTATCATGTGACTCCTACGCCACGCACGCCCCTTCTCTTGTTCCCGAACGTGTTTGACGTGAGCGAGTCGTAAAAAGCTGTCTGCCTCTGCTCGTATTTTTGCTTGTCATATGATAAACACTCATCGACTGAGCTAGGCCGGACGGAACGGGAAAATATTTGGCTCGGTCAATTTGTACGTACGCTTGGTCCGTACGCCATGCCCTCAGTCAATAAGTACCAAGCACGTCCTGTAGTATGTATGACCTGTTTGGAAATGGCCGGTATTTCTCATTTACACTACTACGACTTTTACAAATTATTACTTTTATATCTATTTTTTTAACAACAATAAAGGGGCAGTAAAACATTAAAAGAAAACAGAATTCAATTTAGCAATGTAAAAGTGAGAGCATTACGTTGCTTCTTGAGAAGTTTTATAGGTGTGAAGATCAAGAACAGTTAACAATTCCTCAATAAATTTAGAAATATTGATGATAAAATAAATGTTTGTTAACGTTATCGATTTTGTTTTCAGCTGTTTACATTTGCAAAATGGGAGTGAGGTTTCCCCTACTCTTCTCTTCCTCTCTCATTTCCCCACCGTCCTCTCTCCTCATTCTCTTCCTCTCCAACCGCAGGGGATGGAGGAGTGGTGCCCAGGGGAATGAGGAGAGATGATAATATGATCTCGAAGTTAAAGTAATGATTATCATTACTTCTCCAATCGCTTTAAAATAATGATAACCATTATTCTGAGACAAATCTTCTACCGCCGTTCGGAATGTGACAAATGTTTATCTTTGTCCTCGACTGGTTTTAAGAATAATGATTACATTATTTTAAAGCGATTTCACAATTAATGATAATCATTATTTTAACCTCGAGAACGCGTTGCCTCCACCGTAAATGCAGGCGTTTCTAGTGGTTTTCCCCGCTTTCGTGGATATTGCGGTTTCCCAAATAAAACGTCTGCATTCTACCTTCACCGCTCCTCGGCTCTCTCCTTGAAGTACCGCGTTATAATACTAAGTTCCTTCAACATTCAGTTTACTATAGTGGATCGGTTTTATGGAACAGTGTTATATCTAGCGACCAGTCGATAGTATATGCAGGACATAGGATATTGTGTCGTTTAAATAAATTAGCGGTGTTTGAGCAGTTCGAGTTTAACACTACATTTGCCTCTTCTACTAGATTTAAGAGTGATGACTCAATTACTTATGGGTTCACTCTAACTGAGGCCAGTACTGATAAATTTATTATAGCAGCTCTAGTATCAGTTGTGGTATTTTTAGCATCATAATTTTAATAGTAAGTTTTATTTAGTAATTTGAAGTTTATTTATGAAGTTATTGCATTCTTAAGTATTCTTAGTAATTTTCAGTATTGTAAATATATTTATAGTTAAATAATTCTTAGTAGACATAGCCTGCGTTGCGGCTTTGGAGTATCAGAGCGCAGCGAGCGGAGATTAGGGGGATTGGGGCGAGAGAAAAAAGAGAGGGCGAGGAGAGCAAGAGAACGCCTGCCAGCCACACCGCGGCAAAACGGTATGCTCCGCTGGCCAAAAGAACGAAGGCTCTGCTATCAAATACAAATTACCGAGGGTTTCAACTTTTTTAGTAAATAATTTTATAACTTAGTAAACTCACAGTGAATTACAAATTAAGAAAACTTCAACCTGTTAAAGTCTTAGGCTTAGCTTTTAAGTAGTTTTCTTATTTTTTTGACAAAACAGTTCACAAATGGATACTTTTAAGCAGAAATTTTAAAATCACTGGTATGTGCCTGTTGTTTCATTTCCGTTTTCGCGGGAAACTGGGGGCGGCCGCGCGCCGACAAGAAATAGCAAATACGCATGCGCGTAACGTTTTGCCGCGGTGTCCCTGCCAGCAAGCCATGGTTATTTTGGTATTGGCGCCAGTCCCTTTCAATGCGAGTATAAATAAGAGCACCACTAGCGAACAGGCGCAGTTCATGTCAGATGCGATTCAGCTAGCTCCGAAGTCTGTTCTTCATGGCCATGGATCAATTACAAGTCCCACGTGCAGCCCAAGGCGGTGCAGTTGAAGAGCAGCGTCCTCTTTTGGATAGAGTCGTTGCTGCACAAGAACTCCTGCCTCCGTCCCTCGTCCTGACCCTAATCCTCGTGACCAGCCGCCAGCTCAGCTTGAGGTTTTAATCTTTATTTCGCATTTATTCCCTTGTTTATCTTCACTACGTATCGCGTGTTTATAGAACAGTTGAGAGTTGTTAAACCCTGAATAAATTACCAAATAGGTTGAAGATTGGTGGTTTAGGTATACAGTTATTCGTTGATCCGAGAATAAGGTTTTTAAAGTAAGCTATCTATTTGGTTGAAAACGATTGTCATGTAGGATTAAAGTTATTCAATGACAAGGTTATCTTATTGTCCTTCTTGAAATGTGACGTAAGAGGGAGGGTTTAGTCCTCGGTTCCATGTCACTAGTACAAAAGAGGACATGAACCACAAGTTATCAGTTGAGCTGTACCATTTACATCGCCTTGACCATGAATCGTTTGACTATTGAGAGAACTGAACTGGTAGAAATTGATGATCTACGAACGCTGTGGTGGTACAAGGTCCAGGAGACGGGAGAAGTGTTTTGCAGCGTTACACATGATATTTCAAGAGCCTACGCTGGATATGTAAAAGATAAGGAAATGGAAGAAGATATGTTACATTTGAACAATGAAGAACCATGTAACTCACCTTTAAGGCTTGACATCCCTAATAGTAACTCGAGGGTTGCCGAGGAACTTCCATCTGTGAGTCCTAGACAGGCTAGAGGCTATTAAGAAGTGTATCTTGGAGGCCTACTGTGTTACCACGGCTAAGATTATAGAAAAGATGGTGATGGATGACTGTGAAGCCTGTGAAATCAACGACCCTTCCCAGTGGCACCATGAATGTTTGATGCTGGAAAACGACATCAGGGTTTACAGATACTTTGCAAATGCCATAGAGAACATTGACGACGAGGAGGTGACAAAGATCATTACGAAAAACTTTGAACAGTTGAACCCAACACTGAATGGTTTAGAAGTGATCAAGTACACATGTTGTGACTGTAGACTAGAAATAATTTTCAGAAAAAGGGACCAGATAGAAGAAATGATTATCAGTAAACTCAATGACACAACCGATGTTCTAGACTACTGAAGATTTGTGTAATACTTGCATGTGTGTGAATTCTTAATAAATGATGGTGAAATAAATGATGTGTGTTTATACTTGATTTTTTTCATTTCGATAAAGGCATTGATCATGACGGATTGTCGATTCAAAGTTCCTACCACTATCATGATTTGTGGACCTACCCAAAGTGGGAAAACGGTTTTTACGAAAAAACTTTTACTTAATATAGAGGACATGGTACATGGAGAAATTGACAAGATAGTGTACTGCTACGGAGCATTTCAAAATGTGTTTTTAGAGCTTCAAGAAAAAATACCAAACATTATTTTTGTTGAAGGTTTTCCAGAAAACGTACTAAACGTTTTTGAAGGCAAACCATGAATACTAGTCATAGATGATTTGATGGCCAGTTGTTCAAACGATGAAAGAATGGGGGATTTGATGAGGAAACATTGACATCATTTGAACATCAGTGCTGTTGTGTACATCGTACAAAACCCCTTCCCACCTGGAAAACAATCGAGAACCATTTCCTTAAATTCGCACTATTTCGTTGTATTTCGTAACAAGCGTGATTCTTTGGGTGTTTCTACACTCATACGACAAGCGTTTTCAGGAAAAGGAGAATACAATTATGCGCTCGAAAGTTTTGAGGATGCTGTGTCGAAACCGTACGGTTATTTGATGTTTGATATGCATCCAGGAACACCAGAAGAATTCAAACTACGAACGAACATCTTCCCCGGGGAAAGACATGTGGCCTACGTCAAACGTACATAAGCGTTCGACATCTACTATTTATTTCATTTTGATCAGTTCACCATGTCACAACGTATACGAAAACACATGGACTTCTTGTTAGCTTTGAACAAATGTAATCCCAAACAACGCACAGCATTGCTCGAACATTGCAACAAAGATTTGTTGTTATGTATATGTGAAGTGGCACTAAATATCTTAAAAGGAACAGTGCAGTTGTCTCCGGTTCAGAAGAACCGTTTGCGTCGCTACAGGAAACATATATATATATATTCTAGCGAATAAGGAAACATCACTAAAAAGGAAGAAGGTCTATCTGGTTCAAACTGGTGGTTCCATTTTGTTATCACTTTTACCTCCAGTACTTGCTACCCTAGCTAGTCTACTTCAAAAACAATAATGAAGTATGCGAAACGAATGGTTCTTGTTCCCGAGGAACTCATGGACATGATTGAACGTAAACAAAAACAGGAATTGTCTCCTCAAACCAAGGCTCTTATTAGACTCGACAAAAAAATGGATGACACTTTGCAAGATCCTGGGATAAACTCGGACGAAAAGGTTAAGCTATACAACCAAGACTTGCAGAGGTACTTGGATATTCAACAGCAAAAGAAACAATATGTTCCTACCGTAAAAATGATCAGTGATGGAACTACGACCTCAGGTGATACAGGTGAAGCACGTGTAGAACGAGAACAGACATCACAAACAGATGACAAGACAAACAACGATGTTCCTTTGAGTGATGGTGAGATCATAGAATCTGTACCAAAATCGTCTCGTAATTTGGCCCGCTCTATTATCACCAGGTTGAAAGCTAACCCTGATGAAGTGACATGGGATAAGTCAGGTCAAGTGACTATCAACGGTAACGTTGTTCAAGGTTCTTCGATCATAGACTTACTGAATGATCAGCTCAGGTCTAGACGTAATTTTAATCCGAGAGGATGGGAACAATTTACTCAAAGTCTTGCAAAGATAAATGTACCTGAATACCTCTTGCGTAATGAACAAAGACGAAAATTAGTGGATCAGTACAAGTCTGGTCAACTTTCAACTCCGCAGCAAAAAAACACCCCTACTGTCTCGTACAATTTTCTACCTACGCCTCCATCAACGCCAAAAACAAAACATAATAGTGCAAAAGTCAGACGCCATCAAACGAAAATTAAGCGGTTATCACCCAACTGGGTTTCCTATTGATGGTAATATGACTGTTCGTTCTTCTCACTGAGAGCTCATTTTACCGAGGAAGCGACCATGATGAGAGGTTATGCTATTACCAAGACTGCCATTTTCAAAGGCACTGACTTTTGTTTGTACCAAATTGAAGACACCAAAGAAAAGTTTGTAGGAAGTTTGGTTAATTCAGCGTATGCGTTTCTGTTTTATGAAAATAATGGCCAACATGGCCTATGGGAGACCACTCACATTGAAAAGGATGGTAGTAGTAATTTACAACGAGTCCATGCAGGAAATCCCAGTAGTCGAGGAAGCGGTTTTCAAAGGAACTAATCTGATCTTGTACTCAGTTATTGGAACTGATGAACAGTTTTTAAGCACTTACATAAATCCAGACTACGCCTGCATGTGGTATGAAAAAAATCAAAACAATGGACAACTGAAACACCTCCCAGCTGAAGAGGATGACGCAGCATGGGGCGCAGATCAAGAATTGTTGTTGGAATTGTTGGATATGGAAGAATCTACCTTATCCGATAGCCTTTTTGGTGTGACAGAACGTCAACTGTTCTTGCAAAAGTCGCTACTGGAAGTCTACACAGAACCTGTAGTTACCTCGATACGAACACTAATTAAGACAGACTGTATTCAATGTCACAGGGGAGAAGGGGGTCATACATGTAAAAGACTCTACCCTACGTATGCGAAAATGTTTTGAGTATTACGAAAGAGCTTTTGAACATATTGAGGAGAACAAGATACGTTTGAGATTTACTGATCTTGTAAAGGAAATTATTCCTCCACCCACGAACGCAGAATTGAGTTGTTATACTGATAAAAGTGATTATGAGAAAAAGTCAGGGTACTCAGAGTGGATGGAAGTTCTATCAGATGTAGTGACCAAACAACTTAGGGGAATATACGAGGACAATGCTCAGTAGATTAGAATTAAGAAAACAACTCAACTGTTTTTGTAAAGACGATTTTCGTTTTTATTTTACGTTGACTTCAATAGAATACGTTTAAGATCATACAGTCTTGTTCTTTTTTACTAATACACGATGTACAATATCATGTACATTACCTATAACGTACAGAAGCTACTTGGTTATGTTCATGTTTTTTAATTAGTGTACTACTGGCGAGATATTTGTTAATAAATGTGGCTACACGATGATCATTGACAACTGTGTTATTACCAAAGTTATTGACTATGATTTTTAACGGTATACTTCTGTTTCTCATCATGATGAAAAAAAGGCAAAACTGTCCACAAGTACTTGAACCTAAACTTTGTAGGGTACGTCTATTGTATGACCATGTTCTACTTTGTTGATCTAAGAAAGTCTTACAGTTCTTTCTGTAGAAATCTGGAGCTTGACCATAGGAATCAAAGAATTCACCAAAGTCTTGGGAAGGGAAATAAAAAGCCACCCAGTGACTCCCTTTCTTACTTGCAGGATCTGTATTGGCAATTAGTCCACAAGGGTAGTGTTCGAATCTTGTAGGTAGTTTGTCGGCAGGAAAAACATCGCAGAACTTGTTGCGAGTTTTAGAATCTTGTTGTATCACGGTTATCAATTGTGTTGTGTTCATCTTTGTCTTAAGCTGTGTAGTCGAACTGAACGTTCCTTTCTTTGTCGATCTCTACTATGTTGTCAAAGTATCCTCTGCAGAAGAAGTTGACTGCTTCAGTTAGAGGTTTAGCCAGGAAGATCTGAATGGACAGGTTGCCTTTTTGCTTTAAGCTTATATGTTCAGAGCTACTACATCCATCTGGGGATAGGTCAAAGGCAAAAAGACCATAGCCCTGTGGATAGTCTTCACGTGTAATGTGATTGCCTTGGTTGTGGTGGTATTTTCCTGTACCGGTGAACAGTGTTTCGTAGGCCTCGATAAATGTTCCACCATTGGTTTTTAGATTTAGCTTGATAGGAGGTCCTGGGGTTTGTTCGCCATCAATGTAAACATCAACAGAGGACATACCAAACAGGTCAAAGTTGTAGGGATTACTTGTGTAGCTTCCGTCGACAGAGGAAGCTTTTGCCAGTCCGAAGACAATACTTTTAGGAATTAATCCGTTGAATATGTTGTCTTTGCGAATTGATGGTGTAGTCCCAGGTATTGTAAAGATCTTTGTGTCTGATCTTTCCAGGGGAAGGAATGCAGGACTTTTCGTGAGTCCTACTTCAATAGCAGATAAAACGTGTGGTGCAAGTTTTACCTTTCTGACCTTGATTCCAACCTCTGAAAAGTTGATTTTGTATTTTGGGTTGGCTTCACCAGATGGCAAGAAATATTCTGGTGAGTTAGGGGTGAGCCTCACTTTTAGGTCTACGAAGCTCAACAGGTATCGATTGGTCATGAAAATATCACAATGCAGTGGGCCAATCATGTCGAATTCGATGGACTCTTTGATGAGATCATGTCGTTTTTTCAGTCCTTTATTTCCATCCACTTTTGTTGTGTCTGCATCTTCCATTTTTCCTGCAGTATCTTTGTAGTACATGGCTGATGTTAACTGAGTTTCTTTTGCAGATTTGTCAAAGTTTAAGGTAGTTTCTATGTAGGCACCAAACGCATAGGCTCCTGTAGCTTGTGTTACTTGTATTCCGTTGAGAAATACATCGGTCTGCTTGAATAAACTGCGTAAGAAATTGTTTACAGGTCCAACTTTTTCTCCTGCTTTTAAGGGTGATCCGTCCTTGTGAGTCACGTTTCCCCGTACGTACAGTCTGGTCATTCCCAAATCCACAAAATCTTCAGTACCCGGTACATTGAATTCTATCATTTGAGTTGAGAGAAGATACTGGTTGATTATCAATGTCTACTTTTTTTATAATGGATGTTTGTGTGGATGGAACTTGAAAAAGATCAAGTTCTTCTTTCGTACATTCTTGTGACATTCTATGGGCTAGAGCCATATCTACCAACTAAAAGTTAGAATCCAAAGATATCTTTGAGTGCAGGTGTCTTTCGCTTCCTGGTTTGCTTAGGAATGATCTTTCGAGTAGTTTTCTTTGGTTTTATACTTTGACGGCTTGTGTTTTTCTTTTGTTTCTTTTGTTTCTTTGTTGGTCGTTTACTGCCTTTTGCAGTAGACGTTGACCTACGTTTTCTACCAGAGCCCATTTGTGAACTGATTGCATTCTTGAGTGCTGTCACAGACTGATCTTTTAGCTCGTTGCCAGTTTGTTGAAGGTGGTGTTTGACCGATGTTTTTAAGTTTCGGCCTGAAATGGCATCGGAAAGTATGTTCGTACCTAGCCTCCTCCGCAGGCATCTCTAGTTAGTAAGAAATAGTAAGCTTGGGAACCCTGTGGAACTGGGAACGAAAAGGAAGAAAACGAAAGGGAGGGGGAGGGGGAGGGGAAGGAAAAGAGAAAAGAGATCATCTCTTTCTTTCTCATATTACATTTTTCGCCCCAGGGTCCCTCGCGCGCCCAATGTTCGGCCACAGGGTTCCCAAGCTTACTATTTCTTACCAACTAGAGATGCCTGCGGAGGAGGCTAGTTCGTACCGGTCTTTAGTGCTACTTTTCCAATGTTTTTAGAGCTTTCCCTCAGGAAAGGTAGTGCTGTACGCATCAGAGACTTGAAAAAAGATCCTATTCCGTAACCCTTCTGTCCGTGACCACGTTGAAACAGTCTACCACTAAACACCGGCATGCTACCACCTTTCTGTTCGACTTGATTCATGTAATATTGACTGTACATACTGGGTGAGGAATCATGTAGTTGACGCATTTTGTTTTTACGCAATATATGGTAACTGCTGTAACCTGAAATGTAGTGTTAGCACCACTTTTCCTAGCTCAAATGGGATAGGTCTACCCGCGTCGTCCTTTATATCTACATGAATCTTATCGAATTCTTTTGTCTCCACGGGTACGTATTGAGGGGAATCGTAGATCTTGGAAATGATAGCCCCGTGTTTTCCCTCAACAGGTACGATCTTCAATAACTTGGTTTTCGTATCCGCGACAAACTGGTATCCAACAATATCTGTGTAAATGTACAACGACTGAATGCCTCCATTCAAATCACCGACGAATGGACTCTCGGTATCTTTTGTGATTTTTATACTTTCTCCACCGAAACCCAGTATTCTGCTCAGAGTACCATTAAATGCTACAGCTTTATTCGCTTCGACGTGTACAGTCATTTTTTTCGATATTTCATTGAATGAAATAGAAATTCCTCCTACCCTGTCTTTCTTCAAGGTGTTGTTAATGGCTGTTGTCAGATCAGTTAAGGTTACTGTAAAAATCAGGATTGATACGTGTTACACTGAACAAACCCGTCCCAGGATCATATTCAAAGTGACTTTCTTCGGGTGTAATATTGTAAAATGTTCGAGGCCACATTATAGATTGTAGAGTCACTTCCCATGAACCCGATAAGATAATAACCTCAGGTAGTTTCACAACGAAGCTTGTCAGCGTATTTTTTGGAAACACATCCATGGATGCATTGCTCGGTAGAGTCATGAAGAATTGCTGTTGGTCCATTGCGGATAAGTGAAACACTGATCCAAAGCCAACGTGTAAGACAACTTATATCATTATCGTTTAATTTGAGATGCAGAAATCCAACTATCAAAGGATTTATCAACCCTTGCCAGCGAACGAGAACTTCGGCTTTTTTACCACGACCGCGTCTCTTGATGATTTTCTCAATTTGATACACATCGTCTTTTTTGACAATTTTCTGAATTTCGTTCTCGTAATACACCTTCCAGCTCCTCGCCATTGTAGTCACGTAGTTTGTAGACCACAGGTTGACGTTCAATACGCTTGGATATGGTAAATATTTCTTCCGAGTAATTGGGCATATAACCTTTTGTAAATGTTCGTTTGACTGTAGAGATACGAACTTGATCACCGATGTGAAACTTGAATTTAGTTTTACCATCGATCAAATCGTTATCGTACAGGTTATGCCATGCTCGATTTTCGTTGTCGATGGTCACAGAACTCGGTCGCATTTTAGTCGACGAATGAACAGAATTGTTGTAAGCAATCATGATTTTTGGTAGTACGTCCGTGTATCTTAGAGTCAGTCTTAAGTTTCTTATAGGTGAAATACCGATAAAGCTTTGATTTGATGGTCCTAATAACTCTCTCCACTACCGCAGCTTTCGTTTCGTTCTGCGTGGTAAAAAAGATGATGCCATATTCCTTCAAAAGATGCTGAAAAGGACGATTTAAGAACTCTTTTCCCTTATCAGATTGAACTTTTTCAGGTATTCTACCAGACTTGAGTATTTTCTTAAAGGCTTCGACAACACTGGGTCCAGTTTTGTTCTTCATTGGGATATAGCCCACGTAAACTTAGACAGGATATCTATACACACCAAGATGTACTTGTTCCCTTGATTGTATCTGCTGAGGGTCTGGATATCGATCAAATCAATCTGGAATTCTTCATTTATACTAGATACGATAATTCGATTTCGTCTGAATTTTTTTCGAGTGGGTTTATGTAAGGTATAGGTATCTTGAGTAGCAAGCCAGTCAGTAATTTGTTTTCTGATCAACTTTCTTTACCCGTCTTTTTTTACACCATGGTATAAAGCATCCACACCTCCAAAACTTCCTTCGTTTTGAGGATCGTAGTAAAGATTTTCGAGGTAGTTGTTTAGTTTTTCCATCAATTGACTGAACGACAATTTCACTATTCGTGTTGCAACAGGCAAGAACACAGCGTATTTGTCTAAAGATGTTTCCGAATTTTACATTTGGGATCGAGGAAAAGCAACCCATCTTACTTCAATCTCATACAGCTCACACTATTTCCTTGCCGTGACTTGCTAATCATATTTGTTGACTATAATGACACGCGCCGGTACATGTACTATGTACACAATAACTAAAATACCTGTGTTTTATTATGGCCAACAAGAGACTACTACTATACCTACGTGGAATAGTACACTTTTCTGCTGTACCTACGTTGTATAGTACACTTTTCTGGTGGTAAACATGTTTAGGGTCGAATGAAGTACGACATAAGTTGTAAATGCTACCCGGTTCCTACGGCAGTTATTCATTAACCAGGGGATACGTTTTTAAAGTAAATGATCAATTTGGTTGAAACGCAGAACGCATATCCTAGTTAATTATCTTGTACAATATGGTTAACAAAAGAACCAGAGCTTATGTGTGTGTTGTTCAATAAAGCGGGATTTCAAATTCAATGTCACCCTGTTCAGTAACTTTCCGTTTTACGAAGAAAACTAGACTCAATTGGCTATTATTTTCGCGTGTACAGTTTTCAGGTGATAAACATGTTTAGGGCCAAATAAGTTACGAAATAAGTTGAATACGATATCCGGTGGTAAGGTGGGTCTGACGTTAACTTAGTTCTATGAAATGAACAACGCTCAAACTTTTTTCTTTAAACGTTAACGAGTTTTTTTTATTTACACGATGGTTTATACAATGATGATGATTACATGGATGGTCGATCTGAAAAGAGAAGAGAAAAAAAAACGAATATTAGTATACCATTGGTAGAATGTTGTGTGTTATACTTTTTGAGATGTATGAAGCTCGGGAATACGTATTGAACAATGATATACCTTCAAGTGCGGAGTGTAAATGAACGAAAGAAAAAAACCTTCATGAGCAGAATGGATATCAACGAAGATAATTTTCCGTACATTGGATAAACTTGATGCACGAAATCATATTGTGCTTGGGTTAACATTATGAATTAGGTTTTTTACCTAGTACTGGTGAATATGGCCAATGGAGCCGCGGAGTACTTTCTGTAGCTTCTCCCGAGGTGGGACGCCACCTCGGAAGGCAACTGCCTTCCCAATTACTTCGATTCTGTGGAAGATAAGACATAACTCGGGTGAGGTTCTTTGACGTTACATACGTGCAAAATGAATCCTTAGCAGGATAAACCAGAAAAGGAAAACACGATAAAAACAGTAGTAGGAAATCTAAAGTCTATACGCAAAGGAATTAGAGCGATGAAATGGTATGTTAAACTACATGTATTTGCACGACGATATCTTCAACATGATAAAACAGTCGTAACGGAGTACTTACTGTTATTTTACTGACGAAAAAAAAAAAAAGTAAAGCGTACAACAACTTACTTGCAGTGGGCTACTGGGCATATAGAGGCCTCCATGAGGAGGTCTGCACATTCCTTCATGTGGACTATGTGACCACATGAAGGAATGTGAAGGAATACTTCTTTCGCATCCACCATTGCTTTTAGGCACTTTTGGCACTCTACGAAGAAAAGAAGAAGAAGAAAAGGATGTGATTAACCATTGTTTTTTATCTTCTAACTTTAACATCTTACTTACTAGGGACGGTGAAGGCCTGTTGTGCTTGAGCCATCGTTGTTATGTAAGTTCTAGTATATAACTTTCAACGTTTTATACCATAATTTGCATGATTGGTGATTATTGAAGTACGTGTCATTTTCGAGTTGCGCATAGCCGAATATCTTTGGACGAAAAAACTATTTCTAATACTAGTGTTTTGAAAAGTTGTTTGTCATTATTCTTCAAAAGACCCAGTTACGTTACCGACGCTCAATTTAATTAGCGATGATGCCAATGAACTCCCTGAGCATGAAATTTCTTTACAGGGATCACGGGAAAAGAATAAGAGAAACACCCTTATCCGAAAAATTAAATGAAGGTGTGTGATACGAGTGTTTTGGAATGTTGTTTGTGATTATACCTCAAAAGGCTTAACGACGTTCAATTTAATTAGTGGTGACGCCAATGAACTCCCTGAGATCTGGTTGGTAAGCAAGGCCATGGTTTTAGATACCTATGCAAAATGTGGTACCTTTATGTTTCAAGAACGGAAATGTTGTTTGACGGTAACAGGGTTCACGGTAAAAAAGTGAAAGAAATATCCTTATCCGAAAAAAAACAATTTGTGTGATACCAGTGGGTTTGCCGGAAAGTTGTTTGTGGTTATACCTCAAAAGACGTACCGACAATCAATTAGTTTACCAATTAACGTTAACTGTTCTGTGGTATGAACCAAATACTGATCATTCCGACTCTTAGCCACGACTTTCCCTACCCCTCACCTCTCTAAGATAACGTACAGAGTACGAAGAACAAAGTGGCAAATTATGGTATAAAACGTTGAAAGTTATATACTAGAACTTACATAACAACGATGGCTCAAGCACAACAGGCCTTCACCGTCCCTAGTAAGTAAGATGTTAAAGTTAGAAGATAAAAAAAACAATGGTTAATCACATTCTTTTCTTCTTCTTCTTTTCTTCGTAGAGTACCAAAAGTGCCTAAAAGCAATGGTGGATGCGAAAGAAGTATTCCTTCACATTCCTTCATGTGGTCACATAGTCCACATGAAGGAATGTGCAGACCTCCTCATGGAGGCCTCTATATGCCCAGTAGCCCACTGCAAGTAAGTTGTTGTACGCTTTACTTCTTTTTTTTTTCGTCAGTAAAATAACAGTAAGTACTCCGTTACGACTGTTTTATCATGTTGAAGATATCGTCGTGCAAATACATGTAGTTTAACATACCATTTCATCGCTCTAATTCCTTTGCGTATAGACTTTAGATTTCCTACTACTGTTTTTATCATGTTTTCCTTTTCTGGTTTATTCTGCTAAGGATTCATTTTGCACGTATGTAACGTCAAAGAACCTCACCCGAGTAGTAGTATGTAAAGTGGCGGTTCTGGGCCACTTTTCAACAAAATTCGTGCAACGATTTCAACAAAGTGTGCAAGCAAGGAGGTCGTGTCCTAGAGGCCACTCCCTCCTTGCTTGCACACTTTGTTGAAATCATTGCACGAATTTTGTTGAAAAGTGTCCCAGAACCCGCCACTTTACATACTACTTTATACACAGTGTTGCCAAGATTGTCACTAGACATTCTTACACCTAAAAATCCAAAGTGATAACCCTATTAGAGAAATGATTACTATACTGTATATCGATATCTTCCACTATGGATTATATATCACACCTCCCACTCGAAATCTTGACCAAGATCGTGGAGCACGTAGGGCCTGCGTCGTTCGCGAGCATCGCAAGGACGTCGAAGCACCTAAACGATGCCGCATCTATCGCGCTCTACAAGAACGCGGACGCAAGGTTCCGCAAACAAGTACTCACTAGAGGACTCGAGGCTGCCCAAGACGACGCCGATAGAGACGGCTTTGTCAAAAAGTTCGGTATTTCCGCAAAGGACTATGAAGATGGTTACGGCCCGCTAGTTTACGCTAGTGAACGTGGCCACCTCGATGTAGTTAAGTGGCTCGGTAATTACTTTCGATTCACCGTAGAGGACGACCACATTGATCGCGCTCTACGAGAGGCCTCTGCGAATAACCATCTCGATGTAGTTGAGTGGCTCGTTAACCACTTTCAGTTCACCATAGAGGACTATTGTGTTCATGATGCTCTACGAGATGCCTCTAAGAATGGTCGTCTCAATGTAGTTGAGTGGCTCGTTAACCACTTTCAGTTCACCATAGAGAACTATTATGTATATATTGCTCTACAAAATGCCTCTGGGAATGGTCATCTCGATGTAGTCGAGTGGCTCGTTAACCACTTTCGGTTCACCATAGAGGATGTTGATGTTTATGAAGCGCTACTCTATGCCTTTGGTAGTGGTCATTCCGATGTAGTCGAGTGGTTCGTTAACCACTTTCAGTTCACCGCAGAAGGTGTAGAAGTTAGTTATCTTCTAACGGATTCCTCTGCGAATAACCATCTCGATGTAGTTAAGTTGCTCGTTAAGCACTTTCAGCTCACCATAGAGAACGATTGCGTTTATGATGCGCTAATCCGTGCCTCTGGGAATGGTCATCTCGATGTAGTCGAGTGGCTCGTTAACCACTTTCGGTTCACCGCAGAAGAAGTAGACGTTCGTCGTGTTCTACAAAAGGCCTCTGCGAATAACCGTCTCGATGTAGTTGAGTGGCTCGTTAACCACTTTCAGTTCACCATAGAGAACTATTGCGTTTTAGGTGCTCTACGAGATGCCTCTAAGAATCGTCATTTCGATGTAGTTGAGTGGCTCGTTAAGCACTTAAGATCTAGATAGACGTTTAAACACCAAACCACAGCATACGCGAAGGGTGATAAGATAAAGTTCGATTGGAACTCGGGAACGATCTTCGACGAGGAATTTCCATGAGGCTTTCAAACGAAACCTGTGCTGCGGGGGCGCAAAGATAAAATTCAAACAAGATGTCGTGTAAGTTCGAACCATCACAGAGTTCGCTCGACACTTGGGACCTTATCAATCTCGGGAACGATCTTCGAAAGACCTTCTCAAAGACGAGATATCTCAAATCAATGGGCTAAGCGATTCTTGATTTTACGTTTTTCTTTTACTAAGTTCGCGTCGTAGTGGTGCACTACACGTTGTACAAAGTCTGTAGCTAGTTCGACAACCACGATCGCATTTACGACATCCACCAACCTCGAGAACGAGTTGGAAGGAACGTTTGCAGACCTCGTGATCGATGAGAATGAAGATTAGGAATCACCACATAAAAAAAAAGAATGAAGAAAAGTCGGTGCGTGACCTCTCTTCATTCTTTTTTTGTTGGTGATTCTATTCTGATGAACATCTTACGACCCCAATGCTATCATGACTCTGCGTTAGTCCGGTGACTTCCTCTACGATCATACTCGAGGTAACGTAACTATTCCACGGAGCATTTTGATTATTGAATATCGCATTGATCGTAACGGTTCCTGTGTCTTTCACTTTTATCTGTAATTTATATGTATGTGGTGTCTTATCGAATGGAACATGGAAACCTTTATGGGACACACAGGCAAGAGTTTCTGGATTGATTGCTAATTGTGCACCGAAGCTAGCTCTGTTACGGGTTTGAACGACATTATTTGGTAACGAATTCACGCTGATGTAAGATATTAATCCCTGACCTGTGGTTACGACCCATCGAAACCATACGTTAGCTCCTCCCGTGTCGCATCCAAGGTAAAGCGTACATGACAACCGAATTAAATTCGTTGTGCTCTTGGGATACATTACGATGAAGAAGTGTGGTAGGTCTCCCCACTCCATATCGTTGTGGCGCCATATGTTTGAAATTTCCTTTGCTATATAAGTGACTGTCTTGATAGGAACCAAGTTAAGCACTCTTTGCTTAATAATGTACTCGTTATCATCAAAGACAGTAGGATTCACGAAAGTGTTTACGTTTAATGCTCCAGCAATAATTGCAACGTATATAGTCACTGTTTGATTAGATGATTGATCATGTGCGACTGTGAAGGATAGTCTACCTGTATGGGTACTCGTGGTTATGCTAAGCTCTTTAAAAGCCGCATATGAGGATCCTCCTATTCTACCACTTTTTTCTGTGTTCGATATGAACCCCAAGTTTTGCTCAATTGATAAAGGACCCAATGTTAGGATTCCAAGATTTGCATAAATTTCAAGCCTAATCGTGTATGTGCTATTGCTTTTTAATCCGTGGTTTGAGTCGTCGTGGATTGGTAGAGTCATGGTTAACTTTTCTACCGATTTAGGTGAGAAGGTTTCAAGGATTTTAAAACCCTGGTGCTCCGAAGGAACTATACCCACTACTGAGGCCGTATCCTTAATGATTAGGAATGTGGTTACGCTGCTTGATGACGCCCAATTATTAGAATCCATAAGGAATTTACCACAATTGAAGGTCAGATTACTATACATAACACCAGACCCGTGGATGCCTCTATCTCCTTTCGGACCTGTGTCGCCTTTGTCCCCTTGGATACCAGCATCTCCTTTTGGACCTGTATCTCCTCTTACCCCTTGAATGCCAACATCTCCTTTTGGACCTGTATCTCCTCTTACCCCTTGGATACCAGCATCTCCTTTTGGACCTGTATCTCCTCTTACCCCTTGAATGCCAACATCTCCTTTCGGACCTTGGAGACCTGGATCACCTCTAGCACCTTTTAACCCATCCTTCGGATCTTGTTCTTTGTCATCCAAATCATTGAAAATGCCCATCTTATATTAATACCCCACAAAAAGTTCCTATTAGAGGAGTGCTAGTACAAGTATATGTGAAGGGTCTGGCGGTATGGATCAAAAATCATTCGATAACATCTACAGGATTGTCGTGACTGAGTGCGATCTTCTTGAGTCAGAGCCAGAGCCAGGGCCAGATCCAGAGCAGCCCATGCCTCCCATAGATCGAAAATTATTGAATGACATCTACAGGATTGTCAATGGGCCGACTGCGTACGATCACATTAAGGCGCTAAACGAGTCGAGGGCGCCCAACGCGGCGGACGCGATAGGCGAGTCAGGGGAGCGCGACGTGGCGGACGTGATGGACGGACCACCTCCCACGTACCATCGTTGTGAGGATAGGAGCCACCCCACAAAGTTCTTGAGTTATAGCCGATTCGGATGGATTGACCAACTCGAGCGGGAGTCGATTCTTAACCTATTTAGTCAGGTCGTACACGCCTTTACTGTATTGTTTTGTGACGACCAGCGACTCCCAAAGCTTCCGTTCATATTCAGAAGAATGTTTGAGCTCCGCGGAGATCGTGAGCGGGCGGCCCTATGTGGTGGAATGAGACTCAGCGTTAAGACACAAAAGAAATACGATAAGATCTGGCACAGCATTAGCAATTGGATAGAACAGGATAGGTTTCATAATGTAAACAAAACCGACCTCCTCCCCGCTCAATAATTAAGCGAGTTTGTTTCGCATTTCTTCCGTTACTTCCTTGCGAATGCGGGCTTCCAAGTCGGTCAGGGTCGATTTTGTACCCCGCGTTTTTTGACGAATCTCCTGCCTCATCGCCTCGTACTTGTTGAGCTCTGAGAGGATGAGTGTGAACTCTTTATCATCAATCTTATTGTCCTGGAGGGCCTTAGAGACCAAACCACGCACCGTGTTTAACGTAGCCTTACCACAAGCCAGCGTCTGCTCGTGCTTGATCAATTTCTGAGCGAGTCGTTTGGAAGCAGCAGTCGAAGAGACCGATATGAGCCCCAAGAGTCCACCACCACCCCCCAAAGGAACTCCAATCAGGATCCCGAGACCAGAAAGGCTGGTGGCTAGACCGGAAACACCGAGCACAACGCTCAAACTCCCAGTGATCACAGCAAGCCCTCGAACAAGAGCACAGGCGCGTGAGTATTTCTTACGAATACTTGTGGAAGTCTTTATAGCGTTCTCGAGGGAGGTCTGTACGTCACAGATTTTTCGAAGGCGAAATGTTTGTCCCTCATCATTAGAGGTGAGTGTAGGGTAAATACTAGATTCCATAGCGCTATATAATACGTTAGAATAATTTTGATGTCTTTGTGGGTCTTCAGCGTTAAAGAGGCCCATGAAAGTTTCGCGTCACCCGTTTCTTAGGCTTATCAACGCAAAGGAAGGAGAATGGTTGGCAGGTCGCTTTCTCGTATTGTTCAGGTGTTACTCCAAGTTCGCTTCCAATACAGTTCTTCTCACGTTTGGTTGGGAAGTCTGCTATACAGTAATGCGAACAATTTAACCGAATCGTCTTTGGGGTGGCAAAGAAGGTCTGTGATAAGTATATCGGGCTACAGTTCTTATGGCGACCACCCGTGAAGTATTCCACAATAGGCTTCTGGTTCTTTTCCGTGATGAAGTCGTCGAAGATAACGACCTTTTGGGATTCTTGATCGAGGGTCTGTAGAGGTTTGATATCGTCGATGTCGCTGCTACCCTCCAGAATGGGGTACCCAACCTTCTCACTTAACTCACCGAAAAGGTCATAAAGATCGCGATACTTCTCTTGATCGAGATTGCGGGCATATAGATATATCTTATCGTAGTACAAAAGCGGGGCGCGGAGCATGTGAATGAGCAAGTTTGTCTTCCCACCCCCCGAGGGGGCAGCGATAAGCATTCGGAAAGGCTCGCTAGGCATGAAATGGTAGAGCTGCTTAAACTTCGTGATTGCGTCCTTCCCACCATCATAGTTCGGAATTTCCATAGCTATATATTTATTCCAACTAAATTGATTTTTATTTAACTAAGTTGATTCTTATTCCAACTAAGTTGATTTTTATTTAACTAAGTTATAGATATGGACCTCGAAGCTTTTCAGCTACATGCTCTTCCTCAGATAGAGGCGGGACGGATGGTCAATCTCGTTCATAGCACCTTAAAGAAGGAGGAACACGCCAGGCAAGATACTTATGAAAAACAGAAGAAAGCCTTTGAGCCCCTCATCGAGGAACTTGAAGAGCTACGGGAAGAGGTCATCGAAGCCGCTGCGCAACCGGTCGTGCCGGCACTTCCCGCGCCTCCAGAACAACAAGCCTTGCCTGCCCCTGCGGCACCCGCACCTGTAGAACTTGTTGTGGATCCTAATCACGGCTTCACCCCCGAAGAGCTGCAGATGCTAACCGAGTCAGGGCTACCAACGCCAAACGAAGCCTTTCAACGAGGTACTGAGAAGGAAGCTCGAATCGCTGCGGCAAACCTGAATAAGAAACTCGGTGGGAAGAAGAGCAAGACAAAGGTCGGGTCGCCGCAAAGAGCGGAAATTAATAAAAAAATCGCACTTAATAAGAAGTTTGTGAAGAGGGCGGAAACTATTTTTGATGGTCGAGCAACCATACAACCACAGCAAGGTCAAGGCGGACGACGCAAGCGAGGCGGAGCTATATACTATACCAGCCCAGGCGATCTGCTTGATCGGTTGGAAATCCTCGGAGGTTCCATAAAGGGTGGAAATACGAGTCGGCGAGTGAAGCAAGAGGTTTCTGACATAGCACACAAGTTGCGCGACCTCGGGGAGGTAACCAACGACCAACTCATAGCCCTCTTGCACGATTATGTGACCTAGAATATAGGCACTATGGATCGAGCACTCTACATCTCATCTGTGGATCGAGTGAAAGTCGGGGTCTCTCGTCCTAATAGCTTTACAATCAAGTACGTTCCTACCTTACAACTTCCACCTAACATGAGGCACTCGTTAGCACTCGATAAACTTTCTATGACATACTCCTGGCACAACATCACCCCTGCGTATCAAAACAACGATGTGAAATACAGCCCCGATGGCAATAACTGGACGACGGTGAACTTTCCGAATGGCATGTATTCATACGATGACTTGAACGACTACCTACATCAGACTATGAAGCGCAATAGCCACGATCCGAAGAAAATTTCCATTATCTTTGTCCTAACGAGTTACAAAGTGGTGATCGAGCTCGTTGGTAGTTATCAAATAGATCTTCGAGAAACGAAATTCTGTGAACTCCTAGGATTCGAGCCAAAGATCATAACCAAAACCGAGTACGGAACGAAACTACCCAACATCACCAACTCAATCGATTCTCTCCACATAAGAACCACTGCCATTTCAGATTCTCTGGTGAGCGGTGTGTCCGGCAATACGATCGCCGTCATCCCAACGGACAATCTTCAACGCTCTTACCCATTCTCGGTCGAGCCTAAGCGGGCACTCTTTACACCCCTGACGTCGAATAGCATCAGTCACATGAGCTTTTTCGTAACCGACGCCCTTAATAGACCTGTAGACCTCAACGATATTGACTGGCATATGACGCTAATCTTACGAAGCGAAAAAATTATCCCAGCCTTAATATAGAGATGCCTTACTATAACGAATACAAGAGGCGCTACGACCCTGAAGCGGGAAAGTTCATCTATAGACATGTTCACGGCGAAGGTCTGTTTGATTCACTGAAAAGTTTTGGTCGGCGCGCTTTGGGTAAAGCAGCTAAGTCCACAGTCAAGTCCGCAACCAAAGCGCTTATAACCCGAACACCCGTGACCCAAGAGCCTTCGCAGACACCCAATGGTGGAGCTAAGATCGTTGAGCTTCTACGAGGCCCTGCAACATCACAGTTGACTACGGCGGATCGGATCAATCGCTTGCTGGAGGGTGGAAGAGTTTTTTAGTTTTTACGTATATATATAGCGATAGCATAAGCATGGAATCGTATAGAAATCCAAAGTACGTTGAGAGATATGAGGATGTGGTCTTCGATTTGGAAACCCCACTCGTTTCAGTCGTCGCTAACAACGCGCATCAGAAAAAAGAGGGCTATCGGTTCGTTGCCGATAATAGCGGAGAGATAAGCCCTTTCGATTGGTACAATGCCCGCTTCGCAATTGATTTCAAAGTGGTGAAGCTGGCTGATGGTAGCAACATAGCCGTTGATGATCATAACGGCGTAGTAAATGGCTCACACAGTTTTGTCAACGAGTTATCTGTCAAAGGAAACGGAATGCAGCTGTACGACTGTCAATCGGCCAACCACGCCGTGAACGTGAAGAACCTTCTCGAGTATAGTCGGGGGTACGTAGAGACAACTGGCACAAACGCATTCTTTTACTTGGATACCAGTCGCCACGCCGAAGAACGAGTGGCACAAGCTAACTATAATAAAGGGTTCGCCATGCGGAAGGGTGCGTTGGGCGTATCAGCCACAGTGAACACTGAAATCCCGCTCAACCGTTATGCCTTCTTTGATGCGCTCGAGGATCAGCTGCTCCCCAACATGAAGATGGAGCTTGGTGTGGTGCTTGAGAGCGATGCCAACTTGATATGGAAGGCTGCGGACGACTGCCGCGTAGTCGTCACGAAGTTCCAACTGTGGGTCCCACGAATAGTCTTCAACGCGGCTGGCATCAGCATTTACACGAGTCAGTTTCTGAAACCGCATAAGTGGTCCTACCTTCGGGAAATGATTGAGCGCTCAAACTCTTCTCGTCAACAAACTGGAGCGTTCAAGATCACGTCTGGTATTAGTCGCCCGCGACACGTGTTCGTATGGATTGCTAACGATGCCACTCAGGACAGTCAAACAGCTAACCCCTTCTTGTACAACACATTTTCCGTGGCGGATGCCAAGACTCTCTCTAGTTGTCACCTCGAGGTTGGAAATGGAAATCAGTATCCCGAATACGAGTACACCCCATCAACCGATATGTCGAGAGTGTTCCGCGACGTCCTGAAGTACAGTTACGACATAAACAATTACGCTGGTGGAACGCTACTGACGCGGACAAATTTCGGGACCATCTTTCCCGTATTATATTTCGATCTCCGCCACCAGAAGCCAGATCTGAAAGACGGCACAACCAAGTTGACGTTCAAGTACAAGCTTTCAACGGGAACCAACGCAGACTACAGCGTATACGCCCTCGTCCTTTATAGTCAGGACGTCGAACTCCTGCAATCTAGTGGCAAGTTGCTAGTTCGGACATAAATTGTTTTTCTATAAGTATAGTCATGGCATACATTGGGTACAACATCAGTTTATCTCCTGGCCAGAAGGAAAGAATTGCTAAGGCCTATCAGAACCGAGCCCCGGTCACGATTCGTTTGGCACACGAGCAGCTCTCGGGTTCTGATACGGTCCTGTTGACGCAACGACAAGTGACTCGGCTTGAGAAAGCCAAGCGATTGGGTAAGGGGGCTCAGATCGATATTAGCACGACTCAGATCCGCCAACAGACGGGAGGTTTCCTGGGAGCCCTACTCCCAATCTTGGCTCGTGCTCTTCCGTGGCTCACCAAAGCGGCTGTCCCACTAGCTACCGGCGCTCTTTCTGGATTGGCTAGTTGGGGAGTCAATAAAGCACTTCCAAAGGGAGGTGGGCTATTCTCGGTCCCCAACGCAAAGGTGGACAAACTCATCGAGTACCAACATTACCTCACCACGAAGCAGAAGGAAAAAATCCTCCAAGCGCTGCAGGCCGGTTCTGGAGTACAGGTTCAGCTCACCAAGAAACAACAGGGTGGGTTCCTAGGCACATTGCTGGCAAGTATCGGCATCCCCTTGATCCTCAAAGCGCTAACGGGGCGAGGTCTTCAGGTGGATCCCGCATCTCTGGCTAGCGCTCGACCTACTTACTTATCTCCACCGCAGAAGGGCGGTAAAAAAAGTGGGCGTGGATTGATCCTAGGCAAGAACAGTCCGTTCAACGGCATTCCGATCTTGGGCGATATCCTCTAACAAATCTCGATTTACATAGGCTCGTAGACGTGTACGAAATTAAGAACTTTCGGGGAGTGTTCAGCAGGGATAGCCTACCCGACAAAAGACATGCGCAAGAATGTGGGATCGTGAATCTTGATGCGGCAAGTGGTTCTGGGACACACTGGGTATGTTATCGTATTGTTAAAGGAAGCCCTGCCGAATATTTCGACTCGTTTGGGCTCGACATGCCAGAGGAGGTAAGTGAGTACCTTGGGCCTTCAGTGCTCTATAGTGGCGACGAGCTCCAAGAGCGCTCTTCCGTGTTGTGTGGGTGGTGGTGTTTGTACTATCTCATAGAGCGGCAGAAAGGTACGCACCTGCTTGAGGTGATTCACAAAGACAACTATGCCTTCATCAAAAACTACTTTGGATTTAAAAAAACTTTTTTTCATACATAATATAGGATGGCTTCGTACTGTGTGAAGGAAAGGAAACAAACTCAATCCGTCCCGGGGTCCGAGACCTTGGTGACCACTAAAACTGGTCGGACAAGAATGCAATCTGTTTGTGCAAGCTGTGGAGCGGCGAAGTCTAGGTTTGTCTCTACGAAAGCCGGTGGTGACCTTGGAGCGGAACTTTTCGAGGCTGGTACAAAAGCTCTCTGGCAAATGGGGAAAGCGGGGATCAGGAGTGACGCGGCAAAGAACATGGCTTCCAAGTACGTCAAAGGAATGGTAGGCCAGTTGATTGATCAGGGCGTCTCCCAGACCTTGGACAAGCTGGGCAGCGGGGTCGACATCCACAAACAGATTCTTAAAATAGCGCCAAAGAAGGGATTCGTGCTCCCGGGGCACAACTACACAGGCCCTGGCAATCCTCTGGAGAAGCAAGTTCGGTGGTCGCCCGACGGTACCATCCTCGAGGTTTTTCAACCACCTACGGGTAAGACTGATGCGGTCGCTATGCAACACGATGTTGATTACAGTGTTTGCGATAACGGCGCCAACAAGCTCGCTTGCAAACACGCGGCCGATCGCAAAATGGTCAAGGCTTTAGATGCCATCCCTTGGAAAGAGCGACAATGGGGACATACCCTTGCCCGAAATACGATTCAATCAAAACAGAAGTTGGGGTTGGGGTTTAAAAAAAGGTTATAGATCTGGGTGCGACATATTACGGTCCAAGAGGTTATTGGAAAGGGGCGACCGCAATTGGTAAGCTCGCCGATGCTGCTAAGGTACCAAAAGATGCAGCTAAGAGTTGGTTGGAGAAACAAGCACTATGGCAAATATACTTACCACCGCCACGACATATCCCAAGACCTCATTGGACCGTATCGAAACCTAACGAGGTCCATCAAGCTGATTTGATCTTCTTACCTCACGATCGACCTGGCCGTGGACGAAAGCTATATAAGTATGCTTTAGTGGTAATCGATGTGGCTTCTAGATATAAAGAGGCTGAGCCTTTGTCCTCGAAAGATAGCGGTGAGGTGGCTGCAGCCTTTGAGCGAATCTACAAACGGAGTCCACTAGAATGGCCGAAGTTATTGCAGGTCGATCCTGGTAGAGAATTCATGGGGCATATGTCTGAAACGCTAGAACTACATGGTACGAAAGTTCAACGAGGCGAGGCCGGTAATCATAGGGCACAAAGTTTTGTCGAACGAGCAAATAGAACTCTAGCTGAGAGATTGTTTGGATACCAATATGCACAAGAGATGGTACTTACTTCGGAAGGCTCGGATGCGCGTAGTAGAGAATGGGTAGTTCGTCTACCAATGGTTATCAAAGCCCTGAACAGTGAGGTGACTCGACTTACTGGTAAAGAGCCTTCGAATGCAGTGTTGGCACAGCAAGTAAACATAAAAACTCCTACATATTCGCGCACTGTTGGATTGAGAGAAGAGCGCCTACCATTCGACGTTCTAGTTCGATATCTCTACGCACCAGGAGAATTGGAAGGGGGTGAAAAACGTAGAGCTACTGATCCTGTGTGGAGTTTACAGATATACGTTATTTCGCGAAGTGTAATATCTTCGGGGCAGCCTGTGCTGTACTACCTTGCTAAGCAAGAAGGGGAGAAGGACGCACCCAAACGTGGATTCGTTCGTGAAGAGCTACAAGTAGTTCCACCAGATACGGAACTACCACCAAGAGGTATTCTGTTCGTGCCTAGTGTAGCAACTCGTAAATGAAATCATCCATGTCCTAAGTCTTTATGTCCATAGGCTAATGTATCGATTCCATTATTATGGATCCAACGCTTGGAGTCGAATGGTGAAAGGGATACCTTATTAATGTGCTGCCCATAGATGTGGTGGCCTTTCGATCGTAGTACATCCATCCCATGCCTGAAGGTCTTCTTAGCAAATAGCGACTCTTTGTACTGCTCGTGGCGGATGTGCTTCTTTACAACTACCTTGCGGATGCCTTTAGCCTTCCTTATGCTTTTCCCATCAGCCTCTAGGATAGAATACATCTTCGGTCGAAGACCTACATACTCGGCGATCGGGCGCCCGGCACACTCGTCCTTCATCTTTCCAAGGACTTTCTTGTTCGCTGTGCTATGTAGTGGATGCTCCTTAGGGTAGTCAGATGTGTCGTAGAGATCTTCGTGGGCAGCCATGTCGGCATACACATCGTCTGTCTGGATCTCAAGTAGTAAACTGTCTGTGTCTGTATAGACTAGCTGGCATCGGTCTCCATACTGTCCAAGCAGTTGGTTGTAATAGAAGTCGTACATCAGATGCTTTGAGAGGTCAAGAATGCTCATCCCCACGTAGACTGGACGGTTCAAAGTTAGTCGACTCTTATGCATATGTAGGGCTGCCAGATCGTCATCGAAGATGTTTGCCCGTGCGAAGGTTGGGCTAGCAATCAGACGTCTAAGTTTGTCCTCTTCGCTGGCACGCACTAGATTGACATTTACGCGCTTGCGTAAGTTCTCCATGGTTTTGCCGAAGACGCTGTTGTTCATCAACTTGTACAGGTCCTTTTCGAAGTCACTAGTTGCCAGTTTACGAAGGTCAGTGTTCTTTTGGATGTAAGGCTCCATCCATGGACTTTGGTCAAATCGTAGTGCTCTGTGAATCTTCTTGAGATGCATGCCTAGGGATATGTAAAGCTGTAGATTGCGGTAGTGGAGTACGTACCGCTCTTTGTCGTGGAGGTTTGGCACAAGCTTTTCAACCTCTATCGATGTACCTTTGAGGTTGCGCTGATATTCGGACATCCACTCCTTTGGGACCTTCATGCGCTCTGGTGCTAGCGGATAGGCATTGTGTGCGTTGTGGAGTTCTTGTGGGTATTCGAGATCCACCTCTAGTATGTAGCCCTTGGGGCTGTCGGATGGACAGTCCACTATGGTATTGGTGAGTCCTTGAAGGTCCTCTACCCACTCAAAGCCTCCCGTTGGTAGTGGCTGACTCATCGCCCATCCATATAGGTTGTTGGCATCGAGGTACTGGATGTACGTTGTGGGCTTGGATTGGTCATGGCACTCAACCAGAGTATTGTTGGCCTTGGCATGTCTCTTCGATACCATGGATATTCCACCACGTAAACCTTTCTCTACGAAGAGATGCTGGTCATAGTCCACGAGCAGCTCGAGCTCCACACCTGTAGCTTTCAAGAGCGCGTCCCAAGAGAGACCAGGGCTGGTGTAGTAGTGTGCAGGATCCAAGCCATACTGATGTAGACACGTTTCCCGAAAGGTCTCAAAGACATCTGCCAGAAGAAGCACGTCGGTTCGGAGATATAGGTCGTGGTAATCTCCCATGTTCTCACAGCCGAAGGTGTTCCAGACCATCAAAGCGTGTTCGTAGTCCTCCTCGGAAATGCCTTCAGCTGATAGCTTGCTGTAGAAGTCGGCTTGTGGTGGGAGTGGATCTGCAAACCGATCCCAGTTATCCATATACTCATACGGATAGATGCCTTTTCGCAAAAGCAGGCGTTGCCGCTCTACACTAGGCTCATACAGAGCAGTAATCTGGAAGGCTTCTGGTTGGTTAGCTGACACCAGCTTGTCTAGGGATGCTAAGAGGAATTGAGCGCTGTCGATGAATCGCAGCTGGTCTAAGGAGAACGATATGTACTTCTCAGTGTTGTTAGGGATACACGTGATCTGCCCCTTCGTCTTGGAAATAGCCTGCATTATTAGATGTGAGTCGTAACCACGCAAGTTGTGGAATACGACTGGTATGGTCGTGGTTTTGGGGTTCAACCGCAGCTTGAGGTTACAAGCATTGTGGGCTGCGCCTCTGTACTTGCCTGTTATGTGGCAATGGTCGCGAACTGAGTCACCGTAGAGTGGCTCCTCACACACATGACAGATTCTGGCCGTATTGTGGGCAAACCAATTCTCTGGGGTCATCCGTATTGCCTTTGGGGTCATCAAAACTACTTTGATTCTCGATTCTTCTCGTTGCATTGCCTCCAGGAACCGTTCTGCGGCATCCCGACCTCTGTAAACGACTGGAGGCTCTGTATGACCATCGCATCGAACCACGACGTAGCCAAAGCCACAAGCCACATGATGTTGTGTGTTCTGAGTGTTGCTCTTTGTGGGATCCAACTCTGGTCCTGCGATCTTCGTTGTCAAAGCCTCGAAATCTGCATAGATAACATACGGAGCTGGTAGCTGTCTGTGGTGGTTTTGGAAGGAGAGCTTGCTTTCACCCTCTTTAGGCATTTCCACTCTCACGGCGGTTCCCCCTATACCTTGACACTCGGGCTTATGGGCTTCGAGGAGGTCCTTTCGAGAGTACCCATGTAGGCATCGCTCGCAGAAGTGCTTTCGGTGTTCGTGCTTGCTATGACTGTAGAGGAGGCGGTTCAAGTCCTTAATCCAGGCATAGTGGTACTTTCCGGACTCCTCTATGAGCAGCATGTTGATGCGTGGGATGTCCCCACATTGCTCGCTAATCCTATAGACCACCACCACACCTTTCTCCCAGCCGAAGACATTGATTGCTAGGTCGTTTTGTTTCTCAACCCGGCGAATCTGCGATATGGGTGTTGGTGCATCGACTCCTGTAAAGTCTAGGCCGTCGTCTATAGGATACCTAGATGGTCTGTATGCATGTCCTCCGTGAAGAACTGGAAATAACGATGACCGAAGAGCCCATCGTAGGCAGTTATCATCCTTATTTCGAACATTCACCACGGCTTTCTTATTTGCAACTTCCGGAGGCAGTTCGATGAAGGATCCACCTCTCAGAGGTTGGTAGAGAGCAATGTTCAGATAGAGCAGGATGATGTGGTCAACAACCCATCCAGAGCCTCTATTCGTCCACTTCTCGAGACTCTCTAGAATCTTTGGGATGGCTCTGTCTAAGGCCTCATGAATCTCGTCGGTCTGCATGACGATCTCCTGGCTATGACGCATCGTAGGGTTAGTAAACTCATTTCTACCGTCCGGATGGTCCTTCCGTAGCATCACCTTCAGAGCGAGTTGGAACTTAACTCCACGTAGGTCATCGACTTCTTCCACCAACTTCTGATGAATATCGTGGCGCGTGCCTTCTAGGAAGGCCCTTGGGTCAACACCTAGTTCGTGGCCTACGGGGACGTACATCTGCCACCCACGTAGATACTTACCGATGGTCCGATGGGTTCGCTCAAATGTGAGGCGTTCCATATTGGGGTGGGCGTATACTATAGTGGATCTATACGTTTAAATGGTTATACGATATTGAGTAAATGTGTGTGTGTGTCTAGTTTTCGTTAATGATGGGTCTAGGGCGGTAGGTAGGACAATTCTTCTTCTTATGTCTCCACAAGGCAGAGTCGCAGCTTAGCTCTCCACCACAACTCTCACAAATGTATTGCTTTGGGACCCTAACGCACGGGGTCTTGCGATTCTCTCGATGGCGTTTCAGATTCCAACTCCTCTTAAATACTCTTCCACACTTTTCACACTCCATCCCATATGGATTATATATCTTAGTAAATCTATATGTTTAAATGGTACTGTCATGTTGAGTAAAAATCATTAGTCGGTTGGAACGCGCGCGAATGACACATAATCCATAGCGAAAGAGATCGATATAACTATATGCTAATCATATCTCTAATAGGTTTACACTTTTGGATTTTTTAGGTGTAAGAATGTCTAGTGACAATCTTGGCAACACTGTGTATAAAGTAGTATGTAAAGTGGCGGGTTCTGGGACACTTTTCAACAAAATTCGTGCAATGATTTCAACAAAGTGTGCAAGCAAGGAGGGAGTGGCCTCTAGGACACGACCTCCTTGCTTGCACACTTTGTTGAAATCGTTGCACGAATTTTGTTGAAAAGTGGCCCAGAACCGCCACTTTACATACTACTCGAGTTATGTCTTATCTTCCACAGAATCGAAGTAATTGGGAAGGCAGTTGCCTTCCGAGGTGGCGTCCCACCTCGGGAGAAGCTACAGAAAGTACTCCGCGGCTCCATTGGCCATATTCACCAGTACTAGGTAAAAAACCTAATTCATAATGTTAACCCAAGCACAATATGATTTCGTGCATCAAGTTTATCCAATGTACGGAAAATTATCTTCGTTGATATCCATTCTGCTCATGAAGGGTTTTTCTTTTCTTTCGTTCATTTACACTCCGCACTTGAAGGTATCATTGTTCAATACGTATTCCCGCGCTTCATCGGCATCTCAAAAAGTACAACACACAACATTCTACCAATGGTATACTAATATTCGTTTTTTTGTTCTCTTCTCTTTTCAGATCGACCATCCATGTAATCATCATCATTGTATAAACCATCGTGTAAATAAAAAAACTCGTTAACGTTTAAAGAAAAAAGTTTGAGCGTTGTTCATTTCATAGAACTAAGTTAACGTCAGACCCACCTTACCACCGGATATCGTATTCAACTTATTTCGTAACTTATTTGGCCCTAAACATGTTTATCACCTGAAAACTGTACAAGCGAAAATAATAGCCAATTGAGTCTAGTTTTCTTCGTAAAACGGAAAGTTACTGAACAGGGTGACATTGAATTTGAAATCCCGCTTTATTGAACAACACACACATAAGCTCTGGTTCTTTTGTTAACCATATTGTACAAGATAATTAACTAGGAACGTATGCATTCTGCGTTTCAACCAAATTGATAATTTACTTTAAAAACGTATCCCCTGGTGAACGAATAACTGCCGTAGGAACCGGGTAGCATTTACAACTTATGTCGTACTTCATTCGACCCTAAACATGTTTACCACCAGAAAAGTGTACTATACAACGTAGGTACAGCAGAAAAGTGTACTATTCCACGTAGGTATAGTAGTGCATTCATTCCAGAAAACAAAAAAGCTATTTTTTTCTCACTACCTTTCCCAATATTTAACAATTATTCACCGAAGTGGAGGTGAATAGTGGTGGATATTTACCGAGCCGCTTCTGCAGAAATGTTCCTTTTAATTTTTCTAGTAATAATTATCACAGATTTAAGGGCATCGTTTTTAGGTAACTATTTGATGCCCTTACACCAATGATTAATGTTGAGTGTGAGGTATCGTTTTCCTATTGTAGTATGTGTGTATTTTATTGTCTGTTATTTAATGTTATATATATTGTATAAATTTGTAAATCATGGTGTAAAATAAACTCAAATCAAACGGAGTATACTATATTGCATGTCCTCGGCAACTAAGCGCTCCTTGAATATCCATTGATTAATTTTACAATAGTTACGTATAGCCATATTTTAATCCTTAGTACGGTTATCATTACATCTCAGTTATATCTTAGTCATATTTTATCAACATTTTATATTTTACATTATTTAGATTAACAGGCGAAGAGCCACCCAGTGGAAGTACTGTTAATAAACCATTATTATTATTATTATTATTATTATTATTATTATTATTATTATTATTAAAGCATGCACCCATAGCTCGACAGGACTTAGCTCAATAGCCCACTTCCGCTATATGCTTTACTTGTCACGCACAAAGGTTTCAATACGAGGCTCAGTGCTAAATTAAATTTATTCTTTTCACAGTGAAAAGAATAAATTAATTTAGCACGGAGCCTCGTATTGAAACCTTTGTGCGTGACAAGTAAAGCATATAGCGGAAGTGGGCTATTGAGAATACTACAATAGACCAGTTCGCGGTTTCCCCCCCCCCCCCCGACATCTTGAATCATAGGGAACGTGACCTGTTTTGCTGAATATCCCCATAATTACTAGTAAACGATAATCAAGTTATCTAAGCGTGAGTTTGTAGAAATTAGTAATCCAAATATACTACACATTGTAACTTGTTTACTTGATGAAAACGCGCTACCTCATTTTAGGAGTTTTCCCCTCTCAGATATTCGTGTTAACGGTCACGTGATTACCCAAATTTCAAAATCATTGATGTAAAAAGTTTCACATATTTTTTGTTCATAATTTTTTGTTCATATCCCATTTTCGGTCAATGATTTGAGTTTTAAAAGCACCCTGAGTTTAAAACAATCAGGAGCGCCAATTTCAAACCCGAAATGCGACGAGCACCCCCGCGTCTAGTCCGCCTTAGTGTCGGTCCCAATACTTCCTCGGGAGGACACTACTCTGCGTCGATCCGTCCACCCGCACAAAAATATACGTATTTATTTTCCCAGTTCTCATAACTGCGGCAAAAAGCCCGAGCAGAAAGCAGACTAAATCAGCTCGAAAACCATACCATTTGAGGCGGCACATATCCGAGGGTCTGAATGGGGGGGGTCTACATGCATGTCAGTTGTCAGTTAAAATTTTGGCCATTTGTCAGTTGTCAGTTACGCCTAGTTAATCATTACTAGAGAAAATTTACTATGTTTGACCCACAAAAACCAAATTTGTCAGTTGTCAGTTATGTTTTGGTTGTCAGTTGTCAGTAAAAAAATCGTCAGTTGTCAGTTATTTTGAAGGCCGTTTGTCAGTAGTCAGTTAACCCCATTCAGACCCTCATATCCGTATAGCTTATATATGGCAATACCGTACAGCAACTTTGGCGTACCGCCGTGCTAGCACTGTAGTTGATTGCAGATTTCGTATGAGTGGGACAAACTACAGCACTGACTACAGCACGGTTACCGTACGGCATGGCTCCTGAATAGACCATTTTCACGCGGAATTTCACTCATTTTTACAGACAATGTATGGAAAACTGAAAACACGATTGCACGCTTCCCAGAACAGCCACATCCCTCAAATTTCGATATGTTAATCTGTTACCTGGTATTTTAAGTTTGTATATAAAGACTATTTCAGAAATTCGATTTTATGGATTTTATTTGGCGTCGGATTCCCATCGATTCCCATACAAACACTGTATTTCGCGCCATGCTTGCACCCCTTTCAAAATGTCGGAATTTACCGCGAATTGGTCTATTACAGAAATACGGCACATCACGGTTAACAGCACGGTTACGGAAAGGGCTACGAATTCTGCTCTAGAACTTTACTGTTTTTCTTGTTCTATAATAATACTTTTCAATGATAAAATTATTACCCTACTGCAGGTTCAACTAGCCTGATTTTCAGACGGTACGAGGTCGTGCGCTCACTTCCTGGAGGAAGTGAGCGGACGACCTCGTACCGTCTGAACATCAGGCTAGGGTTCAACAGGTACGCTATTATCCTACTATAAAAGCCTGCCAGTTTCTTTTGTTGACCGGGAAAATAAACATATCCCGCGAATCCCGCGGGACTGTTCCTCGCGCTGTGATTGGCTGAGGCTCACTAGGCCTGGTCACTAGTGCCCACATGGTCTGCAGCGAGCTGTGTTGCTTGGTGTTGACGAAGTAAAGATATGAGACGAAGTTTCTTGGCTAAAATATCAGGAAATCGAGGTGAGAGAAGTTCAAAACTGATGTACTAGACAACTGAGTTGTTTAGCTTTGTAGGGGCTTTAGTATAGGGGTTTCGCGCATTAGATTTTAGGCGCTGTTCAGCATTAGAAATTCACTAGTGTGCTCGCCGCGCTTCTCACATATCTCACCTTCAGCTTGATTTTAACTTGTTGTCGGGTTAAAGTTGCTGGTATTGCCTATTTGTAGTCTTCAGTTTACAAGTTTGCTCTCAGTTTATGTTTTGTCTCTTAGTCTTAATACATCATTTCTTTAAAACCAGTCGTTTAGCGGGGAAAGGCGGTCTTGAATGTGGTCACGTATTTGCCGCAACTGTCAAATCAATGACATAACTTTAGTACTTTGTGCGGCGAATAAATTCTAATATTTCACTTAAACAGTGTTCTCTTTATTGTAGAACATAGTTTATTGTAAGTATTCTAGCATGCATCAAGCATCTTATCTCAATTGCAATATTCGCAGTATCGCCTGTCGCGTACGCTGATCAAAGCTTCCACATGTTAATTGTTATCATCTGTCTAGCCATCAATCAACCTCGTGACCAGGGTCTTCTCTGTCAGATCCAGCTACGCCGAGAGAAGACCCTGGTAAAGGCTGAATCATGTGACCAAAAATCTCCAGAAATCCTGGATATTTTAATCGTGATGTGGGCATCCAATATGGTGGCCAAGCTAAATATGGAAATGTTTTAAAACTCATGCCTACAAACCATAGGTATCGCAATCCGGAGTGAGCAAGATGCGATTACCGTATTTACCCATGTATAATACCTGCCCATGTATAATATGCACCCCAGATTTCGGGCTCGTTTTGAAGAATTTATATTAAATGACTTCAAAATCGAAAAAAGTAAAAAAATACCAAATCTTCGCGAATGCAGACGTCCAAAATTAAAATCATTAGACAATACGTCGCCAGAGTGTCAATGAAACACCGACTTCCAGAGTGCCAGAGTGTCAATGAAACACCGACTTCCGTCCTGAACACCGTCCTGATCATGACCTGGTTCTTCATCGCTATGCTCCTCAAAAGTCAGGTCATCCTCTATACCATCAAGGTTGTTGGAGATCCCGCACTTGAGAAAAGATCTCACAGTCCTGTCCTCTGGGATGTTGCGCCACACTTTCGCAATCCACGAACAGATCATCTCTTCCGATGGTTTCTTTTGCCTTCAACCAGCAGTAAACTTGTGAATGCTATCCATGTCATCCATAACTCCTTAACGCGATCTTTAAACGGCTTGTTCAAGCAGACATTGAGGGGCTGAAGCAATGAGGTTAAACCTCCAGGAATGACTGTCAAGTCAGTGTTCTCACGCCGAAATGCTGTCTTCTCTGGGTCTGTCACGTGAGCCTCGAACGCGTCATAAACAAGCATGCTTCGTTCTCATCCGAGTCCGTCACGCCAACATCGCCAAACTTTCTCATTCCACAACTTCATTCTGTCGGTGTCCATCCAGCCCTTATCTTGGACAGCAACAACTATGCTGTGATTGTTCTTTAGCTTTGGTAGTGTCTTTCTCTTATAAATTATCATGGGCTTTAACTTCGAGCCATCAGCGGCACATGCTAACACAACAGTGAAGCGGTTCTTTTCATTTCCTGTAGTGCGAATTTTCACATTTTTCTCACCAATGTTGTCGACTGTTCGGTTAGGCGGCAGATCAAATGTTAGCGCGTTTCATCCATGTTTGCGATTAAATGAAGCGGGTAACCGTGCTGCTTGCGACAATTAATAACATAGCTGTGAAAGTTTACGATCTTCTCCTCGAAGTCAGCTGGAAGTCGTTGTGCTAGTAAGTGTCGTTTTCTGTCGAAACGAGAGATTATTCCTTTTCAGGAATCGCTGGCACCAATGGTTCCCTGACTTGAAAAATCCTTCTGGTATCTTGTATTTTTTATCCTTGGCGAGATCGAGTGCCTTCAGTCTGATCAGCGATGATAGAATTGCTTAACCATTCTGTCTTTTCTCTTTGACCCAAGCCAAAAGGTCAGCTTCCATTTCGGGCCATGCAGTTTTCCGTCCTCGAGCAGCACGCTTTATTCGTTGCATTTTCTCCAAGTTCTCTTTGTTTTTTCTCCACAAACGTACGTTGCACCCGGAGACTCGAAACTCTCGCTCCGCAGCTCTGTTGCCATTCTTTTCCGCGAAGGTGATAATTCTTAACTTGTCACAAGTTCGGTAACTCTGACGCTTCATTCATGTTGCCATGACCAATTTCGTGTGATTATGGTTTACAGATGAAACTGATGTGTGAAAAGTGGGGTTTAAATAGCCGCACTAAATTATTCAGTGTTTTTATTGGCCACTTAAGCATGAAACAGCCAATTATAATGTTTCTTTTGTTTGTGTTTTGCAAATTACGTGTAGTCCTAAAATGTGAGGTTCCGTGTATAATACCCCAGGTTCAGAATCTTACCAAGATCTTACCAAGATCTTGCCAAGATCTTGCCAAGATCTTGCCAAGATCGTGCCATGATCTTGCCAAGATCTTGGTAAGATCTTATATAAAAACTTGCAAGATCCTGCCAAGTTTCTGCAAGATCTTGCAAGATCTTGCAAGATCTTAACAAAATCTTGCAAGTTTTTTATAAGATCTTACCAAGATCTTGTAAGTTCTTAATAAGATATTGCAAAATCTTGGCAAGATCTTACAAGATCTTGATAAGATCTTACAAGATCTTGATAAGATCTTACAAGATCTTGATATGATCTTACATGATCTTGTTAAGATCTTACAAGATCTTGTTCAAATCTTACATTAATATGTAAGATCTTGCCAAGATTTTGCAAGATCTTATTACGAACTTACAAGATCATGATAAGATCTTACATTATCTTGGCAAGATCTTACAAGATCTTGTTAAAATATTCACACGATCTTGCCAAGATCTTGGTAATATCTTATCAAGATCTTGTAAGATCTTGGCAAGATCTTATTAAGAACTTACAAGATCGTGGTAAGATCTTATAAAAAAACTTGCAATATCTTGTTTAGATCTTGCAGAAACTTGGCATGATCTTGCATGTTTTTATATACATGTAAGATCTCACTAATATCTTGGCAAGATCTTTTTAAGACCTTGTTAACATCTAAGTTGCAGAATCTTGTTAAGATCTTACGAGATCTTGTTAATATCAGTGAGAAGATTGTGTAAGATATCAACAAGATCTAGTAAGATTTTAACAAGATCCTATAAGTCCTTAACAAGTTTTTAAAAGATCTTGCAGGATTAAATTAAATTGATTTTCTAATTCTCAAATCCTGTTTAGAAAACAGGGGTGATTCCTTAAAATTTATTAAGTGTCCACTCATAATTTTCAAAATAATTGTATTCTTTATTTAGAAATAACTCTATGGTATTTTTAATTGTTACAATGTAGTTGTAATAACATCTGATTTTGTTACAGTATACATTGTACGTACATGCATGTAATCGATGGAAAACTAAGAAGTCAAAATATGTTAAGTACATTAATTTGTAACATACTTGAATCTTGCAATAAGTGCTAATAAACTACATGTATGTGCTAGTGCAAAATAAATCAAAGTAATTCAAACCAAAATATTTAATTGATTTACATGTAAGTATTATAAAGTACATATGACATAAATCTGACTGCTAAACAGTCATTGTTGATTAAATGAAAAATGGAGCAATAAGGGTTGTGGTTAGCTGTATTAGGTAATTAACAGATAAAAGGAGTTAATGATTGGATATTAGAGCAGTTTCCAATTGAGCGTTGATAGTTTTTGGTGTTTGCTTTGGTTTTGTGTTTACTTAGGTTTTCTATTGGCTGTGAAAATGTTTTGTAATCAGTCAGCGAATCAAATTCCAGAGTAAAACCAATTGTGGTTTTGGATTTGGTCCGTCACGCCATCAATCCACAATTGCGTTTACTTTTCCTCCTGATTGGTTGCTTTCTCATGCCAGTGACACCAATCAGTATATATTTACTTTAGCTAGTGATTGGTTCATTGTAATTGCTTTGGTTTTGGTTAATACTACAGTCAATTGAAACCTGCTCTATACATGTAAATGAATAATACAACTTAGTAAATACATACAATCATTAGATAGATAGATATAGATGATAGATCTATGCATTTAACACTTGCTGTGCTTTCACAATATACTTTCAGCTGAATGCATCCCAAATACAGTGCAGTGCAAAAAGATTTCAACGCTAATTGGGGATATATCCCCGGGGATATATCCTTTAAAAAAGATATCCTTTTTTCGTGAAGTGAAATTTCCCTTTTCAAAAGGGATATATCCTTTTTCGTGAAGTGAAATTTCCCTTTTCAAAAGGGATATATCTCTTTGGGGAAATATCCCTTGTGAAAGCTTCGAGAGTTTATCCTAACACGGCCATTAATGAAAGCTTCGATAATTTATAAAAGCTTCGAGAATTTATCCTGACAGGGCCATTAGGCATTAATAAATGTTTATCCTTAACACAGCCGTTTATAAAAGCTTTGAGAGTTTATCCTACCACGGCCGTTGATAAAAGCTTCCAAGAGTTTATCCTAGCACGGCCGTTAATAAAAGCTTTGAGAGCCGGTTTATCCTTAACACAGTCGTTTATAAATTCTTCGAGAGTTTATCCTACCACGGCCGTTAATAAAAGCTTCGAGTTTCGGGCAACTTTTGTTCGAAATTTTGACGAAGAATCGATCAGATACGCGAAAATTCCAATGCCAAGGCGAAATATCGCCAACCTGCGAGCGACATTTAGACGATATTTCGTTTATTGTCAAACGAAAATTCGGACCAGGTTATCGAAATATCGTGTTAATTGCACAGTTTTGTATTTTAACCTTTCTTTCACCAGGATTAACGCGTGACAAATTCGAATTCATGACAAACAGTTTTACATGTTATTTCTAAGGCGAATCAGTGCATTGGCCTGTTGAGGCGCATAAGGCATCTTTTACCGTTGCATGCTCGTTTAACTTTTTATAATGTGCTTATTTTACCCATTTTAGATTATGCAGATATAGTTTGGGGAGATAAAAATAACATTACACTTATGGACTACCTTCAGGTTATTCCCACACTGAAAAATGAACCCTAACTTAAACCTTATTATCATCTCCCCTTCATTATTAATGTTCGAAGTGTCCCACCCCGAAGACTTAAACCTTATACCATAAAATTCTGATTATCACCTCTCCCTCTCCCCTGGTTACATAGGCCAATCAATCTGGTGATGCAACTCAGCCACTGTCTGGGTCACAAAATTATGAAATTGGGTTAACCCTTTCACTCCCAAGAGTGCCATATGGCACTATTACTAGTTACTTGCTTTGGGGGTTTAAGTCTGACTAAGTTCACAGAGCAATGCCTGTGAATGTAAAATCTCATCCGGTTTTTGATTTTCACTCAGCTGCACTAGCTCTCCTGTGTATACTTGTTCAGGTCCAGTTTTAGCCATCTATCCCTTTCTATCTGCTTTGCCCTACGAGAAAACAACAACATATATATAGAAAGAGAGTCTTGACCCATCAATAAGTAAATTATAAGTAACTACATTTAATAATCATAAAAAAATAGACTCAGTAATACTGACAAGCAGAACCCTGCTATCTCTAACTCTAAAGGGAAACGATAAATTGTTCGAGATAGCAGGGTCTTCGAGAAAAAACTATTAAAAAACGAGACCAAATCCACGGGAAACAGCATTTTGTTCGAGATAATTAACCGAGTTAGAGATAGCAGGGTTCTACTGTTTTATTTTCTGGTTTATATACCTATTAACAAAGGGCTATTAATTATAATACACACATACCGTACAAATTATAACCCCCACTCTCTAATATACATACTCCTACAAACTTCAATGGAAAACCGGCAAAACTTGGGTGTATGTTTATTTGTGAATCTGCTACACAAACATAGTATTAGTCGTTTACATGTGAGCCAGTATAAAAGCCAAAGAGAAAACCCTTTACCTTAGGCAAGGGCGATCGAGATGCATGTACATGTACAACGACTGAAAGATATTAAAACTTGCATGACCCACGGAGAACGGTGAGAGGTGAACAGTATATTAATTTACAACCGATTTCAATAGGGAAATGTTCAACATACTGTAAGAACTTACTTATTTGACACAGACATGCTTTGAAAACAGTTTAACTTGTTTTCCTGGTTTTGAGATACTGAATCAAATAATTTAGTCCAAATAACTCAAATATTATAGACTTTGACTGAGTTCGAGTACTGAATCGAAACGGGAATCATTGAGAACATGTTTTGCGTGGATGCACGTAACACTGAAATCGGTTGTAAAGTTGTAATCAGCGTGCTTTTCTGAGCGAAATTGACAATGCTGCAACTTACCTTCGATTCTCTGGAATCCTGGAGATTGTTATAAAAGAAATAGAGTTTGATAACGCTAAAACCATACCAAAAGACAGAGAGTTTGCCGCAAACGGACTTCACGGAAAGATAATGACGGTTGAAGAGAAATATTAGACTTCAATATTTGAGCGCCAAATGTGCATCCGAGTCGGATTGGTTTTCCGCGACGTGATTGGTTGAAAGTACATGTACACTATTAATACCCGGATGCTGAGTATTTCCTGGAGAAACGCAGTCCATTTGCGCTGTTTTCTTATTTAAAAAAAACCTTGCTTCAGGATGGCGATCAGTTGAAACCAAAGACAAAACAAAACTTCACAGAGTCGGAGGAACGTGATTGTTAGGAGCTTGATTGAATACTTTTAAGTGGGAGAATTAGATTGACAAACAGTTCCGTGGCGTATAGACGTTTCTGATAAAAGTGATATTCACACTTGCTTGGAATAGTGAACCACCGAAACATGTGTCGTTCCAGTAGTGTCCCGGTCCAGTTGAACTTGAAGTGCAATGAACTCAGACGAAGAAACAACGAATCATATGGTGGAAACAAAGACCTGGGTCTGCAGGTACAAATTAAGAACGTACAACGTAATTAAAAGTACCTTTGCTTTGCATTTAAGTTGAGTTAAGTTTAATTTTGTTATCAGCTAAAATCAGTTTTTGAACAACACAAAATGTACCAGCTGGTATTATTGTCACATTAATATTATTATGCATGCTGGGCTTTGGCCTTTGTTTATCACTTATGTAGCAACTTATTGATTTTTTAAATCCATGAACTTCATGCATGCGTGAAACGAAATATTAAACAATTACAAATGCCAGCCAAACTAGCCCGGCGAATATATTGTTGTACATTTACATGGAAAAAAGCTCATATCAGCCTACTTGACCATGATCCTTTTTGTCGAGTTCTCATGTAATTTCGGAATTAATTTTTGACATGTTTCACCAGCCTGGTTTTTCCGATTAATCAACAACAACAGCTTTATTTGTACTCTAGATTATTAAAATTAGATAAATACACTAAAATAAGTAAAAGAACTGTTATAACCGTGTTATTATTGGTTAAATGTTAACCAAGGATGCTGGTTCTCTTTGTAAAAGGTGTCTTCCTGCAATCTAGGATTACAATTTTAATATAGATGTACCATTTATTCCTCAGTCATCTAATAATAAGTTATTAACCAAAAATCTGCATTTGTCAAGTTAAAATTTCAAACAAATGAGTTATCTTAATCCTGGAGTAGCTTAAGCCATTATCAAGCTTTATCGGCCAGGATCTTATTATACCTGTACATTTGTATTTAAACCATATATTTGACATAAAAATACTTACTTCATATATATATATATATTTATAAAATAGATTCCATAGTACGCGCGCTCTGATTGGCTGAAAGCCGTGTTTCTATAACTCTATAGAAACATAGAAAGTTGAGCGCGCGCTCAGTTTTGATTGCGTAGTTAGGAGAATTTACATTTTCGTGATACTAATAAATGCGTGATTTTCCATTGTTGTACTTATTTTCTGTGGGTTATTTTATAAAGGAAATAGAAAACATTTTCCCCTTGTTTCTATAGAGTTATAGAAACACTTGTGGAAGTTTGGAAGAACTCGAAATAGCTGTGGAAACACTCGCCCTTCGGGCTCGTGTTCCCACAGCCATTTCTCGTTCTCCCAAACTCCCACGCGTGTTTCTATAACTCTATAGAAACACGGCAAATGTTTTCTATTTCTTAAATATCAATGGTTGTTTTTGAATTAAGTTGCAGAATTGCAGTATGATTTTATTTTGAGAATGATGGATCAAACATGAGGAACACCTGGATGAATCCAAAGAGTGTCCGACATACATGTACATTCTATGAAGATCAGGGCAATATTGAATGTTATTTAGTGGCAGCGCATAACCGAAGATTAGCTGACCCTATAATACCTGCAGGCAGATCAAACCTGCTACATTGTTTATATTTTTATACATGTAAAATTAATGTATCTGATGGCAGTGGTGCAAAAATTATATGAAGAAAACTTGTCGTGAGACACAAGTTATCATTGACAGCTACATTTGTATAGAAGTCCTGTTTTTAACAGTTGTGTGTTCATTGTCACAAAGAGAACAATTTATTATTGGTTGGAGTTCCAATTTGTTCTATATCAAGCTGGAGATGCATGTGACTTGTTGAAATGACCAGGAGAAAATAACAAAAGATAATTTGTAATTAATAATTTATTCAGCAAAACACATCAAGCAAGTATTATATTTTCTTATGATATATGAATTTGACCATGTTGACATAAAAACACTCAAAAGCAATAAATCTCTCGGTGCTGTGCCCTCGAGATTAAGTCATTTGCTTTCTTGTGTTTTGATAACATTGTATCGATTTGTTCTTTGACCCCCTCCCTTGTTCTTTGACCCCCTCCCTTGTTCTTTGACCCCCTCCCCTCTGGATCTTCTGAAATGGACACCCAAATTGTACCCCCCTCCTCTCCGGAATTTCCAGACTTTTGCCACATGCCCTTTGGAAATTCCAGCTATGATTGTATATAAATAAAACAAACATGATTATGATACAATATTCATGCACGAGATACAAATAATTACTAGTATATAAAGCATTTTTAATCGCGGAAGACCTGTTCTTAGCGCATGAGGCCTGGAGTTACTAGGCAAAATGGCCGCTTTCTTGTTTTGTCGTCCATCCAGCGATGTCTTACGTACTCCTCAGGAATCGCTTTGGCTTTATGGAAAGGAACTTAAAATGGATTGTCTTGAAAGTACTCTCAAACAGATAAAAGATTTTGAGACAACTTATTTGAATTCTACAGAAGAAATGCAATGATCATCGAAAGACATCAGTCACTTGGTTACGATTACGTGCATTACCCACTGGAAGTTTGGGCAGATTGACCCCCCCTCCCCACCCGTCTGGAATTTCCAGTCCCTTAATTAATTCTGTTGGGAGGGGGGTAATGGATATTTTCTGGAACTACACATTATCAAAAACTCCAACTCCTTTTTTTAATCAACAGGATCAACAGCAACATGATCTTGCTCATAATATTGCATGCACTGTTCATTTTACAAAATCTTGGCAAGATCTTGTTGCAATATTGGCAAGATCTTCCCAAGATTTAATGCCCAAACTCTTGGCAAGATCTTGTTGCAACCTTTGCAAGATCTTACCAAGATCTTGCCAAGAATTAATGTACAAATCCTTGGCAAGATCTTGTTGCAATCTTGGCAAGATCTTGGTAAGATCTTGGTAAGATCTTGCCAAGAATTAATGTACAAACCCTTGGCAAGATCTTTTTGCAATCTTGGCAAGATCTTCTTAAGGTCTTGCCAAGAATTAATGTACAAATCCTTGGCAAGATCTTGTTTCAATCTTGGCAAGATCATACCAAGATCTTGCCAAGTTTTTCTACATTAAGTCTTACCAAGATCTTGTTGCAATCTTGCCAAGAACATGGCAAGATCTTGCCAATAATTATCATGTTCAAGATCTTACAAGATTTTACCAGAATCTTGCCAAGATCTTGCCAAGATTATGATCTTCCTAAGATCTTACCAAGATCTTACAAGATCTTGTCAAGATTCTCAACCTGGGACGCATCCCGATTTTGAAGGTCATTTTGGAGTAAAAAAAAGTGTGTATTATACACGGGTAAATACGGTAATGGCATTTCCACGTGGCATACATTGTAGTGAAAACAGGTCTACTAAACAGCTCCAAATGGAGTTTACTTAGATAAAGAAACAGTGGAAGGGAGTAGTAGGAGAGAATCCTAAAAAGCCGTTCATTTTCCATTAGCATTGAAGCGATCAATAGCACATGCTCAGGTTCAAAAGCTTATGTAAAACTATCAGTGTAGAATTTTTGGAATCACAGATGCATCTATGGGGGAGTCACTGAAAGCGAGCGTAAAGAAGTCTGTGTTTTTTTTTGCAGGCAAATCTTAGAGGGTCATCTTTACTCATGCAAGTGGTTGTATTCTGTAAAATTCCAGTGTAATAAGTCCCCCTTTACCATTGGCCCACCAGTCTAGTAATATGAAAATCCTCCCAGTTATAAGCTCCCTGGTTTTAAGTCCCCTATTCCCCTTCCTTTTCTTTGCCTCTAACTGAACTGAAAGAAGGGTTTATTATTGTAACGTTCCATGCTTGAATACTTTTGTCTATAGTAAAGAAAACACAGTATACAATGTATATCATGAACACTACCAAATTTTGTAGATATATGGAGAAGACTAGTGGTACCGCAATTTTAATTATTACATGAACTGAGTACTCAAAGGTCAACCAACATTTTGCATTTTATGCTGGCGTCAATCATTACTACCTCCCACAACCATTACTCATAAATGTTTGGTGCTGGCGTAGTTATGATTGACAACAACAACAAAAAAGTTGGTGGACCTTTGAGTTATCAGTCCATGTAATATTAAAAATCACTGTAAAGTAATTTTGTAACATATTTCCGAATGTCATCCAGTTATAAGCTCCTTGTCATGGCAAATAACCATATACAGATGTATTGCTGTGGCTAATGTGTAGTCCTTGTTTTTTTATCAGCAGGACTCTTTACTGAGTTTGCTCTTAAAATCAGCTACATGTACATGCACTAGTTACAGTGAATATTACTAGTGGCTATGGAGGACCCTCTGGATACCAGGCCACTACCAATGGGATGGGTGATCAGGGAGTCAAGGTCCAGAAGGGGGAAAAGGTATTTCTTTAACATGGTTGCTGGGACTTCATCATGGAAGCACCCATTGGACATGTTCCCAAAGGTTGGTGACTTGATCTACAGTACCAGCAGAATATTATTGTTAGTTAACAACCACACATGCAAGCATGTACTGCACTCGTTTAATTTTTTTTTTCACTTGGTTAGCCCTTAAAGTGCATATAAGCCCTAGCCAGTTATCTTTGATATCGCTTGTACATGAAGTGGATAGTCCAATGGTAGAATATTTCTTGATTTGGGTGTTGCGTCTACGAGATATAAAGGTTTATATTTCCAATATGCTAATGATGTGATGTCATCACCGAGATGAATTTCTTTTTGCTTGTGAATTAAGCTATTTTCTAATTTAGATTTTTTTATTTGTAAAATCACTTTGATAAGCTTCAAATATAACTTAGAATTAAAAAATAGGCAATTTGTCTCTACCAGCATGCTTTTGTATAATAAGTGATGTCGGTGATGACATCACATAATTAGCATATTCGAAATATAAACCTTTATATCTCGTAGACGCAACACCCAAATCAAGAATTATTCTACCGTTGGACTATCCACTTCAATATCAATCGATATCAAAGATAACTGGCTAGGGCTTATGTGCACTTTAAGTTTTCACAGATTTCAATAAAAACAGCAATGATATTCTTATGCCCAGGGCTTTCAAAACAATCTGGCAGTTGTTTTGAGCTACATTGGCAGTTACTTACTTTTTATTTATGAACAATAACACTTGTGCTTGACTTTTAGCCTTTGGTTTGTTGTTTTGTCACAGCTGCCTACTTTCGAAACTTACTCTGAAACATTTGAAAGCCCTGTACAGTCCCGCTCAAAAACTTTGCAACCACCACTAAACGCCAGATGGCGTTAACAGCTTTTAGCGGCGTTAGTGCCACTAGCGTTTACCGTTAATGCCACCAAACCACTAGACGGCTTGGACCGTAGGTGGCTAGCCACCAAAACCTCTGAGCCACCAACGGCTAGCCACTAAATCGTTGAGCCATCAACGTTTCAAGAAGTTTAATTTGAAGTCTTTTATGTGCTGACTTGAGAAGTGTTTTGCATTTTGAGAAGTTTAATTATTTTGAAATGTTTGTCTAGAAGTTCACTGAAGTTCAAGTAACTTTACTGTCCAATAACAAAAATACTGCAATTATTCAATACTACTTCACCATTTACTTGTAAACCCCAGCTCGTTTTGTGATGGTTAGGGTTTGTTTTGGGGCCAGGGAGATGCAATGTATTCATAGGCAGTCAAACACTATTCACTTCCTGCCCCTAGTACTTGAATTGCACCCTGGTCAGAAACGAAAATGAAATAAAAACTTACAAAACATTTTATTCTGAAGGTAGAAAATGTCTGGTGCAATCCAGGCGATCTCAAAGCAAAACAAAACACTGACAACCTACAGGTATAAATACAATGATTATTCAAATCAGTTCGTAGAAAATGTCACGCTTCTGGCCATGTCGTAGAATTCTTGAGACCTTTGAAAAACGGATCCACATTAATAAAAGAACTCCAGAATATTTTATTGGACATGTTTTTCATTTTCCATAAAGGTTGAGCCCATGTAGTTGTGTGGTGAATTAAACTACAGTCACACTTCTGCGAAGTTCCAGTGTTGTGTCAAAAACCAGCCAATGTCTGCGTAGAGGAGCAGTTTAAAGCAACATGTTGAAGAATGAAACATGATTAAAGTTTTATTAGTGAAGTTAGCTGTTCGAGTTTTACTGAACAGTTTTGAAGTGATTTTCTCTAGTTATTCCAGGGAAAATCTGTGATGTTCCCAAAAAAATGTCTTCGATTCTGTCAGACATGATGCGACTGCAATAATTATTATTGTTAATATGCAATTTTTTTACTTCAGTTTGTTTACATTCACTCACACCGCAGTGCAGTGAAAACTTTTTTCAATCGTGTACTGACTAACGGCTAGCCACCAAATGTCTTGAGCCGTCGATGGCTAGCCACCAAACTTCTAGTGGCATTGACGGCTAGCCACCAAACGACTAGCACCGTCAACGGCTAGCCACCAGTATTTACCATTAGTGCCACCAAACCACCAACGCCCAGCCGCTAAAAAATAGTGCCGCTGGTGCCGCTGACGGTTGCAAAGTTTTTGAGCGGGACTGTATATGCCATTATTGTAATTCAATTTTTGGTGGAAAAAGTTGTTGGGGCAACTGACACTTTAATGGTCTTATGAATTGCTTGCAGAAATTTGCTAGTAGGCTAAAAAATAAAATTCTGAATTAAATTCATTTTTTTTTTACATTAATTTGTAGGATGAGATTAGTCCAAAGAAAAAGAAGGCTACAAAGAGAGATAATTCTAATATCAAGTGTGAATCTATATCATCGAGTAGTGTGGGTTACCCTGCGAAGAGGAAGAAGACTTTAACAAGTCCAATTACACCTGATGATGCAAGCTGCTCTGAAAAGAAAGTTAGTAAGAAAGGCTCCAAATTAGGGAAACATAGTGGACCAAGACTTAAAGGACAGCAGCGGGCATCTTCTACAAGAACCAAGGAACCAGGAAAATCTACCAAAACTAAGGAATCTGGAAAATCAAAGGCAAAACATTGTTACCCTCAGGCTGATGAGAAGCTAGAGTTACTTGCAAGGGAATCAATAGACAAAACGTCTAGCACTCTTAAAGCTTCTGGAAGTAAACCACAATTTGCATGTAGCCGAACCAAGGCCAGTCACATTGCAGTCTGGGTATCAAATGTGAACAATTCGTATGAGCCCAGTGAACAGGGTACGGTGGTTAGTGAAATCCTCGAAACACCATCAAGTGAGTTTGATTTTGAGCTTGGATCAGCACAGGATTTTAATGTAGGGTATGAGTCTAATGCTGGCTCAAGGGAAGGGCAAATCAGTGGAATAAACTATGAAACAAGAAACATTCCTAAAGAACTATCCAGTAAAAATACTGAGAGGAGAAACAGTGATGCATCCACAAAAAAATGTGGAACATTACTGGAAGATAAAAGGCATGTGTTACATAGTTTGTATTCTAGACCTGATGCGCCTAACATTGAAAAACCCAGGCAGAGAACGTTATCTACTGGGAGTAGAAATACACCTTCATCACCTGCTATTTCTCCAACTGGATTTACCCCCTTTGGGAACTTACACGTACCACAGGTACTTACCACTGACCAAAAACCTCCTGTGCCCATGAACATTGACTGTGGCACTACAAGTCGAAAGTCCTCAACTCCACATCCTGTTGTTGGCAGAAGTAGGCCCAAAGCACAAAACTTCATTAATTCTTCTCCTATAGTTAACTCTCTGTCCACTGCAATCAATAGTCCTCTGTCTGCTAGCTACTCTGGCCAGTTTCAAACCCAGCCCAGTGTTGGTAGTGACTTCCCAGGGCCAGCAGTTACTGAATCTCAGAACATTAGTGGTCTTGCTGGAGTTTGTAGGGAGAAGAATATAGACGTTGGTGGTTTTGAGGGGCAAGGACATGTTACTCAGCATGATAGTGGCTATGATGAAGTTATTGAAATGGACATTGATAATTACGAGCAGCTGGAGTCTACAATTAACGCAGAGGTAAATCTGATGTCACATATTAAAATAGACATGTATGCACCTATTTTAAAAAGTAGTGGTTGGAAAATCTGAAATCAGAAATTTGAGTCTGAAAGGAGTTGGGATTTTTAACTTGTACAGTACTGACCAGAACTAACCTCCAGTGCATCTGGGTTCGCTTCCAAGCAAACCCCGGGTGTGCCCAAGGGTTTGCTCAATGTTTGCTAAGCAAAGCAAACCCCATGAACAAAGCAAACCCTTGAGCTAATGCTCAAGCAAACTGTGACGAATCATGAGAGTTAAAACTTGCTCTAGCTCAAAATGTTTAGAAAAACGCATTACTTAATGAAAATGTTGAGACTAAGTTAGGCACCCAAGTACGTGCTAAACACATTAAAACAGGCCTTCTGATATTTCGCGCGGGTGCGGGCCCGCAAAATTTAGGTAAATCCCGCGAAATTCACTAAAGGCCGCGAAATCCCGCGTAATTTGCCAGAATTTTGCAAAAAGTCCGTGAAATCGCGCGGAATTTGCCAGGAATTTTGCAAAATACATACCATTGAACTACAATAAACGCTTGTCACAGTTATTGAGGTCATTTTTATGCCATAAAGTCCAAATGTGTCGGGAAATTGCCTTCAAAACCGATTCAAAATCAATCGAGTACGTTGCCGCGACAAAAAACTGCAAGGCGTTCCAAGTGTAATACCGCGGAGAACTGGGCGCTAAAAGCGATACTGCAAGGCGTTCCAAGATTGGATTACCGCGGAGAACTGATTTAAAACTCAGCAATGTAGTATTTCTCAAGTATGTAGTCTTTACCGCATGCGGCGGCTTTAAAGTTTCAAAAGTATGGAGAAGTTTCTGACCAAAAAGAAGGACAGCCACACTGCCCTGAAGACCAAAGCATATGATCGGTTACGAAGCTATACCAAAGGAACTCTTGACGTCGACGATGGCCTCCTATTCTGCTCAACGTTCGTTGCGAAGTTCGAAAGTTCAGAATTTCCGAACAAACTTGGGAACATTTTCGTCAAAAGTTATGTGAAATGAAATGTAAACCATTTTATTTGTACATATTTTCCGCGTGTCTAAGCACCTTTTGGACAGTTAACGTTACAGCTAACACGAATTGGACGTGTGCATTTCCTTGCATTACCTAGCGTTTGTTTAGTGAGATAGGCATTATTATTAGTATTACTAAAACTTAGCAAATGAACACTCTTTGCTGTGTGCCCTTTAGAAAACAGTTTTGGTTTAGTTCTAAACGCATATACTGGTGTGGTAGATCCAAACGCATTTCATTGCAAGACAACCAATTTTCCACAGCTTGTCAGCGATTTTTATTGCTATGTTTCTACTTACACATTTTAGTACGACGCATGTTGTACAGGTTGGGTTATTTTTTAAACGTGAGAACGTAATGTTATTTGACGTTTTCAGACCGAATAGTAGAAGAACGTGAAAGTATGCTGCTTTTCTATTTGCAACCTGTTGATGTAAATGATCAATAGAAGGAATCAATAAATACATGATGTTTTTGAAAACTGCGTGTAGTCATTTTCGGCTGAAGCGGCAATTTTTACATTTGTAGAGCAACGACTGTTTCTGCTGAATATAGATTGCATTCGTTTCCCGTAAAATTAACTTTTTACATGCAAAATGTGTATCACAAAAGCGCCAATATTCTATACTATAGATACGTTAGCAAAAATAGCAAAAGAACGGTGAGAAAAGTTAATTTTCGCGAAATTAAGGACCGAAATTTTCCGCGAAATTCCCGCGAAATCGCCGATTTTTTCGCGAAATTCCCGCGAAATACACCTTAAAATCCCGCGAAATTCGGAATTTGTTTTCGCGAAATATCAGAAGGCCAGATTAAAAGCAGGGTTCGCTTAAGTGAACGCAAGCGAATCCAGGGAAACTGAGCAAACCCTGTTAGGGTTTGCTTCAAGTGAACCCAGGCTGCGTTCCCTAAAGCGAACGCCAGCAAACGTTTAACTGGAGGTAAGTTCTGGTCAGTACTGTAGCAACGTTGAACTATGTACAGCTGCAGTACTGTGTACATGTACATGATACAGTCATTTGAACCTGGCCATTTTGATTTCAGCCAATGAAGTTGCACGTTCTTAGCCTGGATGCTCCAGTACAGGTTTATAATATTATAACTAATTACATCTTTTTTCAGCTTCAAGAAGTGAGATCAACCTTTGTGATCAATCAAGACAAGGTATGTTAATCAAACACAAGGCTCTGCATTCCACTGTTATGTGCAGGCACATGAGTCAAAAGGACATTTTCATTATGATGTCATCTAATTACAACTACATTGTACCAGAATCATTTTCAAATTCTTTTTCTCATTCAGATTTTAAATCTCCTTTGATGGTCTAAATTAGAACAAAAGAAATTGCACAAAGTATTTTTAACAGTGGCCAAAGACAATGTGGAGCAGTCAATCTCAATATGGAGTAAACCATATTACTCAAAAGTGTAGAGATTACCCCTGTCTCAACCAATCAGAGTACAGCATTACTAGATCACTCTTGGCCAAGTAATCTTTCCTGTCAGCAGCCAATTGCAGATCTCGCTATGGGTAACAATTACTGCTTCATTGTACTTTCAACACATGTTTGCAAAATATTGTTTGTTTTTATATCTGATTAATAAATCATGTAGCCATCCTTACATCTTGACTATTCAAATGCAAATTCTAGCAATATTATTAATGTAAGATGTAACAAATTCATACTCACCAAAACATAATTATTTTAAACTTTCAAAATATTTAAAATAATAATATATTCACACAAACCTGTATTAAAATACCTGCCTACTACAATGACAGAAGAAGTGCATTCTATCAAAGAACAGTAATAATTATTGTGCAGAGTCCTTGAATTCTTCTTGCTTTAAATACACCTTTTTGAGTTTCGTAAAGTTTCTCGTCTTTCTTGACAAAATTGTGAGTTCTGTTTGGTTTTCACTAAGTAATAACCCTTCTTTAGTTGTTGCACAGACTGTGGTCGAATTCCGACTCCTTTTCTTTTATAATATCAAAAAAAAAAAGACAACAGTGGGCAAAAATGAAATCACCAAATTCTAACCAACAGTGATGTCATTAAGTTTTGTAGTTACTGGACAACAGTGAAAAATGCCAGTCTCTGGCATTAAGTTTTACATTAAGTACAGTATTGTGCAAAAGTCATGCAAACGTATTTCGATGAATTTCGCTTTTTGTTCCTACAAATGTCTCCAAAATTTTGGGCAACTTTTCGTTCGAAATTTCGACGAAGAATCGTTCAGATACGCGAAAATTCGAATGCCAAGGCAAAATATTGCCAACCTGCGAGCAACATTTCGACGATATTTCCCTTATTGTCAAACGAAAATTTGGACCAGGTTATCGAAATAATGAGCGTATGTGCTCATTGCACAATTTCGTATTTTAACCTTTCTTTCACCAGGATTAACGCATGACAAATTCAAATTCATAACAAACAGTTTTACAAACAGTAAGATGGTTTTGGTAAATACCTTGCGTGCCAGAGGCGTCAAAAAGTCAAGATAAATACTGTAGGCACAATTAATTTCCATTTATGCAAACTGACTGATCAGTTCGCTGACTACTTCGCCAATGTTCATCCTGTCCAGTCCACACTTCGATGTGCTGTCATTTTTTAGTTAAGCACTCAGCGTACTTGTATCAATACAAACCCGAACTAGTTTGGCAAAGTTAAGATAGTTTTATTTGATATTTTGGGTCATGCAGTGTCGGTATCCGGTCGTTTCGCCCCCAATCTGAAGTCGATATACTTGAAGAGTCGGCACTTCCCGTGTTGTGATACGCCACTTCAGCTTCAATGCGTAGTCGTGTTTATTCAACTGAAGTCAATTCAACTGCGCCGCTGTGCGAGTGTTCCTAACTTCCAAGTATTAAAACTTGTGTGCTAGTTATTTAGAAACCATTGATAAGTGTGTGTGAACACCGGTTTCGGAGTAAACTATAAACTAAAGTTTGATGAGTCGGCACTTCCTTCCACACTTCGATGTGTTGTCGTTCTTATTCAACTGAAACCATTCAACTGCGCTGCTGAGTATGTGTTAACTTCCAAGTATTAAGAACTTGTGTGCTAGTCATTTAGAAACCATCCATAAGTGACATAAGTGTATGAAGACCAGTTTCTATGAGCAAACTACAAACTAAAGACACTTCGATGTGCTGTCGTTTCAGTTTTATTTGATTGTTTGTGTGTTTATGTAACTTCCAAATAAAGACTAACTACAGTATGCTAATTACCCCTTTTTCTCGTAGACAGCAAAATAATGTGCATTTGACAATGCGCGGTGGACCTTCAAAGTTTTGAGAAGACATTTAATAATTCGAAAAAAAGAACGTTGAAGTTTTTCACACATTCATAAACAATAAATAGCTTCAAAACTCGGAAAGTTTATAACGATTTGACAGTCCTGTCAAAAATCAGACTGATATGTTCACGCCTGACTCATTGTCACCCTAAATAATGATTGTTGATAAAAACAATTTAATCACATGCATTTACAGTACTAACCTCCGATGCGTTTGCATTCCCTCAAAAAGTAAACACAGTGAACGCACTCGATGTTCACTGGGTTCGCTTAGAGCGAATCCAACAAACACATGCCTGGAGTAAAAAACAAACGGAATACACTGTACATAAAGAGAGTGCACCAAACTTCAAAGTGAATGCCATAGTCAAAGACAACTCAAACTTGCCTAAAACACAGACTAATGGTCTGGAATATTTTCAAGGAGTTTTACAGCATTTTCCTCTAGCTCAAAAGAATTAGAAAACTTGTTACCGTACCTTTAGTTAATGAAAGCATTGCTGATTGCTGTCATTTCTGGAGTTTGCTCACAGTAAAAATCGACAGCAGGTGCAGAAATTTTCGTAACCCAGCACAACAATAATACATTTGCCTCTCTTTCGACTTCTTTTCCTTCCCATATATTTTTGGACACCTTGAAGCAGCTCTTGGACAATTTAAGGCCTGCCAGGGTTATTAAACGTTTCTACACATAAACTGAAATACACTTTCATGCTGTGATCGTGACTTCCATTCACAGGTCGGCTTTCTTCAAACTAAGGATGTTTTCGTTTTGTACATTATTTTATTTCCTCACTTCCAGGCAGCTGCTACACAATGAAGAAATTTAGATATGTTGAGCTTTATTAGACTGCTTTGAATGGTGAAAATAATATTGCCAACTGTTTTCAAGTCGCAAACATTCAGTTTTGGTCTCGCTTTCATGCCGTGATTGCGATTCCTTTCCCATGCATGTCGGCTTTCTTCAAATGGCATTTTCATTTCTTCACTTTGAGGCCACTGTGGCTACACAATGAAGAAATTTTGATAAGTTGGGCTTAGACTGTGCTCTGAACAGTGAAAATTATATCAGCAAACTATTCTCAAGCGGTAAAAGGACTGCTCACTGTTAACTGTTTATTCAGTGACAGAATCCAAAACCCTGTTAAGATTCAGATTTTGGAATTATCTGGTGGTTTTTACAGAAGTTGGTTCTTGAAAATTGTATGCCTAAAGTTGACCGTTTTTGCTTCCGTGTTCATTGCATTCACTGCATTCGCTTAGAGTTTGCTGGGTTCATTTTGCATTCGCTACATTCGTTCAAGGGAACGCAGGGCAAACCCTTGTGAGCGAACACAGCAGACATTTCATTTGAGGTTAGTTCTGGGTGGTACTGTATAATTATTTGATAGCAAATGAATGTAAAATTAAATAAGAAATATTGTTTATTCATTTTGTTTTTATTATTATTTTTGACAGATTCAGTCAGATAGACAAGATGGTCAACTTCATTCCTATTGTGTAAGTTCTTTGTTGGTTTGATTCACAGGAAAATTCTGCAAAAACCCATACATGGGAATTGGAATGGGAAAATCACTATATTATCCCTTTGTAAATCCCATCCTTGGAAAATCCGGTCACTTCTTCCCATTAATGACTGATTGTGTATTCATTGAAATCCCTTCAATGGGCTTTAGAAAATACTTTTGTGGGTTAGAGATTGGGAAATCACCATTTTCTCATACATTGTAGATGGGTTGAGAATGGGAAGTTTGCAATTTCCCACTCTCTAACCCATGAATGTATTTTCTAAAGCCCATTGATGGGAGTTCAATGAATACACATTAATGGGAAGTGACCGGATTTTCCAAGGATGGGATTTACAATGGGAAATAGTGATTTTGGTAATTTGATCAATCATTAGTACAGGTACAGTCAAGACGCAAACACGCGCAGAAAAGCAATTGCTGAACCGGCTCAGCAATTGCTGTTAACGAACAGCAATTGCTGTGATTTCCTGGAATCGCATAGTCCAATGAAGTACTTGATGATTTATGACTTCGATATGTTGATATTTTGCTAAGTGACGAATAGCTCACCTAGCCTATGTAGTGATGATTCCACTCTGAATCACCACTCCTCAGACAATCAGCATCTGATTTTGCAAACTCTAGTGCAATCCAGCTGTGATACAGCGATTCTAAACAAATAAAGGACCCCATATGAAAATGAAAATGTCATGACTTTCTCCAGATTATCCAAAGCATACATGCATTCTTACACAGACAAAACGCTTACTGCAAGCTAAAAATTACTATAATTTTATTTTAATAACACTGTTATAAATTATTTTAACAGGAACAGTTTCTTGTTTTTAATTTTATTATACACTATTTTAATGAGTCTGACTGCAAGTATAGTCAATTACATCATCCGCATACAGCCATGTACTTCAATACCCGTTCGAAAATGTAGTTACCTCTGCTGCATCTTGGAAAAAGCTGAATTTTCTAAACATTTGTGATTTGTTCACTTTTCTACAATTGACGTCTCTAACCATTTATTAAAAGGCATGATACATGTCTACTTATTGCTGGTTTTCACTCAATCCCCAGAGATTCAAATGACAAAGGGCATGGCAGCCATGTTGGTGCCCCAACAAAAGAAGCAAACGAGGAATATATTGTTTAAGGGCACCAACATGGCGGCTATGATGTCAAGTGAAAACCAGCAATAGGCAATGTAGTTTATTTAATAGTTTATTTATTTTTATGTCTCCCAGGATGGATTATACATTATTCTAGATACAAATGTTCTCCTTTCACACTTGAAGTTTATCACAGAACTTAAAGATTATCCAGTGGAAGGTAAAGTTTGTGAATATGATATTTTATACTTAATATTTATTTACTTACTTAATTACTTACAATAACTCCTGGAATTATTGAAGAATTTGCCATAGTTTTACTGCATCCAACAACTGCGGTTTGATTGCAGTAAAACCTCAGTGCAGCTGGCACAAAAAAACAGTCATGTTATTCCATGTCCACTTAATTAGTTCTGTAGTATAATCATTTGAAAGATCCCTGCAGTAGATTTTCCATTGTGTCAGATGGTGTTTATTCTTAGCACATGGACTTACAAGACAGTGAAACTGTAGAATTGATCATCGTTGCAAAAACTTAACTTTACCTTCTTGAGCTCAGTGTCCCGAAACATTGGGCAGAATAAACATTTCATTGTGTTACAGCCACAACTTTCAACTGCAGCTTTTGACTGTGGTAAGTTAATTAGCCACTGTAAAATGTCAGTCATACCATGATCAAACCATGGCCAGTCGACATGGTTCGACCATGTCTGATTGCTTCACTGATTCGAGGCAATACTTTACTCAGTGTCTCCAGGTTTTTGAAAACTTTGACCCCTTCTTAAAAAGAAATTGGGAGTCCTAGTGGTAGTTTTAGGGGTCCAGCAAATTAAAATGCATTAACTCGTGAGTTGACCACCCCACTCCTTCCAATTCTAGTTCAGCCTCACTTTGAATCTTTGCATCACTCACAATGAATTATGGGGGGATTTCTTTCCACCAAACTTTAAGAAGCCAATCGACTTCAACAAAAATCCTTCAAAAGGACAGATGGCCATCTTTTCTTCATACACTCTAGTTGTAAATTTATTGTGAAGCATTTAGCTCGTACAATGTCCACACCTATGAAAATTGGACCAGTGGACCCCCTTTGCTGGGAATTTATGCATCCAAAATGAAAGTATTGAACAGATGCATTCTGGATACACTTAATACTTATTTATGCATTTATTTAATGTCTGTTTCTTCAATTATTTTATTTATTTACTGCAGATACAAGTTGACTATTTAACAGTGTCTGATTTTGTGTTTATAGCTCATGTTTCTAGACGCAATTTGACATGTTGGTAACAAAAATGTAGACTTTATTATTTTCCTGCGATTTGTGTTTCTTTCATTCAAACTGTCATTAATCGAGATTCGAGTAGGTAGAATACCTGTACTATTGTGGCCAAATAATTTCATCATTTTTAATGGGGAGAAAGTAGTAAAATATTGAGTGTTTGACTTCAAATCATGTTTCCTTACTTGCACGACTGCCAGAATATACAAAGCCAAGCCACCAACAAATGCCAAATTGGTTAGCAACATGTCAATTTCTACTTAGCAACATGACCGATCAGCCATTGCGACAAACACAAATCCAGACACTGTTAACTGTTCAACCTGAATCTGCAGTACTTACAATTTATATTTATCACCTAATTTAGCCACTGCTCAGAGACAATTAGTAAACAAAACTTGGAAATGTGTTTAACCTGTTTGATTCAAATGCGCTTGTGTGTTTGTTTGATTCCACACACTTATCAAACACACATATTGCAAAATAAATAATACACACAGTCTTTGTATTTGGTATTGTTTTCTCTTTGAATGCATCTTTGGTATCTGTTGTAATTATTGATTGAAATATTTTTATGAACGAGGCACCTGATATACCTTACTGGCCACGTGTTGTTTGTAAACATGACTTACGAGCCACCAACCAAGTTGGTGAGTCTCAAAATATTGTTTACTTTGAGATCATGGTAAAACATTTCTATATTAATTATTCTCAAAACTTGTTTCCCCTGAAAATTAATTCTCTTCTGGATTTTTGAAGTGAGCTCATGTCAAAGGTGTGATTTGAATGCAAGCTCAAAAGTAACAAGAAGCTGCACGCAGCTTGAACTCCGGCGTATTTTTGTAATGCGGACTATCTCAGATACTGCGTGTTTGCCAATTACAACGCACAATCAGATGCGAAAGTACGCACACACAGTTGATCTCATCTAAAACGAGTCAGAACACGAGTGAACAAAAGTAGAACACGAGCGACTTAAAGTAAGCCAGGGTACCCTAGGATAACACAGGTAGCCCAAACATACTAAGATCCAAATAAGATGATCTGTTCTAAAACTCCACATGAGTCAGGACATGAGTGAACACGAGTGCACAGCGGTTCATAATTTAATTAACAAAAAATTATAATAAACAAATACAATTATACCGTATTCACTCACGGATAAGCCGCACTTGCGGATAAGCCGCACCCCAAGTTTAGAAGCTTGATTCAGGGATAAAAAGTTTTTTGGAAGAATATCAAATGTACATGTATGTACATGTACATTGTATAAACCTTTATCGGCCTTTCAAACTGGAGAAAACTCCAAAGTTGTACCTGTAATTTCAGCTCTGAAATAGTATAAACTTCATGTCTACATACTTAGATATATGATTTATCTTTCCATAGTGTTTTTTTTCAGAGATCTGTTCATTCAGGCCACCTTTTAGATCGAATTTTACATGTCAACGAAGCCAACAACATTCGTCCTTAGCTTAGTAACCAGGCACCTGTTGGAAGAGAGAGAACTGGACACTAAAAGTTTTGTTTTCCCTGAACGAAGTCAAAACAACATGGAGTACACTGTTTGCTTTATCATCAGCTGTCTTTTGCCATCATGCCTAAAAGGATATCTGGAAGCCATCTATTGGAGAAAAACTTGTTACTCAAAGAGAGGTGGAAGATCTGTTCAACAAATTTGCTGTTAAAGTGCAAAGCTGCAAAGAAACATTGTGCCATTTAGTGTGGTATTTAATTGCTTGTGGAGGAACAAATATTCACAACATAAACGGATCTGTTAGGAGCCACCAAACTTTTGGTTTGTGCAGTATTTATTAGTATAGCTTAGTATTTCTTTTAATTGTTAATTTATGGAAATTTCCGGACCTTATGTTTGGTAGATGTTCTCGCAGATAAGCCACACCCCCGATTTTAAATGAAGATTTCGGGTAAAAAGGTGTGGCTTGTCCGTAAGTGTATACGGTAATTGTTTTATCGTCTTAGTTGTCTTGGGTTACCTGTGTTATCAGTGCAGTACCCTATTTTTGCATTTCCGGGCTACCTGTGTTATTCTAGATTGGCTTAGTTGTGTCGGGTTACTTGTGTTTTAAGTAAGGTACCCTTTGTATTTTCGGGCTACTTGTGTTCACATCGTTATTAGTATGCACACAGCCAGATGTTGTGAACACAAGTAGAACACGAGTGAATACAAGTGCACGCAAGTAAAACATGAATCAACACGAGCAACTTCACGTATAGGATTATACAGGTAGCCCAAAAATACTAGGATCCAAATACTAGTAGGATCTGAAATATAACTCTCCGAGTCAGAACATGAGTGAACATGAGTGCACTAGCACTTCATGATTTAATTAACAGAAAATCATAATCAGAATAAAATAATAAAAATGGTGTTATCGGCTTAGTTGTTTTGGGATATCTGTGGTATCAGTGCGTGCCGTCTTTGTATTTTCTGGTTACCTGTGTTGTCCTATTGTTATCAATGCAGAACGGTGACTGGTACGGTACTATACTATGTATTTTTTCGGGCTAACTACAATCTAGATTTATCAGCGGACATTCGAACATGAAAACTAATTTTCTCTTTTGAATACATCTTTGTATAGACGTTGACATTGTTCAAAAGCTGAATAATATTTTTTTTTCTATTTATACCGACGAACATGAATTAACGACAAAATGTGTGAATGCAAGGTGAGACTGACTTCCGACTTCCAGTTACCTTGCGTGACATGGCAAATTAATAATAAGTTTTCTATTAGGCTTTCACTATGCGAGCGGATGACCTTTCACTAGTCTCGTTCCAGTCTATGGCGGTGTGACTAATCGTACTAAACAGCGTCGAACAACGCTAGCTTTTTAATAAACTCCTTTAGGTCCCCTTTAGTTTATTTCTTCAACCAGAAAACGAGCACAGCATTTCAGTTGGTATACACTGAAAACATTTGCTCAACTAAGATTTGTAAAAAATTTAGCGGATCATGTAAATATTCCGCTTGGCTCAATGAGGGTTTCTGCTGTCAAAGTCGATTTTTTTTCCAGTTTTATTTTCCCCATATTAGCAGACATGTATATTGTATCGAGCTCTCAATCCAGTAGAAAGACTCTGGTCATTCTGTTGTAAAACAGGCCTTAGCTGTACAAGACCTGACCCAAACTGTCAACAGTGGTTTAGGTTGTATTGCATAATAAATTGCCCATGATGGAATAGATTTCTGACAATGACTCATCGAAATCGATATCTCCTTGTCTCGCCTAGTCTGAGAGCTTTGAACTTTCTTATCTGAGCGCGCCTGGCGAAATCTAACCTTTGATTATAATTCGATACCCATTTATATCCAAACGTGTTTGGATATTGTATTCCACTTATGTTTTTTAATGTGCATTGGATCTGTCCAGACAGCGCAGATCGAATGTATTACGTTCATGTATTTTTGTGGTCAATAACAGTTCCTTTACAAGAATTATAAGGTTAGAAAGTAGTTAAAATTACCGATAGCGCCTTGAAGTCTCACACGTTGCTCATTCCACATTCCCGTAGTGGTAATTATTCGGTCAGGATTTTATGTAATGTAAACAGTGTTAAATAAATGTATAACGTTTAATGCACATGCCTCCTGCTTTATCGCTCGATCACAGTGTCTCTGACCCATATTTCTGTCGCCGATAGAACAAAAAAAATAAAACAAAGACACAGACTGCATTTTAAGACTCCGGCTGCTGCCTAGCAGTGCTGGAGTAATAATTATTGATAAATGTGTTTCTAATTATCTTTACTATGTATCAAGGTGTTGGCAGACCAATACTTGTAGTTCCCTGGATTGTAATGCAGGAATTGGACTCACTCAAGGTAAATTCCCTATATTATAAAGGACTAGTATTTAATCCCATAGTTTCATTGACAAAAAAGTCATTACATAATTGAAGGGCTGTGTGCAACAAGTGTCTCCTGATCACATTCTAAATTCTCCTTCAAATTCTTTGTTTTCTAAGGGAGAATTTAGAACATGATCAGACGTCACTTATGCGCTTGTTGCACACAACCCTTCAATTAACTATATAATTATTCAATATTTATCCAGGCAATAATTACAATGTAAGTGGAGTTAAAGCAGCCTTAAAACTGAATATTTACTCATTGCATGACTGTGCTTTAATATTGTTTAACAAGAAATTCTGGCATGAAAGATTTATCCCCTCCTTGTTACACTTTTGGAATTCACAATTTGACAGTTGAATTGAAGAGCGGCATAGGAAGTAAGCAAATATATCAGTCTTCTCATGTTGCTGGATGTTTAAGGTTTAAAATTAAATGGTCAGTTAACCCATAACCCATAAATGGCCATGAGCCTTTTATATTGGAATATCCAAAGTGAAAGCCTTTAGAAATCCATGACCGTAACCACTTCAATTGATTAATTTTACAATAGTTACGTATAGCCATATTTTAGTCCTTAATACGGTTATCATTACATCTCAGTTATATCTTAGTCATATTTTATCAACATTTTATATTTTACATTATTTAGATTAACAGGCGAAGAGCCACCCAGTGGAAGTACTGTTAATAAACCATTATTATTATTATTATTATTATTACCAACAACTATATGTTGCAAAACAATCATTTACCAGATAATATTATTATCAATTAATTTTTATAATTATTATTTTTGCAAAAGATGGACATTAAGTTTTGTTTTAAAGGTTACTGGAAAGTGACAGGTTAAATAAGTTGTATCATTGCATGTGTTTTGCAGAGTGATTCGTGGAAAATAAGTCAAGGAAAGATTGTTAACCAAGGCAGCAAGGTTTGTTCAGCGAAATGATAATGACAATGTCTAGTTAATTGAAACAAAAGTTCATGTGATTACTATTAGCTTGAGGCTGAATAATCTACCTCATTGCCTTTTAATAGGAGTACTTCTCATATTATGTAAAAGTATTCTTTTACAGTACTGACCAGAACACCTGCAGACCAGTGCATTAGGTTTGGGTTTGCTACAAGCAAATGCAGGGTGGACCCAAGGGTTTGCTCAATGTTTGCTGCATTCACTTAAGTGAACCCAGTGAACACAACAAACCCCAAGTGAACCTAGAAAACACGGAGCGAACCCATCACTTTGATGTGAGTGCAGAGGGTTTGAAAATAATGCAGCATGTATTGAACATCAAAGTGAATACCATATAATAGTATTATAGCCAAAAACAGGAGACATACATGTACATGTAACTTTGCAAATGTTTTCCTCTTTCAACAGCTTTTCCTTCTTTTGACAGCTTGAAGCACCTCTTAGACTATTTAGAGCAGTTTTATTTTTTATACATATAAACTCAAGTAATGTACCAAGCTAGAGAAGACTTTGAATCTCAGTTTTGGCCTCGTTTTCATGCCGATTGTGAATCCCATTCACAGGTTGGCTTACTTCAAATTATGTTTTCGTTTTGATTTCGTTTTGATGCAATGACTTGTAAGGGTTTCTCTTTTCATGTTTTCTCCTTTCTGTTCCTTCTCAGGATGGTCATATTGGTGTAGACTCACTTGCTAGGCAAGCCGTTAGATTTCTTCATTCCAATCTTGAGTCACAGCATCCAAGGATAAGAGGACAAACATTGGATGAGGTAGAGATTACTGTGTGACTACTGTAACTGGGCCCACTTAGACAACGAGAACCAATCACACTGCAGAACAAAAACAAAACATCCCAACTTATGGTTACTTGAGCCAATCAGTACAGAGTAGATGACAATGGCATTTCGACTTGCTCTAGTTTCGATCTGGTAAAAGGTAATTTGGTGGACTAGTTCTAGGATTTGTACTTTGGAATTGCTTTATTTTCGTTTTGAAATGTGTTTAGTTCCTGTTGTCTAAATGGCCCCAGTTACTGTAGCCGCACTGTAATTACTTAAAATAACAAACTAAATCAGTGTTATTGTGAATAAATTAACAGAAATGAAAACAATCTATGTTTATGAAACATTTGTTTTATTTACTGGATACTCAATGGATTTAAAAAAAAACTGAGCTCATTTGCCCCATGCAAGAGCAAAAGGTTACTAGTTAAAATATGTTGTCTGTCCAGAGGATTTTTCTCCAGGTTCTCCGGTTTACCTCCCTCTGCAAAAACCAACACGCTAAGTTCCAATTTGATCTGTGGATTAGCCAGGGCCTGGCTTTGATCAGCCCCCATGCTTGTTTCAGGTCTCGTTAGAAATTCAGACCACCACACTGTACCTTCATAATTAAATTAATGTACATTGTTTTTAAGATTACTCTCCTCACAACCATCCCAGTAGCTTCATTTATAGGTGTGCCTAGATACAATGATACTATTTTATGCAAAATCTTAATGAGTTAAGTCAGATTTAATTTAATCCTCTGCTTGTAAATGTATGTGTTTTAATGGCTATTTTGAAATTAAACCTTTAGCAGGGTTGTTATGTTGCAGTTGTAATTTGTTTGTTTAAGTTCATCGAGCTCCATCCATTAGGAGATTTTTTTCCAGGGGTGGGAAACCATCAGGAATTCAAAGCTAGTTCATTCAGTGACTGTAATGGCTAGCTTACTTGTTGTAGGCAAGTGAACATGTCAGTAACATGCCTGAAGAATGTAACGACGACAGGATATTACACTGCTGTCTTCTATTCCAAATGAAAGGTAACTATGCAAGAAATAACTTAGGCTGGACACAGTCCTTTTCTTAAGCAATATAACATGCTTTCCATGTCTTTGTTCTCTGTGTGATGTGTTGGGAGAACAAAGGAAAACTAAGCAAGTGATTCATGTTTTTCTGCATTCTCCCTGCATATCCCGAGTGTTTATATAAGATAACAAAGACATGGAAAGTGTGTTATATTGCTTTTATAAAATAACGATGTGCAACAGCAAAATTTAAAGGGATACCCGAGTGAAAAACACATTGGGGCTCAAAAGAATCTTCAACATGTTCTTTGTTCAGAAAATGTATTAAAATTTGATCAAAGGTTTTTAGTATTAAGAACGAGCACCTCAAAGTTGGCCCCACGAAGACATGGGCGCCGCCATCTTTGTTTGCATTTACGGAAGTGACGTCACTTCGTCCCACCAGCGTTCTCACTCTCTCACTTATTAGGTGTTTTTAGGATGATAAACGCCTTAACTGTACCTCACATACATTGTAGTTCTTATACTTATTCAGAAGTCACTCGAGTCTTTTAAGCCATGTTGTTTTGCTGTTATTAAATGCCAGTTACGAGACCTGGTTGTTCGTCTGATAATTTCTCGCCTTCCCAATGCTTTTCTTCCTCCTCCCAGTCTTCTGAACTTTTCTCATAATGTCGTCTTCATCATAATTCCGGTTTCTGTAAGAATTCCTCTGCAATCTCGATGAAAATATATCCACTTTAATTCCGAGCGTGTGAAAATCATACAAAGACAAGTAGCCGCGATACGCTGGTGGGACGAAGTGACGTCACTTCCGTAAATGCAAACAAAGATGGCGGCGCCCATGTCTTCGCGGGGCCAACTTTGAGGTGCTCGTTCTTAATACTAAAAACGTTTGATCAAATTTTAATACATTTTCTGAACAAAGAACATGTTGAAGATTCTTTTGAGCCCCAATGTGTTTTTCACTCGGGTATCCCTTTAAAGGAGATCATGCACCTACTCTGTTTCCATTCTGTCTTTAGCCTCTTATATAAACATCCATTTTAGGCAATCAGAGCATGCATGTCTTTCGCCAATGGGTTATTTTATAATAAATTATAACAATTTGCAAGGTTTTGTTCTGAAATGGTGTAACAAGCATGACCAGGAGTAGTTTTGCAAGAGTGAGAAGGCATTGTGGAGAAGGCGAGGAAGTGTATTAAGATCACACTTCTCATCCAAATTTCCCAAGAATAGACTGTTTTATAGTTGAGCATACTAGCTGCAACTTTTCTTTGCAAATCAGCTTGCCTCTTGTTGCCCCATTTCAGATCACCTGACTTTTACCTTGAGTATTTTTTTGGTGTTACTGTATCCCAAGAGGAAATGCATAAATGTCTAGAAATTGAAAACAAACACTGAATCCTATAGAGAGCTGTCACATGGTTAGAAATGAAGGCAGGCTGATTTGGTCTATAATTCCAGGGCTCGAAATTGCGCCCGATACAGGCGTAAATACGCCTAGATTTTTTCATTTTACGCCTAACGTTTTCCACTTAGGCGTAAAATTTATATTAATTTATTGGAGCAATGCAATAAATTCTAGTTAATTGACAACTCTTACTGTGTTTTGGAGCCTGAAGTTAGGAACTTGGTTCTCAAAAAGCCCACTAAAATATCTCAAACGGGCTTCCTGTGCTTGGATATGCTTTCCCGCCTTTTTGTCGCATGAGCTTTTTCGTACCTCACGTGATCCCCTTATCCAATGAGATTATAGCTTGGCCGACGGCATGGTCTGATCCTGGCAGGCTGTTCATTCATGTATTCCCCAGGCTCGCAGTGCAAAGCCTTGAAAATTTCCCACCCAAGCCTCCCCCAAACTGCTCAGGCTCCACCACACTTTAGATTTACCATCACATATGATTAAAAAGTAAATATATTTATATATATATATATATATATATATATAAGAAGAAGAAATAAATAATTCTACAGCTGTAGATTTACATACTCTCTGATAATACTTTGTCATTTAGACAATGGCTTTGTTGACGCCAAAATTACACATATAGCATATTGAACCGAATAGTGAACATGCCTGCCTCCTTGAGGTTACTATTCCAATTTAGTTGATAATTATTAAGATGTTTTGCCATCATTTGCCTAGAAAAATTGTTACTGTTATTGTATTCTATATTAGCAGAATGTTCAATAAAGTAAGGGAATGGGGATGAAGTGCTCCTTTAGTCACACTTTGGCCCCCATAGACTCGATTTTGGGTGGGCCAACTCCCTCCAATCCGTACTGCCTGGACCTAGGTTAGAGGAGGCCCAACTCCCTCCAATCAGAGAGGAGGCCCAACTCCCTCCTCTCTACCCAGGAGTGCTTTCACTTGGATTGTTGCTGAGGCCCAACTCCCTCATCCATCCATTGTCAGCATCCCCCTGGGCCGTAGGCTTATTTGCTACGTGCTATTCTCCTGCAGTACTGGGGCATACAAAACTTCAATGAGCATTTCATTACCCACTTCCCCATTGGCAGCCACAAATGAGTTGTTGTTTTATTATTTAATACTAACTTTATATATTTACGAGTTAATTATTGAGGAAGAGGAAGTCAATTAATGTATAATTTTGCCTAAAATTTTTAAGCTGGGCATAAAATTACGCCTCCTTTTTTTTCTTAATTTCGAGCCCTGAATTCTTATGTAAAGACATAATTTTATTATGTCAAATACTTTGAAAACAAAGGTGCATATAACTAGTTAAACTTGCAATAATGATATAGTGCTTGGAATGGCCGTGATTGTTTGCTTCAACTTCAAGCATTGAACCTTTTTATGTTTCAGCTTCAAATGGCAATGCAGTCCTATTTTCAAATGACCAAAATCTGTGCAGCAAGGCTATAATCAATGGAATTAGGGCATTTACCCATCAGGTGAGCTGATATCTATTTACTACTTGTATATATGTCCTCCAACTTCTAAGACTTCAACTACTTTAGGTAATAGATCATTGATGTGCACAGCCCCATAGCTTTGGAATGCTCTTCCCTACTAAATTACATGTAGGTGTGCACAGACATTAGCTTTTAAAGCCACAGTGTGGCTGCAGTAAAGTAAGCCATGGACAAGTTATTCCATGCACGACTGCAGCCACTTACATATACAGTACTGTTCAAAATTAATAACAATGCTAATTGGGTAAATATTCCCAATATTATAGGTAATTTGTCAGTGTTTTATATTAGTTACATTTTACTTACATACAGTAGCATTTTAAAAGTTATGAAAATTGTATTGCACATTTGATCATTTCATGAAATTTGTGCAATATTAAAGTCAATACACCCTTAACGACCTCCTCCACCTCATCCACCACCACTACATGTACCTCATCCACAACCACATCATCCTTCCTCCTCATCCTCCACGTCACTCAACCTCCACGTCACTTCATCCACCTTCTCATCCAACACCGCCACCTCATCCACACCTATCTCAAAACCTCAACCTTCACCTCATCCTTCATCTCATCCACTGCCACCTCATCCACCTCCTCAACCTCATCCTCCTCATCCAGATTGGGGGCAGATTGAAGAGGCCTGTAAACAGGCTCATGGGAACAGGTTGATGAGGGGAAAAGAGAGCCTGCACAGATGCTATACAAATATGAATTATGCCCCAACATTGATCTATCATTAGGCTTGTTAAAATGCTACTCCATGTCCACTCCTGTTGAATGCATTGTAAACAAAGGATAATAATTGGGTGGTTTTGTTCATCTAATTAGGTTTGACACATACTGTACAGTGGCATCTGAAATGGGCCTGTTAAGATATCAAATATAATAGACTAGTTAGTGGTTAATTCCAATATTTGGAAAGGGGTGCAAACAGGGCATGAAATAGTGTTTGTATCAGAGTCAGATGCCAAATATTTTACGTAAAATCGAATATCTGAAATATTCACTGACTGCAAACTTAAGATGTAGCTGTGCTGGGAAGTGTGCCATTCATTTGTCTGTAAATTTTCCCATGGACTTTGACTCGTTGTTACAGACATACGCATGGAAAACTGAAAACACGATAGCATGCTTCCCAGCACAGCTACATCCCTCAAATTTTGCAGCTATACTACAGACAGTGATTCAAAAATCGATTCATCAAAACCTTTGGTTTTGTTTTCCATCCCAAAACAAACAAATTCACCAGACGTTTTAGCTACAACCAACCACAATCCATTTTCGGCTGGGAATGCTCTATCTTACGTTCCATTGACTACGTCCTATGTACATGTATACTCACCATGGCAACGGTTTTTAAAATACACTAGTTGTTGTATACCTTACACTGGTCAAGTGTTATATTCATATTTGAAGGGCTGTGTGCAAAAAAGGCGTAAGTGACTTGATCACATTCTAAATTCTCCTTCAATATCTTTATTTTCAAAGGAAGAATTTAGAATGTGATCAAGAGTCACTTATGCCATTTTTGCACACATCCCTTCATTTGTAAGTTTGGATATTATTATTGTTGTTTTCCTAGAACTTGATTAATGGACTGAGGGAACTTTTCCAGAACATGAAAGTTGTTGTACGAGCAGATTATTTCTCAGGTTCGTATCTCATGATTTAGTCATAATTACTTAGTTTGTTGTTTGAGTCACATCTTTTAATCTCTTTTTGCAGAATATTATGACCAGCTTAAAGTTCAAGAGAAGCTTGCAGAAAGAAGAGCTAAGGTATTGTACAATTTGAGACAGATACAACTGCAGACAAACTGCATGCACAGACCACAATGCAATGATTAATTTTGACATTAAGGAAGCCCTGGCTGCTGGAAGAAATTGCTGTTAAATTGTTGCCAATACTCAGTCTAAATTGAAAATTTTGAAAAAACGGGAAATTATATTTTAGTTTTTGAAAAAAATGGATACAACTATAAGCCATTTTGGTCTTTGAATTTTGTGGGTGTTACCATATTGGATCTGATGACGTTTCATGGTGCTCTCTATTGTTACATGAGAAAAAAGCGATTGTTTTCTGACAATAGGCACCACCAGATGCTGGATCGTGGCAGCAGCAGCGAAATTCAAAGCCCAAAATGGCTTATTACAGTCAACCTTTTTTTCGTCTTCCAAAAACTAAAATCTATTCCATTTTTTCCCAACAAATTTCAAATTTAGATTACCGTAAACACCCGTAGATAAGCCGCACCTTTTCACCCAAAATTTACGTTTAAAATCGGGGGTGCGGCTTATCTACGGAAACACCTAGAAAGGAGACCCAACATTAACATATATTTACATATCATGAACCTGTATGAAGCTTTTATTATGCGACGGTGCGTATATTACAATCAGGTTCAAATTGCATCCGATCGTGTAATATAGCAATTTTTAAAAGCGTAATCATTGAAAAAAAACACGCAGTTTGAAAGAATTAAAACAAAAACTCTAACCTAATATATCAGAATTTCGTGAATATTTAAACAACTGAGTCCAAGAGTTTATAGGCCTGCCGTAAAACATGAAAAAAGGTACAGGGTCATCATGTGATATTGAGTTATTGAGGTAAATTACCTCGTATGTTTTCGAATAAAACTAGCATCCAGAATTCTAGTTAAGAACTACAGCCCGTATTTCCTCGTGTGTAAGCCGCACCCCTAAATTTGGTCTGATAAAAAGAACTGGGTTTGCAAAAAAAAGGCCAAGGAAAAAACTTGCATATAAGCTGAATCCCAAACTTGAAGCAAAATTTCTTTAGAAGAGATTGTTATCATTTCAAACGGCAACTACATGACTGTACTATCGCAACTTCGATTGTGGTCTTTCTTGAGTATATTTTAACTTGCTGTCTTTAATCTTCTGCTGCTGTTCTCCCATTAACTAACAATATATATTTAAAAAACTTCATTCCTTTTAAGTGCACAAAAAAATAAGATTTTCTGGGGAAACTAATAAATATATGCACACGTGTCTGAGTCTGTGGTCCGCCATCTTGGATTGCTTGTGGCAAGTGTTCCAAAGTTGAACGAAGTTGAAGATGATCTTGATGAGAATGAATAGTGATACTTTATTTGATTTTTTTTATGGCTTCAGAGACCAGTAATGGGCTTAACAATGCTATGAACCATTTGAAGAGTTAGCAGAGAAGATGACAAACTTATGGGCAGCTTGTTTTCTTTTGAAATTGAAGGAGAGGAGCTTGAATAGAAATCTTGCTGACATGTGTTCTGTGAATAATGTGCATGGCATTTAAGCTTATATTGTTCATATGGTTTTCTTTACTGTCATTGCCAAAAACGTTTTTTAAACACTCTTGTACTTTGAGGCAATTTTTAGTTACTTTCAAAATCTGAAAGGTCGAAAAAGGTGCGGCTTCTACGCTAGGAAATACAGTATTACGGTAGTTTGAATGTCATTGTGAGCTTTTCAAAGTGATGCTAAAAATAGCTGGCATACATGTAGTTCAGTTAATGAGGTTGACTTGATCAAATATTAACAAAAATTAATGTATTTCTTTCCAAGGTTATGCTGTTGCCCATATTTTAATTGAAATGTCTTGTGTCAGCTCCTTTGTAAATAATTATAGTAACAACACTACTCGCCTCGATTAGCATATGCTACCTGCAGGCTAGTGTCCATTTATGTAAGCTTATTTATATGTTTAATAAAAATTGTTGTTGTTGTTGCAAGCATTGTTTTTCAGCCATAGTTCCCTTTAAGATAATTTCTGAAATGCTGCTATAATTACTTTTCAATGCATACTCCATTGCAGGCTGATGACATTGTCTGTGAATTGCAATGCATAATGAGGGAAGGTCTGTCAGTTGTTGTCGAAACTGAAATGAGGGCTGCATATGACAATCTTTGGTAAGTGATGTTCAGTCAGTAACTACAGTTTATCTACAGAGCCTCCTGCTAATTCATCAAAATAGTTACTATTACTTTGCTTGTTGATTTGCTTGCTAGCTATACCCGGTTAGCTCAGTGGTTAAGCTCCGGTCTGTCGAGCAGGAGGTTGCGGATTCAAACCCCGGCCGGACCAACACTCAGGGTCTTAAAATAACTGAGTAGAAGGTGCGGCCTTTACATAATACAGTCATAAACGGTTAGACCTTCACGTCTTCTCGGATAAGGACGTAAAATCGTAGGACTAGTGTCCCCAATTAGCTGCAAAGCTAAATACATTGACACTTATTTTAAATAAAGTCACTTACTTACTTTTTATAGCAAACTGCTGATTTGGGGTTAAAACCTATTGTTTGATGAGGCATAAGTAGTAAATTTTATTATTGGAATCTCTGGGTTCTTGTTAAGATTCTGAATAGAAGAAAAATATTTAATGTTTTGAATAGCAAGTAAAGTGTAAAGTTAAATAGCAAGTATGTCTGAAAATTGTTTTTATTATTAATAGCTGGTACATTTTGATGAATATCCAGCAAAAATAATGGTTTACTGGCTTCTAGCAAGATACAGTACTTGTCTTATAATTACACGACTGTTTATCACGAGAACCAAAATCCTCATTTCAAATTTAATAGACAGGCTTTGTATTCTCATGGACAAGCTGAACCAAGCACTCAATGGAGGCTAAAATGGGCATTTTCTAATGCTAAATAACTTTTAACAATTTCCTCTGCACTCGCCTCCATTGAGGGCTCATTCCAGCACGTCCATAAGAATTTTGCCTATTCAGGAATGCCACTAATGAGGATTCAGTCAACTGAGGCGTGATGAGTAGAACTTTATGATAAAATGTGTATCCATGGATGTTTTCCAGAAGACAAATCCATCAGTTTGTAACTTGTTGGGATCAAACACTGACAATTTGTTTTGTATTGTGCTTTAGGGAAACAATAGTGTGTCTCAAGCCTCCATGGACGCTAAGGGATCTGCTTCAAATCCTTGACAAGTAAGGGTTATAAAAAAGGGTACCCTTGAAGGCCATTTGGCCCAAAAAGAAATGTCAAGGAAAATATCAGGCCCTTCCATTCTTGAAGCATCAAACCGTATGGAATAAAATTGTCAAAATTATAGTGCCTGTCAGTTTCATGAGGTCAGCAGCATAATTCATAGTTCCATGCCTGTCAATTAAAAACAGTTACACTGACCAGAATGCGGCAATGTTTCCCATGAAAATATGGCTGCCATCTTGTCCCACCAGCTCATCGATCAGAGGGAGATGAAAACAATAACTTCATACATGATTTCTTCACAAATATTTAAAAATTCGTAACTGGTCAAGGTCAAATAGGACAAAATCACTTTGAAACACATTTCTACAACTTGAAAATGTATGCCTGTCACATGCCTGTAACAAGCTTGCTAACAGGCCTGTCACAAGATGATCTTTTCCGTAAGAGTTTGAAGGTATAAAAGCTTATTCATGTTTACATATTCTGAAAATTATAATAATTTATTAAGTTTTAGGAGAGTTTTTGCTTTAATTCTTTCAAATTGTGTAAATTTTTCACTGATTATTAAAAAATTGCTAAATTTGCGATTGGATGCGATTTGAGACCAATTGTGTGAAATTGCACCAGCGCATAATATCAGAACCCAGGTGAAATGATCATGATTTACTGTCCATGAACGTCCATGAAAGTTCTTGAAAATGTTCATGAACTGTTCATGAATGTCCTTAAACAACAAATGATACATTTCATGTTCATGAACAAATCCAGGCAAAATGATCATGAATTGTTCATGAACTGTTCATGAAATATTCATAAGTGTTCATGAACTGTTCATGAAAAATTTCATAAAAATCACTTTCAATAGGTACATGTAATTACAAACTTTTATTGTTTTAATTTCATCATTCAATTCAACACTTAAAATAAATTGCTAAAGGAACCTTAACTGCTCTTGTTAAAGCATGCTCAGCATACTCTATGGTATTGAGATGTAATAGAATTTGTTGATTATGAGGTTGAGGGATATACATGAAAATGTATCATCATGAGTTATTGTGAAGAATACTGTACTTTTGCTATTAGAAATCACTTGAAAACATTTGAGAACAACAAGACTTCACGCCATTTATTAGCAGGGAATAATGAGTTAATGTGGAGTTTTGTTGTTCTCTAATGCGAAATTACATTATACATAAGAACTTATAGTGGTATTCTATTCTACAGCACAGGAAGCCCAGGTCAAAATTAAAGGCCTAGTTAGTTTGTATTAGAATTTGCGATTTGTGAAATTAATCTCGGTAAATATTTAAATAAAGACAATTTAATTTGCCTGAAGAGTAGATGATACATTCTTGTTGTCTGTTGCCAATTAATCAAGCAATATCGAAAACTTTTATCCCTTTTAGTTTTATATACACCGGCAGAAGTTTAGGGTTGTGAAAAACCCTACTTTGCTAAAATGTTGTATGTAAACTTAATATAATTCTCAATGTGCTGATTAAAGGGATGAAGTATGAAGACTTCCCAAGTTTGGAAGGCATTTTCGGCAGATATTGCAAGAGATTGCAAGCAACAGCTTTTTTTGAATGAATGGCGCCAAGTGAAACTGGCCTGCACAATTCAGGTCAGCGGTCTTTAGATAAGCAATGCACCATGGGATCGAGTCGTGGCAGCCATGTTGGTTCAGTCAGAGACTAAATGTTTTGAGCCCAAATCATTTTAGAACGACTCTAAATACACCTGAACTATAATCGAGAATTCTGTACTTTTGAAGTGACCATTTTGTGCCATAACATGAATTCTTACCGGCTCACTTTGATGTAGCTACATGTATGATCACAGTCTTTGAATTCCATGTAAAATTATGCAATATTATGCACCACATTCCTGATTGGTATGACCTTGACATCTTCATTTCTGTGACATGAAAGCAAACATGGAAATGATGCATTTCAAGTTTATCAACTCACAGCCATATATATAAAGATTCAACTGCTAATTTAGTAAAAAGTCATTGCCATATTTTCTTTGGTCATGAAATCATAACTGAATACACATCATTAGTTCATGATTTGTTCAAGATGTTTTCATGAAAGAATTCATGCACATTTGATGAACTTTGATGAACATGATTTCAGTTCATGAGAGTTCACCAAGAGTTCATGAACTGATTCATGAACCAAGTTCATGAAACTGAGTAGATGAACTTTTCATGAACACTTGATGAATATTCATGAACTATTCATGAATGTTCACCATAGTTCATTACATGATTTTCATTTCACCTGGGAAGCCCTGAATAATCCACAAAAAAGGATTCTAAGAAGTAATTCTGACCAATTATTATGACAAGCATCAGTTACATGTAGGTGGATTCTTGTATAGCGGCTGTAACGAAATTTAAACCTCTATTAAGTTCGTTCTTTCAGATTTACAGACAAATACACTATATGACTATCATTCCCTGATGTTGAGTATTGACACAAAGTATCTAAATGCTTTAATAGTCACTGGAATCCCTTAAAAGTTTATATCAATGTTTCAATACTAATTTCCTATCGGCAAACTCATCCATACATTTCTTGTAAAATGTGTACTGTTTGTGGGACATAGCAATGGCAACTAAGGACTGGGTGGGACTTATTATAATTATATGAGTGGAACTATCACTGCATTTTTTTTTTTTCCATTATTGTTGGATCCAATCAAATTGCTTGTTTTATTACTCACCAGAACATATTTATCTTCATGGATATTTAAAAATAGATTATGAATATTTTTGCCTGCATAGTGGTGCAAAGGAGGGAGAGGGGAGAAGATGGCAGCTGGGGACAAGGAAGGGAGCACCTGAAACTGCACCATGACAAAACGTTATGCTCTGCTGGCTGAAAGATTTACGAAGGCTGCATGAGTTCAAATACGAGTTTCTGAGGTCTTAAATGTTTTTAGTAAATAATTTTATAACTTTAGTTAGTAAACTCACAGGGAATTACAAATTAAAGACCCTGTGTCCGAGCCCATGGTGCTTTGCGCGCGCAAATCATTTTTGTAGACTACGAAAATCAGAAAGATCGTTGTTGTTGTTATGTGACTCTCGAATCTTTCGAAATCCATCCCTAGTTTGGGCCATCGTGTAATTATTCATAGGTATATATGCTTAACTGACTTTCTTTTATCTTAACTTTTGTATATATACTTTTTAAAATGAAACTGTAGTTCGAATATTTCTTCGAATCCTGGTCTAGAGTGGCGAGTAGAGGAATGCCGGAGAAAGGACCGAGACAGCGAGGCAAAGCGACTCGACAAATAATCCTTCAGCAGTCCACATTTTACTTTCTCTAGGTCTACACGAGACCACTTGTGGTTCAAAAGGACTACTACGTGAGTTTCCCGGGGATTTGCTGCACTAAGGGACCGGCGGGCTTCGTTGGCAATACAAAGCAACCACTTCTGGCATCAAGATCATTCGTAATTATAATTTCGCACGGCTGAGCTCCACTGCGGTGTTACAGACTTATCTGTATACGTTTTGCATTTTTATTAGCAGAGAAAGCAATGTCCTTAACCTTTTTTTTCATCCTACAGTACGTCCAGAAAGTCTTGCTACCAAAACTACAATCGCGGGTCAAAGTCCAATCTGCCGAGTTCAGCTGTTACTTCGCTGTGAGTTTGACTCGATTGCGAGTACGACATTTCATTTTGCACTCAAAATATATCATTCGCAAGGAAAGTAGAGATCTTCAAATACAGCTAAGCAATACTAGAGACATGAAAACAAGGTAGCAAGAGTATGTGTTTGCTTGTAGAGTTGTGAAAAGTCGCACTCGTAAACCTAATTAGAATCTAAAGACAGAACAACTGGCTTCCTGCCGAGTCGGCTGTTAAAATCATATTGGAAGCATCCGGGGAAAATTCGCGGGCTCGATTGGGTTTTTAATCCGGTAAAAATTATGAAATTCGTTATCCAAAGTGTATGTGTACTTCTTTTATGAAACTGATAAACAATCGAGAGCATTTTAGTTCGCCTAAAAGCTGGCCTTTAATTTATGCGGCCGTTGATAAACAAACTAATCATAACATTGGCGCAAAGCACCATGGGCTCGGACACAGGGTCTTTAAGGAAACTTCAAACTGTTAAAGTCTTAGGCTTAGCTTCTAAGTAATGATTCGCCAAAGAACAGAAGCAAAAGATAATAGGGTGCAGCAATGAGCAATTTCCAATACCGATTTTGTTGAGATGTCCACAGTCAACGTTATAAACTGACAATAAAGGAAACTGTACGCTTTTGGTCATTTTTGCTGTGAAAAATGAAGAAATCACCCTCCAGCCAATTGGAATGGGGAAGACAAAAGATATTTGAATCACAAATTTGAGAACTTTCTCCAATAACGAATTCTTTGGAATCAGACCAAGTAGTTGGACCAAAACTAGATTGAAACCTCAAGAATTATCTAATGAAAATATATTGCTTTGCTGGTTTTCTATTGAATGAACGAGTATCGACCTGCAATGAAATTACGAGTAATTAACACCTTTTTAACTCGTGGATGCGGGTAAGTCCAAAAGTGAGTTATCAGCCAGGATGGTTGGGGAATTTGTGTCACTCACTAAGCTGTTAGCAGAATGGAATGCAACCTGATCATAATCAATATTTAATTTTATTTCTAATTGAAGATTATGGCACGCCGTTCCGGACAAAAGGTATACGAGATTTTCCAACAGTCGAGATTCACAATTCGTATGATGAGAATATCAATTCATTAGTCGAGCAAATACGAGTTCAAATACGAGTTCAAATACGAGTTTCTGAGGTCTTAAATGTTTTTAGTAAATAATTTTATAACTTTAGTTAGTAAACTCACAGGGAATTACAAATTAAAGACCCTGTGTCCGAGCCCATGGTGCTTTGCGCGCGCAAATCATTTTCGTAGACTACGAAAATCAGAAAGATCGTTGTTGTTGTTATGTGACTCTCGAATCTTTCGAAATCCATCCCTAGTTTGGGCCATCGTGTAATTATTCATAGGTATATATGCTTAACTGACTTTCTTTTATCTTAACTTTTGTATATATACTTTTTAAAATGAAACTGTAGTTCGAATATTTCTTCGAATCCTGGTCTAGAGTGGCGAGTAGAGGAATGCCGGAGAAAGGACCGAGACAGCGAGGCAAAGCGACTCGACAAATAATCCTTCAGCAGTCCACATTTTACTTTCTCTAGGTCTACACGAGACCACTTGTGGTTCAAAAGGACTACTACGTGAGTTTCCCGGGGATTTGCTGCACTAAGGGACCGGCGGGCTTCGTTGGCAATACAAAGCAACCACTTCTGGCATCAAGATCATTCGTAATTATAATTTCGCACGGCTGAGCTCCACTGCGGTGTTACAGACTTATCTGTATACGTTTTGCATTTTTATTAGCAGAGAAAGCAATGTCCTTAACCTTTTTTTTCATCCTACAGTACGTCCAGAAAGTCTTGCTACCAAAACTACAATCGCGGGTCAAAGTCCAATCTGCCGAGTTCAGCTGTTACTTCGCTGTGAGTTTGACTCGATTGCGAGTACGACATTTCATTTTGCACTCAAAATATATCATTCGCAAGGAAAGTAGAGATCTTCAAATACAGCTAAGCAATACTAGAGACATGAAAACAAGGTAGCAAGAGTATGTGTTTGCTTGTAGAGTTGTGAAAAGTCGCACTCGTAAACCTAATTAGAATCTAAAGACAGAACAACTGGCTTCCTGCCGAGTCGGCTGTTAAAATCATATTGGAAGCATCCGGGGAAAATTCGCGGGCTCGATTGGGTTTTTAATCCGGTAAAAATTATGAAATTCGTTATCCAAAGTGTATGTGTACTTCTTTTATGAAACTGATAAACAATCGAGAGCATTTTAGTTCGCCTAAAAGCTGGCCTTTAATTTATGCGGCCGTTGATAAACAAACTAATCATAACATTGGCGCAAAGCACCATGGGCTCGGACACAGGGTCTTTAAGGAAACTTCAAACTGTTAAAGTCTTAGGCTTAGCTTCTAAGTAATGATTCGCCAAAGAACAGAAGCAAAAGATAATAGGGTGCAGCAATGAGCAATTTCCAATACCGATTTTGTTGAGATGTCCACAGTCAACGTTATAAACTGACAATAAAGGAAACTGTACGCTTTTGGTCATTTTTGCTGTGAAAAATGAAGAAATCACCCTCCAGCCAATTGGAAAGGGGAAGACAAAAGATATTTGAATCACAAATTTGAGAACTTTCTCCAATAACGAATTCTTTGGAATCAGACCAAGTAGTTGGACCAAAACTAGATTGAAACCTCAAGAATTATCTAATGAAAATATATTGCTTTGCTGGTTTTCTATTGAATGAACGAGTATCGACCTGCAATGAAATTACGAGTAATTAACACCTTTTTAACTCGTGGATGCGGGTAAGTCCAAAAGTGAGTTATCAGCCAGGATGGTTGGGGAATTTGTGTCACTCACTAAGCTGTTAGCAGAATGGAATGCAACCTGATCATAATCAATATTTAATTTTATTTCTAATTGAAGATTATGGCAAGCCGTTCCGGACAAAAGGTATACGAGATTTTCCAACAGTCGAGATTCACAATTCGTATGATGAGAATATCAATTCATTAGTCGAGCATTGTAGTTTACTATACGAGAACACAGATTCATGTGTTGAGAATGCACAATCTATAGTCGAGAAATCAAAACGACTATACAAAATTTTCAAATCAGTCTAGATTCAAAATTCGTATGATGAGAATATCAATTCATTAGTCGAGAAATCAAAACGTATACGAAATTTTCAAATCAGTCGAAATTCACAATTCGTATGATGAGAATATCAATTCATTAGTCGAGAATTGTAGTGTACTATACGAGAACACAGATTCATGTGTTGAGGATGCACGATCTATAGTCGAGAAATCAAAACGACTATTCAAAATTTTCAAATCAGTCTAGATTCACAATTCGTATGATGAGAATATCAATTCATTAGTCGAGAAATCAAAACGTATACGAAATTTTCAAATCAGTCGAAATTCACAATTCGTATGATGAGAATATCAATTCATTAGTCGAGAATTGTAGTTTACTATACGAGAACACAGATTCATGTGTTGAGGATGCACAATCTATAGTCGAGAAATCAAAACGTATACGAAATTTTCAAATCAGTCGAAATTCAGAATTTGTATGATGAGAATACCAATTCATTAGTCGAGAATGTAGTTTACTATACGAGAACACAGATTCATGTGTTGAGAATGCACAATCTATAGTCGAGAAATCAAAACGTATACGAGATTTTCAAATCAGTCGAGTTTTGAAAATATACATTCATTTACCAAATTTTGCTATACGAGGATGTTGGTTCATGTGTTGAGAATGTACCTTGGGCTTATTTGTACAGCACTACAGCCATATACAGGCCTATACAGCACTTATACGCCCCTATACAGCACTATACAGCCCTTATACACCCCCATACACCACTATACAGCCCTATACAGGCCTATACAGCCCTATACTGCCCTATAATAATAATAATAATAATAATAAGTAATTTATATAGCGCCATTTCCACCGAACGGTATAAACTGCAGGTTCGCAGATTTATATGTAATAAGGGAAGTTGGTAATTCTGGATGTTAATGCGGTTGTGCATGTACGCGTAAATTCGTAAACGTTTATCATTTCCCAGGAAGCTATTATATTGGATCCATTATATTTATGGATCAATTTACGTATCTGGGTAAATGTGTACGTATTATGTCAAAACGTATACGATAACTTATCGTACTCGATCTCCACAAAAATCGGAAAAATCGATACCGACTCGATCGATCGTGCTTGGGATCGTGGGATCCGGATCGTGATAGCATTATCGGATCCGCATTATCGTGCTCGATTTCTTGAAATCGTACTCGTTTCTCGAGTCTTTCTGAAACGTCCAGAGAAGGCAAAGAGAAGCTAAGGGAGTATTAGTATTAGTTTAGTATTAGATAATTAGCATTAGGGTTAGGTAATAAGCATTAGAGTGTTAGATGTATAGTATTAGTATTAGGTAATTAGTATTAGAAATTAATATTAGTATTATATAATTAGTATTTCTAATTTAGAAAATTAAGGAGTAGACTAGTGTGAGATAATGGAAATTAGTAATATTAAGTAATTATTAGTAGTATTACATTGATTAACCAATTTATCTTATGCCATGTAACCCAGTGTGTACGAAACATCATTCTATATTTTTTTATACCTACATGTATATATTATATTTTAAAACGTAAATGTAGGCACATCCTCTGGAGCCCTGGAGGTTTTCTTGTCAACCCTGAGAGAGAAAAGGACGTTACAGGCTCCCACGACATGAGAGGTTCGAATGTCAGCTATTCATAAAGACTTCCGAAATATGAAACCTGCAATCCAACGTTTGACCTTTGCCGGACGGTATAAACTGCAGGTTTGCACTAGTGCGCGAATTAGTTGATGTCTAATGACGGTGGTTGATGTCTAATGACGGTGGTTGATGTCTAATGACGGTGGTTGATGTCTAATGACGGTGGTTGATGTCTAATGACGGTGGTTGATGTCTAATGATGGTGGTTGATGTCTAATGACGATAGTTGATGTCGGTTGATTACTACTGACGGCGTGTGATGCTAGATGACGGTGGATGATGACTACCGACGGTGGATGACGTCTAATGGTGGTCGATGACTGTTACTTGTGTTACCGAAAACTTATAGGTGCGTTTTTCCTATTGGTTAGCTCAGTTGGTAGAGCACGGTCTAGAGTGCGGGAGGTCGGGGGTTCGAACCCGGCCGCGTCCTTGGGCAGGGACATTTATAAGCCGTTGGCCTTGTCTCCTTCTACTTCTAATCAGTATTTGAAGGGGACGTGAAAGAACCTGTTGTACTACTCGAAAAAGAGAAGGGGATTGTCACCCGGTACAACAGCCTGGCCATTGCACTAACCACACACTCAACATTGTAAACTGCGTGGCTGCCATTGGCGCCGTAAAAGCAGTCCGATACAGATTCACTGACGGGATATGTCAGTAAAATGTAAAGCGCCATGAGACTGTGGTGATATGGCGCTATATAAATATGGCCTATTATTATTATTATTATTATTGGTGTATATAGGACATGAACTTATTACCTTATTTTCCACGGGTGACCGCTGACCGCAGAGATTAGTTCCCAGTATGTTTAGGTCAAGTTGGAAATGAGTCTACGAACCTCTGGCCGGAAGTAGAACTCCCATTATGAATCTCGCGTTACTTTTGTCCGAAACGGCGTGAAACAGAACAAAGCATTGTAGATCTCGACGAATAAGCCCAAGGTACATTCTCAACACATGAACCAACATTCTCGAATAGCAAAATTCGGTAAATGAATGTATATTTTCAAAACTCTACTGATTTGAAAATCTCGTATACGTTTTGATTTCTCGACTATAGATCGTGCATTCTCAACACATGAATCTGTGTTCTCGTATAGTAAACTACAATTCTCGACTAATGAATTGAAATTCTCATCATACGAATAGCCCCTTTTCAAAATCACGTGACCTTTTTGGTTACCGCGGATCAAATATAGTGCAGGCTCGTATTGGAAGGACAGCATTTTCAAAATGGCGGACTCGCATTCAGCCGCGAATCCGAGTAACTTTTCTTTAACGGAAGACGATATACCGGGAGCAAAATTGCCAAAGGAATCTCCAGAGGAATGCAATTGTTGGATGTTAAGACGCTGGATACAATGCAGAGGTGGTGGAACAACCGGAAAAAAGGCGGTCCTTGTTCAAAGGTAAAGCGTTGACAGTATGTCAAGTTGTGAGCTAAATTACAGTTTAAACTTAAATTGAAGTTTATATTTGCGCCGCTTCTTGACGACAGTTTTAACCTTTTCGTTATCAACATTCTAGGGTGAAAGATTACATGAAGTTAAACCGCAAACTGGTCGACCCAGACGCAGGAATAAATACAATAAAAAAGAAAGCCCGCCTTGGTCTCTGTGATGACATCAGCCCAGAATCTAGATCTTTGAAGGGATTTCCCACAGAAGGGTATACAGATGACCTTTCCGATATCCCTAACATAGACTATAACATGATTTGGAAGTTCATGGTCCAAAACGTTGCTGGAAAGGGAACCTCTACCGCAAAACCTTTAATTAAAGGATATAATTTCTTTAAATCTGGCCATATTGTTAAGTTGGAAAAACATAATAGAATCCTAAGTGAAGATGGATTGATTCATATCAGGGGAAGGATTTTGCCATCAATGAAGAAAAATATTGTCTATACTGCATACATTACTTTAAAGGATAGTAAAGTTCTACGTGGCAAGTGCGGATGTCCTGCTGGTATTAAGGGACACTGTAATCATGTATCTGCTATGTTGTTCTTCCTTGAAGAAAGTTGTAAACAGAATGCAGAGAATAGGCCTTGTACATCCCAGCCATGTACTTGGAACAAACCGAGTAGGAAAAGGAAAGTAGATAACCTTCCCATTCATCAGGTGAAGTTCACAAAACATGAACATGGAAAAAAGAAAACAGTTGTAAGTCCAAGAAATGATGTGAGGGCCCTGCATCAGAGACATTTAAGTAGAACAGAACTCTATGATTTCAGATGCAAACTTGAGAGCCTAGCAAGTAAAGGACAAGATATTGGACTTTTACACATTTTACCAAGGAAAAGTACCCAGGAAGTGCTTGAAGACATCAATCATGATCATGATTACTGTAAATTATCCAGTGACACTGAGACATCAACGCTTAATGGCGCTAAGAGTATTGGACAAGGAGATGCAATCATCTCACCACCAAAAGTCTATCCAGTAAGCATTGATGAGCTGAAAGGGCGTTGCAGTAGAATAAAAAGAAAACTTGATCTTGATAGAGACCAGATCAAGTTGATTGAAAGTGAAACTAGAGACCAATCAATGACAGCAGAAAGTAAATTGAAGTGGAATGATGCTAGGAAAGTGAGAATTACAGCATCAAAATGTAAGCGTGTTGCAACTATGAGAGAAACAACCTCTCCAAATATTGCACTACAAGAGATCTTGCATTACAAACAACCACATCAAACTAATTTGATGAGGGAGGGTCTTGAAAAGGAGCCAGAGATCATCAGTGAATACATAACTGAAAATGAAAGAAATGGTCATCCAGTAACTGTGACTAAAAGTGGATTTGTTGTTAGTGAAACTCATGGATTTTTGGGAGCAAGCCCAGATGGTTTGGTCAATGATCCTTTGGGATCTCCTGCAGATGGGCTAATTGAAGTAAAGCATATATCACTTCAAAGTGAAGAAACACTGAGAGATGCTTTAGTTAGAAAGGGAATCTGCAGACTGGTTAGGGATCCAGAGATAACTATCAATAGAAATCATCAATATTTCTTCCAAGTACAGCAGCAAATGTTTTGCATGCAGAAGGTCTGGACTGACTTTGTTGTTAAAGGTGGTACTGACATATACAAGGAGAGGGTATATTTTGACAACATCTTCTGGAGTGAGCTGTTGCCAAAATTAGAAATATTTTTTGATAACATAATGTTACCTGAGCTTGCATATCCAAGAGTTAAGTATGGACTTAGTTGCTTTGATCTTAGGAGTGTCTGAAGTCTAATCATAGTAGGGGGAATTATTTGAGCAAATTATGAATAGGGAAAGTGTGGGGTGCTCTATTTTATGCCCAATAAATTCCTCAGGACCCCCACTGTACTCCAGTCATAGTTTTTCAAGTTCCTCAAAGGTATAAGAATAACTCTCAAAGATATTGTAAGCTATGTACATTTTAATCTCACAAATCACTGGAACATGATGTATATGTTTAAATTACCCTGTAAGGGAGTGAGTTCAGCATGAAATGATCAAGTGGTATACAAATCAGTATGTACATTTGTCATGTTATCTAGTTCTCTAATTTACGGACTGCTCATTATTTATTGTGCAGTGGCCTGAGGAAAAAGTTAAGTATTAGGTTAATTTGTTTTTAATTAACAATCTTAAAAAAATTGAACCCCCCTTTTTCAGAACCCCATCCCCTTTCTAATACCTTCTGATATTTTTCAGAATCCCTTTTTCAGTCAAACATATTTCAGCCACCCCTTCCCCCCATTTGTCCTCATGCCCCCCTTACACAATAAATATTGAATGGTACAGGTGCACTTTAAATTTACTTGAGGGACCATAAAATGAAACTGAAAAATGAAACATATTGGCTGCTTGGAGGAACTGTATCTATCTTCTCATGGAAATCCGCTAGACGATACACTGCTCTGGCTGTTTGCAATTTGGGGTAATTTGTGAGTTATCATGCTAATTAAGCACTCAAAATTAAATTATGAACAACTCTCCATGTAGCCATGCAATATCCTCTATCCAATTAATTGTATAACAATGTTAAGCACTGTTAATGCCCAAAAATGAGTTTCACAGGATCATTAGATACAACTTTTTAAAACTTAATTATTCCCTTAGCATATGGTACATTGTACATGTATGTCATGGGAAGTTTAAACTCATCGGATTAACCTAATGCAGCTTAAACAATGGTTACAAAGGAGCTGTTATTGAAGGATTCTTGAGAGAAATAGTCAGTAAAGATGTCACCATGTAAACAGCATATTCACTTTACTAATGGGGGAAGGAAGTTAATAAAAGCACAAACAATAAAAAAAATGTCACTTGCAGTTCCTGCCATGCTTATAGGAAAAGTTCTATCAAAAATGTGGTAGTTCTTAATCCTTTCCATATATCTTTCTACGTGGATGCGTAGGTTTGCAATGGATCTAGTGCCGTCAAGTTCCTCCTCTGAGAACTGTGTTTTATGTTTCAGAAATGCTGGTATGACAAGATGTGCTTGTTTAGCAGCTAACTCATCTTGAATTAAAAATCCTTTGTCTGCCATGACTCCATCTCCTGCAGAAATGTTATCAAGGAAACCAGATTTCAACACAATTTCCTTGTCAGATATTGACCCAGTGTACAGCTCACTGACGAATGAACACACCCCTGATGGTGTTATACCTACAAGACCTTTCATAGTTGGATTTGACTTGTAATACGAATAGCAAGCAGATTGATTATCCAAAGCTGAAGGTGATTCCATTTTTAGTTCAGTACAATCAATAATGACCACAACATCTGGGTATTTTGCCTTGAATATAGCTGGCATGTGCTGCAATATCTGCTCCTTTGAAGGCCAGTTGATGAGAGGTTCCAATTCCAATCTTAAAAGTCGTATCCAACTCGTACAAATTCGTGACACAGTGCTCTTTGAAACTCTAAATCTGTCGGCTAAGTCCCTTTCTAACAGTCCAAGTCTTATTCGAACAAGCACAAGAAAAAACTCATCAAGCAATGACAATGACCTGGAGACACCAGGAGACTCATGAGCTGATGAACTTAATGTGGTTCTGTTATATTTGCCATAGCTCATATTCTTGGCTTTGTCAGCGACCAACTCAAAGCAGGTCATAAGTGTATCTGCATTGGGAAACCCAGTATAAAAACAAATACTGTCATCATCTTTGCCAAAGCGTTTCATCGAAAACTCCCGCATCCCAATCTCTGTCTTGAGGACACTTATTTCTTCTTTCAGACAATGAAGCTCCTCCTCGGTGTCTTTAGGATGAGCCACTCCACTATCACATGTTTGAGTTCCTTTCGACTCGGTACAACTTCTGGTTACATGTATATTTGAACAAACGTTGACAGACTCACGTGCACCAACAGTCTCGGCTATGATTTCTTCTACTGCCCCAACTAACTCAACTCTGTCACTTTTGTCGGATGTCGTGGAAACATCCATAACTTTCAGCATCCTCCTTACAGGTGTTTTTCTCAGTTTAGAGGGGGTACTCCATGGAAAGATAGACGGTAAATGCGCCGAATACTTCTTCTTGCCTCCTTCAAAATGCTCAGAACATATTCTAGTGTGAGAGGATTCGAGTTTTAATGTTTCGTTCTTGATTAACCTCACGTATTCCTTACGAAGATGTTTGTCCTTGGGTATCCGATAATATGACAGTTTAGATTTTTTTCTGGAGTAATTCGTACACAAAGGAACGCAGCAGTTGTAATGAGATCGCGACACGGGAGCAGAGATCGCCGCCATTTTGAAACTGTTGTCCTTCCATTACGAGCCTGCACTATATTGGGTCCGCGGCAACCAAAAAGGTCACGTGATTTTGAAAAGGGGCTATTGTGAATCTCGACTGATTTGAAAAGCTCGTATACGTTTTGATTTCTCGACTATAGATCGTGCATTCTCAACACATGAATCTGTGTTCTCGTATAGTAAACTACAATTCTCGACTAATGAATTGATATTCTCATAATACGAATTGTGAATCTTGACTGTTGGAAAATCTCGTATACCTTTTGTCCGGAATGGCGTGCCATAGAAGATCATCATGGTTTCCTTCTTGCTACTAACTATAAAGCTACTGCTACTGTATTTATTTATAGGTCCCCAAAAATCATTAGTGGTGATGTCGTAATGATGATGGCATCGGTCACGTGATTTTAAGTACATTGTACATGTTCATATCTCCCTCATTTCTAATACCAGGAGGCTCAAACTTTGACAGACATGGTATTGGGTCCCTTGAATCACTTAGTGGTGATGTCATAACGATGACATTGGTCACATGATTTTAAGTACATGTTCATATGTGACCCTCCATGTGAAAATCCGGCTTAAGTAAATCAGCGAGATGACAGTTTTCCATTTTATTGCCTTTTTGATCGTTGGGAATGCGTTTCATAATATTCCTAATGCATTGGCTATCATTACCAACGAGTTCATAAAACGTTCTGCAACATTTCAATGAATCTGTACTCCATTCCAAATCATTACCAGATTGTTGCCATTCATTCGATAAGCGTTTTAAATCATTTGTCAACCGTTCCAAATCATTTCTAAATCGTTGGCGTTCATTTTGCGTATTTGTACAACATTAAATTTGGCAACGTACACCACTGTTGCTCATTCGGCAATCAATCCAGAATTAAGCATTCATATCACAAAAGGGCAATGTAGAAACTTCTCTGATATTCTTATACAGTCAAGTAGACTGACATGTCGACTTTTCACAGCGTAATTTTGTTTAGGACTATTTGGTAGTAGTAAAGTTATCCTTACTTCAAACAGTGGCATTTTGTTCGTTCTCCCTTGTCTTCGTCTCGTTTATGATTGACATATGGCGTGTAATTAGCATAATTATGTCCTTTCTAATAAATGATTTTTCAAAGCAATTTTATTTCATTCATCTACTTTATCAACAGTGTGGTAAAATTTGCTGGGGGTTAAACGAGCTCTCCTCGAACAAGAAAGTTCTGATGTCTTGTGGAATTCCATTCAGTCACAGAAAATCACTTTGTCAGGTTGTGGAAGATATATAAAGTTTACACATCCGGCGCACCAAATAAGAACAGTCATTATCAACACTCCAGGATAGTAACTCACAGCAAACCTTTCGATTTATATTAGTGGGTGTATTTCTTTGGGAGTAAATTTAAAAAATTCAAATCCCATCTATTCTATTCAGCAGCTCCATTCATAGCCTGAGAAAACAGCCGACTCTTATTGCTCCCCAGAAATTTCCAAAAATTCGTAGAGATTTTACTGTTTCAGTTGCTTTATATTTTGTGCGGCAAGATCTCAATAATCTTGTCATCAGTCCGGAAACACTTTAGTCACGCTTGAATGGGTTGACCAATCAGGAGAAAATTATATCACGGTAATTAGAAAGAAAATCGCAAAGTGCTTCAGTGAAAGCCACTGGTACCAGGGCAGCAAAAGCGTTGATTGTTGTGAGATTATTTCTGGCTATGGCACAATTTACTAGCATTGGCACTACAATTCTGCCACTTCGCACATACATATTTTCTGAGCAGTCAGAATGTTCACGCACTCCAAAGATAATGTTTTTCAAATTACGAACTTCTTGTGGATTGGACTTTAATGGTGATCAATGACCACAAGCGTAACAAGATCTTCTGATAACCCACTGTCAATACAGCTATTACATCACGAACATGCAAACAGACAACAAAGTTAGAATCGTTGTTTCACACCAGCAAGCTTTTCCCATCATAATTACACGTTCTTTATTATGGTGTTCACGCAAGTGCGACTGAAAAGTTTCAAGTCTCATTTGGAAAATTAGTTTGTTAACACTAAAACTACGCCAGCTTATGTTACATGATGTGCAACCTGATCAATGCTACTAAATACTCACTTTAACCTTATGGGGCAAAATACTGGTTTGAAAGCTTTGTATGAGAAAACTCCGCGTTTGAGTGACGATCGGCTCAATCAGTTTTCCAAACGAAACTTGTGTTCTTAAATAAGCATTTATATGAATGCGAAAGCTTTTGAACATTCTGTCAGATCGTTGTGAAAAGTTGATCACAAAAATGTACGATGTCAAACATTACGAATTATAAGTTAACGTTTTATTGGAACGTTATAGAAATTTGACAAAGCATTCTCAGACATTACGAATGCGTTTCAATGTTCTATCAGATCATTGTGAAAAGTTGACAAAGCGTTCTCAAACATTACGAATGCATTTCAATGTTCTATCAGATCGTTGTGAAACGTTGACAATGCATTCCAGAACTTTAGGAAAGCATTTCAACGTTATTTCAGATCATTGTGAAAAGTTGACAACGCGTTGAGAAACATTTCCAATGCATTGCAATGCATTGACAACGCATTCAGGATGCGTTGAAATCGCATGGAGGGCCACATATATCCCTGTTTCTAATGGCAGGCAGTTCAAACTTTGACAGACATGGTATCGGGTCCCCATAAATCACTTAGTGCATGTGTGTGACGTTTTGCTTTGGTGTAGCCTGCAACAGCCCTATTGTTTTTTCCATGCATTCCAGTGTCTGAGGGCTTTTAATTTGCCTGGCTAAAGTGAGCATTCTGATTCATCCTGCAATGTAAATAGTTGGCTGAAAACCACTTACACATACTGCCCAGTTACCCATACTGTGTTATCAGGGTACAGGTGCACAGTTGATGTCATGTTTATCATGAAATCATTTTTTATGTCTTTGGCTAATTATTGTATAAAATATGTGCAGATGTCATTCTGCTATGGGCCTGTCCTCGTTAGATGCACAGATTACATCAAAATGTGATGAGAATAACAGTCACGTCACTCAATGTTCTCTCGTGGCATACTACTTTGTTCTCATCAAATCATGACATCTGTGCATCAATCAGAGGACAGAATGACAACTATTTGTCAAACACTGATCAGGATTGTTTTTGTTACAGACACTGGATAGCAGTGTTTGGAGATGTGGTAAAACGCAGTGTGCAGTCTACTGTTCAGGACCTGAAGAAACAACTCAATCCAGAGAAAGGTAGATAGATTTGCTCAGACTGCATTCACTAAAGTTGTAATCATGTTGATCACAAATGACCCTCAAATCGACATGGCTAATATAACTTCTTAAGTGTAAAATCAATCGGCATCAAAATTTACAACATACGGTAAAAGCTCTCATACCAACAAATGTTTTTGTCCCGATTTTAATGAGTTTGGTGGGAAATCGATATCCCCCCCCCCCCAAAAAAAAAACTACCGGTATTACAGAAACAAGGTCAGGTATTTTTATTGAATGGTGTACACTTGTAAGTGTAACACATACTAACATTATGTTTTACTATTTTTCTCAAAATTTAAACATCCTATAACCCTAGGACTTCATAGAATATAAGTTTGATCTAGGTGCACAGAAAAACGAGTAAAGAACATAATCGAAAATGGTTTTATTTGAAGAAAAAAAAGTGTTCGAAATGAGATTTAATAATCATAGTTAACTGCCAGGAGATTGGCCAGCATATTGTTCTCATAATTGCATGTTTAATGTGTCATCTTGTGTGACGAATTTGCCCCCATGGTGAGTTATTTTGCGATTGCTTTGCAAATAGCTATTGGCCAGCGGACAGTGCCCATTTGGTGCCACGTTCTTCCTTCTTGCAATGATAAAAACTACATACGTTGTAAAGCTATGGGCACAACGTAAGTGCTGTCCTATAGCCCAGGGCTAGTAGTTTGACTTGTTGGGCTAGTGATTCCTGTTCACAGGTTGTACTTCAGGCAACTAAACCCAGGCAATTCGGGCAAGCTGCTTTTTTAAATTTTCATCGCGCCCTGGTTAGAGTGGTGGGAATTTAATAAAATTCAATTATATAACTATTATCCAATAGCCGATAATGCCGTTCAGTGATGTCACTACCAGAAAACCTGGTAGTGATCTTTGATTGCTTCATATTTTATAATTTTGCATAATTATCATAAGTAACTCATCAGAGAAGATGGCAGGATTTTGTTTCTGTTTTGGACTCGCAATGGTTGATCATTGATGAGTTTCAATGGAGTGCTTGTCTTTGGTAAAGACCTTAAATTCATAAGGAAAACAACTGGAAATGGATTGAAAGTGTCCTGCAAAATAACCGGCTGGCTGTTCTGTAAACATGAATGTTTTTTCACGTCGCCAGTCGCGTTCACAGGGTTGTTCATAATCGATTATTCGTTCACACTCAGTGGTAAAACTGTTGCTACTCTCTTCAAGGAACTGTTCTTTCCCGTAAAAGTGTCTTCGAACTTCTTTGTAAATTCTCCAAATATCCTTCGATGCTTTTCTACTTTTCTGCTGCATTATTTACAAATTTACAAAGGTAATCTCTCCCTGTCTCGAACCGAACGGCAGATCGAGAGACTTTACTAGTAAACGGAAGATGAAGGCCTCGGATGTTACTGAACGATTTGTTGCTTCAAAAAGGTTTTCACAGCATACATTTAAGAGGCACTTGAGAAGCAAATGGGATGTAGATAGGTAGGGTCTTAATTTTGACATAATCTCAAATAATTTCTCAAGGCGAGAGCTTAGTTTTTGTGACCCAACAAACTCTTTACAGCTGCTGTGGCAGTTTTATTTGGCAATAATGCATAAATTAAAATTTTAATGTGCTTTGACATCACTGGACGGCATTATCGGCTTTTGGATTCAGACGTCTGTCTCAGGAGGAACGAACCAGAGGAGACGGCTGAAATTCAGGCTAATTAACAACAAAGTTTCTTCTAAAATAAATTTCCGTCTAAATTTTCTCAATTGTCATCTTGAACACCAACTTCATGCCAGAGGCCAAAAAAAAACATTTTTTATTTCTTGCCTTTTCTGTGTCTCTGTTAGCTATTTTCTCCTCACGTTCATTATTATCATTGAACTGAACATGACAAAGCATGTGCACAGCCGCCATGTTGGACGCCGAAGAGCCTGGGAAAGAGGTTTGCAACTGACGCTATGTGGGCCCACGTTCCCAACAATAGTGGTTTCATATTCAAAATGGCATCTGGGAGAACAGAACAAAACATAAACAACAATATAATTTTGTAGCAAAACATCTACTTCTTTCTCTTTTCCAAACATTTACTTGGCCAAAATCACATAAGAAAACTGGTTGCATTGGCGATCGTATTGGTCACAATTTCGTGCCCTCTATTTGATGATTGCTTCTGAAAGAACGTGTTGAGAAAAAGTCAGAACTGAAGTCTGAGATAACTGAAATATCTTTGTTGAATTTTTTTAAATTTTGGAATTTCCACCATTTGGTTGCCAAACATAGCGATTTGAGGATCATTATTTTGTGTCCACCATGGATATACAAATTTAAAATGTTCCTTTGTTTGTCAAGCATTTCAAAGATGTTACACCCCCTGAAAAATACCCAAATAGCTTTTCAAAATTACCCAAAATACCCAAATTAAGAGTTGTGAGACAACTCCAGAAGACTTTGTGACATTCATTTATCATAAAATTATGTCCAAATCTTACTGTTATTATACTTTACACCAGAAAATCCCAAAATTTAAATGTACCAAATAGCTGTATTTAAAAACATTGGACCCTGAGTTATACCAAACTTAATCTTAACTTCAATCTGAGAGAGGCAAGAACTTAAATAGACAAATTGGGTGTGACAGGACTGTGCCTTTTATCCCAAGCTTCCTCTTTCCTGCTAAAAATCTTTTGTTTTATTAAAGGTGTCCCTGGATGTGTTGCTAATGCATTGAAACTGTTGGAAATGGCCCATAAACTGTTTAATGCATTTGCACTGAGGTCAAGGTAGGTGTTGTTCTCTGTTGAATACATTCCTTTACCAGAAAACTATAGTGGGGTAGAATAGACTTATCTTCTACATGTACTGTAAGTAATCCACTCTTAATGTTTTAAGAGATGAGATAATACTTTGACTACACAAAAAAACTAGTCCCTTAAATTCATTGTAGAGAGATTTCAATATTGGAAGAAAGCAAATACAAGTATGTTTCCAAGGCACTGTTTCTAATCCACTCTTTAAAGGGCATGTAAACCACTGTAATGCCACCAATTTGAATGTATTGCAGAATATTATCTTTATATTATCGAATTTCAATGATAATCAGTAAAAATATTTGGTGTACTGATTGCTCACTTCTGGGAATATCTTGGTTCCACTTCTGACGTCACAAGTGATTATAATTTATAGCATCTGGTGGGCATGACAGCGATTCTTCTTCATAGTGAAGACTTCAGGAAAAGGGAATTAGAGTTTGCATACAATGTACAGTGTTGTGCTACATTAAGGAACTTCTGGTTCTGTGTATTCCACTTGTGGCATCACATAACCAAGATGGCCTGTTTTTATATCTCTATATATATCTAATCCGTGCTCATTTTGACACCAAATCTATGTTTTGGTGTTATCAAACAAACAAACTTCATGGATACAATTATGTAAAAAAAAAAAGGACCAATTTAGTGGTTTACATGCCCTTTAAGCCCCATGGGTGATCAGCATCAAATCTCTAAGATATCACAACAAAGTGATGAAGGCAGGTCATGCACATGGGATTTTTTTGTGTGACACCAAAATTATGTATGATTCTCCAATTAATTCCATGTTTGTATGTTGTGCCTTAGCTACAATGGTGCAGTAACAAAATGTGTGGCAGCTATTGTTGTGCTCCAAAAGAAGTGCAAAGTCTGTGAAGAAGAGGCATCTACAGTACAAGCAGTCAAAAATCATTATTTTGCTGTCCCTGCAAGTCTCCCAGCATTACCTTGTCCTACTTCTCGACATTCTGTTGAGACACCAACAAGTTCCTCGGTTCCTATTGATGAGGTGAGATGATAATAACCATTAATATGCATATCAATGAAAAGAATGTTTGTTTATTTCTTGACATTATTGATCTTAGTAACAACAACTTTGTTTGTTGCTTCTATGGCCACATCACATTACTGATTTCATTGAAGTGTAACCCTGGAAGTTTCAAGTCGCATTTCAAAAATTGCATTTAGCCAACGGTCAATCAAATGCGGGTCTGCTTTCAAAGCCAGGCAGTACTCGTTTGATTGAAAGTTCGGCTAAATGCAATGGTAATAAAGTCATTGTACGAAAACATATACCAATACTTGTGACATCACACTTTTATAAGAGCAAAATATTTCTTTTATGAGAAAGTCAAAATAATAGCATCTGTTGAATTTATTGTTCTGTGCAGTTTTCAACTTAAGGCGACTTTAAGAGGAAGTGTTAATTTTATGTGCTTATACCGGTAAATAGCTACCGTTTGAAATTGCTGTTGTATGACAAATTTACAGTTCACGGTTCAATGGAAACTTGATTTTTTAATGTTTTCATAAAATTGGCTTATGCTTGGCATCATGCCTCATGTTTTTCAGTCACATGCTGTGGGTAATAGCGATGCAATGGGGATTTTCCTGACTTTTGATTTTGAAATGGGACAGCGAAGATAATAAATCTTAATAGTTTAAGCAAACAAGGTAAAGGTAATGACATTTGGCACTTTTGTATTGTGTCTGATTTTACAAATTCGATTAAAAACTACTTAAAACTCAGTTTGAATTCTTTGAAACCGAACTTTGAGCGAGGAAAAATCAAAATCTTGAATGTTAACACTTTCGCTGCTATTGTCGAGTAAACTCTACATCCGACATCCGTTTTCATGTTTCCCAGCGCTGTCGAGTAAGCTCAACATCCTGAACAGTCCCAGAAAAAAGTTCGAAATTAGCATATTTTAGGCAACCATGTGATCCATTGTGTGACTAATTAGTATAAATTATGCACAACGAGATTCAGAATTATATTTTGTACATATCTGGAATATTTCATGTCAGTACCTTTAATTGAACTCGAGAAATTAAAGAAATTGTCATGGTGGTCAGAAAAGTGATTTAAGTTCAGAAATATATAGCATTATGGGCAAAATTACCACACAGAATGTAGCAGCGAAAGAGTTAAAACGATAATATTTTCAAGAATTTTAATATGCTGTTTTCAAAGCGTCCATTGAAACTCTTACTTGCTAGGATAACTAAATTACATAATTTCAAGTGTTTTCGAATATTTCATTTTCTATTTCTAACACACTTATGAGTAATTAAAACGCATTAAGCAGTTACTGCATGTATCATTTTGGTATAAATACAGCAATGAAATCATTAACTTGAGAATGCAGAGTTCTAAACCCATCTAGAGTCCATCATCCTATATCTGTAAAAATCCAGTCATAACTGTGACACTTTGTGTAGTAATAAGTACGATACTGCTAGCCATTTCATAAACTGATAAAAGACTTGAGTGTGTAAGTTCAAACAAATTCAAAACTATTTGATTCATTTTTTTAAAAGATCTCCACCACATGAAAGACAACATTGAAATTAGTAGGTTTACCGAGTTTGAAGATTTTTGAGTAAATAAGTACTGAATATCAAGCTTTTGAAAATCATGAAAAGACGAGAGTTCGATATGGATTGGGGAGATGGCCGTCCCCTCAACCATACTGTGCTCTGTTATGTCTGTGATTTTTGGAAGTTTTGCCAGCCGTTAATATTGATCCAAACGTCCCCAAACTCGGTCAACACACTAATTTTGATGTCATCACACATGGTGGTATACATTAGGATTGTTCTCCATGTGGGATACATTGGATTTTGATGACTGCCAGGTGACCATGGATCAACCATTGAGAGTATCTAGAAGACTTATGGCTATGTTATAACAACACTACTTCTTTCCTTTTTACAGACAACTCCCCCTAGTTCAGATGAGACAACGAGTTTGACATCTGGTAGTATTCAAGGTGAAATCATCACAGATACAGCCCCACAGCCACATGAGCAAGTCCTATCTACTTTTGATATCATTTGGAATGCTGTGACACAGTTCAGGTCGGTGCCATTCCTAATACCCTCAGCCTCATTCCCATAGTGTAGCTATAGATTATGGTGTCACAATCTCTGTTATTATTATCTCTTGAACTGCACAGCATTATGGGTGATATGGTGCAGTGTCAATTGTTAATATGGGCATGTTGCTGCCATGACGTTGAAATGATTTCCCATTTTGTCTTTCTGATCCAATCAAATTATGGTACAGTACAGTAAGTTGTAGTAAGGTAACTGACATGCCATATTTTTGTCGCACTCATACAAAATCCACTCGATTTTCACTCTCGCATTTACAGCTCGTTAACGTGGTGCTGGTATTAGAAGACAGTTAATTGGGCTCTGAGTAATATGTATTTACAGCACAATGCACACATGTATGACCACTTTTAGTGTCTTTGTATACTTTCGTGAATGTGCCACGTGCTGGATTATCCAATCACATACAAGCGGCCCATCATTTGTGGTTTCGTTTATTTATTTGATGAGCTGCTTTTGTAATGTGAATGGATAATCTTTCTGGCACATGCGTGGCACGATGCAAATACATTAAAAGTGGTCAGTTTTTCACTCATACATTTCTGCATCGCTCTGTTCAGGATTTTTCCTTCTCGTAAGACACAGTGGATCTGGGAAGATCCTATCAATGTTTTGATTATTTGGTTACAAACTTGTGTTTTGTCAGTAATTGCATTCAGGGGCCAATTCAATAAAACCTTTACATAATATGTAGTTTACAAGTCATTGTCATTGATGATATCTTGCCCTTGCTCCAGAGGTTTTTTTTCTCTGGGTTCTCTCACAGGTTTTCCTCCCTCTGCAAAAACCAACACACTAAATTATAATTCGATCTGTCCCTGACTTTGATCAGCCTCTATGGTTGTTTTAAGTCCAGACTTAAAATGCAGAGTGTAAAATAATGCTGAAAAACATTCGCCATACTTGTGAAATACACATGTAAACGTTTTATTGTGTTAACCCCAGGAGTTATCGTAATTACTATCATTGTTGTCTGAGTGATAATTTAGTCGTAAAAGGTAAAGGTAGTTATTGTTGGGTTGAGGATTATTATAATGTCCTCTAGCTAGTACTAGCTAATTACCGAGATTAATCAATTGTGAGACATATGATTTAACGTCTTGTCCATGGATGTGTACCAGGTTACAATCCCCTTCATAACATGTCTTCATTGATGTACAGTGCCCAGATATTCAATGCCTTGTCCTACCCTCATCCAATCCCCTTGAGTGTGATAGAGAATCTTCCCAAGCCAACCAAGGCAGAAGCTGTGAATTTCCTGGGTCGTCTGTGTCCTTGTTTGGGTTCACTTGTAGCCGCACTACAGTGGTAGGTCCTTAAAGGGCAACTGAACCCAGAATCAACCCAATACCTATACAAAGATGTATTCGAATAAATCAGTTCTATTTTTTATTTCTCTGTGTTGCATCTCGGATAAAAGAAAATCTGAAAACCTTCCTCACAACCTCTGCTATGTAAAGATGGCTCAAGTCCTTTGTGACATCAGTTACAGGGAATAAATTAGATAGTTTCTCCTTAGGAAAATTTGCACTGAATTGAGCCACAGCACAAGCTAGATTCATCAGCAGATATTCAGTTATTTTTGCGAACTTGAAAACAATGTTCTCTTCATACAAGTGCAACAGAGCAGTAAAATAGCGGAACTTATTTCTTTCAATACATCTTGGTATATTCATTGAGTAGCTTTAGGATCCTGTTGCCCTTTAATAGAAATAGTAAGATACAAACAATGGCAAAGGTCAAGCAACCTTAGTTAATGTCTTGAAAGACTGATGAACTCGAGGTCGATGAGTACTCATTATTTAAAGTGTCTATGAACCCTTTTGTCTGAAAATTGAAAGTCTGGTAATAAGATATCACGGCAACAAAAGTGTGTCTGGGTTTGTCAATATTCCAAATACTTGCATGAAAGGTTGTAAAACGATAAATAATGTAAATTTTACAATTTCCGGACTCCTTTTTGTTACCAGGATATTAATCTACTAGAATGCCAATTTTTAGACGATTCTGATAAATTTGTGTTCGCTTTTAGCTTTTTAAAGTTCTTTCTGTAGCTCAAAACAGTTTGCAGAGAAGAAGCCGATTGAAAGAAAATGCCCCCATATGTCTAGCCCCACCTCCTCAACACTTTCTCCAGTAGCTGGCCAATCAAATCAGATTCGAATTGATGTCATGCCATTTTCTTTCACTGTGCCTGCAAATTGGAAGTGTTGTGTTGCATTCTGATTTGGATCGGCCTGGAGAATTGAAAAGTACATGTATATCAAAATCAGGAATAGTCATTCAAAAGTCTAACCGTTAACAAAATTCCGAGCAAAGTAAAAGTAAAGCCAGATGTACGTTTTATCGGAACTGTTGACAGCTTTCTACTTTCTTTCACCTCTAGGATCAATTGCCAAGTTGGCGGAAATCTGAAAGTCTGAAAGGGTTTTGATTTCAATGTCGCCGTTTCCTCAGATATTTTCAAATGATATTCTCGAATGATGAAGTAAGGTGTGCTAGTTTTGCAGACATTTGTTACGGCTGAGTAATTCTACACTTAGCAAAACTGGGAGATCAAATACTACATGGCTTCTTAAGGCCTACAGTAACCTTAATTCCTGCTTCACACAAGAGCTATTTTTAGTCTCTCACCATGTGTGCCAAAGAGAGCTAACAGCTTAGCTTGGCATAATCTATTGAAAACGCACAGCGCTCTCACATGATTTCAAAATGGTGACATCCAGCAAAGTAATAAATAGTCACATAGGTACTAAGCTAAGGGGATAACTTTGTGAAATTCACTGTGTGCAGGGAAACAGCACTTGAGCTAACAGCTTAGCAAATGACCTCTTGTGCCTATTGGCTAAGCTGATAGCTCTCGTGCTCGGTGGACTGAAGGTTCTTATTATTAGGTTTAACCATTTGCAGTTTAAGAATTATATTGTTTGACAAAGACAGCACCCTCTCTCCAGGCAGAGTTTCAACCCTCAACCTTCAGTCTTTAAGGCTGGTATAATATCATTCAGTAAATGGAAGAACAATAAGTAAATATTATGTCAATTATCTAAAACTAAGGTAAGGTAATAGCGATGTTCACTGCCACATCATCCATTGTCATTAATGTGCCAACCAGAGATCCATTGGTTCCTGACACAAAACAGCCTTTTGAAATCATGGTTGGCACATTAGCATAACAATTGACGTAATGTTTATCAACACAAAACATTGCTGTAGTCCAGTTTTGCATTCAAGAATTACCACTGGTTGCAATGACTACAGATTCATTTACTCAACATTAGTTTCATTCTGATGTTAAATATTCATAAATACCAGCGGCAAGATGGGTTATTTACAACTCTATGTATTGTTGTTATAGTTTGAACTTCTTTACCTTCTCGCTGGTATTTGTGAGTATTTTGCTTCAAAATGAAACAACGTTGAGTAAATACATCTGTAGTCATCACATCCAGCAGTAATTCTTGAATACGAAACTGGTCCATATAAGAGGGAGGGGGTGGGTTAGATTGAACCCCCCTATTACCCCCTGGATTAGGTTAATCGGGCTTTGATTAACTGGCCCCAGGAGATAAAAAAACTAGCTTCCTTTCTCTGCCTTGACAGTGTCCTCAGAGTACCAGTAGAGCAGCTATCAGAGGAACCTCTGTCATTTGCCAATCTATTGGACACTGTTGGCAGATTCCTTCAGGAGGTAAGTAGGTTAAAGCTTTAGGGCAGGCCAGAGGTTTTGGGTATACTCGTGTCCAAGGGTTTTTAATTAAAACTGTGTATACAGTATTTTTTAGCATCAAATATGGGTTGGGTGGACAGTGCTCGACCTTAGCGGTAGTCCACTAGTCCTGGACTAGTAAGAAATGCTTCTGGACTAGTAAAAAAATAGAGCCACTAGTCACAGGACTAGTAACTATTCTATAATTTGTAATTATAGAATAGTAATTATAAAAGATAAAATCAAAAATATATTGACCTGTGATTGTTGTTTGAACGCGTTTGAAACGTTCCGAAAACAATTGCGAAAAGGCCGAGACGACTGAACAAGGCTGAGGCGAGGACTGGGCACTGGTCAGCCCCAGGAGCTCCCGTCAGAAGGCCGCTATCGCAGCCATCTTCGTTTTGACTTGTTCACTCGTGCGTGTATCATGAAAGGCTTAGAGATCAGCGAATATTGGCATGCCGGAGTTGGGACTACCAGGAATTTTCTCTGGACTAATAAATTTTCAGCTCTACTAGTCCCAGGACCAGTGATTAAAAAGTTAAGGTCGAGCACTGGGTGGAACTTCTCGAAACGAGTGGCAGTATTGGCCTACCGAACAATAGAAAATACCCTAACCTTTAGAAAGTGCAGTACAAAAACAGTAGAAGTATAGTATTATGGTATACAGGTCTCAAGAGGTTCCGTGCTACTCTCAAATATGTGTATTTGGTATGTGGAGTCTTCTGAAGCTGTGAGAACTCATTTTTTGAAATTGTTGTGTATTTTGGTATACCCACTACTCCCTGGCCGAGCCTTATCAAAATTCGCAAAATTGTATTGATAATACAGCTGAAGGAAGCCATCGTGATCAGCGAAGCGTGAATGGGTTAGCTATTTGCACAAGGAAACAAAGACCATTGGAATTATTTGGTATTGTTGCTCCGTGATTTCCAGACAATCGGTGTACTTCTATGAAGTTAAGTCCAACATACATGAGACAACAAATATCGTGAGATTAATTATTAAATGCAACTATTACATTGTAAAGTATTTTACAAAGAAGAAAGCTTGTTTAGTTGGAAGTTAAATTTAAATGTGAAATTTCGTTTTATCAGTTAAAAGTCTCATTACAATTTTCAACAACAAATACAATTTTTAAATCCTTTGAAACAAAGGCTTAAATTAATCACAATTTTAGGATTCGAACTGTTTTAACACAAAGTCAGACAGTCCAAAAAGTCGCAACCTATCGCAGAAGGGATGGGATGGACTATTAGATGATAGGGGGTTGTGCAAATTCCCCAAAAATATTGATCAAGCAAAATTCCTAGACAGACCACTGGTCTACTTTTATTTAACAAATAGAGGAAGGTTCTTTGTGTTCTGTTATTAGGAGCCCATGACCAGGAGTGTCCATCCTGCACACTAGGCCTGTCACAGCATTTTCACAAGTTAGGTTATTTGTAGAACGGTTTCCCGCTATTCTTGGATTGCAATCATTACAAACGGAATAAAATAACAAAAGCGTAGTGCCATGTGGGTTGGTGTAACAAAAGTAGCTAACGAGGGATCCTTTGTTCTGCCACTGGTGCAACCCACAATTTGCGAGAAACATAATCCAAAAATAGCCCAACTTGTGAAAATGCCATGACACTTACGTATGTAAAAAAATCCAAGTGTGTAGAGCTTTGAAGGTGAGGGAAACATGTTGATAATGTGTTTATCCTGGGGCATTTTTATTAGGATCCTCTCGTAATTTATGTTGTAAAAAACTGAACAAGTAGTTGATAGTTCGCCATTTAGTACGCCATTTAGTACGCCATTTTTCCTTCATGGAAAACGGCGATTCAAGCGTTTCGAATAGCTAGCAGCCCCACTGAACAATGGTGGCATAATGAGCAGTCCCACAGAACAATGGGGGCGTAACAAAATCACAGATGTACACAGTAAAAGAGGCGCCCGAAGGATGACTTGTTGAGAATGCCCCTTAATCTTAACATTAATCTGTCTCTTGATCTCTTATGACTCTTGACTAACCTGACAGATGTACACAGACAGATGTAGACAAACTGCAACATTATGGTATTAGAGGGCTTGCATTCAATTGGATTCATGACTATTTGTATAACCGTAAACAATTTGTTGAATTTAAAGGCGAGTGTTCTGAATATCGAACAGTAAGTTGTGGTGTTCCACAAGGATCAATTCTTGGGCCCCTTCTTTTTATTTTATATATAAACGACATTCATCATTCCTCCACTTTGTTAAAATTTATTTTATTTGCAGATGATACTAATGTGTTCCTCTCAGATAAAAATGTTAATAAGCTTTACTATACGCTTAACAGTGAACTAGAAAAGGTATCTAACTGGCTTAACACAAATAAACTCTCAGTAAACATCAAAAAAACAAACTACATCATTTTTAGACCAAGACAAAAGAAAGTATTGCTTAACAATCTTGTTGTCAAGGTTAATGGTGGACCTATTGAACTTAAACACTCTACTAAGTTTCTTGGAGTTTTTGTTGATGAGAATCTGAACTGGAAGCAGCACATTGCAACTATAACTAGTAAAATTTCAAAATCCATTGGCATAATCTCTAAATCGAAATTTTTTCTATCCAAAGCATCACTGCACAAACTTTATTTTGCTCTTATTTACCCATACCTATACTATGGCAATTTAATTTGGGGTGGCACTTATACCTCAACTTTAAAAAAAATTGTTACGCTACAGAAAAGAGCTATTAGAATCATCACCAAATCAGATTATGATGCACATACGGCTCCCTTATTTAAGGACCATAATCTTTTAAATTTATTTAATATACATAAACATCAGGTGGGTCTCTTTATGTTTTCCTATGATAAGAAAATCCTTCCAGAAATTTTCAAAGATTTCTTTTCTACTAATCTCAGTATTCACTCGTATAATACCAGGATAGCTAATGATTATAGACCAACATTCTCAAGAACAAATATAAGAAAATTTTCAATAGCCTATGAAGGACCAAAAGTTTGGAATTCTATCCCTGACGAGATGAAAAATAGAACTTCTCTCACCAGCTTCAAATATAATCTGAAATCCTATTTAATTAACCAGTCATCTCCTTAATTAACTGATCTAATATTGTCTGCTCTTCTTCGCTCCCTTCTCGCAAAAACCTTTTCTTTCGAATCATCTTTCTCTTATCATAATATTAATATTCAGTATAATATTGTTAGATTATTAGCTCACGCTTAAAAAAAGGCAACCTAAAGTAATAAGTCTTTGGCTTCCATTTAGGTTGTCTTCCACTGTAATTTATTATATATATTTGTTTTGGTATTTTTATGCGTGTACATGGTGGTTTGTGTGTAATAAAGATGATGATGATAAAGATGATGATGACAATCCTTCATGTTCTCCTTCATTTAAACAGATTCTCAGCCTTGAAAGCAAAGTTTCTGCACAGGCTCTCTGTCAATTCTGCCAGGACCCAAACACTCGGTATGTCCATCTGAGCACATCATTGTTGCAGTTGTTTTGTTGCTTGATTTTTCCTCAATGTGAATGCAAATCTCAAAGCAGGTGCATGACTCGAAACCAGGCAAAAAAATTTTGGGGGGGTGGGGGTGGCTACTTCTATTGATTCTAATTTATGGGTTTTATTTGGCACTTTAGAAAGTGGAAATACAAAGCCTAGCTTCCTGGGATTATTCATTTCAGTTGGCACTATATTTTGGCCAAACCACAGTTGTCAGGAATGCTTCTTTTGTGTAAGCTTAATTGTAGGTAAAGGAAAACCTCAAGGATTTAGACTTATAAAAATGCACATTCAGCTGTCCTAAAGTAATGATTCTACGGGGAGCCGGGGTGATGCAAGTGGTAAGCTCTTAGCCTCTTACCACTGCAGCCTGGTCATGACTTTGATCAGGGCCGTTAAAATTCAGTTTTTTTTTATTTGTCTAAGAACTATAGCAAAAGATGATAGACTGCAGCAATATTCCTTAAATGTTGTCCTAGATGTCCACAGTTACAAGCAGAAAATAAATGCAACTGTATGCTGTTGACCATGCATTTGTTCTGTGAAAACCTAAATAAATCACTATCTAGCCAACGGGAAAGGAGGAAGACAAAAGATATCTTGAAATCACAAATTTGAAAACTTTCCCCACATACAATTGAAGGGTTGAGTATGAAAACGACCTATGTGACTTTTTAGTGATTTTTTTCAAATCGTCAAATTCGCCAGAAAACTTCTGTACAACCAGTTTAACAACTGTTTATTACTGTTTTGGCATTTATATCGCGATTACACCGGTAAAAACCTAATATTCTTCACATAGAAATGACTATAAAATTATGCATATCTAGTACTAGTTTGTGTGCGGTTGAGCGCTTCTACTAATATGATTATCACAGCTGTGAACAATCTTTTGCTTTTCTGTGGAATAGTTTTTAAACATGAAATCTGCCTACTTCAAAGTGACAAAGTCCAACCATAAACTAAATCTCTACAGCACAGACGCATTACGGAACAAGATCGGGTTAAGTCTTCGATCAAGAGAAAGTGAAAATCCCAATAAACAGGAGAATAACAGTGTAACTGCTCAACCGAATACGAACCAGTACTAGATATGCATAATTTTAGAGTCCCATGGGGAGACGAAAGCATCGTTGTCAAGCAAACATTGACTGCTTCTATGTGAAGAATTTTAGGATTTTACCGGTGTAATCGCGATATAAATGCCAAAACAGTAATAAATAGTTGTTAAACTGGTTGTATAGAAGTTTTCAGGCGAATTTGACGATTTGAAAAAAAAATAACTAAAAAATCACAAAGGTCGTTTCCATACTCAACCCTTCAATTTTCTTTGATGAAACCATACTTTGATCAAAACTAAATTAAAACTTAAAAAGTACACTAATGAAAGTGTACTACTTTGTTGGTTGTCCATTGAATTTATGTAAGGGTTATGGGCCTAGAGGGGGGGGGGGGGGGGTATGGGAATTATTGGCCGAGGGTTATGCACGAGGGCTCACCCCCGAGCGGAAGGCAGATGAAATGCTAAGTAAAGTGTTAAGTGCATGACATCACTTCTGCTGAATAATGAAAACGGCTTCCAGTAATGGAGACAGGATTTTACTGGACTAAACTATCCTAAAATTTTGTGATTAACTTGCCCATTTGGGAATATTTTTTTACTATTTCGGATATTTCTAACACTGATTGACCTATTGACACTGAAAAAGTGGCAAATCGAAATGGTAAATTTTCGTCGTAGTGGCACTTTAAGCCCTGGGCAAGTGAGAAAGTGAGAGCGAAGTGGAAAAAATGGAAATTTATCGCATGTTGGCAAACAGCAAAACATGTTAGGAAACACTGAAATTCACAATGTTACCTCGTTTACCCAGGCTTAATTCAAAAGTGCAGTATTGAAAATCAGTTGCCGTAAACTACTACCTCGGTTTATTTATAGGAAACCTCGGCGGAAAGCAATATTTGCTCTCACATGTTCGTTATAGATGCCCAAGGCCCGATTCAAACATCGAACTTTTCATGCGCCGAACCTAATTAGACTTGCTGTGTACTTCAATGCACAAACATTCAACATTTTCTGTTGTCAAACTAAGATTATCACGTGAATGGGAATTCTATGTCAACTCTAATATAGAATCCCACTACACCAGCATTGTGAAGGGACGGTTGGGAAAGAAACTGATACCCAGGGATTATTGATTAGTGGATCCTTACTAACAGATATATTTGTTTCAGCCAGGCCTACAATACTAAAATTATGTTGAAGGTCGGCCAAGAGTGTTGTCATATTTTCGTAATTTGCAGAAAGACTTCTGATATTACAGTGAAAAATTGAAAAGGGATTGTTCGAAACTGCATCCCTGATTGTCTTAACACTGTAAAATTCATGTGGTGTAAAATAATCGAAATTTATGCCAGATAATATATTATTATCAATATGAAGCCTGGCAAGGTTAGGTACATTCCTAAAAGTAGAAGTTAGTTCAAACCGAGGCAAATCTTCAAGATAATCGCTGAGATTTTTCCCCGAGCGGCAACAACTACTGTTAGTATTACTGAAAAACTCAGTTAATTCGTGACTTCCAAGACTACGAAAGGGAAGAATGTCCCACAAATAATCACGACAATCACAATTTCTCCACCAACCAATCAGAAAGTACTGTGCACGTGAACATGGCAAACTTTGTGGAGTGGGGGGACTGGACACAGATAGATTTTTCGCAAAACTTTTCATACGGAGAGTTTGAAATGCGAGAAAAGTTGGGCCATTCGTAGCTATTATTTTGCTAGAACCAAAAGTTTCTTCGTCTGAAATGCCAAGATGTTGAGTTTTTCTAGGGCTGACAAAAGTTTTACGGTCTTTGAAGGGAAATTTCATACATTTTACGAAATGGCATCGACATATTTAATGTAAGTAAACTTTACCAGCTTTTAGTTGTAGTAGTGTTTATTCGTTCCTTTTAAAAGTAATGGCTTAAAATATATGGTAAATGGCCCGATTTCTCAGTTCGGATCATGTCCAGTTTACGACTATATTGACATTGGATCTGAAGTCAGCTTCAGTACATCCTCTCGGTATTACAGCGTCAGGAGTACTTTCAAATATCGATGATATTCGTGGCAACCCCATAATCGAATAAAAACCCGATGACTTTATTTCACATTTAGAACGATACATCCCTAAATATTCACAAGGGATATAGCTATTAGCTAAAGGAAAAGTTACATGTACATGCATGCTACCATAGCACCTGTGCTTGGACAGTGAAATAATATCAGTCAGTCCATGAATCCTACTGAAATTCGAAGAGCATTGAGTTCTAAAAATGTTAAAGTATGGGTGGGTAAATCCTGCTAAAAAGAATTGTTATCTATAAAAATACAAAAAACATCTCAATTAATATTGTAATACTTTTGAGCAAGTTAAGTTCAGAGACAGTGTTATGTGAAGTTGATGTATTATAATTACTGGGAGCAGTTGTAATACATTAGGCCTTTTGCAGGAAACAGTCGTGTGCTGGTATAATACATTGTTAACGAATTAATTGAACTTGTGATCTCCATGGCAGGAAAGACATTGCCCATGGATGCTGGATGGCAAGCTATCTTTAAAAACGCTGTTTTAAAAAGATCGACAATCGATTGCAGGTGGAAAATAGCATTTACAAACATACAAGTGCCTTTCGTATTGATAAACATTGCAACTGTTATGCTAATTTACCAACCATGATTTGTAAAGCCTGCTTTGTGTTAGGAACCAGTGGATCTCTGGTTGGCACATTAATGACAATAGATGACGACACAAAAAACATCGCTATACGAATTAAGATTTGTTTGCCATCTAGTACAACCATGTGATTGCATTCCTGCAGGTCCATTCTATTATATATAAATGATCATGAGCATTAGTGAATCAGTAGACCCAGTCAGCTTGCTGTTTGTTGGCCCATTTCAGAATACCAAACGTTTCCGTTAAGTAATGTTTTTTTTTGTATCCCAAGAGGAAATGTATCAGTTTCTATAATTAGAAAACAAAGCACTGAATCCTCTGGAAAACTATCACGTGGTCTGAAGTGGGGCAAAAAAAACCCAGGCAAGCTGACTAGTCTATTATCCGATTCCCCTAGCATAAATCATGTAGACACAAAAATATGCTAGAACTTCGCGTATTCACGTATTCCTAGGTGGCCCGAGTTATGGCCACTCAGGGCCACTTGTTAAAATATTATTAGTCAGATAGCTGTAAAACTGATCATAAATGATTCTCTCAAAGACTTGCAACAGCCAGAATAATAGAAATCGGTCGATAATTGTTCAAGTCGGAACACTCCCTGTTTGAACAGTGGGATAACTTTTGAGCATTTCCACTGGTAAACGAAAATACCAGAAACAATTAAGTCTGCACATTCACGGAGAAGCCTTTCTGAAATCTTATGGAGACCTGTTGATTTGGATTTACATAGTTTTTATGATAAAGAAAATACTGGGTTACCTGTTGGTTTTAGTTCAAATCTATTATTAGTCCCAATAAGATAATCCAAGTGTGTTGGGCTGTTTTCGTCGTATGCCTAATTATCTTTTGTTTCAATTGCGTTCGGCGCATGAAAAGTTCGACGTTTGATCAGACCTTAAATCTATTGCTGTGTTATGGGCCTATTTTTCTGTCCATAAAACTCATTTGAATTTCCCACGAGCTCCTAAGGAGAGGAATCACTCACTTAATTAATTCATGAAATGATAATATAAACTAACTAAAATCCTACCCAGAAAAATTAAAAAAACCCTAACCGGTCAGTAAACAAGATCTTATCCACCTAGAGCTAGGGTTCTCAAGAAAAACTTCTCAAGAAAATGGTGAGGAAAAAAAAAGGAGATTTTCTGGAACTCGAACCCCGCTCCCACCTACTTGCAAAGCAAACGTCGCAACCACTACACTAAACAACCATCGTCGCCCAATTGCTGTCAAATTTGTACATTTTAAAACCACTGCTAAATTATGTTAGTTTATATGGTCATTTCATGAATTAATTAAGTGAGCGATTCCTCTCCTAGGAACTCTGAAATTTCTCGGGTGTCGCCATCTTGGATGTTATGACGTCATAGTGTTGCCCTATTGTAAGAAACAATATATATTTTGTTGTGTAACAATAGGAGCAACTGTGTGACGTCATAAGAACCAAGATCGCAGCAACCGGGAAATTCAATTGAGTTTTATGAACAGGAATATCGGTCCATAAATGACGTCTAGTGTACAATTTACAAGAAACAAACACAGCAATAGATATAGGCATCCAGAACAAACATTAGATAGCAAACATTGTTCCCTTTGATGTTTGCATTGCTTGTGAAAACCAAGCCTTGGCATGGGTGCAGCGCAATCTTCACTAACATGTAGTTAAACGCGTTTTAAATCCAATGAAGCAGAACAAATAGGACCACATGCCTAAAGCGTGGTTCACACTAGTGACATAAGCACAAACAACATATGCAGACACAGTAATGCATATTCAAACAACATATGCAGACACAGTAATGCATATCGACTATTAGCGGCGTTTTCAGACGAGAGGACTTGTTGCAGTGAGGGACATTGTGATTTTATCAGACGCTATCTTGAAATAGAGTTCGTAAGAGCTTGTGGGGAAGTGAAATGACGCTTTGCGATTGGTTTATTTTAATAGTCCTTTTGCATCAATTGATCACGTGACGATTTTCCCATTGCAACGCCTGTGTGGAGGGAAAAGCCATTCTAACATTCCTTGACAGAGAGAGCGTGAGAGCGTGAGAGACGCGAGCGTGAAACCTCAATACTAGAAGTTCTGCCGGTTCCTTTGTTATTCGTTTTCAGCCCAAATTTATCAGAACTATTTAGCTTTAAATCTTATAGTTCAGTGTTAGAGGATTCTAAGAGCCGTAAGACGAGCAGAAAAAGTTTTCTGAAGCCAAAACCGAACCGGACTCTGCGAGTTACTCGCAACATGATGGCGGCCTCAACAGACAACCGGTTAAGAAGCTGACTTTGGGAATGTACTTTTCTTTCACGCTTTAAATCGTCTTTATGTTCTTGAAAAATTATGTGATGACAGGAGATGTATCTATCACTCTAGCTACCATAGCCGAGGAGACGCTAGGAGACGCTGGTGTTGTATGAACTGGAACGCGTTACAGGCTACAGGGATAACGAATAACAACTTGATATAGGTTGTAGCTGGTTTTCCTATGTGACAGGTTCTCTTTTTTTCCCAGATCACCAGCAGCACTAGAGTCTAATCTTGAAATAGAGCCCCTCGAATTTTAGTGATCCACTGAGACCTTAATCCCATGTATTTACTGGGGATTTTTTTGCGATGAAAGGAAAGTCCATCGTTGTAGCGTGAATCACCACTGCATTTTGTGTCACACAACAGTGGTAGCGCGTTCCAGTTCATACAACACCAGCGTCTCCTCGGCTATGTTAGAGTAATAGATAGATCTCCTGTCATCACATCAACTTTCTAGAACATAAAGACGATTTAAAGGGTGGAAGAAAAATACATTCCCGAAGTCAGCTTCTTACCTGTTGTCTGTTGAGGCCGCCATCATGTTGCGAGTAACTCGCAGAGTCCAGTTCGGTTTTGGCTTCATAAAGCTATTTCTGCTCGCCTTACGGCTCTTAAAATCCTCTAACACAGAACTATAAGATTTAAAGCTAAATAGTTATGATAAATTTGGGCTGAAAACGAATAACAAAGGAACCGGCAGAACTTCAAGTATCGAGGTTTCACGCTCGCGTCTCTCACGCTCTCTCTGTTGTCAAGGAATGGCTTGCCCTCCACACAGGAGTTGCTATGGGGAAATCGTCACGTGATCAATTGATGCAAAAGGCCTATTTTGTCCTAGTCATATCACAGTTCACGAGGGGACAATCAAAATTTGTCCCCAGTACTTGTTCCTTCAATTCAAACAAGATATTTCATGAAAATTGGGTCGTTCAGACGAGGGGATTTGTCCCTGGGACATGTCCCTAGGACTTGTCCCTTCATGTATACCGACCTTGATGGCTATAACTTTGTATATTGACCTTGATTTCAGGCCTGCGTTAATCCAGGGTCTCTCTCAGCTCGACAGAGCTCTAGCGATGTTACAACATTGTTCCTCGTGCGTAGCTTCATCATGAGCCATTACCTTACTGAAACAGCAGCCAAACAAGCCTCACCTAAAATACCTGTTTACAAGCTGCCTGCCTGTCTCCGTGTTGGTTTCCTTTGGCATTTTCATTACGTCCCGTTGATCTCGATCAACCTGTCGTTGTATGTATGTTTTTACGGTACGAGTGGATATTGCGATTGGTGATGGTGAACTGTTTGCCTTCCACATGTGGGACTCTGGTTGGTTCGTTTATCCAACTGGCGATTGATAAGAAGGTTCTAATGTTCACCCTGGACTTTGTTAAAATATTTAAAAGAAGGCGTTTCGAGGGCAAGCTGACGAACAATGTATTCTATTGTAAACTTGCCAATGGCTCAACAAGGAGGAACTGCTGGTGTCATGTTATTACAGCCTTTTACTGATAATACTGATGGATAAAGTTGTTATTGGAAGGTGAAATTGCCCTTTTGTTTACCCAGCCACATGGATCCATAAAGGGAACCCTGGCTGTTGGATCAGGTTGCCATTGAATTGTTGGCAATATGGCCTAAGTATGAAAAAATCGCAGCAACCGGGAAATTCAAATTAGTTTTCTGAACAGGAATATCGGTCCATAGATGACGTCTAGTGTACAATTTACAAGAAACAAACACAGCAATAGATATAAACATCCAGAACAAACATTTGAGAGCAAATGAAAAAATCGGAAATATAGTTTAGTTTCTGAAAAGATTGGACATGAGTATGAGCCATTTTGGGTGCGGGCACCACCATGTTGGATCTGATGACGTTTCACCGCGGTCCCTATTGTAAATAATAAACCAATAGCTTTTGTTGTGTAACAATAGGGACCGCCAGAAAACGTCATCAGATCCAAGATGGCGACGCCTACGAAATTTGAAGCCCAAATTGGTTTATACTTGTATGCTTTTCTTAAAATGCGTTTTCCAATTATTTCAACATAATTTAATTTTCAACCAACAATTGAACGGCAACTTGTTCCAACAGCCATCGTTTAAAGCTCCGGTGTAAAAGGGCCATGTCCCTTTTATAGTTCAGATACGCTTCTCCTAGGATTGAACATTGGTGCCTTCCACGTATAGGTATATCGATCATGACAAAATCTGTCCTAATGATGCAGCCATACCAAGAATTCTCCCCGTTCACGTGACGTCGTCGTCGCCATTTGGTTTATGTTTAGATCGACCAACATGGCTGCCACGTCTTGGTTACTTGAATCTGGGGATTGATTGAAAGCCAGGAATAGTTTACGTGGCGTACATTTTGATTAACGCAGGTCAACCAACCAAAAAGAGACAAGCGAACTAGAATGTTTACCTTGGATTGTCAGTACAGCACGGTCCAACCTCTGTTCCTATTAGCGACATCAGGATTATAAGCGTAACTGTTCTACATGAAAAAGCTGCAAGTAATGCACATTACAATGTAAACGGCATACAGTATTTATTTATGATTTTACTACATTAACTACTTTTAGACACTAATAGACCCATTCAGCTTGCCTCTCGCCCCTTGCCCCATCCCAGATCACGTGACAGCTCTCCAGTGGATTAAGTTCTTTGTTTTCGAATTCTATTAATTTATGAATTTTTTTTCTGGGATAACGAAAAACGACGTCACTCGTTGGTAAAGTCAGCCGGTGATCTGAAATGGGGCAACAAAGAGGCAAGCTAAATCTGTCTACACTGTTGGCATTCCATTTTGACCATCAGATACTCTATGAGATTTCGCTTCACGGTCAAGTCTAAGTAAAACCATCTTTAATTACGATACTGAATTTGCTAGTGGGACCAAGCTTTAACGTTTCCATTGCTAAAATTGCTGTGAAAATATTGTGCGTTTTGTTCATTGAGCCGTTAACCTGTATAAACGTTATTGTAAATTCTTTATCTTGATAGAGATTATTTTTTCTATAGAAATATAAAATATTATAGTGCAGTAACATCAACTTGGATTGGTTATTTTAATTGTAATAATACTTACAAAAATGTTCAATTCTGATTGGCTTAGCAGAGACTTGTAAATCACTCATTTCTGTAGCTAATTCAATGGGAAAACTTTTGTTAGAAGTTTCAAACTATACACTTAAGAAATAGAAAACATTCGATATGTTTCTATTTAACTCAAAAGCTGGTTCTCCGTGTTCTATAACACATTAATATTCAAATTTCGAACATTGTACAAAATCCAAGGACGTGATTGGCTAATGAGCGTGCATTATAGGAGAACAACGCATTCGCCCCAGATCCTCTCTTACCTACGGGAAGGGAGACCTGATACATGTGTGCCAGCCCTTCGCTTAGTTACGTGTTTGTGACGGCTTGGAAAGCCTCATTCCAATCGCATATTTAACAGCGAAAATGTAGATAATTACTAGAAACGTGACAAGATTATATATGTAGTAGATAAAATATGAGCGGGAGATCTGCCCATTGTAAAGCCCATACAGATCGGACGCGAATATGTTATCTTACTTGTAAAATGAATAGATAACTAAAAGCTATTGATATGCACGACATAAAATTTTAACCTTTGATTTCTCCTACCTTGCTATCGATGTGGGATGAATTAGTTTCTCACAAAAATATATCCCACATCGAAGAGACAATGTGTATGCAATAAGAGAGCAGAGCGTAGCGTGCAGAAAAACGGGTCCTACATGGAATAGATGATGTGTACATAATAAGAGAGCAGATGCACTTTGTCGTTTCACCCCTCCCGGGATAGGGGAAGTCAGTGATCGGTCGTGAGACTTCCCTCGCTAGCTTAGCTAGTATTCTGTACCTGATACAGAATACTACTAGAGCTATAACGGACCTAGCCTGATTATCAGACGATACGAGGTCTTCCGCTCACTTCCTCCCCCTCCCCGTCTGATGGACTTCATAGACTTTCGTGTTCCTGACGTCATAATGTCAACCAATCAGAGCGAACTTTACACTTTTGGCAAAGTCTGGAATTTAAGGAATGTGCTCGCATATTTTTCTGAATGGCGTGTCGACCGAAGTTGTAAAGTTTTCAGGATTTCGAAGCTATATCCAGAGCAGAAGAAAGCATTGGAATCGTTTATTTATCGAAACGATGTGTTTGTGAATCTACGTACGGACTTTGGTAAATTACTAATCTTCCTCCGCTTATAGATCTCATGCATTTAATAGATCTCAAACATTCTCCTAGGTTTTTGGCTTTTAGAAGACCAAATCTTTCATGGAATATTATGATTTTTCTGCAGGAGTGAACACACATACTGAGTATGTTATGGAAAAAGTTTCATGGCACTTGGGAGAATATTTTTGTTTTCAGAATTATGAACACACTTCCGTAAGTTCATGTACGGCGGGCATCTAAACTTTGCACAAAAAGTCCGGTTAAAACAATATCTGATACCAAAAAACCTAAACTAGGACAACTTTAGGGTCTTGTGTGACTAATCGGCATACGTATCAAGCTTCAAAATGTTTTAAAAATAAAAGTAAAAGCGTAAAAGTTCTAAGTTTACAGTAACAAACTTTACGGCAGTGAATCGAGTCTGATATTTCTTGTATGTATATTTTCTCTCCTGTCCTGCAAATACTGCACGCAAACTTCCGTTTAAAAAGTTCCTGCTCTCCAAAGAACCACAGCAGCTCAAACAGGATACCATTCTGAGAAATCGACAGAAGTTGGAAGCTGTAGAATGTTTTTTCCAGTGCATGAAAGCTGATAGATCCAACTAGTAAAAGCCGCTACTGCACGACTGTTCTACACTTTACGCTTCAATTCTTACGCGTGTTCGTATTGGCTTATTGTAAAAACAAAGGTTGATGACGTCAGGAACATGAAAGTCTATGAAGTCCATCAGACGGGGAGGGGGAGGAAGTGAGCGGACGACCTCGTACCGTCTGATAATCAGGCTATAACGGACCATGGGGTCTGTATATCGAAACAGAACCTGATGTTTTATTAATCAGGTTTGTACGGGGGTATACAGAGGCGATCGTGGTGTCATTCAGCACATGGGATTGGCTAGTACCTAATGAATTATTAATGATTTTACAAGTTTATATATTGAGGCGCACATTTGCATAATCGATCGTTGGACAAGGCTGATTTGCAAGCGAGTCAACATGTGTCCGAGTGAACAAAAGCTGCTACAAACTAGTAGTTTTACTGAAGAAATAGATTTTATTTCCACTAGCGCCTTTTTCTGGCTAACGAACTCATCTCCCCAGAATGGAATTTTGTGAACACTGATATCCTGCTTGGCGTCTGAACAGTTGCAGCTTCCTACAGCACACCTATTTACCATGTAAACGTCGTTTTTTCCGATTTCGCTGACCTCTACTTTCAACTACTCCGACTTCTCTTTGTAAATTTTGACGACTGAAACACGCACTTTCGTCACAAGACTCGTTATAATAATTAGGACGTGCGCCACTACACACGGGATTTTGTCATCTTTAAACGCTCATAAACAATCGAGGATTAATACGAATTCAATTTTTTCCGCAGAAATGCTCAAAATTACCTCTTCTTTTCTAAAATTAAATAAACATTTTGGGGTTGAGGGGCACTTTAAACGCGTTTTAAATCCAATGCAGCAGAACAAATAGGACCACGTGCCTAAAGCGTGGTTCACACTAGTGAAATAAGCACAAGTCACATACGCAGACACAGTAATGCATTGACTATTAGCAGCGCTTGTTCCTATTTCACAACCTGAGTAGAACTAGTACCGGTAATGATAACTACGACACTGCGTCTGCGTGTGTTGCTTGTGCTTATTAGCCTTAACAGTTGGTACACATGAAGGGACAAGTCCCAGGGACAAATCCCTTGTAGTGCATACACGAAGGGACGTGTCGCGGGGACGAATCCCTTGTGTTCAGACGAGAGGACTTGTTGCAGTGGGAGACTGATTTTATCAGACGCCATCTTGACATAGAGTTCGTAAGGGCTTGTGGGAAAGTAAAATGACGCTTTGCGATTGGTTTATTTTAATTTTGTCCCAGGGACATTTAAATTCACACGAGGGGACAATCAAATTTTATCCCCGGGATTTTTCATGAAAATTGGGTCGTTCACACGAGGGGAATTGACCCTAGGACTTGTCCCGTCATGTTTACCGACCTTAACGGTTATAGTCCAGTAATAACAAAGGTATTAACTTTTTTATATTTATTTCAGGCCTGCGCTAATCCAGGGTCTCTCTAAGCTCGACAGAGCTCTAGCGATGTTACAACATTGTTCCTCGTGCGTAGCTTCATCTTGAGCTATTACCTTACTGAAACAGCAGCCAAACAAGCCTCACCTAAAATACCTGTTTACAACTGAAGCTGCCTGCCTGTCTCCGTATTGGTTTCCTTTAGCATTTTCATTACGTCCCGTTGATCTCGACCAACCTGTCGTTGAATGTATATTTTTACGGTACGAGTGGATATTGCGATTGATGATGGTGAACTGTTTGCTTTCCACATGTGGGACTCGGGTTGGTTCGTTTATCCAACAGGCGATTGATAAGAAGGTTCTAATGTTCACCCTGGACTTGTTAAAATATTTAAAAGAAGGCGTTTCGAGGGCAAGCTGACGAACGATGTCTTCTATTGTAAACTTGCCAATGGCTCAACAAGAAGGAACTGCTGGTGTCATGTTATTACAGCCTCTTACTGATAATACTGATGGCCAAACACCATAACTGATTATGAAATAGAACACAAGACACTCAAACGTGTTATATTGATTTGGTTAAAGTAATCGACAACAAAACAGAAAACAGAAAAAATCTGGCTATCTTGGGAAAACGTTACACTTTGTAATCTCACTGAAAAACTCGGAAGTTATTTTTGGATTGTGAAGTTGACCTTTCGTTAACCCTGCTACATGGATCCTTAAAGGGAACCCTGGCTGTTGGATCAGGTTGCCATTGACTTGTTGGTAATATGGCCTAAGTTGAAAATATAGTTTAGTTTCTGAAAAGATTGGACACTGATGAATATGAGCCATTTTGGGTGCGGGCACCACCATCTTAGATCTGATGACGTTTCACGGCGGTCCCTATTGTAAATAATAAACCAATAGCTTTTTTTGTGTAACAATAAGGACCGCCAGTAAACGTCATCAGATCCAAGATGGCGACGCCCACGAAATTTAAAGCCCACATTGGTTTATACTTTTATGCTTTTCTTAAAATGCGTTTTCCAATTATTTCAACATAATTTAATTTTCAACCAACAATTTAACGGCAACTTGTTCCAACAGCCATGGTTTAAAGCTCCGGTGTAAAAGGGTCATGTCCCTTTTATAATTCAGATACGCTTCTCTTAGGATTGAACATTGGTGCCTTCCATGTATAGGTATATCGATCATGACAAAATATGTCTTAATGATGCAACCATACCAAGAATTCTCCCCGTTCACGTGACATCGTTGTCGTCATCTTGGTTGATGTTTAGATCGACCAACATGGCCGCCACGTCTTGGTTACTTGAATATGTGGATTGATTAAAAAACAGGAATAGTTAGCGTGGCATACATTGTCAGTACAGCACGGTCCAACCTCTGTTCCTATTAGCGACATGGGGATCATAAGCATAACTGTTCTACACGAGCTGCAAGTAATGCACATTACAATGTAAATAGCATGCAGTCAGTATTTATGATTTTACTACATAATTGACTACTTTTAGACACTAATATACCCATTCAGCTTGCCTCGCCCCATCCCAGATCACGTGACAGCTCTCCAGTGGATTCAGTTCTTTGTTTTCGAATTCTATAAATTGATGAATTTTTTTCTGGGATACAGAAAAATAACGTCACTCGTTGGTAAAGTCAGCCGGTGATCTGAAATGGGGCAACAAAGAGGCAAGCTAAATCTGTCTACACTGTTGGCATTCCATTTTGACCATCAGATACTCTATGAGATTTCGCTTCACCGTCAAGTCTAAGTAAAACCATCTCTAATTACGATCCTAGATTTGCTAGTGGGACCGAGCTTTGACGTTTCCATTGCTAAAATTCCTGTGAAATAATTATACGTTTTGTTCATTGAGCCGTTGACCTGTATAAACGTTATTGTAAATTCTTTATCTTGATAGAGATTATTTTTTCTATAGAAATATTAAATATTATAGTGCAGTAACATCAACTTGGATTGGTTGTTATTATAATACTTGCAAAAATGTTCAATTCTGATTGGCTTAGCAGAGACTTGTAAATCACTCATTTCTGTAGCTAATTCGATGGGAAAACTTTTGTTAGAAGTTTTAAACTATACACTTAAAAAATAGAAAACATTCCATATGTTTCTATTTAACATGAGCTGGTTCTCCATGTTCTATAACAAATTGATATTCAAATTTCGTGCATTGTGCAAAATCCAAGCACGTGATTGGCTAATGAGCGTGCATTATAGGAGAACAACGCATTCGCCCCAGATCCTCTCTTACCTACGGGAAGGGAGACCTGATACATGTGTGCCAGCCCTTCGCTTAGTTACGTGTTTGTGACGGCTTGGAAAGCCTCATTCCAATCGCATATTTAACAGCGAAAATGTAGATAATTACTAGAAACGTGACAAGATTATATATGTAGTAGATAAAATATGAGCGGGAGATCTGCCCATTGTAAAGCCCATACAGATCGGACGCGAATATGTTATCTTACTTGTAAAATGAATAGATAACTAAAAGCTATTGATATGCACGACATAAAATTTTAACCTTTGATTTCTCCTACCTTGCTATCGATGTGGGATGAATTAGTTTCTCACAAAAATATATCCCACATCGAAGAGACAATGTGTATGCAATAAGAGAGCAGAGCGTAGCGTGCAGAAAAACGGGTCCTACATGGAATAGATGATGTGTACATAATAAGAGAGCAGATGCACTTTGTCGTTTCACCCCTCCCGGGATAGGGGAAGTCAGTGATCGGTCGTGAGACTTCCCTCGCTAGCTTAGCTAGTATTCTGTACCTGATACAGAATACTACTAGAGCTATAACGGACCTAGCCTGATTATCAGACGATACGAGGTCTTCCGCTCACTTCCTCCCCCTCCCCGTCTGATGGACTTCATAGACTTTCGTGTTCCTGACGTCATAATGTCAACCAATCAGAGCGAACTTTACACTTTTGGCAAAGTCTGGAATTTAAGGAATGTGCTCGCATATTTTTCTGAATGGCGTGTCGACCGAAGTTGTAAAGTTTTCAGGATTTCGAAGCTATATCCAGAGCAGAAGAAAGCATTGGAATCGTTTATTTATCGAAACGATGTGTTTGTGAATCTACGTACGGACTTTGGTAAATTACTAATCTTCCTCCGCTTATAGATCTCATGCATTTAATAGATCTCAAACATTCTCCTAGGTTTTTGGCTTTTAGAAGACCAAATCTTTCATGGAATATTATGATTTTTCTGCAGGAGTGAACACACATACTGAGTATGTTATGGAAAAAGTTTCATGGCACTTGGGAGAATATTTTTGTTTTCAGAATTATGAACACACTTCCGTAAGTTCATGTACGGCGGGCATCTAAACTTTGCACAAAAAGTCCGGTTAAAACAATATCTGATACCAAAAAACCTAAACTAGGACAACTTTAGGGTCTTGTGTGACTAATCGGCATACGTATCAAGCTTCAAAATGTTTTAAAAATAAAAGTAAAAGCGTAAAAGTTCTAAGTTTACAGTAACAAACTTTACGGCAGTGAATCGAGTCTGATATTTCTTGTATGTATATTTTCTCTCCTGTCCTGCAAATACTGCACGCAAACTTCCGTTTAAAAAGTTCCTGCTCTCCAAAGAACCACAGCAGCTCAAACAGGATACCATTCTGAGAAATCGACAGAAGTTGGAAGCTGTAGAATGTTTTTTCCAGTGCATGAAAGCTGATAGATCCAACTAGTAAAAGCCGCTACTGCACGACTGTTCTACACTTTACGCTTCAATTCTTACGCGTGTTCGTATTGGCTTATTGTAAAAACAAAGGTTGATGACGTCAGGAACATGAAAGTCTATGAAGTCCATCAGACGGGGAGGGGGAGGAAGTGAGCGGACGACCTCGTACCGTCTGATAATCAGGCTATAACGGACCATGGGGTCTGTATATCGAAACAGAACCTGATGTTTTATTAATCAGGTTTGTACGGGGGTATACAGAGGCGATCGTGGTGTCATTCAGCACATGGGATTGGCTAGTACCTAATGAATTATTAATGATTTTACAAGTTTATATATTGAGGCGCACATTTGCATAATCGATCGTTGGACAAGGCTGATTTGCAAGCGAGTCAACATGTGTCCGAGTGAACAAAAGCTGCTACAAACTAGTAGTTTTACTGAAGAAATAGATTTTATTTCCACTAGCGCCTTTTTCTGGCTAACGAACTCATCTCCCCAGAATGGAATTTTGTGAACACTGATATCCTGCTTGGCGTCTGAACAGTTGCAGCTTCCTACAGCACACCTATTTACCATGTAAACGTCGTTTTTTCCGATTTCGCTGACCTCTACTTTCAACTACTCCGACTTCTCTTTGTAAATTTTGACGACTGAAACACGCACTTTCGTCACAAGACTCGTTATAATAATTAGGACGTGCGCCACTACACACGGGATTTTGTCATCTTTAAACGCTCATAAACAATCGAGGATTAATACGAATTCAATTTTTTCCGCAGAAATGCTCAAAATTACCTCTTCTTTTCTAAAATTAAATAAACATTTTGGGGTTGAGGGGCACTTTAAGTAACCATCCGCGCAATAGGTAGGCACAATTCTATGGTTCAGATGCAATTTGCTTTCCCCACTTTAGTATTTCCTGTTTTTTATACTGACAACTCATCAACCCTTCTATGATAAATTTCTGAAATAAAATCCACTAAAAATGCATTTTAAAGGTACATTTCTTTTGTGTGAAAACATTTTGTCCAATCAGAAGAGTCCATAACAATAACCAAGGAAACGTTCAATTTAAAAATGTTCCCCATATTGAAAATTCGTCATATTAAAAGTTATGAGTGTTTTCACTAGATGCAATTCAAATCTGTTTACAAAATGAGAAAAAATGATATTCTTCTTCAAGTTTAGATAGATTTTAATGTCTAAGCCAATGAGGTGGAAGATTGAAACAATACCACAATTAGCACCTCTTTACATGCCATGCATAACATATGCCTACCTCTTGCGCGGACCATTACTTAAACGCGTTTTAAATCCAATGCAGCAGAACAAATAGGACCACGTGCCTAAAGCGTGGTTCACACTAGTGAAATAAGCACAAGTCACATACGCAGACACAGTAATGCATTGACTATTAGCAGCGCTTGTTCCTATTTCACAACCTGAGTAGAACTAGTACCGGTAATGATAACTACGACACTGCGTCTGCGTGTGTTGCTTGTGCTTATTAGCCTTAACAGTTGGTACACATGAAGGGACAAGTCCCAGGGACAAATCCCTTGTAGTGCATACACGAAGGGACGTGTCGCGGGGACGAATCCCTTGTGTTCAGACGAGAGGACTTGTTGCAGTGGGAGACTGATTTTATCAGACGCCATCTTGACATAGAGTTCGTAAGGGCTTGTGGGAAAGTAAAATGACGCTTTGCGATTGGTTTATTTTAATTTTGTCCCAGGGACATTTAAATTCACACGAGGGGACAATCAAATTTTATCCCCGGGATTTTTCATGAAAATTGGGTCGTTCACACGAGGGGAATTGACCCTAGGACTTGTCCCGTCATGTTTACCGACCTTAACGGTTATAGTCCAGTAATAACAAAGGTATTAACTTTTTTATATTTATTTCAGGCCTGCGCTAATCCAGGGTCTCTCTAAGCTCGACAGAGCTCTAGCGATGTTACAACATTGTTCCTCGTGCGTAGCTTCATCTTGAGCTATTACCTTACTGAAACAGCAGCCAAACAAGCCTCACCTAAAATACCTGTTTACAACTGAAGCTGCCTGCCTGTCTCCGTATTGGTTTCCTTTAGCATTTTCATTACGTCCCGTTGATCTCGACCAACCTGTCGTTGAATGTATATTTTTACGGTACGAGTGGATATTGCGATTGATGATGGTGAACTGTTTGCTTTCCACATGTGGGACTCGGGTTGGTTCGTTTATCCAACAGGCGATTGATAAGAAGGTTCTAATGTTCACCCTGGACTTGTTAAAATATTTAAAAGAAGGCGTTTCGAGGGCAAGCTGACGAACGATGTCTTCTATTGTAAACTTGCCAATGGCTCAACAAGAAGGAACTGCTGGTGTCATGTTATTACAGCCTCTTACTGATAATACTGATGGCCAAACACCATAACTGATTATGAAATAGAACACAAGACACTCAAACGTGTTATATTGATTTGGTTAAAGTAATCGACAACAAAACAGAAAACAGAAAAAATCTGGCTATCTTGGGAAAACGTTACACTTTGTAATCTCACTGAAAAACTCGGAAGTTATTTTTGGATTGTGAAGTTGACCTTTCGTTAACCCTGCTACATGGATCCTTAAAGGGAACCCTGGCTGTTGGATCAGGTTGCCATTGACTTGTTGGTAATATGGCCTAAGTTGAAAATATAGTTTAGTTTCTGAAAAGATTGGACACTGATGAATATGAGCCATTTTGGGTGCGGGCACCACCATCTTAGATCTGATGACGTTTCACGGCGGTCCCTATTGTAAATAATAAACCAATAGCTTTTTTTGTGTAACAATAAGGACCGCCAGTAAACGTCATCAGATCCAAGATGGCGACGCCCACGAAATTTAAAGCCCACATTGGTTTATACTTTTATGCTTTTCTTAAAATGCGTTTTCCAATTATTTCAACATAATTTAATTTTCAACCAACAATTTAACGGCAACTTGTTCCAACAGCCATGGTTTAAAGCTCCGGTGTAAAAGGGTCATGTCCCTTTTATAATTCAGATACGCTTCTCTTAGGATTGAACATTGGTGCCTTCCATGTATAGGTATATCGATCATGACAAAATATGTCTTAATGATGCAACCATACCAAGAATTCTCCCCGTTCACGTGACATCGTTGTCGTCATCTTGGTTGATGTTTAGATCGACCAACATGGCCGCCACGTCTTGGTTACTTGAATATGTGGATTGATTAAAAAACAGGAATAGTTAGCGTGGCATACATTGTCAGTACAGCACGGTCCAACCTCTGTTCCTATTAGCGACATGGGGATCATAAGCATAACTGTTCTACACGAGCTGCAAGTAATGCACATTACAATGTAAATAGCATGCAGTCAGTATTTATGATTTTACTACATAATTGACTACTTTTAGACACTAATATACCCATTCAGCTTGCCTCGCCCCATCCCAGATCACGTGACAGCTCTCCAGTGGATTCAGTTCTTTGTTTTCGAATTCTATAAATTGATGAATTTTTTTCTGGGATACAGAAAAATAACGTCACTCGTTGGTAAAGTCAGCCGGTGATCTGAAATGGGGCAACAAAGAGGCAAGCTAAATCTGTCTACACTGTTGGCATTCCATTTTGACCATCAGATACTCTATGAGATTTCGCTTCACCGTCAAGTCTAAGTAAAACCATCTCTAATTACGATCCTAGATTTGCTAGTGGGACCGAGCTTTGACGTTTCCATTGCTAAAATTCCTGTGAAATAATTATACGTTTTGTTCATTGAGCCGTTGACCTGTATAAACGTTATTGTAAATTCTTTATCTTGATAGAGATTATTTTTTCTATAGAAATATTAAATATTATAGTGCAGTAACATCAACTTGGATTGGTTGTTATTATAATACTTGCAAAAATGTTCAATTCTGATTGGCTTAGCAGAGACTTGTAAATCACTCATTTCTGTAGCTAATTCGATGGGAAAACTTTTGTTAGAAGTTTTAAACTATACACTTAAAAAATAGAAAACATTCCATATGTTTCTATTTAACATGAGCTGGTTCTCCATGTTCTATAACAAATTGATATTCAAATTTCGTGCATTGTGCAAAATCCAAGCACGTGATTGGCTAATGAGCGTGCATTATAGGAGAACAAAGCACTTGCCACAGATCCTCTTTTACTTACGGGAAGGGAGACCTGATACATGTGAGCCAGTCCTTCGCTTAGTTACGCGTTTGGACGGCTTGGAAAACCTAATCCAATCGCACATTTAACAGTGAAAATGTAGACAATTACTAGAAACGTAACGGCAGGACTGAACTATGTCTCCTGTGTGACAAGATATATATTTTGAGGCGAATATTTGCATAATCGCACATTGGAAATGGCTGATATGCAAGCGCTTGAAGTAAAATGAGTCAACATGTGTCCGAGTGAACAAAAGCTTCTACCACACTAGTAGATTGTATTTCCGAGACCTTACTCTTGTCATAAGAGGAGAAAATGAAGCGAGAATTCAGTGGATGGTTCGAAAACCAGGTAATTTTTATTTGGAAAATGTTTGCATCAGAGCCGAGCACATGGTAGGCTCGGTTTCCAGCCGTGGGGGTTTCGGTGAGCCCGCGATCCTCTCCCCACTCACGGCTGGGCGCGCGAGCTGAGACATTGTCGGGTTTTAGCCAATCACAAACTTGCCACTCAAATCCTGTCGCTAAATTGATTTGCATAATTTACATTGTAAACTTTTGAAAGCCGGCCCAAAGACTTTCGATTGCTGTTCGAAAATGCGTTTAAATTTGCTCTGAAAAAGTTTGGTTTCGAAGAATTCAAGGATTCACACAAAGAAGCAGTAAGAGAGTTAGTTTTCGGGTGAAGACACTTTGTCAGTAAACACTAAACGCACTGGCTCTGGAAGTCACTTGGGAAACCGTCAGCTCAAAGGTCGCAGCTCGTAATGTTGAGTCCTTTCTCATTTAACCTTACCGATGCAAGACCAAGGTAGCCCGGCTATTCTTACTTCAAAGAAAATTAGTGCTGCCTTTATCGGCGAAGAAAAGACTGACGACTCCATATTAAAAGAGTTTATAGAAGAGAGGAAATCACGTCTGACGCAGGCCATGTTTACGCGTTTAACTCTGCAATCACCGATTCACTTGAAAATCGCTGCATCAAATGAGTTTTACAATTCTTGAAGTCCTATGTACTAAGTTTGTACAATTTATGTCTCCAAGACATACTCTACACAAGTACTAAGCGGGAATACTCGACTCTAGCTCAGAGTTCCGAGATAACTATCTGAACTTAATTTTTATCCCTGTATAAATTTCTGTCAGCGAGAGTGTCTCAACAGCCGGGCTTTCCTTGAAAACTTGGACTGTGAACATGAGAGCTAATAATAACAGGTATTAAATAAAACCTTTACCTACATGTACGTCGAATTAATTTCACACTTGGAGTTTTAGTTTAAAGAATTCCAATGTGTTTTGAAAGTTTACGCGGAATCGAACCTACGCTACACGCAAATAAATAAATTATATTGAAGTTAATCAGATGACGTCACGGACACGGTGTGTTGACCGCGCACCCAGCCGTTAGTGGGGGGAGGCTTTAGAGAAACGACACCCCAACGGCTGAAACCGAGCCTAAGCACATGGAGACCAGTTTCAAGATTTCAATTCACTGGAATCTGCAGGTTAGTCATTTTCGGATGAAAGAAGCTATTTAAAGAACGTAGACTATCTAGAAGTTAAGCCTGCTTAATACTTGATATTTGAATAATACATGGCTCAAAAGAGAAACGTTTTCGAGCTAAATGTGCAATCATACTGATTCAATTGAGCTCGCAAGGCTCACTGTTCAAGTTCACTGTATAGCGTCAGCTGTTTTTTTAGGAGTACTACATTAAAGCATACTATTACATTAAAGCACTACAGAACGCCAAAGTACATTATTCTTTGCAAAGTTCTCTACTTTAATTAGTTGGATATTAAAAGTCCTGTTTTCAAACAGTATTGATACACAGGCAGCCCACAACACGTTCCAAAATGGGTTGCGATATTCTAAACACAAAATGTCTGCAGGATATGACTACGTACGGCGCTCCGTTGCCTAAAAATAATATTTTCAGGAAGAACCTTTGTTGAATGTTATTATTTTGCCACGTATTGTCTTATGGTAGCACAAAAACATATTACACGTGAAATTAGTTGATGGGTTGATAATTCGCAAATGGGAATTATTTGTATATTTTGCACAAAGTTAAATGATAGACATATGTTATTCGATTAACCTACAACACAAAAACAGCAAGTAACTTTTATAGCATTAGAACCTTTATTTCCCCCATTACGGTTTTCAAGTTAAGCATTTCAATCTATTAATTGAAGAAACTATGCTAGTACTTTGTTTGGCACATTTACTGTGTCCAAAACAATTATTTTCTGTGCAACTTCAAAGTATATTTTAAAGCATATGCTAACTTTATTCCTTCCTAGTGTTCATCAAAATTCAATGACTCTTGACCAGTTACTGCTTGTTTATGTTCAGCAAATGCTGAACTCGCTACATTTGTAAGTTCAGCAAATGCTGAACTCACAGCTAAGCTATTTCTTGATTGTGTTCAGCAAATGCTTCAAACTCGCGGCTAAACTATTTCTTGAAATCTTATGTTCAGCAAATGCTGAACTCTCGGCTAAGCCATTTCTTGATTGTGTTCAGCATTTAACAACATTGGTAAGTTCAGCAAATGCTGAACTCACGGCTAAGCTATTCATGTGATGATTGTGTTTTTTGGAGATACTAAATATCAATGAACTGAATGTTTTGGTGCAATAACTGTTAACCTGAATAACAATGTATATGTAAAGTCCTTTACTGAACTAAATGTTCAGTAACATCTGATCACAGTATCTACCTATTCACTCTACAAAGTCTTTTAGGTAAAATGGTCTGCGTCTGTTCCTATGTGGTCTTGTTCCAGTACTTTGATCCAACTCCTTGTTTGGTTTCAGCTTCTGGGTCTGTGCTGCATCATCTTGCTGGATCATTTCTAGTTCCCTTTCAGGTTGTGCTTCATGTGACTCTTGTTCTGGGTTGGTGTCCAGAAACACAGTTTCTCTCCAGTCTTCAGGGTCGTGTTTCGCATCTGTAGCCAGTTCCTCCTCTTTCATGTTTCCAACTACAGCATTAGCAAGCTTGAAATGACTTGCATCTCTACGCACCTCCCGTCCATCAGTAACTCTCCTGGCTGCAACTGTTGTTCCTTCTATCTTGAATATAACATAGAATGCTGGTTCATAGGCTGTAGACCATTTGTTCCTCTTCCTCCGTGTGAGAAGGACATAATCACCAACCACAAAGTTGTGCTCTTTAGTGTTTCTGTTTTCAGCTCCTTTCTTCAGTTTCTTCTTGTATTCGTTGTCTCTCTGGTTAATAAGAGACTCTTGGATGCTTTCATAAGAATTTTCCTTGCCGGGTAGTCCAGCTTGGTTCGTACTTGTCTATTCATCAAGGCCTCATATGGTGTGATACCAGTTGCTGGGTGTGGCGTTGAACGATACCCTGTCAACATTTCGTGTACAGCAAGGAGATTATCTCTCCCTTGGAGGTGTGCTATTTGCTCTGTTTTGTTTAGAACCTTCATGAAGCTTTCAGCTTCCCCATTCGCCCTGGCATGGTCCGGTGTGACACGATGGTGGTGGAATCCCTCTTCCTCTGCAAAGCTTTCAAACTCTTTTGAGTTGAACGGTGGTCCATTGTCGCTTTCTACCCGTCGGGGTATACCATGAGTGGCAAATGTCTTCTTGAGTCTTTCCCTGGTTGGCTTGAATGCTGTTGAGTAAACTTTCTCAACCACTGGATATATTGTCCTCTTGTCAATGATCACCAGATTGTAGTGCCCATCTGGGTATGGACCACCAAAGTCCACAGATAGAACATCCCATCGTTTCTCTGGTATGCATGTCATCTTGATTGGTTCCTGGGTGTGCTGCTTGGTTGTAACCTGGCACTCAAAACACTGACCAATGATTTGTTCGACCAAATTAACTGTTCATCCCTGGAAACCAATATTTATTCCTCAACATTTGCTTGGTTTTGCTCATGCCTAGATGTCCAAGGCTGTGCGCTGCTTTGACAAACTTCCTCTGCAAGCATGTGGGTATGATGATTCGGTTTCCTCTGAAGATGATTCTGTCTACCATGTACAGCTCCTGTCTGATTGGATAGAACGGCATTATGTCAGGATCCTTTCTGTGCTGTTCCCAGTCCCCTTTTAGAATTCTGTGATCCAGTTTCTTTAGTTGGTTGTCTCTTGTGGTTTCCTCTCTCACCCGATCTAGTATAACTGCATGTTCTGCTATGATGACTTGCTTGACCATTGCCTCCATCGTGTCAGTACTTGTCTCTGGTAGTGGATGCCGGGACAAGAAGTCTAGCGGGTCATTCTCGTCTTTACCTGGCTCATATACCAACTCAAAATCCACATCTTGCATGTCCATGACCCATCTTTCTATCCTTGGTGGTAGCTTGGCTTGTGCGCTGTGATCACCTTGAATCGTGGAGCTCCTAGGAGGTACATGCTAAATCTGTTCTTTGTCCACTTCACTGCAAGGGCATCTTTTTCCGTCTGGCTGTATCTCTTCTCTGTATCTGTCATGGTGCGACTGATGTAATGGACTGGCTGAAGACCTATGCTTGTCTCTTGGAATAGTCCAGCTGATAGTCCTTCATGGTAACTAGCCTCTGTTCTTACTATAATTGGCTTTGCTGGATAAAAATATGCCATGGTGTCTTCATTTGTGATGCTTTCTTTGAGTTTCCTGAATGCATTGTCCTCTTCAGTTCCCCATTTGAACTTGGTGTCCTTGTGAGTTAGTATCCTCAGGGGTGCTGTCAGTAATGAGTATCTTGGAATGAACTTAGATAGGTAGCCAATCATTCCTAAGAATCTTCGGACTGCTCCTTTGGACTCTGGTGGTTTGCTCTCCTTTACAGCACGAACCTTGTCTGGTGTCGGCTTTAGCCCCTCTCCGGTGAAGCGATATCCATAGAATTCCAGCTCCTCTACTCCAAATTGGCACTTTTCCAAGTTGAAAGTGATTCCAAAATCAGCAGTTCTATGTAGCACTTGCTCTAGTATCTCATTATGCTCTTCTATGTTGCGTCCTCCTATCAGTATGTCATCACGCTGATTGAGGCAACCTGGTATGTCCCCAAAGATCCTCTGCCTCATCTCGTCAAATAGATCCTGGGATGATCTGGCTCCGAATACCAACCGCCGTGGTCTCATGTTACCCCAGGGTGTGCTGAATGTTGCTACTGCTCTCGACTCTGGGTCTAGTTGCAGTTGATGGTATCCCTGTCTGAGGTCCATCTTGGAGAAGATTTTACAGTTGTGAAACTTGTGAGTGAAATCCTCAACCACAGGTCCTTGTATGATTCGATTTATCTCCATGTGCTTGTTTGGAACTCTTAGGTCCACACTGGCTCTTATCATGTTTGGTTTGAGCTGATCTTGATCCACTTTGCTGAACCTTGGTTTTGGTTGTACAACCAATGGAGAACACCATGTGACTGGCTCCCCCTGTGGTACTTCTTCAAAGATTCCTTCCCTTACACCTTGGTCCAGCCATTCCTTCAGTGGTTTTTGTAGGTAGTACGCTACTGGTCGTGGCTTCTGGGAAATAGGTACTGCCTCTGGCTTCATGCTGAATCTTGCATAGATTTCTTTGTTGTTCTTTATGTCTCTTATCTTCCCTATACCTTCAAATACATTCTTGTACCTGTTAGTGATCTCCTTGAGTTGGGTGTTCACTGTCTTGTCACTGCTGAGTACTTTAATATCAGCACTCTCGTCTGGGACTCTTAGGTGGTTGGTTGCCGCTAGCAACCCTTCTGGCTGGATGTGCAGCATGCCCAAGTTGATAAGAGTGGCTTTACTCAAGAGTGGTGGTGAGTTGATTCTCCCTCTGACAACGACAAATTTCGTCTCCACCCCACAATTCGTGTTTTTCACTGTCGTCTTAAACTCTCCCTTCACTGATAGTTTATCTTGAAGAGTCTTTACTCTGGTTTTACTCGATTCAAGAAGCTGTTTGTTGCTGGATCTGTGGGTGAAAGCTTTGAATTGGTGCTGCTCATCCATGTTTATATCTGCTCCACTGTCTGGTTCTGCTTTAACATCAACATCATCTATTCTTACACTGATGGTTTTGTCATCATCCCTTGCCTCGCCTAGCTTTCTCACTCGTCTGAGGTGTTTTGCTGCTTGTCCAATAAACTCATCACCTGAACTGGTAGAGCTGTCATGGTCATATTCTGTGGTTTTCCTTACCTGGTTCCTTTGTTGTTTTGGTCCTCTATAAGTCTGGTTATACCTGTTTCTTGGCCGGGTTGCTTCTGCTATTTTCATCAGGGTCTGACCTACATACTGTGGCAAAGTGGTTCATCTTGTGACATTTTCGACACCTCTTACCGTATGCAGGACAGTCTTGACCCTCTTCGTGAGTTCCTGCGTATACACAATAACCGCAGCATCTGCGAGCCTTTTCCTCTCGTCTGCCGGGTTCTCTTGCTGTCTGGTGCTTCTCTTGCTTTTGCTGTTGCCATTGGCTTACTCTGGCTACCTCGCTGTAATCCTCTGGGGTTCTCATATTACGTACCTGTAATGAGGTATCCTCCATTTGACCTGCCTCAGTTAGTAGCTGGGTCAAGTTCCACTTCTTGTTGATAGCTTTCTGGATAAGGGTTTGGCTATTTATTGTCGTCTGAATTAGGTGCTCAAGGATTCTTTCTTCACAGTTGTCTTCAAATTCGCACTCGTTGGCTTTCTCCCTCAATCTGGCGGTGTATGCTGCTGTTGTTTCTCCCACCGTTGGTTTCATCTTGAGAAATAAGTATCTGCATGGCGTGGTGCTTGTTTCTTTTTGGTTTGAAATACTCATTTAGTTTGCTCTTCAGCTTGTCGTAGTCGTTATTTCCTGTCGTGGGATCGGGTAAGCTCTTTTCTAGTCTTGCTATTTCTGTTCCACCATAGATGATAAGGGCATCTTTCTTGTCGGTCGGTGTTGATATTTTAAAATATCGGAATTCCCGTTCGATGCTTTCAAGCCAATTCTCCCAGGCCTTTCCAGTCGTGATTTGATCTTCGGTGTGAGTAAAAGGCTGTGTTTTCAGGTTCCTCGTCTCTGTAATCACCGTTATTGTCAGCGCTGTCTGTACGGCCGGTGGTGCTGCCTCTTGTTCGTACCCGGACATTTTATCAATGACACGTGCTCGTAGTCACGATCATGCAACTTATTTCTATCTCTGTGGTTTCTTTGGCTTCTTTTCTTTTCCCAGGAGTTCCGGAAGACTTTTGCTTTGCTTTTCGAATGTTTTATCCTCGTCGCCAATGCAAAGTCCGTCTCTTTAATGTAAATAAAGACACATACAAACTGATCTTGTGTCCGCCATCTTGCTTTCTTCCCAAACTCCCCACAGCTGACTAATGCGTCACGTGACCGGAAGTGGTCCAAACCGGAACTAGATATTACACTACCTGAAGCTTGGCTGATTGAAAGCGAAAACTGATTATGATTATCCACAAACTTTTAAAAAAAATAACGAGGTTCAAGCCATAGATAAGATTCTAATGTCACTTCTGCTATGATTGATGCCTGGGCAAGCTAATCAACGTTTGAACAATCACTTAAATCTGTTTTTGTTTTTTGCAAAATTTGTAGGAATTTGTACCCCCGATACAGGAAATTTGCACCGGGGAGTGAAAATTTCTGCCTGTGACACCGGTGGCACTGTGATTCTATGATCTACGTGGAGTGAACGGGTATTCTATAGTTTAGCCCTTAGGAATGGCTTAACTATTTCTTGATTATGTTCGGCACTTTCTGATATAACCTTAACTAAGTTAAACAAGTGCTGAACTTACAAACTAAGCTATTTATGTTCGGCAATTGCAAGACCAAATCTACACATACAGCTTGCTTTTGTTTTCATCTTCTCTGCTCTATTAGCAACAATTTTCTGAAAAGAGAAAATAGGTATTTAAGACTGACAGATATTCTGAAAACTATTCAACTTATTCGTTGTTATACTATGTAGCACAGCTAGCTAATTTCGTTAAGTGTTAAAGCTGTCATAAATAAAGTGACTGGAAGTCCAATTAAATGCTGGCTAGGATAGTTTAATTCAACTCATACATGATTCAAAACAAATACTTTTTATTTTAGCACGGATAAAGTCAGTGAATTGTAGCTTATAAGCTAGCCTGGGAAACTGAACGGCGTAGTGGTTCAGGCTACTTATAAAGAAGGCAAATTTACATCCGATTCATTGAATATATTTCGATTTTGAACTTTCCAGTTGGGAGTAATTACTCCCAGTAGATGTTTTCATATCTTGATTGTCTATTATTTTCAGAACCATGACCTATTAACGTACTTTGTATGGAATGATTTTAAATTATGAACTGATCTAATATATTAAGGGGCTTTGGTTTTCTTTGGTAAGTGGGACGAGAACCGGTCGAGATTATGCGAAGGAACTCACACTAACGCTGTGGTACAGTGATCCGGAAAATTATACACTTCGCGCTTTCTCTAACCTAAATCATAAATAATAATGCTGTGAAATGTTCGCTTTCATAGGGCAAAAGCTATGAATACTTACTTTCAATATGCCGGATGCAATCCTGAAGGTTCGTAGAATAAGGCTTGTAAGAATATAAAAGCAGTGTTCACTAAAATGCCAGCGTCCAACTGAAATTTAAGTGACGTTTAATTAGCCAGTAACAAAACGAGCGGGGGACTGGAGCCGAGTAAGTAAAACTAATTCAATTAATAACTAGTCAAAGTGAGCATTATTTTCCAAAAGAACAGATCAATCTTAGCTAGTCTGGAAAGTTTGGTGAACTTTGGCTCAATATTGATGATGCTAGAAGGCATCAAATATGTCAATTTTCCCATACAAACTCTCTTATGTTTTAACGTTGTCCCTCCAAACCATACATTCATTGTAAAATTTTGGAGGGACAAAGAAATTTCAATTGCTTATAATTCGGACAAGATTCACTTGAATCACGTCAAACTTGGCACACATACTAATTTCAACATGCTCTATCATGTGATGAACTTCATTTTAGATTTGGAGTAATTCTTATAAACTCGGTCCCAGTCCCCTGCTCGTTTTGTTACCGGCCAATTGTTATTCGGTTTGTGCCATTATTCAGATTTTGCTCGCCTGGTGCCATCGGGTATTAAAATCTGTGAATATTCAAGTTGTATTCACCATTTGAAGCGGCACCCATATTCTTATAAATTTCACCAACAGGGCCACCACTTATCGGGTGGTCAGAAAACAAGAATGGGTAGAGGTCTTTACACTGTTCAGGCTATATATTAAGTGCCGTTTATCCAGTGCCAGAGCGCATGTGACCCTCGGCTGATCAATGAAAACCCGAAGACGTGATGCATGCCGCAACAGATCACAAAGGGACTGTACGCAGGTGTACGTATCAGCTAGCCGATCTCCTAAATGCTGCAGATGTCCAGAGGATGTCCAGTCCTACAAATACTTTCGGAAAATCATGTATCAGGGAGATATTGTGAAGTTTGCTGTGTTGAGACGTGAGCGCCAACCACACTGAGTCGGCAAATTTCACTCCATGAACAACCAAAGCATTGATGGAATGTAACCGGAATAGCAAAGCATGCAGTCCCATGAGTTTGATGAATTACCGGTAAGACTGAGCAAGAAGACCAAAGTAAATAAGCACCTTTCTTCAGGTGGAAAATATCCTATAATTGTAGACATTGAGGAAATCATGAGAGCCCGTGATTATCCGGTCTGCATTAAGTGATGGTCTGAAATGGGGTTAACTGACTACTGACAAACGGCCTTAAAAATAACTGACAACTGATAAATGACGCTATTTTTACTGGCAACTAACAACCAAAAAATAACTGACAACTGACCAATTTGTTTTTTGTGGGTCAAACTTTGTAAATTTTCTTTAGTAATGATTAACTAGAGCTAACTGACAACTGACAAATGGCCAAAATTTTAACTGACAACTCAATTCAACTTTATTTAAACACGGAGATTTCAACAATTTTACACTGATTTCCATGAAAGCCGTGTATAATACACTAAGTAAAAATACAAATAATTCTCATAACAAGTAATTAAAGATATTAAACTGTACTATATTAAGCATCTAACTAATATATCTATATCTATATATCTACTGGGGTCATATATTAACAATCAATATACATTTATGTACTAATGTATAATAATACTAATAATCTAAGAATAATCTAAAAAAAAGAATAATAATCTGAAAAATACTTTAAGGCATCATTAGTGACTCTAGTCAGTTGAGGAGAGTAATACCTTTCAATTTATTTTTAAAACTCACTAAGGAAGAACTTTGTTGAATTTCATTTGGTAGGTTATTCCATATCTTAGTTCCGTCATAACTGAAACTTTTTTTTTAAGTATTCAGTATTAGGGCGTGGTATGAAAAGCTTCATATTGGAATTTCGAAGATTATAATGAGTTGTTTGGTTTACTGTAATAAACATTTCTTGAAGAGAGGTTGGAGCGAGATTATTCATAATTTTGAACATTAAGGTTGCTTTACGTTTCACTCTTCTCTCAATAAGAGTTTCCCAATTTAGCAATTCTAGTGCATTTTGAGAACTTGTATTATAATCAGCTCTTAAGATAACCCTAGCTGCCCTATTTTGCAAAACTTGAAGTTCGTAGGACAAAGTTTTCCCGAACGTGTCCCAGACCTCACAACAGTAATCGAGATGAGATTGTATAAGTGAATTATATATAATATGCAAGGTCTCGAAGGGCACGAAAGGTCTTACTCTCTTTAGGGCACCAATACTAGAAGTAATCTTTTTTGAGATAAATTTAATATGTTCATCCCATTTTAATTTGTCGTCAATTTGGACCCCTACTACTTTCCTAATAACGACTCGTTTGACTTTATTATTCTTGATTTGAATGTTTGGAGACTGCATTAAAGCGTCAAGTTTGTGACGAGAGGCAATCAACATATATTCAGTTTTAGTCATATTGAGGCTTAATTTATTTGCTGCCAGCCAATTATTTAAACTATCTAAATCTGTATTAGCTGAATGCTCAATTTCGTTGATGCATTTACCACTAAAAGTTAAATTAGTATCATCTGCAAATAAGCATGATGTTGACTGTTCGAGACAATTGGGTAAGTCGTTAATGTATATCAAGAACAGGAGGGGTCCAAGAATCGAACGTGAGGTACTCCACAGGTGACTTCTCTTTCGTTTGACTGTTTATTGTTCACCATAGTGATTTGTTTGCGATTAGTCATATATGACTGTAGTAATTTTAGAGAAGTACCCTTTACTCCATAGAGCTCAAACTTTTTCAATAAGATGCTATGATCAATAGTATCGAATGCTTTCTTGAGATCTATGTAGACTACAAGATTAAGTAATCCACGATCCATATTAACTAGCCATTCATTTGTAGTTGTTAGCAATGCTGTTGCAGTAGAATGGAATTTCCTAAAACCGAATTGGTTATCAGAAAGTAGGTTATTTATCATTAAGTAGTTGTAGAGTTGTTCGTACATAATTTTTTCTAAGAGTTTAATAATAACAGGTAGAACAGAGATTGGTCTGAAATTATCCGAGAATATTTTTAGGACCAGTTTTGTGAATGAGTGTTACCCTTGCTAATTTCCATTCGTTAGGAAAAATTCCTGTCCTTATGATATCATTAAAGAGTAGAGTTAAAGAACTGGCATGTAGACTACTGACAAACGGCCTTAAAAACAACTGACATGTAGACTACTGACAAACGGCCTTAAAAATAACTGACAAATGACAAATGACGCTATTTTTACTGGCAACTGACAACCGAAAAATAACTGACAACTGACAAATTTGGTTTCCCATTCAGACCCTCTTAAGTAGATATAAAGGTCTAAACAAAAGAGAATTGGTTTCTAAATTATAATCCTTGAAGTTTACTCTAAATTTCTGGGTTTAGAAATGTCATTCTAGGTTATCGGTACTGTCTACATTATGACGCATTTTTAAAGAAAAAATATCCAGCTGCATGATCTATCCTGGGTTGCCAGTTTGTTCGAAACCGTTTGTTCTCTCGCTGGGGTGATTTCACATGGGCCGGAAAAGCTTCACAATTATAAGCTGTAACCTTTAATAGGCAAACGTTTGTCACTGAAGAACTTAGATTGCATTCAAATTGAATGTCTGTTTACAATGCTGAGAATTTTCCTTTTTTAAAGTAACGAAATTGGTTGAGTAGAACGTGAGGTATGAATTTTTTAACATCAAAATATTTGCCGCGATTTGTTGTGTGTGTCTTAATCCGAGAGTTCCGGCGGCACCAGTCTCGTACCCAGAGCTCATCTGTGGAGATGAGCTCTGGGTACGAGACTGCGGCGGCACCACTGTGTGACACATATTTTGAAATTTGGAAGAAGAACACTAAAGGCATTCATTGTATACTAAACAGCTGGATTCTCTTTTTTTTTAAGTAATGGTCCAGATAAGAACTGTAGTGTCTACGGCAAGGAATGTTAAAAGGTGTTAATTTTCTATTATTCTTTCTCGTAATTTCATTGGTTGATACTTATAAATTCAATAGAAACCCATCGAAATAATGCATTTTCATTCGATATTTTTTTGTGGTTTGAATTTATTTTTGATTAAAACTAACTATGGTTTAATTTCGAAGAATATCATATCAAACAATTGTTGTCGTTCAGAGTAATATTTGGGCCTGAATAGATGCTAGTGTAGCATACGCTTATCCTTTTCAAATTTCGCTATCGATTCTTTTAATAGCACTTCCTGTAGCCTACGTTGTATCCGCCTCTCTTCTTCCGGCACGCTACACTTCTTGAACGTGTTCTAGTATTCGACGATCCGTCCTGCTTTCCAAATATGGAATATATTGACCATATATGGAATATCACAGGGAGCTCTCAGGAACGACACTTTTCTCAATAAATTGTTTGATATGCGTATGTGGGGAAAGTTCTCAAATTTGCGATTGAAAAATCCTTTGTTTTCTCTATATCCGATTGGCTGGATGGTGGCTTCTCTGCGTTTTCACAGAAAAAAGAGCCAATAGCATAAAAAATACTTTATTTTCGAGATGTAGTTTGGACTGTAGATACCTCCTAAAGCACTTAAGGCATATTCAAGCAAAATCGTATGTGGGGGAGGCTCATTGCCGCAGAACAATGGATTCCACTACAGTTCTTATCTGGACCATTACTTAAAGCATTGAATTGTAGAACTAGCTATAGAGGCTGAAATGAACAGAAGGGTAAATATAAATCGATCACTCATTTGCAGTCGCTCACCGCCCTTAACCCGGCATTTTCCGCGTTATCAGAATTCAAACTTTGTTTGTTTTGCTTTTATTGGGGGGAGGGGGGGGGGGGGGGGGGGGGGGTTGTGGAATAAATAGTTGAATAAGGTTTCAAAAATTGCTAATTTATTAGATTTCCAGTGAAAACAATGATTAAAAGTGACATAAATCAAATCAAATAACTTTCACAACCGCGTATTTTGCCAAGAAACTTTTAAATAGACGGCTTCCTTAACTATTAAACAATATTGTTTCAAAATCAGCAGTTGTTTTTGGCCGATCAATACGCGCGGTTGTTAATTATTTCGGACACGCTTTGTTCTTCAGCTGACAAGAACTATCGCGGCCGTTTCTTGTTTACGTTGAATCGTGCTACAGAAGCATACTAAAGCGGTTTATTTTTCCAGTTTCAAGTATTAATTAAAGCAATAGATTTGAATTTCACTGATATCAATCAGTTTACTTTAGTGTTAAAAAAATACAATTAATGAATAAAAATAGGCAAAGTGATTGAGTTTGCGGAGTATTGACAGTTTTAAATCATCCCATCATGTGACTGAATCCCTAGTATTAGATTTAGAGGCAGTAATCATGTATTTAATATCGAGCTACGTATACCGTTTAATAAGCGTGCATGAACCTCGGTTTCCTGCGTTCGTTTATGTTTGAAACCTAGATGTCTAGCGGCATATTTTTTTCAGCTAATTATAGCTTCTTCAACTTGATATGTTAGAACTACCCTGGTTCCAGAGGTTTTCTCTATGTTTTTTCTGCGAGTGACGTTCGCCAGCGTGCGCGAACTGCGAAGCAGCGAGAAGGGAGAGAAAACCTTCATGAACCTTTGGTTAAAGTGGTCACGGATCTCACTTCCATGCGGTTGACAGCTGTCAAACATGTTACTTCAGTAATTACGCTGTTGACCAATCACCGAGGAGTTATCACGAGGTGATCACGCTCTATAGGGGGAAAGGACGTATTGTTGCTTTGACGCGTGGCGGAGTTTTCGGCATACGTGTTCATGGATGAAAGAAAAACACCGATTAAGTATTTACTTTTCAATCCGAGCGAATATTGCAGGTTTTGTGGGATAAATGTGAAAGTCGGTGGCAGGTCTAAAACGAATGTGTTTGGACCAAAGAGCAGAACCGAAGATTTAACAAGACGGCTATCTGTTGTCGTTGGTACTGTCATATCGGAAGGCGAGGGAATCTCCAGAATCATATGTCAAAAGTGTCTTCTGACCTTTTGGAAGCTCGAAAAGCAAGAGAACGACCTGCAGTCATTCAGGAAGGGATACGAAGATACTCTTGCGTCCCAGCTTGAAACAAATAACTCAAAGGCAGACAAAGGACGACATAAGCGATGTAGTAAATATTCTCCATCGGTACCGCCACCAGGACGTGTGAACAGCGCCGGGACGTGTGAACAGCGCCGGGACGTGTGAACAGCGCCTTGCATTGAGATTGTGAATAACTCCACTGAGCGCTCTCCTCTGCTCGTTCGACAGACTCTCTATCTCAGGAAAGCGATTACCAAGAATGGATAGCAAGACTTTGCCAACTATACCTTCGAGTTCGATTGCCGAGGCCATATTGGTCACAACAATAAAGTGTGATTCTCACGCAGAGCGCGTGACCGACCGGATAATCAAAATGTCCTTACTACCTCCCGATCAGTAGTTTTGTATTGTAAACAACAATCCCGTCTCCTCCCTGTTTAAAATGTGTAAGGAACCATTCAGGTTTCTTGTTTATCCAATTAACAATTCCTTCAACCAGGAACGAGGGTCAAATTCTGACCCTAGTTCAAATCTATTGGCGCGGCTCGATCAGTCAACTGACGGTTTTCTCTCCCTTCTCGCTGCTTCGCAGCTCGCGCACGCTGGCGCCGCTTCGCGGCTTCAACGGCACTCGCAGAAAAAACATAGGCTTAAACGTCACTCGCAGAAAAAACATAGAGAAAACCTCTGGAACCATGGTATGTTAGAACCGGCAACCGTTGTGAAATTCAGAGCATACCTAGAGACAGTTGTTGTCTTCAATCTCTCAAAAACCTGACCCAACATTTCTCTGACTGTTTAGCGTAGCGCGAAGGCAAATCTAGCTGAAAAGTCCAACGCTGCTGCAACGTCGCAGTTAATTGAAACGGCTTTGGCCGCCATACCAGGTTTCAAACCTAAATGGACACGGAAAAAGGTTTAGGATTAACGTACTACGGAAGCCCCAGTAGTGACATTCAGTTTGCCCCCCAAATCTTTGGTTTAAAAAAAAGATTTTCCTTTCCCAAAAAAATTTGGGGGGGGGGGGGGGGGGGGGGAGTCTGAGAAAAAAAAATTCCTTTTGAGATTGGGTTTCAGAAAAAAAAGATGGTTAAATTTTTTGGGGGTTCTAGAGAAAACGGGTTTTTTTTTTCCTTTTTTTTCTCAAACCAAACAACTTTTTTTTCCTCAGGCCCCCCCCCCCCCCCCCCCACCATTTTTTTGGGAAAGGAAAACATTTTTTTTACTCAGATAAAAAAAAAAAATCAAAACATTTGCTGAACACAATCAAGGGATAGCTTAGCCGTGAGTTCAGCATTTGCTGAACTTACAAATGTAGCGAGTTCAGCATTTGCTGAACATAATCAAGAAATGGCTTAGCCGGCGTGAGTTCAGCATTTGCTGAACTTACAAATGTAGCGAGTTCAGCATTTGCTGAACATAGTCAAGAAATGGCTTAGCCGTGAGTTCGGCATTTGCTGAACATAATCAAGAAATAGTTTAGCCATGAGTTCAGCATTTGCTGAACACAGTCACGGCTTAGCCGTGAGTTCGGCATTTGCTGAACGCAAGCAAGAAATAGTAATAGCCGTCATTTGCTGAACTTAGCAAGTATGCAGAAAGTTAACTTTATATATCAGATGATGTAAAGCGGCAATGTTATTTAAGGACCGATTTAAAGAGAATTTGCCAGGACTACCATAGGACTTAAATCAACAACTCAAGTCGGTCACTGCCGATAATTTTCAATGGTAAAAATAACAATGTTTCGAATTTTACGCAAAAACAAGAGGTCGAAAGAAAATATTATTTATCTTGAACTTCAGTTTTGTGTTTACTATTGTTCAAAATCAGAAAACACGTGGTCCAAAAAATCTCAATGATCGACCTAAAACATCCCGCTCAAAAGTACGAATCTTTATGATGCCAATTCGGCTGTCACAATACGCGCGAGCCACCTTAACTCGAACCTCGAAGATTATCGTTTTCGTTCCTCGATTTTTCGCTAAAGATATTGTGGTAGCCACCGTTGAAAATTACACTTTCGCCTCAAACTATAATATAAATGGCTCTTGAACGATGGTAAGATAAGCTTTTTAACCGGCAGTGTTGTATTCACCATAAACACGCGCGCTTCAAACTCTGTTTGTTTCCCGCCAGGGCCGTTTTATGCGGTACTTTTAAGTTAAAACTTCTTACAGTTGACAACTTTAGAACTTGATATGTAATCTGAAACACTTCCATGCCGTCACCCCATGCTGAAATATCACGAGGCACACGACTGACACATGTGTAATTACCTCTTTTTTTATTGGCTTAGTTTGTGTCAATCAAAATGTAACGCTTGGGATCAAAGTCCATCCAGAACAGTAAAACCTAGCGCTCCGTTCCGGATGTTCTTCTCGCGCATGCTGCACTCGCTGATTGCGCCTTCGGCGCTCTTAAGAAATCTTAGCGAGAAGGACCTCTGACACCCAGGGTAAGAGAGCATCAACACGAAATCAGTACACGTCCTGCTGGAAAAAAAGGGTCTTTTAAAAGGTGGTAGATTTCCTCTCCGACCTATTCCAAGCAGGCCTTCAGTATTCTACTCTTACTAGTTACAGATCTGCAATAAGTTATATCATACCCCCAGGTAATCGTTGGTGCAAATACAGTAGGACAGCATCCCTTACTTTGTACATTCATCAAGGGAGCTGTAAATGTGCGTGGTATACGGTTTGGAGTCTTTGTCGACTTTTCGCCAGGGTTGGTGGTAGAGGAACACGATAGAGATTCAAGTGAAGGTCTCCCAGCGGATCGAGACAGGATAGTAACATCTTTCAAAGCAACAGCTTTCTCGAATTTGACTTTCGGTCGCTTTAGCTTTTCAGAACTGATAGTGCTTTTCCTACAACTGGCATGAAAGCTGGCATTACATAGCCTCAAATCATCTTCAGACAACCCTTCTAAACGTTTATTGGCTTCAACTAATTCACTGTCTCCATACTTTGCTCAAGAAAATGCATAATACAAAATATTTTTGTAGGCATCATTGCTGATGTTTTTCACAAGCGGTTCATCCTTGTCAGTTGCCTGGTAAATAATGCACTTGCTGAAGTCGACTTCAATTTTCCGTTTCTTTTCTGGGATGTCCATCGCTGTAGAATTTACAAGCATTATTTAAATATATATCCAATGCTATTGTAGCTTGCAGTCTTGTGAGAAGCAAAATAGCTAATGAAACGAAATTAAAGTATAGTATTGACCTTGCAATACATGGCATAAAACTGTTAAAAATATAATGATATTAGAGGAAGCCATATTTTCTATCAAGCAATTTTGCAGTTACGTGAAACGGTGAAGAGTTATAAGGATTTCACAAAACGTTTGGGCAAAGCATCATGGGAAATTAACAGGTGTAAGAAGAAAGAATGCCTACTTAAACATATTTACAATCTTTCTTGCTGTCTTTTCTTCATTCAGTAATGTTAACCTCTATCTTATGTACATCTAGTCCAAAAGTTAGCATTGTACATTCCTTTATTGCGTCATACAACATCGGAGACTTTCCAAGCAAAAACAAAATGGCCGACCAGATTGAAGACGTAATTCGATTAAAAAGCAACATACAAATAGCAAAGCATTTCTACAACTTATCATTTTTGTATTTTCATGCAATTTGGAAGATAGATATCCAGTTTTCCGTGCTGTAACAGTCCAATTAAATAAGGAATAATTACAATTTGAGTTTTACCACAGGAAGCCCGGTCCCTAGCTTTTTCGATTTTTAGACTATACTTTCAATAAAACACAAACTTCCCGAGAACAGAAAACAGAATCAAGCGAAGTACAACAATTATCCACCAATGAAGTGCAAAACAATAAGAATGGCACAAAGAGCTGCAATAATTCACCCAAAATGAGCTATATTATTTATTCTCTGCCTGCAAGACAGTTGTAAAAAAATACTTTTACCATATATTTATTATGATATTGAAAAATAATAGTTATCAGTCTCAAATCAAAACATGAAGTTTTCATTGCAAGATGTCTTAATTGGAGTTGACGGCTCTAAACATTCAGTTCTACTTAATAATTTTATAATTCTTCGAAAAATATATCTATGGTTTAAAAAATAAGATTTAAATGCAATATGAAATTGAAAAATCTATATATACTAAAAATAATGTTAGTGATAAATTAAAAGAAAAGTGTTTTTGTATTTTTTTTCTCCGTCAACTATTATAGTAAATTGTAATTCTTTATAAGTAGTGAAATTTTAAAAAATGTGGGGGAAAAAGTATTGTCAGACTGATTTATACCACAAGAACTGACTCTAGGCCTAGTAGTCTATGTTACTATATATTGGTTTTGCAGACAGATTCATGCCACAAAGGCTGGCTCTTATTGTTTAGATCCTATACGCTAAGAGATCCGGTTGTTTATCATTTCGTCTGTGATCCCTCCAATTTTCCTCTTATTGTGTTTGTATTAATGATACAATTTCAGTTTATCAGACTGATTTCTGCCACACGAACTGACTCTAGTAGTATTGTCTGTGCTACAACATATTAAAGTTCATTAAAGCAAGTTTATTTTCTTTATCCTTTGGTTGCAGTTATTTGTCATGTAGCCGGCGTGGTAGTGGTGCGCTAGGGCCTTATGGGATCGTTTGTTCCTTATTTGGAACAGACTGAATAATTTCCTTAATAAGAAATGCTTTGAAATCGCTTTCTTTTATATAGATAGATCGATAAATCTTTTATTAAAGTTACATTATTTAGCAGTTAAAGACTGAATTACATGTGTATTTTAAGAATTTATAAACTTTTATATAGTATAATCTACTAAATTTATTACAAGAGAGAAAACGAAAACTTAAGATCTAATAACCTAAACATTTCAGTTAAAAATTGAAGAAAAGAATAATAAAATGTAGACTATTTACAAGGTGTGCTTGTGCATAATACACAATAAGAGTTCTTGAAACGGTTAGTGTTGGAGTTAGAAACGTCAAAAGTTCTCTTTTTTCTTAAACGTGTAGTGACAGCTAGAGCTTTCATCAGAAACGATATCGGTGAATAATTAAAGTGGGCACAAATGATCCTGAAATAGCTCATCCTGCCATATTTTCAAAACCTAATACAGAAGATTGATTTTTTTGTGGGAGGATTAAGACGGACTCTGATGATTTGCACTACCGCACCCATCTTGATGACGTCACAATTACGTCATGTATCTACTTACAATAGGTTTCTCAATGTTTTCAATTACCTTTAACATCAGTAAATTTCATGTTTTCGAACTCCCGTCAAGTTGACGACAAAGTAACCGAAAACCCGAGTTCGATTGGTTAAGAGGGAGAAAAGGTATTAAATTGTGAATTTTGGGAAATATATATTATATTATAATTCTCCCTCGCTCAACCGAATATAAATTATTTATCACATAATAATACAAGACGCTCGTAGGGGTAATGCCCTCTCGACACTCAGAAAGCCTCTTTAATCAAACTGCCATATTCAGTCTTACAATATATTCTTACAATTGCTTTACGTAATTAGCAAGTGTTGTAAGATGACGAAGACGAAGACTGACAATTATAAGGCGACATGCAAAGGCGCATCTGCTATTACGGAAACTTCAGCAAATAACTGAGCCCAACGCTACCACCTGTTAAATCCTTGAGCATATTTCCAATTAGTATTGTCAGCTTTAGCCTTGGAAAGGACTCCTGGTAACTCAGATACCAACTCCTTAAGCCTGGGGTCTGAAACCTTGGAATGTGCTGTCGGCAGAAACGTATCGGCAAATATGCCTGTAGTAAGAAACAATAAAACGAAATATAAGTATACTAAGTACTCTGTTCATCCGTATTAGAAAAACCTCATCCAACAAAATTGATCCTAATTACGCAAAAATCCAAAAGGAACTTAATTATGCATTCTCATGCCAATCGGCAATTGCATTGATGTGCCATTCGGCAATGCCAACCCCTCGACCACTCGGTATACTAAAGAATAAAAACTGCATATATTCGAAGTCGAAGTACCAATGTATATATATATACATATATATATATATATATATGCACTCAACGACCGCGATGTAACATTCTACCAATCGGTAATAAAATGAAGGAATTCACTAACTGCATGCCAATAAATGACTACTTATGGACAGACACCATCAGTTTCTAACAGCGCATAAAGCCATTCGGCAGTGCAGTCTCCCACTACTCGGTGTAACGGACCGGGCAGTAAAGTGCTATCGGTATATAACAACGGCCGTGTCGGTAACTACCATGCGGTAACTACTATATTAGTAGATACACATACTAAATCAGTGTGAAACGACAACTATATCCCAAATGGCGCCCGGAACGGCGACTGTGTGGCAAAATCTAAGATAAGATAAACGGCTAGGCGGCGTCTAATTTAAATGCCAATACTGGACTAGTAAACTAGTAAACTATGAACGAACCTTGGAAATTTCTGGAATTCCTGGAATCTGGGAACAAGAGAATATCCTTAACAAATGAAAAATATGTAGAAGTATCTTGAAACCACAGAGGCCAAAACGGAACAACAATAGTACCTTGTGCTCGACAAAGCACTAAACGATTGAGCGCTTTAGAAATCAAATTTATAGGTGGAACTAACCAATTAACTTCTCCAGACCAATCTTTGGAGAAAGAATCGACCGCCTCCGAACATGGATTGTGAACTCTATAATTGAACCTAGGTAACTTAGTGTTGTAACAATCGGCAAAGCGATCGACAGAATGAGGTCCCCATAAGGAATCTAGAAAAAAGAAAAATTGAACGTCGGTTTGCCAATCATCATAGTCTATGACTATACTGATTTCATCGGCTACGTTAATTTTATTTTCCTTTCAAAGAATCCATTGTGAAAAAAGAGTTATATTATAACCCTCACAAAGCGTGTAGATCCTGTTAGCAACAATCTGTAAATCAGATTTACTACTACCAACAATGCAGCTTGACTATCCGAACACCAGGTGAGCGACCTACCCCTAAGAAGGCACTAAAAAGCCTGGATACCCGTATAAATCGCCTCCAATTCTCTCCAGGTAGAGCTCTTTCTCGCTTCACCGACATTCCACATTCTATGATAAATCTTGTGATTGTCTGTAATCTCAAGCCAACCGCCGCAACCCACATCGCTTGCATCTGAAAATGCGAGTAAATCTGGCGTAAAATGGGGACTTAAGCTCTTTGTATTCAACCGATGAAGATTGCCTTTCCAAAAGGAAATCTCTTCCAAGCATTCACTACTCTTATTAGATTCATTTTATAATACCAACCAACTCTATTCTCTATAACCTGGTATATAGCTCTGGTTTTTAATCGAGTGAGAGGACCCAGAACAGGAGACATAGAAATTGTTCTGCCAGAAATACCCGCTAACTTCTTCCTGTAGTATAAGGCAACGCGTTACGAAAGGCCTCAGTAACACTTGACGTATTAAAAATTCTCCTGTCCGGCAAACAAAGAACTCCTAGATTAAGGTTCCAAACAAGCCCTAACCATTCGAGTTCTTGGCAAGGTTGCATGGGCTAAAGTTGTTTTAACTGTATCCGAGTGAACTTGAGCTAAACTGTGACTAGCAGCAAAACCACACCCGTCGTCAAGATAAACGACAATTTTTATACCGTTATAGCGCCAATTTAGTAAATACATAAGGAGCGGTGGAAAGCCAAACCTGAAAAACATAAATAATGCGTAATGCAAGCTCTACCATAGGAAGGAGAAATATCAATGTGATGATAACCCGATTTAAAATCGAATTTGGATGAATATCCCCCAAGATGTACATAATCTGACATCACTTTCCAATCTTCAAATGCAACCTTTTCTTTCCAAAGACATTGGTTAACAAACCGTAAATCCAAGATTAACCTTTTCTTCCCTAGAGAGTTCGTAGAAACCGACAGAGGATTGACAACGTGAGGGATAAAGGAACTTCAAATACTCTGAACGAATCTAACAACTCCTGGATAGCAGAAGAAACGAACTGTATATTATTAAGAGCAGACTTATTGTTATTAAACAGCCTGATAGGTGGTGTAGATCAAGTTCAAGTTCATTTTATTTTGCACTATTTTTTAAAAGATAATTACACAAGAAAATAATTGTAGAAAAAAAAAAGAGATATATGATAATAATAAAATATTTATGAATTTCAAGAATGTGCATAGAGGTCAAAGGAGCCATAGTCTTTCTAGTTGACCCCTATCCCCCCCAAAAAAATGAGGATATTTGGAGCACAGGAAATATATAAATATCTATTGTACAAGTTTGCTTGAGTAGTAAGCGGCGGGAATTAATATTAATAGGAAGAATAATTTATTTACAATATTGATACATAGTTATATGGAAACGTTGACAAGATATATATACATGCAAAGAATAAAGATGGTATAAATATATTAATTCAATCTTAGTTATTATTCTATATTTACAATTTTATACAATAATTTAGGCCTGGTTTTCAAGTAAAAATAATTTGTATTGTTTTTCAAAACTATTGTGTAGGAGGGATTTTATTTCTAATGGTATTTTTTCCCATAATCCGGTGATGCAAGAGATTTAAATCTTGATAGATCATAATTAGTTCTGGAAGCTGGTCTGTATAAGTTTTGGTTGGTAGCATATCTAGTATTATAATTATGAATATCAGTTGCAGAGGGGACTAAGTCGAAAAAAGCAGATGGTACACCTGTTTTAACATATTTAAGTTTGTGAACAAGAGTGGAGATTTTCAGATTAGAGGCATTGTCAAGTTTTAGAATTTGCAAAATTCTATAGTATGGGGTGGCATTTTCAAATTTGCTAGCAAAGAAGATGCAGCGAATGCATTTATTTTGCTTTGTTTTAATTTTAATTAATCTAGTCTTAACAGCAGTACCCCAGATCGTTGTAGATATAAATGGCACGGATAAAAGGCAAGCGATAACCCGACTTTATGATGTCTAGAACAAATGAATTAGAATTGATGGATTCCCAAAAACCTAAACGAGACCTAAGACTACCTTTAACAATGGGAAGAGCCATGCATATCCTGTTCAAATACAACATAATTTTCATTGTAATCAATGGCTGCTGAAGCACATCCGATTGTCTCGGCATTTTATTAGGAGCAGAAGGGCCAGGGGTAGCCGCAGTAGAAGTAGAAGAACCGCTATACGTCTGCCTGATGGAAAATGGTTTACGAGTCGAAGCGGTTCTCTGTTTACGCTTGAGAAGAGCCTGCTGTTCATCTTCTCTAATTTTCTTAGCATCATCTTCATCATTGGCCAACTCATCCGACAAATACTCGTCTACTAAATCCCAGCCAGCAGCAGACTTATCCGCTAACCGAATTAACTTGTTTCTCTTACTAATTTCCTTCGTAAGTTATTTAAGAAACTCTTTGGCCTTTGCGTACTGGTGCTTCCCAATGGCAGTGGTAGTCTTCTCCAAGCGCTCAGACATGGACAGATTGAACTCAAATTGTTTCTTATTTCCTTTATAGCAGAGATTTACTTCAGCCTCTTTCTTGAACTTCTTGACAGCAGAATCGGCCTTCTCGAAATTCTCTTCGAGCAAATTACGCTTCAAGACAGACATTTTGTGTCAAAATACGACCTGAAAAGACCGAAGGTTGCAGCCAGGTCTCCGTGTTGTTCTTCAGTTATTATGCCTGAGCTTTTCGTAAAACTTGGCAGAGTTGGCCCTACCAAATCCTCTACTGGAGATGATGGACGTTAGTCAGAATCCGACATGCTAGAAATATAAGTTATTATTTTATGAAAGGCTGTCGAAGGACGCGAATGGGCTCCTTGCGCAACTGTGCACTTAATATACCCATACTAAAACAACAATAATAACTAGAACGTTAATGAACTGAACATACCATTAACAGGAACTGTATAAACATTACTCACTAATAGTATAACCTGTAATACATATATATATATATATAGAACCATTTACAAAATAACTTATTCATTCAACTTTTAGAGTTTAAGACATTTGTTCACGACAATCTAGCAACATAAAGAATACATGGGGATCCACAATCGTATGTTTTAGAATTTTCAATTTTTGAGAGGAAATGCTTTAAAATTCATAGTGAAAAAGAGTGTACGTCATATATTTTTGAAAACGTCTTTTAGAAATAAATATGAGAGTATTTTTCGGATTCTAACGAAGAAATGTACTTATTGTACATTGAATAGGCTCAATGTGTTCTTTTTGTATTGCTTCAATGTAGAAAGCATGATTTTAACCCAGGCATTTTATGGTTGGACCAGGAGCCCATTACCAGGAGCGTCCATCTCCCATACTAGGTCTGTGAGTCAACGTATGACCGGATTGAGCTATATTTAGAACAGATCTCACGGGAGTTCACGTGCCCACACTTTGGGAATCCAACCAAACCATAGTCAGGACAATGCAGCGTTAGTAAAATCACCTCAAAGAACAATAGATCATTCTTAATCTCGATAATTACGGCAAGCATATGCACGATCGCAGCAGAGTCAGACGGTAGTTACCCGGGCAACATGTTCTAAAAATAACTCAAACCGGTCATACGTTGACTCACGGGTATAGTATATATGGTGCTCCTGGTAATGGCTCCTGTGTTGGACCTGAGATTAATTGCAAAAGAAGTTTTCTCATCACCAACCAGTTAGAATGAACCTGTAAATTAACATACTAAAAGTCCCAAACGATCCAAGCACGGGAACACCTCGAAATCGGGCCCACTGCTAACTCGCTCTCTGCTGGAGCATGAAAACGAGGCTCTAAACCGGACTTTGCTTTTATTGCGTTATTTTATTGCCAGAAGTCGAACCATTTTGCTCAAAACTAAGAAAATGCTCTTCATACATGCCTACAGAGCTTTCATCTGGCAAAAAAATATACGACAAAACAAAAAGACGATAAATATTTTAATTAAAATCCAATGATCTTACTTTCGCTTGTGACACGAACGTTCTACACCAAGAAGCACTAATGACATCATCGGTCAAGGGTTTAGAGCAAATCTCAATATAGCCTCAAGATGATCTATTTACGGGCTTCCCGTGCGTACAAAAGCAATAAATCTTATATACAGTTTATATCCCAAGTTTTTACTTTCGCTTGTGAGGGCTTTCCGTGCAACAATATCTATACAAATTACTCGTCAGACTCGTCACTGTCATTGTCAACGGGCTGGATCGCAGAATTTGTACATGCGGAGCTTTGCGTTGACCGCACGCAGGGAGCACTCAAGGCTCTTCAAGCGGCAGGTGTGTCGCAAACTGCTACAGTCCGATGAACAGTTGTAGCTGATGAAATGAAGAAGGGAGTCCCTCTGAATTGTACCTTATCTATTTTAAAGGCTATGGCAACTTTACGTTATTCTTCCACCATGTATACCCAACGGCATTTGCTACAGTGACAACAATTCCAACAAGTGAGTCACCATCGAATCCTCCTTTGCTTGTTCCACCTTGTGGGGCTTTTGTATTTGGTGCAGCAGTAGTAGTTGCTTTTATTGTAGGAGCTGTGAATGTTGGTGCACTTGTGGTTGCAGGTAGAACAGCAGTGGTGTGTGAAGGTGATAATGCAGCGCTAGGAAATGGCACTATTGATGATGATGGCATATTTATTGATGTCATGAATGAATCGATCGTTACTGAGAGTACTTGATTACCCCCAGCCCTCTAACGATATGGCTGTGTCCTCTCCTTCCCATTGCTTGACTTGAAGGTACACTCGTAGGCACACTCGTATGCTGTGATACCGGGCCGCTGCTGAGGTTGGAGGCAGATTATGGGGCTGTATCTATGAACTCTTGCTTGCAAGTATCGAGCCTTTCTGATGGCTTTCCATTGAACAGGGACACCAGTGCTTTCTCACCAGCAGTAATAACATCACCCACAGCGGAATGAGAGCTTGGTCTTTGAAAGACGGAGTATTGAGGAATTTCTTCAGGGCCGTCACCTTACCTATTCTGTACAGGCAGGAGGTCGTGTCGTTTCTGGAAACATCCTCACCCAGCTGTTCTTTCACTTTCTTCATGTTCCAGACGCGCGCGCCCCTCGTGTTTGTCTTTGGCTCCGACTTGAAGTAGAGGTCACAGCCATCGATCTTTGCGGGTATAATAGCACAAGAGCAATAGCAAACCGGTATCATCTCCGACAAGGACCGTGGTCTTTCCTCGAGCAGACTCCATGGCTGTTCTATCTATAAGAAGATCGGTGTCGCCCTCGGCGTGATGAGTTGTCCAGTTAGCCTTCTGGAGAGCCTAACTCAGCATGTTTATAAAGCTTTCCTTATTCTTTGGATTAGAGAGGAAGTGATTCTTCTGAAGGGTGACTTCCATGCTTTCTGAAAAGGTCACGGTTCCCCCAACCTTTCCTGATGCGCGCCTCTGCTGCGTCATATTCTTAGTAGACATCTCTTCATACCCGTCAAATACAGTGATCGGTCTCCCATATTACCTAGACACGTAAGGTCCATACAAATCGCACACATATTGGTGTGTTGCAGATCCTCGCAATCAAGGGATTCGGTGGATAAGAGATCCGCCATCTAAAACATACTGAACATCTCCTTATGGTCGTGTCTTGGCCGCTGGCGACAGCTTTCCCCATAGGGCATCTGCAAGGGCTGGCTTTTTGCGGCTGCCTCAGCGTAAACGGCGAATCAAACAGAGCAGTTGGGTACAGCTCGTAGCGGAATAGCGATTCAAGGTCTGAGTTGTTGCAAGCGATGATAAGTCGCTGAAACATCGGTTGTAGGCCTACTTGAACGTTGTCATTGTCAATGTTGACAGAGGACTTCGAAGCAAGAGTGACAGCCTGTGCACTGCAATTGAATGTGTACTCAGCAGCAGAATTTCCATTCATCTACGATAGCATATTCTTCCCAATGGCTATGACCGCATCCACATTCACAGCACTGTCAGCATTGACACCATTCATGATGTTCCTGAGGTTAGGGTCGGACGCGAATGGATTGCGGTGAGCCAAATCCGTGAAGGTGGTGAGCATATCCTTCATATCTCGCGCCTGCCTTGCTTTTGTCATGTCCTTGTTCTGCTCAGCTGAGTTAAATCAGTTATACGACCGTCAGTTATTGCATGGCCTGGTTTGTTTCGGCGCAGGTGGGCATGGATAACAGCCAGATGAATCGTTGTTGCTCCGTCAAGCCCCTTCCTCTGGTCAAACACCCACTGGTCTTCAGGCTTCTCGTCAGCACCTGCTAAATCATAAAATCGGTCGACCAGCCCGCCCAAAAGCGATCACTTCTCCTCGCCACGTGAAGGCCAGAAATGGTCGCGGTAGACATTCGGATCAGATCTATCTGAAGATCAGTCATTGACTGCCAGTATAACCGAGGGAACGTTTCGCACAGGTTGTGGCCTGACGCAGCCAGATATGGCACCATTCTCGACAGTGCCCTGATGAAGGAGGGTAGTATGTCCACAATTTTCATGTACTGCAACCATAGCACGGCAGTGCGGCTTCTCGCTATGAGGAGATTTTCCCTGTCGTGGACGCATTCTCGAATGCTATCGAGGATGTTTGATACGCTGGCTTTCTCGGCTGACGCCTCCTTTTCTGTCACCTTCTCAAATAACGCACGGGCCTCCTCATGGTTCATGGTTCCCTTGTGAGAGGAGTTGTCTTCTGTTGCAATCTCGTCGCGGGATACAGATAGGAAGAAAACATATTAGTCTAATTATATTAATACTAATATCTGTGAAACTAAAATGTGTTGCTTACTTAAAACTTTAAAAACAAAACCTTTCTGTTTGCTTCAATATCATGGTTCAACGTAAACAAAAAGCGGCCATGATACATGTCAGGAGTGAAGAAATAACGTACCGTGTCCGAAAGAATGAAAAATTCGCGCGTGTTATCGGCTAAAAAAACACTAGTTTTAAATAACTAAGGAAGCCATCTATAACGGTACCGTTTCCTCGGTAAAGCACGCGGCTGAGACAGTTGTATATATGAAAAGAAAGAAAGAAGAGAAAGTGGAGAGTGACATATAGTATGAAATATAAATATAATAAAGTGACGTGTGATGTGAAATACAAGTTAAGTTTGGTTTCATCACGTTTATTCAATGCCTAGTGTGTTCCCTACTCTTGAACCACTAGACATGAATAACGTGATGAAACTTAACCTCTATTTCACAATCATGTAACTTTATTGTATTTTTATTCCATATGTCATTCTCCACTTTCTTTTCATTGGTCTATATGTGTTCATTGTAACATTGTAACATTGTGCAATTCACAATTAATATATTATTTTGTAAAGGTTATATAGTTTTTATCAGATACATTGTAAGCCTCTTTCCCCGAAGAAGGTCGGCCGTGTCGATCGAAATATTGGAAGAAAAAACTTTCTACCGTTGCATCGGCCTTGCCTTTCTTGTGTAAAGTTCCAATGTTCGGAGAGCTTTTAGAATTCAACAGTTCATCGATCGGGATTGAAACCGTTTCATATTCGTAAGCATGAATTCAGCAGTCGCTCTAAATGCTACATTTTTCCCTTCTTGTCTTAATATTGGAAACAAGTTTGAACATGTACTAGTTAATTACCAAGCATTCGTCGCTACTTGTATTATTAATGGCATACTTTCACTGACGGCAATTCTTGGGAATTTGCTTGTACTGGTAACGATCTGGAAAACTTCATCTCTTCACACGCCATCCAACTACCTTCTCCTCAGCTTAGCCATGGCTGATTTTGGCGTCGGTTTCATTGTACAGCCCTTAACTGTCGCATATAAAGTATCTGAACGACGACTCTATTCACTAAGTTCAATTTTGGATACCAAGAGGTATTTCACTGACAATTATTGCCCTATGAGTATTCTTGCGCGAGGAATTGGGTTCCTATTTTGTAGCTTCTCCACGTTATGTATTGCAGCAATTTCAGTGGAACGATATCTCGCCATTCACCTTCATCTCAGATACAATCACATAATTACTAACGGACGAGTTATTATGGCAATTGTATTTATTTGGATCATATCTCTTGGCATTACCGTTTCGCTGACTTTCTCGGGCATGTACTCTACAAATTATTTCGTTTCCTTCATAGCTATATTAGCCTGCATTGTTGTCGTTGCTATAGTTTACAGTAATTTGAGAATCGTTTTGATTCTAAGGCGACACACTTTAGAAATAAACGCCCAGGGACAAGAAGAAAACACCTTCCTGAATATTTCCAAATTTAAAAGATCAGTTATTACTATGGGTTATGTTACAGCCCTGAATCTACTTTGCTTTCTTCCCTTTTTGGTGACGCTTATAATAATATTCTTGAGAGGTGACACCAACAAGGAGATGAACAGTGCCGTAAATATCACATATCCACTCGTGTTTGCAAACTCCAGCTTAAATCCAATTTTATATTGTTTACGTCTTCGTGAAATTCGAAGGAGCGCTGTTGTGCTGGTTAGGAAATGGTTCAATTTGAACAACGCTGTCGATCAACAATAACGATGCAATATATCAACGAGAAAAGGGAATGTTACTGTATGGACAACTAATAGATTATGGATTAGGAAATCGGATTGAATCTAGCTACCATCACGTTCCATTTCAGTAAAGGTGAATAAAACAAAAAGATTCATCAACCAAGCTGTTCTTTTGTCGAATTTCTTCCAGTAATTGAAAACACGGGGTACTTCAGTTATATATTAGTATTTTGTATATATCCAATTACAGTCGCTGTTTTTGATCTGCGCTGTTGTGTTGTTTAGGAAATCGTTCAATTTAAACAACGCTGTTCATGAACAATAAGGAATTAATATGAAAGACAAAAGGGAATGTTACTGTATGGACAACTAATAGATTATGGATTAGGAAATCGGATTGAATCTAGCTACCATCACGTTCCATTTCAGTAAAGGTGAATAAAACAAAAAGATTCATCAACCAAGCTGTTCTTTTGTCGAATTTCTTCCAGTAATTGAAAACACGGGGTACTTCAGTTATATATTAGTATTTTGTATATATCCAATTACAGTCGCTGTTTTTGATCTGCGCTGTTGTGTTGTTTAGGAAATCGTTCAATTTAAACAACGCTGTTCGTGAACAATAAGGAATTAATATGAAAGACAAAAGGGAATGTTACTGTATGGACAACTAATAGATTATGGATTAGGAAATCGGATTGAATCTAGCTACCATCACGTTCCATTTCAGTAAAGGTGAATAAAACAAAAAGATTCATCAACCAAGCTGTTCTTTTGTCGAATTTCTTCCAGTAATTGAAAACACGGGGTACTTCAGTTATATATTAGTATTTTGTATATATCCAATTACAGTCGCTGTTTTTGATCTGCGCTGTTGTGTTGTTTAGGAAATCGTTCAATTTAAACAACGCTGTTCATGAACAATAAGGAATTAATATGAAAGACAAAAGGGAATGTTATTTTAAGGAACGCTAATAGATTATGGGTTAGGGACTCAGCTTGAATCTACAACCACTTTCCATTTCTGTAAAGTTGAATAAAACAAAAAGATTCATCAACCAAACTGGTCTTTTGACGTACTTCTTCCAGTAATTACATACATACATACATCAACTTTATTTAAACACGATACAATCATCAGTAATTACAATTAAAAATATGTTTAAAATATCACTGTTTTACATGAGTCCGATACGGAAAATATGTTATCGATATCTCTTCTATATCCCCCAAGGGAATCGCAATTTATTTTCTAATTGGGAAGATGATTCCATAAAAGGGCTCCACTATAACTAAAGCTACGTTTTAAGTAGTCAGTTCATGGTTTAGGTAGGGTTAATTTGTTTTCCGAATTTCTTAGGTTGTAGTCTGTGCTGCGGGGAATGAATAATTTTGTAAGTACACTGAAAAGAGCTTGTGGAGTGTTTTTTTTGTTTCATAGATACTGAGATGTGGACACTGAAAAAGCTGTGCATATTAATGATATTCAGATTGTTAACAGCCAACAAGAAGCTCGAACGTAACGATGTTTCGTCACCAGTGTGAAAACATCGTCCGTCCAATCACAAGCTAGCCTACTTCAGCAAACGTAGTTTTTCATTCTCAAAAATTCGATGAGAAAATACGTCTACTTACTTGAGCGCTTAATTAGTTTCCAATAGGCAAAGGACGACGTCAACACCAAGTCTTTCGCTTTAGTGAATCAGAGCCGTTGATAGAAAATCCGTCGTGAAATGTACAACCTAGTCTTGTCTCAAGCGTGGGAATAGTCTCTTGTGATTGGCTAATGTCAAATATTGCATACATTATATCACTTTCCAGGGTATGGAAAGTAGCTATTTATTGGTCAAAAAGACAAGAAGCCTTGCATACTGGAACTTAATTAAGTACTCGGTTAAGCAGACATATTTATTTCTTCGAATTTATGAGAATGAAAACTATGTCTGCTTTAGCAGGCTAATCACAAGCACGAACGACGAAATTTCACTAACTTGAAAAAATATCATATCAGAATATACGTCCAACCAACAAACGCGCGGGCTTTGAGGTTTCATTCAAACATGGCTTAAACAGAGTGAAAGGTTTGTGTCTTTAGCCAGGACGGTCGACAGCTTTATTGAAAAACAAGGGAACCAGAATACTTGAAGAAAAACCGATAGAGACGTAAACCTCCTTACAAGTGTTCTCAAGAGAAACCATGAAACATCGAGGAATCCCACCGGTCGAGCTAAACGAAGTTTTAAGCGAGTTTGTCATTTCTGGTAATAAGCCACAAACACCCGTCGCTTTGACCGGAAATTAAATTAAATGACTTCAGTTACGAAAAAAGTCTTCTAACCATAGTTAGTAGAGGAGACTGGTTAGGAAACTCGGAGAACTTCAAAGGGGCCAAACAATAGGGCCTTTCTGAGGTTGAACAGATCCATCACGTGACCCTCAACGTGCACAGTCAAAACAAGATGGCGGACGGTATGGTCGAACTTTTCGATTTCGGAGAAGATTTTGAGGCAATTTTAGATGTTTTACTGAGAGGGCGATGAAGTATTCGAAGAAGAGTTTGGAGCAGCAGTTAGCAATGTAACTATTATATATCTCTGAAAATGGTTGTTGTTTTGCTTTAGCGAACTCAAATCGAGCGAATAACCAACTTTTGGTTATAAGTGACACGCAGCGAACTAGCATTTCACGAACAACGAAATTCATGCTAAAACTAGAGCAAATCGCAGTCGAATCTTAGTCAGACATTCTCTTATAAGAAATAACAAACTTCTACTTAGTTGGCTTGAGACAGTTGAAATGTTTTAATCCTTTATAACGCAGATAGAATTAGACTTGAAAAGCGGTTGTTGATGCTCTTGAATATACGAGCCTCTCGCCCTGGTTTTCTTTACTCGTTATAATATTTCTTTTAAAGTTCAATTGCAATTGATAGCATGCAGTGAATGTGGAAAAAAGTACAAGACCAGAGGGGGATCGATATGAAAGGCACACGGCAGCAAAGCACAGTCAGCAACTAAATGACGAAACTAGAGAGGCGTTCACGCCGATTATCCTTGAACAGATTGTCATGAATGTACTAAGCACTTTGTACTAAGCACTTTACTCATTATAATATTTCTTTTAAAGTTCAATTGCAATTGATAGCATGCAGTGAATGTGGAAAAAAGTACAAGACCAGAGGGGGATATGAAAGGCACACGGCAGCAAAGCACAGTCAGCAACTAAATGACAAAACTAGAGAGACGTTCACGCCGATTATCCTTGAACAGATTGTCATGAATGTACTAAGCACTTTGCAAGCCAACAAGATTTTCTCAGCAAGCATGAGAAAAGAGTTTTTCAGCTACACATTTGAACTACTTCAAGAATATACAGTAGAATTTTGCGAACTGAGAACCCTTTATGAAGCATTCATGAAGCATCGAAATGTTGAAAAATTCTATGGATCATATTATACCAAAGTCCCTCTGAATGCCAGAAGATACTTCAAAGGGCTCACAAGAAATGCTGCAACTTTGTTGTCTACAAAAGGGAAAAAGGAAGCATCAGTTAAGACTGGCACAGAATATCAACCTGTGTCATTAACAGAGAAGGCTGGCCTTCAGTATGTTGGTGGATATGTGCTCCACAAGCTGCATAAGAAACAGCATGCCAAGCACACAAGAAAGCCAACAAGCCATGGCCATCCTCAAGGCTGGGAAATGTGAAACAGAAACGCTACAGAATCTCAAAAACTGGTTTCAAGCCTAAACCGTGGAGGACTATGGTCTATTACAAATGCAGCACAGAATATTTTCCTAAAGACTGAACATTATTTTAGGCAGTCAACATCAACATCTGGATTGCGAAAAGTTTACATTGTTTACATTGCAGAAAAGTCAATGCACGATTGTGATATCATCTCTAACTTTAACTTATTATTATCAGATGCTGAATTGAACACAGAAAGTCATGTTCACAAGGATGTTCTACATAGCATTATGGCGGCCTTATATGTTAGGGTGCGCTCTTTCTCATTTGCTAGGGATATTGTTCAACGCCACAAAGTCCAAGAAAAGCAGGTCAAATCCAAAGCTCTTCGAAAAGAAATCAGCAGAAGTTGTGATACAAAGGAACAACAACGCCTTCAGTGAAAATATTATTTTAATGTTAAACAACAATATTGCTCTAGTTTTCTTGTTTCAATCCAACTTTGCTCAATCTTGAGTATGTTGGGTATACATAGTTATGTAGTTGATATTGTAAACTCAGAGTGCAAAACACAAACCTAATTGGCCTTATTGAACTGCAATGCAGTATCGCTGAAATAAGAATTGACACAACCCTTTTCAGGCAGGATATCTCACAGCCGGGTTTGCAGTTTTGCACTCTTGTGTGAAATTCTACTAGTGCATTACATGCAACCGAAATGATTGACAAGAATTGCAACCCCCCTTGCAAGCTGAACAATAACATTTGTATTATACTTTTGTAGATAATGCTGAATGGAATCAAATTTGACTCTCATTTGTAATGATAATTATATATCAAACATAAATGCTAATTCTTGTTTATATATTGAATGAGAAATATATTTTGTCAATAGTGAACTTTTTGAAAATCGGCTTAAATTGCTTGTGTGCTTGTATTATAAACTTTAAACACCTGCTAGATTCTAAAAGGAGATGGCTGCTACCTTACTGAAAAGCATGTGGCTTTCTGATCTCTTTACCAATTATTTGTCATTATGGTCCTGATATCAGATCTTGTATGAGTGTGAAAAAGTAGCCAGAATCAAATTGTATGTTGTCCTTGCTCATTGGCACAGTACAGTCATTACAGGGTGAGGTCTGTGCTATATTTTCAAACTCATACAGTACCTATTTTTACTCATTTGGATAAGTGCAATGAAAGCCTAATTGATTAACACACTCCAGTCTCCCCCCCCCCCCTTATCCTCCAAGAATCTGACATAATTTATCTAGTCTAGCTTATACATATCTGATCTAGTTAAGCTTGAGTTTCTTTCGGCATGATATTTTGTCATCAGTAACCTGCTCCCATGCTCTCTGTCTGTCCTTTCTACCTTTTGTGTTCCCACTCTGACATGAAATAGATCTCTGAATTCTGATAGTGCTGCTGTTGTACCCGAATTTGTGGATATCAGGGTTGTCGCTTCGTCTCCCTAGCTGACGCTGTTTTCCAAAGAACTCTTCCACTGGGTCTTGACAGAACTGAACGTTCAGTCAATACAAAGTCCATGCCCTCTTGTAGTAGAAACTTGGTGGCCTCACTGGCTGAGAGTGCAGAGATCTTGAAACCCTCATACGTCTGCCATGACAGAAACGTTAACAAGCGGGCCCTTGCGTTCTTAGTGAAGTTGCCAGGTCTGTTGTCAGCACTCTCCTTCCATAGTCTCAGATACTCGAGAAATTCCAACAGGAACTGGAACCTGTAATAAAATAACATTAAGAATCAAATTGTTATTTTTCTATAAGATATGCAGCTCAAAGTTTGAATGTGTGGACATCCTTAGCTACAGTTGAATAGTGGGATACACTGTACTTTGTGTAGTCAGTGCTTCATGCATCCTTTACATTGATGCATGAGAGATGAATAGATTGGGTATACAAAAATGGATTCATGGACAATGAACTTGAACATTTCTACGCTGAAAAGTGAAAGCAGACGTACCTTAAATCATGTAGAGATGTGTAGGGAGCAACAAAGGGATTGTGCTTTCTAACATGCTCTATAGTACTTCGAACATTTAGACAGTCAAAGAAACTATCCACCATTTCACAGAGTTTTGCAGTGGTGGACGAGTTCTTGACCTCTCTGACCACGGATCGTTCTGGTCGTGGTGTTTTCACGTTGCTAGGATCATGGCTTCTCTTCGGCATGTTGATCGTCGGTAAAGCTCCAAATCTCGGTTTTGTCTTTGTCATTTTCGCAGAGTGAATTGAAATAGAAAGATAGGTATTATATTCTGCGATATAAACAACAAAAATGAACGACAGGGCGATCAGAACAGTCTACTTTCATAACGGAGACTCGAAGCTGTTTAGAAGCTATAATGTGAGAATTTCGTTTGAATACATATCCCTACATTTTGAAAGCACATAAAGCTTTACTTACATATTTCAATATCCTCAGGTTTGAAATGTTTCTGGCAGGTAAATATCTTGTTGTTCCGCCTTTATCTGCCTTCTGAAATCCGGTGTCATTTCTCTTGTTTTCGTGAAGCGAATGGCGAAGCGAAGCCATTCGCTTCGCCATTTCGCTTGCGCTTCGTTCTTCGCTGGAGGCAACTTCGAAATGCCGATTCCCTTGGTTCTCCTACAAGAACCACATCCAAAGACGGCGCAGTTGTCGCCTGGCATCGTCTTTCACAAATTTGTTTATAAATAAATCGCTAGTGTCGCTTAGATTTGCTATATATAGAGAAGAATGGTCGCACAGGTCGTAGAAACTACTCGCTGGACGCCATCTTGGATTTTGTGTGTGCACCTTGAGCGTCACGTGACTAGCCAAAAACCATAACAAAGAGAAGTTCGCCGAGTTTCCTAACCAGTCTCCTCTACTAACTATGTTCTAACCCAGAGTCCGTTTTGAATACACTTTGGTAAAACAACAGCCTTCATTTTGGTCTTCGAGGAATCAAGAAACATCATGACATGAGGTGGGGAGATGTGACTTAGTGTACAATGAAAGACAAACGAAGACAAGAACAGGTGCGAATTACAAAGATGTGAGAGTCATCACTCCTAAGATGTTTCCGATTAATGGCAGCGAAAAAGATACAGTTGCTGTTTACGAGCTTTTTGCTGGAAAAAGACCACAACAAATGAATGATGAAGATGCACCGTTTTACATAGCTGTCAACAACAAAGAATGCAAGCTCTTTGAAAACTAAACGTTGGTTTAAATGCAATATCCTGTTGGTGTCAACAAACTCGGTAGTCTCATGGAAGAAATGGCAAAGAAATGTGGCCGGCACAGAAAACCCAAGGCTAATCACAGTGCAAGAAAAACAATGGTTTAACTCTCAGTAACAAAGATGTTCCACCTACTCAGATTGCACAATTGTCAGGCCACAAGAATCTGAAAAGCATCGACAACAATAGGCCTCGCGCACGGTGTTGGTGATCACTCGCGTAACAAAAATATCACAACGTACATCGTGCGTTATACATCGTGCATCGAGCCTTCCTGAAATGCTCGCTGTACGATGGCTGATGCACGATGCTCGAATATCGAGCCTACATTCTTTTCATCGTGCATCTATCGTGCTTTCATGGAGCCTAGATCGAGCCTTGAGATTTGGGAAAGTGCCTACATCGATCCTGGCATCTATAATTCATTCGTTTTTGCTGCAAGTTGTTTAGTTTCTTTCAAAATGTATGGATTTTATCGAATTTGGAAAAGCTTGGTCAATAAGGTTTTTATTATATGGCGAACATAGTGCTAAAAACATACTTTTTTAACGCGCCCGCCAGGAACCCACTGTGCAGTAAACTGAAGAGCAAATAGAAATTAAGCTAAAATTAGACCGAGACCCGACGAGTTTTACATCAAGTTGAACTCGTGGTGTTCACAGCAGTTTTTTGTCGACATCAAAAATGCTTTTTATGGTGAAACCACAGGAAACCCAAGCTCTGTTTGTGTTTTAAATTATAAGGGTTTGTATGAGATGTTTAACGAGTATTTGGTTGTACCGTTAGGCCAGAAATACTGAAATAAAATCAATGAAAACTTACCTGAAGTCTTTATCTGTTCTTCATTGGGCTCTGTATGCAATTTCAGCGTTGAAATTTTACCCCTCGACCTCTCCAACTAAGAAAGAAGGCAAGGACGGACGCAACCGCCATTTCTCGACCCAATCACTCGAACATCACGCTCGAATTTTCATCCAAAATCAATGCCAACCGCAACTAGACCTCAAATAATAGCACAACAGTATCTATTCCAAGAGCCTCGTGCCGTCTAATTGAAATAATCCCCATTCTCGAGCCTAAATCGAACACAGTTTGAAACAAATCCGCCCGTTGGGATCCGTGATCAGCAAAAGTTGCCAACGCTTAGCAACGGTAAGTCGGCCAAAAGTTCACGGGCTCAGAATCACACATATACCTTATTTTGAAATCGGTGATGATGATGAGAAATAAATTTATATATCATGACGTAAATAAAAACCCATGATGTCAAGTTACTTTTCTGGTTACTTTATGAACATGTTATCGACGTTGAAGAGAAGGAATGCCTGCTGTGTAGAAAAGGAAAGCTGGGATATGTGTTTCCTTTTATTCCTTGATTCGAGCCTAGTAAGCTAGTTTATAAGCAAATTAATGTATCAGTTAATTTTCACGGGTTTTGATTGATTCAAATCCGGGTGTAAAGTACGTTAATTTATAACTGTTGTGTTCGATACTTTCACAGGATTTTATGTAATTACGAGGTTAACGAGGGAAGTTTGTGATGATATTCTTTCTCATATTAAAAATCGAGGTCGTGACCGTGTTGGTGGGTTGAGAGCCAATACACAACAATGTGTTTAGTGTAGAAGGTGGCTCTAATAGCATAAAATAGAGGAAATTAGATAAAATTAAACTGAGAAAGGAGAATTTTTTTTAAAAACAATTGTGGCTAGTCCGGTGTAGAACTCGAACTCCGGTCGCTGGATTCGAAAGCGCACGCTCTAAACCACTGTTCCATAGAGCCGTTTACTTACAGGACGATTTCAAAATAAGGTATATGTATGATTCTGAGCCCGTGAACTTTGGGCCGACTTGCCGTTGTTAAGCGTTGGCAACTTTTGCTGATCACGGATCCCAACGGGCGGATTTGTTTCAAATTGTGTTCGATTTAGGCTCGAGAAATGGGGATTATTCCAATTAGATGGCACGAGGCTCTTGGAATAGATACTGTTGTGCTATTATTTGAGGTCTAGTTGCGGTTGATGTTCGAGTGATTGGGATCGAGAAATGGCGGTTGCGTCCGTCCTTGCCTTCTTTCTTAGTTGGAGAGGTCGATGGGTACAATTTCAACAGAATTAGCTGAAATTGCATACAGAGCCCAATGAAGAACAGATAAAGACTTCAGGTAAGTTTTCATTGATTTTATTTGAGTATTTCTGGCCTAACGGTACAACCAAATACTCGTTAAAAATCTCATACAAACCCTTATAATTTAAAACACAAACAGAGCTTGGGTTTCCTGTGGTACCACTATGCTTTGGAATCTCTTCCAGTAGATTTGACTGATCCAGTGTGTAGCGACGAAGACGAAACTGACCATGGACTCGGACATATGACTGATAAACCTTTTAGGAATGGACGAAAATACGTAGACTCTGGATTCGTTCACGACATGACGGACGCGAAGACCGAGAACAATTACTATATAGAGCTCACGTGTGGCCTTTGATGAGAAATAATCTCCCTCATAATGTTTTGGTAATATTATCTGCAAATAGCGGGGCCGTGATCCATGCTTCGTGTAATCCCTACAAAGTCTCTGAGCTTGGCCGTTCTAGTCATGTTGTTGCAGTGTTGTTGTCACTCGTGGGCCATGTTAAAAAACATGGAGCAACAATGGCTACCCCATGTACTAGTAAAGAGTGTTCTTGGGACAAGGGTAAAAAAGGCAAACAAATCCTAAAAGGCTGTCGAGTGCCCAGTACCCATCGAAGAGAAAGACAAGTAAGATCCCAGTTATTGATTTTGAACCTCGACCAAGCAAATTTAAAGAAGTTACCACTGGGCACATTAATAATTTTGTGAAAGATCTTTATCTAATCTCCAAGCAAGAGCAAGATCTTCCCATGTGGGAAGTGCAATTAAAGATCAGTTACGATGATTACCAGCTGGAAGAAACATGTATGTCGATCCTAAAAGAGAAAGTTCTAGGACTGATTAAAAATCTAACCCCACATAGTGTTGGTGAAATTGACAACACTACTGAGCAAAGCAAGAGTGGGAAATGGCATATAGAGTTGGGAGGTTGGTCAATGAGGGGTCAACAAAATATGCAGCTGCCAGAGCCATGAACTACATCTCTTCTAATTTTTGGAAGCTGGATGGGGAGCAGTATCAGTCTGTATGGATGATGTATGGCCTACAGAATGAGGCAAAGGCAATTACCAAGTATGAGAGTCAAACCCAGCAAAAGCTTGCTTTGTCTGGTTTATGGGTGAACCCCAAAGTTCCTTTTCTTGCTTGTTCACCAGATGGGCTACTAATCCAAGATGGATTACTCGAGATTAAGTCTTTGGAGATCTTCAAGGAGCACAGCATAGATAGCATTATTACAGAGGGCAGCACACTGATTTCAAAGGAAATTCTGGCCAGGCAGTGCTTCTCTATTAAAGATGGAAGATGCATACTGAAGCAAAACCACAGCTACTACTTTCAAATTCAAATGCAACTCCTTGTTACTGAAAGATGTTTTTGTGATTTTGTTTTGTTTGCACAGGATGGTCCAGTGTCTATAGAGAGAGTTTATAGAAAGAGCCACTGATCACAGAAATTCTAAAATTTCTTACTGCATTTTGGTCAAGAGTAATAGCACCAGAGTTTTTCGAAATGAGAGTGCCACGAGATCTGCTGCCATTTGTTTCGCCAGTAACGAACAGTCCAGCTCTACCATTGGTCCCCTAGAATTTGATGACTGTCCTCACCCTGGTACCAACCCCCCACAGTCTGGGAAACATGCCCACCCTGGCACCAGCTCCCTGCAGTATGGAGACCCTGCCCACCCTGCCCACCCTGGCACCAGCCCCCTGCAGTCTGATGGCGTCACACAGCCTGGTACCAACCCCCCACAGTCTAGAGACCCTGCCTTCCCTAGCACCAGCCCCGACACTTCAATGAATCTCAACAGTCTTGTACAAATACCAGCTTGTCTTACACTAAAGATGAACTTGACATTGCTAGTTTTCTTATAAAGTGAAGAACACCTTCTCATGCTGTACCTAAAAATGATTTAATTATAATCCCATGGGGTGGAATGACAAGTACAGGAATACAATTGGTTAATACTTGTCCACTGGATAACTGGCTGATGATAATGCAATCTTTGGTGAAATCTGAAACTAGATTGAAACTAGATGATTTAGAACAGGCAGGTACACTCATGAAAACAGCAATGCTGTTGATTTATCTCCACCAATATGCCAATGGCAACGTTACACTATTTCCAAATGCGCCACTGATAAACTCTGGTATTATCAACCTCTATGGTAATGAAGCTGATTACTTCATTAAACATGTTCAACCTTTCTTAGCCAGTGAATCTACCACTTCCTGTAACCTAAGTACTTGTCCTTCCCAAGTGCACAACCATAGTACATCTAGCATTGTTCTTAGCTGTCCAGCTAGTAAAAGTAATGCTTTTTTAGATGCACTCGATCAGTGGCTCTAACCCTGGTCTTACACAATGTGGAAGGAAATTCAGCAACAAGCCTCCTACTGGTACTCCATGTTTACAGGATGTGACACTCGATGAAAATGGAAATCATCATGTGTCGTGGCACTGCTCTGGCATGAGGAAAAGCTCACCTCGTTTGTTCTTATACTTTAGGAACTTCTTTATTTTTTCTGTTGATCTACTCAGCAGAGCAGGGATGTCACAGTTAAGTGCAAAACTATGGAATGGTAGTCATTACATTTGCATATTCAGTTATGGTAATGTGGTACTCTGGATGCAGCATTTTTCACAGTCAGGTTATTTATTAAGCTATCTTATCTACAGTGCAATGCAATACAATACAATTATAGTGCAGTAACATTTGAAATATACTTTTGTTTTCACGTAAAATAAGGGAACGGTCATTATTTATAGGGTGGGTGATTTTCTAATTTTAAACTTCAAAATAAGATAACCCCTCGTATGAGCAGTTGTTGTTTCTCATAATCCCTCCTTCAGGTGTTTCCCTCTTCTACTAGTAAGATCTCCTTCGGTAGCCCTTGAAATTTCATAACCCCTCCTCACACTCACCCACCCCACCAACCCCTCCCAGACCTAGTGTATTATAAGGGATGTTGTAAGACTGCACATTAGCTTTCTTCTCTACAGTACAATGCAGTGGTTGATTTAGGTGTAGCTAAATGACAGTTGCATATGTACATTGGGATTATAAATATCTTGAAGTTCTTAGACAGTTTAAATGTGTTCTATCAGTTTAATGTTTTACCTCTCATTTGGCCATTTGTATTTGGTCTCGCCAAATAGGCTAGACAAAATACTGCAATCTCATAACAATATCCAGCCATACCTCACACTAAACTGTCTAATAAGATATAATATGTATTGAATGAAAGAAAGACTGCTGAATATTTATTTACAGAGGACTTCCTGGAAATTACCCAGGCAAGAAGCAACTATCACCATCTGAGTTGAAAGAGGTGAAATAGAAAGTGGGATTGTTCTTCCCACCAGTTTAAAAAGTTTAAGGCGTTGATTAAACCTCTCAATGTGAATTATTGCCTTAGCAATCTTTCGTGTAGATATTTCACGCTCTGCAACACTTAGGTGGTCTCTCCCTTTCAAAAGAGCTGGAATCTTGATGCGTGCTTGGAGGGGATTCACTAGATCTTGTACAGTGAATCCTCTATCCACCAGGATCAAATCATTTGGATGGATATGTTTTAGTATACCACTATCTTCAAATATTTGTACATCATTTATATATCCTTCAAACAAATCAGACAGAAAGCATGTACCACCATTGGGGGTTACATAAATCAGACACTATAAACTAATTGCGATTTTGAGACGCCGATACCGAATTATATTGCCGGCCAGTTGGGAGAAAATATATTTTCTTCCAACGCTGGCAATATAATTCGGTATCGGCGTCTCAAAATCGCAATTAGTTTTGTATCGCGATTCAACAATTAAGTCGGAATTTGTTAGAAGAAAGAAGAGAATGAAGCACCAAACTCATGCTGATTGTAATTTCAATTCTATAAAGGCGCCTTAATTAGTATATCCATGGCACCGGTTTCACGGCTTGAGACTTGAGTGGAGAAAACTTTCGCGACGTGTTTTGAAATCTCTTCAACGCTTCTAGTTCTACATCAATTATTGTCAAATAAACATCAGTTTCAAAAATGATAAGTGATTTCGAATTTAAGGGCCTGTATCTAATTTTAAAAGAAGTAGGTTTTTTTCTTTGAAAGAAAGGCTTTTTGCTTTGACTTTGAGGCTAGGTTTGAACGACTTTTGCAATTTTACTGCTTTGAGACGGTGAAATTTGTACTTTTAGCGGATACGAGTGTTAGATTTCTGACGAAAACTACAATGCCAACCTTACATTTAGGATTGAAGAATTTGTATCTTGTAATTTACAACGATTTGAAGGTGAAATTGTAGAAATCTTGCCACGATGCGCTCAATACATGCACAGGCAGCCCAAGCTCAAAGTTTGAAATTATTCGACAGTTGAAGTACGAAGATTCAAACATCCAGAATATATGGCATTTTATCGCACTAAATGGCAAATGAATAACACAATAAACTTGCTTTGATGAGGATTATGTTGTTGTGTCTTGAATTTGGGGGTTTGGGGGCCGATTTAACGAGTTTCTAGGAAACCTGGATTCACTCTACCTAAAGAGAGAAAAGGCCGGCAAGCGGATCGCGATGGCGTGTCACATACCTGTCTCTCCACGGCACAAATGACCCTTAAGTCCACTCAATCGACGTGATACTTCTGGATCCCGTAGACAGATCTCATTGCTACGTATCCTCCAAGTTTCATGACCAAACATTCAACGAGTACCGAGAAATGATTTTTGTCACCTCGCATTTCGCCGTCCTAAACACCTCTTCACAGTTTGACGAGACACCGAAAGTCCAACCGAAATTATACCTCGTTTTGGAGATGAAAATCACAGCCGCATCAATCGGATGGGAGAGTACCAAGACTGACGAATCTTCCCGACTCGTATCTGAAGTGATATAGCTTTTCCTGTCCGTATTCTTAGTTTTAAACAAACAAATCCCACTTACATTTCAAAATGTTCGGTGTAGTTGCTGTACTAACATACTGGAACCTCTTGAATAATACGCAAAAAAAAAAACGCCGGCTTGATCTTGACAACTTTAAAAAAGCCGGCTAAACGCCGATTTGTTTATATGACCGCGGAGAGTACTTTCCCGTCCCCTAGTTGGCTGTAAAAACTGAGCGATAAAGGTACTCTCCCAACCGATAGTGCGGCTGTGATTTTCAACTCCCGGACTCTTGCATCTCTTTCAACGATTTCTGTAGTTTATCGGGATATCTGGAGTCAGTGTTGCACTTATTCCAGGACTTAAATCACTACGGTTTTGCCTAAATTATCGAATACAGTGTAGTTCTAAATTTTTGCTCGCGTTTAAAAGTCAATTACAGTAAAAGGACCCCGAGCGAACGCAATGTTTGTCTGAGCCACGCGGGGGTCCAAAGGTATGCAATCTATTTTTAGAATTACCGCGCTCCGCTATTCATTCGTTTTTGCTGCAGTCATTTTCATCGAACTTGAGAGAGTCGGAAAGCTTGTTTAGTTTGCTCTTTAAAATTGAATTTTAGCCGAAAAACGAAAATTAGAAAGATACATTAAATTAGTATTTGCCTTCATGTTACAAGTTGTTTAGTTTCTTTCGAAATTTATGGGTTTTATCGCTATTTGTTTACGAAGGGTTGTGAAGGAATTAGGAAAATCTTGAGCGGTCAAGACGACAAATTTTGCCCACTGAGCAACCATTCAGATTGCAGCATTCAGAGTTATCTTGCCCGCCCACAGAGCTGCCATATAACAAAGAGATAATTTATTATACCATTTCAATGTTCCGATATGCCTGATGTAGGATTGTAAAGATTAAGTGGATCAGTTGAAAAACCGATTATTCTAGAAAGTGATTTCAGTTACATAGAGTGAACCGATTCTGAAAATCTCTCTTAAAAACAGTACATTGCACCACTCGAATCTTAGCCATACTTCATCAAACAATTCTCAAGTATACTTGTCAAATGGTGCATCCAAAATGAAGAAACTATATGTTTGTACATAAGAAAGAAATTAAAACATAGGGCCCCTAAGGGCAACTCGTGGATGGTCAGTGAGCTATTTTGGCATACTTTAAATCATGTGACCCATGACGGCATCGTTACGTCATCACCAGTAAGTGAATCTTGGGAAATAATACCATACCTGTACAATTTTGAACTGTCTTGTATTAGAAATTAGGGATACGGACATTTACTTAAAATCATGTAATGACGTCATTGTTAAGTCATTGCCACTAAGTGATTCGTACGTGATTGAAGCCACTTAAAAGCCTATACTTATATGCACATACATGTAGAAAATACTAAATGAACTGAGGAAAGGGGCATGATACAGTTATTATATAGTAAGTGGCATAGAGCAGATAAAGGAACTCTGCTAGCAGGGAAACAGTGTTCTAGCTAGGAATTCTGCTCAATTATGTGTCAAATAACCATATATCATTTTCTCTTGTGTCATGGAATTTTTAAGGAACCCTTTGTTTATTAGGGCCCTTGCGGTTTGTGATAGAAGTATGCAGCCCATTGGTTACAAATATTTTGTGATAATGGTCACTTCTGAATCTGTTCTGTCAATGGTACTAGGTGCAGCCCTAGCAAGAACCTTGTCATGTATAATTTGTTGGCTTCAACCTTATGTTATCATTGAAAAGATTGAACGGGTTACTTGCAGTACAGAATTACTTATAAACACAAAAGGGATACATGTAAATTCAAATGTTTCACAGTATATGTATACGAAGTAAAACAAAAACATTGAGTGAAACAATGTGCACAGTATTTGTATTTCCAGGGCCATGCAAGAATACATGTACATGTATGTGCACCAAGTAACTTATTAACTACTTATTAACCGAGCAAGCGAGGTTAATAAGGTGTTTATTATATGGCATATTTTGTTTTAACTTTTTAAGTTTTAATTCGACTGGTTCGTGTACACAAACACTGCAGCGGGAAAATCCGTATTGCCCGTGGGCATTACGGGAGAATTCCGCCCGCTAAACGGCCAATCAGCGCGCGCCATTTGACCGGAAGTAGCTCCTGTCATATAATAAACTTACTTATGGCCGACTGTACATGTTATTAATAGTATAACAATTAAGTCATTTTGGATAAAACAATGGTTTTGGCCCCGGTCATCTCACACTGGTGGATTGCCATTTAACTCGAACGTTACTCTAGCAGAGTATTTCGCTCTTTGCTGCGATGTATCATCTAACCCAGGGCCTGAACAGCTTAGCTCTAGATGTTCTACGGTCCATGTCTACACAAGAAATCAGCTTACTGATATTGGCAAGTCACTGTGCTCTGCCGAAATTAACTACAAACTTGATTCAAGAACCTCTACTAATCTCAAGCTCCACAATATCTATAACAAATCACTCCGGCCGAACTTAGATGCTTCAAGGAACCTTAATAAGATGTCATGCTGGGAGTGCAAAATTCCTACTAGTATTTCTACAGCGAAGAGGAGAGATTTACTTATTCATCATCGGAACACGGCGACTTTACAAAACTGTATTTCTATTTCAACAATTTCGCCATTTTTGCATACTAATGATGTTAAGGACTACCAGGACAATGGCGAACTCCTACCTATCCCTGTGAGAATAACTTCGTGCCTGACAGAGAATTCAATTGCCTACCATACCAGAAACTCGATGAACCTTATCAATAATATATAAATACCGAAAAACAAATCTCAAAGTAAAATTACGCCGCGTTTACGGTTTGCTACATGGAACGCTCACTCGTTAATCAAGAAAGCTGCCTCTATATGCGATCTCGTTATTTCTAAGCGTATTGATATTTTATCCCTAACCGAGACTTGGCTTTCTGAGAATAATAACTCTGACTCTACTGTAGCCGAAATACTGAACACTTTACAGGATTTTGAGTTCTTACATCTACCAAGATCTGCCAGGAAGGTGGGGTGGAGTTGGGGTACTTCTACGTAAGGGATATTTGGTGTGAAACAACATGAAGTATCCGTTTACATCAATGGAGTACATGGATCTCTCTATCACTACACATAATAGTAAACTGATTCGCCTCATCACTGTGTACAGGCCCCCTCCGTCTAAGAAAAACAAACTTACGGTTTCATCATTTTTCGACGAATTCTCTGTTCTGCTAGAAGAGCTAGTAGTTGCTAGTGGGTATCTTATCATCTCTGGTGACTTTAACTTTCACATGGACGACACCAGTGACTGTGATGCAACTCGGTTCACTGATTTGCTGGAATCGGCAGGTCTACAACAAAGGGTTGTCGGTGCTACTCACAACCGTGGTCATACACTAGATCTTATCATCGACAGGCAGGAAGAATCTTTGCTATGCAGTCCTTTGGAAATTTTATCTGACGTGCCATCTGATCACGGCGCAGTCGTTTGTACCGTTGATCTGCCAAGACCTCGATTGACAAAGAAGATCATTCGTCATCGTGATCTGCGCCGCATAAATATACAATCATGGCGAGCCGATGACGTCCTGAATTCAACACTGCATGCGTCTACATCTGATGCGACTACAACAGACATAAACACCCTAACAGATCAATATAATAGCGTCTTACGTGAGCTCATTGATTAACATGCGCCAGAACGTACACGATCGATCACCCTTCGTCCGAATGCGCCGTGGTTTAATGACACTCTAAGAGCGATAAAGAGGCAAAGACGTCAATGTGAGCGTAAATATCTGTCGACACGCCTCGAAGTTCACTTTCAGATATACAAAGAGCGTTGTCGCACATATACGGCTGCACTTAACTATGCGAAATCTGACTACTATAAAGCACAGATATCCGGCTCTGACCAGAACCAGTTGTTCCGTATGATTGAGGGTATGTTTAAGGTTAAACCAGTTCCTCCCTTACCGTCCCACGAGTCCCTACATTCTCTGGCAGAAGATTTCAGTGATTATTTCACCTCCAAGGTACAGAAACTGAGGGACAATATGTATAAGAACGGGCTACCATCTATGGATATGTCTGTGGCAATAGCTTCTCCTCCGTGTCAAAGTTCATTTAGTCAATTCACTGCGGTATCTGAGAACTACATCCGCGAAATTGTGGAGAACTCCAAACCCAAATCTTGTACTCTTGATCCAGTACCGACTCAAGTATTGAAACAATCTGTTGACGTACTAGCTGGTCCACTAACTAACCTAGTTAACACATCATTGTCATCTGGTGTGTTCCCTTCGTCTCTCAAGAAAGGCGTTATTCGTCCGTCAATCAAAAAGAAAACTCTTGACCACGACGAGTTCTCGAGCTACCGTCCAATCACGAACGTTGCTTTCCTATCTAAGACTCTTGAACGAGTAGCTGGTACTCAGACAGAGTGAGTGAGTATGAACTACCTCATTACAAACGACCTTTTGGCTAAGCTACAGTCTGCGTACAGGCGCTTTCACAGCACTGAAACGGCCCTTCTACGCGTGTTCAACGACATCTTGTGTGCAATCGATAAACATCATGAAGTGGTTCTGGTACTTCTAGACTTGTCAGCGGAATTAACTGCAGACAGGTCACCTCCCAACAAATCAGAAGAAGCTTGCTCAAAACACCAAGCAGGTTGACGTTGAATTCATATTGCAGTCTGTTTCCCTTGTACTTGAAGGAACTAACCGCTTTAATCTCGAGTTTCAACTTCTTGATTTCGGACTGAGAAGTACTTTCGTGCTGGTTAAGCTTACGCTTAAACTCCTCAAATTTAGAGTCCAGCTTCGAATCTAACAAGTTAGAAATAAGAGAGAGGGTATCTTCATTGGACAAACCACTTGATTCTCCACGAACAAGAGGTATACCACGACGTTCTTCACTATCGGACATATTTTTTTTAAAGTGAAAGATAGCTGGAGATACCTTCGAATGGTATCAACTAACTAAACAACTCATTATATACTGCTCCTTATTCCCAAGGTACATCATAACACCGTGGCACTGGCAACGCCTTAACACAACATACGCACACCGATGTGCATTCCAAATCGTTAGAAAATACATTATTTTAGTGATTATTAGTAATGGGGCAAAGCTAAAAAGTCGATTTTCTCGGCGAAATCTGACTCGATAAAAATGCGACAAACGGCAAAAGTGAGATCACGGCTTCATAAAACTATATCTCTTTTGTTGGCGCAATTTGGTAAAGGAACAGAATTATGGCCATTAACAGTTACGTATTGTTCTCTATTAGAAAGATAAGACAAAAAACAGTCATTAACAATGCCTCTTATACCATAGTGATTCATTTTAGATAATAAAATTGAATGATTAACAGTGTCAAAAGCTTTTTTCAAATCAATAAATATTCCACATCCATATTCATTGCTATCAATTGAATTTCGTATCAATTCAGTTATACTAATAAGAGCATGAGATGTTGAACACTTCTCTCTGAACCCAAACTGAAGGGAATAGAGAATACTGTGTTGTTCAAGATATTTATAAAGACTGGCGTTGATACATTAATTTCTCAATTTTTTTACTAAAGATAGATAGAACTGCCGAGTATAGGCCTATAATTGTCCTTTTCCAGTCTTGATCCTTTTTTGAAAATAGGAGTAACTTTAGCTATTTTTAGTTTACTTGGAAAGATTCCAGAGGTAAAGGAATCATTGATTAATAGTGTTAATGGTTTAGAAATATGATCAATCAATCAATCAATGACCTTTATTTATCCACGATAAAGTTTAAAGCTTGGAGCTTGTGGGGTCGTGACTTAACATAAAAGTAATTAATTAACGAGCTAAAATAAGTAATTTGTAAAACTAAGATACTAATACTTATATTAAATAATGCTAGTATATAACAATAACAACTGGAATTATAATAATGGTAATTGATCATTAAGAATTTTTAATAAGGGAATTGGAATACTATTTGGCCCAACAGATTTACTATTATCCATTTTAGAAATAATTAGTGAAACTTCTAGTGGAACTACAGGCTTCAGTGGATGTCAGCGTAGTGAGTTCGAGTTTTGTGTACTGACTTTGTGTTTTGTGTAGTGAGTTCGAGTTTTGTGTACTGACTTTGTGTTTTGTGTAGTGAGTTCGAGTTTTGTGTACTAGCTTGGAGTTTTGTGTAGTGAGTTCGAGTTTTGTATACTGACTTTGTGTTTTGTGTAGTGAGTTCGAGTTTTATGTACTAGCTTGGAGTTTTGTGTAGTGAGTTCGAGTTTTGTGTACTGACTTTGTGTTTTGTGTAGTGAGTTCGAGTTTTGTGTAGTGGGTTCGAGTTTTGTGTACTGACTTTGTGTTTTGTGTACTGGCATGGAGTTTTGTGTAGTGAGTTCGAGTTTTGTGTAGTGAGTTCGAGTTTTGTGTACTGACTTTGTGTTTTGTGTACTGAGTTTTGTGTTTTGCACTTGTGGGCCACCGTAATTACCTGAGGCGTCCATCTGTCATATATTTGTGCGGCTGCGAAGGAGACGCTGCAGTTCCCAGGGTCGCCAGTTCGCAAGCCCAACTACTGCTGCCTACACCAGCCAGACATTCCATTCCAACCGCATTGTAATTAGCATTCAGTTATCAGAATCCAAGCCATTTGCGCCAGAACTCTCATCTGGCGGGAAAGTATAGTGGAATTGAAAATATGGATTAAAATCGGTTCAAAAGCTTCACCTACATTGTGTCGTTTAAGAGCAGACGTTAGTGAGTGGGGCTAGCGCATGGCGTGACGAACCACCAGACCGCGTTATTTTTAGATTTCATTTCGCGCTGTTGGTTTTCATCGCGGCATGTTGTTAACAAAGATACCTCGTTGCCGCAAATTAACCATTTCAATTAAAATCACGCGAACGCTTGTGATTGGCTAGCGGAAACTGAACTCGTAAGCGTGTTATAAAAAATTACCAGGTCTGAAAAAAAACGTGCATCATTAACGTAGTATGGGAGATAGATCCATTTTCTCAAATTTTTCACACGAGCCTTCTAAAAAATCTACCCAAAAATTGTTCAACAAACCTTAATCAAATTGGGGGTATTTTTTTCATCGCTAGCGGTCCTACACTTGTCGAAATAAGTTAACACAAAGAACGATCGACATACCGTTTGTTTACTTCACCAACAATAGAAGGTATATAACCACTGAAGCATATTTTTTATTTTTTTGTTAAATTCAAATAAAAGCCAGGTTCATTAAATTGTTGATATAATTACTCGAATACAAGAATAGATCAGTCACTGTAAATGTTATGTTAGGAAGCTCTATTGCCACCGATGAAACGAGAAATGTAAATTATCGAATCGAATGATTAGCATTAATTGTTATTCTCTATAATGAGGCGACAGAGCATAACAGAATGCACAACTGGTTGAGTTCTTTGAACACGGTTTGCAAAACCTGTAATATTTGACACCTGGAACATCAAAAGTTGTAAGTACGAATTGTTGGAACCTTTATGCCTTGTAATTACGTACATCGGTGTATTTTATTTACTATTTTAGATACAAAATCTACATAATACTTCTTGGTCATTTCAAGGGGTGAACATTGCTTTCGTTGAATAACCACAGCAGCAGCTCCGCTTTCGCTTTGACGAAGGGCTAGCGCTGAAAATATTAGCTGCCACTCGCTCTCATGGCGGTTAGCATACCTTAATCGACTCGTATTCCATTATATAACGGTGTTTAACTTCCCCGCCGATGTGGGCCTACAATATATTTTATTGGAATTACTGAGTTACCTTTCTTGAACCGGTACGGCTCGTTTCAAAAGCCGAATTAAGTACGGAAAAAGAGCAACCTAATTTCGTTTGACATTGTTGAATTTGGTGTGGCAGATAAATTAGATATTGTCGCATTATCAGCGGTGTTGATTCAAATGCTCATGGCTCTCAGTTCTCATGCACGACGAACTAAATCCATAAATTATAATACCTGATTTTTTTTTGTTCGAACGTTCAAATCTAGACCGAGACACTCTTGTCGTTAAACGAAGTTCGCCATCTTAGGGTGCGTTTCTTTGGGAGAATCCGAATCCGGATTCTTGAATCCAAAAATGGATTTTGCGTTTCTTTACCCAAATCCGAAAACGGATTTTGAATCCGTTGAATCCATACTCAGAATGGATTCGAAGGATCAAATCCAAATCCGGATTCTTGGATTCATGATCCGAAGCGTTTCTTTGGGAAAGGATTCGAAAAGAATACTTGTGGCTAGCGGCATACCAAATAAAATTACTGGCGGCTGCCATTTTTGTGGTTTTTGTGGGCCGTGTACATGCATTCCAACGGGAGTTGCCATGGCAAAATAATCCGTTTTCAGATCATCGTTTCTTTGGGCGCCGCAAAATCCGTATGATCCAGAGCATGAATCCAATTTTGGATTCTCCCAAAGAAACGCACCCTTAGTCAACAGATGCTCACGTGCACGGCCACTTCAAGGTACTGAATGCGGTACATGAGTGAAGCGGAATATAGACTGGCCTGACATAATATGATATTTTCTGGATACTAAAGTTCTTAAAAGCGAATGCCTTGGTAAATTTCAAGCACAATCTGAATTTCTGAATTTCGAGGGCGCAATCAACTAAAACAATGATTTCGCTCTCTGGTATATAGGTCTACAGATACGTATATTGCCAAGTTAATACGCGTGCTTGTCAAATGCGCCATTTAGATTTTACATTAAAATCTCGATGGAAATTTTAGCCATGTATGTGCCCAGTTTGGATTTTTCTAAAACTCTTGCCATGAAGTATTGTAGCATCGAGCTAATAACACGTATACATAAACTACATGTGAAAACTGGAATGGGTAATTTACTTTGCAATATGCAAGAAACTCACGAAAATATCCAAATATATGTTATTTGACTGTAATGCACAGCATATCCAAGTATACATTCCATTATTATTTTTCTTGTCATGAATGTGTTCTTCTTTAGTCTTGAACGATATTTGCAAATACAATACACGTAATCATGGAACTGTATTACCGATACCAGTCTTTAAGGAGTAATTGTACTCATTAATAATTAAATTCACGAAGGAAAACAAAGGAAATCATCTTTAAATGTGCTAGAGATTTTGGCCAAAATAAGTCGTATCGCCAAAATAACTGAAAACATATCTCTATATACATCTAGATGTTTATAAGCCGTGTCCGTATTTTATGGGATTTACATTAAGCTCGAGTTTGTAAATCCCATAAATCTCATACGAATTCTGTATCTAATTGCTTGCACGATTATTACTTGAATTGTAATTTCGATGTTATGTCCGGTTTGTTTTTGTATATCTGTTTTATTGCTGGCTGAATGCTACATGACAGGTCTTAGTTCCATGCAGAATACTTCACTACCTGTGTGTTTTTAAATTGAATTATATTCGCAGTCTTCAGCCTTCTATTTACATGTCTTAATTAGCAGGAGCCCATTTAACCAGGGTCTTAGAGAAATCAAATACAAATTGCATGTTTGTTGTATTTTTTGGCTGCTTGAAAATTGTATATAATGTACTTATATATGTAGTGTACCCGCTGTACTTCAATGTGATTACGTTGTATTTGCAGTGTTCTTGAAGTATCAAATGTATTGAAAAGCTTTTGTTTTCGTATACTACATGACAAATGAATAACTTGATCAAAATGTACTCTTTGTACATTTGTACATGAACTATTTACTTGATGAATGAATGAATGAGTTTAGTATTACCCAAGTTGAAAACTGAGTTACATATGTAATATAATATTAAAATGAACTATGTGATAATGGTAAATGTTATTCAGAATAGCCAAGCTAATCTAGCCGAGTAACTTACCTATAGTTATAATTAATACATGGTCGTAGTTGTTACAGATAATCATGACTAACAACGACAATAATTAATATAAATGATTGATCAATTACTTGGTAAGAAAGACAAAAATATATTAATTAAGATAGTAGAAGACAGAAATAGAGGTATAATAAGGAAGAGCACCATATATCATTCAAGAATATCTCACAACAGATGTAAAACATAGCTGTAATATGATAATGTATTATGAGACTAGTCGTCTGAACACCATCCCACCATTTACAGACTTGAAGAACTAGTGTAAAATGTGTGTAAAATATTGTAAAATGTCTGTGAATGTACAAAGGGCTAATAAATCATAGTAAAGTATGTCTGTCTTTCTTTCTGTACATGTCTGTCTGTTTGTCTTTCTGTACATGTCTGTCTGTCTGTCATTCTGTACATGTCTGTCAGTTTCTGTATATGTATGTCTGTCTGTCTTTCTGTACATGTCTCTCTGTCTGTCTATCAGTGTGCGGTTACGGGGTCCAGTCCAGAACCAGATGCCTTTCATATGTTTTACTTCCGGTCACAAAAACGAGGCTACGGCAATCTCGTACCCAGATCCCATTTGTTTCTTACTGCGCATGCTCGACGAAAAAATAGTGCTCTGGAAGAATCCGATTCTGGAAGTCCGCGAATCACGGACTTCCGGCAACTCTGCGCATGCTTATCATTACGTCACCTGAGAAGTCGTTTCTTCGGGTTCGATTCTCGCTCAGCGCCTCAGGCCTATGTTTTGGTTTAGATTTGGAAGTTCGCCCGGTATTTTAATAGTGATATTTTGCTTGCTAGTGTCAGGGCAACCCTTAGGGAGTCTCTTTCATCTTCTGCCGTTTTCAGTTTGGATTTTAAGGCTTTATTTTCATGCATCAGGCTCGTGTTTCGGTATCGGTGGATTCATCAGACATTACAGATTCCAGTACACGTGAAGAGGATTCATGGGGATATCGCTGAAATCGCCTTACCTGAGCTCGATGACCACACAAACAGCAACTGAATACACAGTAGAAGCAAGTCAAGGCATTTTTACTTGCCATTCTCTCATAGTTTAGCTCCTTGAAGGCTGGAGTTCGTTGCATTCTCATCAGTACAAACGCTTATATTTAAAGGGATACCCGAGTGAAAAACACATTGGGGCTCAAAAGAATCTTCAACATGTTCTTTGTTCAGAAAATGTATTAAAATTTGATCAAACGTTTTTAGTATTAAGAACGAGCACCTCAAAGTTGGCCCCGCGAAGACATGGGCGCCGCCATCTTTGTTTGCATTTACGGAAGTGACGTCACTTCGTCCCACCAGCGTATCGCGGCTACTTGTCTTTGTATGATTTTCACACGCTCGGAATTAAAGTGGATATATTTTCATCGAGATTGCAGAGGAATTCTTACAGAAACCGGAATTATGATGAAGACGACATTATGAGAAAAGTTCAGAAGACTGGGAGGAGGAAGAAAAGCGAGAAATTATCAGACGAACAACAAGGTCTCGTAACTGCCATTTAATAACAGCAAAACAACATGGCTTAAAAGACTCGAGTGACTTCTGAATAAGTATAAGAACTACAATGTATGTGAGGTACAGTTAAGGCGTTTATCATCCTAAAAACACCTAATAAGTGAGAGAGTGAGAACGCTGGTGGGACGAAGTGACGTCACTTCCGTAAATGCAAACAAAGATGGCGGCGCCCATGTCTTCGTGGGGCCAACTTTGAGGTGCTCGTTCTTAATACTAAAAACCTTTGATCAAATTTTAATACATTTTCTGAACAAAGAACATGTTGAAGATTCTTTTGAGCCCCAATGTGTTTTTCACTCGGGTATCCCTTTAAGCGATCAGTGCCAGTTCACAAGTTTAAGAGATTGGAAAATGCCACTATTGCCTATAGAGCACTTTAATACGAACAATGTTGTTAAAATGGGAATGCGTATTACCTATCTGTTACGGTAAATCCCTCGGCTATATCAACTGTTACTGCTGGTTGGGTTCGATTTTCGAATTCATGTACCGTATGATTTGAGTTTGCCGCTGAAGTGATTTGAACTCCCGATAGGATGCAAGCAAATATCTAAGAATCCCTGAAGAGATCGACAACCATTTAGGTAAAATCCAACGGTTTTTAGCGTTTAGATACCCCCCAATTTTCAATGCATTTGTCCAAATAAATTACTTTATGTTTGACTTCCGGTAAAATTGCATTGTTCAGAACAGCCAATCAGAATACACAAAAATCGGATTCTTCCAGAGCCCTATTATTTCGTCGAGCATGCGCAGTAAGAAACAAATGGGGTCTGGGTACGAGATTGGAGGCTACGGGTGGTTTGAAATCCAAGATGGCGGACAACTGCTCAGTCTCAGCTAGGACGTACCTCCGAAAAGCCTCCCAAAAGTATGTTATTCAGTAGGTTACCTGAGTTTGGCTTTAGAATCACTGTATCTATGTTCATGTATAGTTTACTGTATTTCAACTGATGATTTGCATGAAATACGTCAACGTTTCGAGCAAAATCTAATCCAAGGGTTCAAATGTAAAACATGAGACAAGAGAGCAGGTGCGAGAGCAGGTGTCTGTTTTGGTGGCTCTGACAAATTTGTTTGTCTAAAGTCTTGAAATTTATTTATTTTTACTTGCCACGATCTTATTTCGCATGCTACGGATTCTCTAAAGACACTTGATAGCTTTTGGGCTATTTCTATAAGTGTATTTCGCCAATTATGTCCTGAATTCAATTTTTCCCTGTGGTAGCTGGTTATCTTGAGGCTAACCAGGTCAAAGGCAAAGTCTCCTGAAGAAGTTCATATGGAACTCAAGTTGCAGCAATTCAGTCTTACCTAACATCTCAAGACTTTAAGGATATTATTTTTAAATCTGTTAAAGAAGCGGTTGGACATGCTATGAGCGATATTGTTCAAGAAATGAGAGGTGCATGAAATCGACTCCCTGAAGTTAAACAGCCTGGAGACCGCCGTAATGCAACTATCTGTTAAGGCCAACGACAACGAGCAATATTCGCGACGTCAAAATGTAAGAGTGGTAGGGTTTCCAGAGGAAGATGTGAAAAATTGTGCCGAGAAGTTCGTTAAGCTTCGTAACGAGAAAATGAGCCTAAACGTTTGCGAAGGGTCGTCGATAGAGCTCACCGCGTGGGGAAGCGAGAGGAAGGTGCTTGTTTTTTTTCTTCAAGGAAATAGAAAAATATATTTGTTCTCATCTTCTAAAATATTTCAGGTCTAGTATGATTTTTTAATTGTTTGAGAGAAGGGAGAAAATATTATTTACTGAAATAAATGATGTTTAATTGAGGCTAACATTAATATGGAAAGGGAATACCACTAAACAGGGAATATACAAGCATGAACTTCCAATTCAGACTAGTTTTAGTGCTATATGAAAAATAGGAGGTAAATAAAAATATGAAAAGCATTAAGTACTAACTAAAATTGTAAAACTACTAACTGGTAAAATAGGTGTTAACTAAGTGGTGGTTGAAGGTGATATTAAAATTAGTCCACATGATCATGAAATTGGGGGAATCATAAGTAAGTTGAGTGATAATGTGTGTATGGATAGCAGGATTTTAGCCTAGAAAGTTTGGGGGTAAGGTGAAGCAAAATCAGAAATGGGAAAAAAACGTTAAAAAAAGGAAAATTATGAGTAGTGAGTGCATATATATTCGAGCGAGAGCTGCTAAATAAACAATAACTGATATAACAATGTGGTGGCCTGATGATATGAGAGTGAAGGGGGAAGTTCCTTGTGGAAAGGAGAGCATTGGCACCCCTGCCCCATCTCCCCTTATTTGACTGTGGCTAAAACCCTAGATAGGGTAAGCTAATGAGCATATATTTCCAGCAGCCACCCAATATACCACAAAGAGCAGGGATTATGGAATAGGGCATTCCCTTTATGTAGGACGACACGAATTTTTACCAAAAATACAATAGAATACGATACAATACAATTCAATACAACAATAGAACGCAACACAATACAATACAATACAATACAATTTGGTAGCAATTCGTGTCGTCCTACATGAAGGGATGGCCTGGAATAGGAACCACTACTAATTACACAGTTTGTGCTAAGCGTTTTATTATAATTATCAAATTATCAACAATTGCACAAAAGAATATTGTGCACACAATTTATTAGTGTTAGAAGATTAAATTCCGTTCAAAAAGCTCAAGCAGCTATCCAAAAGCCTTTGCTAGATATATTCTAACTACAAATAAACTTATTTTAATGGTATATGAATAATAAAATCAATACCGTAGGCTGTTACAAATGTAAGTGATACAAAGTCAGGGAATATACACTGAAGGGAACTGGGTATGAATTGTATACAATGTGAAAAAGGGGTATGAAAAAAAAATGAATTTACCATATAAAGGGTAGGGATAGGGGAAGGAAAACTTGCTATCATTCTTTATTAATGTAAAATATCTGTTCAAAATTTAAGCGAAAACGGCACTGGGGAACTATCTATGGATAAATCATATTCTAAATGGAACTATATCTGGAATATGGCTGCTGTTTCGGTACTCGTTGCCTGCAACTTATCAGTTGACTCCAGCTTTTTCTAATGTTTATTTTCTGTTAGGTGAAGAGTAGTTACATTTCCTTAAATTAGCTTAGATATCTTCGAGGGAAAGATGCCCCTGAAATAATTAATATCGTCCTCTGTAAGCTGCAAACTTTTGTTACATTTTCCACCTGTCGGGTGTACATTGTACGGAAATGACTGAAGACTTATCAAGTACAAAAGTACTTTTTTGTATGCTAAACATTATACTAAACTAATGGACATAAATACAGTGATTCTAAAACCAATCACAGGTATGATTTACTGAATAACATACTTTTGGGAGTCTTTTCGGAGGTACTTTCTAGCTGAGACTGTGCAGTTGTCCGCTATCTTGGATTTCAAACAAACCTGGTGCCTCGTTTTCGTAACCGGAAGTAAATCTTATGAAAGCCGTGTATCGGCTACTGTTTTATTTTCGGTTTACGATCTACCGAACTATTGGCTGCCGCTTTTGGCAAGAAACCTATCTGCTCGTGTTTCGCGGAAAATTGAAGAGATTAAAATAGCTTAAAGGTTTACACAATTTCATAAATTTATTGACAACAAATTCATTGACAACAAATTCATAAAACATTTAATTATTTTGATTAAGAAACGGATAGAAATTAACGTATCCCATATCATTGCCATATTTTATGGTATTAAACGATTCTAAAAAAATCTAATAATCTCTTAGTTATTCCTCTTGAAATTCTCTTATCCAGTTTTATTCAAGGTTCCGAGGGATCCTGTTTTTATGGTATAATTTTTTTAGTAAAAGCTTTTATGAAAGGTACGTTCGATAATTCTTGGATTCGCATCGCTGAATGTTCTTATTATTGTTGCACTGTTTTCTTTCATTCTTAAAATGTATTTTGTATGCTACAGTCAACTCTCTGCTAACGGACACTCTCGTAAGCGGACAGCTCTACTTACGGACGCCTTTTCAAATCCCCGTTTTACCTCTCAGTCAAACTCTGTATTTACACATTCCTGTAAGCGGACACTCTCGTAAGCGGACGCGGACACTTTTGAAAATGAAAATTGGATTTTTCTTTTGTTTACGCTCTCTCGTAAGCGGACACTTATGGTTTGTTGACTGAATAAATTACTTTGTCATATGGGATGTTTTTAAGAAGCACCAAAGTTACATGTATGGACGGCAGCAATAAGTCCCCATTTAACTTTTTGTTAAATATAGAAGAGTTATACTACAGTATATATTTTTTTTTTTTCGAGTTTTAACATTTGACATCAATATAGAGTTTCGCTTTATATCTTCAGTTGCTATTTTTGTCTACCCAATTAAACATAATTAACACCCGCTAATTAACTCTCCCGTAAGCGGACATCCACCCTATTTTTCTTTGGTGTCCGCTTATGGGAATAATTCTCGTAAGCGGACAGCTTTACTAACGGACACTTTTTTCAATTCCCGAGGGTGTCCGCTTACGAGAGAGTTGACTGTATTTAAATATCATAATTGTGACGAAACTGTTTATTATAGCTTCGTCATTAAACCAAAAACGTTAGCAGCTATGGTTCCATTTAACAACATCACTTTATTGTGACTCCTAGTTTCCTAATTTCGTAGATAACGAGCCGCGACAAACTTTTGAATATTTAATTTTCGAAGTTTCATTTTGTAATTATATTGCAGCTCCAAACAACAGCAGTTTTTTATCAGATTGTGAATTTCGTTCTCATCGGGATCAGCTAAAAATAAACATTACACAACAGTTAAACTGAAAACGATTCGATGTTCAAACTGTAAGAGCTTTCCTTACGTTACACTATAAAGTGTTTATTTTGCTTTGTCGATACGTTTTTCAACTATAAGCCAGGCACTTGTGCAGTCTGTGCATCCGGTCAGCTCCGGTCAGTACATATGAATCCTTTCATTCAGTTCTTTGAAACGTTATATCAGTCTAATAACACTGATCAGTTCAGTCTTCACAGAAGTAGAAGACAGAGAACGGAATAACTGCGCTGATATCGAGCTGATTTTTTTCATCGCTCTCAGTTTTGGTCTAGAATTACTGACAACAAATGTAGAATGTCATAGTTTCAAACGAATTGATATTGGCCCTGAACCCACATATCAGGTGTAATCGACTGTCTCCTCTTCATGGGTTATCTCGATATTTTAGGTCATCAGAAGATATCCTAACAGCTTCACAAATAGCTCTGAATTCACGCTTCGAACCTGAAACTTCGGCATAATCATTTCCCGTTCTCTTTCCGCCGACCAGGGATATGTTCTGTTTTGCAAATATTCGATCTAACAGTAAATATATAGAGTGCATTTAAATACACAGGTTTATTTAAGCTGTCCTGCCTGTCCCGAGTAAAAATGTTGTATTCTAGATGAAATCTTGAACTTTAAATCAACTGCATAAGTCTTCGCTATGACGATTTGCAAACGCGCGCGGATATATCGGCTGTAGTTGCATTTTAATGACTTTACTCCTACCAACAATGCACCCGATATCGTTATATAGTTGAGGTGTGGGGAGTCAAAGTTTTTGCACTTCGCTGTATATATATATATATATAATTCAACTTGTGAGAACGGTTTTCGAAGAGCGCTCAACTTGTCAGGAGCAGTAATTATTCTTATAAAATGGTTCTAGACTTCAGGAGTGATTCATCGCTTTATTGCTACAGCTCTGTTTCGTATGTTCAAAGAATGACCACACGTCTCTTCAGGCAATTACAACGAATGACCAGTAAATTTACATGCTAGCGGTATAAAATGAAATGAAGCTGAATTACGTAGTTCTAAAGTTCCTTAGCACGTACTTATTTCTGTGGCGACATGAACTTGCTAATTCGTTACGTTTGTTTAGGCTGCATAGATCTTTCTTGCAGATAATTTAAACTTTTCGTAAAGGCATAGGTTACATTTCTTGTTAATATTATTGTAGGGTTGGCATTTTCTAAGCACTTTCCACTTTATGTTGTAGGATTTATTGTCGTCTTTTAGGGTCCATATGTGTTTTGATAGTTCTGTGTCATTTCTTCTGTTATCATGCCGGAAGGATGTCGTGTGGTTTCTATATCTTTCCTTGAAATTTGTTGCTCATCCTACGTAAGATTCTGTTGTTGATTCGGTTGTCACTGTTGCTTGGTAGACCACGTTAGATTGGAGACATTTTCCTTCGAGATGGCATTCAGGTTTTTTTCTACAGTTACACTCTTTTTCTGGTTGTTGTTTTTGTGTCGTTGTGTTATCGGAGAGTATTTTCTTATTGTGTGACGCGATGGTAGCTTTCATGTTTGGCATGCATGAGTAGCTAAGTTTGAGTGTATGTCTGTTGAAGATCTTATGTAAAGGGTGGTTCTTGGTAAAGCATTTGTCGCCGGTGCTTAAAAACCTTTCCCCAAGATTGGTTTTGACGTTGGAGTCCCATGGAGGGTTATACCATGTGATGTTTCTTTTTCTGTTCTTTCTTCTTGTTGTTCGATCTGGTTGTGGGTTGTGCATGTGTAAGCTTATAATCGTATCCGCTTTCTTTGATTGCTTTCAGGTAAGGAGTAATGGCTTCGTTGAAGATTTATTTACTAGATGAGATGTTTGTTAGTCTCTTGTTGATGTTTTCTGGGATGTTTTTTAGTACTGTTGGGGGTGGTTACTCTGCTGGTGGACATACGATAATTTATTGTTGGGTTTCATGTAAGGTTTGTAATGCCCGGGTGTTTGTGAGGTCGAAGGTTACGTCTAAGAAGTTTACGATCTTCTTGTTCGCGTCAGTTGATTCCTACTCCTCTTTTCGTCTCTCCCTCAGATGACAACTGGTCAACAATCAACGTATGAACTATGCATGCCATTAATGTTCCGTGACTTGTAAATGGCCAGGAAGCCGCAGAAGCCAGCAACATGCAAATCATGAAGATATGCAGGTAATGTAACGTGCTTAAACATTAGCAATAAATGTCTGAAATCTGGAATCAAAGAAAATCATTTATCACATGACCCGCCCAGCCCCCTGTGGGCTTTCCTTTCAAAACCATTTCCAAAATCACGTGATGGGGGCCGTACGATTTGACATGAACCTGCTCGATTTTTTGCTTTATGTTTTGCCATTTGAAAGTGGTCACATGATAAAAAAATTTTTTTTGAATGAGTTATAGGTTGGGCCGGACCAGAAATAGTTGGCTCTCGGTCGGTCCGTACGTCATAACCTCGATCCAAAGATGTTCTCGTCCGGCGGCTCCCAGAATGTTCCTCGCAATAAACTCATTCAGCTTGTCTATTTATTGTCCCAATGCAGACCATGTGACAGCTCTCCAATTCTATAAATTTATGCATTTAATTCCTGTTGGGATGCAGAAAACAAACTACCAAGGGTATAGTCAGGTGATCCGAATTGGTGCAGCAAAGAGGCAGACTGAATTGGTCTAGTTGCACTGAGACTCAACTGCTGAAACACTTTTCAGGGATATTTCTGCTTTAAACTTATCTCAGTTTATATGTCTTGACAAGTTTTTCCTTTCAAAAGCAACTCCTCTCCCCTGGAAGTATACGTCCAACCTAATATACATAATCTATATCCAACAAAGGACACATATCAAACTTAAGTGTAACAAAAGGCCAGATCTCACAGTCACGCCCATGCGGTTAGCTCACTGAAAAACTCACGATTTCCATTGTACATTTTCTCCTTTTTGAGAAATATATTCGCCAACCTACCATTGATATGCAAAATAATTGCATCTTAGGTCAATGTTATTTATAGTTTGAACCGAAAATACTCAATTCTTGTACGGTAATTTTACCTCTGCTTATTAACATCGATCGGGTTCAAATCTGCAAGGATTATAGCGTTTTGAAAGCCCTACGTCGTGAAAGGCCTTAAACAATACACTTTCCATTCCACAGGCGAAACCCGTTCCATCCATTCGCATATCTGACTTGTAACTCTAAAAAGTTAATATACATCGTGCATTGTAATCTCTGTCGCCTTCAATACATAGGTGAAACAAAACGACGCCTCAAAGACAGATTCAACGATCGAACTGCTGATATACAAACCTAACTGATTAAGTCCAAACCCTCCACTGTTGCAGAACATTTTCTTTCTAATCCTAACCATTCTAAAACTACTGACTAACATGCAACTTATTCCCTTCATTCCAACTTTCAATTCATTCCTCACGAGACTCAATTCGTAAAGCCCTGACTGAGAGAATCCTACCTTATAGATAAAACCTCACACTTTCACCTCATTTTCTACACATTTTTGTCATTAGTTTTTTGCATGTAACAAGAGCCCCACTGGGCTTTCACTCGGGCCACTATACGTCCATGCAGCCAGACACTCTTTAAGGTGAGCACAGACTAGGGGACATTTTGCAGGGACATGTTGCTGCAAAAATCCTGCAGTGTGCATTACATGCGAGTCTTGTCGCAGGGACATGTTGCAGCGACAGCCATAGTGTGCACTGCATGCTTTTTCATTGCAACATAATTGTTAAAATCTTTATTATTATTTTTTACCATAGAATATCGCCAATCGTGTGCCCTCCTGGGTAGAATATACCCGAGGGTCACAGTCAAGTCACTTGGGTAGTGTATGTATACCTGTGGCTTTTTCATTGCAACATAATTGTTAAAACGTTTATTTTTATTTTCCCCATATTGTATCGTCAATTGTGTGCCCTCCTGGTCACTTGAGTAGTGTATAACTGTGGCTTTTTCTGTATGTTTCTGTAGAGATCTTTTTGTAGCAAAGGCTTAAAAGTAAACGGAACATTTTACCTCGAATGCGGGCATGCTTCCCGTCCGACTGCTTATAAAAAAACATCCGGTTGCTTGCTCAAAATTAGTCTACTAGCTTAAATGGCATCATCCTAGAACTATTTCTTATTTCCTGTCTTTGGTATATTAGCTTTACCCGGAAAGGTGGGTAAATCAGTAACTGGCCGATTGAATTGAACTTGTGCGGTGAGAACCAGAAAAGTGATTGGGCTTTTCATTACGAACCGATTGTTTTTCAGATTCGACCAATTCTGTACACCACCGGAAAATCACAACCGCTAGCGTGTTATCCTATTCTTTTCTATCAGAGTAATGGAACGCGTTCAAGAAACTAGAGAATCGCACATATTATATCCATGGGAGAAAGAAACCTTAGCTGCAACTCCATAAATTGAAAAGGCAAATCAGTTCCTGCGTTATCTGAGTTATCTAGATTCGGTTATAAAATTAGAATAACCGTTCATGGTCTCTGGAAGGCTAAAGGTCAGAAATTTAATAGCGGAACTTTAAAAAACTGCCAGATTCTGCAAACTCTGCATAGGACATGCGTGTTTATTTCATCGTTGCATTCGTAGATTTTTCATATTAAAAAACATAGTTATCCGGGTCGTGTCACTTCACAGATAACACCTTAGTGGCGGGGATCAAAACGTTCGACTCCGTGTTACTTTGATTGACGTCTCCCGCTGATGCACAGCGCTCTCCTGATATCCTGTGGAGGTTCTGCGCAACGGGAAACTTGGACGTTATCCGTCCAAGTTCTATTGTTTCCTGCTAATCTCTGAACCAAAATTTCAGGGCTTGCCGCTCCCCGTGCTGACAGACGATCAGTTGACAAACCTAACTGATTAAGTCCAAACCCTCCACTGTTGCAGAACATTTTCTTTCTAATCCTAACCATTCTAAAAGTAGACTAACATGCAACTTATTCCCTTCATTCCCACTTTCAATTCATTCAGTCACGAGACTCAATTCGTAAAGCCCTGACTGAGAGAATCCTACCTTATAGACAAAACCTCCCACTTTCACCTCATTTTCTACACATTTTTGAGCCCCACTGGGCTTTCACTCGGGCCACTGTATACGTCCATGCAGCCAGACACTCTTTAAGGTGAGCACAGTTTAGGGGACATTTTGCAGGGACATGTTGCTGCAAAAATCCTGCAGTGTGCATTACATGCGAGTCTTGTCGCAGGGACATGTTGCAGCGACAGCCATAGTGTGCACTGCATGCACCATTTCATGAAATAATTTAAGAGAAACGAATTCGGCTGAAACTCGCGAAGAAGTGAAGTGCTGAGAGGAAACTCTGCTTCAACATGTTATCGAAAATACAGGTTTCAACGATTTGATATATAGTTGATATGAAAACAAGGATATCGCAATAAAACTAGCATATTTTCTCAGGCATTTCAAATCTCCCTTCAAAACTATCCTCTATTGATCGTTGTGTTTGGCTTCCGGTCTTTGTTATATAAGGGAGCGGTCATTAATTACTGGGGGGAGGGCCGGTAAAATATCTAAAACGAGGACCCAAAACTGTTGGCCCTCCCCAAAACATCAGCCCAAAAAATCTTGGCCCTCCCAAAAACATAAAAAAACATCGTCTTTTTTGTAACAAAAGAGGAAAGCATTTCTTTTGTTTTACTCCTAAAAACCTCGCTATCAAGCAGAATGTTTGAGGTCTCGAACGTTGCCATTAGCAGCATCCAGCACGCGCTGATTGCTGGTTAAGGGACATTTCCAAGGTGGAGCTGAATGGTCGATTGAAGTAGCCTAAAAATATTGTAAAAGTTTCATTGTTAAAACAGGCGCCCAAAAATTTGTGACCCTCCCCAAATCGAAGCCCAAAAAATCTTAGCCCTCCCCCTAAATCCCCCCCCCCCCCCAGTAATTAATGACCGCTCCCTAAATAGCCAATCAGACAGCGACAAAAATTCCGCTTTCCCAGAGGCCTCCCTTTTCCCTCCGCTGACCAGTAAAAGTGAAATCTCTGGCATTGGATGCCTGATAAGATAGGCTGAAATTTTCTGGGTATAATAATCTCAACATTTCCTAATTTACAGAAAGTTCTGACACAGAGCAGTTCGTTTACCAGGTGGAGCATCTCAAGACAAAACGAAACATGCAAACGAAATTAGATGCTTATTTACTTTTATGCAAGCATTTCAGCTTTACCCCGTATCCAGTGACGCATGCAGAATAAGTACATTGAGTAATTTGCCTGTCTTTCTAAGTCGCTCACCAGTTTCAAGTCAGTTTGTAATTATTTGTCGATTTTACACCATATCAACGCCTCACTTGACGTGGACTGCAGTTTCCTGTGCTCTTACGAAGTCCAATTAATGAAAAAGGGTTTAAGACATCTATTAGGTTCTTACCAATCAATAAAAAGCCCCATTACTATTGAGATGATAACTAATATCTTTGCAACTTTCAATAACCCCTCATTTCATGTTTGCATGAGAGCTTTATTTTAGTGTTTTTTTCTCTTTCTTACGTAAATCAAATTTACTTACAAAAACACGCGCAAACTTAAGCGCAAGTAGTCCACGCGGCTCTCTGTGCAGGAGGTATTTGTCTTTCGACAACCACGGAACCATCCTTATAATCTACAAAACCTAAACGTTGTAGTACAAGCAGCGCACATTACGCATTACAGTCATTACGCTTCCAAAGATACATCATTCAGTTTGCTGCGTCCCGTAAGGGGAGGGGTAAGGGCGGTGAAGATCTGTTTGTATAGCTCACGTGGACATTCCGGACCACATGCCGTTTTTTTGTACACAGTCACTGATCCAGTATCACCCCAGTTTTTGGAAATCATGTGATGTTTATATGGCTTACTTAGAGCTTCCCGAGGATCGTAAATATAAAATCCTACAATCTAACACAAATCGCATAAAACCCAACTATTAATATTATGCGGATTAATATAATCTATCCAACACCTCGCCAAGCAGCAACACCAACCATTACAGCACACATTGGGCTTTGGGGTATTTTTCTTTATTCTACTTCATCAACAAATCGCAAGCCAATAAATTGTTAGTAGGCCCAAACTTGCTGTACTGTGTTGTAGTTTCGTTTAGCGACTAGTAATTCTGTCGAAACTTAATTTTTGACGCTTCTCTTTGGCTTGACATATCTGAAATGTGAGATCAAATTAACCCATCGCGCAGAATGGCCTTTGTTCGAGGGACACTTTGAGATTTTGGACTACATTAAGGTCAACTAATTATAATATTAATGAGTTAGAGAATTGCCCTACGATTGGCTTAAATAAATGAGCTGTGGGAGTTGCTTGTCCCTAGCCGATCTCAAATGGAACGAGCTTTGGGAACTGCTAGTCCCAAGCCGATCTCAAGTGTGAAAGTCAATTCAATAGAAGTTCGTAAAACCAGGTAATGGAATGAAAGAGCCAAACAATAGTTTATCCACAAAACGACAAAGCCCTTCGGCTTAAACCTCATGCTCTCAATTTTTTCACAGCATGTTCACAACGCATCGCAAATAAGTCTAAATACAGATTCTAGGAAGCTGTAGCTTTAAAATGTAATGTTATTCAAGCTTATCCGTGCCCTAGAAGTAAAAAAAAAATCACCAAATAAAACTGAACTGAGTATACTTTTGTTCAACTCGCGTCGAAGCGGTAAAAATAGCCGGGCCGCAATTCCAACTCATTCTCAATTTTCTCCCAATCGTGTTCAACTTGCATCGCAAATAAGTCTGAATACAGATTCTAGGAAGATGTAGCTTTAAAATGAGACATCATTCAAGCTTATTCTTGCCGGAAGAAATCAAACAAAATCGGATCCACAAAATCACCCACAAAGAAACTGAGCTAGTTGTGTTCATGCAACTCGCGTAGAAGCGGGAAAAAAGCCGGTCGGCAAACAGTGTTCCAAGCCGTTCTCAATAATCTCCCAGTCGTGTTCAAATCGCATCGCAAATAAGTCTGAATACAGATTATCGAAATATGTAGCTTTAAAATGAGATGTTATTCAAGCGGTAACCGGTCATTTTGATACCAGTCTCTTTCGATGCCAGCCATTTCGGTACCAACTCAAGACGTTTCAATACCAAGTCAGTTCGATACCAATTCCTATGATTTCATCTTCTGCCTTAACCTAACTACTCTAGTTCCGATGAAATCCTATCACGACAAGTAAACTTATGTTCTTACGTAGTTTGACGCCATTCGATTTCAATAGAGCATCTAAAATCAGAGAAGAATCTAGTTCAACTCGTTAACTGGCGTCCTCAGTTGTTATGACGCCGAAGCCGATCGAACGCTTGATACATTTTCTAAACCACAAAATACCCCGTTACTTATATCATTTAAAAGCTTTTAATGAACACTTTCACTTTTAAAACATTTTAGCCAATGCGTTTTCAAGAGAGTATCTAAAACCAAAGAAAAATCTACTTCGGCAACTCGTAATGGCGTCCTCAGTTGTTCTAATGCCGACGCCACGAAGCAACAACACCTCCCACGGGACTCAACACGCTGATCATTGCTCGACTTTGAAAATCCCGCTCGCTTCGCTCCGCTTGTTAAACACCCCCAAGGGACTCAACACTCTAATACTCAATTGAAGAGTTCAATTCATCTGGTAGACAGAAATGCCGAATTATTTAACTTTTTCATTTTTTTAATTCAAGGTACAGGGTTTTTTGTGACCGTTTGGAGAGCTTGAGGTCTCATTTTAAAGTTAATTTTTAGGGCTACAAGAAGCCGCGTGTAAGCCATTTCTGCGTCTTATATTTCTAGTTGTAAATCGACCATGAATATTGTCCCGAGCAACTTTCCATACAAAATTCGCTCAAAACTCGCCAAGATTCAGAAGGCTAAGGTACAGGGGTTTTTGAAAGATACAACTAAAGTAAATAGCCCAGCTGTTTTGTGTGACCATTAGCTATAATAAGCCGCGTGTAAGCCATTTTTCTGTCCAAAAACCATAATATTAGAGCGCTTCAAAGGTATGCTGGTGAAGCAGTTTTCGCCGTTTTCTCTGTATTCGAATCTCCCGCTGCCTCATTAACCAGCAATGGTTCAATGATTTTCGGGCCTCTAATGAGATTCAGGGATGAATATGTCCACTGATTCTGGGCGATGCCGTATAGCGCCCCAGCCTTAGTAACCCAAGTAGAGAAAAGTGCTCCAGAGGCAAAATGCACCGCTGGATCTGTGACCACTCACAACAGGCCGGACCCAAAAACAAACAAAGCTCTCAGATTTGCTTTACTGAGCTTGCAGACTGTTGTCTGGGTTTGTGGGTCTTTGAACCGCCCGGGAAGCATGGATCCTCACTGGATAGTTGAAATTGGAAACCAGGCGCCAGTTCAATTCCGGCACAGTGGCATATCTCTCCAACTAAAAGTGTAGTTTCAACAAGTATCGACGATTTGAAAAGCATTCGAGCTTATTGGGTAGCTCATAACAAAAGTTTGCGCTTCGGCCGGACTAGGCATAACTTGACTTTCGGTTAAACGGAAATCGATTTACCACTAACTAGAACAGATTACAATTGAGATAAAGCCACCAATACCGGCTGTATTTTACATATAGCCTTTTAAGCCGGTATTTTACATGCTCGAGCATATATGGTATTTAACAGTCGTTATTTCTAAGTTCATAACGTACGTAAAAAATATGGCAACTAACAGGCAACTACAACTAAACGTTATAGGAAAATTATTTATATACGTCAGTTTAACTGATATTTACGGTATTTGCTCCAAAAGCCAAAGGCTTATCGAGGGAGCTTACGCAGAAATAGGTATAAGAGCAGTTTCATGTACACGAAATGGAAAATTATTGAAACTGGAAAACAAGAGCATTTTGAGATTATATTCACTTAATTAAAATATTTATATAGTTAAGCTAAGGAAGAAAAAATGAGAGAAAATATATACAAGTCAGACTGTAGATTTATACGTGGTGGTCGTCCTTCAAGGTAATTAACAGGGGCCAGTTGTTCGACTTGGAAACCCAAAAAAGTACAAGTGCACTCGATCTTTCGACCAAAGAAACATAGACGCCGAATCGAACAAGCCGAAATCAGGCGAGTCGAACGGTCGATTGCGCTCTTCTAATAGCGGTTCTGAATAACTTGACCTTGACGACCTGGGCTGCTGGGGGGTAGTAGGGTCCCCGGCAGCCAAGGTCGTCAAGGTCAAAAGTGGTCCAGAACCGCTATTATTCACTACTACTACTGGCTGCTTAGAAGCTGTCGATCCGGCTAATTACACTTTATGAACATCAACAATTACTTATACTTTCCAGCGTATAACTTGGATAATACATGAACATAGTACTAACTCGTTAAATGTCCATTCGTCATTGCTGAAATACCCGTATCAGGGGTGGATCCAGGAAATGCAGAAAGATGGGGCCGTACAGGCGCGGTTAGCTAGGGGGTGCGAGAACCTGTATCCTAGCCAACGAAAGGGGGTCGCGACCCCCTAGCTCCTCCCCTAATCCGCCTCTGCATATAGTCTAGGCAACATCCTGACCGGGGAGCCAAGGGCATTTTTTATGTCTCTAAATTCATCCAAAGCCTACCGCGAAAATGAGAGAGATTGACACCCTAAAATGCAGGGCGCTCTCATCCGACACTTTCGAACTTCTGCCTCAAATTCTACTCAATGTAATATTTTGACCAACTCAACTAGCAGTTCTAAAATTATGGCATTGCAAAGCTTCTATCCATAGATGTGTTATTGAAATACTAAATCCTTCTTGTACACATGTAGATCAAGAAGAAATGGGTCTCTACATAAAGTGGACAGTACATGGTCTTGGGTCGTATGCATCTCGGGAATGATTTGTCTTATCCTGGGTTATGGCATCTGCAGTAGTTTTGGTATTCTGTACCAGGACCTTCTAAAAGAACTCCACGAAACAAGGGAAAGAACAGGTAAATCTAATTCATTATCAGATCGTCTCCGGTGAGTCACATTTTGTTTACAAACACGGAACGGTTAACGTTAATATTTCTCGTATGCATGATAAGTTATGATTCAATTAAAAAAATACCATGGAATATTTGCACTCTAAAGTTGTCAGAATTAATCAGTACTTGTAAAGAATAAAACCTCTAAAACGTAGGATATAACTGAAGTAGCCTTGTTTCAGGGGTAGATGAAACTCTATGTCACAGGATTTGGTCCCGCGGGCGTGAATGCGAAATTAGCTGCAATGCTTTAGTATTTACCTTCACCTCTCACCTCTCACCTCTCAAAACCTTGCATTTTATTGGACCCCAGTTGGACTGCACTGACAAAGAATCCCATTGTTTTAGGGTTAGGGATTGTATTGTTTCAGGGTTAGGCATTGTTTGGATAGCCAGTACTATTCCAGGTTCCGAGGGGGTGAAGGCCGCCCCGTATTCACAACATGTTAATTATACGTTGTCCAGCAGAATTGTGACAAAAATGCGTGTTTTGTTTTACAAGCATGAAACTTGGTCAAATGATAGGGTTTGAGATACTGATTTTTTTTGGATATGGGGTCACTTGCAAAAGGGAGTCTTCGTTGAGTGTCAAGGAGTTGGTGGGGAAATGGTTAGAAAAGGCTAAACATATAGTTATGTAGAGGATATTAGTCAGCTAACTGGCTAATACTGTTGTGTATGTTTACGAGACTTAATTCACGTGACTAACAAACATAGACAGCCACATTAGTTAGTTAACCGACTAGTAAGCTGTTTATTATATAAATCTGTAAAGACACTGTACTATGGCCACCGCGAAGCTTTGTTATCTTTTCTAGGTAAGACATCCGTTGTTTTCGTATAAATATCTTTAATTTTAAATCACTGTAAAGTATGTCACTGCTTTAAGTATTTGCACTCCAATTTCATAAGATCACTAACGTCAACATGCTCTTTCTCATGGTAAATTGATGAGGATTTTAAAACATGTGGATAAACTATTAAACCAGAATTACGCATTTATGAATTCGAATTTATGAATTGAATTTATGTTCTTTTGGAGATTTCTGTTTAGTTCTTACGAGCTAGAGCGAATGATATTGACTGAGGTCGGAAAGTACAGACCGAGCGTAGCGAGATCCAGCTGTACACAACCATGGAGGTGAAGATTCTCCCATACAGACCAACCAAGCTCCGTTAATTTAGTATCATTTCTGAGGGATTTTAAAAGTGCGCATGTAACACTGAACTGGCTTCCTAAAATGTTGTGATTGGCCGGTTTCAAAACTGTTTTACCTGAAGGGTGGTAATTAATATGCGGTTCTGCCTGTTTTAACCAATCAGATATTGCTTGATTTTCTATACCTCATGATTAATTAATTAGGCAGACAGCCAATGATGTGTGCTGACTGACACGACGTGTTGTATACTCCAGCATAGAACTGATTAGATATTCAGTCCATACTTACAAACACAGATACTAGTTCTTTCTTCGTTGTCTCCCACAAACTATCTGAAGTTTTGACATCATGGAATAAACCAGAAATCCCCTAGATATCCCTTCGTAATCATCATCTTAGCGAACACCGAGATGCCTCTTACAAGAACGCAGTCATGTTAATTTGAAACTTGTTCAAAATGATTCCGGAAATACAGTCGTGATTCGCAATTCGTGTGTAGTCGGTTTTTACTCCAATAAAAAATACCTTTATAATGAATACAAGAGGCCCTGAGTGGCCTTAACTCGGGCCACCTAGGAATAGGTGAATATATGTAGTTCATGAAGTTCTAGCATATTTTTGTGTCATACATGGTTTGTGCATGGGGAGCCAGATAATAGATCAAGTCAGCTTGCCTGTTTGCTGCCCATTTCAGACCACGTGATACTTCTCCAGAGGATTCAGTGCTGTTCATCGCCCAGAATGGGTTTTGTTAGAGGGACACTTCGAGATTTTGGAATACATTAATGTCAGTTAATTATAATATCAATGAGCTAGAGGATTGCCATACGATTGGTTTAAATAAATGAGCTTTGGGAGTTGTTTGTCCCTAGCCGATCCCAAATGGAACGAGCTTTGGGAGTTGCTAGTCCCAAGCCGATCTCAAGTGTGAAAGTCAATTCAATAGAAGTTCGTAAAACCAGTTAAAACTATCTCGTCAATGGAATGAAAGAGCGAAATAATAGTTTATCCACATGCAACACGACAAAGCCCCTGGCTTAAACTGACCTCATGCTCTCAATTTTTTCACAGCGTGTTCACATCGCATCGCAGATAAGTCTAAATACGGATTCTAGGAAGTTGTAGCTTTAAAATGAGATGTTATTCAAGCTTATCCGTGCCCTAGAAGTCAAACAAAATCGGATCCACAAAATCACCCACAAAGAAACTGGGCAAGCTGTGTTCATACATGAGTCACGTCGAAACGGGAAAAAAGCTAGTCAGCAAAACGGCAAACAGTGTTCCAACTCTTTCTCAATTTTCTCCCAATCGTGTTCAAATCGCATCGCAAATAAGTCTGAATACAGATTATTGGAAGATGTAGCTTTAAAATGAGATGTTATTCAAGCTTATTCCTGTCCTAGAAGTCAAACAAAATCACCCAATGAAACTGAACTGAGTATAGTATAGGCTCGATAAATTGGGGATAATTCCGCTCAAATTCTCAAACATCGGTGTTTTATAACACAAACAATTCATTCCGAATCCTTTGCTCAAGAAGTACTAAAGTCGTTTGCAATGTCATTAGTATTGATAATGACCTTAAAAGTTTACTCATGACTTTGTGCTAAGCTGAACGAAACTCTAGTCAGATAATCTCGAATTAACTACTATCAGTACGTAGTACGTGGGTATTGCATCGAGTAACGAATGCAGCGTTTTAACAAAGTCATGTACATGATTAGATAGATCGTTTAACTACGTCATAACTGCGCAGTTTGTGTATTTCCCTCGTTCGTTTAAAGAGCTGAAGCTCGGGAAAAGTGCAATCTTGAAACGGAGCTGCGATATTATTATCAGCCATGATAGACTTTTAGAATCAGAATGTAAATAATGTCGAGCTTCTTTTTTCTTTTGCTAATAAAATTGGTATCCAAGCAACTAAAATGGAGTTGATATATTAAGCCTGCGTTAAAGGGGCTGTGTCACGGTAAGACTTTACATTCGTTTTTCCGGGCCGGAAAGAGCTTTTTCCACCGATTTTGATATGAACTAACGAACCTCTCGGCCATGTGGGATGCTTAAAATGAAAGCAAATATGCAAAAATGACTAACAAACAGTGCATATAAACAGTCTCCAGGGAAAATATTGAAAATCCTTTCAATCAAGCATTGAGGGAGCGAAGTTTAACTGTTTGTATCCAATTAACAGCCACTAAACGAACGATTACTCGATACACGCGCAGTACCATGACATAGCCCCTTTAAAGTTCCTGCTTCGCATTTAGGATCTTAATCACCTCCCATGGGACTCAACACCACGCTATACTTAATAATTGTCAATAAACAAATCCGCTTCTACAAACATTATCATAAGTGGCACGAGATGCCGTTTTAGTTCAACTTTTTACAGTTTTTTATCCAAGGTACAGGGTTTTTTCAAACCGTTTGGGAAGCTTGAATAATCATTTTAAAGCTTATTTTAGGGTCTACAAGAAGCCGATTGAAAGTGACTTGTGCGTCTTATATTTCAGTAGAAATCGAGACCTGAATATTGGACTGAGCAGTTTTCCATACAAAATTCGGTCAAAACTCGCTTAGATTCAGAAGGCTAAGGTACATGGGTTTTTGAAAGATACAACTGAGGTCAATAGCTCTACTGATGCTTTAAAAAGCCGATTGAAAATGATTTTTTCTCTCGAAAATGAAGCTGCCAGAGCGCTTCAAACGTAAGCTAGTGGAAGCGTTTTCGCCATTTTCTTTGTAATTGAATCTCCCGCTCCTCATTAACTGGGCAATCGTTCAAATACTTACGGGGATTTAATTATATTCAGTTTAACAGTTTAACAGTTTTATTTGCCAACAAAATAAATAAATAAATGAATACAAAAGTAATTAACAAAATGGCGTGGAAGCCCCAAATGGAAACCAGAAGGCTTATGTGGCATTGGGCTGCTTCTTTACAATATATGTGTATATAAAACAAAGTGGGAGTAGCGTGAAAACAAAAATAACAGAATGGAGAAAATCACACTAAGATAACAATTTATACCAGTATTGAGATAACACGTATATGAAGAAATTAATGAATAAATAATAAGCGATTTCAAAGACGGGAGAAGATATATTTGTTCAGCTTGGATTGAAACGAGGAAACGGTCATGGCATCACGAGGGTCTGCGTTCAGCGAGTTCAAAAATATTGGACCCTGATAATAAACAGAAAACTGTCTAAGTTTGGTTCTACATAAAGGAATATAAAAAAGTTTAGAATGTCTAGTATTATAATTGTGAACTTGATGAATTCGTAGAAAAGATTTGTCAAAACTTCTAGGTAATAAGTTATTTTTGAACAGGAACATGAACTTTCCTAAATTGAATAAGTAAATATCTTCAAATTTCAGAATCATATTTTTTTAAATATAGGGTCAGAATGCGCATCAAATGCCACATTATTAATAACTCGCACTACGCGTTTTTGAAGCAGAACAATACGATTAAGGTTGGATGGATAGGTAGAGCCCCAGACCGTGATACAATATTGAAGATATGGATAAACTAAGGAATAGTATAAAGTACGTAATGCTGGCTTGGAAGGGCAAAAACGTGATTTGTATATAATTCCTATTGATTTTGATATTTTACTGGCAAGATGGGAAATGTGAGACTTCCAAGACATATTTTCGTCCAAGATTACCCCCAGGAATACGACCTCATTAACCTTGTCAATCCTAACATTGTTTATTTCTATCGCCAGATCAAATGTTTGCCTCGGCTCTGCCTTGGTCTAAAAATCATATAGTTGGATTCAGAACTGGATATGTCCATTGATTCTGGGCGATGTTTCCAATTATAGAAATTGGTACATTTCCTCTTGGGATATAGAAAAACAAAAAAGCATCAGTGCCAAGAGAAAAGTCAGATGGTCTGAAATAGGATAACAAACAGGCAAGCTTACTAGGTCTATTGATTCACTACTCATGCTCGTGTTCATTTACATTCTAATGCATGATGGACTTTTTGCAGGAATGCAATCACGTGGTCGTACTAGATGGCAAACAAATCTTAATTGACCTATATCATTATGACGTCAAATCAAAACAATCTATTGTTTAAACGCTAAGGATCACGGTCGCGGGAAGGGGACAAAACAGCAACAACACAAAGGAAATCGCAATCAAATGCATTTTGTAGAACGTAGAATAGCGGTAACAGCCACCAAATACGGTAAATATTGTGGGATAAACATTGATACAGCTGATATCTGGAAACCAGACAATTCGAAGTTACATTTTCCTCAGCAGAGCAGATTTAGTTCAAAATTCTATTGTTCAAGTCGATTCTGTCCCCCTCATAAACAAGCCGTGACGTCATAATGATATAGGGTAATTCATATATCTATAAAGGCACTTGTACGAAATCGGTAGTGTTACAACAAAACCTGTTTGTAAATGCTATTTCCACCTCCAGTCAATCTTTCTAAAACAGCATTTTTAAAGATACCTTGACATCCAGCATCCATGGCAACATTGTTCCCATGGAGATCACAAGTTCAATTCATTCGTTCATACCAGCACATGACTGTTTTCTGCAAAAGGCCTACTACAACTTAATTTGCTCTATTTGAGGTTTTTTTTATTTGATTAATTTGAGTTTTTTTTATATATTTTAGTAAATGATTCTTTTTAGCAGGATTTACCAACCCATACTTTTCAAAAAAAATAGAAATCAATGCTTTTCAGTAGGATTCATGGAGATTAATAATATTATTTCAACTTCACTGTCCAAGCACAGGTGCTATTATATTGTAGCATACATGTAACTTTTCCTTTATCTAATAGCTATATCCCTTGTGAATATTTAGGGTGTGTCGTTCAAAATGTGAAGATCTGCATGCAGTTTTATTCTCGATCGTGTTGCACTAATATTTGAAAAGTCAGCACTCTAGTGTTCATTAATTTTACATGTCATGAAGTGACCGAGTGAAAATGCCGATGCTGGCCTTGAACAACAGGAATCGGGCCATTTACTGCTATATCTGATGACATTACTTTTAACAGAATGCAATCTGGTAGGTTTACTTACAAAATGTCGGTTGAAATTATTTCACATGTCACTCGTCAGGCAATTGACGTGCGGTCCGGCCTAATCTTTTGGTAAAATGTGAGAAATTTCCATCCACAGTCCTAGAAAAACTCAATATCTTGCCATTTCCATCAAAGAAACGTTGGGTTTCAGCAAAACTTCGCTTCCATTTTGGCCAATGTACTCGTGAGGTGTTCATCGTGTCGAATGAATCGCAGACTGGAGCCAGTGCCCGGCAGTGGAGGTTCTTCGGCTCCGACAAGGCCGGCGCCAGTTGAAATATCCTGAGACTGTTGGAAGGCTTTCCAACGAATGAAGTTAAATAAAACATGAAACTGTTTACATTTGAGAGATGGCAATCCAAATTTGAAAGAAATTTCCTCTGCGACGGACTTTCTCTCCCCTTAAGTCTTATCTCTCCTGGTCACCGCGGCCATCTTGTTTTCACTGTGTAGTTATGTAAATAAGTTAACCGACCCGCAATGTCCCGAAGTGTCCCGAGCGATATCGAATCTGATTGGTTGATCCTATCACGTGTTGAGTTTTTCTCCCGACCCAGAAAACAATAAGAGGCATCTGATTGGTTGGGGGCGAAATTTCTCGACTTGGAAAATAAACAAAATAAACACTTGCGATATCTGACTCGTACCGGCCAAAGGCCTGGCCCGAGTAATAATATAATATAATCAACCACACGGCAATTAAGAATCTGCAAGTTTGGAGGCTTTTACTACAGGAAAATCGAGAGAGCAATCACAGTAATGGCGGAGGAACGGCTCAGAACAAGAGGGGAAGGAAACGTGTTCACGGGACCGCTTATGCCGTACAAAAACTCTCGGTGGCTGTCGTGATAGAATTCACTGCTATTTAGCCTCGCTGGGAAGCGTGAGGAAAATGTGAAGCCGTATTGCGATCTTTTTGTGTCATAAAACGTTCTTTGAACTACTGGATTTGATCGGAACAAGACAGCAACCGCTCGAATTTCATACTGCATGTAAAGTTCATCAACAGAACCACGATAGTGCAGTGGTTCAATGAGATTACACTTAACATGAAGGCCATACGATTCCGTTAGTTTCTCTTTATTTTAGATAGCTTAGGTACACTTGATAGAATATGATTTTATAGTTATGTAATCAACATACTTAGAAATAAATCGAACGAGGCAACTGAGATTTGATAAAATACCATCCCATAATTTAAGTTCAAGCACAAATTTCCATACAAACTACAGTAAAATTCTGAACATCTGTGTATTGCTGTAATTTGATGCCTATTACGCACGCGTAGGATCGATTTCCGACAATGCAGAACATTTTACAATCAATATTTTATTTGCAGATATAACAAAATGTTTAATATCTGCCAAATCAAAAAAAAATAGGGATGACGGACGTTGGAATAATGGAATTAGTTAAAACTGCAAACTTGGGGAGTTTACATCTTTCTACTGTTCAGTCATGTGCACTGTGTTCGCATCTGACAGGCTAAACAATAAACACTTACAACTGACCTCAAAAAAATAACTTTAGTACGCTGTGCGTGCCTATGTTTTAAAGTGCAACTCGTTCTCAGGCAGTACGCTCCTCACAAATGACGTCGTTATGCGTTGTTGTGTGTAACTTGATATTTTAGAGGGTGAGTATTTTTGTAATGAGATTTTGAAGTTTTTTTTTTTTTTTTAAGATTCCTAGCTTTCCCAACCTTTCCACCTTCCCAACCACTTTCCCAACCTTTCCAACCTTCCCACCCCTTGAAACTCATAAAATTCCCCTTGTCAGTGGCCTCATACTCATTGTTTGCATTGTATCGCAGAAAGCCAGCTTTACGGGTTTGTACATACTTACAACAATAAACTTTATTTAACTTCGGATTTACATGTTAACATCTCCGTAAAAAATAAAGATAAATGACCTAATTTAATAATGATAAACAATACAATGTTATAGAATCCTGGTATACATTAAGAACTGATATGGATACCGTTATACACATATAACTGAGAACATACATATGCACAAAAGAAGCTAACGAGGAATCTATTGTTTAAGGGCACCAACATGGCGGCTATGACGTCAAGTGAAAGCCAGCAATAGGACGATCGGGAACGAAATGTACAACATACAATTATTGTCAAAAGACATTCAAAACCTATGCATAATTAATGAGCATTTTTCCCACTCAGATGAAGCAAATCAGTCACGTGCATGTCCCTTTGTACCCGGTAAACCACAAGGATCTTTATACGATTTTCTCTACTAAGAGTGAGGGGTCTATACAAAGATACACACGGTTGAGGCCCTTAGGTCTTTCTATTTCGTTTTTTATCTTAGCTGTTTATAGTCTTGTATACACTTTTATCAAATTTATGTAAATTTACGCAATTCACCCGTTTTGGCTGTGACTAATTTTTTTAATAAACATATCTATCTATCTATATTTAACAATTATTCACTGAAGTGGAGGTGAATAGTGACGTATATTTACCGAGCTGCTTCGGCGAGGTAAATATCTAACACTATTTACCGACACTGAGGTGAATAATTGTTTTAGTATATACCACGCTGCAGGTGAATTACCAGCACCAATTAGTTATTATATTTTCTGTCAAATGGAGGTGATCGCTGGTTCGCTCGGAGGTGAATATGAAATCATATTCACTGTTCGAGTAGCCAATCAGAGCGCGCGAAAAGTGATATTCACTGCTGTGGTATATACTAAATATATATATATTACACCGCGATAAAACGTCAGGCGCATGCGCTTTTGATGAGCCGGTCGCGCACGTCTTCCCAGTTTCCCGCCGAAACTAAAAAATGGCAACCACCCCTCTTTCTAATTTTAAGTACGTACGCATATATACGTGAAACGTTTCGCGAACAAAAACAATAAAACTACTTAAAAGCTAAGCATAAGACTTTAGCAGGTTGAAGTTTTAATTTATATGTTGTTCTTGCTTGAGTTTAACTCCATTTGCGATTCCAACCTCTGACTACTCAAGGAATCAAGCCGCTGTCATGAATAACGTTCACAAACGAATGTTCAGTAGCTAGTGCGCATCACAGCATTATCAGTTGCAGAAAAATGGAGGCCAGCTCAGACCGGGGGTTTATGTAGGACCTTCAACCAATCAGAATTCGGATGGACAATGAATCGACCAAATGATAATAACTAAATTATTAGACAGTTTTGTGTACCTGTAATATGAGCCTCGCTAAATCACTGCTTGACTAGTACAAATACTCAACCATAATTCACACCAAAGTATCAACTAAAATATGTATGTTTTACCACAGCATGGGTCGGCTCCCTCGCTATCTCGTTTACCCATTTGGGCGGAGTCCTAGCAGGCTTCTTGTGCGATCGTATTGGATGTCGAGCCACGGCAATGATTGGTTCTCTGTCATGTTCCATTGGTCTCTTGGCCACATCGTACGTTCCATCCATATGGGTGATGTACTTCACATACAGTATTCTGGTGGGAATTGGCTCCTCATTCCTGATGACGTCAACTTATTGTGTAGATGCGAAATACTTTAAAAGACACCTCTCGATATCTCTTGCGCTTCTTGGAGCCGGACTAACATCAGGGATACTGGTGATGAGCCCTTTAACTCGAGTGTTATTAGATACTTTTAAACTTTGGGATACGTTAAGAATATTAGCTGCTATAGAACTTGTAAACTTGCTAGCAGCTTGCACCTTCAGTCCTAATGTCGAGGTATCAGAACAACCACATGAACAGACGACAAGCTGTCAATCAGAGGACGAAAACGCGAGAGGATTTGGGAAGATTGTGGATTGTTCCATGTGGAAGGCGCCTACCTTTGTTGCTTACTGCTTATCGGCCGATGCTGCATTTTTCGGAGCGTTTATTCCACAAGTTCACCTGGTAATAATTCCGTGAAAACCTTTTAATATTGTTTAGATTCCTGTTTAGATATAGTTTAGATATAGTTGGTAAATTATTTATGGGTATCAGGTAAGTTTTCCTGTACATCAAACTTCATATATGCTATTTTCCTGTTGATCTGTTTTAGGGTGTATTCTGCTATATCGTCCCACCGACAGACAATGAGAAGGTGGTGTGGCTCTAGTTCTGGACCCGATTGTTCGAAGGGAGGGTAAGCGCTACCCAGAGATTAAATCGATAACCCGAGGTTAAACTGTACAGATTACAATTACAGATTTAGCGCTATCCTAGGGGTAATTAAAAAGTTACCCTTGCTCCGAACAATCGGACCAATTACAGATTTAGCGCTATCCTAGGGGTAATTAAAAAGTTACCCTTGCTCCGAACAGAGGTTTAAAATATTTGGACTAAATTTATTTTTTAGTTCTTCCCTTCAAATTCGTCTACCATACCGTTTTCAATGATATGCTTGTGGTAGGTTTGAGAAAAAAATATCATGCAATTTACTACTTCTACCTCCTCACACAAACAAATCAATTGTTTACCGCTTATGTCAGAAGAAATTGATGAAATATACAAGCGATACCTTTACTTATTAAACGATTTTCTCTTGAATATTTAACAATTATTCACCGAAGTGGAGGTGAATAATTGTTTTAGTATATACCACACATTAGTGAAGAGCCAGTACCAAGTAGTTATGATATTTTCTGTCAAATGGGCAAAAACTCGCGCGAGGAGATTACTGTTCGCTCGGAGGTGAATATGAAATCATATTCACTGTTTAATTATCCAATCAGAGTGCGCGAAAAGATTACTGTTCGCTCGGAGGTGAATATGAAATCATATTCACTGTTTAATTATCCAATCAGAGTGCGCGAAAAGCACTATTCACTCGTGTGGTATATACTAATGCAATGTATTGTTACGTGTTCAGCCATATATTCAAGGCTTTATATACGAGCGAGATATACCTGACGAATAAATCGAGCGAATAAATATAAATTGCCAAATAGAAAAAAAAAAGTTTATTATATGGTTTCACTATTAACTTAAAAGAAGCATTCAATAAATTAATGCTTTACACCGAGTACGCGCGTACACTGGCGAAATAAGGGGTACAAATGAGCCTTTGAAACTAATTTTTACCTTATTTAGGTCATTGTTCGTAAAACTTCGCATGTGAGCTGCGACAATTAGGCCAAATATTTTTTATCGCAATTTTGGGAGAAAATATATTTTGATGACGTCATAATATATTTCCCGCATTGAGGAATTGGCTTCCTTAGTATAGGGAATTTGATAGAGACATTCGTAGTTGTCAACGCTGAAAATCGTTTGTTGTTATGACACATATTAGCTGAGATACGAGTTTTTAAATGTGATATTGACCTGCTGTGAAAGCGAAGTTACCCCGGATTTCAGGGAAAAAAATATAATGATTTATTATACGTACGAGAGTGTTTTACCAGGAACTAAACCATTCGTAGAATCCACATTTCACTCGCTGGAGTAAGATATAGAAAATACGCCACTCAATCTCCCGGATGTATGACGTCACGCAATACAAAGATGGCGGCAGGTTTGTGAAAATCACAAGGAAGTTGTAAAAAGCTTAAATTCGCAGTAAGAAATTGAACATTCCGGTCAGAGAAAGCAAAATAAGATCTAAACCTCTCTAAGGATTTTTCCGTCTGCAATTGCCCTATAACATTATGACGTCAAATCAAAACAATCTATTGTTTAAACGCTAAGGATCACGGTCGTGGGAGGGGAACAAAACGGCAACAACACAAAGAAAATCGCTATCAAATGCATTTTATAGAACGTAGAATAGCGTTAAATACGGTAAATATTATGGGATAAACATTGACACAGCTGATATCTGGAAACCAGACAATTCGAAGTTAAATTTTCCTCAGCAGAGCAGATGTAGTTCAAAATTCTATTGTTCATGTCGATTCTGTCCCCCTCATAAACAAGCTGTGACGTCATAATGATATAGGGCAATTAAGAGACAAGAGAACCCGACGAAATTCTTCCAGAAGAGCTTCGATAGTTCACGAAGGAAGTTTGTACTGACAGAAAGTAAAACGCTGAATAGATAAGAGTTCTTAGAGCAGTTTAATTGTCCATATAATGAAAAGAACATTACACAGTGGTGCGAAAATCTGAAGTTCGCTGCGCTCACTCGTGAAATATGTTGACTCTCGAGGATAAACATCATATCTTCACACCAACGTATAACATCCTCTATATATTTTGATATTGTTTTCTGCTAGAACATACCAATATGTTATCAGGCAGATCTCCATGTTAACGAGGAATTAGTATAAATATATGTCTCCCTCAAACTTATTTCAGTCCTAAAAATACGACAAAACTGATTTTAGTGACGTCATCCAAAGTTATTATTTAGAAACAGGAATTGTTTCCCTTTACGTTCGCATTTCCGGTCTCGGGTTGCGATTTTGCGAACAATGCCTTCTCTGTTGTGATTTTCTGTGTTGTAAAGGTTGTCCCTATTTAGATAGTCTTTGAGAACAGATGCTAGTAAGGTGAATGCCAGTTTTTCTTTGGTAGAAATCGATGGGCAAGTGCCTTTTTCAAGACAAAGTATTGGCTGAGAACGGATTAGCGAGCGAATTTGGAACTCCCCGCCTGAATATTTTGTGTTTGGAATTTTATTTTATTCCTATGTTTACATAAGCAACAAGATTAGGCTAAACTTTGAGAAAAGACCATAGGAATGTTGGTGCTAGCTTTTATTTGGCGATAATCGGTGTAGAAGTTATTATTTTGAAGGCATTGATAAGTTACCCACAAACATCAGCTAAACATGGCGGCGTTTCTTGTTCAAAAAGAGGGGAAGGAATATCTGTCTAGCAGGGTAAATTGTTCCGAAAACGAAGCCCGGAATATTACAGGAAATGTCAACGCTTGATAAAAAAATAGAGACCACTTCATTACAAATTTGACTCAGGTATTGTAGATCATTGATAAGAACTGTTACATATTTTAAATAGCTTAGGTCCATTACACTATCTTGTTGTTACGGTCACAACATATCCCGGGGGAGGGGGGGGGGGGGGGAGGGACTCCCATATAAAAGGGGTAGGGATGCTCGTCGGACATTTTCGATTTGACCCCTAAGAGGTACTAAAATGGGCGTGGCTCAAGCTTATTTTGACCCCTAAAAGATAATAAAAATGTAAATTGAAAACAGCTTTTTTGTTCAATTGACACCCGACCCCTAAAAGGTACCGCTTTACATAGAAATGTCTGTGTTTGATGGTGGATACTCTAAGTGGTACCAAACTCCTGATTTTGACCCCTAAAAGGTACGACGAGCATCCATGTACCCCTCACATAAGGGATCCCCCCCCCCCTCCTCTGGCCAACATATTTGCTATAAATTTTTTTCATTTTCATTCTGGAGGTCCGTGAACGGTAAACATATTCAAATTTAATTTTCGGCACAACCGATTCGCCATTGGAACGTGCGCGGAAAATGACAGGAAACGACACATGGGCGTTGGTACTAGTTCCTTTTACGTCCGCATATCCGGTTTCCAAAAATAACTTTTAGGTGACTCCTCTTCGTCTTTTATTTTCTCTTGTCGCCAATAATCCATTATAAAGTTGAAATCCAAACATCGAAAATGATACGATTTTCCCAAAGCAAAATTTCAACCAATGGTTATGTCTTAACTGTAAGCCTTGTTCAGGGGCAGACTCAGTTGTGATTTACCCAACATGTGAATTTTTTGTTGTATTGCGAAACAGTTTGAGGCATTCATCTCCCTTGACAAGCTCTGTAGAAGCTGCTATACAAATTGCGTTCATGTTCAATTTTTTAAAATGACGTCATCGAAGCATATTTTCTCCCAAAATTGTAATTATAATGTTTGACCTAATTTGTCCATCTCATATGCGACGTTTTATGAATAATCACTTAAAGATAGTGAAAATAAGCTTAATAGTTCTTTTGTACCCCTTTTTTCGCCAGTGTCGCACTAGAATGGCGTCCATTTTCTTATTCTAGATGTTGTAATTATATATATATATATATATTTACCGCTTAAAGAATATGGACCAAATGTCATGCTTTGCGCGCTATGGCGGCCATTTTGTCCCAGTCAACGTTGAAAAGTCGGTTTTGTACAAGTTGTCTTTCAATATTTTGAGGATCATTGCAATCCTGTTGTTTTGTTTACTAATTTCAATTTGAATCTGTTTTTGGAAAGTTTTTTCGTAGTTTTCCTGTTTAGTTAGATAGATCACGAAGCGGAAATGAACAAAACAAAAAAAGGCCGCTAAGTATCACGGTAGGGGGCATATTCTTTAGGCTTGGTTTGCAGTAGCGACATAGGGATCATAATCGTAGCCCTAATCACAAACATACCACTCGGAACGTAATCGTTCACGATTATGTCTATGATTTTGATTATGTCGCCTATGTTTGAAGTGCGAACGTGATTGAACGTAACGAGGACTCTCGACATATTCCCAATCAGAACACAAGAGGTTCCTGACAAATAAAAAACCTAGTGCCAATACCTCTCGTTCTTTGCCTCATTTCCAAAATTGCGGCGTTCCGCGAAGAAAGCTAAGACGCCATTTTGATAGGTCCTTTCAAATACCAAATAATTGCACTACGCATGCTTATGTTACTTAAGTTAAAGAGCATTCGCATCAAAACTAACGAACATAAGGGGCTTATGATTACGTTTATGATTATGTTTTTGTACTGGCGACATAAGGATCATAAACATAATCATAATCTCCTTATATGTTCTTTATGTTTCAATGCGAATGCTCTTTAACTTAAGTAACATACGCATGCGCAGTGCATTTATTTGGTGTTTGAAAAAATTGAAAAATGGGGTGGTCCCTTCATGAAGGCAACACATGAATTGCTATCAAAACACAATAGAATTAACACAAACAATAGAACGAAATACACAATACAATAGAACACAATACATAATACAATTTGGTAGTAACTCATGTCGGAGAACCAAAAATGGCGTATTTCTTCGAACGCCGCCATTTTGGAAATGAGGCAAACAACGAGAGAAGTGGGGCACTATTTGTTTTATTGGTCAGGAACCTATTATATTCTGATTACGATTATGTCGTTATCGGTTCAATCACTTTCGCACTTGAATCATAGGCGACATCATCATAATCATAGACATCGTAAACATAAGAAAACCGTAAACATAAGAAAATGGTCGATCGTGTTTTCGTTTTTATGATTATGTCGGCTTTAATTTATGATTATCTTCCGAGTGGTTCGCACTACGACATAAGCGAAATAATGTTTGTGCTTAGGGCTACGATTGTGTCCTTATGTCGCTAGTTGTGCGGACCAAGTTTTTGAGCGCGGGCCATAATAATAATAATAATAATAGCATTTATTTAAATAGGCTATTGGCGATACTGCAGCCTTCAGAGCTGATGTGGCCGTGATAATACAAAAGGAACGATAACAATATAGCTAACCTTATTGATTATGTAAATTACCTAACATTGGAAGAAAACGAGGATTCCATAACTTACGGTACAGACCGAACAAGATGTTTATTATATTGCTTCTTTATTTTCTTTGAGACCCGAAGTGGGCGGTAGGTTGGCGCGGGAGGCTATTGGCCGCAATCTGGCCAATCATAGCTCAAGAAATTACTTCTCTATATAATAAATTTAATCGGTGCTGATTTTTCACCTCAGGCCGTCCACTGTGAGGACATGGGCATCAATGCAGATTCGGCCGCTTGGCTCTACGTTGCCCTGGGAGTTGCGTCGCTTTTTGGAAGTATTGCCGCTGGGCTGCTGATTGACACTATAACCTGGATCAGCACAAGACATATCTACCAAATCTCTCTTGCTGTTCCAGGGATCGCGACTATCCTATGTCCCTTAGCAACGGCCTATTCTGGTCTTTTGGCCTACGTTATCGTGTTCGGATTCTTCTATGGTTCATTCATTACGTGTATTGATGTTTTGATCCTCACGTCAATGCCAGACTCTTGCCGAGCGAAAGCGTTCGGAATGTATGTATCGACTATATCGATTCCTGCGGCTGCTGGAGCTCCTCTAGCAGGTAAGTATAAGTAAAACTCTCAATTTTAACGGTACCTGAAATAACCATAGCTAGGGGCTGACCAAAGTTACGACCCGGCTAAACCACAGATCGAATTGAAATTTTAGTGTGTTGGTTTTTGTGGAGAGAAGACAACCGGAGAACACGGAGATAAATCCTCGGAGCAAGGGCGATCGATATCAACAAACTCAACACACAGTTAGCGCCGCGATCAGTTTTTATAGGCCATGAATTACCTGGTGAGCGGAATAACGGTGATAGCGCACCACAGGGAACCCAGAATAACACTACTTGCTGGGAAAAATAAAGCAGCCAGCAGGCTATGGCTACGGGTGTGAGGAATGTTCATGCATATAGTTAGCATTGATAATGCTCGATTTCGAGGCAAGATTAAAAGCACAACCGATAACGCTTATATGAATCGAAATAACTCGAATCGTTTATTGATATTTATTTATTTCTACAAAAGCCCATGTGTACCTTGTTGCTGCGAAAATTAGTTTTCTGTTTATATAATAAGTAAAATCAAAACCTACCTCGACTCATCTCAGGCCATTTCCTGTATTGTCTGCTTTATTACTCGATGCGTAGTTTTTGAATTTAGCGCTGCTGTCCGTATAAATATCCTGGATGTGTCTAGGCATTCTGGGCGATAATAACAGTTGAAAGATCGATCTCCTTCAAAGACAGGCAATACCAAGTAACTAAACATGGCGGGATTTGTTTCACTATAAAAAGGGATTTTACTTCAAGACAAATCGTCACAAGTCTGATCTGATAGATATATCACAAACTAAAACGGCCCGAAACAAAAGTTATTTTCTCGATCTCTTCAACCTTACCATGCTAGTCCGAGAGCATGGAAATGCGATATTAAGTGATTTTGTCTTATGTTTAGAACCATTTCTCCAATACCTCACTATACTAACTTGTCTTTGTAGGTCTAATACCTCACTATACTAACGTGTCTTTGTAGGTCTAATACCTCACTATACTAACTTGTCTTTGTAGGTCTAATACCTCACTATACTAACTTGTCTTTGTAGGTCTAATAGCAGACATCACCAAGTCCTACGACGTAGCGTTCTATATGTCAGGATCCGTGATCCTTATCGGGGCGGCATTACCTTTCATGTTGCTTTTCACAAAGAAGCAAGAAAGGACTGAAATATACAAGAAGTACATTGTGGCCGAGGAAGTTGTTCTTATAGAAAAGTTAACAGTGGTGTGATATGATTATTGGAAGAGTTTCCAGGGTTATATGCATTATTATCATATGACCCGTACGGCCCCGCGCGCTTTTCTTTCAAAACCATTTACAAAAGTCACGTGATGAGGGCTGGACGTGTATTGCGTGAGCAGGGCCGGAAAAAGCCGTCCGGCCCTGCACAATTTTTCCTTGCTGTTTTGCGGTTTGTTCTACAAAAAAAATATGGTCATATGATAAAAATACCTATTGACTGAGTTAGGTCGGGCCGGACGGGAAAATATTTGGCTCTCGGTCATGACCTCGAGCCAAATATTTTCCCGTCCGGCCCTCCCAGTCAGTCAATAAGTACCTAGTATTTTTTTTATAACTGGTCAGTTTCTCATTTTCTGATTGGCTTTACTGCCAAGGGAAATGAGAGGACCTACAATGGTAGAGTAACGTTATCCATCTCGCTAAATTCACTTTTTCATCGATTTCCGTCGTTTACAATAATGAGTCATAAGTCAATGTTAGGGTTAAGGTTCAGGTTAGTTTTAGGGTTAGTTTAGTAGTAAAATTAAAAAATAACCCAAAATTTTCAACTTGATTCCGTCTCTTTTTATTTTGTTGTAAAAACAGGCCGTGAATTTGTTCAAAACTCACACTTACGGTGGCTAAAATATTTCACGGCAAAGTTTTTTGGAAGACGGCAAAACATTCCTTCTCACGGCAAAACCGTAAGCAATGGTCCGCGCAAGAGGTAGGCACAATGTTATGGTGAAGATGCAATTTGCTTTCCCCACGTTAGAATTTTCTGTTTTTTCATTCTGACAACTCAGCAACTCTTAAATGATAAATTTCTGAAATCAAATCCACTAAATCTGTGTTTTAAAACTACTTTAACGCTTGGCACAAATGACTCTAAAATCGATCACTTTGCTATATTTTCAAAAGTTTCCAATGTAGAAGATTGAATTTTTGTGGGAAGATGAAGACGGATGACCAAAACAAAATCCGATGATTTGAACTACCGTAGACATATTGATGGCGTAACAGTTACGTCATGTATCCATTTATAATAGGTTTCTCGATGTTTTAAATGTTGACAACAAAGAAACCGAAAACAATCTAGCAATCAAAAGAATAAATCGGTACCAACAACCGTATGTTTTTAGAATTTTCAATTTTTGAGAGGAAATTCACAGTGAAAAAGAGGATACGTCATTATGACGTCATATTGTTGAAAACGTCTTTTAAAAATAACCGTATTCGAGTATTTTTCGGGTTTTAAAGAGGAAATGTACTTACTGTACACTGAATAGCCGCAATATGGTCTTTTTATGTTTCTTCAATTTAGAAAACATGACTGATGTCAAACCCATGACGTCAGAAAATGTGACGTCACAGGAATATTCAGTTCTTAAAACTCAGCATATATTTATCGTAGAGGCAATGAAAAACACATATTTATCTTGTTGTGATAACATGCTTTATTTGAAACGTATAGGTAACGCAGAATTTGATCTTAAAAGGAGTCGTTCGTTATGACGTCACAATAGGGAGTTTAAGCATCGAGGACGGCAACGACGACAACGACGGAACGTGAAAGTGCTTTCTCGTCAAATCGCTTGTTTATTATTTCTTTCATTCGTCTTGCGTTGCTTTTCACATCCAGATTTTTGAAAAATTGGATGCACAAAAAGTTTCGTTCACGCCAAACGAAAATAAGAACGTTTTAATATTTACGTTGACGCTCTCTGTTCAACGTAAAATTGTGGTTTTCGCGTTGTGATTTTAATGAAGACGACAAAAATGTGCATCACTGCGCGCATTTTCACGTGCAGTTATTGTTCTTGGTAATTAAGTCTATTGTTTTGTGCCGTCGTCGTCGACGTTGCCGTCCTCGATGCTTAAACTCCCTATTAACGTCAATATACAAACGTGTTTGATCCTAAATACGTTATTTCATTTTAATATTAATATACGAAAATTTCGTTAAATTTGACAGCGAATTAAACAAAATGTGCTGGCTCGCTTCGTAGTGATCGATTTTGAGGTAACTTATGCCATGCGTGTTTCCTTTTGTGTGAAAACATTTCATCCAATCAGAAGAGTCCAAAACAATAACCAAGAAAGTTTTCAATTTTAAATCTTTCCCATGTTGTATTTTTGTCATATTTAAATTACGAGAGTTATTTTTTCACTAGATGCAATTCAAATCTGTTTTAAAAAAGCTGAGAAAATGATATTCTTCTTCCGGTTTTGGCGGCATTTGATGTTACCTCTTGCGCGGACCACTAATTAAACAAGAACCCGTACAATAAAAGGCATTGTTCCTCCCTTTTTCTCGCACTCTGGGCCGGATTCGGAATTTCAAATTCAAATTCATAACAGTGAAGCATGTGAGCAAGTTATCAGTCTTCTCCTGTTAGAATACTAAATTGCTGAAGCTAAATTAAAATAAACCAAGAAAAAGTAAACAGCAGCAAGCTAGTTGCTCAGTTATGCCTGTCAATTTAAGCAATATAACATCAAGTAGCAACATATGTTTGACGCTCTGAATGACGCCGAGACGTTGGTTCACTTTCTTTACAAGGAATTCAACATGACCGTCCAGATCAAAGACTGGTTGACAGTAACACCAAGATATTTGAAAGAATCGACACGTTCTAACGGGGAACCGTTGGAGATCAAACTGGGTGATGTCTTGAACCCTCTTAAGTTTAGCCTTGCTTCCAAAGATGACAAATTTGCACTTAGCTGCCTTTAACGTTAATAGGTTGCCAGAAAAACCATTTTGATATGCTGGTAATGTCACAGTTAAGTTGATCCTCTAAGTCGTGGGCGTTACTCGATGAGCAGTACAGGACTGCATATAGGGCAATATTACTTGTGCACACTTGAGGAAACATCGTTCACATAAATGAGGAAGCCGAGAAGAGGTCCCAGTATACTACTAAGGTACACCGACAGGTACTGGTGTAGGAGATGATTGCGTAAGTCCAGTCGAAGTGTTTCATGCAGGGCTTTGAATAGAGATGTTCACTTCACAAAGGCTGACTGCCAACTGAAAGCGTAAGCGTGCCGGGCTGAGACCCTTTTAGTGCGGGTCCTTCTTTAGTTCGTCCAGCCAGCAATACATTAGTTTACAACGGCAACATAACATCTGAATATTGACTATATTCAAGACTTGCAGCTACGGTTCATTAGTCTGAATAGATATAAGTGAAAACTTTGAAACACTATTCTTGACTAACAGTGGCGGACCTTATTAATAAAAACAAAAGTATATCGATATATATTAGTGGCATCGTCATTGACAAATTCAGGTACGGTCGCGCGACAGTTATGGTAATGGTTCCTGATTTATATAAATGAACAGGGACATATATATGAGCCCCAAATGGTTTCCTGCTATATATATATTTCTAATCATACAATTGGGGTTGAAATTTATTTTTCAGATGATATTTTTGGGTGTGGCCAATAAAAAAGTGATTTTCGACAACATCCCATAATTGTAAGCATACCTTTTTAACATCTTCAACATAAAGGCACTTACAGTGTATAGGTATATCAGTACGTTTTTTCTGGGACAATTTTTTTGCCATTGACTGTCCATGAGTATCACGAAACAATTGCAAGGTATCATATACAAAGGAAGATTTGTTTAAAAGTAATAGTGCTACCAGGAGGCAGCGTTGCCGTGCAATCCAGAGACCCTGAGTTCCACTCAACGTGCGTATTTTACTTTTGTAAATGGATGCGAACAGGCTCATGGGAAGGAGAGCCTGCACGGATGCAATACACATTTGATTATATGTGTCTGATTATCAAACTCCTATTATTGGTCTATTATACAATGAAATCGTTTCACGTGTAAATTGGCTTTGATATCTTAAGCGTGCTTTCCATTTAATCGTCCCGTTCGCCCCAATCGTCCAAAAAGTATCCAAGCAATCGAGGAGATTATATGGAGACACTGCAGGGACGATCGCGGAAGATCGAAAACGATCCGAACAAACGGGACGATCGCGATCGCTTGGATAGAAAAAATATATAAATCACCGCACTTTCCCCACTGTATTCCAAAATGGCGTTGTTTGACACAGTACTTTTTTTATGGAGGAAGTACAAAAGTACGACTGCCTCTACAATAATTAATTCAGTCGTGACTATAAAAACAAGCTCGTTCGCTTAAATTTGTTTCTGGAATATCTTCCGAAACCAAAATCTATGCTTTTGCCGTTCTCTTCTCTTCCTCCGTAAAATAGCAACAACAAGCCAGTAATTATAACAAGCAGCGAGGTTCGCTCTTCGATTTACCGCCACCAATTTGAAAGCATTTTCTTGTCAAAAGAATGCTGTTCGTTCCAGGACTTCCACCAGACGACTGCGCGGTGAGCGATCGGGGCGATTGTATGGAAACCACAAAACGCCCGAATTCGATCGTTTAAAAAATATACAGAGACGATCGGGGCGATCGGGACGATTATATGGAAACCAGGCTTTAGGCCGTTTCGGATGCCGCTGTACTCATGTGCCGAATCTAATTAGATAAACAAAGCCGCCTAATTATTATCCTTTGTTTCAATTCGGTTCGGCACGTGTGGACATGGAGCGGCGTCTGAACCGAGCCCATTGTAACATAGTTAATAGAGAGGAATGGTTAGAAAACCCGGCAAACTTCAAAAGGGCTAACAAAGGTGCTGCGATTTAATATGTTGGAAGGGGTAAGACAAAAGATTGTGCACGATCATAGTTCATTAGCGTTCCCTGAACGACTGAACTCACACGTTTCTATTGTCTGATTGATTAACATGTTGGAATTTCTATTGTGTTTTGTGCACGGTAGTGGTTGAAAAAAGCTAACAAAGACATATAACAAAGAAGGTCCTTGATTTTCCTAACCATTCCACTCTATTAACTATGATTGTAATAAGGTTTCTCTACGCGCCATACCGTTTCGCTTCTCACTGAAAACAGCCTATTCCTCAATTACAACACGCCATATATGGGCTCCTGTAAACCCCAATCCTCAACCTTATTATCCCCAATCCTCATAAACTTATTTCATATATGGGCTCCCAAAAACGAATTCCATGTGTGTCAGCTGTGCGTAAGACACACAGACAAAACACATTTACTGTTTCGCCAATTCATGGTAACATCCCATAGTCTGTAGCGCGAGGCTCCCGATGGGTTGAGAGGGGTGGCAATCATGTCCCAGTGTGAACCGGGGGGGGGGGGTTGGGTTTCTTTGGGACTCTTTTTCATAAATGCTACTCTGCTACCCAATAGGTATGGGGAAAGACCACCATAATGAAATATTCATTGATTAACGTGCCCACAAAGAATATGCATTCATAATCACTTTCATTGAAAGCTGACCGATCTTCAATTTATTCAACCACAGGTGTAATATTCACCTTCTCGTGCTGTTCTTGCATTTTATTACGGCTGTTTTGTTGGGTGTTCGTGTGACCTCTAGGACTGGCCCATATCATTTCTGACCATTTACCAGGCTGTTTGAGATTACGCTGACACAGTACAGGCTATTTCTGCCCAACCTTGTACGGCTGCAAATGTTGGAGGCAAATCGAAATTATGTATTCTTCCGATAACGGATAAGGCCTTCACCTTTCCATTGAACCACGGCCATATTTAATGCTGTGTCATACTCGACGTATAAAGCAGACAAAATTCGTGCCAAATCAAGATTCAGCACTCATTAGTGATCTTCACTCGAACCGTCCCGCCGAGAGAATCATTATATTTCACAGATAAGCTGGCGAAGACCACGCCATTCTGTCCATTACACTTCCATATTTGGGAATGTCATTAAATGATATTGGGTGATTAGATCCTGTAAAAACTAGTGTTGATCTGCGTCGGCTGGGAAGATAAACACTGGTATAATCAACTGAGGGTCGATTAATGTATGGTAACTGTCGTGGGAAGCGAGTAGGAGCTAACGTTTCGAGCGCTTGCCCTTCGTCAGAGGAAAACATTTTTTTTGCACTGACGAAGAGCTAGCGTTCGAAACGTCAGCTGCTACTCTCTTCCCACGGCGGCTAGCATACCTCAATCGATTCTCAGTTGATTATACCAGTGTTCATAAATTATCTTCACTGATGTCAGGGATCTATTGCCTTTGACTGAATAAAATGTGGTGGATGAGGTAATGCTTCTATTTTTGGGTGCCTATTGTTTGGAATGGCCATAAAGCCAGGATCGGTGCCCCAGAATCCATTCAAGCCTTTAGTTATAGAAACCTTTCAATCGGTTCTATTTTCAATGGAAAATAAGTAAAAGAAAAATGCCTCTCGATCTCTAAAACTTAAAACAGTAAACAGTAAAAACACACTACTCGTGATAGGCTTTAATAATAATAATAATAATGTTTAATTCTTATATAGCGCAATTCTCCTAAGAAAGCCCGAATGCGCTTTACAATGTTCAATTTAAAAATACGCAATAAAACTAGTTACAATTCAAATAAAATGAAACGAAAAACATGTATATGAATATAAATAAATGTGAATATAGATAATGAACTATGTAAACTATGACTAAAAATTGAAGTAAAAATTGAAGTAAAAGTAAAAGTAGAGTGCAAACAATAAAAGCATGCGACAACATTAGCCAAACAGCACAAAACAGCACCAATTAAACAAGAAAAGGGAAGGATGTTGGCACTTTTCAGTACTATTCAGCTAAACAGCCGCCACATGCCTCTACCGTCCGCACTCTAAGAAAGCAAAAGTCAATAATTATCAATAAAATTAGAAAAAAGCCTTCCTAAAAAGATGGGTCTTGAGCCTGGACTTAAAGATACAGACAGACGGACTGATCTTAATATCAAGGGGAAGTTCATTCCACAATTTTGGTCCAGATACAGAAAAAGCTCTATTACCACAAGATTTAAGATTATATGAAGGCTGGTGAAAGAGAAGTTGATTAGATGACCTAAGACTACGCACCGGAGCATATTGGACAAGTAACTCGCTTAGATACGATGGTGCAGTATTATTCATAATTTTAAAACAATAGAGCAAGATTTTGAAATTAATGCGCTGTTCCACTGGGAGCCAATGTAGCTCTATGAGCAAAGGAGTTATGTGCTCAGCCTTGCGCGATAGCGTTATGAGTCTCGCAGCCGTATTAAGTACATATTGTAGCCTTTGTAATAAATAGGACGGGAGTCCACAGAGAAGCGCATTTAGAATGACTTTATGTTCAATTCTGCTTCACAGTAAGAACCGCTACGGTTATTCCACTGGATTATGCAACTTCATGTTAAGGCTCATTGTCAACCTTACTTATGCATGGTGACGTATTAGAACTACACTACCAGAATGGTCTTTTGTTACTCTAATTTAGACCCGCACTGTCTTGCAGGAGTTTTAAAATTTGAATAAAACAATAATTCTTGTAGTGTATGTATAATACGTCATCATGGATAAGACCTATTGCTAAATAGAAACGCGGTCTTCACCCAGTCAGAGGGCACCTTTTCTGTGGATTAATTATATACCTATCGCAGCTTAGCAGCCGCGGCTTGGATTTCGAAACCGCAAGAAGTTCTACAATTACCGATTAGACTATGAGCTCGAAGTTTCTATCGGCTGATTGTTGACGAGGAGCGTAGCTCCGAGTTAACTATCAGCCACAAAAACTGAGAGCGAGTAGTCTAATTGTTTTAGGAGAAACCAACCAGTAGTTCAATCTTAAACTGAAACAAGAATATTGTTCGACATTTTGACGACTTGGCAGCCATTTTTTGCTTCTGAAAACTGGCACTGTCAATCGAATTGAACTTTCAAGTTTCATTAAAACAAAACTACAAAAATAACACTGTGAGATAGTAGAGAAATACCATATGAATGTCCTAATATACTTTTCAAACTTCTTCGACAGGGGATGGCAAAGATTAATATGGATTACAAAAGCTTATTTTCGATTACAGTGATCTGCCTTTAAATTCCTCTAAATTGCTCTTAGAAGCTGTACTTTTCATCCAGTCGAATCTTTGCCATCATTCATCGCAATTGTATCAATTTTTGCCTGGAAAGTTATTTTTGTCTTTCGTCATGAAAAAGTTTATCATTTGGGGGTTGAAGTGTCCCTTTCATATGGTTTTGTTTTCAATGTCTTTGTCTCGGAAAATGTTGTCCTCTAATATTATAAACAAGTAATCGCACGAGTCCTCGTACAACACTTGTGTTTTCAAAGTTTCAAAATTGCCCGACTCGGCAATTTTGCAAACTTTTAAAACACAAGTGAAATTTATCATTAATTTTACTCGGTCCCATGCGATTGCCTATACAAACAACATAACTTGGGACATTGCTCGCCGGCTTTTAGAGACAGTTCCTTATAATTAAATAAACTCCCTCTTCCCTACCATGGATACCAGAGATTCTACTGCCTCCCTTCCTCCTCAATCGAGGAGCGAGGCAACCAGAGGTTCTTTCGTCGCTTCGCGCCTAACTTTCGCGAAGGGAAGCAGTAGAACCTCTGGTATCCAGGGTACCTCTCCCCCAACCTCTCTTCAATGTTGTTTTAGTTGCACGTTCAATCTGAAATTCAGTCACTACCAACATTGAAAGCGGGAAGGGGTGAGGAAAGCATCAGCAGTTTTAATTTTGTGTCCAATATATTTTGTCGAGTGTCTAAACAATTATGTCTGTGATTGTCTGAGAAGCTTCTTTGAGGAATCGGATTTAGAATGTTGAGAAATAAGAGAATCCTAGCCAAACTTGGCAGGCTCTTTTATTGTTAGAATGTACATCTCGTGTTATTATTCTATTTTAAGTCCATCTAATGACGTCACAATGAAGTCAAGAAGATAACACCATTAGCAGCATTGAATGTAGAGCTAATTCGGTTATTTTTAAGTTGTAAAATTAATATATTGTGCAACAGTGAATGAAAAGGACAGTACGGTACTAAAATGTTTTGAAAAAATGAGTGAAAAGAGACGATTTCTGTAGTATTCGGGCTTGTTTTAAAGTTTACAACGGCCAACACAACCGTTAATCCCAATATATGACATCACAATGACGTTATAACTTCCTTTCATTGTCAAACTAATATTATCATTGGAAAGAGCAGCCAAAGAAGATTGCAAGTATCATGATGTATCACAGGTGAAAGTTACAACGATTTCTGCAAAACAAGGATTTGTTTTTATTTCCTCAGAATTTGTAGATCATGTATGTTTCTATGCAAACATACATTTTTTTGCCAACGTAACTCAATCCTAAAATACCTCAGTGCCTCGATATTTTTAAAATTCAAAGGAAGGAATGGAAGCGCGACAAGAGGTTTCAATTGGCTTCCTAACAATGTCAATCAAACACCAGATTTCTTGAAAGTGTTTTATTAATGCCGAAAAATTGAAAGTGATCGGTTTTCGTCGTATGCTAATTAAACGTCATTCGCTTTTCAACTCTTTCTACCGCTAAAATGGAGTCGCTACTCGATAACCTCGGACAACTAACTACATGTAAGTGCTCGTTGTGTAACGACACCCTGAAGGAGCCTAAAATTCTCAAATGCCTCCACACATTCTGTAAGAATTGTCTGGTTACACAGGCTGAGCTGAAAGAAGAAGGACAAATATTCAGTTGTCCTTCGTGCCAGACGAAAATCGATATTCCGCAGTGTAGCGACTTCGATTCTCTGGAGTCAAGCAGCTTTCACTCGCGTATTCTTGAAGTTCTGTCCATCACAACATCCACAGAAGACAGCTCTAGAGTAACATGCTCAGTTTGTGAAAAGGAAAAGCCGTCAACATCACACTGCTTGAACTGTGCTCGTTATCTCTGTGAGCAATGCTTGAATGCTCACAATAAATTTACAGAAGGACATAGAGTTATACATCTAGCGGCTCTCCAAACTGAAGCGGATCACAATCTACTGCTCTGTCGACCAACTTTCTGTGAGGAGCCTCAGCACACGGAAGAAATGTTGCAGTTTTACTGCAGCACATGTGAGAGCACAGTGTTTGTATAATATGTATTCTACAGGATCATCAAACTGGACATGACCTTTTAGATATAGAAGAGATCGAGCCGTTATGCAAACGCTGCTTTTACACGAGAAACTTCAGCAACAGAAGATGAAGGAAAAAGAAGGAAAGGCCACTGTGGAACTTTTAATTTGAAGAAACTGTCTCCAAGATAAATACCTCCGCTGAAGTAATGAAGATGAATGTACGTGATGAATACAGCCGAGCAACTGATTGCCTCTACTGAAAAAAAAAACAAGTCAGGTTAGAGTGATTTGTCGAGACAGTCAGATGAAGAGGCCTGCTTATAAATAAGAAAGAAGAGCTGGAGTCCTTCGCTCGTCAAATTCGCGATGCCAGTGGTGCCGGAAGACAAACTGAATCAATAAACTTCGATGGGGACATATCTGTTAACGATCGACCACTGCCTACTTCGTAATATGTCGTATGGTATTATAAATGTTAGTTCTTCGTTAAAAAAATGTTTACTAACAACTCGAGAGAACCATGCATGCAGCAACCCTGACGATGTTGCAGACACGAACGTACTTTGCTGCTGTAAATAGCAGAAAGGACTTGAGGTCAAAATTAAACGGAGATAGAAACGTCAATCAGTTTTGCATGTGCATGTCGTAGTATTCATAAACGATAATGACATAGGTGTAGTAGAGTATTTATAGTCCAAAGCGGAAAAATATAACGGAATATCTATATGCTCAATTGTTCCTATTGTGCGTTCGATTGACCGTATTCCGAAATAAGAACACACAGAATGATCACTACAAATCCCTTCTATTGGGATTTTTAGCTACTGGGATATTAAATATTGCCTGATCACCAGGCATTTGTAGCTTACAGTGCAAACTTTGCCTAAACCAGTAATTGCCAGAGACTATTCCATCTATTATTATTCTGGAATACGGTCAATAGAACGCGCCTTAAGTTTCGATGAAATGACAATCGAAAATAAGACGGAATTTGAAATTGTAACAATGAACGACATTCGACGAAATTCGGTTGCGTTCCTTTCAAACAACAACGATAAAATACGAATTCCAGTGTAATATGTACAATCAATAATCAATCAATAATCATTATTTATACACGATAGTATGTAAAACGTTTAACTACCTTATAGAGACAGGTCACTATAACTATAACTATAACTAAAACTAAAACTATATATAACTATAACTATAACTATAAAGTGTAACTATAACTATAACTATAACTATAAAGTATATTAACTATAACTATGAAGTATATTAACTATAACTATAAAGTATATTAACTATAACTATAAAGTATAACTATAAGTATAACTATAAGTATAACTATATAAACCTCTTTCGACAGCCCGATAACAAAAATGTTATATACATTAATAATATTAACTGGCTCGAAGCTCTTAAAATATGAAACTACTTGTTTTTATACCAATGAGAAAGAGTTGAAGAAAAGCTTTCTATCACAAATATAAATATTACCACAATTCTTGAAAACAAATTCAGGGAAAACTTTCATCACTTTCCCGAAGAATTTCGCTGAAGAAATGCAAGAGCAAACTAAAAATTCCAGAAACGAAATTGAAAGCACATACTGGTAAATGGCTTGGCCTGGTCCAGGAAATAATTTATTCATCGTGAGCGTGAATCATGTTAGCCCCCTTACTGTCGGCCAGCTGTCAGTAAGGGAGCAGGTCAAAACACATGCCCTCTCGACGGACCCATTTTGGGGTAGGGGGTGGGAGCTGCTGCCAGCCATCTGTGGAGAGAAAACTCAATATTACAAACTAGCAGGGACCCGCGGAACTTACAAGAAATCAACAAATATGATATAGTAACATAGTCTAGCCGGCTGACTAGCTACTGACACAATAACAATGCAATATATGGTGGCAGATTGTATACTGGAGGTTTTAGCGTGTTGATGTTTTTGATAAAAAAGGTAATAATATCTTATGGATCTCAGTTTATTTCTCAAACCGATGAACACAATTATACGTAATATTATTAGTAAACTATCCTTTAAAAAAAAAATGAAACAGAAATACGTATTTTCGAAAAAGTGCTAAAACTGACGGTCACCTGAGTCAGCTCGAGTCATGAATTCGTATGACAAAAACAAATATGGTCGCCAAAAGAGCATTGATCGAAGCAGGAAAACGGAATAACAACAATAATGAAAAGCCAAGTTATTTGAATGTCTGATTGTAGTGAGTTTCTGGTCTGAAGAGCCTACGAATATAGTTGGCGAGGAAACAGTTGGTTTTTATATCTAAGAACACAGGAAACTACAGAGATCAGACATGGACAAGATATATTGCTCTTCGGTGACACACCATAGAGTTGCAAGATAAAAAAATGAACAGCCTTTTCCACGGACAACATTATTTTCTAAATGTGTTTGAATACCTGGTCTGAATTCCGTCGTTTGACTTCGGCCGCTTCGCCTGGCGATAATGCGGATAGCCGGATAGGTTTTCCCTAAATTACATTCTCGTAATCTCGATGGCTTCTTCGCCTAGGTTTTTCCTAAAACGAATTCCCATAAACTTGATGGCTTGCTCGTCCAGGTTTTTCCTCAAACAGATTCCCGTAAACTCGATGGCTTGCTTGCCCAACTAAGTGTAGAACTTGAGAAATGCAACCAAGAACCAAGACAGAGAGCAACTTTTCGCATGATTTGCCGTCTTCGTTGGGATACCTGTGGCCGTCACTTTTTGGCGCCTTTTTCGGACGCGCGCGTGCGCGTTCTCCATATTAGGATATCGATCGAGGGAGCCTGAGAAAGAGCGTTACACATACACACACACACACTTAGCGTATTATTATACAAGATAATTGTTCTTAAATATCTTCAAAACTAAAAGGCATAATCTAGAAACAAATGCACTGCATGTTTAATTTTGTCGTACGTTATCATTTCATTTTCTGTGTTAAAATTACCACTAGGCCCCAGAATGGAACATAGATGGTCAAAAATGGGGGATGGGGGTGGTACCCTGCGATGACAGCTGTGAATGTTGAAAAAATGGGTCCCTATCTGGGGCATGTGTTTTGACTTGCTCCCTATCTACATTGTAAGTTGCTCGAAGAAAAGGTATCATTACATGTACTTTTAGAACTGGATGTCCCCTTCCTTTGCTTTCATTCTTCAATCGACATTTTTCTTAGCCTCTAAAGACTGAATAGTGGTCGTCAGCTAACATAAATATTCAAATCCATCTAACTCTACTCATCTCTGATTTCTACTCTTTCGTAAACACACGCATGATAATTAAATAATGTATCTTTCCACTAGGGCTGTGGTCAGTAGAAACTATTATAAGCTTATATAAAGTAGTACAGGCATCCCAGACCTCCTATATTTCCTATATATCCTATAATTTGTATAAGATCCTATAAAGAGCCTATATTTCAAGAAATCCTCCTATATTTCCTATAAATAGGATGTATGCTGAGTGATACATTTATATTTTGCACTTTTTAGCATTTTTGTTGTGAATTAACAAAAGCAAAATTCTTTCCTATCAATAAAAAAAAACAGGTTTGATCAAACACATTAAAAGTTCACATGTTTTATTGTTTGAAAGCTATTTTAGCTCCTATAAAGTGCCTATATTTTGGGGAAAAATTCTATATTTTCCTATATTTAGAACTTGCACAGCCTATATTTCCTATCAAATTTGTCCAAAAAGTGGCTGGGATGTATGAGTAGTAGTATAATCATATTAAGCGACTAACAAAATAAAATGAGCCCACGGAAAATGAAAGAAATGACTGGAAAATAAGACAGCTACATGTAAATAATAACCACGTGTTGACTGTGTAATCTTGATATACACATATCTTTCATCTCATATGTGATGTTATGTACTTACATAAAAAAATCGCATTCACAACACATATATATCACCTCAGAAAGACATCCTCTGAATGACAAAGCTGAATATATTTAAAACTAAAAGTATCTGCTCCAGGATTTAGCCGAAAGAAAATTAGCGCCTGCTAAAACCAAATTAATTCTTTACATTTTGGATGTCTTTGGGGGGGGGGGGGGGGGGGACTGAAAGTACACTATCCGAACGCCTTCAGATCTTACAGAAACGCACTTCTATGAAAGCAAAGAAGTTATCAAATGACATTTAAGCGTGAACCGACCCTCGTCCTCCTTTGACCGGGCTGATGATAATTGATGAGGATTGAAGAAACACTCGTCCAACTCTCAACTCTCAAGGGCTCTCGTGCTAGTTTGACTACATTTTGGGTTACTCAGCTGGTAAACTGGGGGATGAAAAGAAGCCCAATACGAAAGCCTTATAATATAGCTATAGTTTTTACGTCACATATTTTTTTATGCGTAATTTAAACGTAACAAGAGGCCCTGAGTGGCCTTAACTCGGGCCATCTATAGCATGTACTGCATGGGGTTCTAGCATAATTTTGTGTCAACATGGTTTGTGCTAGAGTAGCCAGAGAATTGGTTCTCTACTGATGCTCTTGTCTGTCAAATGTCAATGTGCAAACGCCCCATGTATGCCGGGGGGTGGGGGTTAGGTTAGAGTTATGGTATGCCGGGGGAGCCGGGGTTGGGGTTGGAAATGATAGAGCCATAATACACACACAACACACACATACATACATGCTGTGCATGTACATTTCAACCACAATTTCCTTCAATTCTGTAGTTTAATATTACTTTTTTTCAATATTATTGTTCCTTGAGGGTCGTTAGAATTATTTAAAAAACTTGGTATGGGTATTGTTGATTGAAGTGCAATGGTTATTTGAGTAGTCTGCACGATATCGAGTCACTGAAATTTGATGCATTGTAATTATATCAGGTGCAGTACGACTACAAGAAATCAAGCAATTTAGAACAACAAATTCCACATAATGTTGCTATTCATTGTGAATAGTTAGGTAATGTCGTTCTACATGTGAAAATAATAAAGTCATCTATTTGTAATTCTCAATAACAAACCACTGGAGACGGCTGAAATTCAGGCTAAATTCTCAATACATAAGATGATGGAAATGTATACATTCAAGTGTAATAAGGCATAATAAGAAATACAATGATGAGAAGGTACATGTAGGTCCTTAAGGTAACCTTAGGGTTATCTTAAGCCAGGACCACCTCAGATGGAAAACACTGAAACAAGATCTAGCTTGTATGGATATACATGTATAATGTACCAAGAAAGGGGAAGGGAAAGAAAGAATGCCACTTGCATGTAAGTATGCTCTCTCAGTTCTGGACCAAATTTAGTTTATTTTATAAACTTGCAATAATGATAAATACACTACTCTATACATAATATCATTATGTCAGTTCTAAAAAAAACATTAAAATAATACACTGTAGAATACCTGAACCCAGAGATAATAATCAAATACAAAGAGGTACAGGCCAGATGTAAATAGACCCGGGAAATAGAACAAAATAAAAAGTCAATAATTGTGTTAGGTGGTAACTGTCTTGTGTTTAGGAAAGATTGTTTTTTACCAGTGTCAATAACACGCCACAGATAAATATGCGATTTCCACATCAGAGTCGTTTAGCGTTCGTTTGAAAAAATCTTCATTTCAGATTACTTACTCACTTTATACTCACTCACTGCATGCTAGATTTAAATACATGTGCATATAAATTATAATATTTTAAAAGGCCCTTGTCAGTCAGAGAACTGAGAAATCGGGTCATTTCTACTATACTTTCGAGAGGTTAATAACAATAAATAACAACACAACGACAGTCAATTGGTATAAAAGTTATCATGTTCAGATTGGCGGCTACTTACAAGCTGTTGTCGTGTTGATCGCAGATCAGAGTAGTGAATCGGATTGTCACGAGTTATCTTAAAGCATGTCGCATAACATGTGATAAATTCCCGTCCAAAGCCCGTGAAACACCTCTCAGCTTTAGAAAAGAGAAAAATATTGGTATTGCACTTGAAGGAACCTTTGGTTTACACAAAAAACTCCCACTCGCCGCCATCTTGAAAAACCTGGAAATGTTTGTCCACTGTTCACGTGACCAGCACAGTGCAATCTGATTGGTACGGTGGCGAAAAGAACTTCCAAAGAAGGTGCTATCTGATTGGTTAACGGCGAAAAAGTTCGACGTCGGAAAAAAAAAAACATTTGCGATTTAAGACTCGTGCCGGCCAAAGGCCTGGCCCGAGTAATAATCAACACTTGGAATTACAACAACGGTGAGTGCGTAAAAAAATATTTTCTGCAAAGCATCACATAGCTGGCCTAACTCCAAGATCTAAGGCAACTCTAGCGCTGGCAATAAAAAATGTTGACCTGCACGTCTTATTTCTTACCGAACGAAACAAAAAAGAATTCCTATACTTTAGAAAATAATCTTTAAAATAAGAGTGTGCAAAATGTTGTAAAATCTTGAGAGAAACAAAACTAGTTCTTATAATTTTAATGATATTGACAAACAAAATGTAAAAAAATAAAAATCTGAAACAAATTTGCATGTGATGCGTAATTTGTTTGAAGAGTGTTTGTAAACATCGGAGGGAAATTACGGAGTGGCTCGTAACCCATCACTGCCGGCCTGATCAAACAAGAATGACAGTCGATAAGAGTTGAAGAGAGTCAAATAAAGGGTCGGTGAAACGAGCGAAAACTCTCGCAATACATGTAGGTTCAGATTCGGCGAGAGCGCGAAAGAGCGGGCAATCATAGACTATATCGCAACCCCGCCATCGCAGTGCACTCTGGGATAGATATTTCGGTTTTCTATTGTTGTTGTTGTTGGGCGGCCATCTTGGATTTAACAATGGAAACAGAGATATCCATCCCAGATGCCCTGCGACGGCGGGGTCGCGATATAGTCTATAATTGATGTACAGTCTACGTTATGCTCCACCATTTTCGACTCAACTAGCTAAGTCCGTCCCGGAGCGCGCAAGGATTATTGGTCAAAGTCAACAGTTCCAACTGAAGACATTAGTCGGCCACAGATCTAAAACTGTTGAGTTAACTCAAAGTGACTTTTTCATTCAAAAAAGAAAATACGAACAATGTCCCATATTTTCGACTATATTCTCTGAGTACGCTTCTCCGCCGGTTTGAAATTTGCGGAGAATCAAACCGATAAATGGAACTGACTGGGATTGCGACGGAAACGGCGCAGAATGGTTAATTCAGACCGGAAGCGCGGGGTATGGGTCTGCCTTTTTGTTCAAGAGTCGCAACTAATATGTCGAGAGTCCCAAAATGTTCGGTACCGAACATGTTATGCTTCATTAATATTTATTTATTTCTTTATTTATGACATTCGGATACAAGGTCACGGGAGAAGAAACAATAGAACTTACAAGTCCCTTACAAGGTTTGCCTCCACGCGAGCACCGGTCAATGATGGTGGAAAACGTAGCAAATATATATATATATACAGTCGATGCTAAAAAGGTTGTCCAGCAGAACATAATATAATACTATAATATCCATTGTTTTGGGCTATTGTCTAGGCCAAAACAATAGGCCAAAACAATGGATATTAAAGTATTATATTATGTTCTGCTGGACAACCTTTTTGGCAGCGACTGTATATATATATATATACAGTTACTACCAAAGACGCAACAGAGACATACGTAGGACTGACAGCGACAGAATTTAAGACCAGATGGAGAAATCATCAGATGTCGTTCAAGCACAAAAAACGGAAGAACGATACTGAACTCAGTAAATATTTGTGGCACTTAAAGGGAAAGCAGGAAAACTATACAATCAAGTGGAGAATCCTCGCCAAGGCAAAGTCCTATTCAAATCTCACGAAGAGATGCAACCTATGTACTTCAGAAAAACACCTGATAATAACTGAGCCACATAAGGCAACCTTAAATAAACGTAACGAACTCGTATCAACATGCAGACATCAACGGAAATACATTCTCAAGTATAATTAAACGTAATACACCATGCGCGCAATCACTTTAATGTGCGCACTCATTTTACAGCTTATTTCGAAGGTTTGCCATACCAATCATATTGTCGTAGCTCTTACCAATGCTCCGATTTGTGGAGATTGGCGTAACATAAAACACGATCACTTTAGCGCGCGCAACTATTTAACGGTTTATTGACGTGATCATATTATTGTTGTAGCTCTTAGCAATGCTTCAGTGTATAGAGATTAACTGAAGAGTGGATCGACTTCACGTCGGTCTACGAAACAGATTTGTATTAAATCTATGTACTCAAAAATTGAGTAGTCTACACATTGGCTTATATATATATATATATATATATACAGCGAATTGCAAAAATTATGAGGTGTCCAACATATAAACATATCAATATATCGGGTGCATTGTGGGAACGATTTCCCGTTACAGTCCCGCACAGAGACCGACGCGACAATGGCTACGTATACGTACTGTCAATGTCCATCTAAGCGTTTTGGATGTAGTAACTAAACGAAATTTTCCCAGTACTAAACAGCTTTTAAATGTCGTATTTATTTTTAAAAGCATCATCCGGCAATAATCTCTGCAGTTATGAGCGCGTAGATGAGATATTTATTATTATTGTCGCGATTCGTGACTAGCGCGCTGGCTAAAGCTGAGAGTACTAGACGGAAATACATGTAAATAAAGCCGTGCTTTCCTACTTTATCATCCAAGAAGGTTCAAAGGTTATTTCAGAAGTAAAAGTTTGTTCCCTAAGGTTTTATTAGTTATGAAAACGTCGACACTGCAAACGAAAACATTAGCATATTAGCGAAAATATAATAATTACCAAGCATGTTATAACGATCAAATATCAAACCTTCCAATGAATCATGATTTTTTAAATTCACAAATGATTTCATTTTTCGCATTGCTTACTACTATTTTTGGAGAAATATTGCCATTGGATTAAAACAAAATGATTTAGAAATGTCTAGAAATTCGTGCGTACCTTGAATTTACATTTCAGTATCTTGTATGTTATTGTTTGTTGAACACGGCCCGATATTGTTGGCGAAGGTTGGAAGGCTTTTCGTAAGAAGGGCTCGAAATTGTCTGCACCTTATATAATGAGGCTAATAATAGAAAAATATATGTTTATTTACTTCATCTAGTAATCTGCTAGCTGGGCTAGACGTTCCAAACAGCCAGCGCGCTAGTCACGAACCGCGACAATAATCTACGCGCTCATAACTGCGGAGATTATTGCTGATTATTGCTGAGATGATGCTTTTAAAAATAAATACGACATTTAAAAGCTGTTTAGTACTGGGAAAATTTCGTTTAGTTACTACATCCAAAACCCTTAGATGGACATTAACAGTACGTATACGTAGCCATTGTCGCATCGGTAACGGGAAATCGTTCCCACAATGCTCCCGATATGTTGATATGTTGAAAAGTTGGACACCTCATAATTTGAAAAGTATGAAAAGTAATATAGACAAATAATGAAAGAATGAACAGAAACGATAAGGGATAAAGAAGCTACAATACAATCTATTAGAGCGTACAACCTAGAACAACTATATATAACTTCCAGTGATAAAAGAAAAAAACGCATGCACTTATCAAAGCATAAGAGCAGCAGCTTAACATTTACAGACGGATGATAAGTTAGGACGACGACAAAGCGGACAGATAATGCGCCAGGTTCGAATGTTGTCGACGTCAAAAGTAGATAGAGGTATGTTGGAGAGTAAAATTTTACAACGAGTCTTAAAGTCTCAAAGAGGACAGATACGCACAAAAAAAGAGTCACGGAACATAGAAGTACGAGCTGGACGGAGAGGAATATAAACCAATTAGTGCACATGCATTTTTACATCTTATTCCATGGTCAAGGGGAACCAACGCTCTACTGGCAATTTATACAGCGTACTAGTTTATAACTACCAGTAACCTGATCCCATAACATTGGTGACAGTTTTGAAATGGTATATAGGTTAATTAAGTCTTGCCAGGCCTTAAACGTTCATGAAATAAATATTAGAAATCTCCCAACAGAGAAGATAATTTAGTCCTTTGACTTTCGGACATTCCGCTGGAGTCGACTTCAGCTTAAGGTGGCTCATCATGATTGGCATCGTTAGTTTCTGAACCTGGCACTTTGTCATCTGAATCACTCACCTTTTTATTCACCTCTACCATGGAAAAATAATTATGGTATTTAGCATTCCATAATGATGATGGGGATGAAAACGTCCTATAGCCTTACCAGTCTAAGTGTCAATAGGTTCATCTGTAAAATTAACTAATTAATAGCCACAGCCCCCACGCTGGGGATATGGCTGTACGACATAGGCGCCATAGTCGGACCACCTTTTGCCATTGTTACAAGTTCTTTGCCAGGGCTGGAGTCAATCTGTACCACCTCAGTCAGTATAAACGGCGACATGAACTAGGTGCAGTTTTCTGATAGAAAATAGGAATATCCTGGAATACAAAGGTACCGATATAAAGAGATTATTACACGAAAATTTGTGTAAACAGCTGCTCCCTGTACATATAAAAGTGATCATGTGTAATTAAGTTACAGCTTCCCGTTGATAGATAGAAGAGAGATTATCTGAGGATAGAAATTAACCCTTTCACTAATGTAAAAAACACATTTATGAAACTACTAGTCACTCGATCACAACAACAAATTGATTACTGATTGCAAACAGAACAGTGCCTACATGTAAAAGATAGTGTTGGATAATTTTATAGGTCTCATTAGAGAAACTGCACTGATATTAGGGAGTGAAATATATTGTGTATTAGTTTTAGCACTAAAAACTGTGGCCCCAAAAGCTTTTCCTCTTACACATATATAGCAGCTCTGAGTGAGCTGTGTCTTTCTGTAAACAGCTCAGATCCTGTACATGCACACATCTTTACAGGGTATTCTGTTTTGGAATTTCCTGTTACTTGTAGTTAGAAAATCAGTATACATAAATTCAACAGGTAGATTAGTAAACTCCCTTACAAAGTCTGCCAGATGAAAAATATGAGACCAAAATACTACAAGCCAAAGTTATTGGAGTGGTCCTGCTCACTATACGGGGTTATTATTTAAACTAAAAGTTAACAAGAGCCCATCTGGGCTTTCACTCGGGCCACATGAGATTGAAGATGAAATACACTTTCATTTGAAATCCTCTTAGTATCAAGTCGTGCTTTAATTCGCCAGTGAGAACGTCAAAAAAAAAGACTGGTCTATTAATCGCTTTTATGGCATGACTATGAGAACGCAGGATTCGAACAACAGAATACTGGCAATTCAAGTGTATAAATGCAATACAATGACATATTCAGACTTTGAATTTGATTGAAAATAGATCAAAAACTCGGGGAAATGTCCGGCTAAAACTGTATGAATAAATGTGAAATGAAACATAAATTTCATAGCAAGAAAAACAATTGTAATTCCTATAAATGAGAAAGCTCTTCTATTAAGCCGCTTCTCATATACACAGACTGTTTCACAAAAAAACATTTGCGCTTATCGACACAAGAATTCAGTTGACCTTTCAAATAATTTATTATTTACGCATACTCTAAAACAAACTGAGAGGAAATTTATTCAAATCAAAAAGAGTTTACTTACAGTACTTACGTAACTGAACTTTCGTTTTGGATCTTTTGGTAGTGCACCCACCTTCGTGCACATATGCACTGAATCGGAATGAAAGTCGAAGCCTACCTCGAACTTAACTTTCAGCTAACCTGTTTCCTTTCATTCCACAATGAATAATAATCTCATAAAGTAAGCCCGTAGCTTTCAATAAATTTGCCAGTGTCTGAATGAAACAGCTAGATCTTTTCAAATTTCTCTCACGAGTCACGGCAGAAGACAGTCTCAAGCTACAAAACTTGCATTTTGATCCTCTTCACAGTAACGTAATTTAACGTCTCAGATATTATATATATGCCCTCTTTCAGCTAGCGCTGCTTGGCTCAATTGAGGGTTTCTGCCGTCAAAGTTCATTTTTTGTTTCAGTTTTCCCCATATTAGCCGACATGTATAATGTCTCGAGCTCTCAATCCAGTAGAAAGACTCTTATTACTCGGGCTGCCTGTGGCAGCGCCGAGTCTGAAAATGCAAGTGGTTATTATTATTATTTTTTTTATTTCATGTCAGACGGCTTCTGCGCATGCGTTAAAGGTCAAATTCCAACCAATCAGATTGCACTGTGCTGGTCACGCAAACAAAGGTTAGATTTCCTCAGGCGCGCTCAGATAAGAAAATTCAAAGCTCAGACTACTAGGCGAGACAAGGAGATATCAATTTCAAATAGTCATTGTCAGAAATCTATTCCATCGTGGGCAATGATGCAATACAACCTAAATTTGGGTCAGGTCCATGTTTTACGACAGAATAACCAGAGTCTTTCTACTGGATTCGGAGAGCTCGAGACATTATACAAGTCTGCTAATATGGGGAAAACTGAAACAAAAAATTAACTTTGACGGCAGAAACCCTCATATTTGAGCCAAGCGGAATATTTACATGATCCGCTAAGATTTTTACAAATCTAATCAGTTAAGCAGATGTACGCAGTGTATGCCAACTGAAATGCTGTGCTCGTTTTGTGGTTACGGCTCAGTGGGGAAACTACCCGAACAAGAAGCATGAACTGCCAGCAAAGAGAGAGGAAAACTGAAAGAGGAAATCCTTGTGAGAAATCGACGTACATATGAAGCTATATACGTTATCATCGACTATATGGGAGTCAAACATCGAGCTGCTATGAAACCGCTTGTGACAGTTTGTTTACGCACTTTCATGACAAACGAACGTTTCTACTTTCGACACAACGGTCGCTAAACTGTACGAAATCTCCAAGGATATATCCCTAATGTCCAAACTAAAGGGAAAAACTGAAAGAGGAAATCATTGTGACCAATCGACATAAATATGGAGCTCCAGAAGTAATTATTGAATACATGAGAACCCATAGAGAAAACCGATAATAATGAACACGGTATTAGTTTCACCGACATTTGTGGCGTAACTGAACTCGCACTACAGCATAGCTTGAAATACTGTACGAAAACTCCCGTTTACAAATTTCCTGATGCCGAAAGGACCGTAGCATTTAAACAAGATATCCTTCTGACCAATCGACATACATATTAAGCTGTGAAAGTATGTTTCCATTCCATAACAGCCGATAGTGCAAACTAGTAAACTGCCACTAGTAAATTGACCTTGCGAGTACTGAACTTTCTAGCGTCAAATGCATGTGTTACGTTTCCAAACTTTAGGACAAGAAATCTTCCATAGAATGTTCTATTTTATTTACAGCTGAGAACTGTATTATTAAACATAAGAAATAAAACAATGGTGCCATTTGAAGAATTATATCATGTCAAAAGTGCAAACGAAGAAATATATATCTACGGACGCGAGCAGCTCGATCGTTTCACTTTGGTCAAACTCGGACTGTTTACGACTGGAACGGAAAAACAAAAAGTAAAACCTACTAAGTTACTAGGTCTGAACAGTACTAATTTATTAACTAGCTGCGAGTTGCTGACAGATATCTCAAGACTCTAGCTAGCTGCACGATAGTAGTCTGAACATACATACACACATGAATAAGTAGTGTTTTCAATAAAAGATCAACTACTTTAATTTACATACGAGAAAACAAAAATATTAAATTACATACATGTATATATATACTAGGGGAGCAGAGAATGAAAGTCACCGCGCTACCGGCCACTCCTAAAGACTGCTAATAATTCTTCCCTTTGGTTATTACTAAGAGGATGTCAAATGGAAGTGTATTTCATCTTCAATCTCATGTGGCCCGAGTGAAAGCCCAGATGGGCTCTTGTTCTGTCGTAAAACATGCCTTAGCTGTACAAGACCGCCCACGATGGAATAGATTTCTGACAATGACTCGTTGAAAGTGATATCTCCTTGTCTCGCCTTGTCTGAGAGCTTTGAACTTTCTTATCTGAGCGCGCCTGACGAGATCTAACCTTTGATTATAATTCGATACCCGTTGATATCCAAACGTGTTTGGATATTGTATTTCGCTTACGTTTCTAAATGTACATTGGATCTGTCCAAACAGCGCTGATCGAATGTATTACGGCTCCTGGTTGTTCATGTATTTTTATGGTCAACAAGAGCGCCAGTTGAAATATCCTGAGCCTGTTGGAAGGCTTTCGCCCTCGCGGGTCGACCATTTTGATTTACTGTATTCACTTATGTAAATACATTTAACCTGGCGATTGTTGCGTGACCAGCACAGTGCAATCTGATTGGTTTGAATTTGACCTTTAACGCATGCGCAGAAGCCGTCTGACACCAATTAAAAAAAAAAAAAAAACGACTTGCATTTTAAGACTCGGCGCTGCCACAGGCAGCCCGAGTAATTACCCTTTAAGGTTCTGACTATGTAACAAAGTCCACCATTATTTTTGAAACTTTGGAAACATACACCTTTTCCCTTCAAGTACTGTCCTCCAGGGATTCATGCACTTGTTCTCTTGTACACTACTTAAGCGCTGTTTACTGCCTAGAAAAAAAAACCCGTGTGATTAGTTCTCATGAGCTTTTCTAGAATAGGCCCTTTGCAGCTAACACATCACGTGGTTGTACTGGAGAGCAAAAAATATCTGACTTCATTTATTTAAATGCATTGTACAAGATCGGTATTGCTATTAGCACAACCTATTTGTAAATGCTATTTTCCACCTCCAATCGATTGTCGATCTTTCAAAAACAGCGATTTTAAAGATAGCTTGCTCTCCAGCATCCATGGCAACGTCTTTCCCATGGGGATCACGAGCTAAATTCATTCGTTAATGAAGTATTATATCAGCACGTGACTGTTAGCTGCAAAGGGCCTATTGTACATACTTTATAGGGACAAGATGGTCACTTAGTCTAACTGAGTTACATATACAATGGGTTACTAGTTCCTGTAAAAACTAGTGTTGATCTGCATCAACGGCCGGATGATAACCACTGGGTATACAGTATGATCAACTAAAAGTTGATGGTATGTTAACCGCGGCTGTGGGGAGCGAGTAGCAGCTGACATTTCGAACGCTAGCCCTTCGTCAGAACAAAAAAGGACTTACATGTAACCTCCTTTAATTTACTCACCACTTAGTTTCAAATCTTAGCAACGCTCGTTTCCTCAACTTTTTCTCCAAATATAAATCTTCCTCAGGACTTAAACCATGGGCAGAGCCATAAAGCAGTGGCAATGCAACGTACTAAAAATCTTAGAACGAGTGCTGTACCTGATACAGTGATCTTTGGTAATTAACGCGCTGATACAGATAAATGAACACTGTTATATGTACTTGTTAGTTATTACGTAGGAATGGCGGTTAACTTTAGTTACTTGCCTAATTCAGAAATAGTAGAACTTGAACTAATGAAGTTGAAGCGATATTTTCCCGGTTGATCACTATTGATCCGGTTTTGCAATCATTGCACTTTTTAAAGTAATCACTATAGCTAGTGTGAGTTTCCTTGTCTTCATGCCCGTTATTAAGAATAATTTCCTTTGAATAAACCTCCACTCGCCCTTCACCAGTTCACTTTACAGTATTTTTGTTCAGCCTTCCATTTTTTGTTTGCAGTGTTCTATTTTTTTTATTTGCAGCGTTCCATGTTTTTTTATTTGCAGCGTTCCATGTTTTTTATTTGCAGCGTTTCATTTTTTAATTGCAGCGTTTCTTTTAATTTCAACGTGCACAGGCACGCATGTAAACAAATCAATGTCTCCCTAGAGGAGGCACACAAAAACGTATTCAAGCCTGTCCGAGATTCTTCACTTAGATAATTAACTCTTTGTCGTCTGATCGTGTGTGAGCTCAATTGGTGAAATCCTGAGCGCTAACTCAACCCCCCCCCCCCCCCCCCCCCCCCCTCAGTTCAATTTTGGCTAGCCCGGGGTAGTTAAATACTGCTGACTTTTTAAGCCGACGGCTCAAACTTTCCCCACAATGCCATTCGGGAGAATTCTACGAACTCGTCGATGGTTGGTATCGCGGCTACTTTTGTAGGGTTTCCAATGAAATGTGCTCTAATTTTGGAGAAAAATGCGGCACTGTCAGAGAGCTAGAGGACATCATTAAGTCTGAGGACGGCTGAAAAGTACTCGGTTTGCTTCTAGTAGGCTTTGTGAGGGGATTTCACAGGGGTTTTCTGTTGTGTTTGTGCTTTCAGACACGGGAAAAATTCTTCAATGAAATCCTTGAAATCCTGCAGTTGGCTTGCAGTCTTTTACCCCTGCTCAACCTATCAGGATGTGTTTTTGTCACTTTAAAGCAACGGCTTGAGTCCACTGAAATCACCGCTCTTGGTAGACTTTCTCAAAGTCCCTTAAAAAGAGATTTTCATTTCCCACATTCGCTTCTCTTAAGGTTACCGGATACCTTCAAAACGAAAAAGATGGCAAAATATTGTTTTCGCACAGAAATGTAGTTTTAGTAGTAGTGTCTCGTATACCAAACATTCCGTTAAAAAAAAATATATTGACGGAGAAATAACAAAAGGAAGTTTTTAACCGGAAGTAAAATGTTCTTTTTGATTGACAGCAGATCAATAAACACATGACAAGTGCTCACTCGCCCGTAACGACGGTGTGTTGAATAACGCATATTAAATTCATTTCATATACCAATGTTTACGTTTTTTGAAAAACGTTTTTCCACACACGATTCCACAATTCCATCGGTTGTTTGTTGGCCTTATATCTTAGAAAAAGCAAGCAGGATACCCTTAGCTTGAAAAACAAAGAAAAAAGAAAAGCAAAACGAGGCCAAACAATGCATACACTACAATTACAAAGCCAAATAGGAGTCCTCGCAAAACCCGACAAGCGTTCGTATTTTCACTTTCAGACAGAGTGCCGAGTGGTCCGCATCTGAACATAAAGAAGAATTGATAAGAGCTAGCCGAGAGAATATTTGTTTCCAAGAAAGCTTAGATGGAAACGTAGTCTGACGGTGACCCTGAATCGGTTGAACCACGATCTCGCTATTGCCGTGCTGTTTCAGACGCCTGCAAATCGCTGTCTCCTCTACTAACTATGCTGGCATTCAAGGCGTCTCTATAGGTGTTCACCTAGACTTGCTCCAAGTCGAACTCGCTTAGTCACTGGGTAAGCGATTACTGGGTCAAAAAGCGAGCGCGAGAATCGAAGCGAGGCGAGTTCGACTTGTTTCACTTGCAGGAAATTGAATCGGGGGATTATGTTTTGGCGCGAAAACACGTTTCAGGGGCGGAGCTTATATTTCGCGCCTTTGACAGAGTACAATCAAATTGTAAATACCACATCCACGGTTGACTGACTTGACACGTCAATATACAATGCCTGAAGAATTGACGCTTTGTGATTGGGCAAATCTTAGTACGTCATAAGCCACACCTCCGGTTGAAAAATCAACCGGTAAATTTGGCACGCTGCAAGTGGGAAAAGTCCTTCGTGCTGGGGGCTAAGAAGGACTTTGAGAAAGTCTAGTGTTCACCTTGCCTTTACCCCTCGAGGTCTTTTTGTCTTTCCCATTTTTCTAGCATGGGAAACGAGCCGACTCTTACCGCTACCATTTTTTCAAGTCACACACACAAAAACACATTTTCTCGATGCGGCGCGTAGCTTTGATCGAAAATCAACATTGGCGGAAAATCTTGACAGATAGTGGAACTGTGATGAGAAATGATTGGCCAAGAGCATGCTAATTGTTGGAGAGGCGGGGCTTCAGATTCACACACGACAGACGGGTATATTTTTTTTGAAGTGCTATTTTCTCGCTTTCGATTTTCAATCAAAATAGAGTTTTAAAAAAGCTCCCACTCAAGAGGAATTTATTTGATTTGTGCGAAATTTTCACAAAATGTCAATATCTCAGCTGCAAAACATTGTCGGGGAATTGGGAAATTCTAAAAAAAGAGCTCTTGATAACGTTTCCCGTATATCTACTCGGATAATTTTTCGCCTTTTCACGGAAAGCATGATAACTTTTGAACGAAATCGAATTTTGAAATCCCCCGACACGAGTTTTGTAATACGATTCCTCTGAAATACGACAAAGCAAACAGATTTTCGGAGTCGGAGCTTCTGAAAGCCATCTCACTAGATCGGAGAAACGGGATGGCGGAAAATTCGAGATTTTCAAAGAACTCAAAACTTTTTATGTATTCTTGTAGTCAATGTTATAAGCTTTAAAATGATACATGAATGATACATGATTTTTTCTCGAGGCGCTACATAATTTAGACTGGAAACGCACCCTGAAGGTATCCGGTAACCTTAAAACGAGATTTTCACTTCTCTGGATGATTTTAATTTTTTTTCACTTCTCTTCTCACTTTATCGACTTTCTTCAATAAGATCACATTCTTTTCCGAACGAGAACGGCAAATAACGTTCGATAAGTATGAAAACCCAGATCCAGTTGGGCAGAGTTCACAGGAAATTTCAAGAATTCTGTCGAGGTTCTTGCAAACTTGGGTCTTTTTAGAGCCGTCAAATAACTTTCTCCTCTTGTCTACATCAGAAATCAGGTAACCACATTGCAAACAAATAGATCCCTTTGATTTTGGTATCAGTGCTACTCTACAAAACGATTTTGTGGGAGTTGATCCAGCTGCTTCCAGTCCATTGAGACATGACTGTTTGTAATGGCTGTAAATATAGCTTCCCGGGCAACGGACGCGCACGTGCATATCACATATGTCAATCAACATTCGCGCCAGAATATTTAATTAGATTCAAATCCTCACAAGTGAAACAAGTCGTCCTCTCGCGACTACGTCGCTCGCTTCCGCTCGCGCTTCGCGCTCGTTCTCTCATAGGAAAAGAGGTCGACTTGTAGCAAGTCTACGCTCTTGGTTGTAGGGGTAAAACACTTATAAAAAATCCTACAGGAGTCCCAGAGGGAGGGACCCATTGTGGATTTTTTGTCCATTACCCAGCATGCAATTGGAGGTGGGTACAGGAGAACGTGGTGGAGAGAAATGCATTGACAAGAATAGCGCGGTTCACAGTCGCTTGGTGTGTTTTGTGCCAAAAAAACTTGGTGGTTGGAAAGATTAAAGAAGGTACTGTAACGACTGAGTGCTGATTTTGTGTTTGCTTTTGATTTCAAGTGCTAATGGAAAGGGTGTTTTGAGCCGATTTTTAGCTCCTTAAAATTCGTGAAAATCGAAGAAACAAAACGATCGCCAAAACAAATGAGCTTTTCTCCATTGTGAAAGAGTCGAGCGATCCCCGTTATAGCTCTGACTTTGAAGCCATTCATCCCTTCGCATAATATCGCAACATCGTCTTTCCAGCATGTCTAGATGTGATGCAATAATGTTTCTCGTATTGGACTCATGCGTCTTATATTAACAGGCTCGGACGGTATTAAAGAGTTAAACAATAGAGCACACATTTCGACTTTCAAGCATTTCAATTCTTGTGTTCTCCCAACATCCCGCGTGCTTTATTTCGCCAGTAAACACATTGAAATGTGTGGTCTATTGCTTTTATGATATAACTACGACACAACGCAAGCAGGCGTGCCGATTTCTGTGTTTACCGACACAATAGACCATATATTTTTGAGTCTATAAGCCAATCAGAGCGCTCGTACTATCTGGGTTATATTATAATAAATAATAGATAATAACCCTATAATCTTGTTTCTTGACTCTCAAAATTCATTGAAATAAAAAACGTTCTGTTTACCTGTTGCAGAAATGGCGTTCTTTCCTCGTGCGGAGACGTCATTGCACACACCACACGATTCCGAAAAGCTTGAATAAAATCAAACCCGAAAGCAGCACACAACTCCTCCAGAAAACTCTATCGGCCAACCTTTATCTCGTGAATATACTTTATCGCGTCCTGTGGCGATTCTCCTCTGCTGAGAGAGCAAATTTCTCAACGTAACTCCGTACACCTACTTTCGGCCACCCTGTGGATGAAACTGGCGCGCGCGAACGGAAGTGGCAATAATTCATTTTGGCGGGAATTCCTTTTTGCTCAGAATATATACGAACAAATTTATAGTGGAAAAAGCAAATGAAATGTAAGTTATCGAAAATAAATGGTTTATTATAAGAATGTGAAAACTCGAGGCACAATTTATAGTACAGCGAAGAAGCTATAAAACAACTGACATGCAACGAGGCAACAACAACGCTTATTCCCGCCATGCTTGCCCGAAATGAAGTACGTTTGAACTCTAGCCTCAATCTAAATATATTTTAAACGTTTTGCCATGGTTATAATGCGAAGAAACATCGAGTGACCGATAATGGGTATTGCTTGGCCGATGATGGAGTATTCTGGCCGATAATAGGTTTGTCAACAACGAATATCTTGAGTCGATTTTCAGGGAGAATAGTGAAATTCGAAAGGAATCAGGTTACGCAAACTTAGTCACAACTACTAAAGATCACGAAGGAAGTAAAACATTGGCAATAGCCCTCTTCGATGTACGACTGGAAGTGATCAAAGTAAACTGGCCGATAATAGGTTGACTTACCTTGTACATGATTTTCAAAAAGTTATCCAAGCTTTTTCAAGACAGTCCACTCGATCGGTGTTTAAACGAAAAAGCTGTAATATCTAGAATGTATGATTTTCAAGGATGTTCAAGCTTTTTCATGAATGGTGGATCCTCAAGCATCATTCCAGAAGCTGTAAAAGCTGGAATATCTAGAATGTACGTATCATTCAAGGTTATTCAAGCTTTTTCAAGAAGCTTGCATGAATTTTTTAGGACATGAAAAAGCTGGAATACCCTCTATGTTCTTTCTAGAATATTTATAGGGTATAGTGAAAAGATTGAAACCTATTTCACAAGGGCGGTTAGGTTTCCCGGCATGCGTTTCGTTCAGAGTGGTCGAATTTAGTTTGCGGTGAAGTGATTACGGACTGAATGGCTTCACTGGTCTGACTGGTACTGGGCAAGTTTAAGTGTTCAGGGACAGAAAGTGAGGTTAGTGCAAACTTGAAACCCTATGTTTGATGTGAAACATGCCGTTTTTGTAAGAAAATTTAGAATCTGAGGAATTTTGTTTTGTATCTATCATTTTAGGCCGTTTTACTGAAATGAAATAATGTTAACTGTAGTTAACTTATGCAAAGAAAGAAGGATTTAGATGAAACAAGAGCCCATCTGGGCTTTCACTCGGGCCACATGAGATTGAAGATGAAATACACTTTCATTTGAAATCCTCTTAGTAACATTAAGGTTACTGGATACCTTCAAAACGTAAAAGAGGGTGAAATATTTTTTTCGCACAGGAATGTAGTTTTAGTAGCAGTGTTTGATATACTAAAAACTCCGTTCAAATTTTTTTTATATTGACGGAGAAATACCAAAAGGAAGTTTTTAACCGGAAGTAAAAGGTTCTGTTTGATTGACAGCAGATCAATTAACACATGACAAGTGCTCACTCGCCCGTATCGAAAGTGTGAGGAAGCTAGCGCATAAATTCATTTCATATACCAATGTTTACGTTTATCGAGAAACGTTTTTCCATACACGATTCCGTAATTCCATCGGTTGTTGGCCTTGTGTCTTCCAAAAAGCAAGCAGGAGCTTGGAAAACAAAGAAAACAAGGCCAAACAACGCATACGACTTCGAGCCAAATAAAAGTTCTCGCAAAACCCGACAAGGGTTCGTATTTTCACTTGCGTGCCGAGTGATCCACATCTGAACATAAAGAAGAATTGATAGGAGCCATTCGAGAGAATATTTGTTTCCAAGAAAGCTAAGATGGAAACGTAAAGTCTGACGGTTCACCTTTTTGTCTTTTTTTTTCAAGTCAAACAAGCCGGCTATAGATACGGCGCGTACCTTTGATCGGAAATCAACATACAATATTCATCTCGGCAAATATATATATTTCTCTAATTCCTTGATTACAATATCCTCTGGAACCCAGACATTAAAACAAGAGAGTACAAGGAGAACTATGGCTTGTAATTATATTTACATATTGAAACTCTACCTTTAGTTATTCCCGCGGAATTTTGGGAGACTCCAGGAGGTCGCTTCTGATTGGAGAATGGGTGTCGACTCCGGAAAGCCGCTCTAAGTAGGTGTGAATCAGTTGCTGAACTTCTAATGCCGATTTCTCGGCTACAATTTTTCAACGTTTCTGCAATCTTCAAGTGAATTGATTGCATATAACAATTTACCGGAATGTTTTTAAATTTCGTCCAGCGATTCTACGATAACTAATCTCCAAAAGCGTGTGTGCTTTTCCCGATTTGTTTTTAGTTTTAAAGATATCGGTCCAAGCGTGATGGCTTGGCAAAAATAATCGATGACTCGACTTTAAACTGCAATAATTTCGCATAGAAAATAGATATCAAAAATCGCACACACGCTTTTGGAGATCAATGACCGCTTAACTTGACACAAGTGTAATTACTTCGTAAGTATAAAAACCCGGCGCTGGTAATTCGCGTTTATAAACGTCTTCGACATCGGGTTAAAGTGACTGTAGTTTTAAATCTAGAGTAATTCCGTATAAAATAACTTTTTACTGGTATTCTTCAGTTATCAACCTTTCCATTGATATATAGGTTCCCATATTTTGTTCGCCGAGCGCCCGCGTAAACGCATTTTTGCGGAAATTACTTTTGAAGGTATCCAGTAACCTTAACCAAAGAGAAGAATTATTAGCTGAATTTAGCAGACTTTAGGAGTGGCCGGTAGCGCGGTGACTTTCATTCTCTGCTCCCCAAGCATATATGTAATTTAATATTTTTGTTTTTCTCGTATGTTGACCTTTTAATTTAAACACTACTTATTCATGTAACACACGTTTACAATTTAGTCTGCTGTTCTGTTATACTGCAGGTTCCGAGTACTAATAGATGATTGTCTCAAATGTATGTTTATATTTGTACCATATTATAAGTTGTATCCTGCCATCCTGTGATGGAGCTAGCTATGTCAATTTGTGTGCCTCTATGTAACTTTATCTGCTGTTCTTGCTATAGCGATACTTACTGTTTGTAAACACGACGTCATTTATATATTTGCATATATAATGTCGTTGGCAAAAAAACCGCGTGTTTGTATGACTTGTATGAGAACTAGCGATTTGGGACTCACAAAATACGGCTAAAGTCTCAATTCTGCTTCCAAATCCAAACATGGTTATCAAGCTCAATGAAGGATTCTTCAGTTTTCCCCATCCCATATTAACAGACATGTAACAGTATCTTAATCCATTAGAGACTCTCTAGCTAGTGTAGTTGACCTGACCCAAACTGTCAACAGTTTTACCATTGACAGATTGCCTAACGTTACGGCTGAGAATAGATTTCTGACAATGACTCATCGATCGATACTTATGGAGGGGGATTCTGGACAAAAATGGCATTCAACTGGGCATATCATTGTCATTTGATAAAACCTTCATGGCATTGGACCAAACCTTCGTGGCATTGGACCGAACCTTCGTGGCATTGGATCAAACCTTCGTGGCATTGGACCAAACCTTCATGGCATTGGACCGAACCTTTGTGGCACTGGACCAAACCTTCGTGGCATTGGACGGCGAACCTTTGTGGCATTGGACCAAACCTTCATGGCATTGGACCAAATCTTCATGGCATTGGACCGAACCTTTGTGGCATTGGACCAAACCTTCGTGGCATTGGACCGAACCTTTGTGGCATTGGACCAAACCTTCATGGCATTGGACCAAACCTTCGTGGCATTGGACCAAACCTTCGTGGCATTGGACCAAACCTTCGTGGCATTGGACCAAACCTTCGTGGCATTGGACCAAACCTTCGTGGCATTGGACCAAACCTTCGTGGCATTGGACCAAACCTTCATGGCATTGGACCAAACCTTCGTGACATTGGGTCAGCGGATTTCTGCATTACCCATAATATCCCGCGCACCCAAGTTAGCGCCAGAAAAAAAGATGGCGGACGAAGGTCAGCATCAATCTCCGCATGAAATAGTGTGTAAAAACCTTGAAAATATACTACTACAAGTATTGCAGAAGATAGAAGGTAGAGATTTTGGCTTCAACTTAGATTATATGAATTACAAGATTGACTGTGTTTGTGCTCTGCTCTTAAGGTTACCGGCACAGAAATGTAGTTTTAGTAGTAGTGTCTCATATACCAAAAACTCTGTTAAAAAAAATCATAATGACGGAGAAATACCAAAAGGAAGTTTTTAACCGGAAGTAAAAGGTTATGTTTGATTGACAGCAGATCAATAAACACACGACAAGTGCTCACTCACCCGTAACGACGGTGTGGGAAAAGCTAACGCAAATTAAATTCATTTCATATACATTGAGAAATGTTTTTCCACACACGATTCCATAATTCCCTTTATACATTATATGTCTTCCAAAAAGCAAGCAGGATGCCCTTAGCTTGGAAAACAAAGAAAAAAGCAAAGCAAAATAAGGCCAAACAATACATACAACTACAACGCCAAATAGGAGTCCTCACAAAACCCGACAAGGGTTCGTATTTTCACTTTCAGACAGAGTACCGAGTGGTTCACATCTGAACATAAAGAAGAATTGATAGGAGCCAGCCGAGAGAATATTTGTTTCCATGAAAGCTTAGATGGAAACGTAATAGTCTGATCTGACGGTGACTCTGAATCGCTTGAAACCAACACCACGATCTCGCTATTGCCAAGTCACAAAAGAAAACGAGTGTAGGTTTTTGTCGAGGGTCGAGGGTCGAGTGTAAAAAGTCGAGGGTCGAGTGTAAAAAGTCGAGGGTCGAGGGTAAAATGTCGAGGGTCCAAAAATTTGCGTAATTTTTTCTGAAAAATAAGTTTACCGGTAAAAAAAATTGCGAGTTATTCGTCATCAATGCCCGCCCGTCACCGCTTCACAAGCTTTTCAAATCCGTGTGACATGTCAGTGCCCGGTCATCTGGCGGCATTTGAAACAGCAGCAGCTAGGCGGTTTCTCCGCCTTCTTTGCAGTAGGAGTATCTTCATCCTTTTCATGCGTCTTGAGTGGGATTTACTTATGTATCGTCTGAGCAGAAAAATAGCAAATCCTGCAACAAGACCGGCATCACGAAGCACTCAGTAAATTAAACTGCAGACAAGCATGACCGCCTTGTCTGTATAATGACAGCTACATGTAATTTTCGTTTTAATTAACATACCTCGAGTTTCGTGATTAGTTTTTACACTTTTTTAAATAGTGATTTAGGTCGCTAAATCTTACTTAACCTTCTCGTGTGACCTCACAGCCATCACAGCCATCCGGCGAGACGACGAAGCACATGTATCTCGAACGGAGGCTCGGCTATTCAGTCATGTGATCTTCAGGCGGGAAACAGTACAGGGGTCCCGTCGGGAAGACGTTCTAAAATTTCACTCCATGGACTTGGATTGACATCGGCAAGCTCCTTCTGGCTGTTTGGATGACTTGGATTAGTTAACCAGGATAGTTTCTCAACTTTCTCTGTGGTTTGAGCAATTGTTACCATGGAAGAACTTGCGAAGAGAGCAGAAATGTCACGTGACTGATGACGTCATCATTGATGGACCCCCCTGGGATGGTTTATCCAGAATATCCATTCAGCCATTACCGAGATATCCGCGGTGTTCAGGAGGCCCAACGGCGTAGGGACATATAATAGTATAGATAGATTTAAGCAATTTTTTTGGACCCTCGTCTTTTTACCCTCGACCCTCGACTTTTTACACTCGACCCTCGACTTTTTACACTCGACCCTCGACAAAAACCTACACTCCACACGCACATGACCTGCTGATACTATTAAAACACTGCCCAGTCTAGAATCTGCAGTTTCGAGATGTCATCTGTTTTTGGAGTGAACATGAGCGTGAGCGAGTTCGAAGTAGCGTTAAAAGCAGCTGTGTCAAACCTCAAGGAAAGCAACATCACTCTCGACGAAGGAAATTTATTTTATTTTTCCCACGCCTTCTCTTGCCGTTAACAATAGGAAATCTACAATGTTTACTGTCTCGTTTTTCTCGGCCAATGGAAATTCAGATACCGTGGCGCATGCTCAACAGAAAACCGTTCGGATCGTGGCAGAGGTTACTTCAATCTCGTTCCCAGAGCCCGCGCGTTTTTCGGCCAGCGGTGACCAAACGCTTTGAGCTGGCCAGAAGATCGCGGGCTCTGGGAACGAGATTGAGGTTACTTTCTCCCTCGTTAGTGGAACTGGAGAGAGGGTAAGAGAAAATAACCTCTGCTAGCAGGGTTCGTTGGCCAAGACCGGCATCACGAAGCACTCGGAAAATTAAACTACAGACAAGCATGACCGCCTTGTCTGTATAATGACAGCTACATGTACTTTTCGTTTTAATTAACATCCCAAAACAAACATACCTCTCGAGTTTCGTAAATCGTGATTAGTTTTTACACTTTTTAAAATCGTGATTTAGGTCGCTAAATCTTGTTTAACCCTCTCGTGTGACCACAGCCAGTAACAAAGAACTTACCACATGTGCTTCGTCGTATCGAGCGGATAGCTAATCTCGAACGGAGGCTTGGCTTTTCAGTCATGTGATCTTGAGGCGGGAAACAGTACAGGGGTCCCGTCGGGAACACGTTCTAAAATTTCACTCAATGGACTTTGATTGACATCGGTAAGCTCGTTCGCACTCTGGAATTCGGTAGCTGTCTTTCTGGCTGTTTGGATGACTTGAGATTAGTTAACCAGGATAGTTTCTCGACTGTGTATAGATAGATTTAAGCAATATTTTTGGACCCTCGACTTTTTACCCTCGACCCTCGACTTTTTACACTCGACCCTCGACTTTTTACACTCGACCCTCGACAAAAACCTACACTCAAAGAAAACTAGAGCAACCGGCTATATTAACATTTTCTCGCTGCGGCGCGTAGCTTTGATCGGAAATCAACACTGGCTGGAAATCTGGACAGAAATGAGTGGCCAAGAGCTCGCTAATTGGCCGGTAACAAAACGAGCAGGGGACTGGGACCGAGTTTATCAGAATTACTCTAATTCTAAAATGAAGTTCGTCACATGATAGAACATGTTGAAATTAGCATGTGTGCCAAGTTTGACGTGATTAATGTGAATCTTGTCTGAATTATAAGCAATTGAAATTTCTTTGTCCCTCCAAAATTTTACAATGAATGTATGGTTTGGAGGGACAACGTTAAAAAATAAGAGAGTTTGTATGGGAAAATATACATATTTGATGCCTTCTAGCATCGTCAATTTTGAGCCAAAGTTCACCAAACTTTCCAGACTAGCTAAATTTGATCTGTTCTTTTGGAAAATAATGCTAACTTTGACTAGTTATTAATTGAATTAGTTTTAATGACTCGGTTCCAGTCTCCCGCTCGTTTTGTTACCGGCTAATTGTTGGAGAGGCGGGGCTTCAGATTCACGCACGACAGACGGCTCGGTTTTTTGAAGTGCTATTTTCTACGCTTTCGATTTTCAACCAAAATGGAGTTTTAAAAAAGCTCCACTCAAGAGGAATTTATTCGATTTGCGTGAAATTTTCACAAAATGTCAATTGATATCTCAGCTGCAAAACCATGTCGGGGAATAGTCCAGTTTCGTTAAATGTGTGCCAAATTGATCTTCGAGCCTCCTGTAAATTGTTTTGTCGCTCACAGCAACCAGTTTTACGATATCTGTGGCTTTAAATCCATTATCCAACAAGTACTCCAGATTCTCTCTTGGAATGTAAAATTTGGGTCTTCCTATGTTCCCATTTGCTAACAAAGGTGGGACAGAGTGATTGGACTTGCCAGGGTTATCATAAATGCTTGACAGAATCTGCTGTACTTCGAGTAAAGGTATCAACAACAATTTTTCAAATTCTCCTCCAAGCCTTAAGAGCAGAGCACAAACCCAGTCAATCTTGTAATTCATATAATCTAAGTTGGAGCCAAAATCTCTACCTTCTATCTTCTGCAATACTTGTAGTAGTATATTTTCAAGGTTTTTACACACTATTTCATGCGGCTGACCTTCGTCCGCCATCTTTTTTTCTGGCGCTAACTTGGGTGCGCGGGATATTATGGGTAATGCAGAAATCCGCTGACCCAATGCCACGAAGGTTTGGTCCAATGCAATGAAGGTTTGGTCCAATGCCATGAAGGTTTGGTCCAATGCCATGAAGGATTGAAGGTTTGGTCCAATGCCACAAAGGTTCGGTCCAATGCCATGAAGATTTGGTCCAATGCCATGAAGGTTTGGTCCAGTGCCACAAAGGTTCGCCGTCCAATGTCACGAAGGTTTGGTCCAATGCCACGAAGGTTTGGTCCAATGCCACAAAGGTTCGGTCCAATGCCACAAAGGTTCGGTCCAATGCCATGAAGGTTTGGTCCAATGCCATGAAGGTTGGTCCAATGCCACGAAGGTTTGGTCCAATGCCATGAAGGTTCGGTCCAATGCCATGAAGGTTTTATCAAATGACAATGATATGGCCAGTTGAATGCCATTTTTGACCAGAATCCCCCTCCATAGATACTCCTCAGTGTCTCGTAATGACAATAATTCACTCTGTGATTAAGATTCTTGTAAACAGGTACTTTTGCTATTACTGGAAGCTTCACACTCTACATTTCTGGACAAATTACCTGCAGCAATCTTATAGTCAGCATAATGACCAAACACTGAAACATTCCCTTGGATCCACAATAAAAGACCAAAGTAGGTCTTTAATTTAAGCTTACGTTTACCTTGAGTGAGTCGAGAGTTGAACATATTTGCTTGGCTCATCAGAAATTAATCTGTGCTGAGGCCTGAGGGTGTATTCTGGCTTCGTGTATATATCGCCAATCAGAGGACCAAGGTCTTCGCCAAGTGTTATGACGTGAGAAATTTTCGCAAGTTCCAAATTTAAAACAAGAGCGCCATTTGAAATATCCTGAGCCTGTTGGAAGGCTTTTGCACGGTGAAGTTAAATAAAATATTAAAGTGCTTACATTTGAGAGATAGGACTCCAAATTTGAGAGAAAATAAATTAACCTGGAGAGTGTTACGTGACCAGCACAGTGCAATCTGATTGGTGGTGAACTTGAAATGGGAACAAAGAAAAAATGACCGCATGGGTCAAAAGTCAAAATTTTGTTGCATGAAACAAAAACAAAAATAACCGCTTGCATTTTAAGACTCGGTGCTGCCACAGGCAGCCCGAGTAATTATTCATTGTTTACATGCCCAATGAAGTTCACCAGGTTCATTTGTCATTATCAGACTAAAACTCCCAAGGCAAGTAACCGCAGTAAAATACGGACAATTCCGTATGCGGGCATGAAACCCTTAATAAACACAGATTAGAGTAGAGGTCAACCAAAACGACTTTCAATTGGTTTCCCTAATAACAATATGTCAATCAAATCATCCGAGAAATTTAAACTGATCGGTTTTATGCTAATAACAGCATTCGCTTTCCAAGACTTCATTTCAGCTAAAATGGAGTCAGTTCTCGACAACCTCCGACACCAAACAAAGTGTTTGTTGTGTAATGGGACCCTGAAGGAGCCTAAAATTCTCAAATGCTTCCACACATTCTGTAAGAATTGTCTGGTTGCACACGCTGAGCTGAAAGAAGAAGGGAAAACATTCAGTTGTCCTTCGTGCCAGATGACAATCGATCTACCGCAGAGTAGCGACTTCGATTCTCTAGAGTCAAGCAGCTTTCACTCGCGTATTCTTGAAGTCCTGTCCATCGCAACATCCTCTGAGGACAGCTCTGGAGTAACCTGCTCAGTTTGTGAAAAGCAAAAGCCGTCAACATCACACTGCTTAAACTGTGCTCGATATCTGTGTGAGCAATGCTTGATTGCCCACAGTGAATTTACAGAAGGGCATAGTGTTGTACATCTAGCGGATCTTCACACTGAAGCGGAATACAATATGCTGCTCTGTCGACCATCTTTCTGTGAGAAGCCTCAGCACACGGAAGAGGTCTTGCAGTTTTACTGTAACACATGTGAGAGCTGTGTATGTCAAATGTGCATTCTACAGGATCATCAAGCTGGACATGACCTTATAGACATAGAAAAGAGAGCCGCTATGCAAAAGCTGATTTTACACGACACACTTCAGCAACTGAGGGTGAAAGAAAAAGAGGCAAAGACCACTGTTGATCTTTTAGAAGAAAGTGTCTCCAAGATAAAGGCTTCCGCTGAAGAAATGAAGATGAATATTATGAATACAGCCGAGCAATTGATTGCCTCTATTGAACAAAACAAGAGTGATTTGTTGAGACACATAGATGAAGAAGTGCTAGAAAGCAGGGCTCGAGTCCTTCCCCCATCAAATTCGCGATATGAGTGAGTATGTCTGGCGGAAACAAACTGAATCAATAAACTTCGATCGAGACATATCTGATAACGACCACTGCCGACTCCGAAAGGTTTTTGTAGCTAGTTCATGTATATTTCGTAAGGTAAATGTTAGTGCTTCGATATAATTTGTTTACGATTAATAAACAACTCAACGATAGAACTATACCCTGGGTAAAACTTAGCGATCGAGAAGGACTCTGGCACCCAGGGTACGAGAGGACTATGCAGCAACCATGAATCAAATATGCCTTGCTGCTGTAAATCAGAAAGGACTCGATGTCAAAATGAAATGTAGATAGAAACGTCAATCAGCCTTGTGTGTCATGAACGATAATTATGTACAATGTAGGTGTCGTCAGTACTTGTAGTCCAAAGCGGAAAATAGATACAATTTCGGTCGGTCATGTTCGAAATTTCGATATCCTCAACGAAATTCTTCGACATTTCGACGAATTAAGTCACATCGAAATTTCGACGGAATTTGAAATTGTAAACAAAGAACGACATTCGACGAAGTTCGGTTGTGCTACTTTGGAACAATGCCATATAGCTTGTATGTGTTAAAGATTAGAATAAGTAAAATACGTATTTCCAGTGTAAGTTCAGTTAAAGCTGAATTGTTTAAGCTATTGTAGGTATAGGCCGCATTCATAAACCCGTATTTCTGTTTCACTTTCACTAGTTTATCCACATGCATATATGTACAGAAAATAAATAACCATTTCACTACTGGATGTGTTTGGGCTCAATTGACCGATTTATCTTGTACATTTTGTTGTCCCAATTCAGATCATGTGATAGCTCTCCAGAGGATTCAGTGCTTTGTTTTCCAATTAAAGAAATTATACATTTCCTCTTGGGATACAGAAAAAACAAGAACATTACTAGTACTCAAGGGAAAAGTCATGGAACCTGAATTGGGACAAGCTAAATCGGTCAATTGGTGAAATCCTGAGTGCTTACTCAACTCTCCCGGTTGAATGCTGCTCACCTTTTACGCCAAGAGCTTTCCCACAATGCCATTCGGAAGAATTATGCGTGCTGCTCTAATTTTGAACAAATAAGCCACTGAAAGAGAGCCATAGGACATCATAAAGTCGGCTTAAAAGTACTTGGCTTGCTTTTGTAGGCCTCGTATGGGGATTCACTGGGTTTTCTCTGTTGTGTTTCTGCTTTGAGACATGGCATTCTTCATAGACTCCTTTTAATTCTGCAGTTGGTGTCCTTGTAGATTTAGTAGGGTAAGAAGATCGTGTTTTTTGTCGCTATAAGGCCTCGGCTTGTGTCAAAATCACTGCTTTTGGTTGTAGGGGGACCTCTGTCGATTTTTTTGTCCATTACCCAGCATTCATGTAATTGGAGGTATGTGCGGGAAAATGTGGTTGAGAAAATTCAGTGTTTAGCTTGGCATAACTCACAGTCGCTTGATGTGTTTTGTGATTGGAGAGATCAAAGAAGGTACTGTAACAACTGAGTGCTGATTTTGAAACGAGAAAGTTTTTTTTCGCCCTTTTTCAGAGCATCGAAATTGGTGGTGGGGAGCCAACCGATCGCTGTTATAGCTCTGGCTTTTAAGTCATTCATTCCTTGAAATCGTATTTCCAGCATGTCTAGATTTGATGCAAAATAATTTATTTTCCAGTTACATGCTTCATATATATTGGCCGGTTTAGTAGTCAAAGGGTTAATTACTATGCGAAAGAGTGATCTTGATGAAATTTGAGTGCTATTTCTTAAAAAGCAATGATCAAAGTTGCAGTGATCTGAAATTAGAGAAATTTGTATGAGAAAAACAACGTAGGCCTTTCTAGCCTCATTTTCATGTTATTTTTTCCTGCATTTGAAATGCCTATAATTGAACAGCACTTATACAGTCACATTATTGCTCTGAAACTGAACACAATTACTAGCAACAATCACAGACATAATTGTTGAGACACTCGACAAAGATAGTTATTATATGAGAAGAAAAAACACTACATGGACACAAAATTAAAACAGCTGAAGCTTCCCAAACCCCCTCCCTACTTTCAATGTTGGTAGTGAATGAATTTCAGATTAAAGGTGCAACTAGAACAACATTATAGGGGGAAGAGGGGAATTTAAAGAATGGCTCTAAAAGCGAGCAGTGTCCCAACTCATTTTGTCTGTCATTGTAGCTTTAATATGATCTTTCATGTAGTAGCATTTGTTTCCCTCTAGAGATTATAGTTCTCACTATAGAGATTATAGCTCTGATTGCTCTCACTACTTTGAAGTTTTGATCCGGGGACTGTGAGTTGAGCTGAGCTGATGGAAAAACGACAGACTCGCTCACTATAATACCCCCGAGGGGGTACTCCTGTTTGTGACGTATTATGTATGTGCTGCGGGGGTGGGTCAGGGTTTTGAGCTCAGTTTGGGAAGGTAGGGTTAGGGTTTTGACCTGATTTGGGCAGATCAGGGTCAGGATTTGAGTTTAATTTGGGTTCAGGCGAACAATGTATTTCACAGGGCCAGGAGCCCATAACTAGGAGCGTCAGAGCGTTTTTACAAATTAGGTTATTTTTAGAATGGTTTCCCGCTATTGTCGAGTTGCAATTATTCCTAAGGGAATCAAATCACAAAAACGTATCATCCATGTTGTTTAGTATAACAAAAGTAGCTAATGAGGCATCTTTTGTTCCGCCACGGTGCAATCTACCAATTGGCGGGGAAAATAATCTAAAACAAGAGCCCATCTGGGCTTTCACTCGGGCCACATGAGATTGAAGATGAAATATACTTTCATTTGAAATCCTCTTAGTAATAACCAAAGGGAAGAATTATTAGCTGAATTTAGCAGTCTTTAGGAGTGGCCGGTAGCGCGGTGACTTTCATTCTCTGCTCCCCTAGTATATATGTAATTTAATGGACGATCCTGTTATGGGCTCCTGACAGGGCCTATTTGTTTTTATTTAAAGAAGAGGCAATCAGGGTTTTTTCCTAAAAAAGGGGGCAATCAGAATTTTGGAGCTCGGATTTTGGGTCAGACAGGGTAAGGGTTTGAGCCTCTTGGCCTCACATACATACCCCCTCCCCCCCCCCCCCCCCCCCCCCACCCCCTCCCGCCGGAATAATACCATCAGCCGTAAAGTCAGTACCAAATGCCCTTGTCAAACAGGATATCAAGCTTTTTCAAGACCCCTTAGAAAACTGACTTCTACACAATAATTCTATTGGTTAATATACTCTCAGGTTTACGGTCCGATGTCCACTCGCGAAGCCGAAGTAATCTAACTTACAACAACAACATTTATTTAATGGTCGACCTATACATACATGCATACCACACCGCGGCAAAACGGTATGTTCCGCTGGCCAAAAGAACGAAGGCTCTGCTATCAAATACAAATTACCGAGGGTTTCAACTTTTTTAGTAAATAATTTTATAACTTAGTAAACTCACAGTGAATCACAAATTAAGAAAACTTCAACCTGTGAAAGTCTTAGGCTTAGCTTTTAAGTAGTTTTCTTATTTTTTGACAAAACAGTTCACAAATGGATACTTTTAAGCAGAAATTTTAAAATCACGGCATTTGCCTGTTGTTTCATTTCAGTTTTGGTGGGAATTTTGTCGGCCGCGCGCCGACAAGATATGGCAAATACGCATGCGCATGACGTTTTGCCGCGGTGCACATGCATACACACATACATACTTCTACAAGTATATCGGTGTAGCTCCAACAAGATTAGGTTTATTAAAGAAGTTGATTTGAAGAAGAGTAATTAAAAATTGCGGCACGTTTTTTAAAGCATAAATTAATATAATTGTTTATTTTGTTGGCAAATTGTTTACATGGATTCAGCAATTTCTGTAGAGTCATATGGGACTTAGGGAACGTTAATTATTTATGGGCTTGGGGGAGGGGGTGGTGGTGAAAAAATGGGGTGGTGGTGAAAAAATGGGGCGGCCAATTTTTGGGGGAAACTTTCAAAAGGGGGTTCAAGTTTTGTTAGCCATTTCAAGAGGGGGGTGTCAAACATTCTTAAAGGCATTTCAGTGATATTATGGACGTAGCTACCTTTAAGCCAATATTAAAGCACATGCTTAGAAGTCGTTCCCGTTACTAGTCTATTTCCTTTAACTTTCGCCCTGAAAATGCAGGACGTACCATTTAAGAGGACTAGATTTTAAAACACTTCCGGGGGAACATGCTCCCCCCCCGCCTTGATTAGTACTCCTCTGCTGCACTACAATCAGTCATGCACCATACTTGGGCTTACAATACAAACACCCTGTATCCGAGACCATAATGCTTTGCGCCATTTGTTTATCAACGGCCTCATAAATTAAAGGCTAGCTTTTATTCGAACTAAAATACTCTCGATTGTTTTTTTAGCTTCATAAACAGTAAATATGCTTTGGTTAACGAATTTCATCATGGGTTAGCTGTATTTAAAGATCTCTACTTTCCTTGCGAATGATATAATTTTAGTGCAATTTAAATGGTACTCGTACTCGGGTCACACTCACAGCAAAGAAACTGTTGAACTCGGCGGAGATTGATAGCGCGTTTTTTTAGTTTTGGTAGCAGGACATTCTGGACGTGCTGGAGGAGGAAACAATAGGTTAAGGGCATATAAGTGGTATAAACACCTTAGTGGAGCTATATTACACTTGAGTAATAAAGTTCAAGGCGTTCGAAATTATTACATGTAATAAAGCCCGCCGGTCATTAGTGCAGCAAATCCCCGGGAAACTCACGTAGTAATCCTTTTGAACCGTAAAGTTATCTTGTAGACCTAGAGAAAACAAATGTGGACTGCTGAAGGTTTATTTGGCGAGTCGCTTCCGCCTCGCTGACTATTGTCTTTCTTCGGCCTCGGAGCAGTCAGCAGCGGCCTTTATGGTACTAAAAATATGCCACATGATTTGCGTGAAAGATACTTGTAGGGAGCCGTTACCATGGCTTTCAAGCGATACCACCGGCTCCCTACAAGTATATTTCACGCAAATCATGTGGCATATTTTTAGTACCATAAAGGCCGCTGCTGACTGCTCCGAGGCCGAAGAAAGACAATAGTCAGCGAGGCGGAAGCGACTCGCCAAATAAACCTTGGCTTTCTGCGATACCACCTGTCCCACTCCCTCCTCCCCCCAACCACAAATAATGGACGTTCCCTTACATTATCCATAATTCATCCTGCTAAAAGGTCAGCTCTAAACAAATTAAACTTTTAAATCAGTTATTTCTTGAAATAAAGTGGTCACTGCAGACCCTTGTGTATAGATGGTTTGCACTCAATCCCCAGAGATTCAAAGGGCATGGCGGCCATGTTGGTGTACAGAACAAAAGAAGCTAACGAAGAATCTATTGTTAACTGTACACAGGAGCCATTACCAATGGGCTCCTGCTGTACACTAACATGGCGGCTATGACGTAACGTGCAAAGAGTCCATTCGCAGTTTGGAGGGGAACGATCTGTCCTTCGAATCCTTACTGAATTTCCAGCCCCTCTTGACGGTCTTGGCGGAAAACTGTTTTTGCTCATAGTGATGATTGCAGGTAAACGATAAAAACTTCGATCGGATGTAATAACCGGTATATGCCGCCAAAATGCAGCCTAATGCCCAATAACTAAACATTATACTTTGCCGGGATCTGAAACACCTATATCCCGAGTCAGATCACGTAAACTTCTTGGTGTCATCCTCACTTTCGACAAACATGTTGAGGTCCTATCTGAGAGAATCGGACTTTTAAAACACATCAAAGCCTTCCTTCCATATGAAGAAAGATTAAGTTTCTATATTGCAATTATCAAACCCGTCACTATATATGGTAGCTCGGTGTGGGCCCTTTGTAGCCAGTCTAACCTAGATACAATCCTAAAACTACAAAAGCGTGTTGAACACGTCAATCTAACACTACTTAATAATTCATAAGGTACTGTAGCCAACCAGAGCTCTCGATTTGTACCACGTGCAGTACTTTTAAATGCTTTGAACTTCGGCTTTGAGGCCGAAGCGGCCTCGTTCTTTCATTGTTCTCGGTGTTTGGAACCACTGATGAAAAACTAGCTCTCGTTTTGGAAATAGTACTTCTCAGATCATTAATAATTCATGAGGGAAACAGCCAATAGAAGCGACGCATTTTGGTCAGGTGCATGTACCTTGATACATGATAAAACTCCACATGAAGATCTGAGGAGGTATCGGTTGATCTCCAATGAAATGACAGACGACCCTTGATATCCTATGAAACGTCAGATCAAAGTTCCTCCGATGAGTTCAAACAGTGATCAAGACACTTGCATATTAATAAGCGTTACATCACAGGAATGGCGAGAAGAAAAGGAAAAGTGGGAAAAAATCCGCGTTTGGAGTGTGACTCGAACTTCTATCGCAACCGGCCGTTAGTCCTCTGTCTTGTCTACTACACTATCAGTCCGTTTGTTGTAACGACCATGAGAAAATAACAATCACAACTCTTGTAGTCTATAATTGCATGCAATAAAATACCAGACAAACAATACTTTCTAATGATTTATGAATACAGGTATTGTTTGAGAAGCAATATCTCAAACTCGTTATTTGCGTTTCATCAGGGTTCCAAACACCGAGAAAGCAACCATTGCTTTCTCGGTGTTTGGAACCCTGATGAAACACAAGAACGAGTTTGAGAAATAGCTAGTATGGTTATGTCACCATGGATTTTGTTACATGATCATAGAATCATGTTATTCGTGTTCAATTACAAAGCCAAACATTAGCGTCATAACTTTGTCAATGCTAAAACGGTATATAGTTCGGCTATGCTAGCTTGTCGCTCTTTAAATATGAAACATTTTCCAAATCGATCGTATCAGTAGTTTTAATATAAAATTATTTCTATTCAAATGTTCTTGATAGGACGTTTGCTTCCATTTTCTTCCCAACATTTCAATTCAATAAAGAAATTCGAACTGGTTAAAGCATCCACCAGTATAACTCATGTCACCAAACATACCAATGCAATGTCAGGGCATGGCAAACTCGCAGTCCAATCTACTCTTTCAGCGCCACAATCTTTCTAAAGAAGTAAACAATAGCTGTTATTACGGCTTAGCCAAATGCCATGAAACAGTCAGCGATTTAACCCATCTTATCGGGTCATCGACTCGTTTAATTTAAGGCTGTTTCAGCTTTGAGCTTGTTCGAGTGAAAATTAATTGTCTTTGAAATATCTTCGTTTTATAATTACTGTTTTACCATTCATGTCGCTTCAGTCGATGCACTAGTAGCGATTGTAAGACGTTGAGTCATAGTTAATAGAGTGGAATGCCGCGGTTATGAAACCCGGCAAACTTCAAAGGGGCTAACAAAGGCGCTGCGATTTATGTTGGAAGGGGGCAAGACAAAAGATTGTGCAGGGTCATAGTTCATTAGCGTCCCCTGAACGACTGAACTCACACGTTTCTATTGGCTGATTGATTAACACATTGGAATTTCTATTGTGTTTTGTGCAGGGTAGTGGTTGAAAAAAGCTAACTTGTAAAAAAAGACAAATATTCTAAGCGAAAGAATTAGGATATCGAGAAACTGGTTCATTCAACAGTAAGAGTATTAATTCACTTTGATAAGTAGAAAACATGAATTTACGGCCGAAGTCAAAGGCTTCAAAAGTCGCCATCGAAAATTCACTATTTCAAGAAATACATAGCGCCCGCGATACATAGGCGGTTTCTACTATAAATGTCCAGATTTTACAAAGAATGTTGGAACGGCTTCACAATTTTGAAAATACAAGCGAAATATTCTCACCTTCCCTGACCAGCAGTCCAGTATAAAAGCCCAAATCATCTGATTATTGCAAAAAAATTAGATCAATAGGAGATATTGTAGTTGAGTCTACGAATAGCAGTTTCAGCGGTATTGACCCGAACGCCTCACTTCAATGTAATGAAGCGCCATTGAAACCATCATTCTTACACGACACCAACACCCTCCTAAACAAGCACGACTAATTTAGATACACAGTTTGAATAGCGCTTCATTACATTGAAGTGAGGCGTTCGGGTCAATACCGCTGAAACTGCTATTCGTAGACTCAACTACAATATCTCCTATTGCTTGTGTTATGCTCTACTACGAAGAAATTCGCCACTCGATCCTTATGACCGACCAGAAACACTCCAAACCCAGTTGACAAGTTCATATCTCTATACCAATATCAAATACTCAATTTGCCGGACTGGATACACCTAGGCCTGGTGTTCGTTCGTAATCCAGAATTATACACTTGGACAAATCTAACTAAAATCCAAAACGATGCTCCATCCGTCGTAGTTGTTTCCGGTTCGTGAAACGATGAAATCTCTTGAGTAATAATAATAATAATAATAATAATTACATTTATATAGCGCTTTTTCCTATAAGTCCAAAAGCGCTTTACACCTAATTAAAAAACTACATCTTATTTAAAATATATTAAAAAATCCTAAGTTAATTAAGCTAAAAACCATGATTAAAAATTACAATAAATTGTTGATATCCGAAAACTGATCAATAAAAAACTTTCTTAAAAAGGTATGTCTTAAGGCTCTTCTTAAATAGCTCTATTGAAGGACTAGATTTAATGTTAAAAGGCAGTGAGTTCCATAGCTTTGGCGCACATACAGAAAAGGCTCTATAGCCGTACGATTTAAGATTAAAAGTTGGCGCCTGTAACATTAACTTCGATGCAGATCTCAGGCTTCGTTGTGGAGCATAAGGCTCTAATAAATTACACAAGTACTGAGGAGCAGTGGCATTCACCACCTTATACGTAAACAGTAATATCTTAAATTCTATTCGCTGCTCAATAGGCAGCCAGTGCAATTCTATAAGAAGTGCTGTAACGTGGTCTGACTTGGGAGACAAGGTAACAAGCCTAGCCGCTGAATTTAGGACATATTGCAGGCGCTGTGACAATTTCTTAGGAATACCGTAGAGCAAAGAATTACAATTATCAAGCTTTGACGTGACAAATGCGTGAACTAAAATCTTGGCTATATCTACACTTAGAAACTTTCTAATGCGTGATATGTTCCTAATGGCATAAAAAGAAGATTTGCAAATTTGCATAATATGCTTGTCCAGTGAAAGAGTCGTGTCGAATATAACTCCAATGTTCCTCGCAGAATTCGAGAGCCCAACAGATGCAGCAGCGACTTGAATATCGTCCAAGATTGGAGCGGGACGATGCTGAGCGTGGAATACCAACATCTCCGTCTTATCATCATTAAGTTTAAGGTTATTACGCAGCATCCATTTATCAATATCCGTTACACAGGCTTCCAGCTTAAATCGTGCCCGGTCAAGATCACCCGCAACAGATGATTTAAAAGTTACGTAGACTTGAGTGTCGTCGGCGTAGAGGTGGAACGATACTCCATGGTGCCTCATTATATCACCCAACGGCGCTGTATAAAGCAGATACAGCATTGGGCCCAGCACAGAGCCTTGCGGAACTCCGCAGCCCAAGGGACGACTGGAAGAGCGCGCATTGCCAATCGAGACGAATTGCATACGTCCACTGAGATAGGACTTGAACCAAGCGTGAGCCTTGCCTTCAATGCCAAATCGATTAGTGAGTCTTGCAAGTAATATTTGGTGATCGACCGTGTCGAATGCAGCCGATAGATCCAACAATAATAGGATGACGCACTGATCCTGATCAATTGCTTGTAGAATGTCGTTCTGTACTCTTAGTAATGCTGATTCAGTACTATGGCCGGATTTGTAGGCAGACTGAAACAATTCCATTAGGTCATTCTCAGTCACATAGTCGATCAGCTGAGTAGCCACCACTCTCTCGCATGATTTAGAGATGAACATTAAATTAGAAATCGGCCGATGATTAGAAAACTGTTCATAGTCCAGCGACGCGCGCTTGAGCAAAGGTTTCAGTAAGGCTTCCTTTAGGACCTCAGGCATTACAGCCTGTTCAAGTGACAAGTTTATAATCTTGGTAATCACCGGTAGTAGAACATCGATGCTTCCTTTTAACACAGAAGCAGGGAGGGGATCGAGCTCACAAGATTTTACTGTTGTAGAAGCAATAACGCTCGACAATTCCTCGGCAGTGATGAGTCGAAATTCACTAAGCTTAGTCCTAGAAGCGCAAGTGTCAGTGAACTCATTCACTAATTGACCCTTTCTAGAGTCAAGTTCAGTCCTAATCTTCGAAATCTTCTCTGTAAAGTAGTCAGCAAATGCATCAGCTAATGCTGCGGCATTGTCCCATGAGGGGAGCTTTCTCTCCCCTTTCAAGTGAAGAAGCTTGTCGACAGTAGCGAACAGCTTTTTTGGATCAGACTGATGCTCCTCTATTAGATGAGAATAGTAGCCCATTTTCGATTGGTGAATTAAGTCATTCACAACTTTGCACTGAGTTACGTACAACTCCCGATCAACAGTCAGGCCAGAGGCGCGCCAACGCCTTTCAAGCCTTCTGCGCTCCAGTTTCGCCTCCTTTATGCCATCATTATACCATGGCGCAGCCGGACGTAAAGTAATAACTCGCTTCTTTAGCGGCGCATGTTTGTCCAGCAATGATGATAACACGCTGTTGTACTGTTCAACGAGAGCTGATACATCATCAAAGCTGTCCAAGGACATCAAGGGAGAATTAGCAATATCATCACACAGCTGGAGCATGTCGATAGATTTCAGTTTTCGATAACAAATCTCTTTCTTCTCATATCTAGTCTTCATGAGGGAGAGAGTACACGATACGGCACAGTGGTCAGAAATACATGGATCTGCCACAGAAAAGTTCCTGGCGATGTCCTCATCCGCCCTGGTGATGACAAGGTCCAGCGTATGACCATTTCTATGGGTGGGGCCAGTAACATGTTGCCTCAAATTAAACACATCCAGCAGCTGAAGAAATTGCCGGGCAGGAGAGTTGTGTTTATCGTTGACGTGAAAATTAAAGTCACCAACCAGAAGAAGAGAGCCTGAAGCTGTAACTAGTTCCTCTAGCAGGCGCGGGAACTCATCAAAAAATACCCCATGTGAGTTAGACGAAGGCGGCCGATATATAACAACAATACGTAGCGTAGTTGATGAATGATTCATCATTAAGTCAGTAAACTCAAATGACTTGAATTTACTCTTAATAAGACATTGCTTCTTAAACTTTAGCATTTTCTTGTACAGTAGACCTACTCCGCCGCCTCTTGATCCTCTCGGTACGCTGTAAAATTCGTAGCCAGTTGGGCAAACATCGCGAATAATTTGCCCATCCAACTCACCAGAGCATAACCATGTTTCAGTCAACGCTAAAATGTCAATGTCGTGTTCAACGACGTGATCTTTCACCATTAAAGATTTGTTCCTCACAGATCTCGTGTTCAGAAGAGTGAAGGTAACAGGCTTAGTAGTAGATGGACTAAGGCTTAGTAGTAGATGGACATAATAGACGACCCTTTCAGCTTGCCTGTTTGTTGCCCCATTTCAGACCACGTGACTTTACCCTGAGTAATGTATTTGTTTTTCTGTATCCCAAGACGATATGAGTGTAGTGAGCGTGTGGAGTGAACCGGTACGGAAGAACCCCTCACGGGGAGTGCTTGGTTGTCAAACAGATTTGTTATTATTGGCGATGTGTCCAAGAACTTGGAACACTATAAATAACTGATTGCAGTTAGGATATATACATCTTTAATTACAAAATATATTTAGTTTAAAATAGTTATTACTGTATTACTGTATTACTGTATTACTGTATTACTTATGAATTAGTATTACTGTATTACTGTATTACTGTATTACTGTATTACTTATGAATTAGTATTACTGTATTACTGTATTACTGTATTACTGTATTACTTATGAATTAGTATTACTGTATTACTGTATTACTTATGAATTAGTATTACTGTATTACTTATGAATTAGTATTACTGTATTACTGTATTACTTATGAATTAGTATTACTGTATTACTGTATTACTTATGAATTAGTATTACTGTATTACTGTATTACTGTATTACTGTATTACTGTATTACTTATGAATTAGTATTACTGTATTACTGTATTACTGTATTACTGTATTACTTATGAATTAGTATTACTGTATTACTGTATTACTGTATTACTTATGAATTAGTATTACTGTATTACTGTATTACTGTATTACTTATGAATTAGTATTAATATTATTATTATGAATATCTGTATACGGCTCTCCAATAAAAGTTGCATGTCTACCCCATCTCAGACTAAAGGAGAGGATTGCATGGACAAATCTTATTCTTAACCGCCATCACACTAACCAAACAACTTGTCATTTACTGCTTTCTTTTCCTTGTTACTTTACCCATTAAACTTAATATTAAAAAAACTTACGTTTGCCTTTTTTCCACAGAACGTAAGATGATTTTTTGGGTAATCTTGTTGCTATCTGTCCTTGGGACAACGTCTGCAGGTGAGATTTCTCGAGGCTTCACAACTAGATTCTTAATTCATGGTAAATGTATACTCGCGCCAAAAGACATTGTCTACAACCCATGTTAAATATTATATTTTATGGCTAATGAGTTCACTAGAAATATATATATATATATATATACATATAGGAAGACGATATATATATATATATATATACATATCGTCTTCCTATATGTATACACGCTCTGCAATTCTATTGCATCGAGCACTCTGCCGCAAGGATTGACTTCTCAAGAATTATATATATATATATATATATATATATAAATACTAGTATTTTCGAATACGTTGTTGGAAGCAGGAGCCGAAGTATTTTGCGAGATTCGGCTTATTATAATAGGATTCAACGTGGATAGATCGTTCACATTGTTTAGTATACTGTGTCACAGCTCTTGATTTAAAAAGATTGGGTTAAAGCGCTTAAATTTGAGGAAACTCGTTGAATCTGTGATACAGGGTTCTTTGACAAGACCAACTGGTACAAGGCTATGGGTTGGTGTAACCACGACGGCAGTAGAGTTCTCATTGGCGACTTCAACGGAGACCAAAGATCAGACATGCTATGCCATGATCACGCCGGTAATAAGTGGGTAGCCTTGGCGAATAATTACGGCCATTTTACTGGAACCACTTGGCACAAATCTGGATTCCGATGGTGCGGTCACTCGGGATCTCGACTCTTTTTGGGTGACTTCAACGGCGATGGCAGAACTGATATGCTGTGCCACGATAATGCAGGTAACTGAACACTCATGCTGACCTATATGGACGAGACCATTTCTGTATAGTTGATAATTAATACTACTTTCGCATGATAGGGCACTAGCTCATTTTACATTTCTGGATTTGCGAAGCATAGGAAAATACTCCAGTTTTTGGCATATATTATGCATGGATGGGATATTAATAATAATTTACAATCTTGACCCAGGAGGTCTACGTCATCCAAATTAAAAGTAGTTTTCAGTAGCATCCTGCTCTGATAATAAACGTAGTAATCTACTCTTAGTTTTCGTGTTCACTTATAAGATATCAATGTTGTTCCATTATACAACGAAATATTTAATGAATTCTCATATCTAAAGGTAGCATCTCTATCTAAGTTACTTTTGCGTAACAATTTCGTTGTGAAACCGAATGCAGACGTTCAAGGCTTCTCGATTAAGAACGACACATCGTAGGCCCTCCATTGATAGGCTTTAAGGTTCTCCGTCCTTTCATATGGTAAAGCAGAATAAACCCCTGAAAATCTGACTTTCTCTTCAGGAAACAAGTGGGTAGCTCTGGCGACTGCAGGCGGCACCTTCACAGGTACTTCGTGGCACAAGGCCATGGGTTGGTGTTCTCACAGTGGTCACCAGCTTCTTGTCGGGGATTTCAATGGTGACGGGAGAGATGACATCCTTTGTCATGACGCACAAGGAAGAAAATGGATATCCCTAGCCAATCGTGGAGGCAACTTCTCGAAAACGACCTGGTACAAGAACATGGGCTGGTGCTATCACAAAGGGTCAGACCTTCGTGTTGCTGATTTCAATGGAGACGGGAGGGCTGATCTTTTGTGCCATGACCACCTTGGTAATAAGTGGGTGGCACTGGCTACTTGCGCTGGTGAATTTGTTGGCACTTCCTGGCACAGTACAATGCATTGGTGTACCGGTTCCCTGGCTCAACTCCTGATTGGTCATTTTAACAATGATGCGCGCGCAGATATTTTGTGTCACCAAACTCATACTGGGTATAAGTGGATCGCTCTGGCAAAACGTCACAGTAAGTATAGTAACTAACGATTAACATATCCTACGTTGATTAAAATTTCATCGCATTATCTTATTTTCAAAGGCTCTAAACATAACTGTATATCAGCCCTAGCCAAACGTACTGGAAAACAAAATGACTGACCTGTGAAGCCAATGCTAGTTGTTTTGCTCTGTTTCTATGGTCTGCTCCACTTATTAAAATAGATTCACTAAGATTGCAAGGATCCAATGCCTTACGCCTGAAAAACAATTCCAAGCCTTGTTAGATTCTTCCTAAGCACTAACCTGGTTCCAGAGGTGACCATACGAGGAAAAGTATAGAGACAGTTCGTCGTTCTATCAAATGTCCACGGTCGTACCTGGGTATGAATGTGTGAAGCCAATCAGTGTTCAAAATCTGAATCGCCGAGTCCAGAGACCTTGTTCTATTATTTTCTCTTCGCTTTGGGTTTTACCGTGCTGTCTCCGCGTTTTCCTCTTGAGGCCTCTGTATTCCAGGGTATCTAAACACCAGGGCCCGGTTGTTCTAAGCAAGGGTAACTTTATCCCTAGGATAGTGCTAAGTATGTAATTGTAATCTGTACAGTTTACCCTCAGGTTAGCGATTTAACCCCGGGGTAGCGCTTACCCTTGCTTAGAACAACCAATACGTATTGTAACAAGTATGTGTGGTGTGACAAATAGTGTGCAGAATGTAACATTTTAATCAATTGTTCCCTTTTAGTAAATCACCTTTTCACCGGTACTGACTGGCACAGGAACATGGGCTGGTGTGGCAGCACTGGTACACTGTTGATTGGAGACTTTAACGGTGACGGTAAAGATGACCTGCTCTGCCATGAGCTCAGCACTGGCAAGAAGTGGATTGCCTATAATCATCACCAACTTTAAATTGAAGAAGGTAAAGGATAACATTGGTACAGCAGATGTTTTTTTAAGTTCATTTTCCCGATGACGATGATGACAGTATTTCCATGCCACGAGCTGGCTCTCCGCCTGTTAATACTAATACAGAGTGACAATATTATCGTTACAGAATACCGTATATGAAATGCTTTCATAGGGATTCTAGTATTCTGATTGGTCGCTACATACCGAATAGCGTGGTGAATCATGAGGTCTGCTGAACCCAGCTAAACCTTAAAAAATCGTCAGCAGTAGATTTACTCTAATTTCATGATAGAAAATACTCTTTCTAATCAAAGTAACAAAATGCAAAGCTCCATGTTTGTCACAATACAGCGTAAACATTGATTTGTACATGTGCGACCAAAAAATGGTATATCACCGGTTTACGTTTCTTTGATATTCAATTCTGAATTTATGCTAAAACTGCGTCATTTAAAGTGAATATGTATAAGCCCAATTTCGTTATCATTAAAACAGATTCTAGATCAATCAAATAGTTGACTAGTAAAATATTTCTTGCGTCCGATAATGATATGACGTATCAATTAGTATACACATACGTGCTGGTAGAGAACCTTTTATAAACACATTATATTTGAAGCTTGTATAATTTATTTTACCATCGTCTAAAATAATTTCATTCACAAGGAGAAAGAAATGACTGTAACATTAACCTCATAACATTTTCTAAATAAGCCTCAAGAAATATTTTACTATTCACTTGGGGTAGAATCGATGTTAACAAATATGCCCTGAAGTGAATAACTGTTAAATAATAAAAATAATTAGATTAAACACTGGTTTAATCAACTAAAAGTCGAAGGTATGCTAACTGCCGTGGGGGAGCGAGTAGCAGCTGACGTTTCGAGCGCTAGCCCTTCGTCAGAGCAAAAGAGGGAATTGTGGGTGGGGAGACGGTTTACAAAGTGTTTAGTTCCTGATTATCGCTGAGGAAACATGTAGTCTGATCAAAGGAAATTGCGCCAAAAATTGAAATGCTAATATAGCTGTAAAACGGACTGATTAAGTATGAATACACGAATTATGAAATTAAAATGAAATTCTGTTCTTACGGATCTCGATAGCACCTTGATGAATAGAAATGCCTCGCATAGTGATGTTATTAATAGAATGATCGGGAAGATTAAAAGTGGCGAGCTACTGGTTTAGCGAGATCCTTGCTTTTAGTTCTAACATTAGTGTTCGCGGAATCGATCTCAATCTTTGCCCTGTTTCTCAGATGTAGAGTTTGTTACAAAGTGTGCAGGTGATTAAATAACTTTGCCATACGAACAGTCAAAATGAACATTAACTTCATGCAAATCACTGACCTATCAACACTAAATCGTATATTTTTATTTGCTTTCAGGTAAAACTTGTACAGAAAAGACCTCCAGAAATATGCCTTCGACTGTTATAGATTATTAGATAACATGAAATAATGTCATGATAATTCAATAAAGTTAGTTTCCCGCAACATTGATTGTTTTCTTTCTTTGTTTGTTCTTACCTACATATATTCTGAAACCGCGTTCGTTTAGCAATAAATCACTTCTAATAACACGGACATGTAATACCAGTGGAAAAAATGGTTAACCAAACTTTGGTTTAACGATATTTTGATTAATACACATTAAATTGAACAAAAACAAGTTTAAACCAACGAGATATTTGCTCCAGTACAAAGTACTTATGTTTGAAGATACAATTTGCTCGGAGTAAAATGGTACCCCTTTCACATACCCACAGTAGAAACACTGCATCCCGTTAGGTGCGTCTGTTCGATATATTTTGAAAGTGTTTATAAGTTTTGCTTTTGGCTCTTTCCTGGACTCAAAAGCAGTTTATTACTCACTCGTTCGAAGGGTAGCTGTTGTTGTAAAACTGCTTACAAATCGCTTACATTTTTATAAAGCGGATTCGAGATCAATTCAATTCTTTTAAAAACAGCACAGGGGAGGGCCAGCACAGCGTAACTCATTCACGAACAACCCCCATAACCAGAAAAATGGAATAGACATGCGCAGTTGAAGCGTTGCCCCTTAAGACTTTCTCAACATTACAGTAAATTTATGGTGCTAACATATTTATGTTCTGATATTTCTAAGCAGAATAAAACTCTCAACTTACATTATTCCATATAGAACAACACAGTCACTAATTACATTTGCTTTGAAGGCGAAAACGGCAGAGAGATATCGCTGCACTGAGAATAAAGTCTCATTTTAAGGAGAATGACGAAATACCTCGACAGCTTGAATTATATAACTTCGTTTGCAATACTTTAAATCGAGCCTTCCTATCCTCACCTTCTCGAGTTCTTTTGAAAGATCGAATATTGCTTCGTGATTTTACCCTAATTCCACCACTGTCCTTCTCTCGGCTTTGTTTTGCAAATCAAGTTTGTGTAATAATGAAGGTTCAAAGGACTTGCCAGTAGAGTCTCGTAACTAGCGACAGATTGGGTAAAATAAGCACTTTCTCCCCTTTCGCTGTTTCAACGGGTCGGTCATCTAGTAAAATTATCTAGCAGGCATTCCTTGTTGTTTATTTTTGAATTGGGACTAGTACCGAGGGAGAAGTGATGGTCTATGGGAGTCTGCGGTAACTGAATTTTTTCCCCGTCTCGCTCAAGCTCGAGACGCCATTTTTGATGAATTCAGATAATCTTATCACGTGTCCGTGTGAACCAATCAGCTACGTAATAAAATCATAAGATGAATGGCATAGTAATAAGACTATTAAACCCTGCCATTTTCATTCGACTTTTCTGGACATTACGTATCTACGACAACCATGCACACCGTAACTCATTAAGGCACAACGTATCTACGACCACCACACCGTAACTCATTCAGGCCGACAACGTATCTACGACAACCACACCGTAAGTCATTCAGGCACAGCGTATCTACGACCACCACCGCACCGTATAACCCGTTCAGGAACAGCGTAACTCGTTCAGCCGCTTACCTCTGGTTCTAGCGGCGGCCATCTTGGATTGAATTCGAGGCTTCCGGGGCTATTTGACTCTTGTTTTCTGTCGAGGAAAAAGGTTGGTTAATGACCACTGCTATTATCCGAATTGAACAAATAATAGCCAGATAGTGTTTTCGGTAAAATTCACTCAGATTTACGTATCAGCATATACCTCTAGTTATTCAGCTCTGTCGGCTGAGAGTCTGTCGACCAGACCAGCTTGAAAAAATAATGATACGCTTGAGGTCATGCGTCTGTCAATCATCTGTCGGATAAAAAATTGGCACTTTGCAGGGCCTGGTCACGTGACCGTTTTAGCCTGTCAATAAAAAAATATTGGTGCTAGAACAACATGGATGACAGATATGGAAAGAGCGAGCGAAAATTAGTAAAAAGCCCAAGTTTTAGGTTCATGTATATCTCAGTTTAAACCTGAAGGAATAGCATGGCATTCGTTTTCATCGTCGTGTGAAGATCATTGTTCCTCTTTACATATCGTGACGTCACACGTAACAAAATGTCAAAAATTGAACACAAACATTAATAGAGCATTAACATCAAATGTTTTTTAAAACATTGCATTATATCATAACATGGAGCAGAGAGCATCGTTAACGATAGTTATTCGTTTTCATCGTCGTGTGAAGATCATTGTTCCTCCTTACAGATCGTGAAAAAAAAAACGGCTAATAGAACATTAAGTTATGATTTGTGTAAGAGGTACGGCACCGAACGGCATTCAGATGGAGCAGGATGTTAATTTTGTACTGTGAAAATTATTGATCTCCTTGGTTGAAACATGAAAATCACCCTAAAGTTAGGAAGACTATTTTCCTCCATTTTATAAAATACTAAAACTACGGTTTGCACTGCTGTTTCAAATGCCGTTTATAAAGCAAATAGTATGCTCCGAACCTGATCAATCGTGCCTGTTTCGTAGCTATTGTATTTGACTGTTCCTATTGGTTGGAATATTCATAATTATCACCCAGTGTTTTCGTAGTCTAAAACATTTGAGGGAGGCTCAATACCGCAGAACAATGGATTTTCTCGAACTATTTACACGGATCATTACTTAAATATCAAAACTGTTTTAAAACATTGTAATATCTCATAACTAGTTTACATTTGTGATTTAAGTGGTCCAGTGTTTACATGTGCGAGATCAGCACAAGCACAAAACATATACGCATGCGCACTGTATTCGGACAAAGCGCATGTGCAGTGCTAGTCATAGGTAGACTGCTTTTAAGAAAATCTCCGCTGACGGAAACACTTGTCTTTTCACTGCTTGTGCTTACTTTGTTTAGTTTTACCCATAGATTCACAAGCATAGAACATAGTTTTATCCTGTGCTTAAAAATAAATGTCACAATGGTTCCACTCTGTACTGCGCTTGCGCGTAATATGCTCGCGTCACACGTAGAATACAGCAGATTTCGTATGAGTGGGACAAACTACAGCACTGACTACAGCATGGTTACCAATCTTTATCTTGAATGAGTTTATATGGCCCCATTACAACAACGAAGGAAAGAAGCAAGACTGACCATGATGTATAAAATTGTCAACCACCACACAGAACTGAAACTACCTTCGTCGCATGTTAAATCTAAACAAAGACGAACTAGACAATACCATCCTAAGAAAACAGTTTTATAACAAGAGCAGTGAAAGAATGGAACTTATTGCCAAATGACGTTATAGAAAGTCATACTATAGCTATATTTAAATCAACGCTCAGTAAGAATCTACCTAAAAGTCCTAATTAGGGTTGCTCTATAATTGCTTAGAATTACTTTCTTACCCACATTTTTCTCTCTAAAATGTTATAGTGTATTATAGACATTATTCATACCTCATATATAATTAACGTATATACATAAATACACACATATATATATATATATAGTTATTTATTATGTATTTAAAAAAAAAAAAAAATATTACTATTTATTCTTGTTACACTGTAGCATAGTTAATAGAGTGGAATGGTTAGGAAACCCGGCAAACTTCAAAGGGGCTAACAAAGGCGCTGCGATTTATGTCGGAAGGGGTAAGACAAAAGATTGTGCACGGTTATAGTTCATTAGCGATCCCTCAACGACTGAACTCACGCGTTTCTATTGGCTGAATGATTAACACATTGGAATTTCTATTGTCTTTTGTGCACGTTCAAGGTTGAAAAAAGCTAACGAAGACCTATAACAAAGAAGGTCGCTGGGTTTCCTAACCATTCCACTCTATTAACTATGACTGTAGTGATGGCAAACTTTACAGATTAAAGATTTATATTTAGATTTATCCTGTGCTTAAAAATAAATATGTCGCACTGCAGGTTTCACTCTGTTTTGGGCGTAATATCCTCGCGTCACACGGGTAGAATACGGCAGATTTCCTATGAGTGGGACAAACTATAGCATGGTTACCAGGACGCCATGCCGTGACGTTGAAATGGTTTCCCATTGTTTTTGTCCTGCGGTACAGCACGGTTACAGCACGGTTACAGCACGGTTACGAGCACGCCATAGTTTCTCCCACTCAAACCAAATCTGCTCTAGGCGTTACTACATTACTGTGATGTCCGAGGTCGGACAAACGTTTTCTCTTCTACTCGTAGAATGTTGTTCCAACTCAAATCGCTACACGGAAGGAAGAAAAAGAAAGAGCTGTTGAGGAAACGGACCAGGCACAGATTCTGGTAATGACAGGGCTAGGTTAGGGTAATTAAGGCGTTGCCGTAATACTGGACTGGAAATTTTAAATATAATCACAGCGCTTTTTCCCACAATTAATGATCCAGATTTCTGTTCGCAAGGTATTTACAAGAGTAAAGCTTATGTTTCTCTACCTCAAATCTCAGTGGAGATTCAACCGTACGTATATATACGTTTCGAGATTTATATGCATTTTGAATGCAGGGTGTAAAAAGTCATAGCAGCAGAAGTCCATATTATTGACTTCTGATAGCAGTCATTTATGCCGATAAATCCCTCCTAGATATTGCGTTAGTCTGTGCTGAACGTGATGCGGTCGAGCTCGGCTAACTGAAGACAGAATTGGCGAAGATACAATTGAAGCATTCATTCTTACTGTAGCGTCTCCCAACAAATTGTTCCTTTTAACGAAATTCCGATTGGCTAAAGCGGTGGTAAATGCCATTTGATTGGCACTTGTAATCGAAATACGAATATGGCGCGATGAAGAAGTATTCAATTGAATTTTAGAACGATGGTTTTGTCCGGCCTGAAAAACAGAAAAGTAGTACAGAGTCGAACTGTCAGGCAGACCTACGACAAGAAGGTGTGATGACTATTTGACCCACCAGATTTGGCAAAAGTATGTTTCAACTTCTTGTAGTTTATAGCTAATAGTAGAAGTACAGCGCTAGCTTTATTCAGCTATACTCATATCTAAAGTTGTCCTCTCAGTTGGGGATAATATATGACCAGATTCAAGAAGCTAAGTCTATGGAACTTAAAGCTTGTAACCTGGTAGAACTTCAAGATAATTTGAAGCCTGATCAACAAAATACAATCTTGCGTAATTTTGCCTTTGGTGGAGGTTGCAACTGACCCGAAATTTCTCGACTTCACGAAGAAGATTCAACATTCTGCCGCTGCCTGTTGGCGTGTGTCGTGAACGATTCCACGCTGTTTTAATATACTTGGTACATATTAAGGTAACATCAATAAACGAACGTTTAGCTTTGAAGCCTTAATATTTAAATTATCAAAGGGAGTGTTTTCACAATAAAATATTTATTTTTCTACTCAATCAGTCTTGGGATTTAAATTTCCTTCCACATGGATTACAGACAACGTTCAGGAAACCTTCTCTATCCTCTACATACGGATCAAGTGTCAGTAGTTTACGATCGACTGCAATCGAACATTTCCTATGAGTCACTCGAAAACCAACCAGTTATGGCGACGGCTGCCAAACTAAACCAAAGCTTCTCGCCGACCCATCTATTTTCGAAGGCTTAATAAACAATTCAAACAATTGTTGAAGGTGTCAAACCCGTATTTAACCTTAAACATGCCCTACGATAGTCGACACACTTCGTTCAGATTTTTGTGGTTTTCCATGATTTATTTCGGGGTACTCGTTCTCCCCAATATCGGACTCGACGCTCGTGTGGTAACCTCTTGAACTTATTCTTCGTCTTTTCCGACTAGCCAAATTTTGCACTCACGGTACAACAAGCCCGAGACAGTCATAGGCCTACCAATTTTCTTTTTCGGCGGAGCACCGCAAAACACATCAGTCAACCGCGAAGTCCAGGCCAAGTCAATTTTTCCTAAGCTTGACTTTGATCCATTAATTCCCCAGAATGTTTTAATCGCCTAAAAGATACATTTTAGCAATAAAAATATATGCACATGCCTACATAGTCCAACAATAAAAGGCAAAATCCTAGCACACATAAATTTAGTCCTACTGACCAGACGCCATGCATCTTAATCCCAGACAAAAAAGGAAAAGAAGGAAAAAAGAAGGAAAAAGAGAGCGTATCACTTAATGTTTTAGTCAAAAGTGTAACTTAGGATTTAGGATCGTCATTCTTATTTCTTTATGAGGCAACCTGGACGATTGCATTTTGTACATTGTATTAACTTATCTCACCGATAATAATAGCCTGGGAAACTAGCGGACTCTTGTCGCTCCCCACTCGCGAAAGAGACGTCTGGGCAGCGAGGAAGAAAATTCCATACTGATGACGTAGCAGATAGCCGTTTTAGTTGCAATTCTCAGAAGCCGAATGCGAACAACAGAGCTATTTTCAAGGAATATAACTACCGAGGCTGCTCGTTTCCTTGGCAGTGGATCACCGTCATTAACAACCATGAAATTCAAGCCTATTTAGCGTGTGTCGGTAGCTCGTTTGCTTCGTTCTTTCACCGGTCGGCCCGGTCAAGAGAATTTGTCCTTAACGACTGTCGAAACGGAACATAATAGTTGTTTATAATTTCAAAACCTACACACAGCAAAGCAGGCCAGTTTTCAAGTCAGCTCTTTTGCCAGGTCAGTAGCCGAAGAGGTTAGCTACAGAATGCAGCGGTTATTTTCAAGGTATACTACCGAGGCTGCCCGTTTGCTTGGGTGAACGGCCATGCACGTCCGTGATTCATAGCGCACTTACATGTAATGTTTATTCATAGCCCAGATTCACTGTCTGAACGATTTATCCGGCAACAACTCCTGCAACTCACTCAGCCTCGCTGCATGCCCAGACGTCTCTTTCGCGAGTTGGGAGCGATAAGAGTCGGCTGGTTTCCCAGGCTACGATAATAAAGACAACCTGCACTGACCACAGGTGGATTTTTGTCCCTCGCTACCTTCCAGGCTTCTCGAAGTATTTTTCGCTTCTTTGCTCAGTTATACTTGTGATAAGTCTTCATCCAGGAAACATTCTTTAATACCTTAAAGTGCTTTTCAGCTTGCTCTTGTAAGCCCAGAGGTGATTTCGTTCTTGCCTGCTTACAAAACGAGCCAGTATCGGTCTGTGTCGAGGACGGGATTGGTTTTCTCCCCCGCTTTGGTTTGCCATTTTTCTCCCTGTGTGGTGTGCTGCGTTGTGCCAATCTTCGCTCCGTTCACTGCCAACACCCTTCACTAGGTCGTTTACTGTCTCCGTACAATCTTCTTCTGCGACATTATAAATCCTGATATTTTCACGTCCCGAATATTTTAGGATCCAGTATAATCGAATTTGATCCAATAATTGGAGATGATAAGAAGAGCTTGAAGCAAATCTTGTATTATAAGGGTGAACATTTGATAGTGGTTTATTTCCTCTATATTTTACTTCTATTCTAGTTATTTATATATAGAGATGGGTTTCCTCTTTATACTGTTTATACATGTGTTTATAATTAAGCCTAAATTATTCGGTTCCGTTAAACTTAGTGATTCCTAAGATGGCCTTAGGTCAGCTTTGTCTGTCCGCCTGTGAATAAGTATGATCCTTAGGTTGAAAGTTAGTTAAAGTTATAGGCTTTCCCATCTCTGCCCCGAAGAGAAAATGCCTGGCCACGGTTATGTTCCACAATGACATCATCAACCTGAATAATAAATGAGTCCTTAGAATAATGTCATTAGTCACGTAGTACTAAAATAATCCTACACTCTACCAGTGATAAAATGTCGTTGATTTCAAATTCTCACTCAGATTTTTATTTATTAGATTACTCATTGGTGTCACCAGAAGAACACCGAGAGACAAGAAAAGATACATGTATATCAACAATAGAAGACACTTAATTGGCTGTAGCTGAGGACTACCAGTCACTAAAGCAGTCACACGTTGACTCCATAGCTGTATTTCCTGGAATTATTTTTAGTTTAAAAAAAATTCCGAACAACGTGTAATATCCTTTGTGTTAGAGCTCTCATATTCACATTCGCGTTGAATTTGCAGTTGAGATGGAATCAGCACTCTGTTACCTCAAACAACTAACTAAGTGTTCGTTGTGTAATGAGACCCTGAAGGAGCCCACAATTCTCAAATGCTTCCACACATTCTGTAAGAATTGTCTGATAGAACACGCTGAGCTGAACGAAGAAGGGAAAACATTCAGTTGTCCTTCGTGCCAGTCGAAGGTCGATATATCGCAGTGTAGCGACTTCGATTCTCTAGAGTCAAGCAGCTTTCACTCGAGTATTCTTGAGGTCCTGTCCATCACAACATCCACTGAAGCCAGCTCTGGAGTAACGTGCTCAGTTTGTGAAAAGCAAAATCCGTCAACATCGCACTGCTTGAACTGTGATCGATATTTCTGTGAGCAATGCTTAGATGTTCATGATTTATTTACAGACCAACACAAAAGTTTATATCTAGCGGATTTTCAAACTGAAGATTATAAACTTCTTTTAGGTCGAAAATCGTACTGTAAGAAGCCACTTAATACAAAAGAGGTCTTGCAATTTTATTGTAAGACATGTGAGAGCTGCGTATGTCAAAAATGTATTCTACAGGAACATCGAATTGGACATGACATTTTCCAGATAGAGGTAGCCGCCGCAAAGCAAAAGTCATTTTTACATGAAAAGTTTAAAATGCTTAAGGAAGCACAAAAAGAAAAAGAGAATAACCTTAAAATCTTTGAAGAAACTATATCAACGATGAAGACCAACGCTAAAGAAACGGGAATAAATGTGCTGAAAGCAGCTGAGGAATTGATTGCCTATGAGGAGCTTAGGCCTCAAAAAATATTACATGCAGGAGGTCGTCTGAGAATGTGAATAAACGTCAGTCAAAATTGAAGAGGTGCTTTAATAATGTAAAAAACGTCAGTCAAAACCATTAACACTTCGCACGTTTATATAACCAATAATCCCAATGACATTTCATTGAGTATGATAAAAAAGGCTGCTAAAATATTTTCGTAACTTCATTTTATGTATGAATTTTTTTTTCTAGCTCTCGTATGTCCAGAGTGTGTTTTGGGAGAATAGTATGACCATATGCTCTCCTTGACCAGTTCAAATTTCGAGCGCAGAGACATCGCATACACAGTCTGTTTTGCTTTCTGGTATACTCTGTCAGAACAACTGCGTTTATTCCCGAAACAGAAATAAGTTTTCTTCAGTATTTTAATTCTTTTTTCCCAAGCAGGTATTTCCGGAGAGTTTTTGGAAAACAGTATCGCAGTATTCTCAAACGCTTATTCAGTGTATTTGAATTTCGCGCACAGCTCTTAGTAGCCAATGGTACTTGAAGCACCAAGTGCGGCAGCACTCGTCTGCTCTAGAAAGACTGTATTTATATCTGAGCCTTCAGGACTTGATAAACCCGGTCTTTTATTCAATAGACATGCGCATTTTGCTGTCAGCTCTTGGGTGCAACCTAACCAGCCATGTAATCATTTGCGATTTGCCAGCTTTGCAACTGACTTCGACTTCGTCTAGTTAAAGCTCACAGTTTGCTCATCATTACTGCAAAAGATAACTCGCAAACCATTCATACTCTACAGCAATGTGTCTGAAGTTGAAAGAAACAGCTTAACCTGCGTGTAATAAATAAAAACAAGGTCTGTATTGAAGGGCGAAGAGGATTGCTTTATGCTTTACAAAAGTGTATGCAACAGCGAGTCCGGCGAGTCCGCCTGTTGTTTGAATCACCTTCAACAGTGTAAGTAATAAGCCGGTCGATCCCACACTCTGTTCAGTCCATATTCTAAACTTTGTGATTAATTTATGAAGTAAGATTGAAGTTCACACTCAGCGAGTAAGTATAAAGGGAATGTAGAAGAGCTTGTTTTTGTCATGGCGGTTCCATTTTAGCGTGTTGGTGTATCACACAAGCTAGGGGCATCAAATAACTTTATCCTTTGAACAATGCACATTTATTCGGCCTAACTAAATTTTCCAGCAAGAAAATAGAAAAGGAATACAGCAGCTATATATATAATGGTCAAGTACTTAGCTTTGAAACTATATATTTGATATTGGCCGGAGAGCTCATTATGTGTGCATTTTACAAAGATCAAACTCAGTGGCTTCAAACGGTTAGGCCGAAACTGTGTCTGTGGTATTTGCAGACCATTTGCGGACCATTTGCCGATCCCTGAATAACCAGTGATATTTCCATTGAACAGTTTGCTTTAGAAACAGACTTAGACGTAGCTAACTCTCAAGGCTGCGAGCAAGAAGACAGCCGACTCGCTAACAGAACTAAAGCCGGCATTTCCGACCTGAATTTGTTTCAAGTGAACTGCATGCAGTAATTTATCTCCGGCTACCTCGAACTTTTCGCTCACTTGACTGAAGATTTTGAGTCACTGGAACTTTATATCTTGGTTGCAATCATGGATCCACCGCATCATCTCGAATTGTTTTTAAAATATCATGTATTCTATATTCTATTCGGCTTTTACAGGAAATAGTAGTGTGAAATTCACAGACACCTCTCCATTCATAACGATACCGAACTGTCAACTTGTGGTTTCACGCCGTGACGTAAGGGTAGATTGAATCCACCCTTACGTCATTTTTTGTAAGGCCTAAGCTCCTCATGGGGGGCGGGCGGGTCACCCAGATAAACGAAAGAGTGCAAATCGCCATTAGGAAAAAAGCCGGGCAAGAGTCCTTACTTCATCAAATTCGCAGTGCCAGTGAGAACATCTCAAAACTACTTGAATATGGCTCAGCACATCTAATAATGACCACTAAAGACTCAGTACCTAATAGATGTGACGAACTTATCGCCCAACAGAACGATTTGATCTGTGTTGATACTATAATCATGTTTGTTCCTAGTGAGAGTTATACAGTATTGCACGTGGAAGGTCTCGGATCTCTGATAGAAAAGACGCCTACAAGTACAGACCCAGAGAAAAGCACCGTACAGGTTGAGTCAAATGTATTAGAAGCGCTGTCTAAAGTAAAGATGGGTGTATTTGCAAAGAGCTCAATGGGAGAATCAAACAACGACCCTGACGATATTGTAGAGGTGAACATCGGCCCTAAAGAGGACGTCAAACTGCTGCAAGTTTCAGAAAGGAATGGTGCGAAATATGAAGTGGAATTTACCCCCAAGGTACCGGGGCAATTCACAGCTGATGTGAAGATTAACGGAAAGCATGTGTCAAATAGCCCGCTGGTGATGGACGTGAAACCACAACAGATGAAGATAACTGGAGAGTTTGTGATGAAGAATATGTCTAAACTCTTAGTAAGGCCTTGTGGTATAGCAGTTAACAAAGCAGATAGTATGATTGCCGTCACTGACTACAAGTCCCACTATATAGCTATATTCAATATGGATGGCATACTACTAGCAAAGTTTGGTAGTCAAGGCAGTGAAGATGGACAACTGAATGGTCCTACTGGTATAGCATTCCTAAACAATAAGGAAGTGGTGGTATCAGAAAAGTTAAATAACAGGATACAGATATTTGACAGCACCACAGGAAAGTCCTTAAGTCGGTGTGGAAGAAAAGGCAAAGGTTGTGGAGAGTTCAATAAACCAATGGCAGTACACGTAGACAAACAAGGGCGTATTATAGTGAGTGACGTTGGTAATAAACGCGTTCAGGTGTTTACATCAGACGGAAGATACCAATTGCAGTTTCGTGTAGAGATGATGGGAGAGATACTGTATCCTATGAGCACCGCAGCTAATGGTGACCTCTTCATTGTATCTGACCACATCAACAATGTCATTCGAGTGTTTGACCTTCACGATAACTCACCGACCTTGATCTCCACAATAGGAAGACAAGGCAGGGATTATGGTGAGCTCAGTTATCCCCGAGACATTGCTCTTGACAAGGACGGAAATATACTAGTATGTGATAGGAATAATCATCGGCTTCAAAAGTTTACACTAGATGGACGTTTTGTTGGCAAAACGAATGGGTACATTAGCAAACCAATCTACTTAGCTGTGCTTGCAGATGGCAATATCATCGTTACAGATTACAAAAGAAAACGACTGATGTACGTTAATGGACAGTAAATCGTTAGTTAAATAAACTATTGTCTAAACAAATCTTAGATAATGAATCTCTGAAAACTTCGCCGCTTGCCGCTCACCCCTGCGGCCAAGGTTCGATTCCCGGATACGGCGCCATATGTGAGTTGAGTTCGTTGGTGTCTCGCACTTGCTTCGATGGTTTTTCTCCGGGTTGTCCGGTCAGTTTTCTCCCTCCGCAACAACCGACACGCTATATTCCAATTGGATCTGAGGATTAGCCGGGTCCTGACTTTGATCAGCCCATATGGGTGTTTCAGGTCTCCTTAGAAATTCAGAGGTACTACAATAATAAACCAAAAAGAATGCTCCGTTCGTCTTCAGACACTCCACGCCTTACCCATTCAATGTCTAGGATTAAGACCTACGGTCAACGCGCTTTTTTTATATCGGCACATGAACTATGGAACAACTTAGCTATAGAAATTACATCAAGATTAAGCCCAAATGTTAATATCTTTAAATCTAAGCTTCAGTCCTATATTTTTCAATGAGCATATAATCTGATCTAGAAAGTAATTAGTTACAGCTCTACTTCTTTCCTTTCATTATGTAGTTACATTATTAGATACAATATTTAACTTTAATTATTTATCCATTGTAATACGCAATTAAGCTATTAATGTTTATTCATTTATATTATTGTAAAGTTCATAGAACATTTATGCATATGCCCTATATAAATTTATTATATTTATTTATTTTTCTATTGTGAAGCAGCACCAAGAACAGACCAGGTTCATAACAACAAATTAGCAGCCTTCGAGTTTGCGCGTATGACCGACTCGACTGCATTTTGTCATTCAGATAATGACAGCCTTCAAAAGTGTGTGTGGGTTTGCTAATATTTTACTTTGTTCGTATGTAACCTTCAGGTTTGTGGTTTGAAAAAATTCCGAGTGGAATTACGCTAGGCCGTATATCAGAAGAAGAATCAGAATATCCAAAAAGCCGCAAATACTTTGGTTCCTTGATAAAATATTTAATGAGGAAAAATCATATTAACAAATAGTATCAATACTGCTTTATTAACAAGTTACCAATTCGTTAAAATATATATAGATTGAGTATTATAGCTCCTTAACTTTGGTTTTGTTGAACACTCTTTTTCAGAGTGTACCATTGCTGTTTGTATTAATGTTGGCCCACTACTCTGTAGTTTGAGCACTTTGGCATGGTACAGTGAACCTTTTAAACTGCCTTGTTGCAAGCTTGCTTGCTTCATAGCTAAGGTTCAGTCTGAAATCTCTGTTCTGCACTGATGAGCTCACAAAGAGCGAAACTGTACTGTCTGCAGATTGAGTATATATATATATATATACAAAAATTATGAGGTGTCCAACATATAAACATATCAATATATCGGGTGCATTGTGGGAACGATTTCCCGTTACTGTCCCGCACAGAGACCGACGCGACAATGGCTACGTATACGTACTGTCAATGTCCATCTAAGCGTTTTGGATGTAGTAACTAAACGAAATTTTCCCAGTACTTAACATCTTTTAAATGTCGTATTTATTTTTAAAAGCATCATCCGGCAATAATATCTGCAGTTATGAGCGCGTACATGAGATATTTCTTATTATTGTCGCGGTTGGTGACTAGCGCGCTGGCTAAAGCTGAGAGTACTAGACGGAAATACATGTAAATAAAGCCATGCTTTCCTACTTAATATCACCCAAGAAGGTTCAAAGGTTATTTCAGAAGTAAAAGTTTGTTTCCTAAGGTTTTATTAGTTATGAAAACGTCGACACTGCAAACGAAAACATTAGCATAATAACGAAAATATGATAATTACCAAGCATGTTATAACGATCAAATATCAAACCTTCCAATGAATCATGATTTTTATAATTCACAAATGATTTCATTTTTCGCATTGCTTACTATTTTTTTGGGACAAATATTGCCATTGGATTAAAACAAAATGATTTAGAAAAAATTGCTTCCTAAGTCTAGAATTTCATGCGTCCTTGAATTTACATTTCAGTATCTCCTTTGTATGTTATTGTTTGTTGAACACGGCCCGATATTGTTGGTGAAGTTGGAAGGCTTTTCGTAAGAAAGGCTTGAAATTGTCTGCACCTTAGATAATGAGGCTAATAATAGAAAAAAAATTTTTTATTTACTTCATCTAGTACTCTGCTAGCAGCTGGGCTAGACGTTACAAACAGCTAGCGCGCTAAGTCACGAACCGCGACAATAATCTACGCGCTCATAACTGCGGAGATTATTGCTGATTATTGTTGAGATGATGCTTTTAAAAATAAATACGACATTTAAAAGCTGTTTAGTACTGGGAAAATTTTGTTTAGTTACTACATCCAAAACCCTTAGATGGACATTAACAGTACGTATATATACGTAGCCATTGTCGCGTCGATTTCAGTGCGGGACAGTAACGGGAAATCGTTCCCACAATGCACCCGATATGTTGATATGTTGAAAAGTTGGACACCTCACAATTTTTGCAATTTGCTGTATATATATATATATATATACAGTCGATGCCAAAAAGGTTGTCCAGCAGAACATAATATAATACTATAGTCTGGACCAAAACAATAGGCCAAAACAATGGATATTAAAGTATTATATTATGTTCTGCTGGACAACCTTTTTGGCATCGACTGTATATATATACAGCGAAGTGCAAAAACTTTGAACCCCCACACCTCAACTATATAACTATATCGGGTGCATTATGGGTAGGAGTAAAGTCATTAAAATGCAAATACAGCCGATATCCGCGCGCATTTGTAAATCGTCATAGCGAAGACTTATGCAGTTGATTTAAAGTTCAAGATTTCATCTAGAATACAACATTTTTACTCGGGACAGGCAGGACAGCTTAAATAAACCTGAGGAGTATTTAAATGCACTCTATATATTTACTGTTAGATCGAATATTTGCAAAATAGAACATATCCCTGGTCGGCGGAAAGAGAACGGAAAATTTCAGGTTCGAAGGGTGAATTCAGAACTATTTGTGAAGCTGTTAGGAGATCTTCTTATGATCTAAAATAACGAGATAACCCATGAAGAGGAGACATGATTACACCTGATCTGTGGGTTCAGGGCCAATATCAATTCGTTTGAAACTTTGACATTCTATATTTGTTGTCAGTAATTCTAAACCAAAACTGAGAGCGATGAAAAAAATCAGCTCTATATCAGCGCAGTTATTCCGTTCTCTGTCTTCTACTTCTGTGAAGACTGAACTGATCAGTGTTATTAGACTGATATAACGTTTCTAAGAGCAAAATGAAAGGATTCATATGTACTGACCGGAGCTGACCGGATGCACAGACTGCACAAGATCCTGGCTTATAGTTGGAAAACGTATCGACAAAGCAAAATAAACACTTTATAGTGTAACGTAAGGAAATCTCTTACAGTTTGAACATCGAATCGTTTTCTTTCACTGTTGTGTAATGTTTATTTTTAGCTGATTCCGATGAGACGAAATTCACAATCTGAGAAAAAAACTGCTGTTGTTTGGAGCTGCAATATAATTACAAAATGAAACTTCGAAAATTAAATATTCAAAAGTTTGTCGCGGCTCGTTATCTACGAAATTAGGAAACCGGATAGGATTCACAATAAAGTGATGTTGTTAAATGGGACCTTTTTGGTTTAATGACGAAGCTATAATAAACAGTTTCGTAACAATTATCATGAGATTTAAATAGGATACAAAATACATTTTAAGAATGAAAGAAAACTGTAACAATAATAATCAACATTCAGTGATGCGAATCCAAGAATTATCGAACGTACCTTTCATAAAAGCTTTTACTAAAAAAAATTATACCATAAAAACAGGATCCTTCCGAACCTCGAATAAAACTGGATAAGAGAATTTCAAGAGGAATAACTAAGAGTTTATTAGATTTTTTTAGAATCGTTTAATACCATAAAATATGGCAATGATATGGGATACGTTAATTTCTATCCGTTTCTTAATCAAAATAATTAAATGTTTTATGAATTTGTTGTCAATAAATTTATGAAATTGTGTAAACCTTTAAGCTATTTTAATCTCTTCAATTTTCCGCGAAACAGTTTCAAAAATAGCGTTGAATTCTTGCTTCGCAGATGAAATTCTGCATGATAGTTCCGTCCGCGTTGCGTTCTGCTAACGTAAACATTAATTTATAATATAAAATCAGAAAAAATATTTGTCCAAACAGAAAATAGAGAGTGCATTTACTTTACTTTAAACTTTCCTGCCTGTTCCGAGTAAAAGTGTTGTATTCTAGATAAATTCTTGAAATTTAAATCCACTACACAAGTCTTCGCTGGGATGATTTACAAACGCGCGCGAATATTTGGCTGTAGTTGCATTTTAGTGAACTTACTCCTACCCATAATGCACCCGATATATTGATATAGTTGAAGAGCGGGGGGTCAAAGGTTTTGCATTTCGCTGTATATATATATTAATGTTTGTGGAACAGAAACAAGTACATTTATACATTCTTCACACTCAAGCACACCCTGTGGTGGCCAAAATTCCTGTTACTATGTCCAGTTATAGGAAGCATGCTCAAAAGTTTCAGGGGAGGGGAGGGGAGGGGAGGGGAGGGTAGGGGAGGGGGTACTCCCATACAAACGTTAATGGGTATGTGCTCCTGGATGGAGTAGAGGTTTTGACCTAGGTCTGAGATGGAGTCCCAATTTTGCCTTCTAAGTCTTAGATGGGGTATATATTTTCTAATTTTCAAAAATGGTGGTGTACTCCCTGGTTGAGAGTCCAGCAGTGCTTTGTCCATTATCCTAAAGTCACCCAGCTAAAACAGCTTGATACCTTTCCTTCTAAGTTCTGGGCCATCATACAATTCTTACTTCTGATTCACCCTCTTTTTTTTACTACAAAAGAGAGGACCAGTCAGAAAACAGAACCGTATCACATCCCAGAACTAGTCTTAGCAGAAAAGTAATCTAAATGTAGCAGTTGGTTTTGGCTGGGTGCCTTTAGGAGCATGGGCAAAGCGGCTGCTGGACAGCCTCTAGAGCATGACTTGAGCATTACTGGGATACAACAATGTTTTGAGTCCAGGGTGAATTGAGGATTTTTTGCAGAACCTTCTTTTCTCGTTTAGTGAGAGGAAGGCTGGTGTGGTCCAGTCTGTTCATAAAACAAAAATAAACAACTTTACTTATGTGTCTACAGCCTACTCTTCTAGTTGACCCTAGAAGGGATCTACTAATTGGAAACATAAATTTATCTGTGAAATTGGAATATTTGGGTTGGTTTTTGAGGACCTTAGAGCAAGGAATCAACTCGGGCCACAGAGGTGAGAGGCAAAGCACTGACATGTACCATTGCACTCTCCCCTTAAAAATACTGGTATTTTTGTCTAATTGTTTCAGAATAGGACAGAATATCTCTCCCTTCTAAATGCTAGACTGTAAGAATACACTCCCAGTATTCGTTACAGCTGAAAATCACTAATATGAATTAAGTAAACAATTGCAGCTACTGATAATACATCCCTCCTACACCTGCAAGAAAGTCTGCAATCTATGTCGTCTTCTTATAGTTTGAACTTATGCACCTTCTCACTGGTATTTGTAAATATTTAACATCAGAATGAGACTAATGTTGAGTAAATGTGTCTGTAGTAATCGAATACAGCGGTAATTCTTGAATGCGAAACGGTGTATTGCACGACACGATTTTGCAGCTGAGATATCAATTAACATTTTGTGAAAATGTCAGACAAATCGCACAAATTTCTATCGAGTTGGAGCTTTTTAAATATTGAATATTTTGGATGAAAATCGGCCGAAGCGCAGAAAAGAGCACTTGAAAAATCTAGCTTCCCAGCGTACGTGAATCTGAAGCCCCACCTTTGTAACACATTATAAATTAGTTATCTCTTAGCCAATCATTTTCCTTTATAACTTGTGTACTCTTGAAACAATCTGTCAAAATTTCCTGCCAATGGCGATATTCGATCAAAGCTAAGTCGTCGCATCCCGAATTCTTATAGTAAGTTATTCGCCCGGTTGTTCATAGTCTTCTTCCATACTTGAGAGCCTAGCGGTGATTTGCTCGTGCTCCTGTAAAAGCAAAGCACCGCTGAGCATGAGTCTTCTTCTTGTGTTAGGGACGTCGAAAAATAAAAATAAATGTTCTTTATGTCATTTCGACGTATAGGCCGCGACGTTAATAAAAAAAATTGAACTTTAGGAATAACTACAAAAGTGCATATGAAACGAAATTTTCGTTATTAAAATTAAGATTCCATTTGAAAGTCCTTTCGATATTAGGAAGAATTGTGTTTAATGTTTGTCAATGGGAAACTTAAGCAACCAGGACCGCGACGGGAGTGACGACGGGATGTAGAGAAGTGTTTTCTGCCGACATTTGGTGTTTACTCTTTCCTTGGTTCGCCTTTAATTGTTTCTCACAACCAGATTTTCGAAAAAAATATGATGAACATAGAGTTCCGTTCACGCCGACACGAAAAACGAATTGATTATATTTCCTACGTTCGCGTTCTCTTTAAAGTGCCTATAACCTTTTTGCAATTTGTATAGTACTATATTATTCCTGTCGCCAATGTTCTTGTGTTAAGGTATGGGATGTGACCCCCCTGGTATAGCCAGGTACGACACGGAGTGTCTTGTAGGAGCGTAAGTTTTTTTCTTCGGGTGTCTTGTACAAGAACAAGTAGGAGAAGGACGGTATAACATTAGGAAAGGTGTATACCAATTGTCATAATCGTCACCTATCTATTAAAAGCTATGCTCATGATTAAGCTACCTACTCTCATATAGGGACCTGATCACGTACTATTATTGCTTTTAAATTTATACATAATTATACATGATTAAGAATAGATCTAAGCATATCGTACAATAATATCTCTTTATTATTGATATTCCCTTTATATTAGTCATTTAAATATACTTATCATGCTTTACGAAAAATTTCACTTCACCTAGAGTAAAACATTATATTCTTGGTCTTAATAGCCAAATAAGCTCCGAAGAAAAAACTAACGCTTTGGCGACAGTGATCAGCACGGTCCTCGAACACATATTGTATAAGGGGGCAGGGAGGGTGGGTCGCGAAACCTGACCTTCGTTGTGGTGTTTGCGCCGAAATGTGATGATTTGACCAGGGAGCAGTTAATATACAACCGCTATCCAATGAGAGGGAGCCCTTGAGATAACATACCCATTTCCACGTGTGTTTATGGCTTGCATGCATAATATATTATATTCAAATAACTTTGAATACTACTATGTTATTCCTGTCGCCATTGTTCTTGTGTTAAGGTATGGGATGTGACACTCCGATTTTGCCATCACCTATACTATGTTTTGCTGATAGCTAGGTAGCATTCAAAAGGCCTACACACACTCCGGCTCTCCAAAACGTATCCTCTCTCCGTCTCCCCCAATATGCATAAGTAATCACACGATTGACGTTATCTGAGCCTATTATATTGTATCTTACAATATTATCACTTGCTAACAAACTTGATAATTACTATTCATGAGGTGAAGGGAATATGAAAAGGAAGTAGGAACCTCCGGACTGGACCTATCAGAATGAAAGGTGGAAAAACATACAGGTTGTTCAACTGAACACTCCGGCGAATGGGCAAACAAATTTATACCCGCTGACTTGGGTGTTGGGAAGGGGATGAAATGTGGCAAAGGCCTCCCAGTAAAATCCGGCTGGGCGTTGGTATCGAGGGACATTAGGTCCAGGGAGTGCCCATGTATTCCTCCAAAAGCCGCTTTACACGTGACCAGGCTTGCGGTGACAACATTGTATCTGCGTTAGAAAGATGCCTGGAAGGCTTGTCAACCTGATTTTCTTGTGACGGAACGTGAATTAAATGTAACTAAGTTTCTTTGGAAAACCACGCTAAACAATTCCTTTATTGCATCTGAAAGTTCCTGGCTTCTACTACCTTCCCTTGCCCATGTGTGGATTAATACATGACTATCTGTTTACAGATCTAGTCTGCAATCCTGTATCTGTTCAGGGACTGCCTGGAGGAGCCCCGGGGGGGGGGGGGGGGGGTACTTACATGAAAAATGGGTATGTATGTGAGGCCAAGAGGCTCAAACCCTGACCCTGTTTGACCCAATCCGAGCTCCAAAACCCTGATTGCCCCCTTTTTTGGGAAAAAAACCCTGAATGCCCCTTCTTTAAATTGTTTTCAAAACAAGGTCGGATATATATCCCGGCCGGTATACCGCGTACCGGGATTGCATGCAAAATGCGGAACATTTCAAGTCGGGACGTGGCATTGGGTAAACAAATCAGCAGATGAAGTACATAGATAAGTACTGAAGTACGGGAACCTCAGTGCTTGCATGTGGGCAGGCGATCAAAATGCGGCAACAGAATGTCTTTTTTTTGACATAGTAGCTAAAAAAAAATAACTGCCTAAAAAATACTGAACCCCGACCCTGACTGCACCCAAATTATACTCCAATCCTGACCCTGATCTGCCCAAATCAGGCCAAAACCCTGACCCTACCTGCCCAAACGGAGCTCAAAACCCTGACCCATCCGGGCGGCACATACTGATAATACGTCACAAACAAGAGTACCCCCCCCCCCCCCCCCCCCGGGGGAGGAGCCTGGCTACAGCTAGGGTCTCCTTGGTGAAGATGCCGAGGGATATTTCGTTGTCTCCAGTAGTCTCTCAAACATAGGTCCTCTCTGGCCATATGGATGACACCTCCCTATCCGAAACCTGAGGCAATTCCCCCTGTTTCATATTCCTGTCTAGCCCGCTGCCGAGACTATACAATGGGCCAACGCTATCCAATATACACAAAGTCCGGCTCTGACCGACGTAACGTAACGCCGTGCGGTAACAACCCTTGAAAATGACGAGCCTACGCGAATCCAGTAAACGTGTAATACTACAACCATGTTCACGAAGCCCTTAAGGCTACTGACCTACCCTAATATATTGTGTACACGCAATAAGGTTGTCTCAGTATAAAGGGGCCCAAACTGCCCAAAGTTCGGACCTTTTCGGAACAGGGCCCGATCAGTCAAACATATAATTAAAAACTCTCAATAAACGGACCAAAAGTCCACAGAACTAGCATGCACAACCGTCTCTCTCAAACAGGGCCCGAACCCGGTTGGGGGGGGGGGGGGGGGGGGGGGGAAACTCCCATATAAAAGGGGTAGGGATTCTCGTCGGACATTTTCGATTTGACCCCTAAGAGGTACTAAAATGGGCGTGGCTCAAGCTTATTTTGACCCCTAAAAGATAATATAAATGTAAATTGATAACAGCTTTTTTGTTCAATTGATACCCGACCCCTAAAAGGTACCGCTTTACATAGAAATGTCTGTGTTCGATGGTGGATACCCTAAGTGGTACCAAACTCCTGATTTTGATCCCTAAAAGGTACGACAAGCATCCATGTACCCCTCACATAAGGGAGTCCCCCCCCCCGGGGCCCGAAGCCAAACAGAGAAATATAATAGTGATTAAGCTCTCTACAAACGGACCTAAGTCTTACTGGCTAAGTCCCCAGAGTTAGTATACATATAAACCACTTCTCTGAAACAGGGTCCGAAGACAACCGATCAGAGAAATCACAATCACAAACTCTTTATAAGCGTGCCTAAAACCCACCGCAGAGTTAGTATACCTAACTACCCTCTTTGAAACAGGGCCCGAAGCCAAACAGAGAACTGAATAATGATTTAAAGCTATAAACGGACCTATAAAGTCCCCAGAGCCAGCATGCATAACCGCTTCTCTGAAACAGGGCCCGAAGCCAATCGGAGATTAATCACAATCACAAACTCTTTATAAACGTGCCTATTGTACAGAGCTATTATACCTAAACTACCTTTTCCGGTATTAGCCCGATACGTCACTAGTACTGTATCCGATTTGGGAATCAAAACGTCCTTCTTGATCGTTTTCAAACAACACAATTCCTCTGATTCGCTCACCTATTGTATCAAATTAACTAACGCCATAGCATTCTGACTAGCTTCCCCCGGCTTCCCCTCTAAAACTAGTAGTTAAAACAGAGTTCAAAGCGCCCATAAGCCTGTCATTGTCTGTGCAACCTTTCACGATCTCCTCAATAACATTATATCCAATTATAGGCAGTTCAAGCGATTGTGAAGAAACCAGAAACGGAACAACAATTTTGGTTAATGTTCATAGAGTCAGTCAATTTGAATCGCTGCTTTCAAATCCAACGATGACTCTCCGATTAGCTCGACAATGTTCCTGACTTCAGCTGAGGGAAAGTGTTTATTTACATAATTCTTTGACAACAAAGAAACTTGAGCGCCCGTATCCCACAGCGCCTCTCCCTGTACGTCATTCAAAGAGCATAGTATTGTGCATTTATTCCCTATTAGTTTTCCCAGCGCCGTCCGTTGTTTCGGTGTGAGATGACTCACAAAAACTCCATCGTCTATGTTTCCTGTTTCTTCGCTCTTTGTTCTCAAATGGTGTATGGCGTGACAAAGCAATTGATGAGACTCTCTGTTTAACATTTGACATTTATCCGAACAATAGGAAACACACGCACAGTTCTCACAACGACGCAACAACCAGCTTTTGCCACAATTGTTACAATGGGACTTTCGATTATCGCCCGCTACTCCCTGTCCCTCGGTCGTAGCTTGTTCTCGTTTCCCGAAAAGCTGACTTTACACCCTCGCGCTAGATGTTCTGTGGAACCGCACTTGAAACAGTGATCGCATTGTAGAGCGTTCTTTTCTTCGCAGGATTTACACTTGTTCCGGATCCGTCGGGACCTGGCCGGTTGATCGCTAGTGCGCGAAGCGTCCACTTTAGCGTTTAACTCCGCAATTTGTAACTGAAGCGCCTCCAAAGTAACCATAAGATGGGATGGTTTGTTTGTAGACTTTGTTCCGGTGGTTTGTCATTTCCGGCATTTATTGAACCCACCGAAGCCTTTTCCTTATTTCGTACGCCAAACTTTATTTGTCGTTCACCCTCTACAGAGACAATTTTGTTCAGTGACTCCATAATTTCCTCATCAGTTGACGCTGTTTCGTGTAGGACTGGTCTGATCTTATTGCGGCGTATTTCATCTCGAAGGCCAGTCTCGACGGCTTCGTATTTCATGGCGTCCTCAGCTTTGGACGCATAAATTACTCTTTCCCTTAGCGATAGAGCCCGAAGCAGGAAATCCTGGGGAGTTTCTTTAGTCTCCTGGACAGCGGTAGTTAGCTCCTCTTGGTACAGTTCGGTCGAGGACTTCTCCTGGTAGTGAACCCTTAGAACTTGGCGTAATTTGTCATAACTTATTCAATGCTAAAAAGGTAATATAAATTCAATCAATGAGAGCTTGCTGATATTTAAATAATAAACATGTGTTTTAAATCATCAGGTCATTACGGTTTTAATTTAACATTATTTATATTCAAATGTTCTTGATATAAATTTGCTTTTGTTTTCTTTCCGACCTTTGAATTGACATTTATTTCATTCCAATAAACGACTATTTCTAGAAAGTTTACAATTTCGTTCAGTGGCGAAAATGCTGCAACATCAGCATGGTTGCCCTATTTCTTGATCCTTAATTATATCCAATAGGATTGCAAGAAACTACACGTTCTTCTGTGACAGGCTTCTTGCATTTGTAGTGAAACTCAATCTACGTGATCACCACGAGATAAGTGTTTACCCTCCACATTGTCGATAAAGAATCACTTAAAATTTTAATTAGATTGAGTATAATTACTACTATTGTAACTCGTGGCATCGGTATTTTCGCACGAGGGTCGATCGCGGTTAGAATTCCGCCAGCGAGACGTTTCGTACTAATAAGACTCAGAAGACGACGTATTGATTTGAAGATCTTGCTGAATCGAACTACATAAATAAATGAACAGAAAACATATTAATAAAGGTACATAAGTTCATAAAAAGAGCAATGAATGGAGGGTTACCGACCCGTGGAGGGGTGGGGGAGGGGTACTCCCTATAATGGACTATACGGGGAGGCTCCGCCCGAAAGGGGTACCTTTTCAGGCTGGAGGTATATAAAAGGTAGGGATTTCACGAGTTAAGTATAGAAAATGGTAGGGAATACTGTCATTTAGGTATTTAAAAGGTCCTTTCAAATTATATCTCGAACAGACGCACCTAACGCGGGATGCAGTGTTTCTACTGTGGGTATGTGAAAGCGGTACCGTTTTTTATGGAAGCTATATGAAAGGGTTACCTTTTCTGTCAAAAATGGTACATAAAAAGGTAAGTGTTTAGACCTCGGGGCGGAGCCCCCCCGTATAAACAAATATTTGAGTACCCCCCTCCCCCGGTTACGGATTGTCCTCTTTCGATTACAACTCTAAACGTTCGTAGTTACTCGCAAACTCGCAGTCCAATCTACTCTTTCAGCGCCACAATCTTTCTAAAGAAGTAAACAATAGCTGTGATTACGGCTGAGCCAAATGCCATGAAACAGTCAGCGATTTCACCCATCTTATCGGGTCATCGACTCGTTTAATTTGAGGCTGTTTCAGCTTTGAGCTTGTTCGAGTGAAAATTAATTGTCTTTGAAATATCTTCGTTTTATAATTACTGTTTTACCATTCATGTCGCTTCAGTCGATGCACTAGTAGCGATTGTAAGACGTTGAGTCATAGTTAATAGAGTGGAATGGTTATGAAACCCGGCAAACTTCAAAGGGGCTAACAAAGGCGCTGCGATTTATGTTGGAAGGGGGCAAGACAAAAGATTGTGCAGGGTCATAGTTCATTAGCGTTCCCTGAACGACTGAACTCACACGTTTCTATTGGCTGATTGATTAACACATTGGAATTTCTATTGTGTTTTGTGCAGGGTAGTGGTTGAAAAAAGCTAACAAAGACATATAACAAAGAAGGTCGCTGGGTTTCATAACCATTCCACTCTATTAACTATGGTTGAGTGGCCTAAGGATGGACTAACCGATTTGACAAGGTTGAATACGAAGTTGTCGTGATAGACATGGCTTGTACACATTTTCCGTCAAATCACTCCAGTGGACAAGAACAGACACCACGCACTTAACATTTATTCTTGCTTTTCTTCAGAAAATAATCGCATGGGGCACCATCTCCGTTCAACGAGACTTCATCTCTGTGCCATTTTAAAATGGTCGACCCGAAAGCCTCGTTTTCGTGAGGAATGCTGGGTGAAATCGCTGACCATTTGGCTCAGCCATAACAACAGATATTATGCGGGGGATATAAAGAGCCTAACGGATATTAACATACGGTGTTGTTGACATTATTACGTAACAAACGAGAAGTATGATCTAAAGTAGACAATAACGGTACTTGCGAGAAATTCTAGAACTCAGTAGAAAATACACGAAATTACGTAATCGGTTATAAACACAGAGCTTAATTACTAAGTTACGTAACGTTTACAAGCATGCTCGATAAAACAAAGAAACTATTTGTTCCCTAGTGGCTTAATGAAATTAGTACTGTCTACATTTACAACTATAAATAAGAAGAGGGAGCCATTGCCGGTTGACCAGTGTGGCCTGCACTTGGAGAAGAGGAATCGCTTTCACGTTCAGAACCAGCAGCAAGTGGAACCGAGCGGTAGCAGTGGTAAGAAAATCCTTAAGATTAGTAGATTAAAATTAGAGGGATGCATGCAATCGTGTTTTCAGTTTCCATACATTTGTCTGTAAATTTTCCCGTGGACTTTGTCTCGTTGTTACAGACAAATGTATGGAAAAACTGAAAACACGATTGCACGCATCCCAGCATAACTACATTGCTATCTGCACTATCTGAAGTATGTTGAAAAGCATTTCTCTGATCAAAAGAAAGTTGGTTCGAGTCGTTGAGGCAGATTTTTCTTTCGATATCACTTTACGGCGCGTGGTACAAATCCATCCCTGGGATTGGCGGTTTCCCTCGTGAACAATTAATGTATTACAAATATAAGTCGCCGACGAGATAAAAAAAATTAATATTCTAAGCGAAAGAATCGAGGATATCGAGAAACTGGTTCATTCAACAGTAAGAGTATTATTAATTCACTTTGATAAGTAGAAAACAGGAATTACGGCCGAAGTCAAAGGCTTCAAAAGTCGCCATCGAAAATGCACTATTTCAAGAAATTCATCGCCAACAATCACGGACATAGCGCCCGCGATACATAAGCGGTTTCTACTATAAATGTCCAGAGTTTACAAAGAATGTTGGAACGGCTTCACAATTTTGAAAATACAAGCGAAATATTATCACCTTCCCTGACCAGCAGTCCAGTATACAACCCCAAATCATCTGATTATTGCAAAAAAAAATGTAGATCAATTGCTTGTGTTATGCTCTACTACGAAGAAATTCGCCACTCGATCCTTATGGCCGACCAGAAACACTCCAAACCCAGTTGACAAGTTCATATCTCTATACCAATATCAGCTACTCAATTTGCCGGACTGGATACACCTAGAATGTGATGTAAAGTGGTATGCTGTAGTGCTATGTGTGCACGCCCCACGAGGGATACACCTAGGCCTGGTGTTCGTTCGTAATCCAGAATTATACACTCGGACAAATCTAACTAAAATCCAAAACTATGCTCCATCCGTCGTAGTTGTTTCCGGTTCGTGAAACGATGAAATCTCTTGAGTAATAGACCCTTTCAGCTTGCCTGTTTGTTGCCTATTTCAGACCACGTGACTTTACCCTTGAGTAATGTATTTGTTTTTCTGTATCCCAAGACGATATGAGTGTAGTGAGCGTGTGTGGAGTGAACCGGTACGGAAGAACCCCTCACGGGGAGTGCCTGGTTCTAAAACATTTCTTTTTATTGGCGATGTGTCAAAGAACTTGGAACACTATAAATAACTGATTGCAGTTAGGATATATAAATCTTTAATTACAAAATATATTTAGTTTAAAATAGTAATTATTGTATTACTTATGAATTAGTATTAATATTATTATGAATATCTGTATACGGCTCTCCAATAAAAGTTGCATGTCTACCCCATCTCAGACTAAAGGAGAGGATTTCATGGACAAATGTTATTCTTAACCGCCATCACACCAACCAAACTACTTCATTTACTGCTTTCTTTTCCTTGTTACTTTACCCATTAAACTTAATATTAAAAAAACCTACGTTTGCCCTTTTTCCACAGAACGTAAGATGATTATTTTGGTAATCTTGTTGCTATCTGTCCTTGGGACAACGTCTGCAGGTGAGATTTGTCGAGGCTTCACAACTAGATTCTTAATTCATGGTAAATGTATACTCGCGCCAAAAGACATTGTCTACAACCCATGTTAAATATTATATTTTATGGCTAATGAGTTCACTAGAAATATATATATATATATATATATAAATATAAATACTAGTATTTTCGAATACGTTGATGGAGGCAGGAGCCGAAGTATTTTGCGAGATTCGGCCTATTATAATAGGATTCAACGTGGATAGATCGTTCACATTGTTTAGTATACTGTGTCACAGCTCTTGATTTAAAAAGATTGGGTTAAAGCGCTTAAATTTGAGGAAACTCGTTGAATCTGTGATACAGGGTTCTTTGACAAGACCAACTGGTACAAGGCTATGGGTTGGTGTAACCACGACGGCAGTCAAGTTCTCATTGGCGACTTCAACGGAGACCAAAGATCAGACATGCTATGCCATGATCACGCCGGTAATAAGTGGGTAGCCTTGGCGAATAATTACGGCCATTTTACTGGAACCACTTGGCACAAATCTGGATTCCGATGGTGCGGTCACTCGGGATCTCGACTCTTTTTGGGTGACTTCAACGGCGATGGCAGAACTGATATGCTGTGCCACGATAATGCAGGTAACTGAACACTCGTGCTGACCTATATGGACGAGACCATTTCTGTATAGTTGATAATTAATACTACTTTCGCATGATAGGGCACTAGCTCATTTTATATTTCTGGATTTGCTAAGCATAGGAAAATACTCCAGTTTTTGGCATATATTATGCATGGGTGGGATATTAATAATAATTTACAATCTTGACCCAGGAGGTCTACGTCATCCAAATTAAAAGTAGTTTTCAGTAGCATCCTGCTCTGATAATAAACGTAGTAATCTACTCTTAGTTTTCGTGTTCACTTATAAGCTATCAATGTTGTTCCATTATACAACGAAATATTTAATGAATTCTCATATCTAAAGGTAGCATCTCTATCAAGTTACTTTTGCGTAACAATTTCGTTGTGAAACCGAATGTAGACGTTCAAGGCTTCTCGATTAAGAACGACACATCGTAGGCCCTCCATTGATAGGCTTTAAGCCTGTCGAGGTTCTCTGTCCACTTCCATATGGTAAAGCAGAATAAACCCCTGAAAATCTGACTTTCTCTTCAGGAAACAAGTGGGTAGCTCTGGCGACTGCAGGCGGCACCTTCACAGGTACTTCGTGGCACAAGGCCATGGGTTGGTGTTCTCACAGTGGTCACCAGCTTCTTGTTGGGGATTTCAATGGTGACGGGAGAGATGACATCCTTTGTCATGACGCACAAGGAAGAAAATGGATATCCCTAGCCAATCGTGAAGGCAGCTTCTCGAAAACGACCTGGTACAAGAACATGGGCTGGTGCTATCACAAAGGGTCAGACCTTCGTGTTGCTGATTTCAATGGAGACGGGAGGGCTGATCTTTTGTGCCATGACCACCTTGGTAATAAGTGGGTGGCACTGGCTACTTGCGCTGGTGAATTTGTTGGCACTTCCTGGCACAGTACAATGCATTGGTGTACCGGTTCCCTGGCTCAACTACTGATTGGTCATTTTAACAATGATGCGCGCGCAGATCTTTTGTGTCACCAAACTCATACTGGGTATAAGTGGATCGCTCTGGCAAAACGTCACAGTAAGTATAGTAACTAACGATTAACATATCCTATGTTGATTGACATTTCATCGCATTATCTTATTTTCAAAGGCTCTAAACATAACTGTATATAAGCCCTAGCCAAACGTACTGGAAAACAAAATGACTGACCAAGCCAATGCTAGTTGTTTTTGCTCGTTACTATGGTCTGCTCCACCTAGATTCACTAAGATTGCAAGGATCCAATGCCTTACGCCTGAAAAACAATTCCAAGCCTTGTTAGATTCTTCCTAAGCACTAACCTGGTTCCAGAGGTGACATACGAGGAAAAGTATAGAGACAGTTCGTCGTTCTATCAAATGTCCACGGTCGTACCTGGGTATGAATGTGTGAAGCCAATCAGTGTTCTGAATCGCCGAGTCCAGAGACCTTGCTCTATTTTATTCTCTTCGCTTTGGGTTTTACCGTACTGTCTCCGCGTTTTCCTCTTTGAGGCCTCTGTATTCCAGGGTATCTAAACACCAGGGCCCGGTTGTTCTAAGCAAGGGTAACTTTATCCCTAGGATAGTGCTAAGTATGTAATTGTAATCTGTACAGTTTACCCTCAGGTTAGCGATTTAACCCCGGGGTAGCGCTTACCATTGCTTAGAACAACCAACCGGGACCTGTGATAAATAGTGTGTAGAATGTAACATTTTCATCAATTGTTCTCTTTTAGTAAATCACCTTTTCACCGGTACTGACTGGCACAGGAACATGGGCTGGTGTGTCAGCACTGGTACACTGTTGATTGGAGACTTTAACGGTGATGGTAAAGATGACCTGCTCTGCCATGAGCTCAGCACTGGCAAGAAGTGGATTGCCTATAATCTTCACCAACTTTAAATTGAAGAAGGTAAAGGATAACATTGGTACAGCAGATATTATTTTTTTAAGTTCATTTTCCCGATGACGATGATGATAATTTACTGACAGTATTTCCATGCCACGAGCTGGCTCTCCGCCTGTTAATACTAATACAGAGTGACAATATTATCGTTACAGAATACCGTATATGAAATGATTTCATAGGGATTCTAGTATTCTGATTGGTCGCTACATACCGAATAGCGTGGTGAATCATGAGGTCTGCTGAACCCCGAACTAAACCTTAAAAAATCGTCAGCAGTAGATTTACTCGATTTCATGATAGAAAATACTGTTTCTAATCAAAGTAACAAAATGCAAAGCTCCATGTTTGTCACAATACAGCGTAAACATTGATTTGTATATGTGCGACCAAAAAATGGTAGATATCTTCGGTTTAAGTTTCTTTGATATTCAATTCTGAATTTATGCTAAAACTGCGTCATTTAAAGTGAATATGTATAAGCCCAATTTCGTTATCATTAAAACAGATTCTAAATCAATCAAATAGTTGACTAGTAAAATATTTCTTGCGTCCGATAATGATATGACGTATCAATTAGTATATACATACGTGCTGGTAGAGAACCTTTTATAGACAGGTTATATTTGAAGCTGTATAATTGATTTTACCATCCATTCGTCTAAAATAATTTTCTAAATATAAGCCTCAAGAAATAGTTTACTATTCACTTGGGGTAGAATCGATGTAACAAATATGCCCTGAAGTGAATAACTTAAATAATAAAAATAATTAGATTAAACACTGGTTTAATCAACTAAAAGTCGAAGGTATGCTAACTGCCGTGGGGGAGCGAGTAGCAGCTGACGTTTCGAGCGCTAGCCCTTCGTCAGAGCAGTAGAGGGAATTGTGGGTGGGGAGACGGTTTACAAAGTGTTTAGTTCCTGATTATCGCAGAGGAAACATGTAGTCGGATCAAAGGAAATTGCGCCAAAATATGCTAATAGCTGTAAAACGGACTGATTAAGTATGAATACACTAATAATGAAATTAAAATGAAATTCTGTTCTTACGGATCTCGATAGCACCTTGATGAATAGAAATGCCGCACATAGTGATATTATTAATAGAATGATCGGGAAGATTAAAAGTGGCGAGCTACTGGTTTAGCGAGATCCTTGCTTTTAGTTCTAACATTAGTGTTCGCGGAATCGATCTCAATATTTGCCCTGTTTCTCAGATGTAGAGTTTGTTACAAAGTGTGCAGGTGATTAAATAACTTTGCCAGACGAATAGTCAAAATGGACAGTAACTTCATGCAAATCGCCTATCAACACTAAATCGTATATTTTTATTTGTTTTAGGTAAAACTGGTACAGAAAATACCTCAAGAAATATGCCTTCGACTGTTATAGATTATTAGATGATAACATGAAATAATGTCATGATAATTCAATAAAGTTAGTTTCCCGCAACATTGATTGTTTTCTTCCTCTGTGTTCTTACATGTATCTGAAACCGCATTCGTTTAGCAATAAATCACTTTAACACGGACATGCAATACCAGCAGAAAAACTGGTTAAGCAAACTTTGGTTTAACGATATTTTGATTAATACACATTAAATTGAACAAACAAGTTTAAACCAACAAAATATTTGCTCCATTACAAAGTACTTATGTTTGAACATACAATTTGCTCGGAGTAAAATGGTACCCCTTTCACATACCCACAGTAGAAACACTGCATCCCGTTAGGTGCGTCTGTTCGAGATATTTTGAACTGTTTTACGTTTTGCTTTTGGCTCTTTCCTGGACTCGAAAGCCCACTCGAAAGCAGTTTATTATTCACTCGTTCGAAGGGTAGCTGTTGTTGTAAAACTGCTTACAAATCGCTTACATTTTTATAAGGCGCTTCTGCAAAGATACACGTTTAGACAACCTGATCCATCAGTTGCTTAAATTCTTTCTTATTCATCATCGTCTTTCTAGTCGATACCAATCGCTGATGATAACTTTCTCCAACGACCGTAACGATTATCAGATATACAAAACAGAAATTGTTTCTGAAGACAATCATTTCCAAGACTAGTTATATGCGCAATATATTTTAGATGTTGTATTGTGCAAAAGTTCTTCACCGTAAGTCATTCAGGCGTAACGTATCTACGACAACCACAACTCATTCAGGCACAGAGTAATAGCCCACTTCCGCGATATGCTTTACTTGTCACGCACAAAGGTTTTAATATGAGGCTCCGTGCTAAATTAAATATATTATTTTCTCTGTGAAAAGAATAAATTTAATTTAGCACGGAGCCTTATGTCTGAAACCTTTGTGCGTGACAAGTAAAGCATATCGAGGAAGTGGGCTATTCGTTCCGCCGCTTACCTCTGGTTCACGCAGCGGCCATCTTGAATTGAATTCGGGGCTATTTAACCCTTGTTTTCAGTCGTCTGTCGAGGAAAAAGCTTGTTAAAGGAGCTCATTCAACTAAGATGCATTGCGAGTCACTTATTATTTTCATACGGGAAACTACTTCAAATCGGACAGCTCTGTTTATAAATAGAGATTACGGATTCAACTGAATGGCCGAGATCGGCGGGGAAATCGGTTGCCTTTATACTAGAAGAAATACAATAGCATGAGCGGAATTACTAAGGTTCTCCGATCAAAATTTCTCGACGTGATGCTAGCAATCGATCTCATGCTCGATCTAGCAAACCAACTCCAGCGTAGCCTGCTTGCCGGCTCTTCTGTATTTTTTTTCGGATTGGGTCACCTGTGGCACGCGGTCAAAATGGGGCGAGGACAAAAATGAAGGGAGGGGGTAGAGGGAGAAGGGAGGGGAAGAAAGGAGAGCCCCATCGCCCAGAATTCTATTGTTCTCGGCGACATGTACTTACGACCGAGTAGTTAAAGTGAGGACGGAATAATTATAACATTGCTAATTATTCTGCTACAGAGCGATTGTGATTGGCTTTTGACAAATCGGTTTGGGAATACTCTACTCCCACCCAAAGTTTTGGGTTAAATCCATGATTCGAATTGCCGCTTGGTTTATCTCTGAGAAATTAAAGAATCGTGTTGGTGTACTTTTTTTCCCTATGAATCGTATAAAACGGAGAAAGTTATAACTTTAAGATCGCCGGTGCGATGTTTTTAGCATTTAAATACTTCTAGAGCACGTACGTACATGAGCAACGTCTCAATTTGAAGTTTGAATTATTCTGAATACAACGTATTATGATTTGCTTTTGACGCGCTAAGTTTATAGTTCTCGTTTAATGCTCTAAGATTTGTTTTGTCGCGTTTGCCTTTACTCAGCTTCGATTTGAATGCACTTTGCCGCTAACTCCGCCAGGGAGATTTTTTTAGCTTTTAAATACTTCTAGAGCACGTACGAACATGAGCAACGTCTCGATTTGAAGCTTGAATTATTCTGAATACAACGTTATGATTTGCTTTGGACGCGCTAAGTTTATAGTTTTTATTTAATGCTCTCTAAGATTTGTTTTATCGCGTTTGTGCACTTTGCCGCCAACTCCGCCGGGGAGATATTTTTAGCGTTTAAATACTTCTAGAGCACGTACGAATATGAGCAACGTCTCAATTTGAAGCTTGAATTATTCTGAATACAACGTTATGATTTGCTTTTGACGCACTAAGTTTATAGTTTTTATTTAATGGTCACTAAGATTTGTTTTGTCGCGGTTGCCTTTTATTCAGCTTCAGTTTGAAAGTACTTTGCCGCCAACTCGGCTGGGCGATGTTTTTAGCTTTTAAATACTTCTAGAGCACGTACGAACATGAGCAACGTCTCAATTTGAAGTTTGGATTATTCTGAATACAACGTACGTTATGATTTGCTTTTGACGCGCTAGATGAATGACCAGTCAATTCCAAATGGCATCAATGAGATTAACATATCGTCTTTACTGGAGGCGGAGCCTACAACTGAAGGAGGCGGAGGCAGACTAACTGAAGCGTAGAAGCAGGCATATTCAAATGAGATTTCAGCAGCCATGTTTGAGAGATTTCATGAAGGTGAAATTAAACCTTCAAAACATATTACTAATCGTGGTCGGTTGGCGCTGAAACTTGGCAGTAAAGGCCTTCAGTATATGTTCATGATTTTGCGCCCTTTTGGTTTTTAGAAGAGGTTTTTATTTGTTCGTAAATCGCTCTCGCATATCACTAGTAGTAAATTTCCCCTTTAAAACACACGAAAAACCCTGAAGTTCCGTGTCATTTTCATACTCGTAAAATATGTGTTAGGTGAATTATTTTTGCGGGATGGTGAAGTTTATCATCTTATCTACATTTTGCGCCCTTTTGGTTTTTTGTAGCGATTTTCTTTCCTGTTGAAAAGAAACCAAACCTTAAGCCACTATCGCCATTTTGTACTGTTTTCTTTGTAAATTGGCCGTCCTGTTCAAATTAATTTTCGAATTTGGCGGCGTACTGTAATTTTTAAGACCCGGATGTGTCGCGCCATTCTGCCCGATGCCCGAAAATGGCGGATCGAGAAATTTGAGCTCGCAATACATCTTGGTTGAATGAGCTCCTTTAATGACCACTGCAGGAGCCCATTACCAGGAGCGTTCCTCTGCTATGGGTAGGGTCCCCAGCACAGAGGTAGATGAGGCTATTTTTAGAATCGAAATTCCCGCGAAAAGAGGTCGCCGCCATGTTGGTGCCCTTAAACAATAGATCCCTCGTTAGCTTCTTTTGTTGGGGCACCAACATTTGAATCGCTGGGGATTGAGTGAAAACCAGCAATTCGAATTCCCGCGTTGAAAGTGAGAAGAATGATAATGAGAAGTAACGTTAGCTATCTGATTGGCTAAGAATAGCCTACCTTTGTTCTTTTTCGCGCGAAACGCAATGCTAAAAATAGCCTCATCTACCTCTGTGCTGGGGTACAGACACAGTGGGGAAGATGGACGCTCCTGGTAATGGCCTCCTGACCACTGCTATTATCCGAATTGACCAAATAATAGCCAGATAGTGTTATCGGTAAAATTCCCTCAGATTTATGTATCAGCTCGCATATACGCCCTAGTTATTCAGCTCTGTCGGCTGAGAGCCTGTAGATCAGACCAGCTTGAGAAAATAATGATACGCTTGAGATCATGCGTCTGTTAATCATCTGTCGGATTAATAATAGGCACTTTGCAGGACCTGGTCACGTGACCTTTTTAGCCTGTCAATCAAAAAAAACATTGGTGCTAGAACAACATGGATTACAGATATGGAAAGAGCGAGCGAACTTGAATTAGTAAAAAGCCCAAGTTTTAGGTTCATGCATATCTTTAAACCTGAAGGAATAACATGGAGCAGAGAGCAGCGTTGACGATAGTTATTCGTTTTCATCGTCATGTGAAGATAATTGTTCCTCTTTACAGATCCTGACGTCACGCGTTATAAAATGTCAAAAATTGAACAGAATTAATATCAAAAATGTTATTAAAACATTGCATTATATAACAACATGGAGCAGAGAGCATCGTAGACGATAGTTATTGGTTGTCAACGTCGTGTGAAGATCATTGTTCCTCTTTATAAATCGTGACGTAACGCGTTACGAAATAACAAAAATTGAACACAAACATTAAAGGGGCTATGCCATGGTATTGCGCATGTATTGAGTAATCGCCCGTTGGTGGCTGTTAATTGGATACAAACAGTTAAACGTCCCTCCCTCAATCACGGGATGAAAATTTGCGTTTACACAAGTTTGAAGTGTTGTTGAAATCAGATGTAAACTTGATGTTTACAAGTTTACATAGATTTAATGCAAATAAACATCGAGTTTCACATTTACAAATATAAAACGTAGTGCAACTTGATGTTTTCACACGTTTTCTGTCTGTGAAAACTGACGGAAACTTGAAATTGTTGGTTTGAAATATTCATGAAAACCTAATGTAAACGCCAAGTTTACAATAGATTTATTGGTAATGAAACGTAAGGAAATACCTAATTTGTTTGCATTTCCGAAGTTAAGAAAACGCACCGAATACGTGTAGTTTACACGCGTTTCTTGTGCATGTAACGTTTTAGAAATTTATTGCTCAGATTTTTCAAAAAAAATTTGGGTGTGCAGTTCACGTTCACCTATTTTGTGCGTGTGTAAATTTAAAAGAAACTTGATATTTCTGCTTTTTAAATTTTCAAGGAAATCATAATTAAACGTGAAGTTTAAAATAGATTTGTTGATAATCAGAAACGTAAATAAACTACAAGTTTGTTTCACGTTTCCGTAATGGAGTAAATGTGCTGAAAACTTATTTAGAGCCCCCATTTTTGTTTTTTTAATTGAGCTCAAACTAACAAGACTGATCAAATAATTCGGCTTTTAAAAGAGGTCTGTGGGCCGGAGATGGGTTAAGTACAGAATAAATCAGAATGGAGGTTGTTTGAGAAAGTTCAAATGAACTGTACAAATATAGTTTCTTTGCCACATACGAGACTATCCAACAGTGGTTTCGTTAAATAAACAAATGAGCCCACAAATGACGAGCCGCTTGCATGTGATTGGATAGTTTCGCACGTGCCACGGCACGGAAGCATGGGAATAAATTAATGGTGGTCATAGATTTGCGCTTCGCTCTGTAATTATATTAATTAAGATACCTTTTTTGGCCTAGGTCTGAACTAGGTCTTTCATGTGATGATGTTCAAGTTTATTTTCTAATCAGAGTTCCTTTTCCTCACTCGGTCCCAGTCCGTTCCTCAACTGCGAAATAACTAATAAGTGACCTCGGGCCGGGACGAAATCTTCTGGCCGTTGCATTGTGGAGAGGTGGCCGTTGCCGTTCTTTCAAGGGTTTAACTAGAGGTGAATTTGCCTATGTTTAGGTGTAACAATGATGACCGATTCATGTTAGTTTTTGCATTACTAGAAAGAATCGTGAAGGGAACGCTGAACCGGTATGAAACACGAAGAATCCATGTTTTCGAAAGCATCATGTCTTTGATACCAATCAACGTTTGCTAATATATGATGCTTGATTGTATCATCAGCAAATTTCAAACAGTGATCTATGTAGAAAGCCACCCTTCCAGGTCGAGGAGAAGCAGTCTCGTCTATGGCTCCGTTTAATCGCGCCCAGGACGCTAGAATGAAAGACTTTCGCTTACTTCTGCCTACCGCGTTTCCAACGATCTCTCCCGTCATGGATATTCTATCATACTTCAAACAGCTCAAAATTACTGAAAAAGAGCCAACAGCATCGGGGTATAACTTTCTATACATAGCATTCAGTAAGTCGATGTCCAACTTACTCAAAATTGAGCGGTGGCACTTCGGTGGGAGAACGATGTTCTCACATTTTTCCAAAGCCTGTTTGCTACAGGGCCTGTAGCAAGACTAATCACTCTTAGCACCGCCCTGGAATTAGTGTCAATTGGTGAATGGCCTCTTGCATGTATTTGTTCAATAACAGGCGTGAGCTTTGTTTCTCCAATTTCTTCGGGATACCTTACATTTAGCATGAATTCTCCCTTAACAAAACATCGCATCAACTGAATTTCTAACGGCTCTATTGTTTGACGGTTGACTTTCTAAGATACCATTATTCCTCTCAAAACTAAATAAGCAGAATGAGTGCATGGGTCCATAGTCTCTAATGCAATCAGCTAGATGAGCCGCATGCAAATGCATGTCAGGCGTTACACTCTGCTCTCCGTAAAGTTCTTCTATGCCTCTGCAAAACTTTAATAAACATTCGTCTGCAAGTTCGACATCGTTCAGTGATAGATATGTTCGGCACATTATTCTACAAGCCAAAACAAAATTTCGCCACCAGTTCAAGTGCCGTGGTGGAATAATTCCATGAAGAGCATACAGGGAATATATTATGGTCCAATTCATCCATTCCTCTGCAGTGAATGAGCTTGAATTAGAGCGGATTTCAATTGAGTGTCGGAAGTGTTTTGGTTTTGCGTTTACTAAGCTCTCCTATTGGCTGAGAAAGTAAACCAACCAATCAGAATCCAAAGTAAAACCAAACACAAATTGGTTTTACCTTTGCTTTGGTTTGTCATTGGCTCAAAGGGAAGCCATTTATGAGTTACTTGTGATTACTCGCTCCTATGATTGGCTGGCTGTGGATAATTTGCGTTTGGTTTTACTACACTCAACTGAAAACCGCTCTATCGGTAATCTTCGATGGCAATCTACCAATATCGCTGGAGACCAACGCGTCTACTCCCTGAACTCGCAATTGAATCTCCTTTAAATTAGCTTCACTTATAATCTCGTTCGCGCGCCCAGTTTCAAACATGCGTTTGGAGGTGCCAAGGAAGAGATTATGCATAGGGTCCACCACATGATGTCGTATTACCGAAAAGTATGTCAGCTCTAGTAACACAGAGTAAAAGCATCCAAACTCTGTCTGCAATTCATCTTTTGCAGACTGCGTTTTACTTCTCTCAATATTTTGAATATTGCTAACATGAGTCTTAGTGTCTCTTTTCGGCCACTCGTCTCGATTGAATCCGCTATAATTTGTCTCGCCGATTGGACCTTGGAACAGCTTGAAACACTTGGAACATCCTGTATTTGCAGCATGTCCCTTGAATCCCAAAACGTTTCTTGCTGCAGCGATATCACATGACGCGCACAATAAAGCAGCTTTGATATTCACATTGACATTAGGTGAGTTGTGTGTCTTTATATCAAGTCCCGTTGTCCATAGGTAATTTAATTCGTCGACTAATGGTTTGAGAAACGTGTTAGTATAGGTAGGAGGCTCTACTTTGCAGTTGGGTATTATACCAAGAAGAAGAATATTTTCCCTCTTAAAGCGCTCCTTTCTTGGTAAATTTATGATTGCCAAATAAACTGCTCCAACAGAGTACTTGGAAAACTTATACGGCGAAAACCAGTCTACATTTAACGTGAGCCCATACCACCTCGAGGTTTGAAAGAAAGGTGAACCCTCCTCGTCTGGAAACGTTTTCCACAACTTTCCATCCTGTATGTCAGCCAGAAAATCTTGGCTTATGTCTCTTTTTCGCCATGATTCGCAAGCTTTTTCAAATCCTGGTCTTTGTAGCATATTACTCAAGGCACCTTTCAGATCTCGGTAACAGTATACAAGGTGTGGGTAAAAACGTTTTTGTTTTGTTTTTCAGTTCAACTGTTTTAAGGATACGTGCTCCACATTGTTGCCGTACGTCTGAGGGTGATGAGGGTGCTGTGGGAATTTAATGAAGGAACATGTCTTGGCTATCTTCCTTCCAGCAAAATCTCTTACACAGTCCTTGAAATCATATACACTGTAGCATTGGGGGCACACAACAAACTTAACAAAGTCATCGTCCTTCATGTTCATAGATTGCCATAGTGAGTAAAGGGTTCTTGGAATTAGAACTGAAATCCCCAAATTTATGCTAAACCGTTCTTCAAGTACTTGAAACAGAGCATATAGGAATGCAAGGATGACCTCGAGTGCCCTGTCAGGAATGGAAAAACAGGTTTGCCATATACATAGAAAAGTGCATAGCCATTTAACGAACTTCGCTTTGAAATTACATGGTTGATCTGCTTGCATATCAGTAGGAAAATAGTGCTCATCTGGCATGGCAAAGTCTTCCATGAGTTCAGCGAGATCTTCTTGCCACACTTCCTCTGGAGCTTCAACATCTGCAACAAAAGGGAAACAAGCTTAGTCTTTAATATTGTGGGAGCTACACAGTCTTTCACTTCTTGACCGGTATATCAAATTAACGGCCGCACAAATATTGCAGATATCGGACATGCGGATCGGATCTGGAAAAACATGCTCATGTTCTCTAATTACGGTAACATACACAAAATCCCATGTAAATATATTTTCTAGGGGACACAGACACCTTAATTCCATGGCTGAGAGAAAACATGAAAATATTGATTTGTTAACCAAGTTGATCGATTAACAAAATCAATTAACGTGACAAGATAGCCATTTGTAAATCACTTGTACACCATGTTCCTCATAAAATTAAAGTTTAATCTGTGTATATCCTTTCAGCACATGTGCATGATTAGAGTAATGCAATCTTATTACTTCTTTTGGGTGTTCGCGTATCAGAGATACCTGATACATTGATAATAAAAAAATTGTAATGAATAATATTTTAAGAGGAAAGCTTCCATCAGTGATTAAGTGGTTTTTTGAAATTAAGGTCCTATATGTAAGTAAAATTACTCAAACGAGATATAATATATATTAAAAGTACATTAAAAACGGCTGTAAATAGAAAATATAAAGTTAAAAAAAATATTCATAATGCTGTTCAATTAAAAACGTATTAAGTTTTCTTTTAAAAATCAGGCACGGCATTGGCTTTTTGAGATCACTGCGGAGAGAAGACCAATCTGTAGTTTTCGTGATATATATGTAGTCACTTCATTTTCGCGCCTAGCCAATGTCCGGGACAACTTTTTTTCGCGACGTATAATTTACGTGATTTTTTTCAAAGTGTCGTACGTGTAATAAGGTACACAGTAATTAAGATGTATATCAGTATGTCTTAAAAACATTAGGGACGGACATTTGAAAATTGATAGAGGGAGGGGTACCCGGGATTGTTTTGCTCAATTTTTTTAGGACTCCTGATCTATTCCTGCAAATAATGTTTTTCTGGCATCGCGGACCTTGCACGGACCTTTTTAAAGGCATTCAGTATTTTGGTTTTACAAAGTTTCATCCTTGTTCTTTTTTACTGTGCTTGCTTTGATTTTTTTCCGGGGGGGGGGGATTTGCGGTACCCCTCTCCCCCATCAATTTTCAAGTATAATGGTTCGTTCCTGAGCCACAAGACTGCTGGTATCTTACCTTGATACCCAGAGGGCTTAGCACCTTTATCGGTAGGTACTTCATTTATCGTTAAATGTATTTCATATATCGTTAAATGTAATGTCCCTAGCACTACTAACTATAGCTAATAGTAAAATTGAAGAACGATGTCAACCAATACAAACCAAGAAAGTTAGATAGTAGTGCTAGGGACATTACATTTAACGATATATGAAGTACCTAGGCCTTTATCCTGCTCCTGCTGATTTAAGGGAATATCATTGGATTCAGCCGTTGATGTTCCGGCCTGGTTATCTTCTCCAGAAAGTTTCTTTTTCTTGGAATCTTTTTCATTTCTAGCAGCCATAGTTATTGTCAAGCTCTCTTCATCTCTTGCCAATAAAGGATTTACAGTGTGGTACTGTTTCAAGGCACACTGCCACCTTCCTTGGACATTTTTTTTTTATGGCTTGAATAATACCACCTCTGGTCAAAACTCTTAGCACACACGGGACACGTGCGCCTTTTCAGCTGTGGAAAAGACCCAGACATGGGAATCTCATGCTCGACCACTCGATTTTCCCTTTAGTAATATCTGACGAAGAGGAACAAAACACTCATTTTAACTGAAAAGGGTTTCAATTTTGTTTGTTGTTGTTTTGACGTGACACGCAATAAATTTATGAGCACTTAGTTTTTCAACACACTTTACCAATATTTCAAGGGCAGTAGTATAGATGGTGGGGGCACCGGACCATTTCAATCTCTTCGAGATCAAAATAATCCGTTGTCGACCTCAAAGAAGGTCTCAACCTCGAAGAAGGTCTCTCCCCACCCTCGATACTACTGTACTACTGTACTACTATCCTTGGAATTATTTAGGGCGTGGTCAATTTAGGGCGTGGTCGAATTCTTGAAATTCTTCATAACCGGTTTAACCAGTTCAATCTTTGGATGTCAAATTCTTGGAAATCTCCATAACCGGTTTCAATCTTTGGATGTCGAATTCTTGGATATCGAATTCTTCTCTTCATTCTTCTCTTACTATAGTATTCAACTTTTCATAGTTGCATTCTAGGCTATCCATTCTAATGGCTTCATTGCCTTGCCTGCTATCCGCTATTGCCATATATTGGCTTCTGCGAGTTTCTTCTATAGTATTTTCCTTTCTTTCTATTTCATAGTGCGTTCGAGGTATCTTGCATCTTCTCTATGTAATGGATGCTGGTGCATGGTAAGAGCGAAGAGTAGTGTGCGAAAGAATGATGAATGCTAGCATATGGAAAGAGTAATGAATGAAGAAATCAAAGAGTAAAGACTAACGAATGAAGAAATCAAAGTAATGAATGAAGAAATCGAAGATCGATTTTAGTTTATTTTATAATGTCCATATGCGTAACTCTCAATTCCATCTTCTAATATGTATCTTTTATCATCGTAGCATGATAGACTTGTCTTATTGATCTCATAGCTTCCCAATTGATGATTCACGCTTCGAATTGTCTTCATTGTATGTGACATCTTAGTCCTATTTAGCAATGTATCTCTATAGTTGGCATGTTTGATCTGTTTCTTGATGGTGTTCTTCTTAATACCCTTTGCCGTTTTTGAATTTGAATTGTCGTCTTTCATATAGCTGTACATCTTTGATCTCAATCCTACGAATTCGGTTATGTGTTTGAAGCCATTAGCACATTCGTTCTTGAACTTGCCAATTACTTTCTTGTTATTCTTATCGTAGAATGGACAATCAACTGGATAGTCGCTGTTGTCGAATCTATCTTTGTCGATCTGAAAATCTCTATATATGTTCTTAGTTTCGATCTGATACATTAGGCTGTCTGTGTCTGTAAACAGTAGTTGAGGATTTGCGTATTTCTTCTTAATGTAATTGTAGTGGAAGTCGTACATTAACGTTTTGGATAGGTCTAGTATGCACATTCCAACATATATCGGTTTATCCAATGTTATCGTATTCTTGATTTGGTGGACAGCTACTAGGTCTTCATTGAAGATCTTACTGCTCACATATGTTGGTTTGCTCGCTAGTTCCAATAGCTTCTTCTTGTCGGTTATTAGTTTTACGTTACATCGTTTGCGAATATTTTCCATAGTCTTACCGAATATACTGTTATTTTGAAGTTTATAGTAGTCTTTTTCGAATTGATTCTTAGCTATGGTTCTCTTCTGAGTGTTGAAATTGATGTATTCTCTTAGCCATGGACTTTGGTTGAACTCTAAAACTCGATGGACTTTTTTGATTTTCATTCCTAGGCTGGTGTATAATCGTAGATTTCTATAATGAAGCACGTATTTAGTCTTGTCGTTTAGATTCGGAACGAGCTTGCGCGTAGTACCAATTGACATATTGTGCTTCTTTTGGATGTCTTTGCAATAGTCTGATAGCATGTCGTTATCTATGCACATCTTTTCTACTGCTAATGGATAGTCGTTATGATCGTCATGTATAGATTTAGGGTATTCTAAATCGACCTCAATTATGAGTCCTTTTTTGCTATGCTCGTCATACTTAGCTAGATTTGTATTTTCGATCTCTTTTATGGTTAGCCATCGGAATCCACCATTAGGTAGGTATTCGCTCATGGCGTAGCCGTAGAGGTTATTAGCATCAGGTAGATTATATGGCTATTTGGAGCGTCTTTATCGTAATCTTTTAGGTATTCGTGATTTGCTTTAGCGTATCTATGGGCTATGTAACTAGTGCCACCTCTCATGCCCTTCTCAATAAACTGGTAGATATCTATGTCAGTGATCAACTCTAATTCGACTTTAGTCATTTTGAGCATCGCATCAAAACTTAAACCAGGAGTCGTAAAATAATGACATGGGTCGAGGCCGTAATTCGAAATCGACATAGATCTGAAATTTTCGAAGACGTCTGTCAAGAGAAGTACGTCGATTGTTAGGTAAAGGTCATGGTAATCGCCCATAGAAGTCATTTCGAAGGTATCGTATACTTTTAATGCATGCTCGTAGTCAGCATTCGATATGTGCTCATCATTGATGATGCTATAGAAGTCTTCTTTCTTAGGAAGGCATTCGTAGTTGAATTTTTCGAAGTCATCCATGAAGTCGTATGGATAGACTCCTTTCCTTTTTACTAATTCGAATTGCCCATCGTTTGCGAAGTCTTTCTTAGTGTATATAAATTTGTCTTCTGGAAGATTAGTTGCTAATGTGCTAAGTGATTGACCCATAAATTGGAAACTATCGAGAAATGTGAGGTTATTGCCTAGCATGAATGCCATATACTTCTCCATATTATTAGGGATTACGTTGAGCTTATGGTATTTTTTATTACCATTCTTGTCTATATATGGATGATTCTTGATGACTTTGCCGATCTGTTGCATAATTAGATGAGAGTCATATCCTCGAAGATTGTGAAAGAAGACTGGGATCTTAATTTCTTCAGCTTTTATGTCGAAGTTGAGATTGCATATTTGATGAGCCGATCCTCTGTATTTTCCAGTGATATGGCAGTGATCTCGAACTCTGATGTCGTTTACTAGGTATTCGATATCGCAGATATGGCATTTGGTAGCATCTTTGAAGTCTAGTTTGTCTTTCTTGGTCATCACCATATCTTTATTAAAATTGTTCTTTATTATATTTTGACACCATTTTACTTCATTAAGCATTTCTTCAAGGAATTTGTATGCACTGTTCTCTCCTCGATACGTTTTCAATGGCTTGCTGTATCGATCATCATAACGGCAAACTAGTTTGTATCCATAACTACAGTCGATATGCTTTTGATATGCTTCCGTATATGAGTTGTTATTGTTAGGCATGCATCCATCGATTTTGCGTGTTATGCTTTCGAAGTCTGCATAGATAGCGAATATAGCTGGTAGTTGCTTGTTATAGTTCTTAAATCGTAGCATATTGTTCGATTTGGTAGGCATTTGGATTGCTTGCTCACCATTTACTTCAATGCATACTTCTTTATGGTTGATTAGGACTCTTTCTGATTTGAAGCATTGTAGGCAATACTTACAAAAGTGCTTTCTCTCCTTGTGTTTCGTTTGGTTGTACATAAACTTGTTGAAGTCCTTGATTAGAACGTAGTGCTTGTTTGTATTCTCTGTGATCAATAACAGATCCATATGGTCATCGTACTTTTCTTTTGATACGAATATGGGATATGGCTTCCTTTCTTCATATCCAAAGACACTGATACTAATGTTGTTTTGCTTTTCGATTTTATTGTACTGTTTGGTAGCTACTGGAAATTCGATGTTAGAATAGTCTAGGTCCTTCGCAGATTTTCTATCGCTCTTCTTGATTCTCTGAGGATATTTTTCCTGTGGATTCAAGTGCCTTACGTGGCACCATCTGAAGCATTCGTTGTCGATGTTTTTCATGTTGATTAAGCCTTTAGCTGAATTTCTAAGCTCTGATGGTAGTTGTATGTAGCTGCTTCCTTTCATAGGCTCATACTTGACTATGTTGATATAATGTTTGTCGATTGTCTCTATAGTCCATCCTGAACCCTCTGAGATCCATTGCGCTATTTTATTTAGTATTTGTTGCTTGGCCAATTGTAGTCCTCCCATGATATCGTTTTCATTTATTATCGTAGATGCAGCGCTGTTGAAATAAGCTGTTTTGATTGTTGTCTTGTCTTCGTCCAGCTGTTTTTCGAATGTAACCTTTATTGTTTCAACAAATTTGTAACCTTTGGTCTCAATCAATAGCTTTTCGAATTGAGTCTGAATGCCTTTTCTCGTAGTGGTTAGTTGTATTAGTGGGTCTTTATTGTTCTTAATGGCGACTTCAAATGATCTGATTGAACCTTTCATAGCTCTATCTAGTTGTATGATCTTAGTTCTTGGAGCAGGAACGGGTCTTTTGATAGTCCTCTGAGCTGGGATTGGTTTGTAGTCATCTCTGAATCGAGTTGGTGGTAGGATGATGTTTTCCTCATAGCGTTCGATCATGTCCTTAACGCTTCTTCGTGGAGTAGGAACTGGTCGGTTGTCTCTGAATTGAGCTGGTGGTAAGAGGATGTTTTCATCAATTTTTGGACGTCTTATAGTATTTTGTTTCAAGATCAATTCGATAAGTTTCGATTTAGACAATTTATTGAGATTCGATTCGTTCATCATCCTATATATTAACTATAGATAAAAAAATATGTTTTTAAACCTAGGTGCGTTTGGCTGCGTTTGTGCTTCTTGGTCTTAATATGACTTGATTTACCAGCCATCGTGTAGTCTTTATAGATTTCGCACGTTAAGCAGAACCATGATTTACTTAGCATGTACTTAGTTTTTCGATGCTTCCTTTCAATGTCGTCATACATTCGTGGTCGACCTCTTAGTCCCTTGATTGGTTCTATGGTATTGTTATCGTTCATGTATATAACGACTATATATATAAATTATTGTCAATTTAATATGTGCGTTCAAACGTGGTTAATTGATTAATTTAGCATGCATCTATATCGAATCTAGATTCTTAAATGGTATCCAACTATTGAATTCATCGCTATACCCTTTCCACGATACTAGAGCTTGTTTTTTCTTGTAGTTCCTTCTAATGACTTTATCGATTCTGAAGATTTCTTGAGTCGCTTTCGATAGTTCAGGTTCGTAGAAAGAACCTTGTATTTCTTCACCATTGGAGTCCTTCAATTTGTATGTAATAGGGTTCGTATATTGGATTCTATCAACTGTAAACACTTCTTCAGTCCAATTCGGAGTATAGCCTTTGTCAAACACTTTACGCTTGTACTTACTTATTCGAACCTTATCGCTAACCTTAAATTTTGGTTTCGATTGTAATGACTCCATATTGCCATATAGATTGAAGTACACAGTTCCTTCGTTCTTCTTCTTAGATGCTTCGATAGGAGTCATTTTGATGCTTGAATGTTTTGTACCATTGTACTGTATCAATATTCTAGGCAGCATATCTAAATACTGCGTATTGCCTTGGACAGTGAATTGCTTCCACATTTCAGTTTTGATCGTTCTATTCCATCTCTCGCAAACAGAAGACTTTTCTTCATTCTCAGTTGAATACATTTGTATACTATGTTTGTCCAATAGCTCTTTCACATTCTTATTGTAGTACTCCTTACCCTTATCAACCCATAGATATTTTGGCTCTCTACCTTCCTTGAATATCGTTTGAAAAGCTTTCATAACTGTTTCGCCTTTCTTATCTTTCAATGGTAAGATCCAACCAAACTTGCTAAAGACGTCTAGAACCATGAGAAGGTATCGATAGCCCTTATTCCATTTGCTAAACTGTTGCATCTCAACGAGATCAGAACACCATATTTCATCAATGTGATTAGCTATAACGCGCCGCCGAGTAAATTTACGTCTTATTGGTCTATGCAATTCATCTGCTAGTTTTACTTGCCAGTTTTCTTCACTCGACGGCTTTTTCCGTTTTTTGGCTTCTTAGCACCCATTCCAAGCTTTGCTTTAGTCGCGATAGCATTCCTTGCTAAGGCATGACCCCATTGGCGATCCTTCCATGGAATTTCGTCTAATGATTTGACCATTTTTCGATCAGCTTCATTTTTGCATTTGACGTCATCATCACAGATAGAATAATCGACATCGTGTTGCATACTCACAGCATCAGTTTTGCCAGTTGGCTTATCGTAAATCTCTAATATTCGACCTGTCTTATCATAAGTCAATTGATTTTCTAAGGGATTCCCAGGTCCTGTATAATGATGACCTGGTAGCGTGAATCCCTTTTTTGGTGCAACCTTTAATATTGCTTTATGAATGTCTAACTTACCTCCTTTCTTAATAGTTTTCATATGATCATCATAGAATTCGGATGCTGGATCTGTTACGTCAGTATACATACTCATTGGATGTTGTATCTGGCCACCACGAACTTTCTTAGATGCTAGATTCAATATGGTTCGACCTTCTTTTTGGATGAAATCAGCAGCTGTGCTTCTTATCTTCTTACCTATTGCCTGTGTAGCACCCTTAGCAAGTGTCGAAAATAGCTTTCCACTACCTGGAACCATTGATAATGCGGCGGCTCCAGCAAGAAGTGGTATTCCAGCTGAAATAGCTAGTGCTCCTGGCAACATACTACCGCCTTGTGTAGATTTCACGAATTTCGACTTTTGACTTCCGCATTCTACACATGCACCTACCAGACGAGTCCTTCCATTTTGAGTCTTTACGATATGCTCGTCTTTCGTCTCAGTTTGTTTCTTTTGTCTTAGACAATATATCTTAGTCATTTCGTATACAATATCGTTACATAATATCGTAAGCGAAGTGCTGTATAAGCAATTCATTGAACATAGATGGTTTGAACTGAAAGTCTAACAAGATGTCGATAGGTTTTCTACCATTTGAGCGTTCTAGAATGTAGAATATGCAATAATAACCACACATAATGCTATCCATATCTTGAATCTGCGAGCTATTGTACTCTATTTGTTTGTTGCTTGTTTCCATAAGCTCTATTACCTCTTCTGCTGGCAATAGGCCGAATGAATCGAAGTGTTCGATGTAGTTATTATCATGATTGTTATATACGGCAACCCAGTGAGTACCATCGCCTTTAAAATAGTCTTGAATATTGATTACTACACACCCGTCATTATTGATCCTATCAGGTAGCATATCTTTACTGTAAGCACCTATGTAGTTGGCGATCTTTAGTTTTTTCATAATGCTATCGATATCGATGTTGCTCAGTGGTCTTAGCGCGTTCCGTAATATGGACGCTTTAGGATTGTCCCTGGAAGCACGAGGCCTTTGGCTGTTTTCTTTCTTGAGATCTTTTTTTTTGCTCCATAACCGATCGTATTGTCAGAATTCCAAGATCCAATATATGGAGGTGGCCTCAGAGCTGAAAGATTGAATCCTCTTCCACTCGACTTTGGATTAGTACCTGGTAGAGCGATTCCCTTGCCACCAAAAATACCACCTAAGAGATTGGGAAGCAGGCTTGCTGCCAAGCCGCCTAATAGCGCTCCAATGAATCCGCCTTGTTTACTTAACTGTGTCTTACTGAGTTTAATATCTACTCCAACGTTTTTCGACTTGGCCTTTTTGATTTTATTGATTTGCTGATTAGTCAATTTGATTTTATCATTACCATGATAGTCGCTAGACGATAGTCTAATGGTAGTTGATGTCTTGTTTTGAACAGCTGAAGCTATCTTACGTTTCTGTGCCTCAGATAGCTTTAATGATGTTTCTACATAATTCGTTGGCATTCTATATATGATATCGTTAGACAATAATTTGAATACGATTAGAGAATTGCTCCGAGTAATGGTATGCCCTTAAAAGGTGAATTCGGTCCAAGTATGAGTCCTTTGCCCTTCTTTTTTGGTCTACCTCTCTTTTTCTTAATGCCTTTTCCTTGTACAGCCTTAGAGACAGAACCAGATATTGCTCCAGTTGCAGCAGCCATTCCAAGAGCTGGTAGGATTTTCTTCAAGAACATAGGAGCAATCATTTTCACTAAATTACCCAATCCACCTAAAAATCCGCCTTGTTTTGAGACTTGCGTCTTACTAAGTTTTAGTTGGACTCCAGACATTCCTCTTTTAGCTTCAACCACCTTCTTACGTTGCGCTTTAGTCAGTCCTAGAAAGTCGCTTCCTGTTAGTTGATTGTTGTTCAATCTCAAGCTAACTGTTTTCTTATTGATGTAAGCATTCTTAATTGATTCTTTTTGAGATTCGCTTAGACTCAATCCTGTTCTAATATAGCTCATTTCGTATATGTAGTATAATTAGATAAAATTTACACGATTACATTCATTCTACCAGACAAGCCTTGTAGTTGTAAGTGCCTATCGGATAGGATTACAGCATAAACATAATAAGGTATATCAGCATTGTTAGCTATGTTTCTGAAGTTCCCACCTAGGGTAAATCGGACTTCAATATCAGCCATGCTTGTTTTCAGCTGCTCTGAATGCTTACTAACGTCAAAATGATGTATTGGATACAATGATGCCCAATCCTCAACACTAAGCTGACTACCAGTATCGGTATCTTGGTATTTGTTAACGGCATCCATGAACATCATGTACGATCTATTATAGTTCCTATTAGCTGGAGTGAAGTTACATTCTACTTCTCTTTCTGGATGTTGTACACTATTGATTCGAACACTGATTCTTGTTAGGTTCCCATTATCAAAGATCATATTATTGACATTCTGTGCATTAGCTGTTGGATGACGATCACTAGACTGTAATGCAATGAAGACATGTCTTGGAAGTTCGCTACCTGGCTGTGTTGTAATTCTCCATGTTGGGTTCGTTTCAACGGCTTGGAACATCGTTCTGTATACACGTACCTGCTCGAAGTATAGGTCCTTTATGTAACCACTTACTAGTTTGGCATCAATGTATGATTGAATTTCTAGTGAAGGAACGACTTTAGGCATCCATAGTGATAGGTGAGTAATCTTAAATTTACCAATGCCTGCAGCATTATCTTTCATGATATACTGGTTTGCTGTTGCTCTGTTTAGGATAAGCGTATGTTTGACACTCCGAAACACAGTATCTACATCCTTACAGAATCCAAAAACTTGCGATAGTGGTAGAAGCAGGGATACTTGTTTAGCTCCTGTCGTGATAGCCTGTCGAGCAGTGAAACCTAGATTAGCTGTTTGGTCTTGTGTGTATGCAACAACTAAGGCTTGCGTTCCTGTTCGAACGGCAGCTGCATTAGCAGCATCATCGACTGCAGCAATTGCAGTTATGTACTTTAAAGTTGGTGTACCCGTTGATGTATCTCTAAACCAAAGCATATTACTAGCAGTACTACGGCTATAGTCATCAGAAAACATGACTGTGTTTAGAATTGTGCTTGCTTCTGGTAGGTAGTCATTCACACTTTCTACTATTTGGTTGTTAATCTGATATTGAGCACTTGAAAATAGACTCCACGCATTATTCACAAGCGATACAATATCTGTTGCATTATAATCAGCATTAGCAGCTGTTTGCAGCTTACCACGCACCTCCAACATAGCCTTATGTGGGAGCAGGTATACGTCTTCATCTCGAGTCTCGATGATCCTTTGGCCATCTTTATCCATGTTATTAGAGTCTCTTGGAAGGTATTCGATATATTCGAATTTCGTAGTTGAGTTATCGATAATGTTCGATTCGTCGAATTGGAAATATTGGCTAATTACTTCTGTCATATATATCATATGATTATACAAAAGTTACAATCGTTTCATTCCACTTCCAGCAATAAGATTTGATAAGATAGCTCTCGACCTGTCATTCAAGACTTTCCTAACTTCTGGATTTGACGAAACGTCTCTAACGCTCTGCTTTACTTTTTGAAGAATTGCTTTAGTGCCAACATCAATGGCTTTCTGTTTAACGTATGGAAGAGCCTTAGTAATAATGGGTTTTAGCAATCTATTTTTTAAGGCTACAATGGGTCTTGTTATTATCTTGCTAGCTGTCGAAAGCGTATTTTTTGCTTTGTCGAATACGTTCCCAATAAGGTTTCCACCAATGACCTTTCTCTTGGTATATCGTTCTCTTGTTAATAGCATATACATATTGGTTACACAATCTCACTAAGATGGATGTAATAAGTAACTCTCTCATTATTCATTTTTATTGAATTACCACTTTGATCTCTAAGTGAGAATGATATACTGTTGATTGATCTTTTTGAGATATTCATATCGAAACGTTGGTTAGGATGGATGTTGATCAAGTAACCAGGCGGAACTGACGGGACGAATGAGTATATGACCGAACTCGTACTACCATTTATGTAAGAATCTGTCACTAGATCACAGTGTACTTGAATAGTATCGACCTCCGTGATTTGCACGATCTTATCGCTATCGTGAAACCCGTTACCTTGTATTATATTGGACTCAAAACCGAGAATCTTCCTAAAAGATTCGTCAATAGTGAAATCCACTTTATAGCCATTTCGTATCTCAATCATAGACTTCAGCGTATTGTAATTGGGTTTGATATCGACATAGTACTTACTGTTAGCAGCATCCCAATCGCTATTTTGCTTCATATGGTGCTTCATAGTGTCATTTATGTCGATTACGTTGTATGCTCCTGGCGATAATGTTATCGTCTTCCAAGCTGTACCATTGTAGTATTTGAACTTGTTATTTGCACTCGTTATGTTGTACCAAGAGTACCACATAGATGCATTGATTAACGAGATTTGATAGTTTTTCGTAATATCTAGCTCCAATGGAGGATTGAAGTATGTCGTGAAGTTTTCAGATGAACCAGATCCTTTCTTACTATCAAAGAATAACGTAGTTTGCATTATACAGTTTGGTTAGATTATTCTGATGAACATATCACATCCCCATTACTAGCGAAACTCCTCGCGATCCCTGAGACTTCTTCTAAAATCATACTTGAGGTAACGTAACTATTCCACTTAGCGTTTCCATTGTTGTATATTCTATTGATTGTAACGGTTCCTGTGTCTTTCACTTTTATCTGTAATTTATATGTATGTGGGGTTTTATTAAATGGGACGTGGAACCCAGTATGGGACACGCAGGCAAGAGTTTCTGGATTGATGGCTAATTGCGAGCCAAAGCTAGCTCTGTTACGGGTTTGAAGGATATTATTTGGTAATGAATTCGTACTGACATAAGCCAGTAATCCTTGACCTGTAGTTACGACCCATCGAAACCACACATTAGCTCCTCCAGCGTCACATCCAAGGTAAATCGTACACGATAATCGAATTAAATTCGTTGCTTCCTTGGGAGATATCGTGATGGAGAAATGTGGTATGTCTCCCCACTCCATGTCTGCATGACTCCATAAATTCGAAATTTCCTTTGCTATATAAGCGACTGTCCTAATAGGAACCACTTCTTGCACTCTTTGTTCAATAATGTACTCATTATCATCGAAGACAGTAGGATTCACAAAAGTATTTGCATCTAATGCTCCAGCAATGATTGCAACATAGATAGTTATTAGCTGATTGGTTGACTGATTATGACTCAAAGTAAATGATAGTTTACCTGTGCTATTGGCAGATGTTGTTATGCTTAGCTCTTGGAAAGCAGTGTTTGTAGATCCTATCCTTCCACTTTTTATCGTGTTTGATATGAAAGTCAAATTCTCTTCAATTGATAAAGAGCTTAGTATTATGGATCCAATGTTGTTTGCATAAGCTTCGACCCGAACTGTGTATGTGCTGTTGCCTTTTAACCCTAAAGTCGTATTATCATTTTTTGGTATAGTCATAGTCAACGTTTCTGTTGAGTTCGGTTTAAAAGTCTCTAGGATCCTAAAACCTCGATGTTCTGGAGTGATGTTATTCATAGAGTATGCGTCATATACAACCATAAATGAGCTTACACTGCTCGATGATGCCCAATTACCAGACTTCATAAGGAAATTGCCACAATTGAATGTTAGACTACTATGCATAACACTTGACCCAGGCCCATACCCTCGAATCCCTTGGCTTCCTCGATCGCCTTTCATTCCTTGGCTTCCTTGATCGCCTTTCATTCCTTGGCTTCCTTGATCGCCTTTCATTCCTCGAATCCCTTGGCTTCCTTGATCGCCTTTCATTCCTTGGCTTCCTTGATCGCCTTTCATTCCTCGAATCCCTTGGCCTCCTTGATCGCCTTTCATTCCTTGGCCTCCTTGATCGCCTTTCATTCCTTGGCTTCCTTGATCGCCTTTCATTCCTCGAATCCCTTGGCCTCCTTGATCGCCTTTCATTCCTTGGCTTCCTTGATCGCCCTTCATTCCTTGAATCCCTTGGCTTCCTTGGCTTCCTTGATCGCCTTTTGGTCCACGCTTACCTTCCTTTTGCTCTATCGTACCATTGTAAAGCGTTCCAAATATTGAGTAACTCATCTCTTATATTATATGATTACATTAGTTTGATGCGTATTCGTTGATCCCATTTTGAGCAACTTTTTTAGTAATCCCTGTGATTTCCTCAACCATTATTGATGATTTCACGTATCCATTCCATGCCGCATTAGTGCCATTATACAGTCTATTCAATACCATCGTTCCTGTATCAGTGATCTTACACTGTAACTTATACGTATGTAGAATGCCGTTACCAAAATTCTCATGAAAAGAGACGTCTGAAACACAAACTAATGTCTCTGGATCTCTTGGTGGTTGCGATGCAAATGCACATCTGGTTCTCAAGCCAATTGCTGCATCTGGTAAATTACTTATGCCGATAATCGTTTGTAAATGGTGGCCTGGAGTTGGTGTTGGCGTTAATAAGACCCATCGGAACCAAAAATTACCTCCTCCAGTGTTGTTTGAGATGTATAGGTGGCATGATAGTCTCATCATATTCGCACCTTTTGGCGTTAGCTGTATTTCGTAATTGGGTATATCCATCCAATCTGTATCGCGTTGAAGCCATAAGAGTGAAATTTCTTTCATACCAATACTAACTATTCTTAATGGCGTTTGCTCATGCATGCACTCATCACGGCTTCCATTTCGAAGTGTTCCAAATTTCGTAAAACTCATCTATATTGTATACGTACATTATAGTAGATGAATATAATCAACTTTGACGATACTGAAAAAATAAGTCAGAAACCAAAACATCACTTCTTGCTTCCTGATTGCCATTTTATGCTAGTTGGTAGTACGGGTCAAGGTAAAACGAATCTGCTTACCAATATGCTCTTAAAATGGATGAAATACGATTCTTGTAAGATACATACATTGAATCCTCATCAGGATAAGTACGAACTGATAAAAGAATTCCATGATATCATTAACGAGGAATTAGATGACGACGACGATGCGTGTAATGTCGAATTATGCAATCCAGAAGACATCACACCAGTTGAAGATTTAGATGATGACGCTAATAAGGTTATCGTATTCGATGATATTAAGATCGACAATAAAAATATGAACAACGTTAAGGAATACTTTTCGCTATCTAGAAATAAGAACTGTAACTGCATTTACTTGTGTCAAAGCTATTATGACGTACCAAAATACATTCGACGTAATACTAAGTGCTTCGTTTTGTTTGGTGGATTAGATAACAAGGACATCAGACATATTGCTGATGATCACTGTAAAGACATAAGTCGTAAACAATTTGAAGACATATATCGAGAAGCTACGATAGAACCATTCGATTTCATGGTATTGGATAAGACTTCTAAGCATATCCCTGAGATGTATAGAAAGAACTTCGATGGTTTATATGTGCCTAATACGTAGTTAGAGAAAAAGACTTCGATGGTTTTCGCATGGTTTACGCACGATTTCAAAAAGTCACGTTAAGTTAGAGTAAAGGATTATATAACTAATATGTATACGTATGTCGTTCAGAACTGTTCAATCAGTAGAAGAAAGAGCAAGCTTAATTAACGAATTCTTGAAAAATAGGCAAATCCTAAAACAACGATTACTCAATAAAAAGCTAGGTGATCAATCATTAAGAGAAGCTGGCGAAAAGCTATACCAACCCGTAACAGCTTCAGTCGAAAAGGCACAGAAGGCGGCCGATAAGAAACAGGATGAAATGATCGAACAGCTTCAAGAAAACCAAGAGAACATCACTGGAGCAATCGATACATTAAGTGAAGCCATATCAACACAAGGATCTACTAAAGGTTTAGAATCATGGATTGGTAAACTGCCATCGCATTACGAGGAAGACGAAGATGAAGACGAAGAGAACGACAAAGGAGCCGTTGGTGGCATAAAACCAATTTTTGGAGCACAAGAATCTAAACGACTAGAAAAACTAGGGTTCGACCCAAGCTTAACAGACATACCTTCAGAATACTTAATAAAGAATGCCATAACGATACTGAACAAGCAAATCAAATCATCTAAATCACCCACGACAATAAAGATACTAGGCAATCAAAAATTAGCAGCAAACAAGTACTTGAAGGAAGTGCAAAAACTAAAGACACCAGAGAAAGAAGTCGTATTCGTACCAGATGAGGACGTCATAGAAACGCCAAAGTCATCCAAGACTAAGAAAACGAGTGGTACAGGTCTAAAAATAGGATCCGACTATACGTTTGGAAACGTGTATATCGATCCAGCTAAACTATTAGAGATGAGATTAGAGGCTTACAATGGTAGTGGTAAGAAGGTACTAAGCCATAAAGTTGATCATTCATTTATGGAGTTGTTGACTAAACGCTACAATCCTAGAAGACTGTACACTGATAGTGCACAAACCATATTCAACAAGCTGATTGAGCTATCAGGCATATCTACATATACGTCCAAAAGTGGTAAGATCGGTTTAGGAATGAAAAAATCAGGTGGTTGTAACAAAAGTCGAATAAAGTACTACAACAACCCGAATGAGCTATGCGAAAGACTAGAGTTAATAATAGCATCGAAAAACGCTGGAAACAATAGTATCGAACTTTCTAACGAAGCCATCGAGATACTCAATAAGCTTTCTAACGATGGTTTGATCAACAATGGCGATTACAAACAGATGTACCAACAATTTATGTAACATATTAATATAACAATGGCAAAAACGAAGATTGAGATCTTCAACTTTAATCATATAGACAAGGACTTGAGTGAAGCAGACGTCGAAATGTTAAAGAAGCTATATGCACACTACCACAAAAAATGCTTCTGCCACAAGCGAGCATACAAACGATTCAAGAAGGTTAATACAATTCTACACTTATCGTCAATTGGTCTCACAAGTACAGGCGTAATCATTGGGTCTATAACACTCAATCCAATCATTCTTGGTACAATATCGGGATCAGGACTATTGCTCCAAGGACTACTAAAAATGAAAAACTACAATAGGAAGACAGAAATGAGCAAATTTGCGTACACATCGTATCAGAAGATCTTGAATAAAATAAGGGCATATCTGCGTGGAGAAGAACTCGACATCGAAAGATTTACATTAGAGTTGAACTGGTTAGATGACCAAGTTAGTGACCTATGTCCACTAGTCGATAGATTCAGAGAGAGATACAATAAGAAGTACGCAACTAGTTGATCATTGCCATATCAATTATCTTCACTTCTTGCAAAAACACCATTAAGAGTCTCTATGTATAACCATTCATTCATATCACAGATCTCCTTCCATATCCGCACATATCGTTTAACAGTACTCTTCGATATATACCTAGTACACTTTTGCATATGAATACGATAATTATCGATTCCAGATTCGCGAAACTTCATTTCGAACAACTTATAGAATACGAAATTGAGTATCGGATACCTCTTCCCTTTCAATATAACATCGATAGCGCTTTCGAATTTATTGAACAACCTACGAATATCAATGTACTCACCATATCGTAAATCGAATTTCGCAATGAATATATTGTCAATATGGTATTTCCTATGGTAGATAGACTTACGTCTCATTCGATACCTATTTTCGTAGTAATCGATATATTCATTCACCAAACCATACGAATGAACTACACCACAGCTTTGGCAAACATACATACCATTATCATTAATTATCTCTGTATTGCCACAACACGACTCACTCTCTTTCTCGCGTACGTAATCTATCAATCGCTCATTGCAGAAAGGACACAACTCTCCAAAGTCTTTCATCTCATCATGGATTTCTGAATTGCAGTTCATCCTATACTACTATATTATATATTAAATATAGAGTACCATGCACCAGCATCCATTACATAGAGAAGATGCAAGATACCTCGAACGCACTATGAAATAGAAAGAAAGGAAAATACTATAGAAGAAACTCGCAGAAGCCAATATATGGCAATAGCGGATAGCAGGCAAGGCAATGAAGCCATTAGAATGGATAGCCTAGAATGCAACTATGAAAAGTTGAATACTATAGTAAGAGAAGAATGAAGAGAAGAATTCGATATCCAAGAATTCGACATCCAAAGATTGAAACCGGTTATGGAGATTTCCAAGAATTTGACATCCAAAGATTGAACTGGTTAAACCGGTTATGAAGAATTTCAAGAATTCGACCACGCCCTAAATTGACCACGCCCTAAATAATTCCAAGGATAGTAGTACAGTAGTACAGTAGTATCGAGGGTGGGGAGAGACCTTCTTCGAGGTTGAGACCTTCTTTGAGGTCGAGACCTTCTTTGAGGTCGACAACGGATTATTTTGATCTCGAAGAGATTGAAATGGTCCGGTGCCCCCACCATCTATACTACTAAGGGCCTTCGGCCGTTAGGACTTCATAAGTGTAACGGGGCGAAGTTGTTTACGGCCGGCGCTCACGACATCACGGCTGCTTGCATGAGTATTCACTGCCTATCTTATTACGCCCCTGTTCCGAATAACGCTCACGTAATACAACCCTAGTTATGCGGTGAATACTCATGCAAGCTAGCAGTCGACAGAGATCGCAATCTTTAGGATGAAATACTATTGTAGCCTTTTTTGCCTATTCAAATAATGACCATTATAGCCTAATGAAACATTTTCCAAGGGCTTTTTAGGTAAAAGCTAGGCTTAATATTTACGATTGGATGAGTTCAGATCAGCAATGATATCGACATTTGCAACCTTGAAATGAGTTGCGAAAGGTATGCTATGCTATGCTATGCACTTGACAAACGATAATATTTCAAGAACGTTCTAGAATGACCTTTCTGTCATCACTTTCTTGTGATTTGCGCATGTGCAAAGCTGAAATTTCTAGTATATAGTCAGAGTTCTGGCGCCAACATTCGAAGTTAGTCTTCATCCGATCCAAGAGAAGAATACAACGACTGAGAGAGAACTTAATTTGTTATACTTTTACTTCCAACCATGTCTACCCCTCGACCTCGAGTGCAGAGCAGCACCGACGCAGTGCAAACGGCTAGTTCTAGTGGTACAAGGCGTATGGGAGATGGGAGATGCGAATACACCGATAGACTCTGGTCTCTTAAAAGAACTCATCAGAAACCAGCAGCTTATTCTACAGCAGAATAAAAGATTTTTGGCTGGGAAAGAAAGCCAGGCCGACAGCGCCACATCAAATAAAATAGAAGTTCCATCTGATGTTAAGGTAAATTTATTTAGCGATTACCAGAGTTTATAGTCATGTCGCGTTAGTCAAGATATTTTCCACCTAAATATAATCAGTTGAAGTTCCTTCGTGCGCAAAAATTCAACAGATGCGAGGTACAAACTAGCAAAATACTATGAGTCCGATAGCACACAACCGATGATATTATAATTCCCTCATTTATGAGTCAATTTTGTGTATTTCATTGAATTGTGACTGGAGTTTAGCTATGCGAGTGTAAGTCATCAGCCCAGCCTAAATCAGTGGAAGTTTCTTCGGGCGCAAAAATTCAGAAGCGGCAAAATTAATTACTATGAGTCCGGCGATAGCACACAACTGACCGATGATATTACAATTCTCTCATTTATGGCTCAAGTTTGTGATTCGCGTTGTGACTGAGTTTAGCTGAGTTCAGCTCACGTGAGTTTTAAGTCATAATTCCCGCCTAAATCAGTCGAAGTTTTGGCTTTCGCGTACAAAAAAAACGGATCATGTGCAATCTAGGAGAAATATACTAAGAGTTCGAAAACATACTACCGATAGTATTGACGACTATTTTCGTGGGTTGGAATACTTATGCAATTTTTTTCTTAACATTCGTGGGGTGAAATGCCCATTCGCTACATTCTCTAGTATATTATACTACGTTTGATTACAACACAGTTCTCGGTCACAATTATCGGACTATCTCATCTAACCCCTCTTCTTTCCTTGTCGAGTGGATCATGGAGTAAGCAAGCATATTAATTATTATTTTCAGGCTGCGTTCATAAGTGCTTTAAAATGACAATTTTAAAGGATGGAATACTGAGGTAAGATGAATTAACAAGAGGCCCTGAGTGGCCTGAACTCGGGCCATCTATAGCATGTACTGCATGGAGTTCTAGCATAATTTTGTGTCAATATGGTTTGTGCTAGAGTAACCAGAGAATTGATTCTCTATATACTGATGCTCTTGTCTGTCAAATGTCAATGACAGACAGAAGAGGTTTATTGGCACTTTGCAGACATTAATGTTTACATCCGGTGTTGAATCCAATAAAAAAAAAGATGACTAAGTAGATGAATACTAAGTCTTGTTGTAGGATAATATATATATATATTTATGTTGCGCCCAGAAAAGCTACTGTGTAATCACAGCCTCGATATGTGAAATGTGGTTTGTATGCCAGCGTCAAGCTCAGTTTGGTGAATGAAGACATCAACTACGCGACACCGCCCAGCTTGGGATTAATTTGCCACGAGCGTGGCCATTTATTCAAGTATCGCGATAATCACTAATCCGTTTATCTCAATGAGGTGTTGAGAGATAAATGTCATTCAACAAAGGTGGGAACAGACAACCGCCACAAGTCACACTTTGTGACAGCCCCACCCGAAGCCGCGGGCACGCAAAGCACTTGAAAACCCCGAGACACTAAAGACATCCGTCTTTCGCTCACCCGCTATATAGCTACTGAGAGCAGGACAAACGTCTTCAAGATCTAAAACTAAATTGTACCCGGGACGAGAAATACGAGGAATCAGCCCCTGTCTGGAATTGCTCCTATTTCTGTCCCGAAAACCGTTCGACAAGTTATTCGTTTGTTACTAAAAACTAATGTACGTAACGGAATAAATTAACGGGTCCGAAAATAGTAATATCAGGGGGGAAATCGCAATCGTATTTCGACATACGATCCAAGAACGGGAAAATTAATCATTCATATAACTGAATACGTTAGTGTCTTAATTCAACAAATTGGAAGAGAAATAGGCGAAACTAGCCCCTGTCTATAATTTTACCTATTTCCGATCCATAACGGAGACTAAAGACATCTGTTTCATCGTTTCCGGGCTATATAGCTAATGCATTAAGATAGCGAATGAATGAATATATCGAAAACTAAATTGTAAACGGGACGAGAAATACGAGTAATCAGCCCCTGTCTGGAATTGCTCGTATTTCTATCCCGACTTGTACTAATGTTACGTAATGGACTAAATTGGCGGGTCCGAAAATAATAATATCAGGAGAAACTGGCAACTTGTCTACAATATCTCGTATTTCCACATCCACTGATGAATCCAAGAACGTGAAAATTGAATCATGCATAGAATTAACTGATTAGGTACTTAGTGTCTTAATTAAACAAATTTCAGGAGAAATACCGGTAGGTGAAACTAGCCCCTGTCTACAATTTCACCTATTTCCGATCCATAAATTCGGCTCATGTCCGACCAATATTTCCGATCAGTTAAAATGCAATTAATGCAGGCTCCGTTTGCACAATATAGTAAACCCGTGGTTGTGGTTTTAGTCATTCTTAATTAGAAAAACCGGTCGTAAAAGGCCGTGCGGGATGTTGCTTGAAACATTGTACCGTGAATAATTGGTGTGTCAATTACATGCCTTGAATAACTAATTAAATCGGCACATCTACATGCCACATAGGAGAATGTCAGGGAGGCCAGAAACAACCTATTAAAACCCTTTGGGATGAAAAAGACCGGGGGGAAAGATAGGAAATCTGGGTGGAGCCAAGACATAACTCCAGTCCCTCCACAGGACAAGAAACATAATTATTGTTGTAATTAACGTCGAGTTAGAAAACAGTCACTGCATTGATCGGATAGTTATCCAAGTCCTCCACTTGCTAACTGACAGTGTATGGGTAACGGAAGGTAGTACTGATCGACAGGGGAGACACTACATGTGGAATTGCCTGTGAAACATCAGATACTGGTTGCTTGCCATCTGATGTCTGTACAATGGAGAAGTCGAGGCATTTTTTCCTGGACATCAGCCCGGTGTTTCATCCTCGACTGCTTTGCTGAGGCCGAGGTACAACGACAGCATGCTAGCATTCTAGTAAAAAGAAGGGGGAAAAAGAAGAAGGAAAAGCGGAGCCCGCCCAGACAAGGCGATATAGAAATAGATAAAGGTTATACAGACAGGATTACATTATATGACCCAATGATATACTGAATGGATAACAAAAAACACAAGGTAAGTATGACCGACTTTACCTCACAGGTCAACGTAGCCAATTAAAAATGTTGACTTAATGATAACGAAAAATATTAAAGTTTGTGGGCATACTGCAAACAGCGTAGAAAAAACTGTTATAGCTTATATATAAGAAAAGTATTAACTGCCAACTGAATTAGGCATACTGATTAATTGAAAAGAAAACGTATGAAGCCACCCTTCGAGCCCAAATTACAATTATTAATAGCCAGTCAATCTATTTAAAAATTTCAAGAATCAGGCATACTGAAAACAACCTGGTATATATACATCACCAAAGAAAGTACAGCAAGGATGTCCAGCAGTAATACCATACCAACGGCCAAGTCCCTACGGCTGATGCTGATTCTCCCAGGAGAAAAGGCACACATTCCACTTACATGACCATGGAGCTAAATGTAATCAACTTGACTGCGCAAAACGAGGCATCCTGAAAAAGGAAGCAAAAAAGGCCATCCAACAGAGCGTACTGCCCTCGAGGTACGTGTAGGCTTAATTCAATAATACTGTTGCGTATTAAAACAACCCTAAAACTATGACAATAAACTCTAGATCTCCAAACACGTACGACAAGCTAAATGTACCATGCACTGCAGGTAGCAATAGATAGCCTGATAAGCATATATAGCCTGTAAAAGGCACAAAGCACTGGACTAGAATAGTAGTAATAGTAAAACCAGTCATAATAGTGGTAGAAATAGTAAGAGCAGAAAGCAATAACGGTAGTAAGTCCGGTAATTAATATTACCGAGTAGCAGTATTACCACTGGAATAATATTCGTAAGAATAATAATAATAATGAAAACCAAACGCATAAACTAGCTATTACTACTTTAAATATACATGAAAATATATTGTATAATTATAACCTATTTGAAAAATATACAACTTAAGCAACGAAGATGTCAAAATTAAGCATTAGGCGAACCGAATCACTAATGCCATTGTCGCCAGAAAATTGAAACTAATTAAGAAATAACGCCTGCGGAGTAAAAAACACTGTCTCATGACTACCTGTGTTAACTGTACAGGTAACAACTAAACCAAAGCCAAGTGATACTATGTAACTTCTCACGTGAGGTCGATTGGCCAACAAATAAAAGTACATGGGGCCTGACAACTTTTATATGAAGCACGGTGAAATATCTAGGTGAATCAGAGGACATATTCATTCCTATAATCGGTCTAAGTGTATTGAGCACACTATACAAGATAGCCGCCAAAGTAACACACTAATTACACCGTCACTTGTCAAATGAACCCGGCTGATAAACGTGTAATAAGCGGCATGCTCTTATGCGGCGTCGGCCTGTCGTATAAAACGACGCCCCTATACACCGCAAAATTATGACATTGCACGCCACGTTCATAGCAGCACTCAAAGGCCATATATATACATGACAAATACTAGATTTCAACCGGCTCCCACCATTGCGGTGTAAAAATAAAGTCGAACCTCGAGAAGTGTGACAATTTAGGTAAGGATTTACATGCATGCATGTTTCGCAATTGAGAAAGGGATTTCAACACCGCGCCTCCCGAATACTCTTTTCTCGTTCAAATGAACGCCGTCTTTGAGGTAAAGGATTTTTTGGGAGTTCGAAAAGAACAAGGAATCTTTCGAAAAACGCTCCCTAAGCTAAGAACATGTTTGGCTTCGACTGCCAAACTGGTCTCTTGATTGTTCCTACTTGCTACAGGAAAAAAACACCGGAAACCTGACTGAAATCGGATTACAAATTAGGAAGGAATTTGACAATGGTAACAACACCAGACTAGTGCACGAGTAACTCGATAGAACGCCAAAATAATATACTCGAACCAAAGCGGTCGAACATCATACCCAGAGGAGCCTGACAAATTTTAAAGGAAGCACGGTTAAAAAGCTAGGACAATAACAGGACATATTCAGTCCTATAAACGGTCTGAGTGCAATGAGCGCACTATACAAAGATAGCCGCCAAAACAACGCACTACATGTAATTACTCCGTGACACAGCTGGTCCCAGCTAGCTGATAACATGTGTTACGAGCGGCAAATGGTGCCGGCAAGGCATTGCACGCAACGTTGATATTACAGCACTCAAACTGAAGGACACGGATTTATTGCTTACAGTCCATAGACTTTAACCGGCTTCGATTCAAACTGTAAAGTAAAGTCGTGTCAGATCTAAAGCAATTTGGCAAATCATTAGAGAAGGTTAAGACTTATTGATATCACCGCCCTTCAAAATCCTATAAAACTTAGACAATCCTAACTCGGTTAAATGCCTAGGTAAAATAGAATGGACATTCTGGGCTGCTGTTCAAAACATTTTGAACTGCACGCTCTCAAGTTCTATATTGCCCCAACCACCCAGCCTATTGATTTGTTTTTTAAACGCTAGCGAAGCGACGGAACAATATCGGGCTTGATGGACCGCACCATGTGTAAATCAAGAGCCATTACCTTGCTAGCTGTTCGCCTGCCAATAGAGGTCTTGCACCACCACGTGATGGCAGCCATGTTGGTGGCCAGAACAATGAGATTTGTTCAATCATGTGAAAAATTAAATCTCAAAGGAATAAAATTCTATTGTTCTGGCCACCAACATGGCTGCCATCACGTGGTGGTGCAAGACCTCTATTCCAAAAGATGCATATTAGCAAATTTAAAACGAAAAATGTTCGGTAATTCAGAACATAATTCAAGGCTGCGAATAAAGGACTGACCAAGAAATGAATACACGTGGCGTGGCCGGCCCGAAAACAAGTTAAACAAAACTGCGGTGATAATTAACAAGAATCCAGAAGAAATAAACCAGAAAAATGAAAGTCACTTGCCTGGTATGCAGATTTTAACTTTTTAGAAATGCTGAGATGTTCACGCTATGACGGCTAGCAGTTAGGAGAGGACTTCTACTGAGAGATCTGCCTATTTATAACCCAGATAGGAATCTGATACTCTGAAACAGTATCCTATTGTCATTGACCCAGCCCAGCCGGTTTTATGAATGACCTTTTCTTGTCTCAACATAAATACTAATTATTCGTGCCTCATAATTGGTGGTTATATATATAATGTGAATAAAATGAAGGTAGTTAATCCAACGATGTGCTTCTAGTAGAAGGATCAAATACTTGATTATACACTCTGCTTCGGTATTTAGAGTTGAATAATGGTTTTGAGGTGAAGACAGAAAACTTCTTACTAATCCTTTAATTAAAAAACGTTTCGGCCGTTCGGCCTTCTTCAGTTAAAATTTGTTTTAAAAAGTTAAAAAGTTAAAATTTACATTTATATATATATATGTGTGCATGTGTGCAAATGCCCGACGTATGCTTGGGGGGGGGGGGGGGGGGTTGGGTAGGGTTTAGGGTTTAGGGTTTAGGGTTTAGGGTATGTTGGGGGGTTGGAAATGATAGAGCCATAATACACACAACACACATACATATATGCTGTGCATGTACATTTCAGCCACAATTTCCTTCAATTCTGTAATTTAATATTACTTTCTTTTCAATATTATTGTTCCTTGAGGGTCGTTAGAATTATAAAGAAACTTGGTATGGGTATTGTTGATTGAAGTGCAATGGTTATTTGAGTAGTCTGCACGATATCGAGTCACTCAAATTTGATGCATTGTAATTATATCAGGTGCAGTACGACTACGAGAAATCAAGCAATCAGTTAGAACAACAAATTCCACATAATGTTGCTATTCATGGTTAATTCATGTAATGTCGTTCTACATGTGAAATAAAGTCATATATTTGTAATTCTCAATAACAAACCAGTAGAGACGGCTGAAATTCAGGCTAAATTCTCAATACAATATTTTCGATTGGGGTTGGAAACTACAGACCACCGTTTTCTAGTATTAGTGAGCTGCCACTGTGCTAGTGCTCATTTTCTACATCTTGAAGGAGACTGAAACTTATAATGGCAAGTCACAAATAAACATGCAATGTCCACTCATTGTTTTCTATCATTGGGGTCGGAGCAAGATTAATTTTCATTCCAAAATAATTCTTAAAAGTACTCGTACTCCTGATCATGACCAAGTGACAGTGACAATGCTGACATCAAGAACTGAGGAACAACAACAACTATTACATTTATTTTCTCATAAGATGATGGAAATGTATACGAGTAATAAGGCATAATAAGAAATACAATGACTGATGAGAAGGTAGGTCCTTAAGGTAACCTTAGGGTTATCTTAAGCCAGGACCACCTCAGATGGAAAACACTGAAACAAGATCTAGCTTGCATGGATATATAATGGTATCAAGAAAGGGGAAGGGAAAGAAAGAGTGCCACTTGCATGTAAGTTTTCTCTCTCAGTTCTGGAGCAAATTTAGTTTATTTTATAAACTTGCAATAATGATAAATACACTACTCTATACATAATATCCAGGTGGTGTGGGCGCTACGACCGCAAAGCATTATTTTTTCCAAAAAGTCATGTTTTCAAGATGGCGGCGAATCAACTGTGAAAGTGTCATTTTGGCGGTAAGTCAAACGCTGGTCATGAGTTTTTCTTCTACGTTTCGTCACATATTTTAACATGAATAGAAATTAGAAGTATCGGTTTATCGATTTATCTTGATCATCGAGTCATTTTGGTGGTGTTTATAGTACTTTTAGCCCTATGTTTTACGGTGGAAATTATTACTTCTCAATGTGAATGAGATTCTTAAAAGCACGCATTAGAGACTTGGAAACTTTGACAAAACCCATCCACGAATCTTCCTCTAACGTTGGGAAATCATTCCCCAAATGTGTATGATTAAAACTGTATAAAAGCGCCTCTAAGCGCCACCTATCTTCGATCTGAATTTTTGACTTGAATTTGGGAATATTTTGGCGATTAGGCTAAACTGCATAATACAACACCGCTGCAGTGCCACTTAAAAAAGATACTTCAAAACTTAGCTAAATTCTTCATTATAATTCATGTGTATTTAGACTCGTTCTATGAATGATTTTGGGTTGGAAAAAGATTTTAATTTTTAATTTTTGGGGTTCAGTTTAGGTTTGTATGAAAATTTGAGAAAAGGAATTATACTGAGCAAAGTGGCATTGTACTGTTATTCAACTGTCACTACATGTCAGCTATTACATCAATTTTTATTCATTTAATTATTTTAACAGATGACTGAATAATTGCCAGCCCAGCAAGAAAGGTTACGGTGGTGCTACATGAGATACCCCTGGAAAGCCAGCTCAAAAATCTTGAGGTCCGCTAGTGCAACAAATGAGAGGAAAGCAAGAGCTATTCACAACTTTTTTAAGCAAATAATTTATTTTCAAATACCTTTCTTATGCACTTACCGTAAATCCTCTATTTAGCCCCCCGCTCTCTTTTAAGCCCCTCTCTTCTAATAAGCCCCCCTTTTTGAAGACAAAATTAATTAAGCCCTAAAAAAAACTGAACCCTAACTGCCTAGAAAAACCTGAACCCCGACCCTGACTGAACCCAAATTATACTCAAATCCTGACCCTGATCTGCCCAAATCAGGTCAAAACCCTGACCCTACCTACCCAAACCAAGCTCAAAATCCTGACCCACCCGGGCGGCACATACATAATACGTCACAAACAGGAGTACCCCCCTGCCCCCCCCCCCCCCCAAAAGGTAGTATTACTGCAGTAGTTGCGTTACCCCATTCTTGAATGTAATTAAACCTTATGAAGGTACCATACTATTTAAACAATATTTTATTCTTGAACTTTTGCTCCTTGACGGTTAATGTCATATGTTTTAGTTTTCCCGCCTTGTGTCCCAGTTCCTTGTGGAGAATAAAAGGGAATTTTACACTGGTCTCTACTGAACATTGGCTCTTCCATTGACATAAGCCCCCCCCCCCCCCCCTCTCTAATAAGCCCTCCCAGGCCGATTAGGGGGATAAGTTGGGGAATAAAAGGGGATTGAATGTAAGTTTTGCCCCTGGGTAGGGGAAAATGCTTGACTTTGTTTGAAGTTCCAAGATAAGCGAGGGAGAATTTGTAAGATTATAATCTCACATAAGAGGGATTTTCTGTTTAAGGAAAATGGGACCCAGGGGACTTTGACTAATAACATTTCCCCACCCCTGGGGAAAATCATGAAGTTTGTTCCACCCTTTTTGTAATCCTCTTGATCATCCTGGGGTCTACTCCTGGGGGAAGCTGCTGATAAGTGCATTATTTGATTCTGTGCACCTACAGTAGTCATGTGGAAATATTTAAATTATCTAATTTAATATACATGTAAATGGCAACAAAACATTTTTTTACATGTACAATGTATGTACCGTAATTATTTCATAGGACAAATCAACCTGAATTATAGAATTTAAGCTAATTAATGCTTAAATGCTGGGGCATAGGGAGGCCCTTAAAATTGTGGAAAACTGGGTGGGGGGGGGGGGGGTGGGAGATGAATTCTGAGACATTTTTGTTGACGACTTCTGTCTTCTCTTCATAACTTATATTAATGATCTCCCCTCTTGTGATCTATTCTCAGAAGTAAGAATGTATGTTGATGATACCAGCCTTACAGTAGCTGATGCAGACCCAAATGTTCTAGAGCAACACATTTTCATGACTTGAATAAGGTGCACATGTGGTTAAAGGCAAATAAACTTAGTTTAAATATAGTAAAAACTAAGTTTATGATACTAAGTTGCACGTCGGCATAAAATAAGACACCTTGAACATAATTTCATAATCAAAGTTGATCACAAACCCTTGGAGAGAACAAACTTACAAATATCTTGGAGTTAGATTGACGAGTCCCTAACATGGAAACAACAGGTGGATAACGTTTCTAAGAAACTTTTAGGAGTGATTGGAGCTTTAAAACGAGTTAGAAGCCTTGTACCATTTGAAACTTTAAATACTATGTACAAAAATTCCCTCGTACTACCATATCTCGATTACTGTAGTGCAGTATGGGGAACCTCATGTGGTAAAGGGCTATTGGATCACCTTCAAAAGCTCCAAAATAGAGCTGCCAGAGTGATTACCTTTTCTAATTATGATAAACCGTCATCTAGGCTACTGGATGAGCTTAAATGGGACAATGTTGAGAACGGAAGATGCAAACAACTTGCAACTTTAATGTTTAAAACATTAAATGGGACTTCACCAGACTATTTGCATAAGCTATTTGCAAATTCAAACACTGTACACTGTCTCCCATAGTTTAAGAAATTCAGCACATAATATTTTCATAAAACTGCCCCTCTCCCTCCCGACACCACTGCTTAAATGTATTATTGAACAGGACTATAGCTAATGTGAATCTTGTTCTTAGCCAGCACAAGGAGCTCCACTGTCCCCCTCTCCCTCCCTTGCACTGCTACACAGGCTATATATATATATATATATTCTGTAATAATTATTTGTCTCGGTAGAATTATATGCTGGTTTAGTATCCCATCTATATAATTATGCACAAGCAACTGGAATGTCACTCTCTTCTGTTCCTGTATCAAAAGAAACAAAAGCCAAATGTTATAAAGGGTAGGCTCATCAGAAACCATTGACATTGTACACTGCTTATGTACCGATGAAATAGAAACTTGTGTGATTATCCTTGAAATATCAAATCAGTTAGGAGGGGAAGTCTGAGCATTAACTGCATGGGTCTCATCTCCTAGTCAAAGATGAAGTGTTGGCTTATCTTTCGAAATATAAAAGTTTATAATAAATTTATAAACAAAGGCTGACAAAATGAACGCTCCTATTAATTTAGTACCACTTCAAGCAGTGCTACATGTACACCGAACTAATTGCAAGCTTCGACTCAATATTTTGAGCCTTGATTTATGCAAGTTAAAGGGCGAAGGAAAAAACTAAACTCACCTGTTAAAAGCTGGCAAAAGTATTCAACTCTCATTCATAATGACGTTTCGTGGAGCTGGAGACTGTCGCTTTTTTCCCTTTGAAGTTGCTCTGTGGCGCTTTTCACACAATTTTTGATAAACTGTAGGAGGTAATTCATCCCAGTGGGGGAACAACTTTCTTTTTAATACCCGAACAAAACGCTCTTCGCCGATCGAACCGATTCAAACAGCTCTCTCAGAAGTGTTCGCTCGACGTCAGCTTGTGCGAAATGAGCCGATTTTGTGAAATGGACCAACGTGCTTTGCGATCGTAGCGCCCACACCACCTGCATAATATCATTATGTCAGTTCTACAAAAACATTAAATAAACTGTAGAATGCCTGAACCCAGAGATAATAATCAAATACAAAGAGATACAGGCCAGATGTAAATAGACCCGGGAAATAGAACAAAATAAAAAGTCAATAATTGTGTTAGGTGGTAACTGTCCCTTGGTCTTGTGTTTAGGAAAGATTGGTTTTCACCAGTGTCAATAACACGCCACAGATAAATATGCGATTTCCACATCAGAGTCATTTATTGTTTGTTTGAAAAAATCTTCATTTCAGATTACTTACTCAGTTATACTCACTCACTGCATGCTAGATTTTCGTTCCCGAATTTATAAACATTTAAATACATGTGCATATAATATTTTAAAAGGCCCCTGTCAGTCAGAGAACTGAGAAATCGGGTCATTTCACTGTGTGAAATAAGTGGTGTCACTGAATACTCGGGGCCGTGATACGTCTTGCATACTTGAAGTATACGGGATTGGCACGCAACATGCCAGGATACTTGTAGTATCAGGAAATATCGGGTGCTGTATACTCAATGATATAAAGTGTCATGGAATATCACGATCTGGATACCTGTTACACGAAGTGTCAAGGGTGTCGGGGTCCATTATACTCCACAATACCGAGTGTCACCGAATGTCAGATAACTGAAACTTAAAGTAAATATGAGCCCAAAAAAATTGTTATTTTAACGAAATATTGATGCTATTTCTGAAACAATGAAACATAATTTTTTTTTTTGTGCAAAACCGCGATTTTTTACACGCTTTCAAAGTCCCATGTCAAGATATCATGTCCGTGGTTTTGCATCGCCCAGAATGGGCTTTGTTAGAGGGACACTTCGAGATTTTGAAATACATTAAGGTCAGCTATAATTATAATATTAATGAGTTAAGGATTGCCCTACGATTGGTTTAAATAAATGAGCTTTGGGAGTTGCTTGTCCCTAGCCGATCTCAAATGGGACGTAAAGTGGTATGCTGTAGTGCTATGTGCATGTGCACGCCCTACGAGGGAAAGAGAAAAAATCTCTGACCCAAGTGGGACTCGAACCGAACGACCTCCAGGTTGCATGTCTGGCGCTCTACCAACTGAGCTATCAAGTCACACTGTAAAATGAAAAGAGCCAAAACGGCCCCAAAAGTCGAAACGGCCCCAAAATCACGAGGGCCAATTTGGCCCCAATGGAGCCATTTTAAAACTTGGCAGGCCGAAACAGCCGGAGAGGGTGCTGATTTGGTCCCTGTAAAATTCTGAAATGGTACCATCAAAAGCCGAAATTGTACCATCAAAATCCATTTTGGTACCATCAAAAGCTGAAATGGTTTCATCAAAAGCTAAAATGGTTCCATCGAAAGCCGTTTTGCTATATTCATATCATATCCAGGCTAAATTGCAGAATACAGTGGCACTCTTGAAGCTCTTTAGAAATATCTGGCTCCGTGGCTCCGTAGTTGCCCGCGCAGTCGTTTTAAGGAACTGAAATAGTACTTAACTGTATTAGTCATTTTGTAGCTAATCTTAGGCAAAGGGGTTAGGATTAGCTAAGTCTTACAACCTCCATTTTGAATTTATTATCATCACAAAGTAGGAGAGCAAAGGTCATGTCTCCTTGGCTCCGCGGCTCCGTGGATGAATAAAACAAACAGGAATCCCATAATATAGTGTTTATTCTCCATAATTTAATTTAATCAAATCTTAAAATAACCCCATCGCACCTCATTGTGACTTCGTCCCCTAGGACGTTTTTCTTTCTTTTTTTTCGTTTTTCTTGATGACTTAAAAATATATACCCATGTGTTTAGAAAATAAAACCTTAATTCATCCCAGTTTGTATAGCCATTATATAACCATTTATACTAACTTTTATACGTTTATTTGACGCGTTGACATAATACGTTGCTTCGTTCTACTACTGTAAACAGAGAGACTCGTTCACACCCAGACATCTCTCTAGCGCTTGACGCATCAACATCATACATGTTGCTTCTGGTGTTTTTAAATGATGGATTAATGTTTGGATTAATTGATAGGAACATTTAAGAAGCATTATGTTTCTGTGTTGTTTAGTGACTTAGCCCTAAAGAACCCTAAATTAGTGATCACCCATTGTTGATGGTTAGGGTGTTTGAAAATGATGGATTAGGGTTTGGATTAATCGATAAAGGCATCGTGTTTCGGAATCTATAATGAGATTCACTGCGGAGCCACTCCAAATATTGGTAGGGTATAGACAGGTATCGTGTTTGGAATCTATAATTTTATCACTACGGAGCCACGGAGCCGCGGAGCCACTTCAAATATAACCTTGATTTGGTAGGGTATAGACAGGTATCGTGTTTGGAATCTATAATTTTATCACTACGGAGCCGCGGAGCCGCGGAGCCGCGGAGCCACTTCAAATATAACCTTGCATTGGTAGGGTATAGACAGGTATCGTGTTTGGAATCTATAATGAGTTTCACTACGGAGCCACGGAGCCGCAGCGCCACTTCAAATATAACCTTGCATTGGTAGGGTATAGACAGGCATCGTTTTTGGAATCTATAACGACTTTTAATAATAATATAATAGGCTACAATGTAAGTCTCATGTTAGTGTTAAAGCTGGTTTAAATTAAGTTTAAGTGTTACTCAGTGTCGTTTTAGCTTGCTGCGGTCTGCGGAACCGCGGAGCTGGGCTTTTTTGGGAGACGTTGAAAATTGATGTTGTATTCTGCAATCGCTCCCATATCCACAATCGAGATGAAATTCTGTAGTGAATTTTCGATCGATGAAGTTCAGCAGTGGCTGAAACACCACAAGTTTTGTCAAGAGACTTTGGAACGCGTAAGTAAGTCGATGAAGAATGTTTGTTGTCTTGATTTCCAACACGTTTTGCTCTCAACCGTAAACTTGAATTGTATATTGTCGCTTTCTTCTTTTCGCAGTAACCGATAGTTTAGATGGAGAAGACTTGTTGGTTCTCAGTAAGGACCAGGAGGAACTGAGATTCTACTTTCCGAGGATGAAAGAGAGAATGCTGTTTAAAAAGCTCCTTATCGCAGGAGAAGGGGTAAACACAAGTAAAGAGTACGGCCTCGTGTGAAATCTCGCGCCAAATTCAGATTCTCCAGGCTCAGAAATTTGGCCAGCGGGTTAGTCAACCGAGCATGCGCCCGAAAGCGAATTTAAGCGCGCAACAGTAACGTCTTCAGATAACGTTTTACCAACGGCTTTAGTCGATGTAGTCGAGATATCTAGCTTTTGCTAACCTATAAGCTATATGTTCAGCTTCGAGATTTAAAACAACAAGTAACAGCTTTTTCTGGTTATGGTAAGTGCTTTTGTTCTGATTTTGTTGTTCTTTTGTTGTATATTTCAGGGTTTATCGTTGTCCAGAGAGTCGTCGATCTCGGCCGATGTTGAATCCTTCCACACCACTACCAGTACTAGCAATGCTTCATCTATAGCTAGTCTTGGTGATCCAGCAGCCTGTTCCACTCTTATTGAAGATCAAGAAGCAAACAAAGATGTCGAAGAGATAGTTAACGTAGTAAGTTTTCTTTATTTATAAATAACACTCCCCTAGTTGATGAGCTTTGAGTCAGACACGGGAGTCAAGAGTAATACTTTTTTTGAAATACTCTCACTTCTATATATATAAATAACCACATTTGACCAACGATATTTTGCTATGGCAGAAGAGGTGATAAATCTTTCCTGCAATTATGCTTAATAGGTATATGCACTGTGAGCAGAAACAAGTGATTTATCTTAAATTATACTCCAAGTGTCACTCAATTCATTAATGAATCAACAGCTCCCCAGCACTGGTCACATATTTGTAAATTGTTGATAGAATACAATAGTGGTGAACACGGCGAATGTACTTTATTTATCAGAATGTTGAGAGAGACTCACCAGATGTGTCTAGTGGCAACAGTCTACGGCATCAGTTAGCCTGGCAAATGCCTCCCAAGTATCAGGAAAAGTCAAGGTGACATTTTAAAATAACCTTTTTAAAAACAATAATATAACTTTGCTAATACTGCAATGTTACTTTAATTATCCATGCTTGGATTTACATCAGGATTTTTTATTACTTTGTCACAGGATACAGGAGATTGGCTCTCCAAGTTCGAGCTGCCTTCGCGAGTAAGTGATAATCATAATGTTGCTACAACAGTATCAAGTTGTTTCGCCACCATGTATACCTAGCCACCATTCATCTTGCCACCACAAAGAGTTTAGTCGCCACCATATAAGGTTGCCTCGTTCTATAAAGTGAACTCTATATGGTGGCAAGTTTTCTTGGTGGCAAAACAACTGTAATTCACTACAACCCGTTCCCTGAGAACATAAAGTGTAAAACGCTTTACAACCTTCAGCACAAAACAAACACAATATGCATGCATGCAACTACTCAATCTACTGTGGTGCAGATAAATGTTTTTTTAGGCCTAGCAGTTTATTATATAATATTGCAGTTTGTTTCTGCATAATTAAACACAGATACTTAGTTACTCAATTGATTGTGGTGCAAAATTAATTTGTTTTTTGACCTGGTAACATAAAATATATGGTAGGCATTAGTTTTGAAAGTACCACATGATCTAAATATCAATGATTTATTAACATTGAATTGTATTTTAGTTTTCAGTATCTGTCGAGAATGGCCTACAGGATGGTGTGCTATCCCGTAACCAAGTGAATGAACTTGTTAGAGATATCTGTACAGATGAACCGCTTTACAAGCAATAACCACAAGTCGTTTAGAGTTCATGTGGCCAAGATGGTAATCTCCAAGTATACCCTTGTTTAGAGGATAAATCTCCAACAGGTGCTTCTAAATTGGTATGTAAACACACAACAACACGACTACCAAGTTGCACAATATTTTCTATCTTTGTAGCACCTCAACACGGCTACCCTTCAATGGGGAGTTCCAAAATCGAAGATTGTAGCTGTTACCACCAATAAATTTAACATATAATCAGTTGTGGATACTCATATGCATTATCCTGGGCCGTTATATAGATGCTTCCTCCAAAATGTTTGTTTTGGTACATTTATAATATTACAGTAGTTTCAATACTTTTTGGGGGCAAGCTATCCATTCTAAAAATCCATGCTCAACTTGTTTACCGGTAGTGGTGTTTTGTTGTATACACCAATTTAAGTTATTTGAATTTTTATGTCAATTTTTACATGCTATCTGCTTTTGCTGATTGTTTGGGTGACTCACCTTGAAACTCTCAGTAGAAAATATATGCTTGTTGATATTTTGTTTTGTTTCTGTGTCAATTTAGTAACATATAGTTTCACTCTAAATTCACTTTTGGTACATGCTACTGCTTTCTCTGATCTTTAAACTCTCAATAGAAAAAAGATGTGTGTAAATATTTTCTTTTTTTGTTTCTGTACATCAATTTTCATTCTAAACTCATCTTTGGTACATGCTATCTGCTTTCTCTGATTGTTTGGGTGGCGCGCCTTTAAACTCTCAATAGAAAAAAAGATGTGTGTAGTTTAAAAAAAAACTAAATATTTTCTTTCTTTGTTTCTGTACGTCAAATTTCATTCTAAAGTCATCTTTGGTACATGCTATCTGCTTTCTCTGATTGTTTGGGCCTTTAAACCCTCAGTAGAAAGAAGATGATATGCTTATTGATAATTTAGTTTTGTTTTAATTTCAGTATTAAAATTAATAGTTTCATTCTAAAGTCACTGTAAGCTGTGCTATCTGCTTTCATTAGTTGTTTGGGCAGCCCACCTTTAAATACTAAAGTTTGCATATGAACAATGGTTTTGCACACAATTTGAGGGCTTGTCATGTCAGCACTAACATTTTGAAAATTGTTTTATCTTTCTAGAGTACCCTTGAACTAAAGACTTTCAACAGGATGAAGAAAATCCTGAATCCCAGCCGCCTGAAGTCAGACAGAGCAGCTGAGGGCGGTCCATCAAGGAAGAAGCAAAAAAAAAGTGACAACTCATGAGCTGAAGTGCCAGAGCTGCCGGAAGGCTCCACGTTGGAGAGCCTACGAGAAGATGCCAAAACTGCCCGAAGGGAAATCTTGAAGAAGCCATCAAATGTGAAGCTGCATGCACAAAGACTTTATGTTAGATACATATCCGCTAAGAAGATATGAAGTGCTGAAATCCCCAAAGCCTGTCAGCGAGTTTCTAGATGACTATCCACCTCTCAAGAAATATGTCCACGTAAGAGAACATTTTTATTGTTTTTCTTATCAAAATTGTAAGCATGTTTAAGATTAATTTGCTGTGGGACCGAGATTTACATTTAATATGTTAATTATATATTTATTTAGAACAGCACTCCGTGTTATTATTTTTCATGGTCAGTTACTTTGATCTTGCTGTGTTGCAGCCAAATGTTTTCTTCTCACGGCAATTGAAAATCACTAATAAGGGAAAGTTAATGTACATGTATCAATGAAATTCAACAACTCTGTCGTCCTTCCACCATTCAGAGTTTTCATTGTTATTATCATTTTGTTTTATAGCTCAAAGGTGAGATGTGTCGTATCTTCAATGATGACCAACTGCCTGCAGACATCAGAGCAAAGTACAAAATGTGGAGAAACAAAGTTCTCAAGTATGCTACCACAGCAACAGACAAGAAGGTCAAGTCCTTGATGGATGGAATGGAGGGGCTTAATGACGAAATTGACCTTGAGGGTGAGTCACTTACATGTACCACATATTTTTATCCTTAATACCATGTAGCACAGTTGCGCTTGCCTCTCACCAGTGTGCCCTGGCTTGAACAGGGAGTGGGTGGAGTTAATAAGCATCACCATCATAGATCTAGACAAACATTTTATAGTTCATTTCCTGTAAAGATGAACATTCAAAGAGGCACTTTTTACTTTAGTTGAAGAGTTATAATGTAAGCACCCTGATTTCTAAATTAAACATTTCTGTAACATTTTGATATGGCTGAGAGAGTAATGTCAAATGTGCAGTGTTGATAGTGAGCATCTGCAATTGAATATTTATACAGTAGAACCCTGATAACTCGAACTCTGAAAGGAGATGAAAATGAGTTCGAGTTAGCGGGGAGTACAAGTAAGCGGGTGTTAATGTACAGTAAATGTAATGGAATTGACCTATATCATTATGACGTCAAATCAAAACAATCTATTGTTTAAACGCTAAGGATCACGGTCGTTGGAGGGGGACAAAACGGCAACAGCACAAAGGAAATAGCAATCAAATGCATTTTGTAGAACGTAGAATGGCGGTAACAGCCACCAAATATGGTAAATATTGTGGGATACACATTGATACGGCTGATATCTGGAAACCAGACAATTCGAAGTTATTTTTTTCTCAGCAGAGCAGATTTAGTTCAAAATTCTATTGTTCAAGTCGATTCTGTCCCCCTCATCAACAAGCCGTGACGTCATAATGATATAGGGTAATTCAAATCCAACAGTAATATAGGACTTGGTTCGAGTTAGCGGGGTATTTCGAGTTATCTGAGTTCAAGTTATAGGGGTTCTACTGTAGTAATACATGTACAAAACAATCATTGTACGGTTTGCATGTGTACAGTCGATCGAACTGTATTACATGAACATTCAAGTGCAGATTATCACTATCAACACTGCATATTTGAGATATTACTCTCTCAAAACCATATCAAAATGTTACAGAAATGCTTAATTTAGAAATCAGGGTGCTTAAATTATAACTCTTCAACTGAAGTAAAACGTGCCTCTTTGAATGTTCATCTTTACAGGAAATGAATAATATATTAGTCTTAACTTTTGTAGTTTCGATATATTGGTTTATTGCCAAATCAAAGTTTAAAAGATTTTGTTTACTGTTTGAGTAATTCATTATGCCCTGCCCTAATTTATTGGTGTTTTATTTATTATATGTTTTTGTTATTATTTCAGAGAGATAGTGATGTGGACAAAGAAGTGAAGAAGTTCACTCAGCCACAAATTGTCGTCGTTGGGGGTTCAACATATGACAGTGACCTTTTCCACATTGTTGTGGAAGGGACCATCATGTGTACAATCCAGGAGGAGAAGATGGTGGACTGTATTATTGGTCTGTTAGCCTGCTTCTATACATTTAACATAGTTTACAATGAAAGTAAAGCGATCCTTGCCTTTCTCGAACAGAGCCTCTTGGGCGTTAGTAGAGCACAGACAAGAGCGTCTGTGACAGCATTTTTCAATGCTTTGGCGTAGGGGTCTTCCTTGCCGAACGAGTGCATTTGAGTCAATTTCACGCTGGAAACTAATCCAAACTTTTCTTTTGTTGTAAAACAGACATGTATTTTGTATTTAGAATGTAATAAAATTGTATATACTTTTAGAAATGTGTGCTTTTTTGTGTACTACTAAAATTATTGTAAGCTCTGAAGTGGCCCTCCTGTAGGAGCCAAATCGGCTATTTTGAGGGGCCGTTTACGATGGAGCCGTTTTTATTTTATATCCAATTCGGCCCCTACAAAATTTAAAACGGCCCCATTAAAACGGCCCTCATGAAAACCCAAAACGTCCTAATTCTGCTCCAATTTAGCCCTTCAAGTGGTTCCAATTCAGCCCCAAAATTGGTGTCATTTCAGCCCAAAAAGTGGTACCAAAACAGTACCCAGTAAAAGGGGCCAAAACGGCCCTCTCAATGGGTGCCATCCTGTACTCGCCGAAACGGCCCCATTTTTGGGTTCGTTTTGGCTCTTTTCATTTTACAGTGTAGATGACTGTCGCTAGAGTAGTTCTTTCGTCTTGTAACTATATATTATGGCTTTGTTCGATACGTGTCCAGGCACGCTTCAAGATTGTTGACAAACACGCACACTGGCCGGGTGCCAACGTTTATGTAGAGAGAAAGAGACAATTATATAGTTCAGTTCACTAACGTAACTGTGCGTTGGAACCGGTTAATTTCGATTCCGAAATCATCTAGATTATCAACGGATTTCATCAAAGTTGATTTTCTTAAATACAGTCATCTCTAGTAATCCCTGGGAACGAGCTGAGGAGGTATACAGCTGTGTTTCAGATCATCACACTGTTTCATCCAAACATAGTTTCAAAAACTACTGGTAGGCCTTAAACAGTATGATAATAATCAGGATGCTGATATTTTAAAAGCTGCATAGACATAAACAGACCTTCTTCGCTGAATTACGAGAAGCTAGCACAATAAAAACATAAGTATTTTCCTACAAATCTCTACTGTTTCGCTTGCTCCGCTGTGGTCGTGAACTGTGAATTTGATTGATTGTTGTCTGACTATAAACAAAACTGTACTACTACGTGATGGGGTGCAAAGCCGACATTACGAAACAGACGGTGCCAAAATACCGGACCGATCAACACCAAACAGATTCGACAATATTCTTTATTTCGTTATACTCTCCGTGTCCATTTTTGGGACTGAACCGTTAACTCATATGTTTTGCTTTCAGTCATAGAAATCATTACCTTTCTGACTTTGCATGACACTAAAGGTTGATGGTTCCATTGTTCGTTATGCTTTATTTATTTTGAAATTGATATTAAAAAACCTCACGATCTATTTTTACCTGTGACTGAACATAACTTCGGGAATGTCATGTGACATAATTTGGCGCAATCACAGGACCGGAGCAGTTCAGTTAGCCAATCATGATTATGGCCGGAATTAAACATGAATGTTTTTAGCGACACCACTTCTCAGAAAGTTCAGTAAACTGACGGGTCCGCAGGCACGATACTGTCTCACACTATCACTAGGGCCGTGGTATATTAAAGTGACCATATAGTATAGCAAAAAAGGTAGGTTGGCTGCATTTAACTGCCGTATATAGTATATAATCTCAGCCAGGATTACATTTCAACTACTCAAGATAAACGTTTATTTACCCCATGGATTCTTTCCTACTCAGTATTTCAGTGCAGTACCATTGACGTTATTTCATTTCAAATGACCAAAATATCTTAGTTCAAATGACCTAACTGTTACTACTATTTCAACACTGTTTTAGTATTTCAGTGCTGAAACATAATATTTAATTGGCGTTATTCCACAGCATCTTATTTCAAACGATCACAATTTATGTGTTCAAATCACTTAACTGACTTGGAACCCCTAATCTGTTATTTGGACCGGTCTCTCAAATCATTACGTCGCAAAGTATGTATAGCGCCGTCAATCAGAGCTCAAAGAAAGTTTATTCACACTTCTTAAATCAACAGGGTTGAAATTGAAATGAAAAAGTGAGTTGAGTTCGCGTAAAGTCGTGGATATAATATCAAGGACGTAGTGAGTTATATTTTGACTCAACGATTTCTGAATGAGATACCATTCTAGTCCATACTCACTAATAACGACGGCACTTTGAATGACAAAACTCTCCGGACAGCTTGAACATTCAATACATTTCATCCTAGCTGCCAGCTGTATGTCTAGTATTCCTTCAGCTCGGAAATTTTTGTTGATGATAAAAAATTACGGGTTTCGCAGTAATCGACATGCACATTACATGAACTGCACTGGCAACGAATTGCTTCTCTGTGTTAAGAAAAAGGATCTTGCGATTTTAGACAAAATTCTAATTTAGGAGAAACATATAATAAATTAACAAATTCTAGTTTAGCCCACGGTCGACGCATCCCAAGTTGAGTTACTTTAATTAAAACATTCTTTTATTAAACTCGTTTGGGCACGAGCCTGTATTTACTAATGTCACTTTCGATCCGTTGACAACATTGAATATAACTCATTTTCCTATAACCTATTTTAATTACAAGGAACAAGTTAAGTTTGATTATATCTTAAGCTATCGGTACCAAGCGACCCGACAACAAGCCAATACGATTTGAGTATTCCTAATTACAGTTCCGTACTTTGAAAGGTACCAAATCTATTGAACTTTCCGTCCATGCAAATTGGTTACCAACTTCAAGTTGGATTTCTAGGGAACATATCTAAAGACCCGTATAATGTTTTACGCTCAAACTATGATATTTGATTTCTAGTTTCACCTTTGACATATCTTATTTATGTTGTCAATCGTTTGGAACATCTTTCTTTCAAGGTCATGATCAGTTTTGCTTTGATCGGGCCACGACCCTACTTACAATAAGAGTTCATGTAAAGACAGCTGTGCTGCTTGAGAACTATTCTGGTCAAGGCCATCTGTCTACCACAGAGACCATTGTTTGTAAATAACATAAATACAGAACGAATATCTTGTAACATAGTCGAAGGAAGCAGAAGTAATGGCGACTCCATGATTCGTCATGGCCAGTCAATACTCTTGTAAGTTGCCAGTCATTGAGACAGTAATAAAGAACGTAACGATCCAACTTTGGTTGTCGTCAGCTCTACGAGAATCCCCTCAGTTCAGGAAAAGACTCCCTGACATCTGTATAGAGTCGTTCGTGACACTTGAATGTGGAATTAAGCGTACTAAAATGAAAAGTGCCGCCATAGAGAGAAACGTGAGTGTGGGAACAGGATTTGGAGAACTTAAACACTTAGCTTTTGAGTTCTACTGGGTACACTTTGTGGAGAGTTGTCAGGACATCGATTGAACGAAAGACACGCTTATAGCGAAATAGGGAAGTCAAGAGAGTTATGGTTTTCGGTGCTCCAATAAGAACAGAAGTCGGGTCTGCCTTGGGTCTTTATACATAACGATAATTTGAAGTAGATGACTGTCGCTATAGTAGTTCTATCGAGTCAACCGTTGTAACAGTCCCTTATGTCATGGTATTCATGCAGCTTCGTCTTCAGTGTAACGATACGTGTTCGATGTCATGCACTGGCACGCTTCAGGATTGTTGACAAAGTTTATGTAGAGAGAGAGAGACAAATAGTTGTTAGGTCGTCGTAGTGTCACTTAAGCCGGGTATAGTATGTATTCTAGTCATGTTTCAATTGCATTAATGTTGTTATGTTTGCAGATGCGAGTTGTAATGTCAGAAGCCGTATACGATCAATTGGGTGAACTCAGTAATTGCTCAGTCGTGTGGAAACAGGCTAACTCTAATGTTGAAATGCAGGAAACGTTGTATTCAGGTTTTAGTTAAAACACTAAAAAACACAGTAACGGATTAATGTGCACGAAATTTTACACACTATTTACTAATAAACTATTTGCAATAGTGCTTTACTTATGTAAAAAAGAATGCAAACCGTTACGGTTTCAGTGATGCAATAAGGACAGAAGTCGGGTCTGCCTTGGGTCTTAGAGTACTTTATACATAACGATAATTTGAAGTACATGACTGTCGCTAGAGTAGTTCTATCGAGTCAACCGTTGTCATGGTATTCAGCTAAGATTTACTCTTTCGTCTTCAGTGTAACGGTGTGATGATTTTGTTCGATACGTGTCCAGGCACGCTTCAGGATTGTTGAGAAAGTTTATGTAGAGAGAGACAAATAGTTCAGTTCACTAACGTAACTGTGCTTGGGAACCGGTTAATTTCGATTCCGAAATCATCTAGATTATCAACGGATTTCATCAAAGTGGACTTTCTTAAATACAGTCATCTCTAGTAATCCCTGGGAACGAGCCGAGGAGATATACAGCTGTATTTCAGATCATCACACTGTTTCATCCAAACATAGTTTCGCAAACTACTGGGAAAAACGGAGTTGTTACAGTCGACCTTAAAGAGTATGATAATAATCAGGATGCTGATATTATTTTAAAAGCTGCACAGACATAAATAGATCTTCTCCGCTGGATTATGAGAAGCTAGCACAATAAAAACATAAGTATTTCCCTACAAATCTCTAGCGGTTTCGCTTGCTCCGCTGCACACTGTAAATTCAAAAGAGCTGAATTGACCCCAAAAATGGGGCCAAAACGGTGAGTAAAATTTGGCACATACTTTAAAGCTGTTTTGGCCCCATTTTGACGGGGCTAATTTAGCCCTAAAATTAGAGGCTGAATCGACACTTATTTAGGGTTGAATTGATCCTTTGTTAGGGGTTGAATCGACCCCATGAAGTGCTGATTTGGAAAAAAACTGGGGTCAATTTGATTTTTCAGGGGGCTGAAATAGCCCTAGAAATTGGCTGTTTTGGTACCCATTTGAGTAAGTATTTTAGCCCTAAATTAGGGATTATGGCCCTTAATTAGGGGTCAAATTGACCCACCCTAAGTACTGATTTGGAAAACAGTGGGATCAATTTGATTTTTGTTGGGGGGGGGGGGGGGGGGGGGGGCTGAAACAGCCCCAAAATTAGCTATTTTGGACCCAGCATATAAGGATTGGATCCAAACAAAATAGATATATTGGATGCATTTAATGCACTTTTCTGAATTCAGAAATGATTCACATCAGTGTCGGTTGTATTTCACCCAGACTGAAATTTACAAATTAAGATAACAAAGTTGGTAAGCTTTGCAATTATTCATATTTAATTGTATGAATGACTTTCTTTTACATTTGAAATTATCAATATAATATTCAAATAAATAACAGAACAGTATGAAATTATAAATTGTCAATAGAGAACAGAGTCTAATGTATTTCTTAAAGTATGAAATTGTCAATATAACATATAAATACAGTAAATAACAGAGGCTTATATACATACTTCAGTTAGGGGAGGTGGTGTGGTTTATCCCTGTTTTTCAGTATAGTTATCCCTTATCCCTGAGATGCAGATGGCTGTTATTGATTATCTCTTATCCCAATGGACTTTGGTTATCCCTTATCCCTACTGTTTTGAATTCTGGTTTGTTATCCCTTATCCCAGTATTATTTTGCTAGTTATCCCTTAATAACTCCAATTTTTTTTACAAATCTGATCATAAAAAGTGAACAATGTTTGCTCTCAAATGATTATTAAATGCATGTCTGTTTCTGCATTTGTCTCCAGTAAATTGTACACTAGATGTAATTTATGCACCAATTTTCCAATCGATAGGGCTCATTTGAATTTCCTGTGCACCACCATCTTGGATCTCATGACATCACAGTGTTGCCCCTACTGTCAGAAAGCAATAGCACTTTTGTTGTGTAACAATAGGGACAACACTGTGATGTCATGTGATCCAAGATGCCGATGCACAGAAAATTCAAATGAGTGTTATTGTCAGAAAAATCGGTGCATAAATGACATCTACATTGTATAGAGTTCTCCCAAAGCTTCTAGGCGACCAGCGATTTTCCCAGTGTACTTCACTTGCCCACATCAGCTACAAGTTTTCTTTTTACTTAACACTCTTAACAGTAGAAGCCTGGATTTGAAATAAATTCCCCCAAGGTACCCTATTTTTTTTCTCCCCCAGCTATGCGTGTTGGGAGAACCTGCATCTAGTCTACACTTGACTGGAGATGAACACAGCAATGTATTTAGGCATCTACAGTATAAACAAACACTTGAGAACAAATATTGTTTTCAGCTAAGTTTCCCTTTAATAATTTATTTTACGATGACCCATGCGATTACTTGTTAATAACATAGAGGGCAAACATTTTTGACAATAGTGAAATAAATTGTTATGTGTATTCTATCTAATGGGAAAACTGGGTTACGGTATTGTTGAATGTCAAACAACATGAGCACAAGGCACAATTTTTACTTTTCAAGAATCTCACTTCTGTCACTTGTTATTACTCGGGCAAGGCTAAAGAGAAGTTTCTATCGTACAACCTCCTTATAAGGAAGCACAATAGGCCACCATATGTATGTGTAGAGGGTCACTAAAGTATGCAAGGGAGGCCACTGATGTACATACAGGAGACTCATCCCAGCTTTCGATTGACCGTGAGTTTTGCAAAATAGCATAGGAAATCGACCATGAATAATTTTGAGTCCCACTCGTTTAATCAGCCATTTTGAAACTTTCAGCCTCACAAATTAAGTATAGAGTTCACACGCAAGAACACTAAACCCGAACCCGTAACATAAGCCTAACCCTAACCGTCAATAAATAAGTTCCATGCAGGTAAACAATGAGGTCTCACACACATAGAGCTAGGGTTCACAGGTAAACAACGAGTTGTCACTGGCCTAGGATTTATAGGCAAATGATGAGTTTAAACCAAAATATAGAGGGGGGAAATATTCCAGAAAATGTTGTAAACATAATTTTGAGAAATACCGTAACTGGACAGGTATTTTTTAAACATGAGTAACGATCCTAAAATAGCCCAGTCTTATCTGTGGTCTTCTCCCACGTGTATTCAGCCAACCAGCAGTCTTGTTGCTTTACATATTGTACATGTATGCCTGCCACTCCTGTTCTACAGTACATCTTTGCTTTTCTGGCATACACGTTTGCTGAAAAAAAGGAAGAGTACATGTACAACATTACATGCTTGCCAACTTAAGTCCTCAAAGGAGTCCTGCCTACAAAATTGGGTCTTCAACATTTACCTGTTCATCCAAAAAAAAAAACATGCGAAAACCTACAGAGATGCATGTTGACAGATAATAATAACCTTGAATTTGCAATGGCACCACGGGCCTGATCTTAGCCAGGCCCAAGACCTGGCTAAATTACAGATTGAATTTGAATTTAGCATGTTGGTTCATCCTGTTTTTGCACAGTTAGTTCGTTCAGGAAATACTCATTTACTTTTTGTTAGTATTATTAAGGGACCTACTGATCAACATATCTACTTGTAGGTAAATTAGGAATTACTTTAAAACTGATCATGATGCAAGGCTTACCATCTATCATCTTCGAACTGTCTTTAGTGTTTCGTTTTCCTCCAAGGATACCAGCCCATAAATAGCCATTCACGGTCCAAACGACGTCTTGATAAGTTCTTAGCTTGGTTCCAAAACTCTTAAACTAGCTAACCTTCTGTAAATCCATTGAAGTTGTAGGAAAAGATCTCTCAAAACCAGAAACTGCTTCGTGGCTTGGTTGATCGTGACCGTTGAAGTATACTCATGAGCGTTGCCGCTGACAAATTTGCAGTACCGTAGTTACTAGTCTCTACTTGTGCACCAGGAGACACGGTTGTACTCGCGGAACAACAGCGGACTCTTCTGGACTATTTTCATAATATTATTTCGTACTTTTGAATTATTTTTCATTTATTAATGCATAAGCAATGTACATGTACATGCTAACTTCCTCACAAAGTAGAAACTATTGAAATAGTTCTTCGCATCTGAGAACTGCGGCTTTATGTTATATCCAATCGTTGCGGTCTACGGTATAGGAATCAGCCCATGACACCAGACTTCATGCCTATGTGGTTTCAAAGTGTAGGAAAAATAATTTAAAATAATAGGGTCACTATGACTCATGCTAAAAAGCTAAATTGACCCTTATTGTAGGACTAAAATGGCCTAAGGACCAAATTAGAAATAATGGGGTCAATACGACCCATGCTAAAAAGCTAAATTGACCCTTATTGTAGGACTAAAATAGCCTAAGGGCCAAATTAGAAATAATGGGGTCAATATGACACATGCCAAAAACCTAAATTGACCCTTATTGTAGGACGGATATGGTCTAAGGGCTAAATTAGTAATAATGTAGTCAATATTACCCTTGCTTAAAAGCTAAATTGGCTCTTATTGTAGCACTAAAATGACATAAAGGGGCCAAATTAGAAATCTATGGGGTCAATTTGGTTTTTATTGGGGCCTCATTTTTCAAAACGACCCCTATAAGAGCCAAATCAGCCCTTTTGAATTTACAGTGTGTGGTCGTGAACTGTGAATTTGATTGATTGTTGTCTGACTATAAAAAAAACTGTACAACTAGTACTACTACGTGTTGGGGTGCAAAGCCGACATTACGAAACAGACGGATGCCAAAATACCGGACCGATCAACACCAAACAGATTCGGCAATATTCTTTCTTTCGTGATACTCTCCGTGTCCATTTTTGGGACTGTACCGTTAACTCGGAATATGTTTTGCTTTCTCATTGTCTTTCTGACTTTGCATGACACTAAAGATTGATGGTTCCATTGTTCTTTATGCTTTATTTATTTATTTTGAAATTGATATTAAACAGCCTCACGATCCCAATAACAGATTAGCTTACTATCAGTCGCGGCATTTGAAAGCATGTTAGTCGGGAACATGGGATATATTATTCAAATATGCAGAGTTTCAAATGGCCCTTCTCTGCTCCATTAGCAGCAGCTAACATAATAAAAACTCATATATTTTCCTTCAATTCCGTTTTCTATTATCGATATTTGCTCCGATGTGGTTAGTGAACTGATAATTTGATTCAATGTTGTCTGTAGCCTGTTCACAGACCCTGGATACTAAAAAACTATTAAAGAAATGGACAAAAGAGAAGAGGAGGACTGAGGTTTATTTTCGTAATTTTTCCCAGTATATAGAGCCTGCATGTGAACAGGCAATGTTGTCTGACTATAAAGAGTCTTTGTGACGGTTCTTCGTGTTGGGACAAACCCCTCATTAAAAATTTCCATGACGTGTTCCTGACTCATTCCTAATTCTGTCAAGTTAACGTCACATCAAATGTTCCAAAAATAGTTCAAAATCTTCTTTAGAATTTGTTTACTAATGTAACCACGAAGTAGGAAACAAATCATAAAAAAACATTGAACGAGAAAACAGTATCAGAAGAAACCAGTGATCGAGAGCGAAACACATCTGTATCTATTTCAAAGCAAGCAGACATTGTTAGCTAATAACACATGACGCTCCAATCATCTAACATCCAACTATGCGATTTTTCTTCTCAGTAAGGCTACATGAAATGCTATACTTATTTTAGGGAATCACAAGATCTAAAACTTAGTAAAATGTGTTTTAAAGATTTGGAATATGAAATAGAGTATACAACAATTTCAACTGTACATATTAATGAATATTAATTAGATTCATGCATACATTTGACGTATGTAAACATTATAGCAATTCGCTAAGCACTTTTTTCGCGGATTATGAACATGACCGGCAGTGAGTACGAGCGCGCTGATTGACTTATAGGCAGTCGAAAAACCTATGGTGTTCTATGCCGGTGAACATGCTTTTAAACCCATTGTTATTTATGCATGTATCAGATTAGTTGGAAAAATAATGGAGCAAATGTGGAATTCAAATCTTTAAAAGTGCCAACAAAATTCACATCCACCAAGTTAGAACAACAACCAGGAAACACACCCTTAATCACTTTGGACCAACCTTCTGGAATTCCCTGATAACACTATAACCCAAGCACTATCCTTAAATATTTTTCAGGCTAGACTTAAATCACATCTTTTCCAAAAAAACAATGAATGCTAATTATTGACTATTTGTTTGTTTTTCTGTTCATAATCTATGTTCTTTTGTTGTACCAATGCACTTCTACTCGCAGTGCTGATTTATAATTATACAATTTCGCCGCCATGATTGTCAGTGCCTGCATGTAAACAAGCTCATTTGAGTTTTTCTAACTGAACACCTTCTATATATACATAATATACACATAATATATAACATATTCCACATAGATCTACAAAAATCGAGTTAGACAAAAGATACAATTAAACAAACAAGCAATCAAAAGAAACATACTGTATTAAAAAGAATCCAGAAGAGTAACAGTACAACTTACAGTGGTAAGTTGTTATTGTAACTGTTGATGTTATCTTTCCGTCATAATTACTCTTGAATTGATCACGTCATGTACGAAACTGAGTACTATTCAGAAGTTCAAGGCCCTCTATATTGACTTATTGCTTTTTCAGTAAAACGCAGTTGTTAGGACGTCGTAGTGTTACTTAAGCCGGGAATAGTAAGCATTCTATTCATGTTTCAATTGCACCTGTTTGCAGGTGTCAGAAGCCGCATGAGCTCAATTCGGTGAACTCAGTCGTGATGGAAACAAGCTGACTCTAATGTTGAAATGCAGGAAACGTTGTATTCAGGTTTTAATTAAAAATACTAAAACTTAGCGAAATGCTTATATTTGATATGATTGGCTTAACGTACATATTGAGGAAATGTGTACTGTGATTGCGCCCTTAAATCCCTCAGTGGATATTACATCTGGCAATAACAGTTAATGTGCACTAAATTTTACACACTATTTACTAATAAACTATTTGCAATAGTGCTTTACTATTAAAAAAAAAAGGAATGCAAACCCTTATGGTTGTCGGTGATCCAATAAGGACAGAAGTCGGGTCGTAGAGTACTTGTACATGACGATAAGCTAGCGCTCGTTGAAGTAGATGACTGTCGCTATAGTAGTTATATCGAGTCAACCGTTGTAACAGTCCCTTATGTCATGGTATAGCGATGTTTCGTGTGTCGTCATCTATTGTCATTAATGTTCCAACCAGAGATCCATTGGTTCCTAACACAAAGCGGGCTTTAGAAATCATGGTTGGCACATTAGCATAACAATTGCAATGTTTATCAACACGAAACATCGCTATTGAGCTAAGATTTACTCTTTCGTCTTATAACGGTATGATGATTTAGTTCGATACGTGTCCAGGCACGCTTCAAGATTGTTGACAAATACGCGCACTGGCCGGATGCCAAAGTTTCTGTAGAGAGAAAGAGAAGTTCAGTTCTCAAACGTAACTGTGCGTGAGAACCGGTCAATTTCGATTCCGATTCATATAGATTATCAACGGATTTCATCAAAGTGGACTTTCTTAAATCTCTAGTAATCCCTGGGAACGAACCGAGGAGACATACAGCTGTATCTTTCATCCAAACATAGTTTCACAAACTATCGGGAGAAACGGAGTTGTTACAGTCGGCCTTAAACAGTATGATAATAATCAGGATGTTGATATTACGAGAAGCTAGCACAATATATAAAAACACAAGTATTTTCCTACAAATCTCTAGCCGTTTCGCTTGCTTCGCTGTGGTCGGTGAACTGTGAATTTGATTGACTGTTGTCTGAATATAAATAAAATATTACTACGTGTTGGGGTGCAAAGCCAACATTACGAAACATTAACGGATGGCAAAATACCGGACCGATGAATACCAAACAGATTTGGCAATATTCTTTCTTTCGTGATTCTCTCCGTGTCCATTTTTGGGACTGAAACGTTAACTCAGAATATATTTTGCTTTATCATAGAAGTCATTGTCATTCTGATTAATTGCACGACAACACAATGTTGATGGTTCCATTGTTCTTTATGCTTTATTTATTTTGAAATTGATATTAAACAACCTCACGATCTATTTATACCTGTGACTGAACATAACTTCGGGAATGTCATGTGACAATCACAGGACCGGAGCAGTTCAATACTCCAGTTTCGTATTCGAAAATTACCGCTGAATGCAATGACTACAGACGCATGTACGCAGGGTTAGCTTCATTCTGAAGATAAACATTCATAAATACCAGCGAGAAGGTGGGCTATTCACAACACTGTGTATTGTTGTAGTTTCACGTTTTGCACCTTCTCGCCGGTATTTAAGAATGAGGCTAACCCTGCGTATATACATGTGTCTTTAGTCATTGCATTCAGCAGTAGTTTTCGAATACGAAACTGGACTATTAGCCAATCATGATCATGGCCGGAATTAAACATGAAATGGTTTTAGCTTAAATAAGATTCATTACAAGTGAGTAACAGATCTCCTTCTATAGTATCATTCACACAATATGAATACAAATCAAACGCAAAGAACACAACAATTTCTTAGTTACCGAACTTTCGACATTTTTGTCAGGGAGCCCTGCTGTGGCTTGTGATGAACGGCACTTCAGTATGCGCTTCGAGGTAACAAAAATAAGCTCAGAAGGTTATACAAGCTGATTTTAAAGTATTTAACTCGTTCAAGCTAGTTATAGATAAAATATGAGTGGCCGAAATGTATGTGATTCGTGACAATGGCGATTTTACAAGAATAGAATGTGATGCTATAGTCATTTGTTATAATATATATATGGGACGAGTTCTTTAGATTCTGCGAACCGAGTTTCGATCATACATGTATGTTTATATTTCTAGATGGATGTATGTCATACCAGAATTCATAGCTGATGTACATTAGAACTGATATGGTTGGAATCAAAGTTAAACAATGGTTTGTTGGGTTTTTGTTCGTTTGCACATGTAAAAAGTTGATGTAGCTAACTTTATTTTGTATGCTATCTACTCGCTTATATTAATTTAATTAAAATATCATGATGGCATTCACATCTTGCCAAATTTAAAATGTGGAATAACCTCATCATTTGAATAAATACTAAATGCGCTTCGTAGTTGTATTCTAGAACCCGCACAAGGTCAAAATCAAAAAGAAACGCGGAAAATTGTAACGCGTAGGTAATCATAGTTTAATTACAGGCGAATCTGGCAAGATAATTAAGACAAAAGCATATTTTAGCGTTAATCAAATGATAAGGGAGTAAAGATTGTAAACAATGCTGAATCAAATAGAACATATGTTTCATCTAAAGTTGTTAGTAATTCAGAATTTGCTACGTGCAGTCGTTCCGGTGATTTAGGCACAGCCTGTGAGTTCGATTATTCAGAGCACAATTAATGAATAGTGGTTCCTAGACAAGTGTATAGTTCTGCGGCTTTGGAACGAAGGGATACTGGGTTTCACCAACCAACAGTTGATCAGATTTTTTTTACCTGATTGATAACGTTATCAAGTAATGCTCCGGCTAAGAACAATAGCGTGAACGGCAAAGCAATGTCAAAGGTGCTAATGTTTTAGTCTTCTTTCTCGTAATTTCATTGGTTGATATTCAATAGAAACCCATCGAAATAATAATGCATTTTGATTTTTGATCAAACTAACTATGGTTTAATTTCGAATATATATATATATATATATATATATAGAGAGAGAGAGAGAGAGAGAGAGAAGTATACCCATGTAAAAATGAAAGGCGGGATCCCGCCTATCCCACCTGGGATCCCACCTTTTTTACAGCTGGGATCCCAGGCGGGATCTTGTGAGATCCCGGCCGGGATTATTAGACATCCCGCCTCAGACAATCCCACCTGGAATCCCGCCTTCCCACCCGGGATCCCGCCTTCTCACCCGGGATCCCGCCATCCCACCCGGGATCCCGCCATCCCACCCGGGATCCCGCCATCCCACCCGGGATCCCACCATCCCGCCCGGGATTATTAGACATATCCCACCTGGGATTCTGCCATCCCATGCAAATGCTGGATCCCACCTGGGATTGGCAGGATCCCAGCTATCCCGCCTGGGATGTAACAAATCCCGCCTGGGATGTAACAAATCCCACCCGGGATCCCACCTCTATAAAGCCAGCATAATTATTCCATGAAATGTTTTGTTTACATACTATGATTTTTTTCCATTTCAGGAAAGTCAACCTATGAAAATATTCTATTGAAATAAACACATTTTCTCACTTGCATCATAATATATGTTGTACTTGTATGTAAACTTTAATTTATAGAAAAAAATTACATACCGGTATATCGTATTGAGATAGCAGATACTTAAAATGATATACTAGGGTTGCTGGGTCCTATAAAAAAAAAAGCTTAATAGGAAAGCTTTTACGGTAGCCATGCAGTGTTTCAATCAATTTAATAAAGAGATGAGGGCTCAGAAAAGCTGAAATGGTTGTTATGCCTATACCATAAAATCCTGTTTGTATTCTCTTCTGGTATGATTAAACCCCTGGCTATAGACTGGTAACATAAAATCTAATAAATCTACCAAACTTGCTGTTATAAATTATTTAATGTCCATTATATTTCATGGTCTCATACTGCACTGGCTCACTAAAATTTAATCCACACAATTTCTAGCTCATGTACTTGATCTGATCTGCAAATCGATAGACCTCTCCTTGTTCAAGCTCTTGCAAGAGATCAAGTGACAAAGTGCTGTGCCGAATCCGCTGTGCCTATGATGGAAGAAAGTAGTGTGTTATAAGTTATTGAATACGATCGAGAGATGTACGTAGCAAGAGTTATTTTAAAATAATTTCACATGCACAATGTCCACTAATTTACAGAAGAACTTAAAGTATTGACTGAATTGAATTTGTTTGAATTGCAATTCCGTATAAACACGTGCAATTTCACTTCTAAAAAGCAATACAGTTGTATTACCTTTTGTTGTAAGACAGTGTAACTCAGTGACAGTCTTAAATTAAAAGTGAGACATTTCACTCTCTTCGAACAGTAGTACTCCATGACTACAAGATTTCGATCAATCCTTTAACTAAAAGATTCACTTTACATAAACTTGGTAAACTTTTTGTATGGATTTCGTCATTGAAAATGGATAAGATACAACTACAAGCAGACGACGTGCACGAGACCATTCAAACAACAGCTGAACTAAAAGTATGATAACCAAGCGCTATATTCCCTTTTCTTGTTACAATTCACAACAATTGAATGATCACATCTTACCTTTATAGTTTTCTTATCTCCCACATACTAATATAAGTATATATATTGTTTCATGGAATAATTATAATATATCAATACTTACAATTATGGGATGTTGTCTAAAATATTCTTACTGAAAAAGTACTTACAGTATATACTTATATTACCATGTTTGTCAAGGAAAACCTTTTTGGCATTGACTGTATATATGACGAATTGTTCAAGCAAGCAACCGTGAACGACAATCCTGCTGGTGTACGTTGGATCAAACTAGTGATCTAATCGGATATCAAATAAAAAATAACTATGAAGAAGCAACGCCCGGTACAACGTAGAATTTGAAATTAGTGGTACAATATTTCGGCTGGCCACACCAGCCTTCTTCAGGTACAATGAAGAAAATTTACATTGGCGTGTATTTTTGAACTTGATACTGAGCTGTCATAAAACAGATTACAATAGGATAGATCGTGAAAAAATGTTAAGAAGGTGAAAACAGACTCTTCCCGGATGTTAAGGCCATGAGGTTCGAGTATTCTCGCTTCTCTGGCCTTACGTATAGAGTCTCTCTTAGAAAATATTTTTTCGATAGGAATAAGTTGCATGTCGTTGGCAGTGTGATTAGGAGAATTAAGAAAATGTTCCGCAACTGTTGTGGGTTTAGATTTGTTGTTAGAGTTATCTATCGTCCGGCGGTGTTCGTTAAATCTGTCTTTTAAGCGTCGTTTAGTCTCACCTATATATTGTAGATTGTAGCGGTTACATTGAATCATGTAGATTAGATTTTTGGTGTTACAGGTCAGGTTAAATTTGATAGAGCGCGTTTCACCGGTAGCATAGAAAGTATAGTTAGTAAGTCCGTCAGAAATGTAAGGGCAAGTGGCGCAGTTCTTCCTACAACGGAACGAGCCAGGTGGGAGTTGGAGCTGGGAATTAGTCCAGTTAGAAGGGAGTTTAGCTTTAACGAGTAGGTCACGCAGGTTGGTGGTACGTCTAAATTAAAGGCTACCATATATGTATATATCGTACTGTTGTGTTAGTTTCTCACAACACGGTATTAATCTTGCAAATTTTGTAACATTTCTGGCATTTAATCTGTAATTTTGAATACTTTTCGCGGATCCTGTAGTACATCATCAACTCCCTCACTCCCTTAGTTTTCCATTGTGACATCAAAAGACGAAACAGTCCCGCAATTCGGGTAGCTTTTATTCTAGTTTAATTTCTGCTCCAGTCTCTCGAAGAAAAATAATTTAGACAACTGAAGTATATTAGAAATAGAATTTGGGGCAAAAAGAGTTCATGTTGTTTTGCGGCTCTACTTGCACTTTAAAGTATACATTTCTTACATTAAAATCCACTGAACCTGTGTTTAAAAACCTACTTTCCTTTTTGTGTGACAATAAGAGTCCAAAGCAATAACCAAGAAATCTTTCAATTTTAAAATGTTCCCGCGTTGATCGAATTTTCGTCGTATTTAAAGTTACGAGAGTTTTCAATAGATGCAATACAAATCTGTTATAAAAAAATAAGAACATTATATTCTTCCTCAAGTTCATATATTTTGCTGTTTAAGCCAATGAGGTGACGACTGAAGCAATACCACAATTAGCACCTGTCTGCATTCCTTCACTTGCCATTAGACTGCCTAGTTCTTAGCCGGACTATTTGCTTGAGTAGCCTTGAAAGACCAGCGTTTCAAAATATGGTGGTAACGCGAGAAGCTCTTCTGGAGGCCGATTATTAGTTTTCAATTACGGCGATAAGTTTGATGTTTTGATTCACATGCATTTATTTGATTTATTAAATAACGGATTAAAAATGTATTTTCAGGCTTTGTACTGTCTACAAGTGATAACAAGAAACACTACGATATGTCGGAATTTGAGATCCCACTGGAATCGTCCCAGTCAAACCCACAAAGAAAAAGCACAGGTTTTGTTCGATCTGCTCCACCGAGTATACTTCAAAGACAAAAAGAAATAAAATTACAGGAGTGGACAAGCACGATGGCAGATGTCGTGATTTTGACAGGAAAGATAGAAGATCTCAAAAATGAGTTGAGAAATCTCAGGATCGATTCAAAGAAGGAATCGGATGCGTTGAATAAGGAGATCGAAGAACTTAAAGAGGAGCTGAAGTCGAAAACTAACCGCATTACAGAGCTCGAAGAAGAAATGAAAGGTCTGAAATCGGACATAAAGATCCTGAGGTCAGATATGGAAAACATGAATTCATGGATGGGGGAGATGAAGTCACGGAAAGAGTCTATGTATCGCATCATTTCAGGGCAGCTTTCGCAGCAAATTCAAATCAACATCTGCCGATATGTGTTGCCACTCGTACCAAAGGAACAACTGCAACACTGTAATGTCAAATATATGGAGTGGTTGATCAAGAAAAAAGTAAAGCCCGACGAAGTTGACGAAGCCTGGAAACGATACCACTACATTACAATGGTGTTAGGGCTTACAGAAGACCACCTTAATGTAATGGAATATATCCGGGAGATAAGAAATAATGAGGCACATCCACTAGTTGAAGAGATAGAGCTGCCGACTGCGCAACAATTGGAAGATAGTTTCGATGCGTACTTCTCCGCGGAGGACTACGAGTCGTTAAAGGAAATGTTAAAAAAGTCTGATGAACTGCTACAACAAGCCTGACATTTTGACATTATAATCTGACACTGAATTTGTTAATATTTATATAGCAGTCGAGAAAACCAATGACAAAATACTACAAAGCAAGAGGTGACTCCTCTTATAGCAAACATTTTTATATCTTAGAATAGCTTAATTCACGCTAATCCTGCGCTTTCGAAAACACCATAGAAACGAGGCTAGAGATGCAAGCAGACGTAGGACCCCATAATTGAGCAAAGGGTCTGTAGTATAATTGCAACTAAGTTAAGGTTCATGCCACCTAAAATAACCACAGGTCTAATCTAGTCAGGTGGCGAGTGTTACATTATATACTCAGACAAAGGAAGGAACTTCGAGTCTGTCGTTCTCAAAAAAAATGTATTCTTTATGTGGCATTCACAATACACGGACCACACCCATGCACTCTTAGCACACACACTGGAAGCTATGCTGTCAAAGTTGGTAGACAAGAACCAGCGCGACTGGGACAATCACATTTCTCTAGTAATGATAACATACCGTACATATACACGACTACTGGATACACACCTAAAAGACTGAGACGTAGGCACTCAAGAAAAGCTATGGTTACGATGGGGCAAAGATATGGAACTTACTACCAATTAATCACTCAAAGAGGCAGAGTATTCAATATGTCAAAAGAGCTCAATCATATTGATCTCTGGGGCCTGTTAAAGTGAGATCATTTTAATATTTATGAACCTGCAGTAACTAACTTTTATATTTATTTATATTTTTTATTATAATATTTGTATATACGGCTCTCGTGGAAACCAGGAATCTTATATATATATATGCCTCGTGAGTATCTGTATTCAAATAAAGATTCATTACTAATAGCATGACGATGCTTGGTAGAGAAATCACCCTTGCAGTCGAACTACTGATGGGGAGACCGGAACCTGTTGGTGCAGCTACTGACAAAATCATGTAGTACACAACGTCGCCTGAGAACACTTTAAACTCAACCAGAAAACGACAGCGTTACTATGACTATCGTGGTGTACATCAGAAAGCGTTCAACCGTGGAAACCCGGTATAGTTACACAACTTAAAGGGCAAGAAAGGATTGAGCACAAAACGTCAGAACGACGTCTACGTGGGACCGTTTTTGGTGATTGACCGGCTCGACGATCGACTTAACGTACGGGATCCAAAAGGGACGTAAGACAAAAACGAAGATAGTGCATCACGTAAATCGGTTGAAGCCGTATGAAGGCGACACCATTCCGGACTGGCTCGCCGAAAACAATTATGTGTCAATGATTGACGAACCTGAAGATGCTAGGGAAAGCCCGCCAAAACCAGGACAAGTATACAGACAACAAGCAAAAATCGCGAGCGCCCGCGACGTTCCCGGAGATAACCGGCATCGAAAATAGATTATGCTCTGGAGGATTTTATAATTTTGTTATTTAGTTGGTTCCGCTATTATGTCAATTTGTATCGAACATGCAGTCATGTTCCCTTTCTTAAAGAAGGGGGTAGTGTGACGGTTCGGGTTATTGCATGACCTAACATTGCAAAATCATTAGTCAGTCAAGTTTCATCACCGTTACGTACATCTTGTTATCCGATGATGTTACAATCTAGCGTATTCGACGATCCTTAGGTCTCGCTAATTATTCCGTTTACGTAAATACAGCCTGGAAATTCACTTGAAATCTGTTCATCAAATCTGATCGATAACTGTAATGATGCTATACAAGTGTTTGACCAGCAAGATAACACACCGACCATCTCTATCACCTGAGCTATTTGGCCGTGCGGTTAAACAAAAAGGCTTCTTAGCTTGGTTGTTCCGATTTCGCATACAGAGCTTTCATTTTCGCCTGAGCGTACTTTAATTAAAATAGAGGGATCTATGCTAACAGGGAAATAAATAGTTCCCTTTACAGTTCCAATATGGCGCTGGAATAGTAACCGCGCAAGTTACACGAGAATGAGGCTGGCGTTGACCCAACCAACATGGAGGAGTCTAACAGCAGTGAGAACATGAGAGCTTTCCACGAATGGCATAAGTTACCTCAAAATCGATCACTAAAAGCGAGCCAAAAATATATAAACCAGCACATCTTGTTTAATTCGCTGTCAAATTTAACGAAAGTTTCGTATGTTAATATTAAAATGTAATAACATCTTTAGGATCAAACACATTTGTATATTGACGTTAGTGTGACGTCATAACGAACGACTCCTTTTAAGGTCAAATTGTGCGTTACCTATACGTTTGAAATAAAGCATGTTATCACAACAACATAAATGTGTGTTTTTGATTGCCGCAATTTTAAAGTCTCTACGATAAATATTTGCTGAGTTATTAAGAACTGAAGTTTCCTGTGACGTCACATTTTCTAAATTGAAGAAACATAAAAAGACCATATTGCGGCGATTCAGTGTACAGTAAGTACAGTTCCTCTTTAAAACCCGAAAAACACTTTCATAATGACGTTTCCTCTTTTTCACTGTGAATTTTAAAGTATATCCTCTCAAAAATTGAAAATTCTAAAAACATACGGTTGTGGGTACCGATTTACTCTTTTGATTGCTAGATTGTCGTAAACAAATATTTTAAACTCTAAAAGATGAATGAAGAAGTTATTTTGTAAATGGTTCTGTATTGAATATTTCCCGCCAAATTTTGGCGGTAAAATTGCCAAAATTCAAAATTTCATAACTTTTCTCCCTCTTAACCAACCGAACTCGGGTTTTCGGTTTCTTTGTTGTCGACATAATGGAAAATCGAAAATATAAAATTTACTGATGTTAAAGGTAATTGAAAACATCGAGATACCTATTATAAATGGATATATGACGTAACTGTGACGTCATCAAAATGTCTACGGTAGTTCAAAGCATCGGATTTCGTTTAGGTCATCGGTCTTCATCCTCCCACAAAAAAACAATCTTCTACGTTGGAAACTTTTGAAAATATAGCAAAGTGATAGATTTTAGGGTCATTTGTGCCAAGCGTGTTCCGAACAACCGAAAGCGACAATGCTTCCCTTTCTTCTTTGAAGAAGAAAGGAAAGCACTGTGCCGCTTTCGAATATAGCTATAATTACGATGGAAACGGCTCACCGACGGGTTACCATTTCTTTTCGTTTCAAAAGAAGCCACAGCTAAGAAATCGATGGTGTAATCTCATCAAACGCCAGCATGGCAAAAACAGATTCCTCGTGACAAAATCCACTGTTATTTGCTCGGAGCATTTTACTGAAAAAGAAGATATTCGCAAAACACTGACGGGTCGCTAGGACTTAGTGAAAGGTATGTCATTTGTGAACTCTCTTAAGCTCCATCTTGCTTGCGTCAACGCCAGCCTCGTTGTATCTTGTAACGGGCAGCCAATGTATCTTGTAATGGGCAGCACTAAGTACGAAATTTAAAAACACTCGGTCCGTCCCTGAAATTGCTTAGTTATAGAGCCAGCCCAATGCTCATATGCTCTCATTCTTCAAGGCGGTTTTAATACTTTCTCAAATAAAAATACAGCTTAAGTCGCATCGAAATATTTTTTTTAACGAACATGTGAGCCATCCGATTTATCCATGTCTTGATTAGATGTCTACATGATCCTCAGATTACTTTTTTCGCAGATGCAATATACTGGCACGAGTGTACATGCCCAAAACGTCGGACGGTTTCATCGTGCGATTTTTAATCCTTTTTAAATATAGTGTATGTATAGTGTATGTATAGTGTGTACATATATGCTTTATTTACCTTCGTATGTATATTTTTCTCTATTAATTTTATTTATTATTGTGATCACCACATTTTATATTTTTATTGTATTGTAGTTTTAGATTACACTAGATATGTTACGGGTGAAGAGCCAATGTTGTATTTGGAAAGCCGTAAATAAACCACCATTATTATTATTGTTATTATTATTATTACTAGTAGATACCCATAGAAAACTACAGGGGGTCTTCTTAATTCGGTTTACATTAAAGTTAAGGGAGGAATGAGCCAAAAAAAAATCAAAACGGCTTAACCCCCTGAACGTCATTTGCGCGAGTATTAACCCAAAACTTTCATCTAGTTGGGTGACATTATATTAGATAGGCTTGTTTTGATAGCTATTCGCTACATACCAGGGCTACTGATTATTTCTCTGATTATCGTAAGTTATAGGAATTATTATTAATAACTAAATGTTTGTTGTGTAATGCATCCTTATGAAAATAAGCAATACTTGAAGACTACTTGATGTGTATTATCAGTTTATATTTTGTCTGTACTTGCAAGGTACCTGCATTGTGTTTGAAAAGTGTACTTGAACTATATTTGTTTGAGCCCTTATATTTACTTGATAGAGTATAGAGTATAGTATAAAGTATACTTGAGATGTACCTTTTTGTACTTTCATTATATTTGTTTTATACTGATTTGTTTTATGATTGTAATGTACCTGTATTTGAAACATCAAGTACATATTTGTTGTGTAGTTGGTAAGTACTAGAAATATATTTGCAAAATAGTACTTGAAGTGTTCCAGTTTACTACTTGAGCAATATTTGCACAAACCGACAAGCAATTCAGAGTTAGGGGAAAATAGTACCTAAACCAGACTTGAAGTGTACTAAGTAGCTGATATTTGATCAATACTTGAATTGTAATTTCAAAGTTCATGCAGGTCTGTATTTGTACACTACTTGTTAATGGTTGAATGCTACTTGACTAGTTCTAGGCTCCTTGCAATATACTTGACCCTCCCTGACTTGTACCGTTTTGGTCATTGAATTATATTTGCAATATTCTTGAAATATACTTGAAATATACCTGTATTTGAAACATCAAATACACATTTCATTTTAACTAACCGATCTGAAAATTATCTTGTAATGTACCCTAAATATACTTGAAATGTATACTTGCAAACTACTTGACTTGTAATTTTAATAGTTATGCAGATCTGTATTTGCACACTGTTTTATTACTGGTTGAATGGTACTTGACTGATCCTAGGTTCCTTGCAAAATACTTGACTTGTGCCATTTTGTCATTGAATTATATTTGCAATGTTCTTGAAATAGACCTGTATGTGAATTAATTAAACATCAAATAACTGTCACAGATCTGAAAATGAACTTGAAATGTGGCCAAAATATACTTGAAATGTGTACCTGCAAACTACTTGAACTGTAAATTCAATATTCATGCAGGCCTATAGGTCTGTATTTGCACACTATGTTATTACTGGTTGAATGGTACTTGACTGATCCTAGAGTTCTTGTAATATACTTGACTTGTACCTTTTTGTCATTGAATTATATTTGCAATTTTCTTGGAATAGACCTGTATGTGAAACATCAAACAGTACTGTTGTTTATTAATTCGCCACTGAACTGAAAATTATCTTGAAGTGTACAATGACCTAGTATATACTTGAAACGTGTACCTGCAAACTACTTGTAATTTCAACATTCCTGTGCACAGTTCTGTATTGCACTGTTTTGTTACTGGATGAATGCTACTTGACTGATCTTAGGGTTCTTGCAATATACATATATACAGTAGGTAATTGAACTGGGAAAATAGCCCTGTTGCCAATATATTATCTACATCTCTCAGTGCTATGATCAACAAAACAGTCGAGTAACTTTTCGTGTAAAATAAAAACAGCGACGTGCAACTGGCAGCAAACTCCAGCCAATAGCAATAACAACCACTAAAAGTCCTTGATGCAACCAACCCAGGGGCTCCATGCACGGCACGCCACAGGGCCCCTATAGTCACGGGATATTTGACCATGTCAAATTACATTAAGTCCCCGATTATTTACTGTGAGATTAAGAAATTCTGCATTTAAATTTGGTCATTAAATGACAATGTAGCTTAATTAATTATTAGCTAGCCAAACAAAATAAATCATTGATTTAATTGTTTTATATTTTTATGTTTATTTAATCTGTTTCAAGTCTTGGGAAATATCAATAAAGAGTTTAAAGTTGGCATGAAAAAAGCCAGGTCGATCAGTTAAATTACTGCAGGACTAAAAGTAACGGCCGGTCATCGGACAATGTCCAGCCAGAATCGGAACTTGGCTGGTCAAACCTTTGTCTTGCCGGTCATTTTCACCGGTCAATGTTACTTATACAGTTTCAAACAAATACTGATCTTGACCGGCGACTGACCGGCTGTTATTTTTAGGCCTGTTACTGGAAAGAAATGTATTTTGTTTGGCATAAATAAGTACGAAAGTTGTATTACTTTAATACTTACAAAATTTCTTCGCATACACAGCTCTTTGTCATGTTTTACATTTTCACTTGGCTTGATTGGCGTTTTCAACTTCAGTTAAAAAAATCACAATTGTGTCTCCATGCATGCAGTTTCTGTTTCCTGTTAAATTAAAAGATGTGATTAATTAATTAAGTGTATCTAAATACAATACATATACATTTATGTCCTTCTCTGAATGGTGATTATATATGATGGACTTGCTATCAATGTTGAGCTCGGTTTGTAGGACAGAAACACAAAACTACTGAGTTGGATTAATATGGCTATGTGCAAATTTTGAGCACATAGCCGCTTTAATAACTCATTAATATTTATATCATTACAGATGTTATTTTTAGAAAAATATATTTTGCCCAGCAAATGTGGGGACTTAAAAGCGCCTTAGCACAAGTAAGAAGGTGGCACGGACCATGGTGAAAAATGACAGAGCTGTTAGGTCGAGCATAAGCAGCAGACTGATCTCACAACAGTTGGACCTCGTGCTGTATTGTAAGCCCCTGTAGGGGGTGTGAATAATTGACTCCCACTCTGCATGCATTATGCACGTGCTTACCATGTGCTTTGTATAGTATTACATTACCAATACGGGTAGGACATAAAACTTTTATTGTCAAGCCAATAACCTCTTATGTCCTTCCCTGAATGGTGGATATATATATGATGGACTTGCTGTCAATGTTGAGCTCGGTTTGCGGGACAGAAACACAAAACTACTGAGTTGGATTAATCTGGCTATGTGCAACCCCACCCCAACATGACAGCAGTTCCACCTGGCAGAATTATAAGCATTCTTGCTAGCTATTGTAAAGCTATGAATTTGAACAGCAACTCAATAATGGTGTAGAACAGTGCTCCTGCTACTGTCCGACTATAAATTATTGTCCATCGATGTACTGATATATACATGTATGTAGAGCATACGTTATACTTAACATCATAGTGGTGTAGAAGTGCCCCTGCTACTGTCCGACTATAGATTAATGTACTTCGATGTACTGATATATATGTACAGCATACTTTATACTTAACATGATGATAGTGGTGTAGAACACTGCCCTTGCATGCTACTGTCCGACTATAAATTAATGTACTTCGATGTACTGATACTTATGTACAGCATACTTTATAAAGTTATAACAACACAATGGTGCAGAAAAGTGCCCCTGATACTGTCTGACTATGAACTGACAAACTGACTGTGTCACTAATATCAACAACATCTGATGCAGAACAGCTAGATAGTGCTCATGTCCAACTAGGAACTGACAAACTGATCTTGTCACTAATATGAACAATGTATGTTCGTGCAGAACATTACCCCTGCTACTGTCTGACTTTGAATTGGTAAACTAAGCATGTTACTAACATGAACAACATTTTGGTGCAGAACAGATCCCATGTTACTGTCTTATTATAAATGTTACTCTACTCCTACACGGCATATATGGGAGAATGCCAGGGAGGCCAGAAAAAAACTATCAAAAACCCTTTGGGATAAAAGGATAGGAAATCTGGGTGGAGCCAAGACAATAAATTTCTCCAGTCCCTCCACAGGACAAAACGTAATTATATATTGTAAGTTGACTGAGAAATATAAGAAACAGCCCCTGCGATGACCCGGGATTCACCCTGTTGCTTGTAAACTGGCAGTGCAGGAAGACCAGAAGCTAGTACTGACAGGGCAGACTTTGCACGTACAACTGCCTGTGAAAACACAGCTACCATGCCGGTTGTTGGTAGTTACCAGTAGTAGGGATTGCTCACTTTCCCTGGACACCAAGGTTCTTCGTTGTCACATGTGTAACCAATTTACAGTAGAAACAAAGGCACAGCATCACCCTCCACACCATGTGTTCATGGGGCCTGGCAGAACGCGACACTCTGTGGAGGAAAATAAGAGGCAACCACGAGGGCAAGCCCTCTAAAAGGCTTAGTATAAGGGTGAAGTGACCTTGATAACAAAAGGCCTATCAATTTCACAAAACCTGAATTTTAATATAACCATCACATTAACAACAATAGTAAAAGCAATGTAATGATAATATAATAACATAGCAGTAGCAGCAATAATAGTAAGAACAATATTAATAACAACAATACATTGTACCAATAATAATTTACTGGTATAGTGATGATGGCAATAATAAAAATAGTAATACATGTAACAATAATAATAACAATAATAATGAGTGATCATTATGACAGTGTTATGAACCTGTTTTTCAGCTGAATTGCAACAGCACCACTAAATTCACAGTACCGTATTTACCCGTGTATAATACGCACTTTTTATACTCCAAAATGACCTTCAAAATCGGGATGTGTATTATACACGGAACCTCGCATTTTAGGACTACATGTAATTTGCATAACACAAACAAAAGAAACATTATAATTGGCTGTTTCATGCTTAAGCGGCCAATAAAACACTGAAATTACGATCCATGAATAACTTAGTGCGGCTATTTAAACCCTACTTTTCACACATCAGTTTCATCTGTAAACAATAATCCCACGAAATTGATCATGGCAACACGAATGCTTCAGCCCCTGGATGTCTGCTTGATCAAGCCGTTTAAAGATCGCGTTCAGGAGTTATGGATGAACTGAGGAAAGGGGCATGATACAGCCATTATATAGTAAGTGGCATAGAGCAGATAGAGGAACTCTGCTAGCAGGGAAACAGTGTTCTAGCAAGGAATTCTGCTCAATTATGTGTCAAATAACCATATATCGTTTTCTCTTGTGTCATGGATTTTTTAAGGAACCCTTTGTTTATTAGGGTCCTAGCTCTTTGTGATAGAAGTATGCAGCCCATGGTTACAAATATTTATTGCAGAATAATAAAAATAGAGAGAAGGGGCTCCGAAAAAAGAAACCCGGCTGAAATCAGCTTAAAACTACCCAACAAGGAGAGAAACACGACAGAAGACATCACAGTGGCAAGGTAAGTCATTTTATTCAAATATTTTACAGTATGTCTGGCTAGTAAACGGAGTTTGCTACGCTCCCATACAAACCCTTATATTTTCTTAACTTGAGCTCGCTACGCTCCCATTACAAACCCTTATATTTTCGTAACTTGAGCTTGGGCTGCCTGTGATCCAATCGAAAATTTCCTATTGAGAATCACTAGAAAATCAAACATTTTAGAACGACAAAACTGCACACGATTTTGCCATCCCCTGTCAATATTTGGGGAATTTGTCGTTCTAAAATGTTTGATTTTCTAGTGATTCTCAATAGGAAATTTTCGATTGGAGTCGTAAACTACACTTGATCCCATTTCTTGTAGTTGCATGTGTTGTATCAAACTGTGAATGAGTAACACTGTATATTAGAACTTCAATGTCCATTGTATTTTGGCGTAGGATAAAGTTAAATACGGGAAGAAAACCAAGGCCACCAGCCACACAATTGATCTTCCACCTCCTCGCTTATTTTTAGCTTTCTCTTCACAGTGACGTCACGCGGCAAACCGGACAGTTTTTAGCATAAAGTAGTTAATTTGAATGGCTAAAAAGAGAACTTTCCGAAGGCGGAACTGAAAAATAAATATACTCTTGATAATCAGAAAAGAATGAACTTTATTATTCTGCAATAAAATAAAGATGCAAAATTTGGTTTTATAAACACTTTAAAAGCCTATAGTTATATGCACATATATGTAGAAAATACTAAATGAACTGAGGAAAGGGGCATGATACAGTCATTATAGAGTAAGTGGCATAGAGCAGATAGAGGAACTCTGCTAGCAGGGAAACAGTGTTCTAGCAAGGAATTCTGCTCAATTATGTGTCAAATAACCATATATCGTTTTCTCTTGTGTCATGGATTTTTTAAGGAACCCGCGCTTTGTTTATTAGGGCCCTAGCTGTTTGTGATATAAGTATGCAGCCTATGGTTACAAATATTTTGTGATAATGGTCACTTCTGAAACTGTTCTGTCAATGGTACAAGGTGCAGCCCTAGCAAGAACCTTGTCATGCATAATTTGTTGGCTTCAACTTTATGTTATCATTGAAAATATTGAACGGGTTACTTGCAGTACAGAATTACTTATAAACACAAAAGGGATACATGTAAATTCAAATGTTTCACAGTATATGTATATGAAGTAAAACAAAAAGAGTGAGTGAAACAATGCAGTATTATATGTATTTCCAGGGCCATGCAAGAATACATGTACATGTATGTGCACCAATTGCAAGTAACTTATACTTACTTATGGCCGACTCAGGGAGTGTTATTAATAGTATAACAAACCAGGATCCAGCTAACCGCACATCTCGAATTGGAATTTAGCACGTTGGTTTTGGAACAACTTTAGAATACCCGGCCACTAAAACTTGGGAGTCGTACTTATTGGCTACTGGCTACATACATGTACATACAATAATTGTATGGTGTATATAGAGATGGGTAAATGATTACATGGCTACGTGGCTATGAGGGTACATGGCTACATGTACACAAATGTACATGCTTGACTACATGGCTACGGCTTGACTATGTGGATACATGCATGGCTACGTGGCTACGTGCTTGGCTACATGGCTACTGTGTATTAATTCAAACTGTCCCGAACTTGATTCGGTACACTAATGACTCACTGTGTATATTTGTCTAAACTTTATTGTACGAAAATCGTGAGAAAAAGGATACTTAGTCGCTTGCTTCAGTTGTCGCTTGTCCTCTCGTCTCTCTCACATACTCACTCCCTTATAACTCTCATGTTACAGATCTCAGTTCATGCAATCAGCATGCATCACAATACAACGTCATTTCGGACAAAAGCTTATACATGGTTATCCGGTGACCTGACTTCCGGTATTGGCTCACTTATCTCAATCAAAAATACAATGTTTTGGGAGCTCTTTTGCCTTGTTTAGCGGATTTAACAATTTTTAACTTATTTCTTACTATCGAAACTAAGTTATGTAACATTTCCGATCAAAACCCTTACCCTACAATAAAAAAACCTGACCGTCAACAGGATTTGTTCATGATGCGCTTGCGATTTATACGTTGTTCTGTTCGGTCTATACACCAGCGCTTATTTATTTTTAGAACAAAGCATTGGTTTTCACACCACGGTACTGGTTTAACCTAATTACAGCCGTAATTATAGGCGGTAATGTGCCATTGTCTGATGGGGAGGAGCTAAGGCCTCAAAGCAAGACCCTCGGGAATTTAAAAACCCTAAATTTAGCAAGCGAATTTGTGGCGCCCAGATGCGTTATAGAAAACACGATTTATATAAGCATAATATCCGGCAGATTTCAACGAAAAAACGTACACGGGTTAGTAAGATGTCAGTCTATCTTTTCCCGTGTGGGCCTAAGAAATACGACAATTAGTCAAAGAGAAAATTACCCTCAAAGTCACACATTAGCCATTTCCCCCTCTAAATACTACGAAAAACAACGATTTTTAGGTCAAAATATATAAGCTTATTAATACGGGGAAAACTTTTATATTGAGCAGAAATGATCGAATGATATCTGTTCTACTAAAATCCGTGTGGGCCTAATGCATACGGTATTTAGTTTTTCCGCAAATGAGTGAAACCGTAACCTCCCTGACGCGTTTGAGACCATTTCTTTGTAAATTTCATCACGATTCATTCTTTTGAATTTGGTGCTGATGACTATAGAATGTCCCGGATGTATGTCGCGTCATTCTTCCCGATGATGACCACCTTGGTAATAAGTGGATAGCACTGGCTACTTGCGCTGGTTAATTTGTTGGCACTTCCTGGCACAGTGCAATGCATTGGTGTACCGGTGCCCTGGCTGAACTCCTGATTGTTCATTTTAACAATGATGCGCGCGCAGATCTTTTGTCTCACCAAACTCATACTGGGTATAAGTGGATCGCTCTGGCAAAACGTCACAGTAAGTATAGTAATAACGATTAACATATCTCCTATGTTGATTAACATTTCATCGTATTATCTTATTTCAAAGACTCTAAACATAAAACTGCATATAAGCCCTAGCCAAACGTACTGGAAAACAAAATGCCTGACCAAGCCAATGCTAGTTCTTTTCGCTCTGTTTCTATGTCTGCTCAACTTATTAAAATAGGATTCCATTAAGATTGCAAGGATCCAAATGCCTGACCCCTGAAAAACAATTCCAAGCCTTGTTAGATTCTTTCTAAGCACTAACCTGGTTCCAAGGGTAATTTTATCCCTAGGATAGCGCTAAATTTGTAATTGTAATCTGTACAGTTTACCCTCGGGTTAGCGCTTAGTACCCTACGAACAACCAACCGGGACCTGTGTATTGTAACAAGTATGTATTGTGTGATAAATAGTGTGCAGAATGTAACATTTTAGTCCTAACCTTGTTCCCCTGTAGTTAATCACCTCTTCACCGGTACTGACTGGCACAGGAACTGGTGTGGCAGCACTGGTACACTGTTGATTGGAGACTTCAATGGTGACGGTAAAGATGACCTGCTCTGCCATGAGGTCAGCACTGGCAAGAAGTGGATTGCCTATAACCATCACCAACTTTAAATTGAGGAATTAAGGTAAAGGAAAACACTGGTACAGCAGAATTTTTTAAAGTTCATTTTCCCAACGCCGATGATGATTAACTGACAGTATTTCCATGCCACGAGCTGGCTCTCCACCTGTTAATACTAATACAGAGTGTGATAATATTATCGTATCAGAATACGGTATATGAAATGATTTCATAGGGATTCTAGTATTCTGATTGGTCGCTACATACCGAATAGCGTGGTGAATCATGAGGTCTGCTGAACCCAGCTAAACCTTTAAAAAATCGTTACCAGTAGATTTGTTCTAATTTCATGATAGAAAATACTGTTTCTAATCACAGTAACAAAAAGCAAAGCTCCATGTTTGTCAGAATACAGCGTAAACATTGATTTGTACATGTCGAGACCGGTCTTGCACTTGTGTGCGCATTGTTTGAATGACGCACAATATGTCCAGCAAAAAAAAGGTAGATATCTCCGGTTTAAGTTTCTTTGATATTCAATTCTGAATTGATGCTAAAACTGCATCATTAAAATGCATATAAGCCCAATTTTGTTATCATTAAAACGGATTCTAAATCAATCAAATAGTTGACTAGTAAAATATTTCTTGATTTTGAGTGTTGCGTCCGATAATATGACGTATCAATCAGTATACACATACTTCATGCAAACAACCTATCAACACTAAATCGTATATTATTTGTTTTCAGGTAAAACTGGTACAGAAAATACCTCGAGAAATATGCCTTCGACTGTTAAGATTATTAGATGATAACATGGAAAAATATCATGATAATTCGATAAAGTTAGTTTCCTGCAACATTGATTGTTTTCTTCTTCTGTGTTCTTACATGTATCTGAAACCGCGTTCGTTTAACAATAAATCACTTTAACACGGACATGTAATACCAGCGGATAAACTGGTTAAGCAAACTTTGCATGGTTCAACGATATTTTGATTAATATACATTAAATTGAACAAACAAGTTTAAACCAACAAGATATTAGTCTCCTTTGCAGCCGTTCTTAGTGTCGGTCCCATACTCCCTCCCCACTAACGGCTGCTCACTCGAGCACCACATTCCATTCCTCTTGTTCTACGTAAACCAATCAAATTCATTTTCATTGTATATGTTTAAGCCAATCATATCGCTTTATAGAATCGTCACTTTTTGCTATGATTTTTTTCCCGCGAATACCTAGCGTTTCGCTTCAGAGTTCAGTATAATTAGAGACTTTGTCAGATATATACACTTTTATATACATGTATATTGGAGTAAAATGAATGGCAGAAACACCGAAGAAGTTGGTCAACAGTGACAGAAACTGTTTTATCTGTTCAACGCCTCTTCCGAACAAGGAAAGAGTTCGTATTTTTGGATCAAGCTCTGTGGATATTCCCCATCTTGTCAGCTGTTCTATTGACATAGACTTGTCCGTTTACAGCACTTCCGATTTATTTTTATGTGTGAAATGCTACAAGCGTCTTCTTCGATTGGAGAAGGCTCAAAGGAAGAAGGAGCTGAAGAGCCTATATTTAGACGTGAATCACCATGAGCGCATCAAGAGGTTGCAAAGATCGACCGAAGAATCGAGCGTACAGGAACCCGTAACGAAAAAACGACCTCTATCTGTGAGGTCATTGAACTTTAATGATGACAATCAGGTCGCTGGAAAGCCTACCACTTTTACTTCTTATACGTCTCGACCATATGTGTTAACACCACCAACTGTTTATTTAAGTCCTATTGCTCGTCCGCAAATATTACACCGCAATGATAGTTCATTGCAACTGGTTTACAATGCCTTCCCCTCGGTGCTGCCACAAATTCCCTCCATGGTTACTTCTACACCTATAGCAAAGCCGCTGAACCAAAACAGTCAATCAACTGAAACTAAAGTTAAATTGGTCGTGGAATATCCAAGCAAAACCATCAACAAAACCCTTTCACAAGACTTCGAGGCGATTGGAAAGGCTATCGTTTTTGGCCCTCCTTCAAGAATAGCCAAGGCAGTCCTTAAGTGCAAAGCAATTAAGAAACAAGTCATTGAGCAAGTCTTACGTGTTGTCTCCACTGAAGTGAATGGTCTTTGTTCAAGGAAAAATCCATCACTGTTAAGAAAAAATGGAAAAGAGGACCTTGTGAATTATGACATGAAAAAGTTGTGTGAGGAGTGGAAGGAAAGGGCGCCAGTCTTCTATTCCTTCCTTCTTACCTGCAGCACCTCGAAAAGTAATATCAAGAGTACATGGTTTCCGAGTGTGGCTCTTTCAGGGTCCATTCTTTTGAAGCAACGTAATAGCCACATGAGTTCTACTGCAAGCATCCTAGGGATTCTTACCAAAACAAGATCAATAGAGGTAATTACACAACAACCTATTGCACACCCGTTTTTTTTTTTTTTTTTTTGGGGGGGGGGGGGAGGCTCCACCCGAAAGGGGTACCTTTTCAGGCTGGAGGTATATATAAGAATACGGATTATAGAAAAGGGTAGGGAAAACTTTCATTTAATAGGTATTTAAATGAGCCTTTCAAAATATCTCAACAGATGCACCAAACGGGATGCAGTGTTTCTACTGTCAGTATGTGAAGGGGGTACATTTTTTATGGAAGGTATATGAAAGGGTTACCTTTTCTGTAAAAAAAAAGGTATATAAAAGGGTAAGGGTTCGGACCTTGTGGTAGAGCCTCCCCATATAAAACTTTGTTGAGTACCCCCCTGGATTGCACATCATATACTTAAAATATAAACTAGTACAAAAGACTAACAGCAAGCAAGATAACCTTTAAATGCTAATATTAATAGAACATCTAATTTTAAAGAACTATATTTTATGAATGTATTATATATGTTGAATGTGTCAGATGTACTCATTGATAAACATATAAAATGTCAGATAATTAACATATTATTGCTGGCATTTATTAGCCTATTTAATCTCACCATTATTTATTTTGATACTTTAGGCAACCCTCAACCGATTCATGATCAGCAAGCTGAAACTTACCTGCTCAAATCACCGTACACTAGTCAAGATGGAAACTATTGGCCAGTCTCATGATATACTCCTCCATGAAGTAAACAAGAAGATTTGTTATGATCATAATGAGATAGAAAAGAGCACGAAAGAAATTGCAGTCCTCAAAGACAAAATGACTGAGAGTCCAGAAGACCTTCCATCATTGTCAGCTCAGTATGTTAATGCTAATAGTGCATTGAAGGTGCAACAGAATGACAGTCATCCTGGGTTTTTGATAGCATTTGATAACATTGACATTTGCTTAGCACGAAGGGATATGACCATGACTGCTCATAATAGAGATGTTCACTGGGTAAATCACATCATGGTGGAGAACAGGGTATCTGGAAACCATCTTTCTTCTGAAGGACAGAAGGCTGACATTCTGGACATACCAAATATCAAGTTCTTTACAAGTGTTGATGAGCAACGTAGACAGAGAACAAATTATATAATTCTAGTATCCCGTATGCTGGTGGACTACTTCAGTGCCTTCTCTGTGTTCAAGGATGTGTGTGTTCAACACATACCTCACAAATATAGCAAGGAAATGTTGACTACTTCAAAAAAGGTATTTGGATCGGAATACATGTACAATTAGTAAAACATATAATTTGCTAACTACTGGTAACGATACTGAAGTGATAAAGTTTTTTTAAAGTTATTAAGCTTTTTAAATTTTCTTTCAATATTCCTTTCCTTGGGTTGCAGGCATGGGAGGTATCTTACAGATGACAATCAAACAGTTTGCCAACACTCTTGCTCATTCATTCTTATCTGCAATCTTATTGCCCTAAATTATCACATGAAAATTTCCAAAAAAAAATTAATGGCAAATCAGAATTCTTCCCATTCATGATTTTCATGGTATTCCCACTGTGATCAGAATTCCCATCAAATTACTGAATTACTCACATTGGCTACAATAGGATTATACCATGAAAAGCCATGGATGAAAAAAAAATGTTTTTCATATGCATGGTATTGAAGAGTTTCCATCAGATTTTTTTCCTGTGACATATTACTATAAAATTAATAGTGAAGCTCATTTGATAATAATATTTTATTACTGTTTCATTTTATTTTTCCTCAGACTCCATTGGGTATCATATTCAAGAATGAGAATGTAAATGAGGACATGTTATCAATCCTACAAGACTTCCACAAATATCTTCCAAAGACTGGATATGACCAATTCGATGGCCAACTGTTTACAGGAGATCAGCTAACAGTAGAACGAGCCATTAATGTCATTGCTTCTGTTTCAAATGGTTACTCATCAGAAGATCGCTTGGAGGGCATTAACCTTCAGCTAGGGGACTGGCATGCAGCTGTCAAAATATTAGATGTAAGTAAATACTGAATATGAAAACAATGTGAGGAGTCAATTTTTTTGGGGTTAAATGTTGTATCATTATGGACATTACAATCTTTCCTCATGAATACAGCATTTGATCTACAGAAATTTCCTTTTGAGTGGCAGGGTGGACAGGGTCATTTTTGGGATACAGGGTCAGTACAATGAAACAACATAATCTCGGCAACGGTTGATCATTTTTTGGCATCACTTTTGAAATGTTGTGTACATCTAATACATACACCTTTCAGGAAGGGAAGGGTTGTGGAGATCCTGCAATGCAGCAATCTAGCTCAAATCCTGTGAGTGGGAAGGGTTGGGACAATTTTACTGTCAGTGGAGATTCATTTACACCTGGCTTATGTTAGAATGCCACTATTTTGTCCAACTTTTAATAGTAGTAAATATACATTTAAAAATAATGTTTTACTGACATATTTCCTGTCCTAAAGTGCCCATGAATCGAATTAAATTAAGTTGATGCCATTTGAAAATCATTTCAAAATGAGAAAGGGTGGCATTTTCTGTTTCTCAATATCTTATATCATTCCAGAGATATTCAGGTTTTTTTAAATATCCAGGCACTGACATCATAGATCATCTCATTTGCATATTTTAACAACCTGAATATCTCTGGAAGGAGATGAGATATTGAGAAACGAAAAATGCCACCCTTCCTCATTTCGAAAGGATTTTCAAACAAGATCAACTTAATTATGGATTCATAGACACTTTAAGGGTTTCACACAAAAAGTAGATGTTAAAAAAGAAGGCAGGTAGTATTTTTGTTGTAAATTAACCAACAATGTAGAACCAACCAAAATAATGAAAAATAATAATGAAAAATAATAATGAAAAATAATGAAAAAGCAGTTAAACAATAAATTTAGTGTCTAATAATGCCGAATGTATATTTACAGGCTTTGTAATTTAAATCACTCTACTGATCCAACATTGAATTTTGTATTGTCTATTGTCACAGTGTTGGAATAGTAGCCAGGATTTAAATACTCAGGCTCTCAATGAAATGTCCATTTCAGATTTACATCTCTAGGCATACACTCATTTAACTTAGATACTTGTTTATGTTCATTCTCTTCCTTTTATTTTATTAGTTGATCTACCGCAGATTCTACTCTACAAAATCAGATGGTGACCTCTGCACCATGCATTCTGATAGAACTCTGATCAATCGAAGGAATGTCACAACTGATCCACATTCCAATTATCGTGCAGACCGAGACTTTTTCCTCCTGATCTTGCAGACAAGGATTATTGCAGCAGCTATGAAAGTTATTGGCTTAGAATCCAAAGACAGCCAACCAACCATGTGTTCCACATCCCAGAATACTTGACAAGTTTCTCTAAACTGCAGAAGTTGGAATTACTCCATAAAGCAGCTGGTCTTATTGTTGATAAGTGTGTATTTGGAGAAGGGTCAATCAGTAGACTGATTGACAAAGTGTTAACCACTCAGGAAAGACAGGATGTAATGGGAAAACAAAATCTTACTGGTGATGGGCGTTTCCCATGCAGATACCAAGGTTGTCAACGTTCTTTTAAGTATGATGGCAAAAGTAGGAAAAATCATGAAATGTCTCATCAACCAACCCCAGCAATTCCAGATCCCGCCTTGCCAACTGTCAAGGAACCCACAGAGATTTTAGAGGGAAAAAAAGATCAAACAGATGACATTTTTAACTACAACTGTGCTTTGATCACAGATGGTTTGTTCTTCTTAAACTTCTTGGATGCAACTTCCGAAGGGGATGGGGCAAGAATTATGACACAGTATAAGTACCTGCTTATGTACTGCAGAGCCGACAAACAACACAGCACTAAGTATGCACTTGAATGTCTGTATCAGTTTTTCTTAGTTTTTGCCCTTCTGTCACCAAGAGACAGTGAACGATTCATGTGGAATAGAACTGTTAATAATTGTGGAGTTGCAGGGAAAAATATAGCCCTGGACTTAGATGTAGAACACAGCAACAACTTTGTGAAACAAGCGATAAAGAATCTTGGTCCAAACTTAACTGAAAATGCTGTGACCCGTATCTGCCATGCTGAAGGTGGGACAAGAAGCATAATGCAGTGCATGGATCAAAGCTTAGAGCGAATTGGTGGTTCTGGAAGACATTCTCGTGGCTCTACAGAACGTGATTTGCATGAAGTTGTGAAGAGATTAGTTCAGGTCAATGCATTGGAGGAAGACATCTCTCGCAAATACACCCACTATTCTGCCTTTGAGAGAGACCCATTCAAGAATTTGGATACTTCTGCAATGTATACGTGGATGAATGGACATAAGAAAAATATCCACATTGGTATTAGAGCTAGATAGATACATGTAGAAAATATAGCATATTACTCCAAGATATATCACTATTTATCTTTAAGTGTTTTTGAAAGTCGCAGTACACTACTGAATTCACCATAAGATAAAACTAGTATCTTCTAGCTGCCATGTAATATTTTGTTTATCTGCATTCACCAAGTCACAAAATATCAATGCAAACAAGATTAAACATCATGACGTCATAGCCAGTGACTCAATAATAGGGAGTGTTCATAATTTATCTAGTGGATTTAAATGGGAAGTTTTGTGGGTGGGGGCTATGGAAATTGTATTCCAGCATCTGCCATGGAAGGGGCATCATATTTCATATTTACTTTTAGCTCTCAGATAATGGAGGGTAGGCACTTAATGTCTTTAGTGCATTCCATTGCACGACTTGTGTGTAGTGCCGATGCTTCCTCTGTGATTGCATGCCCTAAGTTTATCGATAGGGGATACATTTGGCTTCGCCCCAGTGTTTAGCACAATTTTTGTAGCCCCCTCCTATGCCATATTTAGTTCTTAATCACTCTAAAAAAATGCTTAACATACAGACTGAATATTTATATTTTAACTGCCCCCCTTTTTGCCTGTTATTCTAATAATCACTAACATTTGCTGAATTTCTTTGTGCTTGTGAATTGAGGTATTTTCTAATTTAGAATTATTATTTTTGTAAAATCACTTTGATAAGCTTCAAATATAACTTAGAATTTAAAAATAGGTAATTTGTCTCTACCAGCATGCTTTTGTATAATAAGTGATGTTGGTGATGACATCACACATTAGCATATTGGAAATATAAACCTTTTATTATCTCATAGACGTAACACCCAAAATCAAGAAATGTTATGCTGTTGGACTATTCACTCCATGTACAATCGATATCAAAGATAACTGGCTACAGGGCTTATATGCACTTTAATATTTGAACCAACATCACTGATCCCATATTGAGCTATACACAGTATCATTATGTATAGAGAATTCTCACAGCAGCCATATTGTAGGGCAGAATAATACATTTGTTCTCTTCTGGGATTTGGAATTACATGTATTTTTATGCAACCATATATTTCATTGTTTTACCCTTCAACATGGCCACTATGAGAACCCACTATTTAACAAGTCACATGAAATATAGCAGTTATAAACCAAGTTAATGTTGTAAATCAGTGATAACTTACACAGCATAGAGTGGTTTTCAGTTGAGTGTACAGTATATAGTGAAACCAAACGCAAATTATCCACAGCCAGCCAATCATAGCAGTGAGAACAAAACTCATAAATGGCTTCCCTGTGAGCCAATGATAAAGCAAAACCAAAACGAATTTACGTTTGGTTTTACTTTGGAATCTGATTGCAATTGGTTGGTTTACTTTCTCAGCCAATAGGAGAGCTTAGTAAATGCAAAACTAAAACACTTCCGACACTCAATTGAAATCCGCTCTAAAACCCCATTGTAAGAACTCTGAATAACAGAGTTTGTTTCTAGTTTAACAAAGGAGGCCAATCTCCTCTGATAAGGTAGTTTAATATTCGCATACTTAATGTGCTACATTAAACAATGATAACTTGCCTATACCTGTTTTCAATTATTATCTCAGTTTTTAGTTGTCATACTACAAGACTCAGAGTGATTCTTTGACATGTACATGTATGTCATATACATGTATATAGCAACAAGTAGAGGAAGTTTCATTATCAGATGTACATGTACATGGATTGTAAAACATACAGTCATTAAAAATTGCAGTTCTTCTGAAACTAGGTGTTCATGTGTGTTGTTTTTGCATCATAATTATTATTGTACATGTACATGTAGGTGTAAAATAATCAAGACATACCTTAGTGTTTATGACTAGTACCAATATTAGGACTCCTTAAAACTGAAATTTTCCAAAACTTCCAATGCAGCATTTGGAATTTCAACATGTGAAGATGTATCACTTGCTTCATCAACAGAATCTAAAAGTGACATATTAGATAAATTTCCTAAAATAAGGTCCAGGAAGTCGTCATCCTCAATAATATCATTCCATTGAGCCAGGGCCAATTCCAGGTCTTCTTCAAGCTCATCATCCTGATGGGAGCTCTCCGTCTGCTCATCATGTGCTTCTGCCACATCACCAAATACTTCACTTATGATAGTCTGGATCTTGTTGGCATGTTTCAAGGACCAGATTTCAACAAAATTGTAAATATCATTTTTTGTAAAAAGTTTACTGCAGTTCTCAAGAACTTGAGAAATTTGCAGGCTGGAAAAACCAATTAACATGTGGAGATTAGTAAATGATTTGATGTCCCCATGTGCATGCTCGCCAAGGAATTGCATAACCAATGATTTATGATATGTAGTTAGCCTTTGTAACACATCATCCTTCTGCTGCTGTGTCACATTACGTTCTTTCAAACAAATAGGTGACTCTGTACATGTAGGTTGGAATTCGGACAGGTGTCTAGACTGGTTTCCACATTCTGGAGATTGACACTTGCACTTTAGAGCACAGTTATCACAACAGAGATGGTCAACAATAGGTTGAGTAATTGGGGTATTACCAAACTGTTGAAGTAGTGCTTTCCTTCGGCAGTCTTTCAGTTTAACATATTCCTTGATGTCCTTGTCGACATGGGTGAGGAGTAGTCCATGATATAGAAGGTAGGAGGTACTCTGTGCTCCATCTCTTCCAGCTCTACCAGTCTCTTGAACAAAATATTCAATATTTTTTGATGGTCCAAAATGAATGGTTCTGTGGACTCCCTTGCAATCCACCCCCATCCCAAATGCAACAGTAGCAACCAAAATGCGTATAGAGCCATTTACATCTCTGAATGAATTCAAAATGGATTCTTTGTTCGCAGATGGAGAACATGAATGTAGCATCTCGATAATAACATTTTTCCTGTCTCCAATCTTGTCAACAAAGAAACTGTTCCCCAGCATTGCCTTCAATGTCGAATAGACAGTACCACATTGCTTTATTGTTTGGCAATAAATAATAGTTCTCTCTGTCCTTACTCCTTGATCTTGCACTTCAGCTGCTAACCAGGAAAAATACTGCTGTATGCTAGTATCTCTAGGCATGTACTCCACCACATATGTTATATTGGGTTTATCAGGGCTTTCTGATATGTCATAAGGTGTTTTCATGAGAAGAATGTCAATAATAGCATCTTTGGTGTTTTTGGTTGCTGTAGCAGTCAGAGCTATTATATTCACTTGTGGAGCAAGTGACCTCAGCTCATTCAATCGACCATAGCATTCTCTAAAAGGTGCCATTTTAGAAGTACTTGATGTTCCCCTGTAATAATAATAAAAGTGTTTGCTATACCGTCAACTGATTATAAACAATGGTTCATAAGCAATAATAATTATTATTACTATTCGATTTTTTACTGGATTCTCTATATCTTAGCAAATACCCTTGTTTTAATGTAACTACTACGAAATATAAAGTATTTATAACAGGAAATCATGGTTTCGAAATCATCCTTAACCTAAGTTCTTTAATAAATGTAAAGTGAGATCACAGGGAAATGGAGGTGAGAGCCCACAAATTATTATTCCCACTCTTAACTTAACATCTTAAAACTAGAGAAAAAAAAGTATTGTTTCTGTGTCCCCAGACGAGAGCTCACTTGAAATAAGATGGGCCTTTTTCGTCTTCTATAACTTTAAATAAGCACTGGAAATAAGATTTTAAGGGTTTAAGGGTGTCGACCCATCTCTGGTTTTGGATAATTTTAAAGTCGAGGTTATTTTCACATAATTCAGTTTTCTTTGAGACATCTCTTCCTAAACTGGAAATCACTGTTTTCGAGAACATTATTGTTACTCTCCTTACCATTGCTTAATTACGTGAGCTTCATCCACAGCTATCGCGCAGAGTTTCTTTAAGTACACTCCACTGCACAACATCCTTCGCCATCGTTCGTTTTTCAATAGGCCCTCTGGAGTGCAATATACCACGGCATACGAGCCTCTTTCTACTTCATTCATATCCTCCTCAGTCTTAATGTGACTCAGGCTGACGGAAGCTATCCCCAAAGCCCGTAAAGTTTCCATCTGATCCTCGATCAGCGCTAGAAGCGGTGATATGACTATGACAACGTGTCCGGACTCGCCAGTAAACTCATCGAAGGCCAACGGTAAAGCTTGGTAAATAACCGATTTACCATACCCAGTTGGCAAACTAACGAAAACATCCCTTTTCTCCTTTACCAATTTAGCAATCGCTGTTTGTTGAAGCGCATTTAAATTGTCAAATTTAAAACCATCACACACTTTGTTAAAGACTGCACTTAACTCCGCCATCTTGCACCCGCGAAAGCAGTCGAGGGATCTGTCAAGGTGAAGGTCAGGTTTCCAGAAAATGGGAACCGAAATTTGATTGGCTACTGTCGAGGAATGGAATGCGGTGCTCGAGTGAGCAGCCGTTAGTGGGGAGGGAGTATGGGACCGACACTAAGAACGGCTGCAAAGGAGACTAACAAGATATTTGCCCAAGTACAAATTTCTTATGTTTGAACACTTCATAGTTGCTCCAGCAGAAACACTGCATCCCGTTAGGAAATTGTAAACTCCAAATTTCAGGAGACAATACTTTTCTACGTTCCATCGTTACAGCCGTCGTCGTCCCTATTTTGAGAGTGTTTACGTTTTGCTTGGGGCTCTTTCCTGGACTCGAAAGCAGTTTATTACGCACTCGTTCGAAGGGTAGGTGTTTTTGATGTTGTAAAACAACTTACAAATCGCTTACATTTTTATAAAGCGGATTCAAAGTAAATTCAATTCTTAAACAGCACAGCGTCACTGAATCAAGTCTCATTTTAAGGGGTAGTATGACGAAATACCTCGACAGCTTGAATTATATATAACTTCGTTTGCAATACTTATAGAGCGTTCCTATCCTCTTTCGAGTTCTTTTGAAAGATCGAATATTGCATCGCGATTTTACCCTAATTCCAACACTATCCTTCACCCGGCTTTGTTTTGCAAATCCAGTTTGTGTAATAATGAAGGTTCAAAGGACTTGCCAGTAGTCTCATAACTAGCGACAGATTGGGTAAAAATAGCATTTTCTCCCCTTTTGTTGCTTCCACGGGTCGGCCATCTGTAAAATTATCTAGCAGGCGTTCCTTGTTGTTTATTTTTGAATTGGGACTAGTACCGAAGGAGAAGTGATGGCATATGGGAGCGCGAGTCCCGTCTCGCTCAAGCTCGATTCGCCATTTTTATTAATTCAGATAATCGTATCACGTGTCCGTGTGAACCAATCAGCTACGTAATAAAATTATAAGAATGAATGGCATAGTAATAAGAATAATTATTAAACCCTACCCATTTTCATTCGACTTTTCTGGGCACAACGTATCTACGACAACCACACCGTAACTCATTCAGGCACAGCGTATTACATCGGGTTCACGCGGCGGCCATCTTGGATTGAATTCGAGGCTTCCGGGGCTATTTGACACTTGTTTTCAGTCGTCTGTCGAGGAAAAAGGGGGTTAATGGCCACTGCTATTATCCGAATTTAACAAATAATAGCCAGATATTGTTTTCGGTAAAATTCCTTCAGATTTACGTATCAGCTCGCATATACGCCTCTTTCTCAGCTGAGAGAGAGAGCCTGTAGATCAGACCAGCTTGAAAAAATACCCTAATTTTATTTGATACGCTGAGGTCATGCGTCTGTCAATCATCTGTCGGATTAAAAATAGGCACTGTGCAGGACCTGGTTACGTGAACTTTTTAGCTTGTCAATCAAAAATAAACATTGGTGCTAAACATGGATGACAGATATGGAAAGAGCGAGCGAACTTGAATTAATAAAAAGCCCAAGTTTTATATAGGTTCATGTATATCTTTAAACCTGAAGGAATAACATGGAGCAGAGAGCAGCGTTGATCGACGATAGTTATTCGTTTTCATCGTCGTGTGAAGATCATTGTTCCTCTTTACAGATCGTGACGTCACGCGGTATAAAATGTCAAAAATGGAACACAAACATTAATAGAGTAAGAGGTACGGCATTCAGATGGAGCAAAGATGTTAATTTTGTATTGTGAAAATTATTGATCTCCTTGGTTGAAACATGAAAATCGCCCTAAAGTTAGGAAGACGTCTATTTTCCTCCATTTTTTTTTCAAAATATTAAAACTGCGGTTTGCACTGCGGTTTCAAATGCCTTTTATAAAGCAAATCGTATGCTCGGAACCTTATGAATCGTGCCTGTTTCGTAGCTATTGTATTTGACTGTTCCTATTGGTTGGAGTATTCATAATTATCACCCAGTGTTTTCGTAGTCTAAAACATTTGAGGCAGGCTCAATACCGCAGAACAATGGATTTTCTCGAACTATTTACACGGATCATTACTTAAATATCAAAACTGTTTTTAAAACATTGCAATATCTCATAACTAGTTTACATTTGTAATTTAAGTGGTCCAGTGTTTACATGTGCGAGATCAGCACAAAACATATACGCATGCGCAATGTATTCGGACAAAGCGCATGTGCAGTGCTAGTCATAGGAAGACTGCTTTTAAGAAAATCTCCGCTGACGGAAACACTTGTCTTTTCACTGCTTGTGCTTACTTTGTTTAGTTTTACCCATAGATTCACAAGCATAGAACATAGTTTTATCCTGTGCTTAAAAATAAATGTCACAATGGTTCCACTCTGTACTGCGCTTGCGCGTAATATGCTCGCGTCACACGTAGAATACGGCAGATTTCGTATGAGTGGGACAAACTACAGCACTGACTACAGCATGGTTACCAATCTTTATCTTGAATGAGCTTATATGGCCCCATTACAACAACGAAGGAAAGAAGCAAGACTGACCATGATGTATAAAATTGTCAACCACCACACAGAACTGAAACTACCTTCGTCGCATGTTAAATCTAAACAAAGACGAACTAGACAATACCATCCTAAGAAAACAGTTTTATAACAAGAGCAGTGAAAGAATGGAACTTATTGCCAAATGACATTATAGAAAGTCATACTTAGCTATATTTTAATGAACGCTCAGTAAGAATCTACCTAAAAGTCCTAATTAGGGTTGCTCTATAATTGCTTAGAATTACTTTCTTACCCACATTTTTCTCTCTAAAATGTTATAGTGTATTATAGAGCATTTTATAAACATTATTCATACCTCATATATAATTAACATATATACATAAATACACACACATATTTTTTTTTTTTATTGTTACTATATATTCTTGTTACACTGTAGTGATGGAAAACCTTTACAGATTAAAGATTTAGATTTAAATTTATCCTGTGCTTAAAAATAAATATGTCGCACTGGTTTCACTCTGTTTTGCGCGTAATATCCTCGTTTCACACCGGTAGAAAGCGGCAGATTTCGTATGAGTGGGACAAACTATAGCATGGTTACCAGACGCCATGCCGTGACGTTGAAATGGTTTCCCATTGTTTTTGTCCTGCGGTACAGCACGGTTACAGCACGGTTACAGCACGGTTACGAGCACGCCATAGTTTCTCCCACTCAAACCAAATCTACTCAGACGTTACTACATTACTGTGACGTCCGATGTCGGACAAACGTTTTCTCTTCTACTCGTAGAATGTTGTTCCAACTCAAATCGCTACACGGAAGGAAGAAAAAGAAAGAGCTGTTGAGGAAACGGACCAGGCACAGATTCTGGTAATGACAGGGCTAGGTTAGGGTAATTAAGGCGTTGCCGTAATACTGGACTGGAAATTTTAAATATAATCACAGCGCTTTTTCCCACAATTAATGATCCAGATTCCTGTTCGCATGCAAGGTATATACAAGGGTAAAGCTTTTGTTTCTCTACCTCAGAGCTTAGGGGAGATTCAACCGTACGTATATATACGTTTTGAGATTTATATGCATTTTGAATGCAGGGTGTAAAAAGTCATAGCAGCATAAGTACATATTATTGACTTCTGATAGCAGTCATTTATGCCGATAAAATCCCTCCTAGATATTGCGTTAGTCTGTGCTAAACGTGATGCGGTCGAGCTCGGTTAACTGAAGACAGAATTGGCGAAGATACAATTGAAGCATTCATTCTTACTGTAGCGTCTCCCAACAAATTGTTCCTTTTAACGAAATTCCGATTGGCTAAAGCGGTGGTACATGCCATTTAATTGGCACTTGCAATCGAAATACGAATATGGCGCGATGAAGAAGTATTAAATTGAATTTTAGAACGATGGTTTTGTCCGGCCTGAAAAACAGAAAAGTAGTACAGAGTCGAACTGTCAGGCAGACCTACGACAAGAAGGTGTGATGACTATTTGACCCACCAGATTTGGCAAAAGTATGTTTCAACTTCTTGTAGTTTATAGCTAATAGTAGAAGTACAGCGCTAGCTTTATTCAGCTATACTCATATCTAAAGTTGTCCTCTCAGTTGGGGATAATATATGACCAGATTCAAGAAGCTAAGTCTATGGAACTTAAAGCTTGTAACCTGGTAGAACTTCAAGATAATTTGAAGCCTGATCAACAAAATACAATCTTGCGTAATTTTGCCTTTGGTGGAGGTTGCAACTGACCCGAAATTTCTCGACTTCACGAAGAAGATTCAACATTCTGCCGCTGCCTGTTGGCGTGTGTCGTGAACGATTCCACGCTGTTTTAATATACTTGGTACATATTAAGGTAACATCAATAAACGAACGTTTAGCTTTGAAGCCTTAATATTTAAATTATCAAAGGGAGTGTTTTCACAATAAAATATTTATTTTTCTACTCAATCAGTCTTGGGATTTAAATTTCCTTCCACATGGATTACAGACAACGTTCAGGAAACCTTCTCTATCCTCTACATACGGATCAAGTGTCAGTAGTTTACGATCGACTGCAATCGAACATTTCCTATGAGTCACTCGAAAACCAACCAGTTATGGCGACGGCTGCCAAACTAAACCAAAGCTTCTCGCCGACCCATCTATTTTCGAAGGCTTAATAAACAATTCAAACAATTGTTGAAGGTGTCAAACCCGTATTTAACCTTAAACATGCCCTACGATAGTCGACACACTTCGTTCAGATTTTTGTGGTTTTCCATGATTTATTTCGGGGTACTCGTTCTCCCCAATATCGGACTCGACGCTCGTGTGGTAACCTCTTGAACTTATTCTTCGTCTTTTCCGACTAGCCAAATTTTGCACTCACGGTACAACAAGCCCGAGACAGTCATAGGCCTACCAATTTTCTTTTTCGGCGGAGCACCGCAAAACACATCAGTCAACCGCGAAGTCCAGGCCAAGTCAATTTTTCCAAAGCTTGACTTTGATCCATTAATTCCCCAGAATGTTTTAATCGCCTAAAAGATACATTTTAGCAATAAAAATATATGCACATGCCTACATAGTCCAACAATAAAAGGCAAAATCCTAGCACACATAAATTTAGTCCTACTGACCAGATGCCATGCATCTTAATCCCAGACAAAAAAGGAAAAGAAGGAAAAAAGAAGGAAAAAGAGAGCGTATCACTTAATGTTTTAGTCAAAAGTGTAACTTAGGATTTAGGATCGTCATTCTTATTTCTTTATGAGGCAACCTGGACGATTGCATTTTGTACATTGTATTAACTTATCTCACCGATAATAATAGCCTGGGAAACTAGCGGACTCTTGTCGCTCCCCACTCGCGAAAGAGACGTCTGGGCAGCGAGGAAGAAAATTCCATACTGATGACGTAGCAGATAGCCGTTTTAGTTGCAATTCTCAGAAGCCGAATGCGAACAACAGAGCTATTTTCAAGGAATATAACTACCGAGGCTGCTCGTTTCCTTGGCAGTGGATCACCGTCATTAACAACCATGAAATTCAAGCCTATTTAGCGTGTGTCGGTAGCTCGTTTGCTTCGTTCTTTCACCGGTCGGCCCGGTCAAGAGAATTTGTCCTTAACGACTGTCGAAACGGAACATAATAGTTGTTTATAATTTCAAAACCTACACACAGCAAAGCAGGCCAGTTTTCAAGTCAGCTCTTTTGCCAGGTCAGTAGCCGAAGAGGTTAGCTACAGAATGCAGCGGTTATTTTCAAGGTATACTACCGAGGCTGCCCGTTTGCTTGGGTGAACGGCCATGCACGTCCGTGATTCATAGCGCACTTACATGTAATGTTTATTCATAGCCCAGATTCACTGTCTGAACGATTTATCCGGCAACAACTCCTGCAACTCACTCAGCCTCGCTGCATGCCCAGACGTCTCTTTCGCGAGTTGGGAGCGATAAGAGTCGGCTGGTTTCCCAGGCTACGATAATAAAGACAACCTGCACTGACCACAGGTGGATTTTTGTCCCTCGCTACCTTCCAGGCTTCTCGAAGTATTTTTCGCTTCTTTGCTCAGTTATACTTGTGATAAGTCTTCATCCAGGAAACATTCTTTAATACCTTAAAGTGCTTTTCAGCTTGCTCTTGTAAGCCCAGAGGTGATTTCGTTCTTGCCTGCTTACAAAACGAGCCAGTATCGGTCTGTGTCGAGGACGGGATTGGTTTTCTCCCCCGCTTTGGTTTGCCATTTTTCTCCCTGTGTGGTGTGCTGCGTTGTGCCAATCTTCGCTCCGTTCACTGCCAACACCCTTCACTAGGTCGTTTACTGTCTCCGTACAATCTTCTTCTGCGACATTATAAATCCTGATATTTTCACGTCCCGAATATTTTAGGATCCAGTATAATCGAATTTGATCCAATAATTGGAGATGATAAGAAGAGCTTGAAGCAAATCTTGTATTATAAGGGTGAACATTTGATAGTGGTTTATTTCCTCTATATTTTACTTCTATTCTAGTTATTTATATATAGAGATGGGTTTCCTCTTTATACTGTTTATACATGTGTTTATAATTAAGCCTAAATTATTCGGTTCCGTTAAACTTAGTGATTCCTAAGATGGCCTTAGGTCAGCTTTGTCTGTCCGCCTGTGAATAAGTATGATCCTTAGGTTGAAAGTTAGTTTAAAGTTATAGCTAGGCTTTCCCATCTCTGCCCCGAAGAGAAAATGCCTGGCCACGGTTATGTTCCACAATGACATCATCAACCTGAATAATAAATGAGTCCTTAGAATAATGTCATTAGTCACGTAGTACTAAAATAATCCTACACTCTACCAGTGATAAAATGTCGTTGATTTCAAATTCTCACTCAGATTTTTTATTTATTAGATTACTCATTGGTGTCACCAGAAGAACACCGAGAGACAAGAAAAGATACATGTATATCAACAATAGAAGACACTTAATTGGCTGTAGCTGAGGACCACCAGTCACTAAAGCAGTCACACGTTGACTCCATAGCTGTATTTCCTGGAATTGTTTTTAGTTTAAAAAAAATTCCGAACAACGTGTAATATCCTTTGTGTTAGAGCTCTCATATTCACATTCGCGTTGAATTTGCAGTTGAGATGGAATCAGCACTCTGTTACCTCAAACAACTAACTAAGTGTTCGTTGTGTAATGAGACCCTGAAGGAGCCCACAATTCTCAAATGCTTCCACACATTCTGTAAGAATTGTCTGATAGAACACGCTGAGCTGAACGAAGAAGGGAAAACATTCAGTTGTCCTTCGTGCCAGACGAAGGTCGATATATCGCAGTGTAGCGACTTCGATTCTCTAGAGTCAAGCAGCTTTCACTCGAGTATTCTTGAGGTCCTGTCCATCACAACATCCACTGAAGCCAGCTCTGGAGTAACATGCTCAGTTTGTGAAAAGCAAAATCCGTCAACATCGCACTGCTTGAACTGTGATCGATATTTCTGTGAGCAATGCTTAGATGTTCATGATTTATTTACAGACCAACACAAAAGTTTATATCTAGCGGATTTTCAAATTGAAGATTATAAACTTCTTTTAGGTCGAAAATCGTACTGTAAGAAGCCACTTAATACAAAAGAGGTCTTGCAATTTTATTGTAAGACTTGTGAGAGCTGCGTATGTCAAAAATGTATTCTACAGGAACATCGAATTGGACATGACATTTTCCAGATAGAGGTAGCCGCCGCAAAGCAAAAGTCATTTTTACATGAAAAGTTTAAAATGCTTAAGGAAGCACAAAAAGAAAAAGAGAATAACCTTAAAATCTTTGAAGAAACTATATCAATAATGAAGACCAACGCTAAAGAAACGGGAATAAATGTGCTGAAAGCAGCTGAGGAATTGATTGCCTTTATTGAACAAAACAAACAAGATATGCTCACCCAGATAAACGAAAGAGTGCAAATCGCCATTAGGAAAAAAGCCGGACAAGAGTCCTTACTTCATCAAATTCGCAGTGCCAGTGAGAACATCTCAAAACTACTTGAATATGGCTCAGCACATCTAATAATGACCACTAAAGACTCAATACCAAATAGATGTGACGAACTTATCGCCCAACAGAACGATTTGATCTGTGTTGATACTATAATCATGTTTGTTCCTAGTGAGAGTTATACAGTATTGCATGTGGAAGGTCTCGGATCTCTGATAGAAAAGACGCCTATATGTACAGACCCAGAGAAAAGCACCGTACAGGTTGAGTCAAATGTATTAGAAGCGCTGTCTAAAGTAAAGATGGGTGTATTTGCAAAGAGCTCAATGGGAGAATCAAACAACGACCCTGACGATATTGTAGAGGTGAACATCAGCCCTAAAGAGGACGTCAAACTGCTGCAAGTTTCAGAAAGGAATGGTGCGAAATATGAAGTGGAATTCACCCCCAAGGTACCGGGACAATTCACAGCTGATGTGAAGATTAACGGAAATCATGTGTCAAATAGCCCGCTGGTGATGGACGTGAAACCACAACAGATGAAGATAACTGGAGAGTTTGTGATGAAGAATATGTCTAAACTCTTAGTAAGGCCTTGTGGTATAGCAGTTAACAAAGCAGATAGTATGATTGCCGTCACTGACTACAAGTCCCACTATATAGCTATATTCAATATGGATGGCATACTACTAGCAAAGTTTGGTAGTCAAGGCAGTGAAGATGGACAACTGAATGGTCCTACTGGTATAGCATTCCTAAACAATAAGGAAGTGGTGGTAACAGAAAAGTTAAATAACAGGATACAGATATTTGACAGCACCACAGGAAAGTCCTTAAGTCGGTGTGGAAGAAAAGGCAAAGGTTGTGGAGAGTTCAATAAACCAATGGCAGTACACGTAGACAAACAAGGGCGTATTATAGTGAGTGACGTTGGTAATAAACGCGTTCAGGTGTTTACATCAGACGGAAGATACCAATTGCAGTTTCGTGTAGAGATGATGGGAGAGATACTGTATCCTATGAGCACCGCAGCTAATGGTGACCTGTTCATTGTATCTGACCACATCAACAATGTCATTCGAGTGTTTGACCTTCACGATAACTCACCGACCTTGATCTCCATAATAGGAAGACAAGGCAGGGATTATGGTGAGCTTAGTTATCCCCGAGACATTGCTCTTGACAAGGACGGAAATATAATAGTATGTGATAGGAATAATCATCGGCTTCAAAAGTTTACATTAGATGGACGTTTTGTTGGCAAAACGAATGGGTATATTAGCAAACCAATCTACTTAGCAGTGCTTGCAGATGGCAATATCATCGTTACAGATTACAAAAGAAAACGACTGATGTACGTTAATGGACAGTAAATCGTTAGTTAAATAAACTATTGTCTAAACAATAAATCATGGATAATGAATCTCTGAAAACTTCGCCGCTTGCCGCTCACTTCTGCGGCCAAAGTTCGATTCCCGGATAGGGCGCCATATGTGAGTTGAGTTCGTTGATGTCTCGCACTTGCTTCGATGGTTTTTCTCCGGGTCGTCCGGTTTTCCTCCCTTCGCAACAACCGACACGCTATATTCCAATTGGATCTGAGGATTAGCCGGGTCCTGACTTTGATCAGGCCATATGGGTCTTTCAGGTCTCCTTAGAAATTCAGAGGTACTACAATAATAAACCAAAAAGAATGCTCCGTTCGTTTTCAGACACTCCACGCCTTACACATTCAATGTCTCAGTAGGATTAAGACCTACGGTCAACGCGTTTTTTTTTATATCGGCACATGAACTATGGAACAACTTAGCTATAGAAATTAGATCAAGATTAAGCCCAAATGTTAATATCTTTAAATCTAAGCTTAAGTCCTATATTTTTCAATGAGCATATAATCTGATCTAGAAAGTAATTAGTTACAGCTCTACTTCTTTCCTTTCATTATGTAGTTAAATTATTAGATACAATATTTAAGTTTAATTATTTATCCATTGTAATACGCAATTAAGCTATTAACGTTTATTCATTTATATTATTGTAAAGCGGATAGAACATTTATGTATATGCGCTATATAAATTTATTATATATTTTTTTTCTGTTGTGAAGCAGCACCAAAAACAGACCAGGTTCATAACAGCAAATTAGCAGCCTTCGAGTTTGCGCGTATGACCGACTCGACTGCATTTTGTCATTCAGATAATGACAGCCTTCAAAAGTGTGTGCGGGTTTGCTAATATTTTACTTTGTTCGTATGTATCCTTCAAGTTTGTGGTTTGAAAAAATTCCGAGTGGAATTACGCTAGGCCGTATATCAGAAGAAGAATCAGAATATCGAAAAAGCCGCAAACACTTTGGTTCCTTGATAAAATATATAATGAGGAAAAATCATATTAACAAATTAAATTTTAAATGAATTACTAAGTATCAATACTGGTTTATTAACAGGTTACCAATTTCGTTGATATATATTTAAATGTTTGTGCAACAGAAACAAGTACATGTATACATTCTTCACACTCAAGCACGCCCTGTGGTGGCTCTGCCAAACTTCCTATTACTATGTCAAGTTATAGGAAGCATGCTCAAAAGTTTCAGGGGAGGGGAGGGGAGGGGAGGGGAGGGGAGGGGAGGGGGTACTCCCATACAAACGTTAATGGGTATGTGCTCCTGGATGGAGTAGAGGTTTTGACCTAGGTCTGAGATGGGGTCCCAATTTTGCCTTCTAAGTCTTAGATGGGGTATATATTTTCTAATTTCCAAAAATGGTGGTGTACCCCTGGTTGAGAGTCCAGCAGTCGTTTGTCCATTATCCTAAAGTCACCCAGCTAAAACAGCTTGATACCTTTCCTGCTAAGTTCTGGGCCATCATACAATTCTTACTTCTGATTCACCCTCTTTTTTTTTACCACAAAAGAGAGGACCAGTCAGAAAACAGAACCGTATCACATCCCAGAACTAGTCTTAGCAGAAAAGTAATCTAAATGTAGCAGTTGGTTTTGGTGACTTTAGAAGCATGGGCAAAGCGGCTGCTGGGCAGCCTCTAGAGCATGACTTGAGCATTACTGGGATACAATAATGTTTTGAGCCCAGGGTGAATTGAGGATTTTTTGCAGAACCTTCTTTTCTCTTTTATTGAGAAGAAGGCTGGTGTGGTCCAGTCTGTTCATAAAACAAAAATAAACTACTTTACTTATGTGTCTACAGCCTACTCTTCTAGTTGACCCTAGAAGGGATCTACTAATTGGGAACATAAATTTATCTGTGAAATTGGAATATTTGGGCCGTTGGTTTTTTAGGAGGGAGGAATGCAGGATGCAGCCGAGAAATTAAACCCTTAGAGCAAGGAATCAACTCGGGCCACAGAGGTGAGAGGCAAAGCACTGACATGCATTACCATTGCACTCCCCCCCCTCCCTTAAATATACTGGTATTTTTGTCTAATTGTTCCAGAATAGGACAGAATATCTCTCCCTTCTAAATGCTAGACTGTAAGAATACACTCCCAGTATTCGTTACAGCTGAAAATCACTAATATGAATTAAGTAAACAATTGCAGCTACTGATAATACATCCCTCCTACACCTTCCAGAAAGTCTGCAATCTATGTCGTCTTCTTATAGTTTGAACTTATGCACCTTCTCGCTGGTATTTGTAAATATTTAACATCAGAATGAGACTAATGTTTTTTAAATGCGTCTGTAGTAATCGAATACAGCGGTAATTCTTGAATGCGAAACGGTGTATTCCACGACACGATTTTGCAGCTGAGATATCAATTAACATTTTGTGAAAATTTCAGACAAATCGCACAAATTTCTATCGAGTTGGAGCTTTTTAAATATTAAATATTTTGGATGAAAATCGGCCGAAGCGCAGAAAAGAGCACTTGAAAAATCTAGCTTCCCAGCGTACGTGAATCTGGAGCCCCACCTTTGTAACACATTATAAATTAGTTATCTCTTAGCCAATCATTTTCCTTTATAACTTGTGTACTCTTGAAACAATCTGTCAAAATTTCCTGCCAATGGCGATATTCGATCAAAGCTAAGTCGTCGCATCCCGAATTCTTATAGTAAGTTATTCGCCCGGTTGTTCATAGTCTTCTTCCATGCTTGAGAGTCTAGCGGCGATTTGCCGGTTCTCCTATAAAAGCAAAGCACCGCTGAGCATGAGTCTTCTTCTTGTGTTAGGGACGTCGACAAATAAAAAAAATGTTCTTGACGTCATTTCGACGTATAGGCCGGGACGTTAATAATTTTTTTTTTAACTTTAGGAATAACTACAAAAGTGCATATGAAACCAAATTTTCGTTATTAAAATTAAGATTCCATTTGAAAGTCCTTTCGATATTAGGAAGAATTGCGTTTAATGTTTGTCAATGGGGAACTAAAGCAACCAGGACCGCGACGGGAGTGACGACGGGATGTTGAGTGTTTTCTGTAAATTTGGTGTTTACTCTTTCCTTGGTTCGCTATTAATTGTTTCTCACAACCATATTTTCGAAAAAATATGATTAACATATTAGAGTTCCGTTCACGCCGAACGAAAAACGAATTGATTATCTTTCTTACGTTCCCGTTCTCTTTAAAGTGCCTATAACCTTTTTGCAATTTGTATAGTACTATATTATTCCTGTCGCCAATGTTCTTGTGTTAAGGTATGGGATGTGACACTCCGGTGTAGCCTGGTACGACACGGAGTGTCGTTGTAGGAGCGTAAGTTTTTTCTTCGGGTGTCTTGTACAGGAACAAATAGGAGAAGGACGGTATAACATTAGGAAAGGTGTATACCAATTGTCATAATCGTCACCTCTATTTATATTAAAAGCTATGCTCATGATTAAGCTACCTACCTACATGATTAAGCTATACCACCTCTATAAATCAGAAGTAAGAACAAATACAGGCAAACAAATGATCTCTTTTATGGCAATTAATCTTTGGAAAGACCTCTCGAATAACATGAAGGATTTAAGTGCATTCGCCTTTTCAAAACAACTGAAACGTTACATACTGTCAGAGCAACACTCATAATTTCTATATATCATTATTCTCTCTAATTATCTAAACATATTTTGTTAACTCTTAAACTCCTTTTTTTTTCTACCTGTTATAAACACTTAACTAAATATGGCTGGGGGCTAACTAGAAAACCCAGCGGTTAACTTAGCCCTCAGGCTCACACATTTCTTATTATTTATTATATTACTCTTAGTCTATCTCCGTTCTCTGTCTGTATTTTATAATTATTGCATAAAAAAAAATATGAGCAAAAATAAATTGAATTGAATTTAAAATTTATAGGGACCTGATCACGTACATGTACTATTATTACTTTTAAATTTATACATAGTCCTTAAGTTGACTTGTGATTAAGAATAGATCTAAGCATATCGTACAATAATATATCTTTATTATTGATATTCCCCTTATATTAGTTCATTTAAATATATGAATTATTAATTACATTTCCTCGACTTACAGTTTACCTTAAGGTGGTTCTGACCCAATAACTATGATTTTATTCAAACTCGTTATTCTTTATTAACTTTATTTATCATGCTTTACGAACAATTTTACTTCACCTAGAGTAAAACATTATATTCTTGGTCTTAATAGCCAAATAAGCTCCGAAGAAAAAAATAACGCTTTGGCGACAGTGATCAGCACGGTCCTCGAACACAGATTGTAAGGGGGCAGGGAGGGTGGGTCACGAAACCTGACCTTCGTTGTGGTGTTTGCGCCGAAGTGTGATGATTTGACCAGGGAGCAGTTAATATACGACCGCTATCCAATGAGAGGGAGCCCTTGAGATAACATACCCATTTCCACGTGTGTTTACGGCTTGCATGCATAATATATTATATTCAAATAACTTTGAATAGTACTATATTATTCCTGTCGCCATTAGTTCTTGTGTTAAGGTATGGGATGTGACACTCCGATTTTGCCATCACCTATACTATGTTTTGCTGAAAGGTAGCATTCAAAAGGCCTACACACACTCCGGCTCTCCAAAACGTATCCTCTCTCCGTCTCCCCCAATATGCATAAGTAATCACACGATTGACGTTATCTGAGCCTATTATATTGTATCTTAAAATATTATCACTTGCTAACAAACTTGATCATTACTATTCACTGGGCCTATCAGATTGAAAGGTGGAAAAACATACGGGTTGTTCAACTGAACACTCCGGCGATTGGGCAAACAAATTTATACTCGCTGACTTGGGTGTTGGGAAGGGGATGAAATGTGGCAAAGGCCTCCCAGTAAAATCCGGCTGGGCGTTGGCATCGAGGGACATTAGGTCCAGGGAGTGCCCATGTATTCCTCCGAAAGACGCTTGTACACGTGACCAGGCTTGCGGTGACTACATTGTATCTGCGTTAGAAAGATGCCTGGAAGCCTTGTCAACCTGATTTTCTTGTAACGGAACGTGAATTAAATCTAACTGTAAGTTTCTTTGGAAAACCACGCTAAACAATTCCTTTATTGCGTCTGAAATTTCCTGGCTTCTACTACCTTCCCTTGCCCATGTGTGGATTAGTACATGACTATCTGTTTGCAGATCTAGTCTGCAAGCCTCTATCTGTTCAGGGACTGCCTGGAGGAGCCTGGCTACAGCTAGGGTCTCCTTGGTGAAGATGCCGAGGGATATTTCGTTCTGTCTCCAGTAGTCTCTCAAACATAGGTCCTCTCTGGCCATATGGATGACACCTCCCTATTCGGAACCTGAGGCGTCACTTGTCATTGAGACTCTTGTATGTGTCTCGTTTCTCCAGTGTATGTACCCAGTACAAGAATTCAGGAACCTCCAGTGAGTTATTTCTTCCCTTAATGCCTTGGACATTTGAACTTCTGACACTTCATGGGCTCAGAAGATTGCTCCACACATATTTCTAATGTAGAGTTTTGCTGCCGGCATAGCCAGCGAAAATGAAACGCACCTGCCCTATAATCGTTGTAAAGTTTTGATTGACACCTTCTTCTGATTACGGAGAATTTCTTCCCGGAGCTGAGCAAATTTTAACAATTAGGCGATGGCATTCTGAAGGCCTGAACCTTAGAGTCCACTAATACGCCTAAACATTCCAAGGTGGTTACTGGCGTCAAGACACATTTGGGTAAACCCAAAACATAACCTAGACCTACTACTAGGACCAAGCAGACCAGATAAGTTGCGGTTTCGGAGGCTTTGCAACTAAACACCTGCAGTCGTTGGGCGACTGGAGCCGACCATGGGCCCGATGAGGTTATAAGCTCCCCTGTTTAACCGGTCATCAATATAGATCGAACAAGGGATTCCCAAATTCCTAAGAAAACGTGATATAGCCACGCCCAAAGTCCGATACATAACTGCGGATCCCTTCAAGGTAGGGTTGTTGATGCCAGCCACCAGCCTGCCCATTCAAAACCAAAATATTGCTGGTCAGTTTCTTTTAACATGCCATGATCGTAACCCGATTTGTCATCACACTTGGTCATATACGAGCCTTAATTTATACACGTATAACTTAACATCTACCACCCTATCCAATGACAATGGCGAATCTTTCATCCATGGCCAAAGATTTAGAAACCTGGTATCGAGGCATAATCTGGGTTTGGAAGGTTCTACTTTGAATGGTAGTACAAGGTATTGAGGGTCAGTTTCACTAACCTTTCCCCAAACCCTAACAGCCCCCATTCTAACTCGCTCCAACAAAGTATTGGAAATGAAACGTGCGAACTTCTTGCAACTCTGTAAATTCGTAAGTATAGCTGAAGGTGGGAATTCACAGTTATAAAACTTAACCCGGACGTTTCCGTGATACTAAGCAGTAAAGTCCATAATGTTTATGCCCTCATTGATCCATTTAAGGATAAGGACTTTATTGGGCTGCTCAGAAAGGATTTGTTGGCAAACACTAGGGTGGTCATTTATCCCGGCCCTCCCGCAATGAATTACTTAGAATCTCGAAAACTGAAGGAGGCTTCTGGTTATCCAAAATGTTGTATATACGTTCCATAGAAAACGCAGTTTCCTGGCTGGGACTACCATAACCAATCGATCAGCATGTTCGCGTTGAGCTTGCCAGGGGTCAAAGCTCGACTCTGTTTCCCATGTAGGAACCTTATACGTGCTAGAGCGCTTTAACCTTTAACTGGGATTCTAGAATGGAATGGTAAAAGATAACATACCGGGCTAAAGAGATAATGTAAGACAAGGGGGAATACCAGCTATCGATGAAACGACATGCCCATGCGGATTGCTGTTCCCAGCCAAGAATGTCAATGTTAAGTGACTAAGCTAAAATTAAGAAACAAAAGCAGACTCCCTATAAATGATCCGTGCCTTTAGCACCTTCTTTTAATGAACTGTCACAAATATTCCTGCTTATGCCGTGATGCCTATTTATACAAAGAGCTGTCCTATCACCTATGAACGGTGCTCGTCTCGTGGTGCGGTTGTTTAATTTTCGATCAGATGTACTGTCTGTATTCAGATTCCTCTGCCTCCTGAAGCATCTATACTGTGTATGACCTAAGACATTACAATAGAAGCAACGCTTCTGACTTGGAGATTGCTGCTTCCTCGGCTGTTGGATGCGGGCAACGTGGCGGTCTGACTATCTCGCCTCGGCGCGAGTTCCTCGTCCAACTTAAAATTATATCTCTTATCCACCTTAGACATGCTGTCCAATACCCTTTCTTGGTGTTTCTCGCCTAGAAGTACCAGAAGGTATCTTCTAAACTGGTCTTCCGAGCCTGCCATCTTTTTTTCATTTCAGCGTAGACCGCTTGGAAGTGTGGAAGACTGTGGTGCTTTTCTGCTGCAGCTGCTGCCTTCAGGTCAATAAGATAGTCAACAGCCTCATCCTTGTTGAAATTAGAACCAGTTGTGCGAAGAAGCGCTCTTATCTTCGTCAATACGCTGTCAACAGTTTAGTGAGCCTGAGCTGACTCCGATTGCGCAATCTTTCCTTTTATCGCTACCAGCTGCTCGTCGTGTCTCACCTAGGAAAATAGGAAGGCAACCACTCAAAGAACGTCTTTGGAACCATATAGTGCCAGCGCTGAAACAGTGCCTGCTGGAGTGAGGTAATTCCCCCTGTTTCATATTCCTGTCTAGCCCGCTGCCGAGTCTATACACTGGGCCAACGCTATCAAATATACACAAAGTCCGGCTCTGACCGACGTAACATAACGCCGTGCGGTAACAACCTTTGACAATGACGAGCCTACGCGAATCCAGTAAACGTGTAATACTACAACTATGTTCACGAAGCCCTTAAGGCTACTGACCTACCCTAATATCTTGTGTAAAAAAAAGGACAGCGTACACCCAATAAGGTTGTCTCAGTATAAAGGGGCCCAAACTGCCCAAAGTTCGGACCTTTTCGGAACAGGGCCCGATCAGTCAAACATATAATTACAAACTCTCAGTATAAAGGGGCCCAAACTGCCCAAAGTTCGGACCTTTTCGGAACAGGGCCCGATCAGTCAAACATATAATTACAAACTCTCAATAAACGGACCAAAAGTCCACAGAACTAGCATGCATAACCGTCTCTCTGAAACAGGGTCCGGCCGAAGCCAAACAGAGAAATAGTGATTAAGCTCTCTACAAACGGACCTAAGTCTTACTGGCTAAGTCTCCATAGTTAGCATCCATATAAACCACTTCTCTGAAACAGGATCCGAACACAACCGATCAGAGAAATCACAATCACAAACTCTTTATAAACGTGCCTAAAACCCACCGCAGAGTTAGTATACCTAACTACCCTCTTTGAAACAGGGCCCGAAGCCAAACAGAGTACTGAATAATGATTTAAAGCTATAAACGGACCTATAAAGTCCCCAGAGCCAGCATGCATAACCGCTTCTCTGAAACAGGGCCCGAAGCCAATCAGAGATTAATCACAATCACAAACTCTTTATAAACGTGCCTATTATACAGAGCTATTATACCTAAACTACCTTTTCTGAAACCGGCAGTGCCCGCAGCCAAACAGAGAACTAGGAACTATACATCAGTATTATTCTACCTATACAGAACGTGTCAGTTACCCGTAACTTCTAGCTTGGACACACTTACCTGAAGTTGTATTACGATATACATATCCGAATGAAGTAAAATATATTCATTTGTCGAGAACAAGCGAAGAGTACATAACCGAAAGAATATGATTCTAGCTTAGGTATAAGGTGTAATAAAATGCAAAATCATATCCGACAAAACCAGTAAATATAGAAACGGAATACACACCTCGGCGGCAAGTTGTTCAGCAGGTGCCTCACAGAGCCGGTGCTGGAGCAGGAGCTAGAGTTGGCGGAGCGTCATTAACTGGAATTAGGGCTTCTTCGATAGCTCCATAAGGCGATGCGACGGGTTCTTGATCGGCCATACGATCTGTGTTCGAGGTGAAAGCCAGAAGAGCGAAAAACCTGACCTTCGTTGTGGTGTTTACGCCAAAGTGTGATGATTAGACCAGGGAGCAGTTAATATACAACTGCTGTCCAATGAGAGGGAGCCCTTGAGATAACATATACACATTTCCACGTGTGTTTATGGCTTGCATGCATAATATTATATTCAAATAACTTTGCATAAAGGGCTTTTGCCAAGCCCATTTGATGATCTTTTTCAATATGCCAGTGACCGGCATACATACAACACAAGGTATGCATCCAAACAAAATTTATGTAAACCACGTGTTTGTACCAATACTGGAAAACAAATGTTTTCCTACCAGGCAATTGACCTTGGGCACGAGATCCCTCACCATCTGAAGGACCTCCGCACATTTTCCTTTACCAAAGAAATAAAACATTATTTACTCTCAGAACAACGCCCAAAGAAACTTAAATAGATACGTTCTTCATTTTTTAAAGTTATTAGTTACCTTTCCACTAAACATTATTTATTAGTCCCAGTTCCTCTTCCTTGCTGCTTCTTTTATTTAAAAAAAACTCAAACTTTAGATAGCTACTAGGGGCTAACTCGAAAACCTCACGGTTCCCTTAGCCTCTAGGCTCAAACAAATACTCTATTTTCTTTGTCTTCTCCTTTAATAACTTATAATGTATATAATATTATTCTTGTAATTTATAATGCGAGACAATGAAAGATTGTTGTTGTTGTTGTTGTAATTGTCGAATAGCTTATATGAACCACCGAAAAGTTTTGAGTACTTCTGTGAAGAAAGATTTGGTTTGCAGTGAATAGTTTATGTTCTACGCTTGTTTGAAATCGTGTAAATGTGACCTTTCCTGACCCATGACCGCGTTGGTAAGTAAAATCCTGGGTCGATACCTGTATAGACGTCATCTTGACGTCATATAATTAATTCGGCTTTGCAATCATTTGAAGAAATACTTAACATGTTGACTAAAATGACTTTTTTCTATGCATCGATGTTGTTGTGATAGAAAGGCGCCATGGAGAATAATGCTTTAATGAGATGTCGTCTATACAGGTTTTACTTACGCGGTCAAGGACCGGGAAAGGTCACAAAAGGTCACATTTAGACGATTTCAAACAAGCGTAGAACATAAAGTATTTCCTGTAGACCAAAACTTTCTTCATAGAAGTACTCAAAACTTTTCGGAGGTTCATAAGCTAAAAAATTTGCCAAAAGGTTATAGGCACTTTAAAATGTAAAATTGTGAGGGTTTCACGTTCACGTTGTGTTTTTGCAGACACGGTTGAAATGTAGACGACTGCGTGTATTTTCACATGCAGTTATTGATATCTGTGCAGATCAGGATCAGCAGAAGGATTGAAATATATGAAGACTGCAAGGCTGATCGGACGGCTGTACGACATTTTTTAATGTAGGGTACAATAAATAACATCGTACAGCCGTCCGATTTATATTTATTGTTTTGAACGGAGTTTTGGGTATATGAAACCTTGCTTCCGAAACTACATTTATGCGTGAAAAACAAAACAGCTGATAGTGCAAACTAGTAAACTGCCACTAGTAATTTTAACTGTTATAACCTTGCGTACTTCCGCGAGTACTGAACTTTCTAGCGTAAAATTCATGTGTTACGTTTCCAAACTTTAGGACAATAAATCTTCCATAGAATGTTCTATTTTTTTTACAGCACAGAAGTGTATTATTAAACATATAGAAATACAACAATGGTGCCATTTGAAGAATTATATCATGTCAAAAGTGCATAACGAAGAAATAATATATCTACGGACGCGAGCAGCTCGTTTCACTTTGGTCAATTCGGACTGTTTACGACTGGGAACAGCAAAAAATACAAGCAAGTAATGAAATATAGATACCATTCTTTACTCAATGCTGTTTACCTTGGATGTAGGAAGAATAAAATCCTTGTAAATCTCGCCATATACTGTGTGGCGAACAGTGTGGCGTTTTCGCAATTTATTTTGATTGATTCTCATTGGATGTTACACAATACAGCTGTCAATTCAATGTCTGGAGACTGTGACATGCGCAGTACCGTGACACAGCGCCTTTAACTTTCAGTCTTAAGCAAAACAAACAGAAGATTTTGGGGGGAATTTCTAGAATACGAGGGTTGAAATTTAAATTGCTTAGGCATACACTTGAAATCGTATATAAAGTCCTAATGTTCGCTCAAACCAATGATGAATATGCTTACGTGATCGTATCTGGGATGGCTGGCTCGTCGGTGAACGAGATCTGAAGCTGCTTGGCTTAGATTAGGCCGAAGGCGTGCAATCCATAAACTTATTATGATGTACATGTACAAACTAATAAATAACTTATTTTAATAACCTCTGCCTACCTTTTTGAGCTACGCCCCAAAACAGTAATCGGACACGTACAGTATAATCTAGGCACTCGTCACGATTTAAGTCTACATCTAACTCATACTGACATATATCTTTGTATTCAACTATTTAATCGTGGACCAGTTTATCGAGGGAAATTAAGGTTAATGGGGGACCTTCAGAAGCAGAGATTTAAAAAAAAAACTTTTTCCGCTTGTAGTGTAGTATTTGATCAAATCTTTCAGATACCCAAAAAAGTTTTTTAAAAAACTTTTTCATCCGGGGAAAAACTATTTCTTATTTTGCCGGAAGTAAATTTGCAAGGTTTGATTGACAGAGTGTCATGCGAAGAGTAGAATTACTCAGCCGTAACAAATGCCCACGAACTAGCACAATAATAAAATCTTTGAAATCAGCTCCAATATTAATATTTTACGGGCTTTTTTTAATATGTGGCTTACTTTATCATTCGAGGATGTCATTTGAAAATATATGAGGAAACGGCGACATGAATAATTAGAAAATGCATTGAAATCAAAACTTCAGATTTCCGCCGACTTGCAAAGTCTCATCCATAGTATTAATAGTTTGTTCATCCATAGTACTATTAAATAGTTTGTCCTTCTAAACACATTGATTCTAGAAGCGAAAGAAAGTAAACAGTTTCGCGAAACATTCAATAAATAAGAAAAAATACCCAATCTGTTGAATATTTGCTTTCGCTGCATCGGGCTTTTCTTTGACATGGCCGCGCTTCGTAGTCGGCCGGTATTGTTTTTCCTCCTGCCTCTCTAAACTTGCTCGGCTTGGAATTTTGTTATAATGGTTAGACTTTTGAACGACTGTTCCTGATTTCGATATACAATTCCTTTCTCTCCATGATTGGATCACTTAGAACTCCGGGCGGATCCAGAGCACAACGCAACACTAAGCCAAAGTTTATGGAGTTCTATCTTTAAATAAAAAAATCAAACCGATACAAAAATACTTCAGCGTTGTAGCCAGTTATATAACCTTTCCAACGATATAGAGGTTTAGGTATGTCCGCCTTATAGATATCGCGCAATGTTATTTCTCCCGAAACGTACCCTGAAGGTCCCCAGTAACCCAGTAAACATGATTGACAGACGCTGACAGCTACGTGACAGCGGCACGCGAACAAACTAAAACAACAATCGTCTTTATAGTACGCTACGCTCGTCTTTATAGTACGCTACGCTTCGTTTTCGTTTGTTTTTCTTGAATTGCATTCTATCTAAAATTATGTCGTCGGAACTTAATAGAGGCTATTCTTGGGTATCTTCGAAGAAAAAGAAGAAGTTGAAAACAGGTAAATTTAGGCCGACTAAGAAGGCAAGTTTGGCGTCGAGCGATAAAGGATCGTGGTTCAAACAAAAACAATGGCTAAGCGAAGAAGATCTGTTGACTGAAACGAATGAGCCCGGGCCAAAAAGCATCACTTCTAGGAAGCTTCGGACTAGCAGTGATGAAGTTCACCCGCGAACTTCGAATTCCTTGACTGTAATTGAGTCGGGCATTAGATCAAGCTGCTGTTTGCCGGTTTTTACGGTTTTCTATGCTTGCAACCAAATTCTCTGCGAAGTGATCGCCCTGATACCTAGAAAAGGAGTCAGATATGTTTATCAATTATAAGGCAGTCAAGAGAAGGTAGATTCAGCATGATCTTTACTGCTCCAGAGTATAAAAATAATATGCAATATGAAGCCTGCGGTTTGTTTATGATGTTTAGCAAGAAGTTGCGCCGTTTGAATGAATATAACTTGTGTTCGACTTACCCAGAACTGTTTATCTCCTTTAGCATGATGGCTTTGATAATAGCATCATTTACAGTAACTTGCGGTTGGCCTTCATATTTATTTGACCTTGTGTTTTTCTCACGAGCTTTACGACCTCTGTGACCAGTCTCGAGTGTAAAATGAAACTCCTTGAAGATTACCGCGAAAGCTGTCACAGCAGATCATTCACAACTCCGCCTGTCCCGCCTGTCAGCCTAATACTGTATTTCAATTGGCTGAATATAATAAGATTATCTTTGGAGGCGGGGCTTTTTACTCAACCGTGAAATGGTCAGAAAACTAAAATCCCTTGTTTCTCCGTTTGTGTTTTAATGCAAAAAATACAACTTTGGCGTATCAAAACTCGAGAACGTTTTGTTCGATTGAATCCAAATTTTCGCGAGAGCCAAAAAACCACAATTTCTGCAAAAGTGTGCCAGCGTTTTGCAAAATTTTGCTTCATTTCGTAATTATTATGTAGTTTGCGTTTTGCTAGCATGAAAAAACTTACTCCAACTTTACCTACGGATAATTCTTGTAATACGCAACGTATGAAAAATCGCTGAAACACTTTTTGGGACAATTTACCTGAGATTCGAAAACAAAGAATTTAGTTGTCATTCATTAAACATTTCCGGATTTGAAGTTACGATAGTGTGAGAGGTCGCTTTTTAAATAAAAAAATACATCATTGAGAGATTTTTTAAAATAGTAAATTTAAACATTCATATTTATTCTTCAATCTTTGAGCTTTAAATTGATATATAGTATGTCTTTGTAGCGTAAATATTGACGCTACACGATTTTTTTCCCCAAGTGACCTCGTGAACCTTTTGCCATACCTTAAGTTATGTTTGTCATTATTAGCCGTGTTTAAAAACATATCTTCAATGCTTTTACGGTTCACTTAGGTGATCGTTATTATATAGCTGTTCTAATGTACTTTGAATTCTATTTACATACTATTAATAGGCCTTTTGTAGGAAATAGTCACGTGCTGAAATAATACTTCGTTAAAGAATGAACTGAGCTCGTGATCCCCATGGGAAAGGCGTTGCCATGGACGCTTGAGGGCAAGCTATCTTTAAAAACGCTGTTTTAGAAAGATCGACAATCGATTGGAGGTGGAAAATAGCAATTACAAACAGGTTTTAATAATAACACTACCGATCTCGTACAAGTGCCTTTAAACATATGCTGCAGAATATCTTACTAATCACTGGAACAATGCTAATGATTCTGGAAAGTTAAATTCCCTTCTTCGTGGTTGTAATCTCGCTTCTCAGTTTCTTTTTGAAAATTTCGTTCTGGTTACTTGTATTGCTTTTCTTTTTCTTTCAGAAATTTGTTTCCTCTTTTTTTTTGTAGTCTTTTATACTTAGTTCTGTTATTAGACATAGTTGTATTTGTAGAAAAGCCCCTTGATGAGCGCCTTGCTCCTGCAGGGCAATTGTATTGAAAAACATATGTCTAAATATATGCCCTCCCGAGTACAACCACGTGACATTGCATTCCTGCAAAAGGCCCATTGTTCACCATTTCCTGCCTAAATTTCGCATTTTTGTCTATTATTGTAGAAGTATTTTTTCCCCATGTTTTTTTATAATCATTTTTATCATTTAACACTAATACATATACATTGATAACAGGGAATGAAACATCACTTACAAAACTCTTCAAACATACAAAAACAAAACAAAACTACACCAGATCCACTTGTGTATTGAGCCATTCACTTAATCGCGCAGAATTCTATTGTTCTCGGCGACATGTACTTACGGCCGAGAGGTTAAAGTGAGGACGGAATAATTATAACATTGCTAATTAATTCTGCGGGAGAGCGATTGTGATTGGCTTTTGACAAATCGGTTTGGGAATACTCTACTCCCACATCACATGAAGCACATGTCAATTACTGTCAACTGCTCGCTTCATGGGAATACTGGACCCCCAAAGCTCGTTAAAGTTCATCACACTAACTAATGTTGTTATATCAGAAGCCATTTGTCATTACCGCCCCTGAAGTTAAAAAAGAAAGCCTTTCGTCTGGTCGATCTTCAGTTGTTATTTCCTTGGTGGGCCAATTACACAGATACAGACTTAAAACTTATCAATTCAAAGTTTGAGATACCTTGTCTTTGTAAAAGTTTCGGGTTAAATCCATGATTCGAATCGCCGCTTAGTTTATCTCTGAGAAATTAAAGAATCGTGTTGGTTTACTTTTTTTTCTATGAATCGTATAAAACGGAGAAAGTTATAACTTTGAGATCGCCGGTGCGATGTTTTTAGCTTTTAAATACTTCTAGAGCACGTACGTACATGAGCAACGTCTCAATCTGGAGTTTGAATTATTCTGAATACAACGTTTTGACGCTCTAAGTTTATAGTTTTTATTTAATGCTCTCTAAGATTTATTTTGTCGCGTTTGCGTTTAATCAGCTTCAGATTGAATGGACTTTGCCGCCAACTCCGCCGGGGAGATTTTTTAGCGTTTAAGTACTTTGTAGAGCACGTACGAACATGAGCAACGTCTCAATTCGAAGCTTGGATTATTCTGAATACAACGTTATGATTTGCTTTCGACGCGCTAAGTTTATAGTTTTTATTTAATGCTCTCTAAGATTTGTTTTGTCGCGTTTGCTTTAGATTGAATGCACTTTGCCGCCAACTCCGCCGAGGAGATCTTTTTAGCGTTTAAGTACTTCTAGAGCACCTACGAACATGAGCACGATCTCAATTTGAAGCTTGAATTATTCGGAATACAACGTTATGATTTACTTTTGACGCGCTAAGTTTATAGATTTTATTTGATGCTCACTAAGATTTGTTTTGTCGCGGTTGCCTTTTACTCAGCTTTAGTTTGACAGTACTTTGCCGCCAACTCGGCTGGGCGATGTTTTTTGACTTTTAAATACTTCTAGAGCACGTACGAACATGAGCAACGTCTCAATTTGAAGCTTGAATTATTCTGAATACAACGTTATGATTTGCTTTTGACGCGCTAGATGAATGACCAGTCAGTTCCAAATGCATCAATGAGATATTAACATATCGTCTTTAGGAGGCGGAGCCTACAACTGAAGGAGGCGGAGGCAGACTAACTGAAGCGTAGAAGCTCGCATATTCAAATGAGATTTTAGCAGCCATCTTTGAGAGATTTAATGAAGGTGAAATGAAACCTTCAAAACATATTACTAATCATGGTCGGTTGGCGCTGAAACTTGGCAGTAAAGGCCTTCAGGATATGTTCATGATTTTGCGCCCTTTTGGTTTTTAGAAGAGGTTTTTATTTGTTCGTAAATCGCTCTCGCATATCACTAGTAGTAAATTTCCCCTTTAAAACACACGAAAAACCCTGAGGTTCCGTGTCATTTTCATACTCGTAAAATATGTGTTAGGTGAAATATTTAGACGGGATGATGAAGTTCATCATCTTATCTACATTTTGCGCCCTTTTGTTTTTTTTGTAGCGATTTTCTTTCCTGTTGAAAGAAAACAAACCTTAAGCCACTATCGCCATTTTCTACTGTTTCCTTTGTAAATTGGGAGTGTAGGTTTTTGTCGAGGGTCGAGGGTCGAGTGTAAAAAGTCGAGGGTCGAGTGTAAAAAGTCGAGGGTCGAGGGTAAAAAGTCGAGGGTCGAGTGTAAAAAGTCGAGGGTCGAGGGTAAAAAGTCGAGGGTCGAGGGTAAAAAGTCGAGGGTCGAGTGTAAAAAGTCGAGGGTCGAGTGTAAAAAGTCGAGGGTCGAGGGTAAAATGTCGAGGGTCCAAAAATATTGCTTAAATCTATCTATACACTGCTCTCTTCGCAAGAAAGTCGAGAAACTATCCTGGTTAACTATAAATCTCAAGTCATTCAAACAGCCAGAAAGACTGAGCTACCTAATTCCAGAGTGCGAACGAGCTTGCCGATGTCAATCAAAGTCCATGCAGTGAAATTTTAGAACGTGTTCCCGATGGGACCCCTGTACTGTTTCCCGCCTCAAGATCACATGACTGATCATGAAAAGCCAAGCCTCCGTTCGAGATACATGTGCTTCGTCGTCTCGAGCGGATAGCTTGGTAAGTTCTTTGTTACTGGCTGTGGTCACACGAGAGGGTTAAACAAGATTTAGCGACCTAAATCACGATTTTAAAAAGTGTAAAAACTAATCACGATTTACGAAACTCGAGAGGTATGTTTGTTTTGGAATCTTAATTAAAACGAAAAGTACATGTAGCTGTCATTATACAGACAAGGCGGTCATGCTTGTCTGCAGTTTAATTTTCCGAGTGCTTCGTGATGCCGGTCTTGGCCAACGTTATTGCACAGGAAACCCAAGCTCTGTTTGTGTTTTAAATTATAAGGGTTTGTATGAGATTTTTAACGAGTATTTGGTTGTATCGGTTAGGCCAGAAATACTGAAATTAAATCAATGAAAACTCCCCTAAAGTCTTTATCTGTTCTTCATTGGGCTCTGTATGCAATTTCAGCGAATTCTGTTGACATTTTACCAGGGGTCGACTTCAGGGGAGTTTTCATTGATTTTATTTCAGTATTTCTGGCCTAACGGATACAACCAAATACTCGTTAAAAATCTCATACAAACCCTTATAATTTATAACACAAACAGAGCTTGGGTTTCCTGTGGTTATTGTTGCAGGATTTGCTATTTTTTTGCTCAAGTCGCATGAAAAGGATGAAGATACTCCTACTGCAAAGAAGGCGGAGAAACCGCTCAGCTGCTGTTGTTTCAAATGCCGCCAGAGGCCGGGCACTGACATGTCACACGGTGAAGCGGAGACGGGCGGGCATTGATGACGAATAACTCGCAAAATTATTTACCAGAAAAATTTACGCAAATTTTTGGACCCTCGACTTTTTACACTCGACCCTCGACCGTTTTACACTCGACCCTCGACCCTCGACAAAAACCTACACTCGTAAATTGGCCGTCCTGTTCAAATTAATTTTCGAATTTGGCGGCGTATTGTAATTTTTAAGACCCGGATGTGTCGTGATGTTTCCCATTTCGTCCAGAATTTTTTTACATCTTGTTTATACATTGCACTCTCATTTTCAAACTTAGCTTATTCACTTAGGAGGATAAGGAAGCCTTCGAAAGAAAAAAAATGTGTGCTTTTAAAAAAAAACAGCTGTATACTGATGTAATATTTAGCTATGATTAGGATATGGTTAAAGAGCTTGTTATTTTTCATTGGTTGAAAACGGCCATACATAATTCATGCTGTGCTTAATGTTATTCTGTCTGAAGTTTGTTACCACCAATTCAAAGGTTATCCCAGAAACAGATAGCTTGATCACATTTAACGAGAAAATGTTCTATCATGTGTTTCTCTTCACAGAAGGGGCATTTATCACATTTATATTTTTATTTTAGCTTTGAAGAGGAGAAAGTTCGTAGCTTGGATGTTGTGGTTAATCTTGTATTGAAACATAGTGAGTTTAAACTCTTTCGTGACAGTAAAAGGAAGTGTGTAGATTTGTTTGAGATTTTCCTCACTGACACCACGATCTCTAATTGTTGATTCGGCTGTCGGGGCTACGAATTGGAGCTCTACAAGGACGCTTCGTACCTTTTTCGTCGTTATTTTTTGAGCGCTAGTAAACCATTTTGGTGCTGTCTTCTCACTTGGTCCGTGCGTTTTGTTTTTAAACGCTCGTATTGCGCTTATCAATCCAATAAACTGTAAAAAAGTACTCTGAATTTTACATTTTGTTTGAAAGGAGTGGAAAGTAATTGGCATGCTGATTTCGTCAAAAAGGTCTGACTTTTAAAACGAAAATCTCTTTGTCAAACCAACTTTTGTAGAAAACTGGGCAGCCTCCCACTTTACTGAATCAGGGTATTGTTCCAAATGATGTCGTTTTCTGTAGGAGGGGCCGGGTACTTTTTAAACCACGACGCTTTCAGATCCTGCCAATAAACTAAAGTTGATTTATAAAACACAGGGAGAGGTTTGTAAATTCAGATATTTTACATCGTAATTGCATTTGAATAAGAATACTTCACCGTATCGACTCAAACAATTTAGAGGAATTATTTTCCAGGCTGCATGCCGGTATCTTTCCTTCCAACGTTTTTATCCAACTTATTTTGATTGCTTTTTCTATGTCGCTGCAGTTAATCATATCCAGACCACCCATTTCCTTGTGTCTTATTAGAGTCGGTTTCTTTATTTTGGGGGGTTTGTTGTTCCAAATAAATGCGTATGTTATTTCATCTACTAGTTTTGGAAAGCCTTCCAGTAAAGTTAGGACATGCAGATGCATTGTAGACGAGCTTTGATAATCCTAAGGTTTTGACGATGTTAATGCGCCCATATAGTGTAAGGTTCCTTTTTTCCCACACCGTTAAACACTTTTTAAGATTCTCCAGTTTAGCGTAGAAGTTTAACTTGGCACTTGTGGGAATATCGTAAGTGAAGTATATTCCTATTGCTAAGATGGGTTTTTTTGGCCACTGGAAATCAAATGATTTTCCTGAGAGTTACGTGAGCTTCCAAGCTACATTGCTTCTGTTTTAGATGTATTAATAGTTAAACCAGATACACGGCCAAATACGTCAAGAAGGTTGTCAAGGTGCTGTACAGAATCTTTGTCTCTTAGCTTCAAAAAACAAGTGGTGTCGTCTGCGTATTGTGTAAGTTTGACTTCCTCGCCGAGTACATTAATACCCTTAATGATTTTATCATCCGTTATCGCCAGTGCAAGTAATTCGATGCTTAAAACAAAAAGCAGGCAAGAGAGGGGACACCCTTGTCTTACGCCGCGTTCTAAGTTAAAAAATTCCGATGCATAATCGTTGTTTAAAATGCAGCTAGTAATGTCCGTATAAAAGAGCCTCACCCAATGCATTAGTTGTGGCCCAAACCCAAATGTTTGTGAAACGCGCATAATGTAAGCCCATTCAATCGTGTCGAAAGCTTTTTTGAAATCCAAAAAAAGGGCGATTCAGGTTTGGTTGTTTTTCGATGTATAGTCCATTATGTCAGAGATTAAGCGAATGTTTTCTCCGATGTATCGTTCTTTTACATAGCCAGTTTGTTTAGGGTTAATAATGTTTGGGAGTACTTTTTCTAGTCTATTGGCGATCGCTTTTGTTGCTATTTTGTAGTCAACGTTTAATAAAGATATCGGCTGCCAATTTTCAAAAAATAAGATGTTTGTTGATTTTTTTTGGAAGAAGTGTAATGATCCCCCGTCTCTGGCTGATAGAGAGTTTACCTCCCGCAAAGGCACTATTGAAACTACATGTATCTACTGCTAGACTTCTTAATTAAGTTTTGGGGTTTTGTTGTGTTTGAATTTTTTAAGCGCGAGGTGGCATTCCGAAATTGTAAGTAATCCTTTGCATGATTTTTTATCCGCTTCTGTTAGCTAGCTTAGCCAGGCTAGCATCATTTATGAATTTGTCCTGCTCAGCGTTAGGACCGGGAGTTTGGGATTTGTAAAGTTTTACAAAAAAATGTGTTTCTTCTTTGGCAATCGAAGATGGTTCTTCAATTATTGAGTCGTTAATTTGTAATTTGTGTTTTCGGTTATAACTCCGTTTTTCTAGGCCGTAAAAGTACTTCGAATTTCTTTCGCCATTTTCGTACCATCTTATTTTACTCCTTAAAATCGTGCGTTGCATGTATTTGAGCGTCTAATAATATGTTTAGCTTGTTTTTTTAGTACCTCTGCTCTAAAAATAAGATTTGATCGTTCGCTTTCATTCTCTGTAATTTCAATGCTTTTTTGAAGTTTATTTAATTCTTGTAAATATCTCCTCTCATCGTCTTTTTTCCGTTTTTGTTTTCGTTTGGCATAAGAAATAGAACAATTTGCGATTTCGAATTCCATGTTTAACAAGTCCCAGAGAAGTCCTTTGTCATTTACATCACTGTGTTTTTCTGTAAATGCACTGAAATTTCCACACAATGATTTGGTATATTCCTTGTCCTTTAAAAGTGAGCAATTAAATTTCCAGAAGCCTGGTCCTCTCTTTACTTTATATTCTTTACTTTGAATTTCAATAGAGACAGCGGAGTGATCTGAAAATGGATCAAAACAGATTGAGCAATCCTTTGTTATGGATATAAGACAATAATCTAATCGGCACTGGACTTTATGGCTTTTATCTCTCCATGTGTATTCTTGATTATCCGGGTGCTTTTCTCTCCAAATATCTATTAGGTGGAACTGAGTCATTGGTTTGTTAAAGATGCAAATCACATTTTTAGATGAATTGGCCGTATTATTGAAGCAGTTCCCAGAGGAAAACATGATAATTTCAGGAGACTTTAATTGCGCTCTTTCTGCAAAAAAAACAAAAAGGGAGGTGTTTCTATTGATACAAAATCCCAAGTCATTGGGAGAAAAAAAAGTAGAAGTTTTTCTGCTCTTAGATCACGCCTGCCATTGAAAAAAAGACGCGACAGTACAATTGCAATGAGGTCAACCAGAACGACTCGACATGACAGGCTTCCATGCTAAAATTACATGCCAATCAAACGACTCGATTTCTCGGAAGTGTTTTCACAGATTCCGAGAAAACAAAGCGATCGACATTCGATGTATTTGAACTGTTCAGTCCAACTTTTCGATACTAAAGTCTAACCATCAGCTAAAATGTATGCAGTACTCGATAACCTCAGACAACTAACTGAGTGTACGTTGTGTAACGAGACCCTGAAGGAGCCCAAGATTCTCAAATGCTTCCACACATTCTGTAAGAATTGTCTGATAGCACACGCTGAGCTGAACGAAGAAGGGAAAACATTCAGTTGTCCTTCGTGCCAGACGAAAGTCGATCTACCGCAGTGTAGCGACTTCGATTCTTTAGAGTCAAGCAGCTTTCACTCGCGTATTATTGAAGTCCTGTCCATCGCAACATCTACTGAAGACAGCCCTGCAGTAAACTGCTTAGTTTGTAAAAAGCAAAAGCCATCAACATCACACTGCTTGGACTGTGCTCGATATCTTTGTGAGCAATGCTTGGATGCACATAACTTATTTATGGAAACACATCAAACACTGAATCTAGTAGAGCTAAAAAGTAAAGAATACGATCTACTCATACGACGACACACGAGGTGTAGCAAGTCACTACACACTGGAGACGTTTTGGAATTTTACTGTAACACATGTGAGAGCTGTGTATGTCAAAAATGTATTTCACAGAAGCATAAAGGGGGACATGACCTTTTAGATATAGAAGAAAGAGCGGAAATACAAAAGTTGGCTTTCCGTGATAAACTTGAAGCTTTAAAGTCAAAAGAAACGGAAGAACAAAACAACCTTAAAGTTTTAGAAGAAACTGTCTCCAAGAAAAAGGTTACTGCCGAACAAACGAAAGCGAAGGTAATGAAAGAAGCAGAGGAACTGATTGCCTTCATTGAACAAAACAAGAGAGATTTGATAGGTCAGATAGACGAAGAGGTGCAGATGATAATTAGAAAGAAAGATGAGCAAGAATCCTTACTTCATCAAACTCGCAGTGCCAGTGAGCATGTCTCCAAGCTGCTTGAATATGGTTCAGCACATCTAATAATGACCACTAAAGTCTCAGTACAGAATAGATGTGAGGAACTTATCGCCTTACAAAAAGATTTTACCGATATCTGCTCAAAGACTGTGTTTGTTCCAACTATACTGCGACAAGTGAATATTGGTTCTTTGATAAAAACAAAACCTACAGATCCAGTAAAGAGTACCGTACAGGTGGAATCAAAACTAGAAGCACTGTGTAAAGTAAAGCTGAGCGTGTATACTAAAAACTTTGCGGGAGAACGAAACAGCGACCCTGAAGATGTTATAGAGGTGAACATCAGTCCTGAAGAGGACGTGAAACTACTGCAAGTATCAGAAAGGATTGGAGAGAAATATGAAGTGGAATTCACCCCCAAGGTACCGGGGCAATTCACATCTGATGTGAAGATTAACGGCAAGCATGTGTCCAATAGCCCGCTGGTGATGGACATGAAACCACAACAGATGAAGATTACTGGACAGTTTGAGATGAAAGGGATGAAGGAACCGTTGAAAAGGCCTTTAGGAATTACAGTTAATAAGGATAATAGCAGGATTGCCCTCGCTGACGCTTGGTCCAACTCTATTGTTGTATTCAGTATGGAGGGGGTGCTACTTACAAAATTTGGTAGTGAAGGGAAAGGACAAGGACAACTCCATTACCCTAATGGTATCGCATTCCTTAACGATAAAGACGTAGTGGTAGTAGAACAGGACAATCACAGGATACAGATATTCGACAGCACAACTGGAGAGTCATTAAAGTGCTTTGGCAGTGAAGGTCAGGGTAGTGGAGAGTTCAGCTATCCAGTTGGAGTACATGTAGACGAACAAGAACGTATTATAGTCAGTGACTGTGGCAATCACCGCGTACAAGTGTTTACAGGAGACGGAACTTATCAATTTCATTTTGCTGAAAGAGAGATGAGGAGTCCTCTCGACACTATAACTTATGGTAACCTGTTCATTGTATCTAATCATGATCTTTATCATGATCATGAAGGCACTGTTCACGTGTTTGATCAGCAAGGTAACACACCAACCAGGAGATGTGTAATAGGAAGACCAGAACGTGAAGGCGGTCCATTCAGTTACCCACAAGGCCTTGCTATTGACAATGATGGTAACCTTCTTATATATGTGAGAGATATAATCATCGTATTCAGAAATTCACACTGGACGGCCGTTTTATTGGTAAAACATGTGGGAACATTGACGAACCCGTGCACTTAACAGTGCTTGCAGATGGTCGTTTCATTGTTACCGATTGCACGGCACGGCAAGTATTATACGTTAAGTGACATCGGAATTCAAAAGCAAAAACTCGGACGCAAAAGTAGATTTTTTATATATTTCTACCGTCAATGGTACAATTTATAAATTACTACTACAATCTAGTTAGATTGATTGCAATGTGTTATTTGTTGCTTTAAAAATATGCAGAATTATTACTCTGTGACACCTATAAGCCAGACCTAAATATCCATTCTAATCTAGGCAGAGATTATCTAAGAACTACATATTTCGTAGAATTATGTAATAAAACCAGCGGCGGCACAATTCAGAATTATTACTATTTAACTAGTCGTTTATCGACTCATTTATATAAATAATGATTTCGGCTTTCAAAGGTAATTCGATAATTATTTTACAAACCATATAGTGAATGAACACCAATTACCCAGGTCCTTCGCTCAGACAAAGCCGCGGTGGTGGTGGTGTGTTGTGTGCTATAAACAACTAACTTGAACCCCTCGCAACGGGAATGAAGTAAACGCTTCGATCAATCTAAGTACACTTTAGTAGTTATAAGCATAGATAGTACCATTCATGGTAGAAGTGATATACAATAATATACACTATTTTTGGGTCCGAGATCGAGTGGATCGCTCTTACAGAGACAATTTTCCAGCAGGAGAAAAATAAAATAAAACAAAACGGAACTGGAAAATAAAGATTGATGTTCACAAGTTAGGCAAAGATTACACTTTCAAGAAATCGATCAATCTTACTTACATGAAAAATGGGTATGTATATGAGGCCAAGAGGCTCAAACCCTAACCCTATTTGACCGAAAATCCGAGCTCCAAAACCCTGATTACCCCCTTTTTTGGGGGGAGGGGGACGAAACCCTGATGCCTAAAAAATATTGAACCCTGACTGCACCCAAATTAAACTCATGTCCTGACCCCGATCTGCCCAAATCAGGTCAAAACCCTGACCCAATAGTCGCTTGGCACAAATAACCCTAAAATTGATCACTTTGCTATTTTTCAAAGGTTTCCAACGTAGAAGATTGATTTTTTTTGTGGGAGGATGAAGACCGATGACCAAAACAAAATGCGATGATTTGAACTACCGTAGACATCTTGATGACGTCACAGTTACGTCATGTATCCATTTATAATAGGTTTCTCGATGTTTTCAATTACCTTTGACATCCGTAAATTTTATATTTTCGATTTCCCATCATATTGACAACAAAGAAACCGAAAACCCGAGTTCGATTGGTTAAGAGGGAGAAAAGTTATTAAATTTTGAAGTTTGGTAATTTTTCCGCCAAAATTTGGCGGAAATATTCAATACAGAACCATTTACAAAATAACTTCTTCATTCATCTTTTAAAATTTAAAATATTTTAATAAATATTTTAAATCAGAGTTTAAAATATTGGTTTATGAATATCTAGCAATCAAAAGAGTAAATCGGTACCCACAACCGTATGTTTTTACAATTTTCAATTTCTGAGAGGAAATACTTTAAAATTCACAGTGAAAAAGAGGATACGTCATTATGACGTCATATATTTTTGAAAACATCTTTTAAAAATAACTATTAGAGTATTTTTCGGGTTTTAAAGAGGAAATATACTTACTGTACACTGAATAGCCGCAACATGGTCTTTTTTATGTTTCTTCAATTTAGAAAGCATGACTGATGTCAGACCCATGACGTCAGAAAATGTGACGTCACAGGAATTTTCAGTTCTTAATAACTCGGCATATATTTATCGTAGAGACTAGCTTTAAAGTTGTGGCAATCAAAAACTCATATTTATGTTGTTGTGATAACATGCTTTATTTCAAACGTATTGCTGGCTTTCACTCAATCCCCAGAGATTCCAATGACAAAGGGCATGGCGGCCATGTTGGTGTACCTAACAAAAGAAGCTAACGAGGAATCTATTGTTAAAGGTACACCAACATGGCGGCCATGACGTCACGTGAAAGCCAGCAATAGGTAACGCAGAATTTGACATTAAAAGGAGTCATTCGTTATGGCATCACAATTACGTCAATAGACAAACGTATTTGATCCTAAAGACGTTATTTCATTTTAATATTAACATACGAAAATTTCGTTAAATTCGACAGCGAATTAAACAAAATGTGCTGATTTATATATTTTTGGCTCGCTTTGTAGTGATCGATTTTGAGGTAACTTATGCCAAGCGTGCAAACCGAACTCAAAACCCTGACCCACCCCCGCGGCACATACATAATACGTCACAAACAGGATTACCCCCGGGCCTATTGGAAACATTTCGACCGCTAGAAGTCAGCTGAATAGGGGGGTACGTAGTGTTTTACACGCTGACTATATTAGAGCGATTTTCAGTTGAGTGTAGTAAAACCAAAATCAAAGTAATCGCAGGAGCAAGTGAAAACACAATGAGCCAATCACGAACTGAAGTAATTCACGATTGGTTTTACTTGAACCAATCACGAGGAAAAGTAAACGCAATCATCGATACTGTCGCTAAAACAAAACCTGATTGTGTGATTGCGTTTGGGTTTAGTTTAGAACTTGATTGGCTGATAATTAGAAAACATCTCTCAAAGCCAATAGAAAAGCTAACCAAACGCAAAACCAAAGCAACCACTTATTAGAGCAGGTTTCAATTGAGTGTCGAACGTTTTCGGTGATTGCTTTGGTTTTGCGTTTACTTAGCTTTTCTATTGGCTGTGAAAATGTTTTGTAATCAGTCAGCGAATCAAATTCCAGAGTAAAACGAATCGTGGTTTTGGGGCCATCAATCCACGATTGCGTTTACTTTTCCTCCTGATTGGTTGCTTTCTCATGCCAGTGAAACCAATCGGTATTCACTTTAGTTCGTGATTGTTTCGTTGTAATTGCTTCGGTTTTGGTTTTACTACAGTAAATTGAAACCTGCTCTATCTTCGAGACTCAATCGAAAACCGCTCTATAAGATGGGTTGGCAAACTTTGCAGGACCCGGTTGTTCAAAGCAAGGCTAGGGTATATAACTTTATCCCTAGGATAGCGCTAAATCTGTAATTGTAAACTGTACTGAGATAATAGCGCTTACACTTGCTTCGAACAACCGGGCCCAGGAGTTGAAGTATTACGGCATATATTGGTGTTATTTTATAACTCTATTATTCGAGTAAATGTGACCTTTATGAGAGTTACATGTATATCAACTCAAAAGGATTTCAGCTCACCCTGTCCACTTCAGGACCCGGTTGTTCGAAGAAATTAAAGGGTAACTTTATCCCTAGAATAGCGCTACCCCGGGGTTAACTGTAACCCTGTGGATAGTTAACCCAAGCCGGTAAAACTCCGTTGCTGAAATACGCGTTAGACAGAGTTTAACTATCCCAAGGGTAAATAGCATTACATTCTAATTCACTGCGTTCAAACGAATTAATGTAAAATAGTTTCAGCTTAAGGTGGCCCACGGCTATTTATTTTGGCAACGGGGGTCTTTTGAAATCGCGTTTTTGAACAGCTAAATATTATCCGATTTCCGAGATTTTTTGAACGTGTAATAAAGAATCCTCGATTTTTATAAAAAGTACAATTAGAAAGTGATTAACAAAGAATTGCTGAAGATATAAGCGATTTTCGAAAACGTTGTTTTTTAGGAAAGAGCGTATATTTCAAAACCCAAAAGATGGATTTAGTGCACAACCTCCAAGGTCTGTGACAGGCAAGTTTCAGGTTAATCGGCACCATACAAGTTTCTCAGCAAACGGCTGATCAATTTTAACCTTAAACTATTATACTCAGGCATCTGGTTCAACTGCCGGAGAAATGTTACAGTAATAATTAAATCGTACATACCATATGGAAGTTCATACCATATGGAAGTTCTGTGCCAAAGGCAAGAAGATCGGAAAACTACAACTAACGTTATGCGGCGAACGAAGTAAGAGAAATAAAGGCTGTAAACTTCAGCTTGTGCGAGACTTCTAAAATCTAAATGCTTGGTAAACCCCTCATGTTCACTAATTTCTTCAATGGGTTTGTTTTGAATTTCCGCACGGGTTCTGCCACTTGGGAATCGCGAGGCAAGGAATAATTAAAATTATTGTTGAAATTAAAATGAGGATTACATTGTAATTCATGCGACAGTGTGCAGTAACCCATGAAGCAGGTGTTTCGTGTTATGTCCACATAGTAGTAAGTAGCGATGAGGGGAGAACATTTGAAGAACGTTTCCACAGTAGGATATATACTCCTTGGCACCAAAACATTACTCAGCCTAGAACTAGTATTACAAATGCCTTACTTACACTTGCAAAATTAATCCTCATTTTAATTTCAACATTAATTTAAATTATTCCTTGCCTCGCGATTCCCAAGTGGCAGAACCCGTGCGGAAATTCAAAACAAACACATTGAATAATTTAGCGATCATGAGGGGTTTTCCAAGCATTTAGATTTTAGAAGTCTCTCACAAGCTGAAGTTTACAGCCTTTATTTCTCAAAAGCGGTATGGTCAAAGCGCGCTGAAACTCGGTAAGGTACTTTAAATAATGCTACTGTAAGTCATATTAGGAACTTAAGAAAAACAAACGAGTGAATTTTTTTGACGCCGAAAGAATACAAATTTCTCGATTTTCGCAAACATTCAGCAATAACATATCTTACTTCGTTCGCCGCATAACGTTAGTTGTAGTTTTCCGATCTTCTTGCCTTTGGCACAGAAGTTTAAAGTGGTATTGAACTTCCATATGGTATGTACGATTTAATTATTACTGTAATATTTCTCCGGCAGTTGAACCAGATGCATGAGCATAACATTTTAAAGTGCCTATGAAGCTTATTATTTTATTTTAGATATCAATTCTACATCAAGTGAATAGTAAAATGGTACAATATATCTTGCTTTGAATGCTGTGCCGCTGAGTTAAAGAGGTTTTAATATCCAAAATGCTAATTACATGACGTCAGGGGAGGCATCAATTATTATACAAAATTTGTTGTTACAATTAAACACATTTTTAAAATTATCAGTGTTATACCCATGGTTGAAATAAAATGATGTTAGAATTATTTTTTTCTATATCAGTAGAAACGCCCATTCACAACAACTAAGAAATGATTGCAGATGCCTCCCCTGACGTCATGTAATTAGCATTTTGGTATTAAAACCTCTTTAACTCAGCGGCACAGCATTCAAAGCAATATATATTGTATCATTTTACTATTCACTTGATGTAGAATTGATATCTAAAATAAAAAAATAAGCTTCATAGGCACTTTAAGGTTAAAATTGATCAGCCGTTTGCTGAGAAACTTGTATGGTGCCGATTAACATGAAACTTGCCTGTCACAGACCTTGGAAGTTGGGCACTCGTTGAAAGTAAAATGGATCAAAACCATCTTTTGGGTTTTGAAATATATGCTCTTTCCTAAAAAAACAACGTTTTCGAAAATCGCTTATATGTTCAGCAATTCTTTGTTAATCACTGTCTAATTGTACTTTTTATAAAATTCGAGGATTCTTTATTAAAATTTCAAAAAATCTCAGAAATCGGATAATGTTTACCTGTTTAAAAACGCGATTTAAAAAGACCCCGTTGCCAAAATAAATAGCCGCGGGCCACCTTAAATTCCTCGTAATATCAACAAGATACAACAGGTTGAGACGGTTGGATTCACGGTTTACGGATCCATTGTAGTTTATTTTTCGTCGTGTTTTTAATAATAGTTATAGCATTGTAAGTAAGACTGAAGTGCCCTCTAGACAAAATTGATCTATAAATGCTTCCTTGGTGTATTTATGTAAAATCTGCACAAAACAGTAATTGCTAACTATAATTATATATCTTATATGCTGTAATGTATTATAATATAATTCTCCCCGGTAGATATCCATCTTGGTTTGGTTTATATTATTTTACTGATTAAAAATAATGGTATCTAATGCTAGAATATGACAAACTTATATATCAAAATGGTGTACCAAACAAATACTAGACCTTTTTGCTAAGTCGGACACGAAAACCAAGTGAAAAACCCACATGGGAAAAATTATGGAACGGCCAACCCATGCTGCAGCAATGCTTTTTGGAGGTGAAAAACACTAAACCTACATTTTTTTGGGACAAACATTAAGAGTGTATTACTTTAAAGATATAATATAACATGGTAAGATAATTGGAAATAATTGGTAGTGAGTTATAGCCGTAAAGTCTATTAAGAAGAATAAAACAAGGATGAATTTTCAGGTGCGAGTGAATTTTGTCAAGAAGTACATGGTTTATATTGAATCAATAGAGATCCAAAAACCACAACAATTAAGTCAATGTCGAGTTAAAAGAATTACAGTACTACACAACTGCCATAAGGGCTGGTATTAATATCTTTTGTCATGTAAAACATATTGCAAGAACTCATTACCCCTTAGTTGCATATGATAAATCAAGGCAGTGCCATTTACTTCAGCTACAATTATACCCGTTTCCAACAGGTGTAGGTATATACAGCCAGTGGCACTCGCTATTTCTGCTATTTTAGCCTTCCAATTTCTTTAATTTAAAGCACAGCTACCGCCCAGTGTCACGCATGCTACCTCTAGTTCTTTGCAAGGTATGCTACCGGACTATATATCTATTTTCGTTTCTTTACGAGGTATGCTTACCAGCCAGTGCCGGATACTACCAGTCCAGGTCTCTTTTCATTTCTTTACAAGTATGCTACTAGCCTTATTTTCAGACGGTACGAGGTCCTCCGCTCACTTCCTCCCACTCACCGCCTGATGGCTTTGGCAGAAACCGTGAGGGGGAGGAAGTGAAAATCAGGCTAGGTATTCTACCGGCCAGCGCCGCATGCTACTTTTTCATTCCTTTACATTACAGCCAGTGCAGTTGGCCATCTTACAGTTGTTTCGACTGTCACTTGGTCCTCTCGGTTAGGTATATACAGCGAGTGATGTGTATTACCTTCCCTTGATAATTTAAACTAACCGTACTATACCACAATAATATTCCCGTGAAACTTCAGAAGGTATTATAACACAGGCTGTAGGTGATCGTTATTATATATAGCTGTTCTACATACTAATGTGCTTTGAATTCCTATTTACATTCTATTAATAGGCCTTTTGTAAGAAATAGTCACGTGCTGAAATAATACTTCGTTAACGGAATGAACTGAGCTCGTGATCCCCATGGGAAAGGCGTTGCCATGGATGCTTGAGGGCAAGCTATCTTTAAAAACGCTGTTTTAGAAAGATCGACAATCGATTGGAGGTGGAAAATAGCAATTACAAACAGGTTTTGATAATAACACTACTGATCTCGTACAAGTGCCTTTAAATATATGCTGCAGAATATCTTACTAATCACTGGAACAATGCTAATGATTCTGAAAAGTTAAATTTCCTTCTTCGTGGTTGTAATTAATTTTTTTTGCTTGCTCCACAAAAATGTATCATTTACTCTTCTCGCTCCTCAGTTTCTTTTTGAAATGTCGTTCTGGTTACTTGTATTGCTTTTCTTGTTCTTTCAGAAATTTGTTTTCCTCTTTTTTCTTGTAGTCTCTTATACTTAGTTCTGTTATTAGACATAGTTGTATTTGTACAGAAGCCCCCTGATCAGCGCCGTTCTCCTACAGGGCAATTGTATTGAAAAAATATGTCTAAATATATTGCCCTCTAAATATATTGTTTTTTGCCCTCCAATACAACCACGTGACATTGCATTCCTGCAAAAGTGCCCATTGTTCACTATCTCCTGCTTGCCTGAATTTCGCATTTCGCATTTCGCATTTCGCAATTGCTTTTTATTTTAGCTTTGAAGAGGAGAAAGTTCGTAGCTAGGATGTTGAGGTTAATCTTGTATTGAAACATAGTGAGTTTAATCACTTTCGTGACAGTAAAAGGAAGTGTGTAGATTTGTTTGAAATTTTCCTCACTGACACCACGATCTCTAATTGTTGATTCGGCTGTCGGGGCTACGAATTGGAGCTCTACAAGGACGCTTCGTACCTTTTTCGTCGTTATTTTTTGAGCGCTAGTAAACCATTTTGGTGCTGTCTTCTCACTTGGTCCTTGCGTTTTGTTTTTAAACGCTCCTATTGCGCTTATCAATCCAATAAACTGTAGAAAGATACTCTGAATTTTACATTTTGTTTGAAAGGAGTGGAAAGTAATTGGCATGCTGTTTTCATCATAAAGGTCTTTTAAAACGAAAATTCCTTTGCCAAACCAACTTTTGTAGAAAACTGGGCAGCCTCACACTTTAATCAGGGTATTGTTCCAAATGATGTCGTTTTCTGTAGGAAGGCCAGGTACTTTTTAAACCACGACGCTTTCAGATCCTACCAATAAACTAAAATTGATTCAGTTATAAAACACAGCGAGAGGTTTGTAAATTCATATATTTTACATCGTAATTGCATTTGAATAAAAATACTTCACTGTATCGACTCAAACAATTTAGAGGAATTATTTTCCAGGCTGCCGGTATCTTTCCTTCCAACCATTTTATCCAACTAATTTTATTGCTTTTTCTATGTCACTGAGGTTAATCATATCCAGACCACCCATCTCCTTGTGTCTTATTAGGGCCGATTTCTTTATTTTGGGGGGTTTGTTGTTCCAAATAAATGCGTATGTTATTTCATCTACTAGTTTTGGAAAGCCTTCCGGTAAAGTTAGGACAGATGCATTGTAGACGAGCTTTGATAATCCTAAGGTTGTGACGATGTTAATGCGCCCGTATAGTGTAAGGTTCCTTTTTTCCCACACCGTTGAGCACTTTTTAAGATTCTCCAGTTTACTGAGTAGAAGTTTAACTTGGCACTTGTGGGCTTTGGCCTTTCTTCTGTACGTTCTCCCTTGTAGTATTTGTAAATACATTGAATTGAATTGAAGTATATTCCTAGTGCTAAGATGGTTTTTTTTTGGCCACTGGAAATCAAATGGTTTTTCCTGGGAGTTACGTGAGCTTCCAAGCCACATTGCTTCTGCATGTTTTAGATGTATTAATAGTTAAACCAGATACACGGCCAAATACGTCAAGAAGGTTGTTTAGGTGCTGTACAGAATCTTTGTCTCTTAAAAAACAAGTGGTGTCGTCTGCGTATTGTGTAAGTTTGACTTCCTCGCCGAGTACATTAATACCCTTAATGTTTTTGTCATGCGTTATCGCCAGTGCAAGTAATTCCATGCTTACTGACAAAAAGTAGGCCAGAGAGGGGACCGACCCTTGTCTTACGCTGGGTTCTAAGTTAAAAAATTCCGATGCATAACCGTTGTTTAAAATGCAGCTAGTAATGTCCGTATAAAAGAGCCTCACCCAATGGATTAGTTGTGGCCCAAAACCAATTTTTTGTGAAACGCGCATAATGTAAGCCGGCCCATTCAATCGTGTCGAAAGCTTTTTTGAAATCCAAAAAAAGGCGATTCCGGTTTGGTTGTTTTTCGATGTATAGTCCATTATGTCAGAGATTAAGCGAATGTTTTCTCTGATGTATCGTTCTTTTACATAGCCAGTTTGTTTAGGGTTAATAATGTTTGGGAGTACTTTTTCTAGTCTATTGGTGATCGCTTTTGTTGCTATTTTGTAGTCAACGTTTAATAAAGATATCGGCTGCCAATTTTCAAAAAATAAGATGTTTGTTGACTTTTTTGGAAGAAGTGTATATAATGATCCCCCGTCTCTGGCTGATAGAGAGTTTACCTCCCGCAAAGGCACTATTGAAACTATCTACTGCTAGACTTCTTAATTAAGTTTTGGGGTTTGGTTGTGTTTAAAATTTTTAAGCGCGAGGTGGCATTCCGAAATTGTAAGTAATCCTTCACATGATTTTTTATCCGCTTCTGTTAGCTTGGGCAGGCTAGCATCATTTATGAATTTGTCCTGCTCAGCGTTAGGACCGGGAGTTTGGGATTTCTAAAGTTTTACAAAAAATGTGTTTGCTCTTTGGCAATCGAAGATGGTTCTTCAATTAATGAGTCGTTAATTTGTAGTTTGGTTATGTGTTTTCGGTTATATAACTCCATTTTTCTAGGCCGTAAAAGTACTTCGAATTTCTTTCGCCATTTTCGTACCATCTTATTTTACTCCGTAAAATCGCGCCTTGTATTTGAGCGTCTAATAATATGTTTAGCTTGTTTTTTTTAGTACCTCTGCTCTAAAAATAAGATTTGATCGTTCGCTTTCATTCTCTGTAATTTCAATACTTTTTTGAAGTTCATTTAATTCTTGTAAATATCTCCCCTCGTCGTCTTTTTTCCGTTTTTGTTTTCGTTTGGCATAAGAAATAGAAAAAATTACGATTTCCATTTTTAACAAGTCCCAGAGAAGTCCTTTGTCATTTACATCACTGAGTTTTTCTGTAAATGCACTGAAATTTCCACACAATGATTTGGTATATTCCTTGTCCTTTAAAAGTGAGCAATTAAATTTCCAGAAGCATGGCCCTCTCTTTACTTTATATTCTTTACTTTGAATTTCAATAGAGACAGCGGAGTGATCTGAAAATGGATCAAAACAGATTGAGCAATCCTTTGTTATGGCTATAAGACAATAATCTAATCGGCACAGGACTTTATGGCTTTTATTTGTTCATGTGTATTCTTGATTATCCGGGTGCTTTTCTCTCCAAACATCTATTTGGTGGAACTGAGTCATTGGGTTTTTTTTAGATGTAAATCACATTTTTAGATGAATTGGCCGTATTATTGAAGCAGTTCCCAGAGGAAAACGTGATAATTTCCGGCGACTTTAATTGCGCTCTTTCTGCAAAAGATAAAAAGAGAGGTGTTTCTATTGATACAAAATCCCAAGTCATTGGGAGAAAAAAAAAGTAGAAGTTTTGCTGCTCTTAGATCACGCCTGCCATTGAAAAAAAGACGTGACAGTACAATTGCAATGAGGTCAACCAGAACGACTCGACATAACAGCTGCTTCAATGCTAATATTACATGTCAATCAAACGATTCGATTTCTTGGAAGTGTTTTCACAGATTCCGAGAAAACAAAGCGATCGACATTCGATGTATTTGAACTGTTCAGTCCAACTTTTCGATACTAAAGTCTAACCATCAGCTAAAATGTATGCAGTACTCGATAACCTCAGACAACTAACTGAGTGTACGTTGTGTAATGAGACCCTGAAGGAGCCCAAGATTCTCAAATGCTTCCACACATTCTGTAAGAATTGTCTGATAGCACACGCTGAGCTGAACGAAGAAGGGAAAACATTCAGTTGTCCTTCGTGCCAGACGAAAGTCGATCTACCGCAGTGTAGCGACTTCGATTCTTTAGAGTCAAGCAGCTTTCACTCGCGTATTATTGAAGTCCTGTCCATCGCAACATCTACTGAAGACAGCCCTGGAGTACACTGCTTAGTTTGTAAAAAGCAAAAGCCATCAACATCACACTGCTTGGACTGTGCTCGATATCTTTGTGAGCAATGCTTGGATGCACATAACTTATTTATGGAAACACATCAAATACTGAATCTAGTAGAGCTAAAAAGTAAAGAATACAATCTGCTCATACGACGACACACGAGGTGTAGCAAGTCACTACACACTGGAGACGTTTTGGAATTTTACTGTAACACATGTGAGAGCTGTGTGTGTCAAAAATGTATTTCACAGAAGCATAAACGGGGACATGACCTTTTAGATATAGAAGAAAGAGCGGAAATACAAAAGTTGGCTTTCCGTGATAAACTTGAAGCTTTAAAGTCAAAAGAAACGGAAGAACAAAACAACCTTAAAGTTTTAGAAGAAACTGTCTCCAAGAAAAAGGTTACCGCCGAACAAACGAAAGCGAAGGTAATGAAAGAAGCAGAGGAACTGATTGCCTTCATTGAACAAAACAAGAGAGATTTGATAGGACAGATAGACGAAGAGGTGCAGATGATAATTAGAAAGAAAGATGAGCAAGAATCCTTACTTCATCAAACTCGCAGTGCCAGTGAACACGTCTCCAAGCTGCTTGAATATGGTTCAGCACATCTAATAATGACCACTAAAGACTCAGTACAGAATAGATGTGAGGAACTTATCGCCTTACAAAAAGATTTTACCGATATCTGCTCAAAGACTGTGTTTGTTCCAACTATACTGCGAGAAGTGAATATCGGTTCTTTGATAAAAACAAAACCTACAGATCCAGTAAAGAGTACCTTACACGTGGAATCAAAACTAGAAGCACTGTGTAAAGTAAAGCTGAGCGTGTATACTAAAAACTTTGCGGGAGAACCAAATAACGACCCTGAAGATGTTATAGAGGTGAACATCAGTCCTGAAGAGGACGTGAAACTACTGCAAGTATCAGAAAGGATTGGAGAGAAATATGAAGTGGAATTCACCCCCAAGGTACCGGGAAAATTCACAGCTGATGTGGAGATTAACGGCAAGCATGTGTCCAACAGCCCGCTGGTGATGGACGTGAAACCACAACAGCTGAAGATTACTGGACAGTTTGAGATGAAAGGGATGAAAGAACCGTTGAAAAGGCCTTTAGGAATTACAGTTAATAAAGATAATAGCAGGATTGCCCTTGCTGACGCTGCGTCCCACTCTATTGTTGTATTCAGTATGGAGGGGGTGCTACTTACAAAATTTGGTAGTGAAGGGAAAGAACAAGGACAACTCAATTACCCTAATGGTGTAGCATTCCTTAACGATAAAGACGTAGTGGTAGTAGAACAGGACAATCACAGGATACAGATATTCGACAGCACAACTGGAGAGTCATTGAAGTGCTTTGGCAGAGAAGGTCAGGGTAGTGGAGAGTTCAGTAATCCAGTTGGAGTACATGTAGACGAACAAGGACGTATTATAGTCAGTGACTGTTACAATCACCGCGTACAAGTGTTTACAGGAGACGGAACTTATCAATTTCAGTTAGGTGAAAGAGAGATGAGGAGTCCTCTCTACACTATAACTTATGGTAACCTGTTCATTGTATCTGATCATTATCATGATATCATTCACGTGTTTGATCAGCAAGGTAACACACCAACCAGGAGATGTGTAATAGGAAGACCAGGAAGTGAAGCCGGTGCAATCAGTTACCCACAAGGCCTTGCTATTGACAATGATGGTAACCTTCTTATATGTGATAGAAATAATCATCGAATTCAGAAGTTCACACTGGACGGCCGTTTTATTGGTAAAACATGTGGGAACATTGATGAACCCGTGTACTTAGCAGTGCTTGCAGATGGTCGTTTCATTGTTACCGATTGCGAAGCAAAGGAAGTATTATACGTTAAGTGACATCCGGAATTCAAAAGCAAATTCTCGGACACAAACGTAGATTTTTTATATATTTCGACCGTCAATGGTACAATTTATAAATTACTACTACAATCTAGTTAGATTGATTGCAAAGTGTTATTATTTGTTGCTTTAAAAATATGCAGAATTATTTCTGTCACACCTACAAGCCAGACCTAAATATCCATTCTAGTCTTGGCAGAGATTATCTAAGAACTACATATTTCGTAGAATTATGTAATAAAACCAGCAGCGGCACAATTCAGAATTATTACTATTTAACTAGTCGTTTATCGACTCATTTATATAAAATAATGATTTCGGCTTTCAAAGGTAATTCGATAATTATTTTACAAACCATATAGTGAATGAACACCAATTACCCAGGTCCTTTGCTCAGACAAAGCCGCGGTGGTGGTGTGTGTTGTGTGCTATAAACAACTACCTTGAACCCCTCGCAACGGGAATGAAATAAACGCTTGGATCAATCTAAGTACACTTTAGTAGTTATAAGCATAGATAGTACCATTCATGGTAGAAATGTTATACAATAATATACACTATTTTTGGGTCCGAGATCGAGTGGATCGCTCTTACAGAGACAATTTTCCAGCAGGAGAAAAATAAAATAAAACAAAACGGAACTGGAAAATAAAGATTGATGTTCACAAGTTAGGCAAAGATTACCCTTTCAAGAAATCGATCAATCTTACTTACATAAAAAATGGGTATGTATGTGAGGCCAAGAGGCTCAAACCCTAATCCTATTTGACCGAAACTCCGAGCTCCAAACGCTGAATACCCCCTTTTTTTTTGGGGGGGGGGGGGGGGACCCTGATGCCTAAAAAATATTGAACCCTGACTGCACCCAAATTAAACTCAAATCCTGACCCTGATCTGCCCAAATCAGGTCAAAACCCTGACCCTACCTGCCCAATACGCTTGGCACAAATAACCCTAAAATTGATCACTTTGCTATATTTTCAAAGGTTTCCAACGTAAAAGATTGATTTTTTTTGTGGGAGGATGAAGACCGATGACCAAAACAAAATCCGATGATTTGAACTACCGTAGACATCTTGAACACGTCACAGTTACGTCATGTATCCATTTATAATAGGTTTCTCGATGTTTTCAATTACCTTTGACATCCGTAAATTTTATATTTTCGATTTCCCATCATATTGACAACAAAGAAACCGAAAACCCGAGTTCGATTGGTTAAGAGGGAGAAAAGTAATTAAATTTTGAAGTTTGTTAATTTTCCCGCTAAAATTTGGCGGGAAATATTCAATACAGAACCATTTACAAAATAACTTCTTCATTCATCTTTTAGAGTTTAAAATATGTGTTTATGACTATCTAGCAATCAAAAGAGTAAATCGGTACCCACAACCGTATGTTTTTGAGAATTTTCAATTTCTGAGAGGAAATACTTTAAAATTCACAGTGAAAAAGAGGATACGTCATCAATAATAATAATAATAATAATAGTGTACTTATATAGCGCCATATCCATTAAATGCTCTATGGTGCTTTACAATATTGAAAAATTAAAAACTAAATACTTAATATAGTAAAAAAAAAAAAAAAAAAAAATATTTACAAATATGTTTCCCTAAAAATATGAGTCTTTAGATGAGATTTAAAATATTTACAGTATAATTACATCTAAGGTCTAGTGGAAGACCATTCCAAAGTTTTGGGGCAACAACGGAAAAAGATATGTCCCCATATGTCCTCAGGTTTGAGGGTGGTACAATTAAAAGGTACTTTCTAGCAGACCTTAAGTTGCGATTGGGCACATAAGTATGAAGCATATCATTAATATATGATGGCGCTAAACCATTGAGAGCCTTATAGGTAATGAGAAGAAGTTTAAAAATTATTCGTTTCTCTACTGGCAGCCAGTGTAGTTCTTTAAGGACTGGCGTTATATGGCTAAATTTAGAATTGCGAGTAATAAGCCGAGCCGCGCAGTTCTGAACGCGCTGAAGCTTTTGGATTAGGCTTTTAGGCAACCCATAAAGTACAGAATTGCAGTTGTCAAGCCTACATGTAATGAAGGCGTGGACAAGCTTCTCTGTTGATTCCTCTGACAGATAATTTCAAATCTTACTGATTTTCCTAAGATGGTATAGTGCAGACTTACAAACTGATTTAACTTGCATTTCCATTGACAGACAACTATCAACAACTACTCCTATATTCCTTGCGGCAGCCGATGGCTGTACACTACAATTTCCTACTGTTAATGTACTAAAAATTGGACGAGAGCGGTATTTAGAGCTAATCACAAGCAGTTCCGTTTTATCGCTATTTAACTTAAGATTATTGGATAACATCCAGTTACAAATTTCTCCAACACAAGCTTCAACTTGACCAGCCGATGATACTTGGTCGTCATTACAAAGGGAGTTGAAGGACATATATAACTGGATGTCATCCGCGTATAAATGAGTGACGTATAAATGAGTGACGTCATATAGTTTTGAAAACATCTTTTAAAAATAACTATTAGAGTATTTTTCGGGTTTTAAAGAGGAAATATATTTACTGTACACTGAATAGCCGCAACATGGTCTTTTTTATGTTTCTTCAATTTAGAAAGCAAGACTGATGTCAGACCCATGACGTCAGAAAATGTGACGTCACAGGAATTTTCAGTTCTTAATAACTCAGGAAATATTTATCGTAGAGACTTTAAAATTGTGGCAATCAAAAACTCATATTTATGTTGTTGTGATGACATGCTTTTGAAACGTATAGGTAACGCAGAATTTGACATTAAAAGGAGTCATTCGTTATGGCATCACAATTACGTCAATAGACAAACGTATTTGATCCTAAAGACGTTATTTCATTTTAATATTAACATACGAAAATTTCGTTAAATTCGACATGTAATTATGACGTCACGGCTTGTTTATGAGGGGGACAGAATCGACATGAACAATAGCATTTTGAACTAAATCTGCTCTACTGAGGAAAATTTAACTTCGAATTGTCTGGTTTCCAGATATCAGCTGTATCAATGTTTATCCCACAATATTTACCGTATTTGGTGGCTGTTACCGCTATTCTACGTTCTACAAAATGTATTTGATAGCGATTTCCTTTGTGTTGTTGCTCTTTTGTCCCCCTCCCACGACCGTGATCCTTAGCGTTTAAACAATAGATTGTTTTGATTTGACGTCATAATGATATAGGGCAATTAAACAAAATGTGCTGATTTATATATTTTTGGCTCGCTTTGTAGTGATCGATTTTGAAGTAACTTATGCCATGCGTGCATGCAAACCGAACTCAAAACCCTGACCCACCCCCGCGGCACATACATAATAGGGACTTTAAGCAACCACGACGGCAACGTCTACGACGACGGCATAAAACAATAGCCTTAATTACAAAATACAATAGCTGCACGTGAAAATGCACGCAGTCGCCTGCATTTCCACCGTTCTCTGGAAAAACACAACGTCAAAACTCCAAATTGTTCGTTTTAAAGAGAACGAGAACGTAAGGAAATAAAACAATCCGTTTTTCGTTCGGCGTGAACGGAACTCTATACTCATCATATTTTTCGAAAATCTGTTTGTGAAAAACAATTCAAGGCGAACAAGGGAAATAGTACACACCAAATTTCGGGAGAAAACACTTTTCTACGTCCCGCTGTCATTGCCGTCACCGTCCTGGTTGCTTAAAGTCCCTAATACGTCACAAACAGGAGCACTCCTCGGGCCTATTGGAAACTTTTCGACCGCTAGAAGTCAGCTGAATAGGTGGGTACGTAGTGTTTTACGCCCTGACTATATTAGAGCGATTTTCAGTTGAGTGTAGTAAAACCAAAAATCAAAGTAATCGCAAGAGCAAGTGAAAACACAATCACGAACTGAAGTAATTCACGATTGGTTTTACTTGAACCAATCACGAGGAAAAGTAAGAGCAATCATCGATACTGTCGTAAAACAAAACCTGATTGCGTGATTGCGTTTGGGTTTAGTTTAGAACTTGATTGGCTGATAATTAGAAAACATTTCTCGCCAATAGAAAAGCTAACCAAACGCAAAACCAAAGCAACCACTTATTATTTTCGAGACTCAATCGAAAACCGCTCAATAAGATGGATTGGCAAACTTTGCAGGACCCGGTTGTTCAAAGCAAGGCTAGGGTATATAACTTTATCCCTGGGATAGCGCTAAATCTGTAATTGTAAACTGTACTGAGATAATAGCGCTTTCCCTTATTTCGAACAACCGGGCCCAGCAGTTGAAGTACTCCGGCATATATTGGTGTTATTTTATATCTCTAATGTCCGAGTAAATGTGACCTTTATGAGAGTTACATGTATATCAACTCAACAGGATTTCAGCTCACCCTGTCCACTTCAGGACCCGGTTGTTCGAAGAAAGGGCAACTTTATCCCTAGGATAGCACTACCCCGGGGTTAACTGTAACCCTGTAGATAGTTAATCCAACGGTAAAACTCCGTTGCTGAAATGCGCGTTAGACAGAGGTTAACTATCCCAAGGGTAAATAGCATTACATTCTAATTCACTGCGTTCAAACGAATTAATGTAAAATATTTTCAGCTTAAATTCCTCGTAATATCAACAAGATACAACAGGTTGAGACGGTTGGATTCACGGTTTACGGATCCATTGCAGTTTATTTTTCGTCGTGTTTTTAATAATAGTTATAGCATTGTAAGTAAGACTGAAGTGCCCCCTAGACAAAATTGATCTATAAATGCTGCCTTGGTGTATTTATGTAAAATCTGCACAAAACAGTAATTGCTAACTATATTATATACGGTAGATATCCATCTTGGTTTGGTTTATATTATTTTATATTAAAAATAATGGTATGCTAGAATATGACAAACTTATATATCAAAATGGTGTACCAAACAAATACTAGACCTTTTTGCTGAGCCGGACACGAAAACCATGTAAAAAACCCACATGGGAACAATTATGGAACGGCCAACCCATGCTGCAGCAAAGCTTTTTGGAGCCAAAAACACTAAAACCTACATTTTTTGGGACAAACATTAAGAGTGTATTACTTTAAAGATATAATATAACATGGTAAGATAATTGGAAATAATTGGTAGTGAGTTATAGCCGTAGGGTCTATTAAGTAGACTGAGTAAAACAAGGATGAATTTTCAGGTGCGAGTGAATTTTGTCAAGTAGTACATGGTTTATATAGAATCTATAGAGATCCAAAAACCACAACAATTAAGTCAATGTCGAGTTAAAAGAATTACAGTACTACAAAACTGCCATAAGGGCTGATATTAATATCTTTTGTCATGTAAAACATATTGCAAGAACTCATTACCCCTTAGTTGCATATGATAAATCAAGGCAGTGCCATTTACTTCAGCTACAATTATACCCGTTTCCAACAGGTGTAGGTATATACAGCCAGTGGCACTCGCTATTTTAGCCTTCCAATTTCTTTAATTTAAATCACAGCTACCGCCCAGTGTCACGCATGCTACCTCTAGTTCTTTGCAAGGTATGCTACCACTGAGCCAGTGCCGCATACTACCTCCAGGTCTCTTTTCATTTCTTTACAAGGTATGCTACTAGCCTGATTTTCAGACGGTACGAGGTCCTCCGCTCACTTCCTCCCCCTCACCGTCTGATGGACTTTGGCAGAAACCGTGAGGGGGAGGAAGTGAAAATCAGGCTAGGTATTCTACCGGCCTGCGCCGCATGCTACTTTTTCATTCCTTTACATTACAGCCAGTGCAGTTGGCCACCTTACAATTGTTTCGACTGTCACTTGGTCCTCTCGGTTAGGTATATACAGCGAGTGATGTTTATTACCTTTCCTTGATAATTTAAACTAACCGTACTATACCACAATAATATTCCCGTGAAACTTCAGAACGTATTATAACACCGGCTGTAATGTTTCTGTGTAGTATTTGCTTTTACATGAAACGGTTTGAAATTCCGTCCATCCCACCAGACTCGAAATCTCACATCAATCCTTAAAAAGTCGATTCCGAGTCGACTTGAAATTTGCGGTAAACTCGAAAAAGAAAAGTAAAGTTCCCGGAGTCTCTTCTGATCTCTAGTTCATAATGATATTACATATATAGGGAAAAAAAACTAATATTCAATAGTTTTTTACACCAATGTTGGGCGCGAAGCGGGAGTGCAATTTGTAATCAAGAGTATGTTTCAGACCAAAATTGCACGACACGAAGTTATATTTCAAGTGCAGTCATGCGCAACATAGGTATAAAAGTATGAACTTCCAGTTTGTTAAGCGAAGCCAGTGTCAGCTTGTAAGTCATGGCAGATCAAGCCCCAAATGATGCTCCAGTGGTCGCCCTGCCAGTGGAGAACCCAGAAATGGCGGTGGGCGAAGAAGCCAACCAAGTTATATTTTGTTTTCCCTTTCCCCACATTTCACAATTCAGTGGTTTGGTTTGTCGGTCGGGGCTGAGACACTGCGAATTTCGCAACATCCTCGTGTTGGCGGGGGGGGGGGGGGGGGGGGAGGGGGGGGGGGGGGAGGACAGTACCATGTAAGAGTAGTTACCTGCAAGTCCATTCTAGCTTGGTTGAGGCAAACTAAAACCAAGACCGGGTTCTCGGCCTAGTAGCCTGGTTCTACCGCCTAAAAGCAGGCTATCGGCCTGCTCGTTTAAGTTTATCAAGTCTCTCAGGTTGGGGCCAACTGGAATGTTAAACTTAATGATTGGACAGCGTGTTTAACTCGGTTATCGACCCGAACCAGAATTGAAACGGCATGTTTTATACTGATCTATTCTGGTTGTGGCCAACGGATAGATTATTTCAAGGTAAGGGGATTTAGCAGGATGTAGTTTACCTGCAGTTTGATTCCAGTTTGGTTGGGGCCAAAATTAAAACCGGGTCCTGGTTGTAAGCCGGATGAATTGGTTTCGCTTCAAATTCTCCATTCGTTGGGGCCAAATATAACCCGGTAGGATTCTTTCTTATATTCAGTACCTAGTTAGTCTACTTCCCGCTAGTTCTTTTTGTCTAGCGGGTAAATTCGCGGTCGGTTAGCCGTATAGTTTGTGGACTTTAATTAACCGCGGGGTCGGGATTTATAACAGATTCTGTTTCTTGTCCTCGACCTGGATTGCTCATCTCTATGTCTATAGCAATTGTAATATCAATCAGTATAAATCTTTCACGAGGAGATAGACACAAGTATCCATGTTTGTTCCAAGTAGTTATCGGTGTCCTGATTCTTGAAGTGAAGTTCGCACGACTTTGTATACGATAGACCGCGGGACCAATTAAGTGGATAGGATTATCTTGGCTGTATATTACATTTAGGCGTTCTTTTGGATTAACGACCAAGTGAGAACATTGATTAAAATTGTAAAATATAAGAAACGTAGCAATTAAGACAGCGAAAAAGCATGGCTGCCATGTTTGGCGCCTGCACAAATAGCAATAACAGGGGTTTGTTTTGTGAAGGTCACATGGACTGGTTAGTAGGATATTTTGTGATTATAGGGGTTTGTTTTTGGTATACAGAACCCCCTTCTCTGAAACAGGGCGCGAAGCCAAACAGAGAAATAATGATTAAGCTCTCTACAAACGGACCTAAGTCTTACTGGCTAAGTTCCCAGAGTTAGCATACATAACCGCTTCTCTGAAACACGGTCCGAAGACAAACGATCAGAGAAATCACAATCATAAATTCTTTATAAACGTGCCTACCCTTACCAAACCAAACATATGGGATTCATATGGGTATCACATGGGATGTACATGGGTCTGGTATGGGAACTATATGGGTTTGAGTTTTTGTTACATGGGATAAATATGGGTTTACCTACCATTCAGAAACCATATATGGGAAAAGTAAGGGTTTAAAATGATATCATATGGAAAATACATGGGCAGCACATCCCATATGAAACCCATATATGGAAAGCATATGGGAAACAGATCCCATATGAAACCCATATGTATGGGAATTGTATGGGCAGACAGGATAATAGCCATACGGTTCCCATGATATGGCACAGATATGGGTACAAAGTGGAATTTGTATGGGCGAAACATGGCACACACAGGTAGAGGCCCATACTATTCCCATCATCTGGTAAATACATGGGAAGTATATGGGGGATGCATGGGCTAAAATGGTTCTTTATTCGCGTAGATCCCATATGAAACCCATATACATGGGAATGATATGGGAAGAGACTGTAACAACCCATACGGTTCCCATGATATGGCACAGATATGGGTACAAGGTCAGGGAATTTGTATGGGCGAAACATGGCACACATAGGTAGATGCCCATACTATTCCCATCATCTGGTAAATACATGGGAAATATATGGGGGATGCATGGGCTAAAATGGTTCTTTATTCGCGTAGATCCCATATGAAACCCATATACATGGGAATGATATGGGCAGAGACTGTAACAACCCATACGACCCCCATGATATGGCAAAGATATGGGCAGTATATGGGATTTGGATGGGCAGAATGAAGATACACAGAGACCACACAGACATGAACCCATACCTTTTCCAGCATCTGGGATACACGTGGAAAACATATGGGGTATGCATGGACAAATGTTTCATTCAGTCGTATGACTGCATGATCCTATATTAAACCCATATGTATGGGAATTATATGGGCAGAGCGATAATAGCTGACACGATCCCCATGATATGGCAAGGATATGGGCAGTAGATGGAATTTGTATGGGCAAAAATAAGTCAAATTAACAGGAATATGCGTATCACTTTCATTGTTTAGATTTATTTAATAAGACTGCATGGACTATGCTTTAAGAGCTCACTAAGGCACATGGGAAATATATTTAATGCGTAAGCCCATCCGACCAGCGTAAGCGCAAAATTTGTTCAACACAAACTTAGATCACGGACTGATATGCTAACTACTGCGTAGCAAATTGAAAATCGCTTTGTTTGGTATATTATATGTTTGAAACATTTTAATATCTTGAAACAAGTCAAAACAGCGAAGAAAAATTCTCTAGACCACGGCGCATGATATACCGACTTGTGCGTTTATACTTTCGTTTGATACCAAGCGGATATCGAGGCGCCGGTATAACCGGACTTAATTTTCCAAGGGAACTTGCGGTGCCTTCATCCGCCTGCATGGGAGGCCAGCTACAGGGACCCAAAGCTACGAGGGAACACCGTCGTGTATTGCGGCTAATTGAAATGCCTTCACAACTCGGTAAAATGAGGTCGAGGATGAGGAGGGTCACAAAAAATTGACGTAACTCACGATTGTCAATTCTCAGGTTCAAATTTGGCGAGAGTGCGTGAGAGCGTAATTGAGCAACTCTCATGCATGTTCTAGAGCAACTCTCAGGGGGGGGGGGGGGAGGAGACACAGGGACAAATATACCAATGTATCATTAAAATATCAATAAAATATTAAAAAAACACTCATGTTCCCATGCGCTCACATACTCGTTTGGTATTATTTAAATTAGATAAATAATAGCCTCGCCATCCGAATCACAGGTAGCCCAAGCACTGTTTATGGCTATTTTATAAGTTTGTATGGGAATTTTTAAATCTAGCTTTTCGATAAACATACTGTAATAAAATGAATAAAACTTACCTGACGTCTATCTGTCTCTTGGCTGCGTCTGTATGTTGGGTGCATTTTAAACCCTACTGTCAGACTAAGAGCTTGGGCTTCCTGTGCTAGAACAATTGATCGATATTTGAAGTCCCGGATAGTGACTTCATTCCTGATTGGCTGAAACTTGTATTTCGAAATTATTGTCGGTTTCACAGTTCGTGTGGATGTGAACAGAGGCGAGAAGACCAACATCATCCTTCATACCTTTAAATCAGCATTTATAACTAGATTCTATTGCTAGAAAGACTAGAGTAACTGCTGCTACTGAGAGACATAAACTAATTTGTGGATAAATCGGCGAAGAACCGCTGTGAAGCTGGGAAGGCCGAAGCCGAAGGTAAGCATTCATACTGCAACGTGTCTACATGTAGTTCATGTCGTGTACAATCTCACAAAGCTTTCATTGTGTTCGCTAATTCTTCTCATTCTGGCGAAGAAATAGCCGTTTTGTAATCTTAATCTTAATTTACGAACGATTCTTTAGATCAGAAAATGGGACTGTCAAAATGCTCCTCGAGTGACTGCATGGCTCCGACTGCATCAGTGCATGCGTGTTAAAATATCGAAGCTGCTTAAATAGTTATAAATATTAAGAAAGCTCCAGTTGTATTTCTTATTATATTTCTTCCCAGGCCTTTAGTTGCTCACCAAAAGCTTTTGTATTGTATAAATAAACAGAGCTTCTAGATAGAGCTGTCAGTCCTGTGGCTGTGGTCAACTAAAAGTGCCTTGAGTTCATGATCAACATCATCAAGTCAAATATTACATCACTCAGGCCAAAGTCTGGTCACATGCAGCTCGTTCAAGTTTTCAATGGTAAGGAAAGTACATATACATTGTATATGGTCTCCTAGTTGACTGCAGAATACCCTGGCACCCCTTCTAAACTATGCAAAATTTCTCCATTATAGCTAGCTCGGGTGTGTTTAGACTCATTCTATTCATGAATGATTTTGGGGTGGTTAAGGATTTTTGATTTTTTTTGGGAAGTTTTTAGAAGGTTTGTATGAGGTTTGAGAACATGCATTATTTATGAACCTGCAGTGGCAGGGTATTCTGCATTTACCGGTAGCCCAAATAAAGGTTTAGAAGTCGGGCATCAATTTAGTAATAAAAATAATAGAGACGTACATGTACATGTATGTGGTTCTGGTTACACTTGCATGACTTTATAATTTAAAATACATTGTACATTGTAGCTAGGTTTATTATAAGTAATACCATGACAAGAGGGAAATTAGTGATTAAATTTCCCTGCAAGCCAAGGGAGAGTTTGTTGAAGTCCCAAGGCCACTTCGGCCAAGGGACTTTTACAAACTCTCCTGAGGCTTGAGGGGAAATTTAATCTGACACTAATTTCCCGAATTGTCATGGTATAACTTTGTAATACTCTGATCGCTGAGGAACAGAACAAATCTCTGAGAAGTTTAGTTTTCAATGCCTAAACTAAAGACGTTGCAGTTGAGTTGCTTTCGAAAATGTTTTAATGCTCGATTGAATGACCTTGACTTAACCTGGAGACAAGTGTGTTGTTTTTGAGAAGAATAGCAGTAAAACACAATGTAATTACAGTATGTGCTTGACTAAATATTTAAAGTCATGCGTATATGGTTTTAAGTATCCCACATGGAAGAAGCGGGTTTGAGAAATAAGAGAAGAATGTGCAGATTGAAATACGTGATCCCACATGGATTACGTTGAAAGTTATGATGAAGCCAGGTCAGTTTGGGTTCAATTTTTTCACCCGGGAGCACAGGGCTAGTCGTGCTAGAGGGGGAGCAAGAGTTGATGCTTTTCACCCTCATGTCCAGCCTGCATTGTCTTCTAGTTTTCCCTCTTTACGATGCAAGGAAAAATTAGAAATATGCATTGTTCTTGCAGGGAAATTTAGAAATTTCCCTGTTGAAGACAATGCATATATTTCTAAATTTCCCTTGCATTTGTAATGAGCCGGGGAATTTGGAGATTAAATGTGCGTGAACAAACAAAGGAATCCGAGGCGATCATGGTATTATCATAATTATGACCAGGCTGTAAGCTAAGGGTCCCTGCATGATTTCCTTTCAAAACCTGATTTACAAAAGTCATGTGATGGGGGCTTTACATATTTGATGTTAGCCCAACCCCTGCTAGATTTTTTGCTTGTTGTTTTGTAATTGGAAAGTGGTCATGTGATAAAAAAACATTGACTCCTTGGGGCCATTGACTGAGTATAAAGGTCGGGCCAGAGAGCAACATATTTAGCAGCCCCCCTTAATTTCCAGTTCCAATCAGTAAATCCTAGTTCTCTCACTAGGGTGCAGGCAGCTACATATATATACATGTACATGTGGCTTTCAAAATGTTTTTGAGTAAGATGTCAACATAGGAAAGTACTAGGCATCCAAAATAAAATAAAATGAGGAAAGTGTATTAATTTGTCTATTGATAAATTACTGCATGTAACTGGATTCCTGGCATTTTTAGCTTTTCTGGTTATTTCGGGAACCCAGTGCCCTTTAAATATTTAAATTTATGATTGTAATAATTATTTTTTCCTTATTGTGGGTACAATAAATCGTTGTTGTTGTTGATAAAGAGAAATTTACCTAATGTTGTACCTCGAAGCACAGGGAGTTCTAACTTAATACACATACGTGTACCATTTATATGCTGGCCTTTTTAACATAGCTTGAGAAGCTTTAGTCTTCTGGCTGAATGAATCTCCAAACACCCTAATCTCAGGCTTAGACTCTGCACGGGCAGAGGAACTCGGACTCAGATCCCTCACGGGCTAGCGGCCTAATCCCCTGACTACATCATTGTAGTTTCTAATATGAGAATTAAGGGAGGAAACTAAAGTCACGTGATGGCTTGATGATCGCCACACGATACAGTACATACACAGTAATGCATTGTAGGCAAAAGTTCATTTGAGCATGCTCATAGCAGCAATGCATTGTGGGCAACCTTTGCCATGTGCTCCATGTAAGTGTAACTAGTATCATAGATTGACATTTACAGCCTTGTTTATGTTCCGAGGATAATTACATAATGTTATATAAGTTAAATTAATATTCCAGTGGGATTAAATAAGACAAAATTGGTATGGCATTGTTATGGGACAAAACTTTCCCCTCTGTGATGCTGGTCCTTTTGACTTATTACCTCCTAGCTGGAGAAGTTAGAGAAATTAAACATTTGATTATTTGATGTCTTTTGTTAGTTGATGAACTAAATGTTTAATAAAACTTGTGTTTAAAGTTATAGCTTTTATATATTCACAGGAATTTGGGATTAGTTTTGGCATTGTACTTTTTGTGACTTCTCTGTCCCATCCGTGACAGCTAACATTAAAAATAATATATCCCTGGATATTTTACAAAACATATTGAAATTCATCACACCTAAAGATCTATTGAAAATGGATAAAACATGATCATGGTTCAAAAGTTTGTTTAAATTCAAGTATCTAATTTGTTAGGCACCTTTCAATCTAACTTGTGATTTTCCCCTCCATGACATGCAAAATACTGTGGAATTGCCCCCTTGTATAATTTAAGCTATTCCTGCCGGCAGCTGTATGAGCGAGATGAATGTGAATTTTTGGTTCTGTTTTCATTTCCTGGTTATTTCGTACTCAATTGTACTGTCACTTGAATTTAGTTTCCTCCCTTGCTACTTTCTAACTAGTTACCATGCGAGATCTGAGTCTGAGTTCTTCTGCCCGCACTGACTTTAGCCCGAAATTAGGGGTGCTAGGTTACACTGCCAGTGTTCAGATTCATTTGGCTGTAAGTCTGAAACTTCTCTGTTAAAAAGGACAGCATATACATGGTATGTGTATTAAATAAAAGTTAGAACTCCATGTGCTTGAAGCAGCTGCCAGAGCTCTAGCAGATGAGCTCTAGCAGCTGCTGGCTTGTTTTGAAGTCCCTAAGTTATTACATTCAAGTATACTTAGTTGTACTAACTATGTAGCAGTGCTCAGGGTTTACATTATATTAGGAGCCAGTAAACTGGTAAACATTACTGCTGCATGGTTGTTACTAAGGACCATGCAGTAATATTATTGTTTGCTGCACCATTCTTCATTTCCCTCATGTTGCCATATTTCAGTAGCATTAAAACCTCCTAAAGGTAGATAATTAAACATAACTTTTAGATTTTCATTTTTTTTCAGGTCGAGAAAGTTTACTGGAAGCACTAACCATTTTAGTTTATAAGAAGTCATAACCAAATAAAACTACACAAAGGTGATCTTCAATTTAATAGTCAAATTGAATTAGTGAGTTAAGACCTGATCAAAGCCTTGCATGTGTATTTTTTATATTAATTAAGCTATGAGGCACTATTTGTCGTTATTGTTCATCACAAAATTGTCTTCCGCTCTCAGTGGACACTATTATACAAATAGAGTGTGTCCGTCGAGGAACTATCGGCTGATAGTTGCCTGTGGAAATTTGATGTTCTTAAAACAGATTTAAGCGAGAGGACAAAGTTTGAGGGCTTATATGCTAGTTTTAAGAACATCAAATTTCCAAGGGAAACTATCAGCCGATAGTTCCAAGACAAACCCAGTCTGTTTGTCGTTATTGTTCATCACAAAATCGTTTTCCGCTCTCAGCCGATAGTTCCTCGACAGACACACTACTTAATTGTTCATGTATAAAGGTTCCTTGATGGACAGACTCTATTTGTATAATAGTCCCTGCCCATGCATCATTTGATCAATATCCAATCAGAATTGGAGAGAATTTCCTGGTGAACTATAATGGCTGCAGATACATGTATATGAAGTTAGTGAGGGAATTAGCCCTGAGTCAACTACATTATCACACTTATAGAAAGCATGTAAGATCATCAAGTCTGTTAATTTAAGCATAATAAAGCTACATGTATATGGTTATTTCGAACATACAGTAGATTAGATGATCTTCTTCAAATCAATATTTTTATTAAGCATTCAACATTTATTTAATAAGTCATAATAACTTTAGTTATTATCTCGTATAAGCGGCTTAATTCATGAATTAAACACATTTTAAAGTAACTGCCTGCATGCTTATAATCACGAAAAATGACACATGCAACTTGTGTATTAAATACCAACGAAAATAATGCTTGGTACAAGATTGTAACGGTGTTTAGAACAACAGTACTTTGTATATTTGATGTTGAAAATATAAAACGTACTGTACATGTATGTCACAAACTTTAAATATAGTAGTTTGATGCACTCCTATAAATTTATAATAATTTTCTTCTGTGTAATACAGGTTAGACATCTACATGTATGTGTTTATACCATGGCATCAATGAAAATAAAGACATTGTTAATTGAATTATGGTTGAGAGTTCTAATATTTATATGAATTAAGACATAGCTACTGCATGTACTTGCATAGCAAAGAATTAGGTACATTCCACAGCTGCTAGAGTATACTGGGGGTGTGAATCAAAACAAAATTTATGGATATCATGGGTACATTTTTGTATGTTACTGTATCATGACATGGATTTTGTATGGCAGGTGTATGGTAATAACATGGGTATTGTATGGAGAATGTATGGTAAGGACATGGGTATTGTATGGAGAATGTATGGTAATGACATGGGAACTGTATGGTTATGACATGGGAACTGTATGGTTATGACATGGGAACTGTATGGTAATGACATGGGAACTGTATGGTAATGACATGGGAACTGTATGGTAATGACATGGGAACTGTATGGTAATGACATGGGAACTGTATGGTAATGACATGGGAACTGTATGGTAATGACATGGGTACTGTATGGTAATGACATGGGAACTGTATGGTAATGACATGGGAACTGTATGGTAATGACATGGGAACTGTATGGTAATGACATGGGTATTGTATGGAGGATATATGGTAATGACATGGGTTGTGTATGGTAAAGGCATGGGTATCGTGGCAAAGGTATGGGTAAGATATGGTAATGATATGGGTAAATTTGCAAGGAATGCGAATATGATGGGAATGGTATGGGTATACTATGTAAATGGTATAGGTTTCATATGGCATTTATATGGGAAACCTATGGATTCTGTATGGGAAAAGTATGGCAAGTGTGTGGTTTTTATATGGAATAAGTCTGGGACAATGGCTTCTCCCATATATTCACCATATCACTCCCACGCTTATCCCATATGCTACCCATAGTATTCCCATTCACAACCCATATCACAACCCATTCACAATCCATATTACCCATCCCTAAATATTAGAAATAATTAATCTTACCCATATACTCCCCATATATGAAAACCATATGGCCATATATGGGAACCATCTGGATTTTAGACAAATCCATACTTTTCCCATATACTTTTATATGGGCAATATATGGACCAGATATGGACCATATATGGGTTTGAAAATATTGCCATTTAGACAGCATGTAGCCCATATATGGGAATCATATGGCCCATACAAATCCCATGCACAACCCATCACATACCCATATATGGAACTTGAATGGGCCCATACAAAACCCATACAAGGGCCATATATGGCCCATATCAGGCATGTTGGTAAGGGTAAAGCCCACCGCAGAGTTAGTATACCTAAGTGCCCTCTTTGAAACAGGGTCCGAAGCCAAACAGAGAACTGAATAATGATTTAAAGCTATAAACGGACCTATAAAGTCCCCAGAGCCAGCAGCATAACCGCTTCTCTGAAACAGGGCCCGAAGCCAATCAGAGATTAATCACAATCACAAACTCTTTATAAACGTGCCTAAAGCCCACAGAGTTGTTATACCTAAACTACCTTTTCTGAAACGGTGCCCACAGCCAAACAGAGAACTATGAACCACATCAGTATTATTCTACCTGTACAGAACGTGCCAGTTACCCGTAACTTCTAGCTTGGACACACTTACTTGAAATTGTATTACGATATACATATCCGAATGAAGTAAAATATATTGTCGAGAATAAGCGAAGAGTACCGAAAGAATATGATTCTAGCTTAGGTGTAAGGTGTAATAAAATGCTCAATCGTATCCGACAAAACCAGTAAATAGAAATGGAATACACACCTCGGCGGCAAGTTGTTCAGTAGGTGTCTGAGCCGGTGCTGGCGGAGCGTCGTTAACTAGAATTAGGGCTTCTTCGATAGTTCCATGAGGCGCTGCGACGGGTTCTTGATCGGCCATACGATCTGTGTTCGAGGTGAAAAACCAGAAGAACGAAGAACCCGACCTTCGTTGTGGTGTCTACGCCAAAGTGTGATGATTAGACCAGGGAGCAGTTAATATATGACCGCTGTCCAATGAGATGGGATGACCTGATATACCCATTTCCACGTGTTTATGGCTTGCATGCATAATATATTATATTCAAATAACTTTGAATATATAGGATACTATTCGCACCAGTCCCTTACAAAGCGAGTATAAATAAGAACTCCACGAAGGTTCGTCGCACAGTTCGCGTCAGGATCACTATCACCTCTAGTACTGGGATGACCTTCCTCTACTATTGCGTTCGATCATTCCATTTCGCTCCCCTTCCTTTCGACCGAGTTCAGTTTTTCCGTCCCTTCCCCCACCTCCCTGTTCCTTATTCTGCTCTCCTTCTACCTGAACTCGGGCGACAATGCCCATTCTTATTGCACGAGCTGAAAGGGAAGGATGCGAATGATGAATGATGCAATAAGAATGGGCATTGTTGCCCGCGCGAGATCAGGGAACTCCATGACTCATACCCCCGGCCAGCTAGGGAGAACACCCATACTCAAAACACCCATACTCACCACACCCAGACTTATACGAGAAAAGCGGTTTATGCGAGTATCAAACGAATTTAAACTGAATTCGAGGCCGGGGAAGGAAAGGCATTGACGTAGTCCTTCAAGATTATATCTCGGAGTAGATAGAAGAGGAGCCAGCGGTAAGGGTACCCCAGCGGAAAGCAACTCAGTCGTACCTCCAGGGCGTAGGAATCGGGCCAGCATCAAGTAATAGGATGTGGTGTGGGTACTGTGCCAGCCCACATGACTCATCATGTCCGCCCAACAAACTAATAACTAGCAGGTATATTCTGTAGGTCAATACAGTGGCGGCACCATCCAGAGTAAAAGACACTCAGACAAACCGGCAGGGACTAAAGCTGGAAACTGGGTAGGGGAAGGGAGAGAGGGTGCCATCCCCTGGGGAGTACGACCAGAATAGCGACCAGAGGCAACCCGGGTTCATTGCAGTAGAATGTGGGGACGCGGGAAACCCAGGGGATGGCAGCCTGAGCGTCAGTAATCCGACTAGGGAATTAGTATCCCTTTCACGCTGCCATGGGGAATAGGGTGGGGGAGGGGTGGGGAGGTGATGGGGAAGGGGTGGTCGGCGGAGGGTTTACTAGACAGCATAAACGCTACAATACGTATACTCCCAAAATGAATGTGAAATAAAACAAATAAAACATAAAGACTAACCCATCGAATAAAAACAGCACGGCACAAATGGAGCACGTGTGCGCGAATTACTCTGGCAACTGATGCCAAACGTACGGATGAATGGGGAATAAAAACTAAATCATGAAAGGCGAATCAACTAGTAATACCAATGGCGTAAGATAAACCTGTATAAGCATTAAGCGAGATAAAATGCGTGGCAAACTACATGCTAAACGTATGATGACAATAACACTTAGCCCCAAACTCCTTATGGTAAGTTAAGCCCGGGCACTAAATGGTCGTAACTACACATACAACGTGCACTGCAAATAGAGTTACAATGGAACAGAGAAAGATAACTTTGTAAATTGAAACAATGCTCCACAAAAACACACTTGTAGTCGAGAAACCAGCACCCATGCTAAACTCACAAAAACCAAACTAAAAAGGTAGTGTGCAAAGAAATAACAAGTCGAACGACCAGAAGAAAGCACTAACCGAGGAACATCAATAATATCGTAGGAATCCTTGACCGTGAGACAAACCCGTATAACGACCATGTATCAACTTCCGAACACTAGCAACACAAGTACCAAACTCACGGCAGAGCATGCCGAAACGTGGAAAATATAATACTAAAGCGAAGAATAGAAAAACGAAGCAGGACATTACGGCACTTTACAAATCTGTATTTGTGAGGCCAGCACGGAAGCTCACGGCAGTAAATGCCATGCAACGTGCAAAAATAAAGGACTAAACGAAGAATAGAAAATTAACTAGAACATTTATACCGCACTGCACAAATCCGTATTTGTGAGGCCAGCACGTAAACTAATGCCAACACAAGTGCCAACGGCAAAACATGCCGAAACGTGCAAAATAAAGGACTAAAAACGAAGAATAGAAAATTAACTAGAACATTTATACCGCACTGCACAAATCCGTATTTGTGAGGCCAGCACGTAAACTAATGCCAACACAAGTGCCAACGGCAAAACATGCCGAAACGTGCAAAATAAAGGACTAAAAACGAAGAATAGAAAATTAACTAGAACATTTATACCGCACTTCACAAATCCGTATTTGTGAGGCCAGCACGTAAACTAATGCCAACACAAGTGCCAACGGCAAAACATGCCGAAACGTGCAAAATAAAGGACTAAAAACGAAGAATAGAAAATTAACTAGAACATTTATACCGCACTGCACAAATCCGTATTTGTGAGGCCAGCACGTAAACTTATGCCAACACAAGTGCCAACGGCAAAACATGCCGAAACGTGCAAAATAAAGGACTAAAAACGAAGAATAGAAAATTAACTAGAACATTTATACCGCACTGCACAAATCCGTATTTGTGAGGCCAGCACGTAAACTTATGCCAACACAAGTGCCAACGGCAAAACATGCCGACGTGCAAAATGAAGGACTAAAAACGAAGAATAGAAAATTAACTAGAACATATATACCGCACTGCACAAATCCGTATTTGTGAGGCCAGCACGTAAACATATGCCAACACAAGTACATGCCGAACGTGCAAAATAAAGGACTAAAAACGAAGAATATAAAATTAACTAGAATATTTATACCGCACTACACAAATCCGTGTCCAGATACATATAGTAGTAACGAAGGAATAAAGCAATATAATTTCATCAGTGAATATAGAGATTCCCGTGCTCTGATTGGTCGAGAATTACGTCATACGTCGCTATATATTCACCTCCAGAGCGCCTGGAGGTGAATATAACGTACAAGGCATTTACCAAAATGGCCGCTCGCATATTTACTGATGTTTCTCACGAATAAATAAATAATATGAAAGAAAAAGCTTTTCCAAAACCCAATAAAGAAGCAACTAAATAAGTATGGCTAAACTTGAAGCTTATTTTAATCCATAAGCCGTCACAAACAAAGTTTACTTACGAGTTTTGGCCGGGGTTGAGTTGATTCGGTCCTCGTGAATCACAACTGAAATAACGTCTACTTAGAGCAATAAATAACACAACGAGACTTTGGAACTGTTCGACTTAAAAAGAGTGTACTTACTTGAGTTATTTTCCCCGTGGTTCTTGATAGAAAAACAACAAGTTCTAGTTTTCATTCAGGAAGCCGGTTGCTGTTAAGTGTTATGCTCTTCTCTCGCCGCTCTCGGTGTGTTTTCAAGTTTTATCTCATACCGAAATCATTTGTCTCTTGATTTACCATTGTCTTTGATTCTGTGATGGCTATAATCCACAAAACTACAAACTGTAGTTTGTAGTTTCCAGCAAATTTGTCCTTTGAAAGCGGTTCCTTTCGATAAATTTGCACTCGCCGTGGCAGATTTTCAGTCATGTAGTTATGATAGGAAATCATGTTTGCCGCGTAGCACTATATAGTAAGTGTAAAGGATGTGATATAAAGTCACGTGGTAAGCTGTAGTGCTAAATGTGCACGCCCTACGAGGGAAAGAGAAAAAATATCTGACCCAAGTGGGACTCGAACCCAACGACCTCCAGGTTACATGTCTGGCGCTCTACCAACTGAGCTATCAAGTCAGATGAGAGCAATCGTGGGTATTGGTGCGTTTTATGGTCACGGCGATTATATATGTATATGTAGTTATGATAGGAAATCATGTTTGCCGCGTAGCACTATATAGTAAGTGTAAAGGATGTGATATAAAGTCACGTGGTAAGCTGTAGTGCTAAATGTGCACGCCCTACGAGGGAAAGAGAAAAAATCTCTGACCCAAGTGGGACTCGAACCCAACGACCTCCAGGTTACATGTCTGGCGCTCTACCAACTGAGCTATCAAGAACTAGAGGCAATTTCATCCTTTTTTCTCACTATGTGGTTCAGGTTGGTGTTTGACTTTTTGTCCTCGTGGGCAATTTACGCTTGTGCATGTATTTTGTTTTGGTCTATCATGGCTTGCATTGCATCACCGTTTTAGTCTCCTTTGATACTTTCGCCGGTGTACTTCAGTCTCAGTGACTATTGGTGAAAATTTACCTCGACGAACCAATAGTCACTTCGACTTCAGTGAATAATTGTTAAATAGGCCAAAGTTGAATTACAACGGAGGCAAATACACCGGCGAAAGTATCAAAGGAGACTAAAACGGTGATGCAATGCAAGCCATGATAGACCAAAACAAAATACATGCACAAGCGTAAATTGCCCACGAGGACAAAAAGTCAAACACCAACCTGAACCACATAGTGAGAAAAAAGGCTTGCGGCTGAGCGACGGCTTCATGTCGGAGGAGCAGCTGGTGGAAGATCTTGACCACCTGGGACATTATGTTGAGCTGCAGGGACTCTCGCGGCTTGGGATGCTGTCCTTCCATTTTCTTAGTACGATACGCTTGTTCTACGTCATCTTGACGTCATATAATTAATTCGGCTTTGCAATCTTTGAAGAAATACTTAACATGTTGACTAAAATGACTTTTTCTTTACTATCAACTCACAAACTGCGTATATATTCTATTTTCTATGCTGTTGTTGTGATAGAAAGGCGCCATGGAGAATAATGCTTTAATGAGATGACGTCTATACAGGTGTTACTTACGCGGTCAAGGACCAGGAAAGGTCACAAAAGGTCACATTTAAACATTCAAACAAGTGTAGAACATAAAGTATTCCCTGTAGACCAAAACTTTTCTTCACAGAAGTACTCAAAACTTTTCGGAGGTTATTAAATAAGTACTCAAAACTTTTCGGAGGTTCATAAGCTATAAAAATAGCAAAAAGGTTATAGGCACTTTAAAACGTAAAATGTTGAGGGTTTCACGTGTTTTTGCAGACACGGTTGAAATGTCGGCGACTGCGTGCATTTTCACATGCAGATATTGTTATCTTTGGAGAACAGGATCAGCAGAAGGATTGAAATATATGAAGACTGCAAGGCTGATCGGACGGCTGTACGACATTATTTAATGTAGGGTACAATAAATAACATCGTACAGCCGTCCGATTTTTTTTTAACGGAGTTTTGGGTATATGAAACTTTGCTTCCAAAACTAAATGTATACGTGAAAATAAAATTCCCATCTTTTCTGTTTTGGAGGTATACTGTAACCTTAAGTCACCCAGTAATAAGTCCAATATATTGAAAATAGTTTATTTCGAGGCAACAATAATGCTTTAGTAAAGTTCCATTGTCTAGCACTATAACTGGAACGATCTTTGAACGCTCGCTTGCTATGCAAAGCTCCTTAAGCAAAACAAAGAGAAGATTTTTGGGGGAATTTCTAGAATACGAGGGTTGAAATTTAAATTGCTTAGACATACACTTGAAATCGTATATAGAGCCCTAATGTTCGCTCAAACCAATGATGAATATGCTTACGTGATCGTATCTGGGATGGCTGGCTCGTCGGTAAACGAGATCTGAAATTAAGCTGCGAGATTGGCAACAGGTCCGGTGCAATAAAAAGTACGCACCGGGAAGATTTGTTGAAAGAAACTGATTGGCTTAGATTAGACCGAAGGCGTGCAATCCATTAACTTATTATGATGTACATGTATAAAATAATAAATAATTTACCTCTGCCTACCTTTTCGAGCCACGCCCCACAACAGTAATCGGACACGTACAGTATAACCTTAAGGCACTCGTCGCGATTTAAGTCTACTTCTAACTGATACTGACATATTTTTTATTCAACTATTTCATCGTGGACCAGTTTATCGAGGTAAATTAAGTTATGCTTGTCATTAGCCGTGTTTAAAAACATATCTTTAATGCTTCTGTAGTTCACCAAATGAACCCATTGTTTTACTTAGGTGATCGTTATTATATATAGCTGTTCACGTGCTGAAATAATACTTCGTTAACGGAATGAACTGAGCTCGTGATCCCCATAGGAAAGGCGTTGCCATGGATGCTAGAGAGCAAGCTATCTTTAAAAACGCTGTTTTAGAAAGATCGACAATCGATTGGAGGTGGAAAATAGCAATTACAAACAGGTTTTGATAATAACACTACTGATCTCGTACAAGTGCCTTTAAATATATGCTGCAGATTATCTTACTAATCATGCACTGAAACAATGCTAATGATTCTGAAAAGTTAAATTTCCTTCTTCGTGGTTGTAATTTAAAAAAATTTCTTGCTCCACAAAAATGTATCATTTACTCTTCTCGCTTCTCAGTTTCTTTTTGAAAATTTCGTTCTGGTTACTTGTATTTCTTTTCTTGTTCTTTCAGAAATTTGTTTTCCTCTTTTTTCTTGTAGTCTCTTATACTTAGTTCTGTTATTAGACGTAGTTGTATTTGTACACAAGCCCCTTGATGAGCGCCTTGCTCCTGCAGGGCAATAATTTGTATTGAAAAAAATTGTCTAAATATATGTCTTTTGCCCTCCAGTACAACCACGTGACATCACATTCCTGCAAAAGGTCCATTGTCCACCATCTCCTGCTTGCCTAAATTTCGCATTTTTGTCTGTTATCGTAGACGTTTTGCTTTTTTTTTTTCATGATAACAGGGAATGAAACATCACTTACAACCTCTTCAAACACACAAAAACAAAACAGAACTACACTAGATCCACTTGTGTCTTGAGCCATTCCCTTAATGTTTCCCATTTCGTCCAGAATCTTTTTACATCTTGTTTATACATTTATCTCATTTTCAAACTTTGCTTTTTCACTTAGGAGGATAAGGAAGCCTTCGAAAGAAAACAAATGTGTGCTTTTCAAAAAACAGCCGTATACTGATGTAATATTTAGCTATGATTAGGATATGGTTAAAGAGCTTGTTATTTTTCATTGTTGAAAACGGACATAATGCATGCTGTGCTTAATGTTATTCTGTCTGACGTTTGTTTATACCACCAATTTAAAAGGCTATCCCAGAAACAGATAGCTTGATCACATTTAACAAGAAAATGTGCTATCGTTTGTTTCTCTTCACAGAAGGGGCATTTATCACTGCTTTTTATTTTAGCTTTGAAGAGGAGAAAGCCTAGTTCGTAGCTAGGATGTTGTGGTTAATCTTGTATTGAAACATAGTGAGTTTAATCTCTTTCGTGACAGTAAAAGGAAGTGTGTAGATTTGTTTGAGATTTTTCTCACGGACACCACGATCTCTAATTGTTGATTCGGCTGTCGGGGCTACGAATTGGAGCTCTACAAGGACGCTTCGTACCTTTTTCGTCGTTATTTTTTTGTGTGCTAGTAAACCATTTTGGTGCTGTCTTCTCACTTGGTCTGTACGTTTTGATTTTAAACGCTCGTATTGCGCTTATCAATTCAATAAACTGTAGAAAGGTACTCTGAATTTTACATTTTGTTTGAAAGGAGTGAAAAGTAATGGCATGCTGTTTTGTCAAAAAGGTCTTTTAAAACGAAAATTCCTTTGTCAAACCAACTTTTGTAGAAAACTGGGCAGCTTCCCACTTTAATCAGGAGGGGGCGGGTACTTTTTAAACCACGACGCTTTCAGATCCTGCCAATAAACTAAAATTGATTTATAAAACACAGCGAGAGGTTTGTAAATTCAGATATTTTACATCGTAATTGCCGATTTGAATAAGAATACTTCACCGTATCGACTCCAACAATTTAGAGGAATTATTTTCCAGGCTGCCGGTATCTTTCTTTCCAACCTTTTTATCCAACTTATTTTTATTGCTTTTTCTATGTCACTGAAGCTAATCATAACAGACCACCCATCTCCTTGCGTACTGTTAGAGTCGATTTCTTATTTTGGGGGGTTTGTTGTTCCAAATAAATGCGTCTGTTATTTCATCTACTAGTTTTGGAAAGCCTTCCGGTAAAGTTAGGACAGATGCATTGTAGACGAGCTTTGATAATCCTAAGGTTTTGACGATGTTAATGCGCCTATATAGTGTAAGGTTCCTTTTTTCCCCACACCGTTAAGCACTTTTTAAGATTCTCCAGTTTATAGTAGAAGTTTAACTTGGCACTTGTGGGCTTTGGCCTTTCTTCTGTACGTTCTCCCTTGTAGTATTTGTAAATACATTGAATTGAATTGAAGTATATTCCTAGTGCTAAGATGTTTTTTTTTGGCCACTGGAAATCAAATGGTTTTTCCTGGGAGTTACGTGAGCTTCCAAGCCACGTTGCTTCTGCATGTTTTAGATGTATTAATAGTTAAACCAGATACACGACCAAATACGTCAAGAAGGTTGTTTAGGTGCTGTACAGAATCTTTGTCTCTTAAAAAAACAAGTGGTGTCGTCTGCGTATTGTGTAAGTTTGATTTCCTCGCCGAGTACATTAACACCCTTAATGTTTTTATCATCATTTATCGCCAGTGCAAGTAATTCGATGCTTAAAACAAAAAGTAGGCCAGAGAGGGGACACCCCTGTCTTACGCCGCGTTCTAAGTTAACAAATTCCGATGCATAACCGTTGTTTAAAATGCAGCTAGTAATGTCCGTATAAAAGAGCCTCACCCAATGGATTAGTTGTGGCCCAAACCCAAATTTTTGAAATCCAAAAAAGGGCGATTCCGGTTTGGTTGTTTTTCAATGTATAGTCCATTATGTCAGAGATTAAGCGAAGGTTTTCTCCGATGACGATGTATCGTCCTTTTACATATAGCCAGTTTGGTTAGGGTTGATAATGTTTGGGAGTACTTTTTCTAGGCTATTGGCCGCCAATTTTCAAGAAATAAGACTGATGTTTGTTGACATTTTTGTATTGCATTTGTGTAATGATCCCCGTCTCTGGCTGATCGAGAGTTTACCTCACGCAAAGGCACTATCGAATCTATCTACTGCTAGACTTTTTAAATTTTGGGGTTTTGTTGTGTTTGAATTTTTTAAGCGCGAGGTGGCATTCCGATACTTCACATGATTTTTTATCCGCTTCTGTTAGCTTGGCCAGGCTAGCATCATTTATGAATTTGTCCTGCTCAGCGTTAGGACCGTGAGTTTGGGATTTGTACAGTTTTACAAAAAAATGTGTTTGCTCTTTGGCAATCGAAGATGGTTCTTCAATTAATGAGTCGTTAATTTGTAGTTTGGTTATGTGTTTTCGGTTATATAACTCCGTTTTTCTAGGCCGTAAAAGTACTTCGAATTTCTTTCGCCATTTTCGTACCATCTTATTTTACTCCGTAAAATCGTGCGTTGTATTTGAGCGTCTAATAATATGACTGTTTAGCTTGTTTTTTTAGTGCCTCGATCTGCTCTAAAAATAAGATTTGATCGTTCGCTTGCATTCTCTGCAATTTCAATGCTTTTTTGAAGTTCATTTAATTCTTGTAAATACCTCCTCTCATCGTCTTCTTTCCGTTTTTGTTTTCGTTTGGCATAAGAAATAGAAAAAAATGCGATTTCCATTTTTAACAAGTCCCAGATAAGTCCTTTGCATTTACATAACTGTGTTTTTCTGTAAATGCACTGAAATTTCCACACAATGATTTGGTATGATTCCTTGTCCTAATTAAAAGTGAGCAATTAAATTTCCAGAAGCGTGGCCCTCTCTTTACTTTATATTCTTTACTTTGAACTTCAATAGAGACTGCGGAGTGATCTGAACATGGATCAAAACAGATTGAGCAATCCTTTGTTATGGATATAAGACAATAATCTAATCGGCACTGGACTTTATGGCTTTTATCTCTCCATGTGTATTCTTGATTATCCGGGTGCTTTTCTCTCCAAATATCTATTAGGTGGAACTGAGTCATTGGTTTTTTAAAGATGCAAATCACATTTTTAGATGAATTGGCCGTATTATTGAAGCAGTTCCCAGAGGAAACCATGATAATTCCAGGCGACTTTAATTGCGCTCTTTCTGCAAAATACAAAAAGGGAGGTGTTTCTATTGATACAAAATCTCAAGTAATTGTGAGGAAAAAAAATTGAAATTTCGTTGCTCTTAGATCACGCCCGCTATTGAAAAAAAAGACGCGACAGTACAATTACCCTATATCATTATGACGTCAGGGCTTGTTTATGAGGAGGACGGAATCGACTTGAACAATAGAATTTTGAACTAAATCTGCTCTGCTGAGGAAAATTTAACTTCGAATTGTCTGGTTTCCAGATATCAGCTGTATCAATGTTTATCCCACAATATTTACCGTATTTGGTGGCTGTTACCGCTATTCTACGTTCTACAAAATGTATTTGATAGCGATTTCCTTTGTGTTGTTGCTGTTTTGTCCCCCTCCCACGACCTCCTTAGCGTTTAAACAATAGATTGTTTTGATTTGACGTCATAATGATATAGGGCAATTGCAATGGGTCAACCAGAACGACTCGACATGACAGCTGCTTCAATGCTAAATTTACATGTCAATCAAACGACTCGATTTCTTGGAAGTGTTTTCACAGATTCCAAGAAAACAAAGCGATCGACATTCGATGTATTTGAACTGTTCAGTCCAACTTTTCGATACTAAAGTCTAACCATCAGCTTAAATGTATCCAGTACTCGATAACCTCAGACAACTAACTGAGTGTACGTTGTGTAATGGGATCCTGAAGGAGCCCAAGATTCTCAAATGCTTCCACACATTCTGTAAGAATTGTCTGATAGCACACGCTGAGCTGAAAGAAGAAGGGAAAACATTCAGTTGTCCTTCGTGCCAGACGAAAGTCGATCTACCGCAGTGTAGCGACTTCGATTCTCTAGAGTCAAGCAGCTTTCACTCGCGTATTCTTGAAGTCCTGTCCATCACAACATCCACTGAAGCCAACTCTGGAGTAACCTGCTCAGTTTGTAAAAAGCAAAAGCCATCAACATCGCACTGCTTGGACTGTGCTCGATATCTTTGTGAGCAATGCTTGGATGCACATAACTTATTTATGGAAACACATCAAACACTGAATCTAGTAGAGCTAAAAAGTAAAGAATACAATCTGCTCATACGACGACGCACGAGGTGTAGCAAGTCACTACACACAGGAGACGTTTTGGAATTTTACTGTAACACATGTGAGAGCTGTGTATGTCAAAAATGTATTTCACAGAAGCATAAAGGGGGACATGACCTTTTAGATATAGAAGAAAGAGCGGAAATACAAAAGTTGGCTTTCCGCGATAAACTTGAAGTTTTGAAGTCAAAAGAAACGGAAGAACAAAACAACCTTAAAGTTTTAGAAGAAACTGTCTCCAAGAAAAAGGTTGCCGCCGAACAAACGAAAGCGAAGGTAATCAAAGAAGCAGAGGAACTGATTGCCTTCATTGAACAAAACAAGAGAGATTTGATAGGACAGATAGACGAAGAGGTGCAGATGATAATTAGAAAGAAAGATGAGCAAGAATCCTTACTTCATCAAACTCGCAGTGCCAGTGAGCACGTCTCCAAGCTGCTTGAATATGGCTCAGCACATCTAATAATGACCACTAAAGACTCAATACGAAATAGATGTGACGAACTTATAGCCTTACAATTTTTTCTAACCGACATCTACTCAAAAACTCTGTTTGTTCCAACTATACTGCGACAAGTGAATATTGGTTCTTTGATAAAAACAAAACCTACAGATCCAGTAAAGAGTACCGTACAGGTGGATTCAAAACTAGAAGCACTGTGTAAAGTAAAGCTGAGCGTGTATACTAAAAACTCTGCGGGAGAACCAAACAACGACCCTGAAGATGTTATAGAGGTGAACATTAGCCCTAAAGAGGATGTGAAACTGCTGCAAGTATCAGAAAGGATTGGAGAGAAATATGAAGTGGAATTCACCCCCAAGGTACCGGGACAATTCACAGCTGATGTGGAGATTAACGGCAAGCATGTGTCCAACAGCCCGCTGGTGATGGACGTGAAACCACAACAGCTGAAGATTACTGGACAGTTTGAGATGAAAGGGATGAAAGAACCGTTGAAAAGGCCTTTAGGAATTACAGTTAATAAAGATAATAGCAGGATTGCCCTTGCTGACGCTGCGTCCCACTCTATTGTTGTATTCAGTATGGAGGGGGTGCTACTTACAAAATTTGGTAGTGAAGGGAAAGAACAAGGACAACTCAATTACCCTAATGGTGTAGCATTCCTTAACGATAAAGACGTAGTGGTAGTAGAACAGGACAATCACAGGATACAGATATTCGACAGCACAACTGGAGAGTCATTGAAGTGCTTTGGCAGAGAAGGTCAGGGTAGTGGAGAGTTCAGTAATCCAGTTGGAGTACATGTAGACGAACAAGGACGTATTATAGTCAGTGACTGTTACAATCACCGCGTACAAGTGTTTACAGGAGACGGAACTTATCAATTTCAGTTAGGTGAAAGAGAGATGAGGAGTCCTCTCTACACTATAACTTATGGTAACCTGTTCATTGTATCTGATCATTATCATGATATCATTCACGTGTTTGATCAGCAAGGTAACACACCAACCAGGAGATGTGTAATAGGAAGACCAGGAAGTGAAGCCGGTGCAATCAGTTACCCACAAGGCCTTGCTATTGACAATGATGGTAACCTTCTTATATGTGATAGAAATAATCATCGAATTCAGAAGTTCACACTGGACGGCCGTTTTATTGGTAAAACATGTGGGAACATTGATGAACCCGTGTACTTAGCAGTGCTTGCAGATGGTCGTTTCATTGTTACCGATTGCGAAGCAAAGGAAGTATTATACGTTAAGTGACATCGGAATTCAAAAGCAAATTCTCGGACACAAACGTAGATTTTTTATATATTTCGACCGTCAATGGTACAATTTATAAATTACTACTACAATCTAGTTAGATTGATTGCAAAGTGTTATTATTTGTTGCTTTAAAAATATGCAGAATTATTTCTGTCACACCTACAAGCCAGACCTAAATATCCATTCTAGTCTTGGCAGAGATTATCTAAGAACTACATATTTCGTAGAATTATGTAATAAAACCAGCAGCGGCACAATTCAGAATTATTACTATTTAACTAGTCGTTTATCGACTCATTTATATAAAATAATGATTTCGGCTTTCAAAGGTAATTCGATAATTATTTTACAAACCATATAGTGAATGAACACTAATTACCCAGGTCCTTCGCTCAGACAAAGCCGTGGTGGTGGTGTGTGTTGTGTGCTATAAACAACTAACTTGAACCCCTCGCAACGGGAATGAAAGAAACGCTTCGATCAATCTAAGTACACTTTAGTAGTTATAAGCATAGATAGTACTATTCATGGTAGAAATTTTATACAATAATATACACTATTTTTGGGTACGAGATCGAGTAGATCGCTCTTACAGAGACAATTTTCCAGCAGGAGAAAAATAAAATAAAACAAAACGGAACTGGAAAATAAAGATTGATGTTCACAAGTTAGGCAAAGATTACCCTTTCAAGAAATCGATCAATCTTACTTACATAAAAAATGGGTATGTATGTGAGGCCAAGAGGCTCAAACCCTAATCCTATTTGACCGAAACTCCGAGCTCCAAACCCTGAATACCCCCTTTTTTTTGGGGGGGGGGGGGGGGGGGGGGAACCCTGATGCCTAAAAAATATTGAACCCTGACTGCACCCAAATTAAACTCAAATCCTAACCCTGATCTGCCCAAATCAGGTCAAAACCCTGACCCTACCTGCCCAATACGCTTGGCACAAATAACCCTAAAATTGATCACTTTGCTATATTTTCAAAGGTTTCCAACGTAAAAGATTGATTTTTTTTGTGGGAGGATGAAGACCGATGACCAAAACAAAATCCGATGATTTGAACTACCGTAGACATCTTGAACACGTCACAGTTACGTCATGTATCCATTTATAATAGGTTTCTCGATGTTTTCAATTACCTTTGACATCCGTAAATTTTATATTTTCGATTTCCCATCATATTGACAACAAAGAAACCGAAAACCCGAGTTCGATTGGTTAAGAGGGAGAAAAGTAATTAAATTTTGAAGTTTGGTAATTTTCCCGCTAAAATTTGGCGGGAAATATTCAATACAGAACCATTTACAAAATAACTTCTTCATTCATCTTTTAGAGTTTAAAATATGTGTTTATGACTATCTAGCAATCAAATGAGTAAATCGGTACCCACAACCGTATGTTTTTGAGAATTTTCAATTTCTGAGAGGAAATACTTTAAAATTCACAGTGAAAAAGAGGATACGTCATCAATAATAATAATAATAATAATAGTGTACTTATATAGCGTCATATCCATTAAATGCTCTATGGTGCTTTACAATATTGAAAAATTAAAAACTAAATACTTAAAATATAGTAAAAAAAAAAAAAAAAAAAATTTACAAATATGTTTCCCTAAAAATATGAGTCTTAAAATATTTACAGTATAATTACATCTAAGGTCTAGTGGAAGACCATTCCAAAGTTTTGGGGCAACAACGGAAAAAGATATGTCCCCATATGTCCTCAGGTTTGAGGGTGGTACAATTAAAAGGTACTTTCTAGCAGACCTTAAGTTGCGATTGGGCACATAAGTATGAAGCATATCATTAATATATGATGGCGCTAAACCATTGAGAGCCTTATAGGTAATGAGAAGAAGTTTAAAAATTATTCGTTTCTCTACTGGCAGCCAGTGTAGTTCTTTAAGGACTGGCGTTATATGGCTAAATTTAGAATTGCGAGTAATAAGCCGAGCCGCGCAGTTCTGAACGCGCTGAAGCTTTTGGATTAGGCTTTTAGGCAACCCATAAAGTACAGAATTGCAGTTGTCAAGCCTACATGTAATGAAGGCGTGGACAAGCTTCTCTGTTGATTCCTCTGACAGATAATTTCAAATCTTACTGATTTTCCTAAGATGGTATAGTGCAGACTTACAAACTGATTTAACTTGCATTTCCATTGACAGACAACTATCAACAACTACTCCTATATTCCTTGCGGCAGCCGATGGCTGTACACTACAATTTCCTACTGTTAATGTACTAAAAATTGGACGAGAGCGGTATTTAGAGCTAATCACAAGCAGTTCCGTTTTATCGCTATTTAACTTAAGATTATTGGATAACATCCAGTTACAAATTTCTCCAACACAAGCTTCAACTTGACCAGCCGATGATACTTGGTCGTCATTACAAAGGGAGTTGAAGGACATATATAACTGGATGTCATCCGCGTATAAATGAGTGACGTATAAATGAGTGACGTCATATAGTTTTGAAAACATCTTTTAAAAATAACTATTAGAGTATTTTTCGGGTTTTAAAGAGGAAATATATTTACTGTACACTGAATAGCCGCAACATGGTCTTTTTTATGTTTCTTCAATTTAGAAAGCAAGACTGATGTCAGACCCATGACGTCAGAAAATGTGACTTCACAGGAATTTTCAGTTCTTAATAACTCAGGAAATATTTATCGTAGAGACTTTAAAATTGTGGCAATCAAAAACTCATATTTATGTTGTTGTGATGACATGCTTTTGAAACGTATAGGAAACGCAGAATTTGACATTAAAAGGAGTCATTCGTTATGGCATCACAATTACGTCAATAGACAAACGTATTTGATCCTAAAGACGTTATTTCATTTTAATATTAACATACGAAAATTTCGTTAAATTCGACATGTAATTATGACGTCACGGCTTGTTTATGAGGGGGACAGAATCGGCATGAACAATAGGATTTTGAACTAAATCTGCTCTGCTGAGGAAAATTTAACTTCGAATTGTCTGGTTTTCAGATATCAGCTGTATCAATGGGGGGGGGGGGGACATGAACAGACACAGACATGAACCCATACCTTTCCCAGCATCTGGGATACACGTGGGAAACATATGGAGGATGCATGGACAAATGTTTCATTGCTCGTATGACTGATCCCATATTAAACCCATATGTATGGGACTTATATGGGCAGAGAAGATAATAGCTGACACGATCCCCATGATATGGGCAGTAAATGGAATTTGTATGGGCAAAAATAAGGCAAATTAACAGGAATATGTGTATCACATTCATTGTTTAGATTAATAAGACTGCATGGACTATGCTCTAAGAGCTCACTAAGGCACATGGGAAATATATTGTTCAACCCAAACTTAGATCACGGACTGATATGCTAATAACTGCGCAGAAAATTGAAAATCGCTTTGTTTGGTATATAATATGTTTGAAACATTTTAAGATTTTGAAACAAGTCAAAACAGCGAAGACCACGGCGCATGATATACCGACTTGTACGTTTATACTTTTGTCTGATACCAAGCGGATGTCGAGGCGCCGGTATAACCATGCAGACTTAATTTTCCAACGGAACCCGTGGTGCCTTCATCCGCCTGCATGTGAGGTCAGCTACAGGGATCCAAAGCCACGAGGGAACACCGTCGTGCATTGCGGCTAATTGAAATGCCTTCACAACTCGGTAAAATGAGGATGACGAGGGTCACAAGAAGTTGACGTAACTCGCGATTGTCAATTCTCAGGTTCAAATTTGGCGAGAGTTGGCGGTCAAGCGAGAGCGTAATTGAGCAACTCTCATATTCTTGAGCAACTCTCGGGGGGGGGGGGGGGGGGACACAGGGACAAATATACCAATGTATCATTAAAATATCAATAAAATATTTTTTTAAACTCTCATGTTCCCATGCGCTCACATACTCGTTTGATCGGCGCTTAAACAGTACATTAAATAAATACGTGCACAAAATACATCATGCAAATATTGCGTGACCGTTCAAAAGTACTGGAAAGCCACTGGGAAAATGTGCGTCCTAATGCTTCTTCGCATTTGGTGGGTTACGTTTGTTATTATTAAAATTAGATAGATAAACTGTAGAGTACAATCAAATTTCATTAGCCTCTCCATCCGAATCACAGGTAGCCCAAGCACTGTTTATGGCTATTTTATAAGTTTGTATGGGAATTTTTTAATCTAGCTTTTCGATAAACATACTGTAATAAAATGAATAAAACTTACCTGACGTCTATCTGTCTCTTGGCTGCGTCTGTATGCAGTTTCAGCGAATTTGGGTGTCTGTCAGACTAAAAAGAGCTTGGGCTTCCTGTGCTCGAACAATTGATCGATATTTGAAGTCCCGGATAGTGACTTGATTCCTGATTGGCTAAAACTTGCATGTATTTCAAAATTATTGTCGGTTTCACAGTTCGTGTGGATGTGAACAGATAAGAGGCGAGAAGACCAACAAATCAGCCTTCATACCTTCAAATCAGCATTTATAACTAGATTCTATTGCTAGAAAGACTAGAGTAACTGCTGCAACTGAGAGACATAAACTAATTTGTGGATAAATCGGTGAAGAACCGCCGGGAAGGCCGAAGCCGAAGGTAAGCATTCATACTGCAACGTGTCTAGTTCATGTCGTGTACAATCTCACAAAGCTTTCATTGTAATTCAGTTCATCAGTTCGCTAATTCTTCTCATTCTGTCGAAGAAATAGCCTGTTTGTGATCTTAATTACGAACGATTCTTTAGATCAGAAAATGGGACTGTCAAAATGCTCCTCGAGTGACTGCATGGCTCCGACCACAGGCAGCCCAAGCTCTAAACATTTAGCTAATACTTACAGCGTTTGTATGGGAATTTCAACGAGCTAGAAATACGAAAGAATTAATGAATAAAATGCCTTACCTTGCTTCCATAGTGTATTACTTGCTGTCTGTGTTGTAACAGGGTTGATATGAAGCGATTTTAGCGAGTTTTCATTTCCTCTGCTCTCCTTCCTAAGAAAAAGACAAGGCAGCACACTAGTTTCGCGAGGGCCCACCACTTCAACCGAAATATTTCAGTTCAAAATATTGTGGCCGCCACAATTCCTCCATAGAATCCCAGCAGAAAGGTTGTTCTTTCTTTTGAATGCGATTGCCACGCAATTCCAGCCTTGCGACGAGCACGAAAAAGCATTATGTTTCTCCAAAGTGACGCATATAAATTGGTAGAGAGCCTTGAACACGCTGGGGTCGACTGCCTGGCCGTCAAAGGCTGCTGGGTAACCGTCGAAAGGCTCCCGGGGTAACCGAGCCTTCGACCTAAAGTTCAGCACCGCGGGGTACCTGACCGGCGATTGCCGACAACAACAAAATTTACTACCAGGGTCCCCACGAAGTGCATGTTCAGAGCGAATCAAAATGGCCGCCGAGCGGGAGTTTTCAGGATTTAAACTTTAGTGAGTTACTTCACACCATGGACTGATATTCTTTCGTGACTTCTCCGAGCCCAAGTAACACATATCCAGTTCACAGAAAGAATAGAAAACTTATATCCTTGTGAAAGATTCACGAGGACCGATTAAGCTCAACCCGAAACTCGTAACTCCCCGTAATTAAGTAAACTTTGTTTCAGAAGGCTTATTGGTTTGAAGAAAAAAGCTTCAAGTTTTGCCATACAAATTTAGCCTGCTTCATTGGTGTTTTTTTTGTTAATAGAAGCAGACTAGACACAAAAGTCGTTTTCTTTACATTGGTAAACAATCAACTTATTAACTTATCAAAATGCCGATGTGAACCAAGTGAAGTATTGTACAATTTTCTGATAAATAGCTCTGTATAGTTACTTTATACACTTACAAATAATTATTACATTGCCAGCATTTCTACTACTGTACACAGTCAAGTCACTACTGTAAATTGCTTGGCTTGAAAATCGAATATATGGTAAACCATCAACTGCTTAGTTTTCTGTCGAAGTTTAGAGCGTTCTTTCTGTGAACTGGATATGTGTTACTTGGGCTCGGAGAAGTCACGAAAGAATATCAGTCCATAGTGTGAAGTAACTCACTAAAGTATAAATCCTGAAAACTCCCGCTCGGCGGCCATCTTGATTCGCTCTGAACATGCACTTCGTGGGGACCCTGGTAGTAAATTTTGTTGTTGTCGACAATCGCCGGTCAGGTCCTCCGCGGTGCTGAACTTTAGGTCGAAGGCTCGGTTACCCCAGGAGCCTCTCGACGGTTACCTAGCAGCCTTTGACGGCCGGGCAGTCGACCCCAGCGTGTTCAAGGCTCTCTACCAATTGATAAGCGTCACTTTGGAGAACCAAAATGCTTTTTCGTGCTCGTCGCAAGGCTGGAATTGCGTGGCAATCGCATTCAAAAGAAAGAACAACCTTTCTGCTGGGATTCTATGGAGGAATTGTGGCGGCCACAATATTTTGAACTGAAATATTTCGGTTGAAGTGGTGGGCCCTCGCGAAACTAGTGTGCTGCCTTGTCTTTTTCTTAGGAAGGAGAGCAGAGGAAATGAAAACTCGCTAAAATCGCTTCATATCAACCCTGTTACCACACAGACAGCAAGTAATACACTATGGAAGCAAGGTAAGGCATTTTATTCATTAATTCTTTCGTATTTCTAGCTCGTTGAAATTCCCATACAAACGCTGTAAGTATTAGCTAAATGTTTAGAGCTTGGGCTGCCTGTGCTCCGACTGCATCAGTGCATGCATGCGTGTTAAAATATCGAAGCTGCTTTATAAATATTAAGAAAAGGGGAAGTTTTTAGAAGGTTTGTATGAGGTTTGAGAACATGCATTATCAATGAACCTGCAGTGGCAAGGTATTCTGCATTTACCGGTAGCCCAAATAAAGGTTTAGAAGTCAGGCATCAATTTAGTAATACAAATAATAGAGGTGTACATGTATGTGGTTCTCAGGTTACACTTGCATGACTTTATAATTTTAAATACATTGTAGCTAGGTTTATTATAAGTACAGTAATACCATGACAAGAGGGAAATTAGTGATTAAATTTCCCTGCAAGCCAAGTGAGAGTTTGTTGAAGTCCCGGGGCTGCTTCAGCCGAGGAACTTTTACAAACTCTCCTGAGGCTTGAGGAGAAATTTGATCACTAATTTTCCGAATTGTCATGGTATAACTTTGTAATACTCTGATCGCCGAGGAACAGAACAAATCTGTGAGAAGTTTAGTTTTCTCTGCCTAAACTAAAGATGTCGTAGTTGAGTTGCTTTCGAAAATGTTTTACTGCTCGATTGAATGACCTGTGTTGTTTTTTAGAAGAATAGCAGTAAAACACAACGTAATTATTTGCTTGACTAAATATTTAAAGGTCATGCGTATATGGTTTTAAGTATCCCACATGGAAGAAGCGGGTTTGAGAAATAAGAGAATAATGTGCAGATTGAAATACGTGATCGCACATGGATTAATTACGTTGAAGGTTATGATGAAGTCGGGTCAGTTTTGGTTCAATTTTTTCAACCGGGAGCACAGGGCTTAAGTCGTGCCAGAGGGGAGCAAGAGTTGATGCTTTTCACCCTCTCATGTCCAGCCTGCATTGTCTTCTAGTTTTCCCTCTTTACGATGCAAGCGAAAATTAGAAATATGCATTGTTCTTGCTGGGAAATTTAGAAATTTCCCTGTTGAAGACAATGCATATTTGTAAATTTTCCTTGCATTTGTACATGTAATGAGCCAGGGAATTTAGAGATTAAATGTGTGTGAACAAACAAAGGAATCCGAGGCGATCATGGTATTATCATAATTATGACCTGTAAGCTAAGGGTCCCTGCATGATTTCCTTTCAAAACTATTTACAAAAGTCATGTGATGGGGGCTTTACATATTTGATGTGAGCCCAACCCCTGCTAGATTTTTTGCTTGAGAAGCTTCAGTCTTTTGGCCGAATGAATCTCCTAACACCCTAATCTCACGCTTAGACTCTGCACGGGCAGAGGAACTCGGACTCGGATCCCTCACGTGCTAGCGGCCTAATCCCCTGACTACATCATTGTAGTTTGTAATATGAGAAGGGAGGAAACTAAAGTCACATGATGGAAATCAGAAACAGAATTCTTTTTCGGTTCGGTTATTTTTCGAATATTTGTAAAAGCGATATCTATGTGTTTGTTTCTTTGACTCAGATTTTCATTACATGTAATTTATAAAACAGACGAATAAATTCTGTCAGTTATGATCGCTGAAAAGAAAACTTAAAGAAACTATCAAAGCTGAAAATCAAATTCCAGTTCTAGAAGCATTATATTCAAATTAGTATACTAGCAAGAATTCTTCAGGCAACTTTGAGAACGATTTCAAATGCCAATGGCTCACATGAGTTTGCAAGGATTTCTTGTCAAGAGATTGTAAACAAGACAATTAAAAGAACATTCAAAAGTAAACTTTGCTTACTTTGCAGGTTTTTTGTCCTTGGGCCATTTCACAGTATTTGTGACATGGAACTCTGAATTCTTAATTACTGAAAACTTACAAGATCATTGCATTTTCCATTATTTGATAACTAAATTATAAAAAAATATGATTTTGAAATGATGGCACACTCTTAGAGTCATAAATTATCATTAATTAGCTGAAATACAAAATTGTCTGTCACGGAGGGGAAAACCACAAAAAACTGAGCTACTTGCTTTATGTCAAAAACAAATAAAAAAATATCAGGACACACAGTTCTTCACATGCACTAATAGAGAAACAAAAATTAATTTTAGTTGCTGTTAAGGTGTTGCTATAGTTCGTTCAAGAGGGAATTTTCCCCTCCATGACAAAATTTGGTATAAAAGTTTTGATATTTCCAAAACAGTCAGAACGAGCAGTCCAATGTCCATTCTATCACGTGTCGGGCGAGAATGCTCAAGACCGGTCTATAGGCATTTCGAAACACGTTAAACCCTGCAGCAATCCTCTCCACGGCACTTTTTCCGTTCTACACATCCCCCTTCCTCCCCTCTACTACTCCCCTCGGTTCATTATACATATTCCCTCAGTTTACTCGGCTTCCCCTCCAAGCTGCAGTGTTTTCTAGCATCCCGCCCCTGAAGAGATTGCTATACAGGATATGGTGGACTCACATTGGACTTGCTCTATCCCCTATGAGCTCACTAGGGTCCCCATCCCCTTAGCTATCAATATCTTCGTTATCTATTTATTTAAGTATCTATTTATTATATTATATTCATGCCCCCTTCCCGGTTCACAGTCTTGGATTGTTATCTACCGCTAGCCACCTTCGTCATTTTTCGTCATTTCACGACCCCGAACTAATTACACATAGTTTGCCTTCCCCACTCCTTTCATTCCGCTTTCATCTACGTTTTATACGACCGTTTTCTTCCGATATATTCCCTTATATTCTCCCACATAAGTACGACTTTACATATTGAGCAATCCCGTAACCGGCCCGTTCCTTCAGTATATTTGGCATTTCTCAATTCCCACATTCCTCCACAACAATCAAAGCTCCTCCTCTCCCCAGGCCTAGGCAACCCCTCATTGGTTTATTCTCCCCTTCTGTTATACTACGGATACATTTCCACTTTTATGTCCAACTACACATTTTGATCATAAACGTCACTTTATTCATTTTTTCCTCTGTGTTACCTACATATTTTATCTTAATTTATAATTTTTTCCACTTATTACCCTGTTTTCAATAACACCAAGATACACTGCTTTCATTTAATTAGTTATCTATTTTTCCTCCGGGCTCACTGCTTCCATGCTTCTCCTCCTTCAATTTCCTCATTTTCATGGCTTTTCCTTTAGTCCAGGCTCACTCTGCATGTTTTCTCTACCAATTATGTTATTCATAATTCACACAGTCTACCCAGTGTTCACCCTGCCCTGGGATATCCAGTCCTTCCGCTTCTTGATAGTCCTCCTTCCTTTATACAAAAACATATTTTACTCCTTTCACCATCATTTATTGCATTTTTTCAATCCACTTATCCCCTAATTTCCACCATGCCTCAATTTTCCACATAGTTTTTCACCTATGGTTTCTTCAACAATATTACCCTCCTCTCTTATCGCCATTCCCTTACCCTTCCTGCTTGACGTCTGGATATCAATACCGGCACTTGAACACAAAAACAACAACTGTCACAATTTTACCCTCCCTATCCCCTTCTCTCATCCCTATTCCTTCACCCCCACCCTTCCTGTGCGAATACCCAAACTGACACAAAAACAAAACTACATGTACAACTGTGATAATTTTTACCCCCTCTCTCATCCCTACTCCCTCACCCTCCCTATTTGATGTCTGGGTGCGAATACCCGCTCCAACACAAAAACTCAGACCCTAGTCTGTTTTTTTATTACTAATACCCACAAATATCCCTACAACCATTTACCAGATCCTACCGAATCCTATTTGTGATATTTTCACACCCCCCCCCCCCCCATCCCTTCACCCACCCCCTTGACACCCAAACTATACCGACACTTAAACACAAAAACAACAACTGACACAATTTTACCCTCTGTACCCCTTCTCTCTCATCCCTATTCCTTCACCCCCACCCTCCCTGTGCGAATACCCACACTGACACAAAAACAAAACTACATGTACAACTGTGATAATTTTTACCCCCTCTCTCATCTCTACTCCCTCACCCTAACTATTTGATGTCTGGGTGCGAATACCCGCTCCAACACAAAAACCCGCACTAACACAAAAACAAAACAATACCGGCACTTGAACACAAAAACAACAACTGTCACAATTTTACCCTCTGTACCCCTTCTCTCTCATCCCTATTCCTTCACCCCCACCCTCCCTGTGCGAATACCCACACTGACACAAAAACAAAACTACATGTACAACTGTGATAATTTTTACCCCCTCTCTCATCGCTACTCCCTCACCCTCCCTATTTGATGTCTGGGTGCGAATACCCGCTCCAACACAAAAACCCCAGTCTGATGTTTTATTACTAATGCCCACAAATATCCCTATAACCATTTACCAGATCCTACCAAATCCTATTATTGATATTTTCACACACCCCCCATCCCTTCACCTACCCCCTTGACACACAAACCATACCGGCACTTGAACACAAAAACAACAACTGTCACAATTTTACCCTCTCTACCCCCTTCTCTCATCCCTATTCCTTCACCCCCACCCTTCCTGTGCGAATACCCACACTGACAAAAACAAAACTACATGTACAACTGTGATAATTTTTACCCCCTCTATCCCTTTCTCCCATCCCTATTCCCTCACCCTCCCTGTTTGATGTCTGGGTGCGAATACCCGCACTAACACAAAAACAAAACAACAACTGCATGTGACAATTTTACCCTCTCTACCCCCTTCCTGTTTGATATCCGGGTACATATACCCGCACCAACACAAAAACAACAACTGTTACAATTTTACCCTCTCCTACCCCCTTCTCATTGCTATTCCCTCAAACTTCCTGTTTGACGTCTGGGTGCGAATACAAAAACAACAACTGTGACAATTTCACCCTCTCTACCCCCTCCCTGTTTGATATCTGGGTACGTATACCCGCACCAACACAAAAACCAAAACAACAACTGTTACAAGTTTACCCTCTCTACCCCCTTCTCTCAACGCTATTCCCTCACCCTTCCTGTTTGATGTCCGGGTCCGTTTACCCACACTAACACAAAACCCACAACTTTGACAATTTTACCCTCTCTACCCCCTTCTCTCATCCTTGTTCCCTCACCAATACCAAACAACAACTGTGACAATGTTACCCTCCCTACCCCCTTCTCTCATCCCTATTCCTTCACCCCTCCTGTTTCATGTCCGGGTGCCTATACCCGCACTAACACAAAAACAAAACAATACCGGCACTTGAACACAAAAACAACAACTGTCACAATTTTACCCTCTCTACCCCCTTCTCTCATCCCTATTCCTTCACCCCCACCCTTCCTGTGCGAATACCCACACTGACAAAAAAAACACTACATGTACAACTGTGATAATTTTTACCCCGTCTACCCCTTTCTCCCATCCCTATTCCCTCACCCTCCCTGTTTGATGTCTGGGTGCCAATACCCGCACTAACACAAAAACAAAACAACAACTGCATGTGACAATTTTACCCTCTCTACCCCCTTCCTGTTTGATATCCGGGTACATATACCCGCACCAACACAAAAACAACAACTGTTACAATTTTACCCTCTCCTACCCCCTTCTCATTGCTATTCCCTCACCCTTCCTGATTGACGTCTGGGTGCGAATACCAAAACAACAACTGTGACAATTTCACCCTCTCTACCCCCTCCTGTTTGATATCTGGGTACGTATACCCGCACCAACACAAAAACCAAAACAACAACTGTTACAAGTTTACCCTCTCTACCCCCTTCTCTCAACGCTATTCCCTCACCCTTCCTGTTTGATGTCCGGATCCGTTTACCCACACTAACACAAAACCCACAACTTTGACAATTTTACCCTCTCTACCCCCTTCTCTCATCCTTGTTCCCTCACCAATACCAAACAACAACTGTGACAATGTTACCCTCCCTACCCCCTTCTCTCATCCCTATTCCTTCACCCCTCCTGTTTCATGTCCGGGTGCCTATACCCGCACTAACACAAAAACAAAACAATACCGGCACTTGAACACAAAAACAACAACTGTCACAATTTTACCCTCTCTACCCCCTTCTCTCATCCCTATTCCTTCACCCCCATCCCTCCTGTGCGAATACCCACACTGACAAAAACAAAACTACATGTACAACTGTGATAATTTTTACCCCGTCTACCCCTTTCTCCCATCCCTATTCCCTCACCCTCCCTGTTTGATGTCTGGGTGCGAATACCCGCACTAACACAAAAACAAAACAACAACTGCATGTGACAATTTTACCCTCTCTACCCCCTTCCTGTTTGATATCCGGGTACATATACCCGCACCAACACAAAAACAACAACTGTTACAATTTTACCCTCTCCTACCCCCTTGTCATCGCTATTCCCTCACCCTTCCTGTTTGACGTCTGGGTGCGAACACAAAAACAACAACTGTCACAATTTTACCAAAACAACAACTGCATGTGACAATTTTACCCTCTCTACCCCCTTCCTGTTTGATATCCGGTTACATATACCCGCACCAACACAAAAACAACAACTGTGACAATCTCACCCTCTCTACCCCCTTCTCTCAACTCTATTCCCTCACCCTTCCTGTTTGATGTCCGGGGCCGTTTACCCACACTAACACAAAAACAACAACTGTGACAATTTTACCCTCTCTACCCCCCTCTCTCATCCATATTCCCTCACCCGTCCTGTTTAATGTCCGGGTGCGAATAGCCGCACCAACACAAAAACAACAACTGTGACAACTTTACCCTCTCTACCCCCTTCTCTCATCGCTATTCCCTCACCCTTCCTGTATGATGTCTGGGTGCGAATACCCGCATAAACACAAAAACTATTCTACATATTCTGGTAGTGAGTTCCATTCGTTTTCAGTTCCTTTAAAAGCTATATTTATAACATTCAATATGAGATTGTATAGTTATCACAGTATGTTCACACAGGTACCTGGGCCACTATATTGTATCCATTGTTACTTCACCCCTCATATCAGCACCCACTATATGCCATTAGCATCCCTGCTCAGGCTAAACCTATTCAATTAGCACCCTGGACCTCGTCTGTTACTTTAGTAACATCACTACATTTAACACACACCCTCCTTGGTTTTGCGGATGTTTTAATTACACACACCGACCTCATTTTGGCAGCATTTCCACACACTTACAATGTACCTAAACCCCAAGTACATGTACCTACCGTCCTACGTACTATAGAACAATAAACCACACTACATACCATAGGAGTGCGTTTCCCGGCTCATTACCACTAAGCCATACTTTTTGTGGCGTCATCTCTCCAACCGGTTCTCCACTATAAACCCTTCGCCTTTCTCCCCTACTTAGTTAGTATTTACATCTTCTTGTACCTCTTCGTTTCAATTTACAAGATGGCCGTCGCTCTTGAGACCGTTCCAGGCCCCCACGATCTACCACAGGCAACCCGTGTAGAGTTCACTCGGACAACCGCGCGCATTCGTATTTGCTATTTCTTGTCGGCGTGCGGCCGCCCCCAGTTTCCCGCCGAAAATGAAACAACAGGCACATACCGTGATTTTAAAATTTCTGCTTAAAGTGAACTGTTTTGTCAAACAATAAGATTACTACTTAAAAGATAAGCCTCAGACTCTAACAGGTTTTAGTTCTTTATTTGTAATTCTCTTTAAGTTTACTAAGTTATAAAATTATTCACTAAAAAGTTATAGCCCTCGGTAATTTGTATTTCATAGCAGAGCCTTCGTTCTTTTGGCCAGCGGAGCATACCGTTTTGCCGCTTTGTGCCCCGCCCCCGCCCCCGCCCCCTCTCGATTTGGTCTTTATCGCAGTGAGAACTGTCACATTCATCACACCCTCACAATATAACATCCAATCACACATCTATATGTGCTAGCTTTATTTGCCCTCACCGCGAGATTCCTTCCCTTTCTCCGCTCAACGTCGACAGTGACACAAATATGTATAACGCCAAGGCAAAAAACTCCACCAGAACACTGGCCAAATCCCTGGGACTCTTCGCCCCTTACCGGCCTCCAGGTAACCATATTTGTTGTTTTTCTTCTTGTTGGTCCCGCGCTTAGTTGTCAGAACGAGAAGTCCAATGTCCATTCTATCACGTGTCGGGCGAGAATGCTCAAGACCGGTCTATAGGCATTTCGAAACACGTTAAACCCTGCAGCAATCCTCTCCACGGCACTTTTTCCGTTCTACACATCCCCCTTCCTCCCCTCTACTACTCCCCTCGGTTCATTATACATATTCCCTCAGTTTACTCGGCTTCCCCTCCAAGCTGCAGTGTTTTCTAGCATCCCGCCCCTGAAGAGATTGCTATACAGGATATGGTGGACTCACATTGGACTTGCTCTATCCCCTATGAGCTCACTAGGGTCCCCATCCCCTTAGCTATCAATATCTTCGTTATCTATTTATTTAAGTATCTATTTATTATATTATATTCATCCCCCGTTCCCGGTTCACAGTCTTGGATTGTTATCTACCGCTAGCCACCTTCGTCATTTTTCGTCATTTCACGACCCCGAACTAATTACACATAGTTTGCCTTCCCCACTCCTTTCATTCCGCTTTCATCTACGTTTTATACGACCGTTTTCTTCCGATATATTCCCTTATATTCTCCCACATAAGTACGACTTTACATATTGAGCAATCCCGTAACCGGCCCGTCCCTTCAGTATATTTGGCATTTCTCAATTCCCACATTCCTCCACAACAATCAAAGCTCCTCCTCTCCCCAGGCCTAGGCAACCCCTCATTGGTTTATTCTCCCCTTCTGTTATACTACGGATACATTTCCACTTTTATGTCCAACTACACATTTTGATCATAAACGTCACTTTATTCATTTTGTCCTCTGTGTTACCATAGTTAATAGAGTGGAATGGTTATGAAACCCGGCAAACTTCAAAGGGGCTAACAAAGGCGCTGCGATTTATGTTGGAAGGGGGCAAGACAAAAGATTGTGCAGGGTCATAGTTCATTAGAGCCCCCTGAACGACTGAACTCACACGTTTCTATTGGCTGATTGATTAACACATTGGAATTTCTATTGTGTTTTGTGCAGGGTCACGGTTGAAAAAAGCTAACAAAGACATATAACAAAGAAGGTCGCTGGGTTTCATAACCATTCCACTCTATTAACTATGGTGTTACCTACAAATTTTATCTTAATTTATAATTTTTTCCACTTATTACCCTGTTTTCAATAACACCAAGATACATTTAATTAGTTATCATTTAATTAGTTATCTATTTTTCCTCCGGGCTCACTGCTTCCATGCTTCTCCTCCTTCAATTTCCTCATTTTCATCGGCTTTTCCTTTAGTCCAGGCTCACTCTGCATGTTTTCTCTACCAATTATGTTATTCATAATTCACACAGTGTACCCAGTGTTCACCCTGCCCTGGGATATCCAGTCCTTCCGCTTCTTGATAGTCCTCCTTCCTTTATACAAAAACATATTTTTTCAATCCACTTATCCCCTAATTTCCACCATGCCTCAATTTTCCACATAGTTTTCCACATATGGTTTCTTCAACAATATTACCCTCCACCCTCCTCTCTTATCGCCATTCCCTTACCCTTCCTGCTTGACGTCTGGATATCAATACCGGCACTTGAACACAAAAACAACAACTGTCACAATTTTACCCTCCCTACCCCCTTCTCTCATCCCTATTCCTTCACCCCCACCCTTCCTGTGCGAATACCCAAACTGACACAAAAACAAAACTACATGTACAACTGTGATAATTTTTACCCCCTCTCTCATCCCTACTCCCTCACCCTCCCTATTTGATGTCTGGGTGCGAATACCCGCTCCAACACAAAAACCTCGACAGATGCACTATAAAGGTTCCTTGATGGACACACTATATTTGTCTAATAGTGTCTGCCCATCATTTGATCAATATCCAATCAGAATTTGAGAGAATTTCCTGGTGAACTATAATGGCTGCAGATACATGTATATGAAGTTAGTGAGGGAATTAGCCCTGAGTCAACTACATTTGTATATTATCACACTTATCATAGAAAGCATGCAAGATCATCAAGTCTATTAATTTAAGCATAATAAAGCTACATGTATATGGTTCTTTCCAACATACAGTAGATTCGATTTATATACAATTATAGATATGTTAGATCTTCTTCAAATCAATATTAATAAGTCATAATAACTTATTATCTAGTACAAGCGGCTTGATTCATACATTAAACACATTTTAAAGTAACTGCCTGCATGCTTATAATCACGGAAAATGGCACATGCAACTTGTGTATTAAATACCAACGAAAATAATGCTTGGTACAAGATTGTAACAGTGTTTAGAACAACAGTACTTTGTATATTTGCTGTTGAAAATATAAAACGTACTGTACATGTATGTCACAAACTTTAAATATAGTAGTTTGATGCACTCATAAATTTATCAGTAATAATTTTCTTCTGTGTAATACATGTTAGACATCTACATGTATGTGTTTATACCATGGCATCAATGAAAATAAATACATTGTTAATTGAATTATGGTTGAGAGTTCTAATATTTATATGAATTAAGACATGGCAACTGCATGTACTTGTACAGCAAAGGATTAGGTACATTGCACAGCTGCTAGAGTATACTCGGGGTGGGAATCAAAACAATTTATGGATATCATGGGTACATTTTTGTATGTTACTGCATCATGACATGGGTATTGTATGGATAATGTATGGTAATGACATGGGTATTGTATGGAGAATGTATGGTAATGATGTGGGTATGGGAACTGTATGGTAATGACATGGTATTGTATGGTAATGACATGGGAATTGTATGGTAATGGCATGGGAAGTGTATGGTAATAACATGGGAAGTGTATGGTAATGGCATGGGAAGTGTATGGTAATGACATGGAACTGTATGGTAATGATATGGAACTGTATGGTAATGACATGGGAAGTGTATGGTAATGACATGGGAACTGTATGGTAATGACATGGGTGCTGTTTGGTAATGACATGGGTACTGTATGGTAGTGACATGGGTATTGTATGGATAATGAATGGTAATCAGATGTGGGTATGGGAAGTGTATGGTAATGACATGGGCATTGTATGGTAATGACATGGGCATTGTATGGTAATGACATGGGCATTGCATGGAGTATATATGGTAATGACATGGGTGGTGTATGGTAAAGGCATGGGTATCATGGCAAAGGTATGGGTAAGATATGGTAATGATATGGGTAAATTTGCAAGGAATGGGAATAGAATGGAAATTGTGATGGGTATACTATGTAAATGTACAGGTTTCGTATGGCATTTATATGGGAAACCTATGGATTCTGTATGGGAAACGTACGGCAAGTGTGTGGTTTTTATATGGAAAAAGTCTGGGACAATGGCTTCTCCCATATATTCACCATATATCACTCCCACGCTTATCCCATATGCTACCCATAGTATTCCCATTCACAACCCATGTATTACCCATCCCTAAATATTAGACATAATTAATCTTACCCATATACTCCCCATATATGAAAACTATATGGCCATATATGGGAACCATCTGGATTTTAGACAAATCCATACTTTTCCCATATACTTTTATATGGGCAATGTCTGGACCAGATATGGACCACATATGGGTTTGAAAATATTGCCATTTAGACAGCATGTAACCCATATATGGGAATCATATGGCCCATACAAATCCCATCACATACCCATATATGGAACTTGAATGGGCCCATACAAAACCCATACAAGGGCCATATATGGCCCATATCATATATAGCCGTAAAGTCTATCAAGCCTCTGTACAGACCGAGCAAGCGAGGTTAATAAGGTGTTTATTATATGGCATATTTTGTTTTAACTTTTTAAGTTTTAATTCGACCGGTTCGTGTACACAAACACTGCAGCGGGAAAATCCGTATTGCCCGTGGGCATTACGGGAGAATTCCGCCCGCTAAACGGCCAATCAGCGCGCGCCAATTGACCGGAAGTAGCATGTGCCATATAATAAAGTCCATTATGTCAGAGATTAAGCGAATGTTTTCTCCGATGATCGTTCTTTTACATAGCCAGTTTGTTTAGGGTTAATGATGTTTGGGAGTACTTTTTCCAGTCTATTGGCGATCGCTTTTGTTGCTATTTTGTAGTCAACGTTTAATAAAGATATCGGCTGCCAATTTTCAAGAAATAAGATGGCTGATAGAGAGTTTACCTCCCGCAAAGGCACTATTGAAACTATCTACTGCTAGACTTCTTAATTAAGTTTTGGGGTTTTGTTATGTTTGAATTTTTTAAGCGCGAGGTGGCATTCCGAAATTGTAAGTAATCCTTTACATGATTTTTTATCCGCTTCTGTTAGCTTAGCCAGGCTAGCATCATTTATGAATTTGTCCTGCTCAGCGTTAGGACCGGGAGTTTGGGATTTGTAAAGTTTTACAAAAAAGTGTGTTTGTTCTTTGGCAATCGAAGATGGTTCTTCAATTATTGAGTCGTTAATTTGTAGTTTGGTTATGTGTTTTCGGTTATATAACTCTGTTTTTCTAGGCCGTAAAAGCACTTCGAATTTCTTTCGCCATTTTCGTACCATCTTATTTTACTCCGTAAAATGTGCCTTGTATTTGAGCGTCTAATAATATGTTTAGCTTGTTTTTTAGTGCCTTTGCTCTAAAAATAAGATTTGATCGTTGGCTTTGATTCTCTGCAATTTCAATGCTTTTTTGAAGTTTATTTAATTCTTGTAAATATCTCCTCTCATCGTCTTTTTTCCGTTTTTGTTTTCGTTTGGCATAAGAAATAGAAAAAAATACGATTTCGAATTCCATTTTTAACAAGTCTCAGAGAAGTCTAGCCTGAATTTCAGCCGTCTCCTCTGGTTCGTTCCTCCCGAGAGAGACGTCTGAATCCAATAGCCGCTAATGCCGTCCAGTGACGTCAAGGCGGATTAACAATTTCACTTATGCAAATAAAACTGTCACGGCGGTCGGTAAAAGTTCGTGAGAAATATTTATTTGAGATTATGCCGACCAAAATAAAAGTCTTACCTATATTATATATCTCCATCCATTTGCTTCTCAAGTGCCTCTTATGTTGTTAAAGCCTTTCCGAAGCAACAAATCGTTATATTATATTTGGAGGCAAAGTACAGTTGATCTTTGTCTTTCCGTTGATCTTTGTACATGTCTCGCGATCTGCCGTTCGAATCGACACAGCTACGAGATATTACCTATGTAAATGATGCAACAGAAAAGTAGAAAAACATGAAAGGATAATGGTGAATTTTCGAAGAAATACGAAGACTCATTTACGGTAAAGAACAGTTCCTTGAATAGAGTAGCGACATTCTTTACCACTGCGAGTGTGAACAAATAATCGATTGTCAACAACCCCGCAGACGCGACGCGATAAAATGTACATGTTTACAGTTAGTCGGCCGGTTATTGTGCAGGACACTTTCAATCCATTTCCAGATGTTTTTCTTACTAATTCAAGGTCTTTGCCAAAGACAATCATCGCGAATCCAAAGTGAATCCTGCCGTCTCCTCGGCTGATAATTATGCGAAATTATAGAATATGAACAAATCAAAAATCACTACCAGGTTTTCTGGTAGTGACGTCACTGGACGGCATTAGCGGCTATTGAATTCAGACGTCTCTCTCGGGAGGAACGAACCAGAGGAGACGGCTGAGATTCAGGCTAAGAGAAGTCCTTTGTCATTTACATCACTGTGTTTTTCTGTAAATGCACTGAAACTATATTTCCACACAATAATTTGGTATATTCCTTGTCCTTTAAAAGTGAGCAATTAAATTTCCAGACGCCTGGCCCTCTCTTTACTTTATATTCTTTACTTTGAATTTCAATAGAGACAGCGGAGTGAACTGAAAATGGATAAAAACAGATTGAGTAACCTTTGTTATGGATATAAGACAATAATCTAATCGTCATTTTTAGATGAATTGGCCGTATTATTGAAGCAGTTCCCAGAGGAAAACGTGATAATTTCCGGCGACTTTAATTGCGCTCTTTCTGCAAAAGACAAAAAGAGAGGTGTTTCTATTGATACAAAATCCCAAGTCATTGGGAGAAATAAAAAGTAGAAGTTTTGCTGCTCTTGAAAAAAGACGCGACAGTACAATTGCAATGAGGTCAACCAGAACGGCTCGACATGACAGGCTTCAATGCTAAAATTACATGTCAATCAAACGACTCGATTTCTTGGAAGTGTTTTCACAGATTCCGAGAAAACAATGCGATCGACATTCGATGTATTTGAACTGTCCAGTCCAACTTTTCGGTACTAAAGTCTAACCATCAGCTAAAATGTATGCAGTACTCGATAACCTTAGACAACTAACTGAGTGTACGTTGTGTAATGGGAGCCTGAAGGAGCCCAAGATTCTCAAATGCTTCCACACATTCTGTAAGAATTGTCTGATAGCACACGCTGAGCTGAAAGAAGAAGGGAAAGCATTCAGTTGTCCTTCGTGCCAGACGAAGGTCGATCTACCGCAGTGTAGCGACTTCGATTCTTTAGAGTTAAGCAGCTTTCACTCGCGTATTCTTGAAGTCCTGTCCATCGCAACATCTACTGAAGACAGCCCTGGAGTAAACTGCTTAGTTTGTAAAAAGCAAAAGCCATCAACATCACACTGCTCGGACTGTGCTCGATATCTTTGTGAGCAATGCTTGGATGCGCATAACTTATTTATGGAAGCACATCAAATACTGAATCTAGTAGAGCTAAAAAGTAAAGAATACAATCTGCTCATACGACGACGCACGAGGTGTAGCAAGTCACTACACACTGGAGACGTTTTGGAATTTTACTGTAACACATGTGAGAGCTGTGTATGTGGAAAATGTATTTCACAGAAGCATAAAAGGGGACATGACCTTTTAGATATAGAAGAAAGAGACGAAATACAAAAGTTGGCTTTCCGTGATAAGCTTGAAGCTTTAAAGTCAAAAGAAACGGAAGAACAAAACAACCTTAAAGTTTTAGAAGAAACTGTTTCCAAGAAAATGGTTACTGCCGAACAAACGAAAGCGAAGGTAATGAAAGAAGCAGAGGAACTGATTGCCTTCATTGAACAAAACAAGAGAGATTTGATAGGACAGATAGACGAAGAGGTGCAGATGATAATTACTCGGGCTGCCTGTGTTAGCGCCGAGTCTGAAAATGCAAGTGTTTTTTTTTTTTTTTTAATCAGTGTCAGACGGCTTCTGCGCATGCGTTAAAGGTCACATTCGAACCAATCAGATTGCACTATGCTGGTCACGCAAACAAAGGTTAGATTTCCTCAGGCGCGCTCAGATAAGAAAATTCAAAGCTCAGACTAGGCGAGACAAGGAGATATCAATTTCAAATAGTCATTGTCAGAAATCTATTCCATCGTGGGCAATGATGCAATACAACCTAAATTTGGGTCAGGTCCATGTTTTACGACAGAATAACCAGAGTCTTTCTACTGGATTCGGAGAGCTCGAGGCATTATACAAGTCTGCTAATATGGGGAAAACTGAAACAAAAAATGAACTTTGACGGCAGAAACCCTCATATTTGAGCCAAGCGGAATATTTACATGATCCGCTAAGATTCTTACAAATCTAATTAGTTAAGCAGATGTACGCAGTGTATGCCAACTGAAATGCTGTGCTCGTTTTGTGGTTACGGCTCAGTGGGGCAACTACCCGAACAAGAAGCATGAACTGCCAGCAAAGAGAGAGGAAAACTGAAAGAGGAAATCCTTGTGAGAAATCGACGTACATATGAAGCTATATACGTTATCATCGACTATATGGGAGTCAAACATCGAGCTGCTATGAAACCGCTTGTGACAGTTTGTTTACGCACTTTCATGACAAACGAACGTTTCTACTTTCGACACAACGGTCGCTAAACTGTACGAAATCTCCAAGGATATATCCCTAATGTCCAAACTAAAGGGAAAAACTGAAAGAGGAAATCATTGTGACCAATCGACATAAATATGAAGCTCCAGAAGTAATTATTGAATACATGAGAACCCATAGAGAAAACCGATAATAATGAACACGGTATAGTTTCACCGACATTTGTGGCGTAACTGAACTCGCACTACAGCATAGCTTGAAATACTGTACGAAAACTCCCGTTTAAAAATTTCCTGATGCCGAAAGGACCGTAGCATTTAAACAAGATATCCTTCTGACCAATCGACATACATATTAAGCTGTGAAAGTATGTTTCCATTCCATAACAGCCGATAGTGCAAACTAGTAAACTGCCACTAGTAAATTGACCTTGCGAGTACTGAACTTTCTAGCGTCAAATGCATGTGTTACGTTTCCAAACTTTAGGACAAGAAATCTTCCATAGAATGTTCTATTTTATTTACAGCTGAGAACTGTATTATTAAACATAAGAAATAAAACAATGGTGCCATTTGAAGAATTATATCATGTCAAAAGAAATATATATCTACGGACGCGAGCAGCTCGATCGTTTCACTTTGGTCAAACTCGGACTGTTTACGACTGGAACCTGCAGTTTTATCGGACCTGCAGACTAAATTGTAAACGTGTGGCCGTGTTCAGGCTAGTAAATCTAGCTAGCTAACCACAGGAGGTAGCGAGCTTCTTTAGTCTGAACAGTTTTTCTGCTCTGGTGATTAGCTAGCTAGTGGTCGGTGGAATACTTTGAAGTTCCAGGCTACCTAGCGAGGTAGCTTGAATAGAATCTAGCGCGCTAAAAGCCCATCGATGACAACTACCGGGTGTATTGTACGTCAATTGAGCCATCATGGATAACGAGGATCGCCAAACACCAGTCAGTAGCAGTTTTTCGCACAGTTTTAATATTTTGGTTGAAATTTCAATTGAGCACTTTGGCGGTCAATTATTTGCGATTACGAAACACTTGCGCCAAGGGCAGTTATAGACCAAATTTCTATCTTTTAGAGAGGGTCTGAATGGGGGGGTCTACATGTCAGTTGTCAGTTAAAATGTTGGCCATTTGTCAGTTGTCAGTTAGCCCTAGTTAATCATTACTAGAGAAAATTTACAATGTTTGACCCACAAAAACCAAATTTGTCAGTTGTCATTTATTTTTCGGTTGTCAGTTGTCAGTAAAAAAATCGTCATTTGTCAGTTGTCAGTTATTTTTAAGGCTGTTTGTCAGTAGTCAGTTAACCCCATTCATGCCCTCTTTAGAGATAGAAACAAACCAGAAGAGGGAAAAACAAAAAGTAAAACCTACTAAGTTACTAGGTCTGAACAGTACTAATTTATTAACTAGCTGCGAGTTGCTGACAGATATCTCAAGACTCTAGCTAGCTGCACGATAGTAGTCTGAACATACATACACACATGAATAAGTAGTGTTTTCAATAAAAGATCAACTACTTTAATTTACATACGAGAAAACAAAAATATTAAATTACATACATGTATATATATACTAGGGGAGCAGAGAATGAAAGTCACCGCGCTACCGGCCACTCCTAAAGACTGCTAATAATTCTTCCCTTTGGTTATTACTAAGAGGATTTCAAATGAAAGTGTATTTCATCTTCAATCTCATGTGGCCCGAGTGAAAGCCCAGATGGGCTCTTGTTAGAAAGAAAGATGAGCAAGAATCCTTACTTCATCAAACTCGCAGTGCCAGTGAGCATGTCTCCAAGCTGCTTGAATATGGCTCAGCACATTTAATAATGACCACTAAAGACGCAGTACAAAATAGATGTGACGAACTTATCGCCTTACAATTTTTTTTAACCGACATCTACTCAAATACTCTGTTTGTTCCAACTATACTGCAAGAAGTGAATATTGGTTCTTTGATAAAAACAAACCCTACAGATCCAGTAAAGAGTACCGTACAGGTGGAATCAAAACTAGAAGCACTGTGTAAAGTAAAGCTGAGCGTGTATACTAAAAACTTTGCGGGAGATCTAGAACCAAACAACGACCCTGGAGATGTTATAGAAGTGAACATCAGTCCTAAAGAGGACGTGAAACTGCTGCAAGTATCAGAAAGGGTTGGAGAGAAATATGAAGTGGAATTAACCCCCAAGGTACCGGGACAATTCACAGCTGATGTGAAGATTAACGGCAAGCATGAGTGTCCAATAGCCCGCTGGTGATGGACGTGAAACCACAACAGCTGAAGATTACTGGACAGTTTGAGATGAAAGGGATGAAAGAACCGTTGAAAAAGCCTTTAGGAATTACAGTTAATAAGGATAATAGCAGGATTGCCCTCGCTGACGCTGCATCCCACTCTATTGTTGTATTCAGTATGGAGGGGGTGCTACTTACAAAATTTGGTAGTGAAGGGAAAGGACAAGGACAACTCGATTACCCTATTGGTATAGCATTCCTTAACGATAAAGACGTAGTGGTAGTAGAACACCACAATCACAGGATACAGATATTCGACAGCACAACTGGAGAGTCATTAAAGTGCTTTGGCAGAAAAGGCAAGGCTAGTGGAGAGTTCAGGTATCCAGTTGGAGTACATGTAGACGAACAAGAACGTATTATAGTCAGTGACTGTGGCAATCACCGCGTACAAGTGTTTACAGGAGACGGAACTTATCAATTTCAGTTTGCTGAAAGAGAGATGAGGAGTCCTCTCGACACTATAGCTTATGGTAACCTGTTCATTGTATCTAATTCTGAATATTGTGATGATTTAGGCGCTGTTCACGTGTTTGATCAGCAAAGTAACACACCAACCAGGAGATGTGTAATAGGAAGACCAGAACGCGAAGGCGGTCCATTCAGTTACCCACAAGGCCTTGCTATTGACAATTATGGTAACCTTCTTATATGTGAGAGATATAATCATCGTATTCAGAAGTTCACACTGGACGGCCGTTTTATTGGTAAAACATGTGGGAACATTGTCGAACCCGTGCACTTAGCAGTGCTTGCAGATGGTCGTTTCATTGTTACCGATTGCACGGCACGGCAAGTATTATACGTTAAGTGACATCGGAATTCAAAAGCAAATTCTCGTACGCAAAAGTAGATGTTTTATATATTTCTACCGTCAATGGTACAATTTATACATTACTACTACAATCTAGTTAGATTGATTGCAAAGTGTTATTATTTGTTGCTTTAAAAATATGCAGAATTATTACTCTGTGACACCTATAAGCCAGACCTAAATATCCATTCTAGTCTAGGCAGAGATTATCTCAGAACTATATATTTCGTACAATTATGTAATAAAACCAGCGGCACAATTCAGAATTATTACTTTTTAACTAGTCGTTTATCTACTCATTTATAAAAAATACTGATTTCGGTGTACAAAGGTAATTCGATAATTATTATACAAACCATATAGTGAATGAACACCAATTACCCAGGTCCTTTGTTCAGACAAAGCCGCGGTGGTGGTGTGTGTTGTGTGCTATAAACAACTACCTTGAACCCCTCGCAACGGGAATGAAATAAACGCTTGGATCAATCTAAGTACACTTTAGTAGTTATTAGCATAGATAGTACCATTCATGGTAGAAATGTTATACAATAATATACAATAATATACACTATTTTTGGGTCCGAGATCGAGTGGATCGCTCTTACAGAGACAATTTTCCAGCAGGAGAAAAAGAAATAAAAACGGAACTAGAGAATAAAGATTGATGTTCACAAGATAGGCAAATATATTAGCCTTTTAAGAAATCGATCAATCTTACTTACATGAAAAATGGGTATGTATGTGAGGCTAAGAGGCTCAAACCCTGACCCTGTTTGACCGAAAATCCGAGCTCCAAATCTCTGATTGCCCTCTTTTTTTGGGGGGGGGGGACCCTGATGCCTAAAAAATATTGAACCCCGACCCTGACTGCACCCAAATTAAACTCAAATCCTGACCCTGATCTGCCCAAATCAGGTCAAAACCCTGACCCTACTGTAGTGACTAGCGTGACCGTATTGCGTGACATGCATACTTGTTAAGTATTATAGGAGAGATTAAATATGGAGACCATGTGCTCTTGACTGTGTGTCACTCTGTGTCGTGTTTACTCTCCATTACACCTACCTGCCCAAACTGAGCTCAAAACCCTGACCCACCCCCGCGGCACATACATAATACGTCACAAACAGGAGTACCACCTCCCCTTCCCGGGCCTATTGGAATTTTTTCGACCGCTAGAAGTCAGCTGAATAGGGGGATACGTAGTGTTTTACGCCCTGACTATATTAGAGCGATTTTCAGTTGAGTGTAGTACTGAACCAAAATCAAAGTAATGATCGGAGGAGCAAGTGAAAACACAATGAGCCAATCACGAACTGAATTAATTAACGATTGGTTTTACTTGAACCAATCACGAGGAAAAGTAAACGCAATCTTCGATACTGTCGCTAAATTAAAACCTGATTGTGATTGCGTTTGGGTTTAGTTTAGAACTTGATTAGCTGATAATTAGAAAACATCTCTCAAAGCCAATAGAAAAGCTAACCAAACGCAAAACCAAAGCAACCACTTATTATCTTCGAAACTCAATCGAAAACCGCTCTATAAGCTGGGTTGGCAAACTTTGCAGGACCGGTTGTTCAAAGCAAGGCTAGGGTATATAACTTTATCCCTAGGATAGCGCTAAATCTGTAATTGTAAACTGGACTGAGATAATAGCGCTTACCCTTGCTTCGAACAACCGGGCCCAGGAGTTGAAGTACTGCGGCATATAGTGGTGTTATTTTATAACTCTATTATTCGAGTAAATGTGACCTTTATGAGAGTTACATGTATATCAACTCAACAGGATTTCAGCTCACCCTGTCCACTTCAGGACCCGGTTGTTCGAAGAAAAGGTAACTTTATCCCTAGGATAGCGCTACCCCGGGGTTAACTGTAACCCTATGGATAGTTAACCCAAGGGTAAAACTCCGTTGCTGAAGTGCGCGTTAGACAGAGGTTAACTATCCCAAGGGTAAATAGCATTACATTCTAATTCACTGCGTTCAAACGATTAATGTAAAATATTTTGTATCAACAAGATACAACAGGTTGAAATGGTTGGATTCACGATTTACGGATACATTGCAGTTTATTTTTCCTCATGTTTTTAATAATGGTTGTAGCATTATAAGTAAGAGTGAAGTGCCCCCTAGACTACATTGATCTATAAATGCTGCCTTGGTGTATTTATGTAAAATCTGCACAAAACAGTAATTGCTAACTATAATATATGGGCCGCGTCAGGTAAAAAGGGCCCGGACGACATTCAAGTTAAATAATTCCTACACCGGTGTTCCTAATAACAGGTTGAAGATTGTATTGTATTCTTGACGAGAAGTGCTACATTTCATTCCTAACAATAAATGTCAGTTTAAAGAAATTGACAACAAAAATCAGGGGTGAAATTAACGTGATTTTGATGCAAGGGTCCGATTACAAATATGACCACAATAATTAGGAATCCTGTCAGAGGGGATGATTTTGATGTCTGGCATTAAAGAGTAAAAAATAAATAAGATGAACAAGATGATCACTTTTTGGCCAAAAAAATATTTTCTGCAGTCATTCTACTCCCCGTAGCTCATAATAAGATTTTAGCAATAGTACAAGTTACACCTTCAAACAATCGTCTGATGATAAGGAGTCATTTGCGCCTGCTAAAATTGTAATCAGTGTAAAAATATCGTAAATTTCGTCTTTGATTTCACTGGTTAATTTCATGAAATCAACACTACTTGTTAGTAGCACAATGTGGCGCTCGCGATGCATATTGTAATCGCACCACAAGTATAAAAAAAACATGGTACAATTTCAAAATACATTTACATATTATGTCGTCCGGGTCCTTTTTGCCTGACGCGGCCCATATCTTATATGCTGTAATGTATTATAATGTAATTCTCCACGGTAGATATATATCTATCTTGGTTTGGTTCATATTATTTTATATTAAAAATAATGGTATGCTAGAATATCACAAACTTATATATATCGAAATGGTGTACCAAACAAATACTAGACCTTTTTGCTGAGCAGGACACGAAAACCATGTAAAAAAACCACATGGGAAAACATTATGCAACGTCCAACCCATGCTGCAACAAAGCTTTTTGAAGGTGAAAACAATAAACCTACATTTATTTTGGACAATTCCATAGAAACATTAATAGTGTATTACTTGAAATATATAATATAACATGGTAAGATAATTGGAAAAAATTGCAAGTGAATAATTTATAGCCGTGAATGATGAATTTTCCGGTGCGAGTGAATTCTATCAAGAAGTGCATGGTTTATATAGAATCTATAGAGATCCAAAAACGACAACAATGAAGTCAATGTCGAGTTAAAAGAATTACAGCACTACTACCATAAGGGCTGATATATCTTTTGTCATGTAAAACACATATTGCAAGAACTCGTTACTCCTTAGTTGAATATGATAAATCAAGGCAGTGCCATTTACTTCAGCTACAATTATACCCGTTTCCAACAGGTGTAGGTATATACAGCCAGTGGCACTCGCTATTTTAGCCTTCCAATTTCTTTATTTTAAAGCACAGCTACCGCCCAGTGTCACGCATACTACCTCTAGTTCTTTGCAAGGTATGCTACCGGACTATATATCTCTTTTCGTTTCTTTACGAGGTATGCTTACCAGCCAGTGCCGCATACTACCAGTCCAGGTCTCTTTCCATTTCTTTACAAGGTATGCTACCAGCCTGATTTTCAGACGGTAGGAGGTCCTCCGCTCACTTCCTCCCCCTCACCGTCTGATGGACTTTGGCAGAAACCGTGAGGGGGAGGAAGTGAAAATCAGGCTGGGTATTCTACCGGCCAGCGCCGCATGCTACATTTGCATTCCTTTACATTACAGCCAGTGCAGTTGGCCACCTTACAATTGTTTAGACTGTCACTTGGTCCTCTCGGTTAGGTATATACAGCGAGTGATGTTTATTACCTTCCCTTGATATTTAAACTAACCGAACTATACCGCAATAATATTCCCGTGAAACTTCAGAACGTATTATAACACAGGCTGTAATGTTTCTGTATAGTATTTGCTTTTACATGAAACGGTTTGAAATTCCGTCGACCCACCCGACTCGAAATCTCACTTCAATCCTTAAAAGGTCGATTCCGAGTCAACTTGAATTTTGCAGTAAACTCGAAAAAGAAAAGTAAAGTTCCCGGAGTATCCTCTGATCTCTAGTTCATAATGATATTACCTATAGAAGAAAAATAAAATAGCTAATATTCAATACCTTTTTCGCCAATGTTGGGCGCGAAGCGGGAGTGACGGACCGTAGACAAGTCTAATAACATATCTAAACCTACAACAGCTGCTGAACATTTTCTCTCGACACCTAATCACACTGCTAATGATATGCAACTAATCCCCATCGAAAAAATGTTCTCTAATAGAGACTCAATTCGTAAGGCCAGAGAAGCTACTCTCATTACACAAGCTAGCCGACACTCGTACCTTATGGTCTCAACATCCGTGACGAGTCATACTAGCTGGTATATATATATAACCTCATTATCTTATTATTTCTATATTAATAGTGTCAATCATTTGTCATCTATTTCCTATATTTCGTAACCCATATTTCTAGTTAGTCACGTTCGCCAATGTAATAACATTTCTTCATATTACCTGAAGAAGGCTGGTTTGGCCAGCCGAAATATCGTTTTATAAACCTCTAAAATTTACGTTGTGTCGGCTTTGCTATTTTTAGTTTTATGTGTTCAGCCGATTAGATCAATCACTGATCCAACGTACACCAGCAGGATCGTCGTCCACGGTTGCTTGCATTCTATTTGTAATAAAGAGTATGTTTCAGACCAAAATTGCACGACACGAAGTTATCTTTCAAGTGCAGTCATGCGCAACATTGTACGAATTTCCAATTAGTCGTGGCCAGTTTGTTAAGCGAAGCCAGTGTCAGCTTGTCAAGTCATGGCGGATCAAGCCCCAAACGATGCTCCGGTGGTCGCCTAGACTTTCTCAAAGTCCTTCTTAGCCCCCCGCACGAAGGACTTTTCCCACTTGCAGCGCGCCAAATTTTCCGGTTGATTTTTCAACCGGAGGCGTGGCTTATGACGTACTAAGATTTGCCCAATCACAAAGCGTCAATTCTTCAGGCATTGTATGTTGACGTGTCAAGTCAGTCGACCGTAGATGTGGTATTTACAATTTGATTGTACTCGGAAAGAGTTTGTCAAAGGCACGAAATGTAAGCTCCGCCCCTGAAACGTGTTTTCGCGCCAATACATAATCCCCAGATTCAATTTCCTGCAAGTGAAACAAGTCGTATTTTATTTGCTATTCGTAATTCGCTAACTAGTACCATGCATGTAAGAGTAATTACCTGCAAGTCCATTCTAGCTTGGTTGAGGCCAAGTAAAACCGAGACCGGGTTCTCGGCTTAGTAGCCTGCTTTCAGGTGGTATACGTAGATGGTGTTTTTTTTCGCGCAGCAAACGGATCATCGAAGCGGCCGCCATATTGCCCGAGCGTGATTGGGACTTGGGATCGAATGACAAATGGAGGGGGAGAAGAAGCCGCTCTCAACCCAACACGGTCACGACCTCGATTTTATAGTAGTGTCAAATTCACTGGGTAGGCGGCCGGTGTAAAGTATAGATCAGGTTACAGGTCAGGTCACAGGTTAGGTCACAGGTCAGGTCACAGGTCATGTCACTTCTTGTTTACCTGTGAGCCCTAGCTCTAGGTGAGTGAGAACCCGTCGTTTACCTGTGAACTCGTCCGATGGTTAGGGTTAGGTTTGTGGTTTAGGTTAGGATTTGTCTTAAAATTAACAACGTGATAGGTGACCTGACCTATGACCTGTACTTTACACCCGCCGCTGGGTAGGGAACGGTCTACTGTTTGTCGCCTCGTTGCAACACAGGTCGACTTGAACATCTGCGAAGCTCGAAAACTGAAAATTCGTGGCATTTTTCTCCGGTTAGAGTAAACCAGTGAAAGGGAAGCTGAGTGTGGTGAAGGACCTGTCTTTGGGCAACCGTTATTTGAAGGAATTTTGGCGATGTACGGGATTTTTATGAGAATTCGAGGCGATTTTCTGCACCTGATCGTGTACAGTTTGCTACCTTCCCAATAATTATACTTAAGGGAAGGAAAATTACTGTAACTCCCTAAATATTGAACGGAATGGCTTGAAACTTCACAGAAACTGAAAAAAAAATACAAGAGACAGGTAGAATATTTTGACGATGTATTGAATTTTATTTTATAGCAAACGGGCGCATTCGAACTAAAACTCCACACATTTACTATAATTTCAAATATCGCCGGAAATAACCGTTACGCATAATAAGCCTGGGGTCATGTGGTTATATGTCAATACACAGGCAGCCAAGACTCGACATATATTTCCTGCTTTTTTGGGTTACCTGTCAGGTTATGTTTCATAAGCGATCTCGGAAAAAATAATATAATTGCTCCTTGTGAATTCTCTTTTCCGATTCCTACGATAAAAATCTTCAATAATAAAAGATTGATACTTAATGAAGTTGTGTGAGTGATTTTGGGACGATTTTGGGATTTCTAAAGCAGTTTATTAGGCCTCGAAGTTTTGACGGTTGGCCGCGTGTCTACCTCAATCAAACGACTCGATTTCTTGGACGGACGGAGTAAAACGCAGGGTGCAGGGCACGCAGGGCACGCAGGGCACGCAGGGCACGCAGGGCACGCAGGGCACGCAGGGCACGCAGGGTACGCAGGGTGTTAAAAAAAATAGTGCTACATAATTTAGTGCCTTTGGAATATCAGATTTATTTTTCAAGAATGAAAGTTTTTACATTAAGAGCGAGTTTGACTTGTGGCAAGTCGAACATTTTTACTTTGTGTTCTGGTGACACAGACTGTTATCGTAGTTTTGCCTTTACTTGCTGTTGCATTAAACAGTATCTAAAAACCTACGAGGCCTTGACTTACCTTACCTATTCCACTACAAGTAAAGGCAAGGAACTGTTTTCCGAGAACCGGAGCGCCTATTGGTGGTGTGCAACCCAATCTCCAGAGATTCAAATAACAAAGACGTGGCCGCCATGTTGGATGAACTGACAAGAGAAGCTAACGAGGAATCTTTTGTTATTGTCATCCAACATGGCGACCATGACGTCACATGCACACGAAGAATAGATATAGAAAGAAAGAAAAACTTCTGTCCCCGAAGCGCATCTTCTCTACATATATTTTATTTCAATACACTGATTTCAGTCGGTAGTTGAATGACCGAGTGGTTAGAGCGTTCGTCTTTTAATCCACAGGTCCGGAGTTCAATTCTCGGAGCGCACAATTTTTTTTCGATTTTTTTCTTCTTCCTCTTTTTAAGTTTTCTTCTTAGCGTTCTACCGCTTCCACACCAGTAGTATTCTTTAAACCCACCATCAATATTCGCTCCTTGCTGAAGTCATTGATTACCTGATTTCTGCCTCGTTTAATAGCGTAAATTAAATTTCAAGCTAAAACAGACAGACTACATCAGTTGAAAGATAATTTTAAACTCAGTAATCACCGAAAATTTGAGTGATAATAAATAATTTGAGGAATGAGCGATTAAAAATCTCAAAATTTATAAAGAATAACTCTGTCACCCAGCCCGTTTTACAGTTTTGAAAAAGTCAATTTCATCATAAATATTTAACATATGAATCTCAAATTAGAGGCCAAAGTAGCAAAGCTTTTGAGTTGGCCTCTGCCATATAAGGGCAATGCTTTTACAAATCATGTGAAATTATGGTTAAAAGAAAAAGTCAAATCAAGGCAAGTACATACTAATAAGATGTTTTAAGCTATTGTAAGATCAGTAAAAAACAGAGAAATATAGATTGTAATGTAAGCTGAAATAAGCTTAGGGTCACATTTAAAGGCGATCCATCAGTGCAAGTTAACGTTAGTGAAGGTTTTCCATATCGACGTAAAGCCATCGCAAACAGTCGCAAACAGTTTGCGTTGCGTTGCGATGGATCGCAGACGGATCGCAAACAATAAGTAAAGATAAAACGTATTGTTTGCGATCCGTTGGAGACCAATCGCAACACAACGTAAACGGTATTTTCATTAACTTGGTCACATCGCAAACAGTTTGCGACTGTTTGCGATGGCTTTACGTCGATATGGAAAACAGCCTTGGGCCGTCACGTAAACGCTAGCCCAATAACGGCTGCTTACACCAGCCAGACATTCCATTCCAACCGCATGGCCAATCAGAATTCAGTTCTCAGAATCCAAAAACCACTCGCGCCAGAATATAGAGGCTAAATTTGAAAAAAATTGATATCAAATCGGTTCAAATAGCTTCCTATATATTCTGTTCTTAGTTTTTCTCAAGAAAGTAGATAGAGTTTAGAAGAAATCGTTTGTTTTGTCGCTGTACTGATGAGCTTGAAAGTGCCGACATAAGCGAACCGTTGCTAATTAACTCATATCATGTTACGTTATAACAGTCTTGATTGGCTTACACAAACAATCGGGAATGGAATGTCCGGCTGGTGTAAGCAGCCGTTAGTGGGGTTAGCGTTTGCGTGACGACCCTAAGAACGGCTGCGAAGGAGACTAATACCACAACTGCTGTCCAACATTTCGATGTCTTTGTTTTCAAAAGCAGGACCATAGCCAGACCGTCTACCTGTTTGTTCGCTATGCTACTGGAAAGTAGAAGGAATCGGACAGGACATCTCCTGCTGACTGTTCTGACATAACTGTTATCATTCCGCATCTGGGTGGTGTAGCGAAATGCTTTGTATGGTTAAGCCCAAGGGCGGTGCGAGTAGGAACATTTTGAAAATCTAGGTCCTCCTGAATGGTATTTCCTGGATTTTGAGGTGAAAATTACAGGAAAGAGACTAGACTTGAGTCGTTTAATAATGACATCTGTCACGATATTTTGTTTTCTTCGGTTTCTTGTTAACAATTTTTGTTTTCTTCCAATCCTATGCAAGAAATGTTTATGTTTCGTATTTGCCCAACTCCAGTCGAGCAGTACACTCGATTTCGGACCCAAAAATAGTTTTTATTATATTTCTACAATGAATGGTACTATCTATCCTAACTACTAAAGTGTAATTAAATTGATCGAAAAGTTTCTTTTACGCACGTTGTGAGGGGTTTAATCATGACGAGCCGCATCGCCCGATTTTTTGACCCAGCGTGAATTCATGGTTGCTAGAGACGCTCTGGTAATCTGACTTAGTAAAACACCTACATGTGTCAGCACCGGTAATTTGCTTGTCATATCACTGTTGAAAAAAACAGCCACCACCATTTAATAGTTTGCCTTGTCATGTTAAAATTCAGAAAAATGATTACTGAATTGTGGCGGAACTTTAAAGAACTTTATTTTTCTTTTGGTATTCGGCCGTGCATGTGATTTGAAAGAACAGTATATTGCGTGTCAACTTGCTCCTCAATCAGATTTTTGAACAATTTAATTTGCGCCCGGCGGTTGAGAGCCAATATTAATAGCACTACTGTATATATGTGATTCCGTATGTGATTCCCTGGTCCGCTCTATAACGACTGTATTTATTCCTGAGCCTTCAGAACTTGATGGGCACGGTCGTTCCTCAAATAATCATGCGTCTTTTCATCAGAAATTATCAATAACTAACGGGGCTTGCTTGTTGATCTAGAGGCGCGGCGTCCGGCCTCGCGAGTATAAACGGAAAGTTTACCCTCGACTCTCAAACTAGTGTCGATTATTACTCATTTGTGCTTTACCTACAATTGCTAAGATGTCCTCAAAGAAGCCATAAGAGAAGCATTTACTCCTTTAAACGAAATAAACCCGGGGTTGGGCGGAAATCATTGTTATGGTCGCTTTGTTTTAAACCGAATTCAATATATAGATTTCACTATGCCGCTTGCACGGAGCCAAAGTTGGCCCTGGGTTCAAGCGACCGAGTAACTGAACTTTATACCAAAAGGCAAATCGCCTTTTTGTATTGCTAGTATAAAATTATACTATACCGATAAAAGGTTACAAACGACTCCATCCCACTCCCCAAAATCGAATTACGATTTTGACATTTTGTGGTTTCAGTGTTGTCACCACTTTATTTAATATAACCAATAAACACTTTCGAAGGTATAATTCCTGTGGAGAGATGAAATTGGAGGCAGAAATTATATGCCCAAACTTCAAGGATATTTGCATGCGATCATGGAGGACGCGAACGCTGAGACCTTTCTACTTAACTAGGGTTTTAGGAGCTTCACTTGACAAACGTAAGAAGTGGTACGCTCTGTCAAACAGCCGTTGTGATTGTAAAGTGAAAAGATTTGTTAAGAACAAGGCTTTTGAACGGTTCTCAAGTGAAAGTATCAGATTTGTGGCGGGAAAATGGTGAATGCGCTCCATTCGAATGGTTCTGGCGGAAAGAAGAAACGCCGAAGAAGAGGGCTGCATGTACGCTGCATGTAAGGTAAGAAGATAATTCGATAAGAAGATAACCAGCTAGGGAAACACAAGCAACTGCGGTGAGTTTGGAGAGTACTCTGAATACTTGCTTTGCAGTCTGATTTAGCCGGTGGCTTAGAGGATGTCTGGCTGTTCAAAGGACTGTCGATTCTGAAACGGTATGATCTTCGTGGTTCAGTTTTCTAGTTGCGTGTATATCAGTCGATAAACTCAAAGAATTACGAAAGCCTATAGGGGTCACCCGTTGGCGTTGCCACTTTGGTGCAGTCGAGAGAGCTTGAAAACTAGTTTGTCGACAAGATGGCGTCCTTGCATGACTGGCCTGATTAACTACTTATTAATGCACTAGTCAATTGAAACCCCGGCCCCCCGACCCCCGGAACATAGCGGGGCATTAACGGGGACATGACCGTGGAATAACGCACATTTAACGCTGCATTTTTCCGGTGGAACGGCGAAAGTAACGATTTGAAAATTTGCGGGGATTTTAGCGGTGGTTGTAACGCCAGCCACGACAGAGCGGGACTGGGCCCGAGCATCAACAACGTGTATCAAACATGGCGGAAGCTAGGTACACGCAAAAATCGTAGTTAATTTAAATACGTCCTGGGTGTTTATACCGAGTTAAGTCATGATTAGTAGATCAGGAAGTGTTTATTATTACACACTCTTTGTTACATGTATTTGCGCGTCACGGCAAAATATCAGATTTAAAAAATATATTTAAACGCAGCTGCATGACATTTCCTTTATATTCCTTTGTCGCATTGTTTTTTTTTGTTGACAGACAACGGTTTCTGATAAACAAGACAATGGTGGAGACTGTAAAAGTGCGGACAACATGTATAGTAATAGAAAATGTACAGGGATTTTGTGAAAGGGGGGTTTGCAAAAGGATTTTTTTTTAATCTAGAGATTTAAAAAATGAATTTATAGTGATTTACAGGAATCAAGTGGGTGTTGCAACCCCCGAAACTCCTCCCCTGGATCGGCTAGTGATGTGCTACAGACAATGAATTTTTTTCAAATAATGGAACAACAGATTTAAGCTTATGTATATTAAATTTTTCAATGCCTCCTCCCAAATGAAAATTCTGAAGCACATGCCGGGGCCATAGGGGCGGGTATTGTAACAGTCAACTGTCCCCGATGGGCGGGGAAAAGATCAAAATGTAACACTGTATAAATGTTACATTTCCCGCTATGTCCCGGGGGTCGGGGGGCCGGAGTTTCAATTGACTAGTGCATAACCTCGCTTGCTCGGTCAGTACAGAGAAATATCAGACCGCGGTTTTTCTGTACAGACCTATGGTGTCAAATCCCCGCCAAAAATCGAAGTTGGCATTCAACATCCAACTTTAGCGATCAACATCGGACTTTGGAACACAACATCGGACTTTCAGCGATCAACATTGGACTTCAGCGATCAACATCGAACTTTGTAATTATCAACTTCGAACTTTGTAACACAACATCGGACTTCAGCGATCAACATCGGAGTTTGTAATTAATTTTAATACCGCACGAGTCAACATCGGACTTTGTAAATCAACGTCGTAATCTAAATGTTGAATGTTGAGTCCTGCAGGCGTTATAAAACCGCTGTCACAGCGTTTTGTGTTCCCAGCGATTTGTATTCATAGGGGAGGGGTGGGGGTACACAAATCGCTAGCATTTTCCCCTCCGTTCCAAAATGAAAATTAAACCAGATGATAGTAAATTAAAATCATATAATATGTTTTAAAATTCAAACTATAACATTTCTTCAGAATTTATGTGTGTGAAGGATTTTTTTTGGGAACGAGAAACGGAAGACCTTCATTGGAGATCTCCAAGGACCATCTCCTCGATTTATTGGAACAAGGCCGTTTCAAAGTATAGGAAGTGAGTTGTATTCTTGGAGTGGGACAGCCGGTCGAAAGAAGCCGGATATCTGTGTTTGGTCTGACTGTTGCTGGTAATGCAGGAGTCAACTTAAACCCCAAACCCCCACCCCGGGACTAGGTGGGGATTTGGTAAAAACCCCAGTCAAATGCTGAAAAATGCCCCTACCCCTAGGGAGGTTGTCCAACTACAAAAGCTTACAAATAAGCTGTGGCAAAAGCAAACATGTTGTAATGAACCAGGCCTAAAACGTGTAGGGCAACCAATAAACATAAAAAGTACATCCTAGAATGTAGATAAATATTCTTTCTGTATATATACTCCACTTTTAAAAAGCAGATGGACTAAAATTTAATTTCAAATTCAAAGATTTAAATAATAAACTCACTAGTGATTTCCTGTACGAGTGGCCAGCGATCAATCAGCCTTGACAATTACCGCCGAAGTCAGTGACAGCAGGCACCTGAGTGATACAAATCCCCACCTAACGGCCCATACCAATAATTTCTAATGCCCCACCCCCTCGGGCATAGTTTTGTATCAAATCCCTTCAAATGCCCCTATAATCCCCTGTCTGTCCCGGGGTGGGGGGGCGGGGGGGTTTAAGTTGACGGCTGCATAAGTTAATTTTAAAATTTATGCCATTTCATGGATAAGTGCTGGAATGCTTTAATAAGCTCAAGGCTTAACTTAAGTATTTCGGCACTTTTTAACCACTGAAATAATCTCTAGATGTTATTCCAGTTATTGTTATTCCGGAATGTGTAATGAATTAAATAGTACTTCAATCACAGTCGCCAAGTCCGCCATCTTGGAAAGTTGTGCTTCCACCCCTCCCTAGAAGAATCGATTTTGTCACGATGACGTTAATTTTTAGATTACGAAATCCGATGGTGACTCGTGCGGTATTAAGATTAATTACGAAATCCGATGTTGATCGCTGAAGACCGATATTGTGCTCCGAAGTTCAACGTTGATTTACAAAGTCCGATGTTGACTCGTGCGGTATTAAAATTAATTACAAAGTCCGATGTTGATCGCTGAAGTCCGATGTTGTGTTGCAAAGTTCGAAGTTGATAATTACAAAGTTCGAAGTTGATCGCTGAAGTCCGATGTTGTGTTTCAAAGTTCGAAGTTGATAATTACAAAGTCCGATGTTGATCGCTGAAGTCCGATGTTGATCGCTGAAGTTCGATGTTGTATTCCAAAGTTCGAAGTTGATAATTACAAAGTCCGATGTTGATCGCTAAAGTTGGATGTTGAATGCCAACTTCGATTTTTGGCGGGGATTTGACACCATACAGACCGAGGTTTTTCTCTGTACGGGGCTAAGGGCTCATTGACATATTCCGTTGCTATGCTAGCCTGAGAAAACAGCCGACTCGGGCGATATGAGTTGGCTGTTTTTAGGCGTGTCCACCGGCCACCCGATAGTTTTAATACTTACACATGTTTGTAAGTGGTTTACCTGAAAGGTTTTCATGAATTAATGAAGTAAAGTGTTTAAAAGTCGGAGCAAGCCGTAGCGAGTGCTTTTGTCGCTGGAAAATGAAAATCTTGGTTTATCGTGTGAAAGAAAATAATACTTGACAAGAAACTCAATCCGATAATTTTGAAGGAATCGTTCAGGACTCGAAAGGCGCCAAACTGTACTTGAACCTAGCTAGAGAAAGGGAAATAATTAATAATTTGCATAATTGTACCGAGCAAAAAAGTAACGGCAAGCCGGTACGGCGTCGCCGGCCAGTGATGAGTGAAATCAGTCAGGAAATCACCGATGAATGGGAAAGCAAACTTGTATTGGATTCTCAGATGTAGCCGAACTCGAGCTCTTCCCGCACTGTGCGAAAAACTCTGTAGTTGGGCCCGCATTCATTTGAAAACGGGTCGACATACGCGGCATTTTCTGGAATATGCAGTGATTCGGACCAACTGGACAGAACATACACCTTGGGTGTTAAACTTAATTGAATCCGGAGTGTTTTTCCGTATTCAATACTCTTGAACATTGTAGGTGTTCGAGTCATCATATCGCTGAATAATGGTACTGAGGTACAGGTCGAGTTAGTGCTACATAGAACTTTCCGTCACCCGAATATTATCGAACGCTCGCCGTGTACGACTGTACGATTCGAAAACGCTTTGAACAGACCCAAAGTGCTATTCCGGAAATTTTAAGAATACGACACGCGTTGACTATTCGAGAATTACAGATCTTATACACAGCTAAATGCTTGCAAATTCGACTTGAATACGCTTATTATTAATTGTAATTTATAGGACGGTTTCTCGAATATTTATGTTGGTCAGACGTATTCACTAGTATTCAAGTAGCGCGTATCGCGTGTGTTCGTCTAGAAAACGCTTGTAAACCAGTCGTGTTCACGACTATTCAAGTACCGCGTGCCTTATAGACGGCTCGTATCGCGCGTTCGTCTAGAAAACGTTGTAAACCAGTCGTGTTCACGACTATTCAAGAACCGCGTGACTTATAGACGGCTCGTATCGCGCGTTCGTCTAGAAAACGCTTGTAAACCAGTCGTGTTCACGACTATTCAAGAACCACGTGACTTATAGACGGCTCGTATCGCGCGTTCGTCTAGAGGGCTAGAACGCTTGTAAACCAGTCGTGTTCACGACTATTCAAGAACCGCGTGACTTATATACGGCTCGTATCGCGCGTTCGTCTAGAAAACGCTTGTAAACCAGTCGTGTTCCCGACTATTCAAGTACCGCGTGCCTTATAGACGGCTCGTATCGCGCGTTCGTCTAGAAAACGCTTGTAAACCAGTCGTGTTCACGACTATTCAAGTACCGCGTGCCTTATAGACGGCTCGTATCGCGCGTTCGTCTAGAAAACGCTTGTAAACCAGTCGTGTTCACGACTATTCAAGAACCGCGTGACTTATAGACGGCTCGTATCGCGCGTTCGTCTAGAGGGCTAGAACGCTTGTAAACCAGTCGTGTTCACGACTATTCAAGAACCGCGTGACTTATAGACGGCTCGTATCGCGTGTTCGTCTAGAAAACGCTTGTAAACCAGTCGTGTTCACGACGACTATTCAAGAACCGCGTGACTTATAGACGGCTCGTATCGCGTGTGTTCGTCTAGAGAACGCTTGTAAACTAGTCGTGTTCACGACTATTCAAGTACCGCGTGCCTTATAGACGGCTCGTATCGCGTGTGTTCGTCTAGAGAACGCTTGTAATTAAACCAGTCGTGTTCACGACTATTCAAGAACCGCGTGCCTTATACTATCTTCTACTTTAATTAAATTATAGACCAATGGAAATGACTACTTTGACGATACTTACGGATGAAATATCAATTAAAAACATTCGGTGAAACAAAGTACTCTAAACACATTCCATAACCAGGGGATTTTTAAACATAAAAAAAAAGTTTGTTGTAAAGGGTACATAAGTGTCATATATATAGCTATGATATCATGGGTTTTTACATTCACATGAACGACAAACAAAGTGCCTTAAAATAATTGCTTACCGGACTTGTTCGCGTCTATAGAAGAGCAGGAGGAGAACAATCGCAAAGTAGAAAGAAACTTATAGTTAAATAAGTTATCATCAGGCCAGTCAAGGACGACATCTTTTCCACAAACTAGTTTCCAAGCTCTCTCGACTGCGCCAAAGTGGAAGCGCCATTTGAAGCTCCCCGCCCACCGTGGAATATTCAGAATCAATCAGAATTTCGGGTTCGTTTTTCACAATAACTTGGAAATCCAGCTTTTCAGTCACCTTCTTCCAACTGAACTTAGGGAGTGTTCATTATTTATGGCTTGGGGGGTCGGAATTTCATCTGCTTCTCTAGTTAAAACTTTTATGACCCCCCTATGAATGAATTAAAACTTAGATGCCCCCCCCCCTATAAAATTGCTCAAAACTTTATCGACCCCCCCCCCCCCCAACAAAAAAGATGGTGTGCAAGAAAGAATGCAAACTGCATATACTGTACATATGTAATTTAATCTATTAAATTTACTATTAATGTTTCTAGATTTATGGTATTTTCCATGATACATTACTTTTGTTTAGTAGAAGGGAAAAAAAATATATACAGGTATTTTTCTGAAAATCTCTACCTCACCCTCCTTCCAACATGGGTACTTGAAATAAGTCCTGTTAATTTGTGCATTAATATATTGCATTGTTCCATAGTCCCAAATAAATGAAAAAGAGCTCAGTATTGGCATAACTAATCTCCTGGACACCGATGCATTATCTGTCCTATGGGGATGTGCATGCCTTTGATCATGAGCTTTGAGAATACCATCCTGCGTATGAAGGAAGGAAAGCAGACTGTGCTTAAATGTTGCGAGGGCCGAATGCTCTAGCCTAAATTTTTGAGATTTACTGCTCTCTAAACACTGGTTTCCTGTGTTCTGGACTAAACATTGGCTTAGCATTACAACAACAATTTCACTACATTTTACATGACAGGTACGTCAAAACTTTGATGAACCCCCCAAGGAATAGGTAAAATCTTTGATGATCCCCCTACAAAAGCACTTAAAAGTTTTTTTGCCCCCCCCCCCCCCCCCCCCATGATTTCATCGACCCCCGCCCTCCAAGCCATAAATAATGAACACTCCCTTATCACACCTCTCCCCTCGGCGCCAAAGTTGGTGAGCGAAAGTGGAAACGCCAACGTGTGACCTCTATCGGCTTCCGTAAAGAATACCTTGCCGTTCCTCCGTTGTATCCGTGCTACTAATTCCGATATTTAGTAGCTTGTAAGTGTTCAAACAGAAGTAATATATTTATTAAATCGAAGAACTTTGCAGCGATCGATCAGGACACGCTAATATAATATTCATTCTCCTCAGCGAGCAAATAAAGTTATTGCTGCTACTGATTTTCTATTGCTGTATGTTGTTGCTTGACTTATTCCTCATCTAGATTATTAGTTAGATGTGTATTTGATCAAGAATCGTTCTAATCTCATGCATGAAAATGCATATAAGTGTTCATGCATTCAGTTAAAAATTCTAGAACGCGCTCAATAATAACGTACTGCATCAAGTTCTCTTGAAAGTTCTTCCTTTGTGGATGATTAATGAATAAGTCTTAACTTTCAACACTGAATCGATTTTAGGGCTTTCTTAACCTTTCGCTACTATATATAGCGACCAAAAGCGGCCAATATGAAGCATGTAACTGGGGAAAATATTGCATCAAACCTAGACATGCTGGAAATACGGTGTTGCGATATTATTTCAAGGGATGAATAACTTAAAAAGCCAGAGCTATAACAGAGATCGCTTGACTCTCTCACTTTGGAAAAAAAACTCATTTGTTTTGGCGATCGTTTTTCGTTTCTTCGATTTTCACGCATTTTGAGGAGCTGAAAATCGGCTCAAAAAACCCTTCCCATTCGCACTTGAAATCAAAAGCAAACACAAAATCAGCACTCAGTCGTTACAGTACCTTTTTTAATCTTTCCAACTACCAGGTTTGTTTGCACAAAAACACACCAAGCGACTGTGAACCACGCCATGTTTACACTGCATTTCACTCTACCACATTTTCCTGCTCCCACCTCCAATTGCATGCTGGGTAATCAACAAAAATTGACTAGGGGTCCCCCCTCTGCGACTCCTGTAGGGTTTAAAAAAAACTTATTTTGCCCCTACAACCAAGAGTGGTGATTTGGATCCAAGCCGTTGTTTTAAAGTGACAAAGATTTCACTGAATAATTTTTTGATGTGTCTCAAACCACAAACACAACAGAAAAACCCAGTGAAATCCCCTCACAAAGCCTACTAAAAGAAAACCAAGTACTTTTCAGCCGTCCTCAGACTTAATGATGTCCTCTAGCTCTCTGACAGCGGCTTTTTAATTGTCCAAAATTAGAGCAGATTTCATTGGAAACCCTACAGAAGAAGCAATACCTATAACGTCGACGAGTCCGCAGATTTCACCAATTGAGCCCAAACATGTCTAGTAATGAAAGGGTTAATTAAACTAGGCACTATTTCCGTTTACATAAAGTTTCATAGAGTTTTGACGTTTGTTGAGTTATATTAGGCGCACGTCACAGTCAGTGAACACGAAATCAAAACAAAAACACGGGTTTCGCGCTAAGTATCACGGGGCGAGTAAAATGGTCTTTTTGTTTGCACCGCCGCTGGTTTTATTGCATAATTCTACGAAATAGTTATTAATCTATAGGCCAAGAATGGGTATTTAGGTCTGGCCTAGGTGTCACAAAGTAAGAATTCTGCACGTTTTTGAAAGCTGCTACGTTTGTGCTGATCGAATTACTTTTTGAATGGTTTCGATTAAAATTTAATTATTTTCCGATTTTCGAGCATTTAAAAGTCCAGACCCACGTCAATGGTAAAAGAAGCGGTTAAAGAAGCTGCACTTTTTTGTGGCCCAGAAAATCCCATTTAACGACTCAAAATAAGCACTCAGTAGTGTGTATGCCCTGTATAGCAAGATTAGTAAAATAATAACACTTTGCAATCGATCTAACTAGATTATAGTATTAAGGATAAATTGTAGCATTGACGGTACTGTAGAAATATAAACACCACCTACTTTTGCGTCCGAGAATTTGCTTATGAATTCCGATGTCACTTAACGTATAAGACTTGCTTTGCTTCGCAATCGCTAACAATGAAACGACCATCTGCAAGCACTGCTACGTAAACGGGTTCATCAATGTTCTCACACGTTTTCCCAACAAAACGGCCGTCCAGTGTGAACTTCTGAATACAATGATTTTTTCTCTCACATACAAGTAGATTGCCGTCATTGTCGATAGCAAGGCCTTGTGGGCAACTGATTTCACCGATTACTGATCTCTCGGTTGGTGTGTTATCTTGCTGGTCAAATATATGAATTTCGTGATTAGCATAATCAGATACAATGAACAGGTTACCATGAGCTATAGTGTTGACTGGAAACATACTCTCGGCTTCCAGCACCCCTAAACTAAACCGAATTCGAAATTGATAAGTTCCGTCTCCTGTAAACACTTGGACGCGTTGATTGTCCCAATCACTGACTATAATACGTCCTTGTTCGTCGACATGTACTCCCATTGGACTGCTAAACTCTCCTATACCCTGACCATATGTACCAAAACACTTCAACGACTTGCCAGTTGTGCTATCGAATATCTGTATTCTGTGTTTAGACTGATCTGCTACCACCACGTCTTTATCGTTTAGGAATGCTACACCATTGGGGTGATTGAGTTGTCCATCTTCACTGCCTTGACCATCACACTTCGTAAGTAGCATGCCATCCATACTGAATACGGCTATACAGTGGGACGCGGAGTCAGCGATGGCAATCCTGCTATTACCTTTATTAACTGAAATTCCTAAAGGCCTTCTCATCGGTTCTTTCATCCCTTTCATCTCAAACTGTCCAGTAATCTTCAGCTGTTGTGGTTTCACGTCCACCACCAGCGGCTATTGGAAACATGCTTGCCGTTGATGTTCACATCAGCTGTGAATTGTCCCGGTACCTTGGGGGTGAATTCCACTTCATATTTCTCTCCAATCTTTTCCGATACTTTCAGCAGTTTCACGTCCTCTTTAGGGCTAATGTTCACATCTATAACATCGTCAGGGTCGTTGTTTGGTTCTCCCGCAGAGTTTTTAGTAAACACGCTCAGCTTTACTTTATACAGTGCTTCTAGTTTTGATTCCACCTGTACGGTACTCTTTACTGGATCTGTAGGTTTTGTTTTTATCAAAGAACCAATATTCACTTGTCGCAGTATAGTTGGAACAAACACAGTCTTTGAACAGATATCGGTAAAATCGTTTTGTAAGGCGATAAGTTCCTCACATCTCTTTTGTACTGAGTCTTTAGTGGTCATTATTAGATGTGCTGAACCATATTGAAGCAGCTTGGAGACGTGCTCACTGGCACTGCGAGTTTGATGAAGTAAAGATTCTTGCTCATCTTTCTTTCTAATTATCATTTGCACCTCTTCATCTATTTGTTTTACCAAATCTCTCTTGTTTTGTTCAATGAAGGCAATCTGTTCCTCTGCTTCTTTCACTACCTTCGCTTTCGTTTGTTCGGCAGTAACCTTTTTCTTGGAGACAGTTTCTTCTAAAACTTTGAGGCTGTTTTGGTCTTCCCTTTCTTTTGACTTCAAAGCTTCAAGTTTATTATGGAAAGCCAACTTTTGTATTTCCGCTCTTTCTTCTATATCTAAAAGGTCGTGTAAACCTTTATGCTCCTGTGAAATACATTTTCGACATACACAGCTCTCGCATGTGTTACAGTAAAATTCCAAAACGTCTCCAGCGTGTAATGACTTGCTACAACTTGTGTGTCGTCGTATGAGGAGATTGTATTCTTTAGCTTTTAGATCTACTAGATACAGTATTTGATGTGTTCCCATAAATAGGTTATGCGCATCCAAGCATTGCTCACAAAGATATCGAGCACAGTCCAAGCAGTGTGATGTTGATGGCTTTTGCTTTTTACAAACTAAGCAGTTTACTCCAGAGCTGTCTTCAGTAGATGTTGCGATGGACAGGACTTCAATAATACGCGAGTGAAAGCTGCTTGACTCTAAAGAATCGAAGTCGCTACACTGCGGTAGATCGACTTTCGTCTGGCACGAAGGACAACTGAATGTTTTCCCTTCTTCTTTCAGCTCAGCGTGTGCTATCAGACAATTCTTACAGAATGCGTGGAAGCATTTGAGAATCTTGGGCTCTTTCAGGGTGTCATTACACAACAAACACTTTGTTAGTTGTCCGAGGTTATCGAGTACTGCATACATTTTAGCTGATGGTTAGACTTTAGTATCGAAAAGTTGGACTGAACAGTTCAAATACATCGAATGCCGATCGCTTTGTTTTCTCGGAATCTGCGAAAACACTTCCAAGAAATCGAGTCATTTGATTGACATGTAACCCCAGGCTCATTATGCGTAACGTTATTTCCGGCGATATTTGAAATTACTGTAAATGTATGGAGTTCAGTTCGAATGCCCATTTACTCTAAGATAAAATTCAATAAATCGTCAAAATATTTTTACCTGTCTCTTGTGTATATTTTTCAGTTTCTGTGAAGTTTCAAGTCATTCCGTTCAATATTGAGGGAGTTACAGTAATTTTTCTTCCCTTAGTATAATGATTGGAAAGTTAGCAAACTGTACACCGATCAGGTCCAGAAAATCGCCTCGAATTCGCATAAAAATCCCCTACATCGCCAAGATTCCTTCAAATAACGGTTGCCCAAAGACAGGTCCTTCACCACACTCAGCTTCCCTTTCACTGGTTTACTCTAACCGGAGAAAAATGCCACGAATTTTCAGTTTTCGAGCTTCGCAGATGTTCAAGTCAACCTATGCTGCAACGAGGCGAGAAACAGTAGACCGTCCCCTACCCAGTGAATTTCACACTACTATAAAATCGAGGTTGTGACCGTGTTGGGTCGAGAGTCAATACAAAACAATGTTTCATTTATTTTTAGTGCTGGGACAGCGATTGAAAAGGAAGTCGTTTTTTCCAGCAAAACGCTGCAACATTTTAAGCTCCCCTTCCTTTTTCGAAAGAATGGTTTCTCTTAACAACAGCAACTTTTCCTTTCTGCCGTCAGGCAGGATAAACGCCATGCATTGAGAATCACACAGGTAGCCTAGGAAACGGATGCACTGTGAGGGGTGTAAGGAGGACTTGTATATAGCCCAGAGACGACAGCATATATAGATGTCCTCTTTCGATCCCAACAATCTGATTATTACATTTCCAAAATTCGGGCTTATAAATAAGGGGTCTCGTCTGGCGAAGAATCGTTTCTTACTCCGAGGCTTTTGCATTATTTGCACATCTGGCGTCGTCCGCCAAGCTTTGCAGTGCCGACAACAACATAGACGGATCTCTATAAGCATGGTGGTATGGCGCGTTATTACTGTCAAAATTGATATCGACAAAACGATCATGTACTTCTCAAATCGATCATGAACTTTACAAATCGATCATGTACTTCTCAATCGTGTACCTCTCAAATCGATCATGTACTTCTCAAATCGATCATGAACTTTACAAATCGATCATGTACTTTACAAATCGATCATGTACTTCTCAAATCGATCATGTACTTCTCAAATCGATCATGCACTTCTCAAATCGATCGTGTACTTCTCAACTCGATCGTGTACTTCTCAAATCGATCGTGTACTTCTCAAATCGATCGTGTACTTCTCAAATCGATCGTGTACTTCTCAAATCGACGATTGGATTACCCATGATGCCATGCTGCTTTTATCCGCTGCCAGCTAATACCGCGGGCACTTCGCTTCTCCACGTGGAGTTCACTGCACAGTCAGGTAAGGTGCTGCATTATTCATACAAATTGACGGTATTTATGCCGTTGCAGAGTAAAACATGCAGAGTAAAACATGAAAATATCTAGTAGAAAGAGTTTTAGCTGTTTCAAAAACTAGGGTTGTGCGAAATTTTGACAATTTTCATGACATGATGTGCGTTTGTGTCCGATCGATATCGCTCACTGTTTACTTGTGAACTCGCCATACAATCAGCCCTAAAACCTTGTCGTTTACTTGGGAACTTAAGTTTATTGACTCGGTTAGGGTATTGTTGTGGTTCGGGTTTTAGTTAATTAGTGTCTTGTTCTTTTTCCATACATTCTTAGGAGCGCGTGGTTGTCCCCTCTGGGATTATGGATTTTTGTACCCCCTCTGGATGTTAGATATTACTACCCCCTGGACATTTCTTAACTTTTTGCCTGCCTCCCTCTGGATATATCCGGGGGGTGTGCATATTAAATAAAACTTTGAGCATGGATTAATTATCAACAATGTTATTATTCTAAATCAACAAATGAAAGCAAAAATATATGTTATCTGACAGTAGCTCTATATGGACCTTATTCACACGGCAGCCATGTTTAATCCCAGGAGTATAAAAACCTTTGTTTTGCATGTGTGAACTCATTCTGAAACTGCTCAGTATGAGGCTACACATGGGCAATCTGTTGTTTCAAGCCAACATGGTCGCTGTGTGACAAAAGCCCATTCTATATATTTTTTTAGTGATATTTTTCCTAGGAGTGCAGAATTTCTTCAGATTATCTGTGTTTCCAAACACTTCCGAAGATATTCAGAAGTTTTCTGATGACTTCTGAAGATGTCCAAATTTTGTTTAAGTTCTGAAAATTATTGTTATAGTTGCAAAACATCTAGCAGAGTTACCAAAAAGATTAGTAGGTAGTTTTACAATATCAGATCTAGAGTTTACATATTGTTAAAAAATAGCATGAGAAATTGGTTGTGGGCTTGAGAAACTTACCATAGCCATGAGTGTTGGCGGGTATAATATTCTGGTGTTGAGTTTATGAGAATTGTGCTTGCCAAAAATTTTACAGAAAAACATTTATTTTCCATCAGAAGATTCAGAAGCGTTTGGATAACTAGACTGTAAAACAATCCATATTATCGTGAAAGTATGTTTAGAACGAGCACAAAGCTGGCCAAGAACCAAATTGTGTGGTTTGACAATAGGATTGGGGCCTGAATCTAAGTGAAAAGGGAACTGGCAATGTGTTGACATGAGTTGACATTTGCACACTGTTTCTCAACAGACTTTCTTAATTTTTATAGGGACTGTTTTGTAGTCTGTTGGATAACACAGTTAAGATTGTAAGAAAATGTTATTATTTTCGTGACTAAACAATATGGCAGCCAGGAGTCTGCTCCGTTTATTGCATAAATTAAATATAAAATATAGTACAGGAAACTTATCTGCAGCATTAATTATTTATATATATATATGACAGTTGGACCCTGCAGGGTCACATGAGGACAAACAAGGTCCATTACAAGGCCTGCCTGCAACATACCATCGCCCCCAAAATGACCCCTAAAAGGTACACCAATTAACAGAACCTAGAAATTCATCATGATTTTGCCCCCTAAAAGGCCAATCACCCTATTACCTCAATATAGGGATTACCCCCAGGGGCAAATCCCAGCCCAAGCCCTGCTTAATTCTGTCCCCGGCTGTTTTCCCATTATTGTTCTTGGGTAGTTGGGTGTAGGGCTATAGCTAAGAGAAAATAAGTTCCAGATTGAGAAAAAATAGAGAAAATACAACGAGCGCTCTGCGTGAAATTTAAACCCGAAGAATTCCACAATTATCAAGTTCAACCCCTGAAGATAGAGAGAAAGAAGAATTTTACAATAAAATCTCCTCGATTGGGCCGGAGGGGGGAGGGGGGGGGGGAGGGGGGGGGGTATTTCTGGAAATTACACTCGCCGGCTGCCATGCACGCCATCGGGCATCATGTCATGAAAATTTCGCACAACCCTAGTTTTTGAAATAGCTAAAACTCTTTCTGCTAGATATCTTCATGATTTACTCTGCAACGAGAGTGCAGTGAAAGTCATATATGGCATAAATACCGTCAATTTGTATGAATAATGCAGCACCTTACCTGACTGTGAACTCCACGTGGAGAAGCGAAGTGCCCGCGGTATTAGCTGGCAGCGGATACAAGCAGCATGGCATCATGGGTAATCCAATCGTCGATTTGAGAAGTACATGATCGATTTGAGAAGTACACGATCGATTTGAGAAGTACACGATCGATTTGAGAAGTACACGATCGATTTGAGAAGTACACGATCGATTTGAGAAGTACACGATCGATTTGAGAAGTACACGATCGATTTGAGAAGTACACGATCGATTTGAGAAGTACACGATCGATTTGAGAAGTACACGATCGATTTGAGAAGTACATGATCGATTTGAGAGGTACACGATTGAGAAGTACACGATCGATTTGAGAAGTGCATGATCGATTTGAGAAGTACATGATCGATTTGAGAGGTACACGATTGAGAAGTACACGATCGATTTGAGAAGTGCATGATCGATTTGAGAAGTACATGATCGATTTGTAAAGTTCATGATCGATTTGAGAAGTACATGATCGATTTGAGAGGTACACGATTGAGAAGTACCGATGATCGATTTGAGAAGTGCATGATCGATTTGAGAAGTACATGATCGATTTGTAAAGTTCATGATCGATTTGAGAAGTACATGATCGTTTTGTCGATATCAATTTTGACAGTAATAACGCGCCATATGGTGGGGGCAGACGCTAACTGTCGCACTAGCTGTTGTGGCGCGTGATGCCTTCAAAAACCGCCAAATCCACTTCAGTGCAGTGCTTTAATCTGGTCTGCAATATGCGTGGGGTGGGAAACAGAAAAAAAAGTATATTAATTAACCTTCCTTTTATTTCATTCCTTCCGCACACGACACATGATAGTGTTAGACGAAACCCCGAGTAGGGGAACTAAAACTTAAGGGAGATGAAAAGAAATGTCCAAGGCAATAGAAATACAATTAAATTGAAGAAACGACCCGATTAAATATGCGTGAGTGTGTAAGTTTAAAAAGAAAACACCCGCTTTATCTCCATTTCCAAAAGGCATTGTCCTATGCCCATACCGACGGAGGTCATTCAGTGACGTCCTAACATTGCCTGAAGTCCCAGCGGATTATACGGACACCAGTTACTAAAATAGTAGCTGCATAGAAAATTGCATGAGTATTGTCTCGGCTTCACTGGGTTGAATGAATTAGGGTCTAAACAAAATAAACTCCCAGCCTTAAAGACGATAGACAAATGATTTTAATGCCACCAGAACCGAGGTTCATGCACTGAAACAGTACGCAAAATACAATAAGCGACCAGCCCGAGATAGCAAAGGTAAAATCCGAAGTTTAAAAATAGAATACTTACTGGTAAACTCCCGACCCGCGGTTAATTAAAGTCCACAAACTATACGGCTAACCGACCGCGAATTTACCCGCTAGACAAAAAGAACTAGCGGGAAGTAGACTAACTAGGTACTGAATATAAGAAAGAATTCTATCGGGTTATATTTGGCCCCAACCAATGGAGAATTTGAAGCGAACCAATTCATCCGGCTTACAACCAGGACCCGGTTTTAATCTTGGCCTCAACCAAACTGGAATCAAACTGAAGGTAAACTACATCCTGCTAAATCCCCTTACCTTGAAATAATCTATCCGTTGGCCACAACCACAATAGATCAGTATAAAACATGCCGTTTCAATTCTGGTTCGCCGGTCGATAACCGAGTTAAACACGCTGTCCAACCATTAAGTTTAACATTCCAGTTGGCCCCAACCTGAGAGACTTGATAAACTAAAACGACCAGGCCGATAGCCTGCTTTCAGACGGTAGAACCAGGCTACTAGGCCGAGAACCCGGTCTCGGTTTTACTTGGCCTCAACCAAGCTAGAATGGAAATTACGAATAGAAAATAAGATTACTCTCCTCCCCCCCCCCCCCCCCCCCCACCCCCCCCCCCCCCCCCCCCCCCCCAACACCAGGAGGTTGCGAAATTCGCAGTGTCTCAGCCCCGACCGACAAACCATACCACTGAATTGTGAAATGTGGGGAAGGGGAAAAGAAATTATAAATACCTCGTTGGGCTGTGCTTGTTGTTGTTGGGCTTCTGCAGGTTGCTGAACTTGGTTCGCTTCTTCGCCCACCGCCATTTCTGGGTTCTCCACTGGCAGGGCGACCACTGGAGCGTCGTTTGGGGCTTGATCCGCCATGACTTGACAAGCTGACACTGGCTTCGCTTAACAAACTGGAAGTTCATACTTTTATACCTATGTTGCGCATGACTGCACTTGAAATATAACTTCGTGTCGTGCAATTTTGGTCTGAAACATACTCTTGATTACAAATTGCACTCCCGCTTCGCGCCCAACATTGGTAAAAAAGGTATTGAATATTAGCTAGTTTTATTTTTTTCTATATGTGATATCATTATGAAGTGAGCGGAGGACGACCTCGTACCGTCTGAAAATCACGCTAGTAGCATACCTTGTAAAGAAATGAAAAGAGACCTAGCCTGGAGGTAGTATGCGGCACTGGCTGCTAAGCATACCTCATAAAGAAACGAACAGAGATATATAGTCTGGTAGCATACCTTGCAAAGAACTAGAGGTAGCATGCGTGACACTGGGCGGTAGCCGTGCTTTAAAGAAATTGGAAGGCTAAAATAGCGAGTGCCACTGCCTGTATATACGTATATACCTACACCTGTTGAAAACGGGTATAATTGTAGCTGAAGTAAATGGCACTGCCTTGATTTATCATATGCAACTAAGGGGTAATGAGTTCTTGCAATATGTACGTTTTACATGACAAAAGATATTAATATCAGCCTTATGGCAGTTGTGTAGTACTGTAATTCTTTTAACTCGACATTGACTTAATTGTTGTGGTTTTTGGATCTCTATAGATTCTATATAAACCATGCACTTCTTGATAAAATTCACTCGCACCTGAAAATTCATCCTTGTTTTACTCTACTTAATATACTTTACGGCTATAACTCACTGCCAATTATTTCCAATTATCTTACCATGTTATATTATATCTTTAAAGTAATACACTCTTAATGTTTGTCCAAAAAAATGTAGGTTTAGTGTTTTTCACCTCCAAAAAGCTTTACTGCAGCATGGGTTGGACGTTGCATAACTTTTTCCATGTGTTTTTTTTACATGGTTTTCGTGTCCGGCTCAGCAAAAAGGTCTAGTATTTGTTTGGTACACCATTTCGATATATAAATTTGTCATATTCTAGCAGACCATTATTTTTAATATAAAATAATATAAACGAAACCAAGATGGATATCTACCGGGGAGAATTATATTATAATACATTACAGCATATAAGATATATAATTATAGTTAGCAATTACTGTTTTGTGCAGATTTTACATAAATACACCAAGGCAGCATTTATAGATCAATTTTGTCTAGGGGGCACTTCAGTCTTACTTACAATGCTATAACTATTATTAAAAACACCGAAAAATAAACTGCAATGGATCCGTAAACCGTGAATCCAACCGTCTCAACCTGTTGTATCTTGTTGATATTACAAGGAATTTAAGCTGAAAATATTTTGCATTAATGCGTTTGAACGCAGTGAATTAGAATGTAATGCTATTTACCCTTGGAATAGTTAACCTCTGTCTAACGCGCATTTTAGCAACGGAGTTTTACCGTTGGGTTAACTATCCAGAGGGTTACAGTTAACCCCGGGGTAGCGCTATCCTAGGGATAGTGTTACCCTTTCTTCGAACAACCGGGTCCTGAAGTGGACAGGGTGAGCTGAAATCCTGTTGAGTCGATATACATGTAACTCGCATAAAGGTCACATTTACTCGAATAATAGAGTTATAAAATAACACCACTATATGCCGCAGTACTTCAACTCCTGGGCCCGGTTGTTCGAAATAAGGGTAAGCGCTATTATCTCAGTACAGTTTACAATTACAGATTTAGCGCTATCCCAGGGATAAAGTTATATACCCTAGCCTTGCTTTGAACAACCGGGTTCTGCAAAGTTTGCCAACCCATCTTATAGAGCGGTTTTCGATTGAGTGTCGAAGATAATAAGTGGTTGCTTTGGTTTTGCGTTTGGTTAGCTTTTCTATTGGCTTTGAGAAATGTTTTCTAATTATCAGCCAATCAAGTTCTAAACTAAACCCAAACGCAATCACACAATCAGGTTTGGTTTTAGCGACAGTATCGATGATTGCGTTTACTTTTCCTCGTGATTGGTTCAAGTAAAACCAATCGTGAATTACTTCAGTTCGTGATTGGCTCATCGTGTTTTCACTTGCTCCTGCGATTACTTTGATTTTGGTTTTACTACACTCAACTGAAAATCGCTCTAATATAGACAGCGTGTAAAACACTACGTACCCCCCTATTCAGCTGACTTCTAGCGGTCGAAAAGTTTCCAATAGGCCTGGGTAGGAGATGGGGTACTCCTGTTTGTGACGTATTATGTATGTGCCGCAGGGGTGGGTCAGGGTTTTGAGCTCAGTTTGGGCAGGTAGGGTCAGGGTTTCGACCTGATTTGGGCAGATCAGGAACAGGATTTGAGTTTAATTTGGGTGCAGTCAGGGTCAGGGTTCAATATTTTTTAGGCATCAGGGTTCCCCCCCCCCCCCCCCCAAAAAAAGGGGGCAATCAGGGTTTTGGAGCTCGGATTTTCGGTCAAACAGGGTCAGGCCTCAGGGTTTGAGCCTCTTAGCCTCACATACATACCCATTTTTCATGTAAGTAAGATTGATCGATTTCTTGAAAGGGTAATCTTTGCATAACTTGTGAACATCAATCTTTATTTTCCAGTTCCGTTTTGTTTTATTTTATTTTTCTCCTGCTGGAAAATTGTCTCTGTAAGAGCGATCCACTCGATCTCGGACCGAAAAATAGTGTATATTATTGTATAACATTTCTACCATGCATGAATGGTACTATCTATGCTTATAACTACTAAAGTGTACTTAGATTGATCGAAGCGTTTATTTCATTCCCGTTGCGAGGGGTTCAAGTTAGTTGTTTATAGCACACAACACACACCCCCACCACGGCTTTGTCTGAGCGAAGGACCTGGATAATTGATGTTCATTCACTATATGGTTTGTATAATAATTATCGAATTACCTTTGTAAACCGAAATCAGTATTTTATATAAATTAATAGATAAACGACTAGTTAAATAGTAATAATTCTGAATTGTGCCGCCGCTGGTGTTATTACATAATTGTACGAAATATATAGTTCTTAGATAATCTCCGTCTAGACTAGAATGGATATTTAGGTCTGGCTTATACATGTAGGTGTCACAGAGAAATAATTCTGCATATTTTTAAAGCAACAAATAATAACACTTTGCAATCAATCTAAGTAGATCTCAAACATGTTAAGGCATGGTTTCAACATGAAAACGAGGCTACAGCTATTTTGTTGAATAGTCACTTGAATTTGCTAAAATACTAGAATAATGGTGGTTATAACTAATCTCAGCGTTTTTAATCGTCCTAATATAATTTTTTGGTCAAATGTCTATTACGTGACCAACCACGTGATCACAAAAATTTGAAAATTAAACTGAAAACCGGGTGGTACATTTTATATTTTAACCCTTTCCCTACTGGACGTGTTTGGCTCAGTTGGTGAAATCCGAGTGCTAACTCAACCCTCCCCCCTCGGTTCAAGTTTGGCTAGCCCGGGGTAGTTAAATACTACTGACATTTTAAGCTGAGGGCTCAAACTTTTCCCACAATGCCATTTGGGAGAATTCTGTACACTTGTTAGCGGTAGGTATGGCTGCTTCGGTAGGATTTCCAACCAAATGTGCTCTAATTTTGTACAAATAAGCCACTGTAGGAGAGCTTGAGGACATCATTAAGTCTGATGACGGCTGGAAAGTACTTGGTTTGCTTTTAGTAGGCCTTGTGAGGGGTTTCACAGGGTTTTTCTGTTGTGTTTCTGCTTTGGGACACATGAAATAATTCTTCACTGAAACCCTTGAAATTCTGCAGTTGGTTGTGTTTTCCCCCTGCTCAACCTATTAGGATGTGTTTTTGTCACTTTAAAGCAACGGCTTCAGTCCAAATCACTGCTCTTGGTTGTAGGGGTAAAAGACTTATAAAAAAATCTCACCGGAGTCCCAGAGGGGGTCCCCCCTGTGCATTTTTTGTTGATTACCCAGCATGCAGTTGGAGGTGGGAGCAGGGAAATGTGGTCGAGTGAAACGCAGTGTAAACATCGCCGTGGTTCACAGTCGTTTGGTGCATTTTATGCAAACAAACCTGCTGGTTGGAAAGATTAAACAAGGTACTGTAACAACTGAGTGGTGATTTTGTATTTGCTTTTGATTTCAAGTGTGAATGGGAAGGGTTTTTTGAGCCGATTTTCAGCTCCTCAAAATTCGTGATAAGCGAAGAAATGAACAACAATCCCCAACACAAATGAGTTTTTCTCCAAAGTGGGAGACTCAAGTGATCCCCGTTACAGCTGTGGCTTCGAAGTCATTCATCCCTTGAAATAATATCACAACATTGTATTTCCAGCATGTCTAGGTTTGATGCAATAATTTTCTCCAGGTACATGCTTCATATTGGGCGGTTACGGGCGGTGCAGGAGGGAAAGGGTTAAGTAGCGATTTTGTGTTTATCTGATTACACTTGTGGTTGAATTTAAAGATCTGTCCGGAATGGTTGACCCTGATAGACTGTTAAGGCGAAAATATAGAAAACAGGTCACGTGACCTATTCTTGTAACCATTTTTCGCCATTTATATCCTCTTCAGTGATAAAAAGTCAACCATTCCGGACACAGTCTCATTTCTCATAACAAACCTAACATTTCGAACCGAAAATCTGAAACAAAACAATAACTTCCGCCACCCCATTTTGATTTCTTTCTTTTATCAGCCTTAAGGTCACGTGACCTTCAAAACACCAAAAAACCGATCCTTTTAAATGTTAAGACACATAATTACAGTATTATTCCAAAGTTATAGGGTATTTCATACATAAATGACAAAGATAGCGAATTTGGAATGTTTTATCAGAACTGCTCAAAAACCATGCCTTAACATGCTTGAGATTGTAGTAGTAATTTATAAATTGTACCATTGACGACGGTAGAAATATATAAAAAATCAACTTTTGCGTCCGAGAATTTGCTTTTGAATTCCGATGTCACTTAACGTATAATACTTGCCGTGCCGTGCAATCGGTAACAATGAAACGACCATCTGCAAGCACTGCTAAGTGCACGGGTTCGTCAATGTTCCCACATGTTTTACCAATAAAACGGCCGTCCAGTGTGAACTTCTGAATACGATGATTACCTCTCTCACATATAAGAAGGTTACCATCATTGTCAATAGCAAGGCCTTGTGGGTAATTGAATGGACCGCCTTCACGTTCTGGTCTTCCTATTACACATCTCCTGGTTGGTGTGTTACCTTGCTGATCAAACACGTGAATGTCTTCATGACCATATTCATAATTAGATACAATAAACAGGTTACCATAAGTTATAGTGTCGAGAGGACTCCTCATCTCTCTTTCAGCAAACTGAAATTGATAAGTTCCGTCTCCTGTAAACACTTGTACGCGGTGATTGCCACAGTCACTGACTATAATACGTTCTTGTTCGTCTACATGTACTCCAACTGGATTCCTGAACTCTCCACTACCCTGACCTACTCTGCCAAAGCACTTTAATGACTCTCCAGTTGTGCTGTCGAATATCTGTATCCTGTGATTGTGCTGTTCTACTACCACTACGTCTTTATCGTTAAGGAATGCTATACCATTAGGGTAATTGAGTTGGCCTTGTTCTTTCCCTTCACTACCAAATTTTGTAAGTAGCACCCCCTCCATACTGAATAAAACAATAGAGTGTGACGCAGCGTCAGCAAGGGCAATCCTGCTATTATCTTTATTAACTGTAATTCCTAAAGGCCTTTTCAACGGTTCTTTCATCCCTTTCATCTCAAACTGTCCAGTAATCTTCAGCTGTTGTGGTTTCACGTCCATTACCAGCGGGCTATTGGACACATGCTTGCCGTTAATCTTCACATCAGCTGTGAATTGTCCCGGTACCTTGGGGGTGAATTCCACGTCATATTTATCTCCAATCCTTTCTGATACTTGCAGCAGTTTCACGTCCTCTTTAGGGCTAATTTTCACCTCTATAACATCTTCAGGGTCGTTGTTTGGTTCTCCCGCAAAGTTTTTAGTATACACGCTCAGCTTTACTTTACACAGTGCTTCTAGTTTCGATTCCACCTGTACAGTACTCTTTACAGGATCTGTAGGTTTTGTTATTATCAAAGGACCAATATTCACTTCTCGCAGTATAGTTGGAACGAATAACGGAGTTTTTGAGTAGATGTCGGTTAGAAAAAATTTTAAGGCGATAAGTTCGTCACATCTATTTCGTATTGAGTCTTTAGTGGTCATTATTAGATGTGCTGAGCCATATTCAAGCAGCTTGGAGACGTGCTCACTGGCACTGCGAGTTTGATGAAGTAAGGATTCTTGCTCATCTTTCTTTCTAATTATCATCTGCACCTCTTCGTCTATCTGTCTCATCAAATCTCTCTTGTTTTGTTCAATGAAGGCAATCAGTTCCTCTGCTTCTTTCATTAACTTCGCTTTCGTTTGTTCGGCGGCAACCTTTTTCTTCGAGACAGTTTCTTCTAAAACTTTAAGGTTGTTTTGTTCTTCCGTTTCTTTTGACTTCAAAACTTCAAGTTTATCACGGAAAGCCAACTTTTGTATTTCCGCTCTTTCTTCTATATCTAAAAGGTCATGTCCCCCTTTATGCTCCTGTGAAATACATTTTCGACATACACAGCTCTCACATGTGTTACAGTAAAATTCCAAAACGTATCCAGTGTGTAGTGACTTGCTACAGCTCGTGTGTCGTCGTATGAGCAGATTGTATTCTTTACTTTTTAGCTCTACTAGATTCAGTATTTGATGTGTTTCCATAAATAAGTTATGTGCATCCAAGCATTGCTCACAAAGATATCGAGCACAGTCCAAGCAGTGTGATGTTGATGGCTTTTGCTTTTTACAAACTGAGCAGGTTACTCCAGAGCTGTCTTCAGTGGATGTTGTGATGGACAGGACTTCAAGAATACGCGAGTGAAAGCTGCTTGACTCTAGAGAATCGAAGTCGCTACACTGCGGTAGATCAACTTTCGTCTGGCACGAAGGACAACTGAATGTTTTCCCTTCTTCTTTCAGCTCAGCGTGTGCTATCAGACAATTTTTACAGAATGTGTGGAAGCATTTGAGAATCTTGGGCTCCTTCAGGGTCTCATTACACAACGTACACTCAGTTAGTTGTCTGAGGTTATCGGGTACTGCATACATTTTAGCTGATGGTTAGACTTTAGTATCGAAAAGTCGGACTGAACAGTTCAAATACATCGAATGTCTGTGAAAACACTTCCAAGAAATCGAATCGTTTGATTGACATTCATGTCGAGTCGTTAACTTCGACCAGCGGTTTCAACCAACATAAATTGAGCCCGTGGTTTTGATGATTCCAATTACCGCAATATGGCGTCTGCTCCATGAAAAAATAGGTCCGCAATGCGAACATCGGCGACCATTATTATATTGTTTTGAGAATATAAATTTTGGTAACCTTCACTTGTTTAATTTTATTATAGGGTAACCCTCCTGTTGTATTATTTAATTATTATAGGCCACACCCCATTGAGTTTGGAATTACTATGGTCTACCCCTCTCGTTATATTTTTGATTCAATATAGCCTACCTGTCCACTTCGATTATTTAATTTCTATTATTTAATTGCTACAGAGTACTCCTTGCCTTCGATGTGTTTCCCTTTCCCTAGCTGGCATGGTTACTTCCAACTTTATTAGCGGTATTAACACTTCAATGTGTTTCCCTTTACGGTAAAGTGTCGTTTCCCTGGTACCCTGCGAGCAGAGCCTTATTTTCTTCGGTTTTCGATCAATTCTAATCTCCTTCCACTTCGCTCTCCGTGGAAGGAGATTAGAAAACCAAAGAAAATAAGGCTCTGCTCGCAGGGTATTTCTCTGTTAACGATCAGCTACTATTAAAACTAAAGTTTTCAAAGGCTCGCTGGCATGTTTACTTGAAACTTTATTCACACTTCGATGGGTTGCCCGGGCAGAAATAAACTACAAATATTCCGATTAAGTGACTCTTGCACGGACTTTCGCGGCAAAGTTTTGTCGGTTTATATGAGGTTGAGAGATTTCACATGTCGGTTTCACGGTGAAAAGTCTTAGTTCATTCCGATTCCACTTTTTCTAACTTGGTTCTGTATGCCTCTGAAATTCACAATTATAACACTAGGTACTCCTGTAACCAAAACCTCTAAAGACCAGCCTCGAGAACAAATTATGGACTTACAAGATTTAAAGTAATGTCATCAAAAATATGGGAAACAGTACCAATCGAGATAAAATGTTTGCCTCATAACAATTTTAAAAAACAATATAAGCTCTTCCTCCTTGAAAGCCAGATATAAAATGTTAGCTGCATTTATGATATATGTATATATCAATTATTATTTATAAATACTTACTGTAAATGTCTACATTATTCTGTATTGTAAAATTACCATATATCCAAACCCAGTTTGTACATGTAAGCAGCCTTTATTTTATTTTATTTTATTTTATTTTCTTCCTCTTTTCTCATTATAACCAATAGTCATACTTTTTAAAACCCTGTAAAGATACAATCAAGCCTATTCGTTTGTTTATTCCTCCCCTCATTAACTTTCAAAATGGTAGTGGTTAACTCGAAAGCTTTCGCTCCTTTGACCACTACACACTATTATCTAAAGATTGTAATTACTATCTCCTATTTATTTTTATTTTTCTCATGACTTGTTATATTCAACCAATAATTGTAACATAACTGCAAGTGTGAATAAATTGAACTTGAACTTGAACTTGAACTTCCACTTTGAGAAGAGCTGCACTTATTCACCTTCAATCGTTTGTAAAACAATAACAACATAGTACTCAAAAACTCGCACTTAAAACATTCACGATACTCTCTAGGTCTTAAATACATCGAATGCATTCCAATAACGGCCCTACATATTTGCTATTGCTGGGGTGCACGTTACGTCATCGCCGCCATCTTGGTTCCCTTTTTCAAAGGATTTATCGGTAGCTTCTCTTGTTAGTTCATCCAACATGGCGACCACGTCTTTGTTATTTGAATCTCTGGGGATGGGTTGTACCCCACCAATAGTGCACAAGAGTGCACATTTCCCATATTTATCCAGTTTGACACGTACCTTCGTCAGTTCACTTCACTTGAATGTCAGCTTCTGGTTCAGCAAAAGCTTGTCTCGTTCAGAGTTTGACAACAGTTTTATATATATTACCTTATATTCCTTTATGTTTCTTTGTATTTCTTTATAAGCTTTTCAAGTTTGCTTTTACGCCTGGCAATACGACAGTGACTGGAGAGACACAAGACTCGGTTCAAAACAGCTCTCAAAGATTTTAGTGTGCCGAGCTTTGCGTCTCTTGACAGTAGATATTCTAAGAGCACAAGCAGAGCAGGACAAAATTCTCACCGATTATTCTTCCGCGAAGTCTCACCGAAGGAAGGTGCCGAAGGCCGTGTTGTCAAGTCACATCCCATCATTTAGTTATTACGTTTTTAGCACACGGCCGGGGTCCCTATTAAATGTAATGTCTCCTAGAATGTTGGCATTTAGAAGACCAAATATTTCATGAAATGTAATGATTTTTTACAGCAGTGAACACACATACTGAGTAACTATGTTATGGTAATAGTTTCACGATATTTGGGAAATTATTTATGTTTGCAAAATTTTTAATACACTTTATTTTGACAATTTTGCTGTCCTAAAAGCTGAAATATCTTAGCTTTTTTGCCTTAAGAAGACTAAATCTTTCATGGAATGGCATGAATTTTTTACAGGAGTGAACACATATAGTGAATATGTCATGGTAAAAGTTGGATTACATTTGCCTAAATATTTATGTTATCAGAATTTTGAACAGTCTTGATTTTGACAAATTGTAAAGTACAACAAATCCGGTAGTTAGATCAGTGTTGTGACCATGCGCTTGAAATACTGTACGAAAAATCTTATTTAAAAAGTTCCTGCTGCCCAAAAAAACCATAGCAGCTCAAACAGGATATGGTTAGGGTTAGTTCTGAGAAATCGACATAAGTTTGAAGCTGTAAAACCTAAGAATTCTGCAGTGTAGGAAAGTGCGTGATTCTGGCGAGCTGTACTAGAAGGCTTCATAATTTCTCCTCTCTCGATTCTCTACCTGGTCGTCGTCTATAGATGCAGCTGTGATGGCCAAGGTCCTTCCGGGAAACGAGGGGTAATATTGCCTTTCGCTGTTCGGGAAATAATTCAGAAATGCCGAAAGTTTCGCACGCTTTCTCCAAAGCCATATCGAGTCCGTTTGTATCGTCCGCCATTTGGGTTGTCCTTCATGCAGGCTCCACTGGACATTCCACGCATACCTCAGTTCTCTAAAAATAAAACCTTCGCTCTGATTGGTCGAAATTACATGACGTCAGGAACACGGTTTCTGCCAAAGTCCCAACCTCGTCCCCAGGGTCTTCTCGGTCAGATCCAAGATGGCGGCTACTCCGAGAGAAGACCCTGTTAAACGCCGAACTGTCACGTATTCTGATTGGCTCTTCGATTATGACACAAGGGTGGTTCTAACGATGCATTTTATTGGCCAAACGGACTGAGTCCAGAGAGATGAATTTGTATATAGATTAGATTGCTCAAATTTTATCAATAAAACGATTTTAAATAACCTTAAAACACGTTGTGTAGGTAGAGCAATAGATGAAGTGCATTACTGGGTAGTTTTCTGGAAAGTTTCATCAGTGAGAAAGCCAGGAGAAGCCGTTAAATCTGAACATGTGCTATCGATCTCTTCGCTTCAACGCTAACAGAAAATGAACGGCTTTTTAGGATTCTCTTCTAGCTTAGATACATCCTGGTAGCTTTGTGATACTCTTCCACTGTTTCTTTATCCAAGTAAACTCCATTTCGAACTGTTTAGTAGACCTGTTTTCACTTCGTTGTTCGCCGCGTGGAAATACCGTTAATCGCATCTAGCTCACTCCGGATTGGGATACCTATGGTTTGTAGGCACGTGTTAAACATTTCTATATTTAGCTTGGCCGCCATATTGGATGCCCACATCACGTGATTAAAATCTCCATCGGATTTTTGGAGATTTTTGGTCACGTGATTCAGCCTTTACCAGGGTCGGAGTAGCCGCCATCTTGGATCTGACCGAGAAGATCCTGGTCACGAGGTTGCCAAAGTCCATCAGACGGGGAGGTGGGAGGAAGTGAGCGGCCGACCTCGACCGTCTGAAAATCAGGCTAGGGTCCCTCGGGCTTTTCGTTAAAATAATATTTTTATTCGAGAAACAACGAAGAGCCAACACATCAAAACCTTTTACTTGCAATAAAACTAATGATCTGTTGTCGAATATATTAACAAAAGAATAATTGAATAGACAAAGGACTTTATTCTACAGCTTTCCTCACTTGACTCAACACTACCCCCTGAGTTAAAATCGGCACTTATCGGTTGATGCCGGGACATGCGCAATGGTCGCCTAAAATCGATAAATCTCTCTGACGTTTCTTAGAGGGGGGGGGGGGGGGGTGGGGGGGGGGTTTGAAAAAGAAACTTGACTGGACGTTTCTCGTGGAAAAATCAATCTGTGACGCTTCCCTTAGGAATCTGTCATCATCAAACATAACGGATTCTTGTAAATTACTGGTGCGTGCATTGAGGTAGGCTCGGTTTCCAGCCGTGGGGGTTTCGGTGAGCCCGCGATCCTCTCCCACTCACGGCTGGGCGCGCGAGCTGAGACATTGTTGGTTTTTCGCCAATCAAAACCTTGCCACTCAAATCCTGTCGCTGAATTGATTTGCATAATTTACATTGTAAACTTTTGAAAGCCGGACGAAAGGCTTTCGATTGCTGTTCCAAAATGCGTTTAAATTTGCTCTGGAAAAGTTTGGTTTCGAAGAATTCAAGGATTCACACAAAGAAGCAGTAAGAGAGTTAGTTTTCGGGTGAAGACACTTTGTCAGTAAACGCACTGGCTCTGGAAGTCACTTGGGAAACCGTCAGCGGCTCAAAGGTCGCGAAGCTCGTAATGTTCAGTCATTTCTCATTTAACTTTACCGATGCAAGACCAAGGTAGCCCGGCTATTCTTACTTCAAAGAAAATTACTGCTGCCTTTATCGGAGAAGAAAAGACGGACGAGTCCATATTAAAAGAGTTTATAGAAGAGAGGAAATCACGTCTGACGCAGCAGGCCATGTTTATGCGTTTAACTCTGCAATCACAATTCACTTGAAAATCGCTGCATCAAATGAGTTTTACAATTCTTCAATCCTATGTACTAAGTTTGTACAATTTATGTCTCCAAGACATACTCTACACAAGTACTAAGCGGGAATACTCGACTCTAGCTCAGAGTTCGAGATGGCATCTGAACTTAATTTTTATCCCCGTATAAATTTCGGCTATTAATTCCTGTCATCTAGTGTCAACAAATAGCCTGGTTTCAACAGCCGGGCTTTCCTTGAAAACTTGGGACTGTGAACATGAGAGCTAATAATAACAGGTATTAAATAAAACCTTTACCTACGTCGAATTAATTTCACTTGGAAGCTTTAGTTTAAAGAATTCCAATGTGTTTTGAAAGTTTACGCGGAATCGAACCTACGCTACATCTTAGTTTACATCTTCAGGGGGATTTAGATGCCTTGTCTAAATGGGAAAAAGATTGGCAGATGCAATTCAATGTGGAAAAATGTTATACGATTTGCTTTTCCACAAAGAATGTTACCAGTACATCATACACCTTGAACCATAATACATTAGATAGGGTCCACCATCACTCATACCTAGGCGTTATACTCTCCGAGGATCTAAAATGGGCCAATCACATTTCACACGTAACTACAAGTGCTAAACAAACCCTCGGAGTCATCAAGAGAAACTTTAGACATACATCTGCAGCTTGCAAATCCAAACTTTATTGTAGCCTAGTTAGACCTAAACTAGAATACGCAAATTCTGCGTGGTATCCATACTTACAAAAAGATAAGTACAAATTAGATATGATACAACGTTCCGCTGCCAGGTCTTGTTTTAATAATTACTCTAGAGAACCAGGTGTCGTGACAAATATGTTAAAGGAGTTAGAGTGGCCATCTCTTGAGAGTAGGAGGAGGCTCTCTCGATTGACAATGTTCCACCGTATTGTGCATGGAAGCATTGATATCGAGAAGGACTCGTATTTGACCCCCAGTGCCTCGTACCTCAAGAAATGGTAACTCATTATTATTTTTAAGACCTCATTCGAATTGTAACCAACATAACAACAGCTTTTTCCCATGCATGGTCAACTCGAGAGTGGAATAAGCTTCCCGGCACTGTAACTAATATTAATGACATTAACAAATTTAAGACCGCTGTAAACCAACATTTTATTGAATTAGGGGAATGATTTTAACCTAATTTTTTTTTATTATATTATTATTATTTTTTAATATAAATTGTAGTATTGTTACTTAATTTATTTATTTTTTATTATTGTAATTTGGATTTTTTTTTATTTATACTGATGTGATACGGATATACCGTTTTATCAGTCAATAAAGTAGAAGTAGAAGTAGAAGTAGAAGTACACGCAAATAAATGAATAATATTGAAGTTAATCAGATGACGTCACGGACACGGTGTGTTGACCGCGCGCCCAGCCGTTAGTGGGGGGAGGCTTTGGAGAAACGACACCCCAACGGCTGAAACCGAGCCTAGCATTGAGGTCGCCTTGTAATAGTATTTCATTTTCGAGATCTGTAATGTAATCTTGATCGTTTGAAGTACTCGAATTTTCAGGGCTGAAATAAATAGTACCGACATAAATATCTTTAGTTCGATGAAAAAACGTTTTATCGAGTTTTAGCCAAAACACGTTGTTGTTTGTATTGGGTACATACGAAATCCCACTACTTATTCGCTTATTTATATATACGGTGATTCCACCCGCGTAATGCCTGTTCCCACTTTTTTCGCGACATTTAGTATAACATTTAAACGAATCGATCGATATGTCCGCTTCTTTGTTTGCGTGCGTTTCTATAATTCCAAAGATGTCATGACGTTTGATAATGTTGACAACGTCAATTAATTTCAACTTATTTCCTAGTTCTTTCATTGTTACGTTTCTGTACCCGTGAATATTCCAAACACCTAGCAAGGGCACCCAACGAGTACTTTTTGAAATTCGTTTGAAACCAGTTGTATGCAGCTCCTCTAGCCATTTTAAGGCGCCTACTATGTCTTTTGGCGTAGTCTAGAAAGCTCGGATTTCCCAGGTGGAAATCGCGTCAACCGAAAATACTATGGCAAAATATTCCCGGCCTACGAATTTTTTAGTAGTCTAGGACATAAACAAGAATTTTCTAGCCCAAGTAACTTCACGTTGCAAAGTTTTGTGGAGGTACGAATTTTTTAGGGGTTCTTTTTTCCTTTAGGCAATTCTTTTAGGTGACCTCCATTTGCTAAAGGTTTATTCTTTCGGATTTTAGATGTCAGAATTTCTTAGAGAATGAAAATGCGTTCTCGAAAACTTTAGATGGCCGCTTCACTAAATGATTTGTGATAATATGTTTTTTTTTTTTCATTCCAACCAATGTTTTTTTCCGGATCGTTCTGACTCTATTGATCAGACGAAAACGTACGAATATTTTAGGGGAAACCTTTTAGTCTCCCTTTTCTTCTATAATTTTCTAGGGATTGAAAACAAATTTTCTAGCCAGTATTTCAGAAAACAATTTGCTAGGGACAATTTTTTCAAATCCGAAAGTTTTAGGCTAACTTACTCTCCCGAACAGCTTTTTAACCGAAAACTTCGTTGGGTGCCCTTGACCTAGTCGAAGTGAACTTACTGAAGCACCTGTGCGATTGTGACATGTATCCTAGGCATAATAGGTAACGTTGTAAAATTACATAATTTGTACATTAGCCGTAACGATATGATGTAGAAACAGTAGAAATACCTGAAGAACTATCAACAGAAGTACTACGCTATAAGTGTTTACTAAAATTGACTGCAACCTGGTTATGGACTTCTGATGCAACTAATGAAAATCACTGGGAGATTTACGTGTAAGATTGTAGTACGTTCTAAGTTAACATTTGGCTTATGTACGGCAATAGTGCTAAGTCAGTAGTTATACGGCCCGTACCGAAATAACCGTCTTTAGGCATCTTCTAAATACCGTCCGGTTATAATGATTATTCTGTACTTTTCTTCTGGGATAAGGTATCTTATGTCGCTTGGTCTTCGTTCTGGATTCTCATATCTATGACCACGGTAACCTTCTTCTTGTTCTAGATCTCGAGTGTCGAGAGGTCGTCGTTCCTGAATTTCATATCTCGGAACCTGCCTTCTTGATCTTGGCATCTCGTATCAGTCGTAATAATGGCTTCTCAGTTTCTTGACTCAGGTATCTATACTCATTGTACCTTCGTTCTTGGGTTTCGAAGTGATCTCGGTACATTTCTTCGTGTTCGGCATGGTTTCCCTGATGTCTTATATATTCGGGTACCTTCGCGTATTCCGGCGTACACACGAGTCGGTTGTGTCCGCTTTTCCCTCCGCTTTTCCCTCCGTTTTCCCACCGTTTTCCCACTGTTTAAGCGAGTTCGTAGGCCCAAACGATCCTTTATGTTTGCAACCAACCTCCTTGTCCCAGTCTGTTGTTGTGGAGGCCGGTGTACATTGTCAAAAAACATGGACTCGTCAATGTCTCCATTATTGTCAAGTGTTACTTTGCCGTTGTCTGCGTATGTGACACCTTGCACCGTTCCACATAGGTATTTGGATATGATTGATCATTTATTTCCTCGATCAGCAAATGATGAAATCTGGGACGTTGTCATTGATTGGGGTGTGGTGTGTGTGGGGGGGGGGGGGGGGGGGGGGGGGGGGGGGGGGCAACTGATCCCCCTCGCCTCGCCTCCCCCTCCCATCCCTACGCCACTAGTCGGACGGCAATCTCGTTCCAAGAGCCCGCGTTCATGGGAAGAATTGCTTAGGACAAGAAAGTTCTTTAACAGGATGATAATGAAAAACTGACCGATACCAGGAGCCCATGCATAACTAGGAGCGTCCATATCTCCTATATAGTTGTCACAGCGATTTTATAAGTTGGGCTATTTTTAGATTATTTTCCCCGCCAATTGGTAGATTGCACCGTGGCGGAACAAAAGATGCCTTATTAGCTACTTTTGTTATACAGATTCGTTTTTTTTTTGCACTTTTTCCTTTAAATAAAATTTATATACAAATATGTAGGAAAAAGAAATGATAATATAAGCTATTAAATTTAATCAGCTAGCCAAGTTAGATGTGCGTAGTGGTCAAAGTTGCCGCTAGGCTTTCGATTTGGTAACTACCAAGGTATAACAGTCGAGAGAGAAAAAAGAAGAATTATATAAATCGGTAGGAAATAGGAAAAGCGTAGAGGAGAAACTGAGGAAAAAGATTCCAGAGGAATTATACAAAGGAAATAAGAAAAAGAGCAGAGGAAAAGGGTATTGATAATACGAAAGGAAATATTGCTATAATTAGTTTAATAAAAATTATTTCATGAATATAATAATCCTAATGCTATGTTTCTCAAGTTTCATAATTTCTTGAATATAATAATCCTAATACTAATGTTGATACTTATGTTAATTATTCTAATGGTAATGCTACTGATACTAATTCTAATACTGAGTACTATAACAATACTGTAAATAATACGAGCAGAGGAAAAGGGTGCTAATAATACGAAAGGAAATATTGCTATAATTAGTTTACATATGAATAATTTCATAAATATAATAATCCTAATGTTCATGTTTCTCAAGTTTCATAATTTCATGCTAATGTTGATACTTATGTTAATTCTAATGCTAATACCAATTCTAATTCTAGTACTATTACAAAGTACTATACTATTACTAACACTGTAAATAAGTTTCTCAAGAATGTAGTAGTCATATATGCTAACACTTTATGGAAATAATATTAATATTATAGCTGGCTGTCAAGTAGGAACAGTTTGTATTCTTTTTTAAATCCACTATGTGATTAGTTTTTAATTTTATACTAAACAACATGGATGCTACCCTTTTTGTGAATTGATTCCCTTAGGAATAATTGCAACTCAACAATAGCGGGAAACCATTCTAAAAATAACCTAACTTGTAAAAACGCTGTGACATAGGCCTGGTATATGGGATGGACGCTCCTGGTTATGGGCTCCTGCCGATACAGAGGATACATTTGGAAATATTTTGTATTTCAGAAACCAGTCTTACCAGAAACGCTCATATTCTGGCATTAATTTTGAGGTTCGAAATATCACCTGCTCATAAATTGTGCACACCCCTTAAATTTTGCATGCATATGGTTCTACGCCAATTTTCCCATAGTACCATTCGTAAACCCCCAAAAAAGGACTGGCACCGAGTATGTCAATTTATTTGAATAAAACAAAATTGCTGCGTTCCCCCATCCATCTGATCTTACTTTTGTCATTTTCAAAAGCTTGCTTTTCCGTTCATATTTACTCAAACATCTTCAAACTCATTAAAATACCAATTTCGATGTGATTTTTCATGTGGTGGGGTTCATAAAAAAATCGATGGCCGGTCAGCGGTAAAATTCAAAGAGTCATGCGGTTGCCAGGTAACTACAGCAAACAATGGCGGCTGTGAAGAAAGCAATTCATCAAATGACTTCTTGACAAGAAATCAGAAAATTACGGCGTTTATTAATTTCGAGAAGCCTATAATGCCTCCAGATGTCACAAACTACAGCTAATAAGTCTAACACTACAGAAAATAATGATAAAATTGGGAAGAAAAGCTCCGAAAATGAACACGAAAAGGTTCGGTTTGCTGTGGTTCCCGCGCAAACGAAGGGTGTGCAAAGAAGTGAATCCGAAGGAAATGGAAGCAGTGGAGATGAGACCGACTCAAATGATCTTAAGGCCCAGCTTGTTGTGGAGAAGAGACACAGACGGAAAACTATTGTGAATTCGTTTCGTTTGGCGGAGTTGATACCGACAAAGAATACCCCGTACTCAACTTACAGAAGAAAGTCCATGCCTTTGACAGTTCAGAATGTTGTTGATTCTAAAGCAAATTATCAGTAAGTTCCCAGTTATTTCTCATACATTTTATGGTCTAAGTTGAAACTGGTTCTATAGCTATTGATTAGAATGATTCGAGTAGTACTAATAGTAGTAGTATTTTATTTCAACACGTTTCACAGAATGAGCACAAGCTCGTTCACATGTCAGCTAATGTACATGATCATGTATGGGTGGAAGCGTGTTTGATTTTATTTATTGGATGAATACAATGAGACAAACACGATTATATTATTATTCACAGCCATATATAAAATAAGTTTATGAGTTATGAGGTTTTTTGAACTTAAAACTATTATCAAGGTATCCTGGGTGCCAGAGGTTTTGAGAAGTTTCACGATTAAGAGAGAGTAATTTTTCGTTCTAAATGTATATCGTTGAGAAAGTTCACTCCACAAACCTCTGGCCACTCGAGACATCTCCAATGGACAGCCTCGCTTTGGTGTTTATAGCCTCGCTTTAGAGTTCACTTCCTGTCAAACCGGTTTTATTGCCAGGACTAATTTGCATGTGTCACTTTCACGTGGTGCAGCGACTGAATCAAAATAAACATGCCGGGGAAACTCGTTCGATGGAAACGCCAGAAAAAAAACGTTTGTGTTCTTTTAATATTGGAAAAAACGATTATTGTAGAGTGTGCTACATAAATATATTTTAACTTCTGGACGCAAAAGGTGCTTGCTGTTTAAAGGGAAAAGAGCTTCAGAAGAGAATTTTCCTGAGAGACTTTCAACTGTGTTGGCGGTGCCAGTGGTGGAGACTTGTAATGTTTCGTCGGTGGGTGATATGTACGTTCTGCGAAAGACGCTTGGAGAAGATTGAATCCTTGAAGAAATTGCTTTAAGAATTTTCTACTACAAGCAAGTCTAGTATTGCAGCTCAAAAGCTACGTTTTAGAACTCAACGTGTTAAGCGGTGTGATAATATTAGTGCTACGTTTTGGAACTCAACGTGTTAAGCGGTGTCATAATATTAGTGATTCTCCCGCCAATAAACATGGTACACCTTCAACTAGAAGTCCTCAAAGGAAGCGGAGCGCTCTTTCTCCCCTCGTATATGTACGTCGACGACAAAGAAACATTATCGGCAAGCCTGCTGATGAGAATTTTCAACTTAATTTCCACGATGACCTGTTTGCTCCGCCAAAAGAAAAGCGTCGTGAAAAGCCAGTCGAGGTGAGAAATTTTCACTCGTATATCAGACGCCAAAAACAAGTTGGAAAATCATGAATTTTCCATATCCAGTTGGCAAAACAGAGAAAACATCTCGCCGCTTGATGAACTCATAAATTGAGTCCTCCTAAACCAACTTCAGTTAATTTACAGACATTAGGAAATTTGGAGGCTAACTCGAACTGAACAGCGCTATAAAAGACGATCGAAATTTTTACAATCACTCGCCATGTTGTTTGTATTTCTGCTCAATGCTCTGACGGTGACTTGTAAAACCGGTTTTTGACGGAGTACGTCATTATCTGTATTTGAGAGCCAATCAAAATAGACCTTTGGTGGTTTCTATGACGATCTCATGAATAGCCAATCAGCAAGTGGATTAATTTTTCCCAAGAATGCGGGAAAATTTGACTCGAGTGGCCAGAGGGGCTCGTCGCTTCTCTCCTCGACTTTCGTCGCTTCACGACTCGGTTCTCGTCGCTTCGCGACTCGTTTAGCAGCAAGCCCCTCTGGAACCAGGGTATTATCAAGGTAGCAAAAAGGTTTTTTTAAGAGATCGAATCTGTTCTCCCGTTCTTACACATGTAGTTAAAAAAAGAAGAAACGTACACGGTCACTGGTATAATCAACTGAACCTGGTTGTTTGAAACAATTACTATTGCTAAATCTGTAATCATTGTAACCTGTATATTTACCCTCGGGTTAGCAATTTAACCCAGGGGGTTGTTCGAAGCAAGGGTATAAGCACTATCCTAGGGATAAATTGCTAACCCAAGGGTATAAACTGTACAGATTACAATTATTACAGATTTAGTTCTATCCTATAGGGATAAAGTTAATTATGCCCTTGCTTTGAACAACCAGGCCCTGGTAGTGCTTATTACCTTGCTTCGACCAACAACTGGGCCCTCAGAATGCCAGCTGCCATTGGAAGCAATTGTATACAGCAGTTGAGATCCCTTTTGTCAGTTATGATATGCTCTGACGATCGAAGGGCAAATGCTTCAAACATCAGCGATTACTTGCTGTTTATCTAATCCCTGTCAATTTAGTTTTCAGAGGAACTATTTATCCATTAATTGTGACTGAAGAGAAGTTTACTTCTTACATTCCACTTATGAATAAACAGTTTTTTTTCAGTCATGTTATTATAAAATAATGTTACGTTGGTTATCAGCTGAATTATTCTAAACACCCAGTGACATATTCATATTGAAATAAACTCACATTTTCTTTTCACTGAATTGAAATTTATGTTCAATACTTTTACAAAAACAGCATATAAAAAAGTTACTAAATTAAGCCTGATAACGAAGTGGTCAAGTTCTCATAAAGAATATGAAGGAGAATTTAGATTGTGATCAGTAGTCACTTATGCTGTTCTCACATGGACATGCACCTTCAATTATTGCATTTTTAATGTTCGTAAACTGAGTTGTTTTTCTTCATCTTAATGCAGTTTCATTGAAGGAATCAGCAAGTCTGAAGACAGTGATGAATATAAAGCTATTTCCTGTTACAACAAGGCCATCTCATTGAAACCCGACATCATCAAGTACTACATAGCAAGAGGGGAGTCCTTTCTACAAATATGTGATTTCCAATCAGCAATATTGAACTATAAAAAAGCTTGTATTCTTGACCCTGAGAATGATGGGTACTACTCTAGACTTGCTTTTATTTATTTCTTCCAAGGACAGTGCTTGTTTGATGAGAAACTTTATACTGAAGCTTTGGAGTCGTTCTCTAGAGCAGCAGAGATGAAGCCTGAAGTCATTGGTTATCACACTAGAAGGTAAAGAATGTGATTTGACACTGATTTGTGCAGAATTGCACCAGTACATAATATCAGAAGCCCTGTGTATATCATAGCTCTTGTGGGTGCAATGTTATTTTGAAAGCCCTGCAGTTAATTTTGTAGGTACAGCTAATTAAGTACTCAGCTAGTGCACAAGCTATATTAAGCTGACCTGTGCAATTTTCCCAGCAACTTATAAATGAATGTAATTGTCTCATAGTGGCATTGTGCCTAACACAGCGTAACTGAGTGCATGCATGCCTAATAAGATATACATGTACATGACTGTCTTGCATGTACTGCATGTGTAAACACACAATTAGTGCAATTAGAAACAATGAAAGTTGTTTTTCTGTAAATTAAAAAAATTAGTCAACTTAATTTGTTTGAAATTAGGTAACTTAATTCGGTAGAATTGTAACTTCAATAACATGTACATATTGACTATTTTGAAATTAATATTCAATCATTTAATACTGGTAGGTAAATTCAGAAGGGCTGTGTGCAACAGGTGTCTCCTGATCATTATTCTAAATTCTCCTTTAAATTCTTTGTTTTCTAAGGGAGAATCTTGAATGTGATTTTTGATTCACTTTTAAATGCCCTTGTTGCACACAGTCCTTCAATTGATCATGAAGGGAACCATTGCAAGAATAGTGTTAGTACAAATTAATGTACATGTTAAGATCTGATCAAATTCCAAATTATCCTTTATGTTCATTGTTTTCTAAGGGAGAATTTGGAACTTGATCACAACTCACTTAAAATGTTCTTGCACACCATAATAATACGCTAAGTGTGTGTGTGTGTGTGTCAGTCAGTGTGTGTCAGTCAGTGTGTGTGTGTAACGCTCTTTCCCAGGGTCCCTCGATGGCGCCAAAAAGTGACGGCCACAGGTATTTCAACGAAGACGACTAATCATGCGAAAAGTTGCTTTCTGTCTTGATCTTGGTTGCATTTGAGGAAAGAATGTTAAAAAGAAATGAGTTTTCTCAAGTCCTACACTTACTTGGGCGAGCGAGCCATCGAGCTTACGGGAATCTGTTTTAGGGAAAACCTGGTCGAGCAAGCCTGATCGAGTTTACGGGAATGTTTTAGTTAGAGTTTAGGGAAAACCTATCGCCAAGCGAAGCGGCTGAAGTCAAACGACCGAACGAGGAAAGACCATGCAGGTATTCAAACACAGTTAGAAATGTTGTCCGTGGAAATTAAGGCTGTTATTTTTTTATCTTACAACTCTATGATGTGTCTAATAGTAAGATATTTTGTCCATGTCTGTTTTCTGTATCCAGTTTCCTGTGTTCTTAGATATAAAACCAACTGTTTCGGCGGCCAGATTTGTTTTCGTCACACAAATTCATGTCTCGAGCTGCCTGTGACCGTCAGTTTTGGCACTTTTGGACAATAATTGTGCTCATCGGTTTAAGAAATTAACTGAGATCCGTAAGATATTATTCCCTTTAACAAAAATCAAAATACAACCTTGAAAATATCAACACGCTAAAAACATTGTGCCAGGAGTCAGTCAGCCGGCTAGACTATGTTACTATAATTTATCATATTTGTTGATTTCCTGTGAGTTCCCATGGGTCCCTGCTAGTAGGTAAATATTACATTAACATATAGTTATTTTCTAATGAAAATAATACGTGGGTTTTATTGCTTTTCTTCAATTGAATACCAACAATACATATACAGGGCTTTCAAAATGTTTCAGAGTAATAATTTTTGAAAGTTGGCAGCTGTGACAAAACAACAAACCAAAGGCTAAAAGTCAAGCATAAGTGACAGTTTATTGATAGAGAGTAAGTAACCGGCGGTATACAATGTAGCTTGAAACATTACAGTCGGAGCTCTGTGGTGGCTGCTGGCTTGTTTTGAAAGCCCTCCATGTATGTTATATACTAGATAAAAAATAAAAGAGGTTTAATTCATACAATGATTTGTTGTAATTTAGTTAACTTTATGATCAAAGTACATGTACATGTAGTTAGGTAATTGTTTTAATAATTATTATTATTGTTAGTATATACTTTGTGACCAATATACGATACATTGTACTACTAAGTTACAATTGACTGTCCACTTTATTACATGATAATTAATAATTATTGATGATTAATAGTATAATGGCTGTTAATACACCTGTACAAAAGTGGTCACCCTAATGGGGAATGATTGGCTGACTGCATAATTAATAGGCTGGAGTAAATTTATGATAATTTATTTGGACCTCTACAATAGAGGGTCAGACCAGACCTGTTCCACTTAATAAATGTACATGTTTGACTGTACTTAAAGCAGTTCATTTTGTATTTCAGTGTTGCATGTCTGTCTGCTTTACAAAGACATGGAGAGTGTCTTGCATTAGTGAACAAAAGACTGGAGGAGGAGAACACTAACCCAGACCTCTTTATCATGAGGGCCAGACTGCATGAGCTGTTCAGAAATGTAAGCCACATCCTGTTGATAAAACAATTACTGTACATACTTAAAGTGCTTCTAACCCTTCTTGCAATTTTTATACCTATGAACCTTTGAAAGGTTTTGAGTACTTGTGCGAAGAAATATTTGGTTTACAGATAATACTCTACATGTATGTTCTACACTTGTTTGCAATGGTGAAAAATTGACATTTCCTGACCCATGACCGCGTAAGTAAATGCCTGGGTCAATTACTGGGGTGACATTCATCTAATAAATTTGACTTTCCAATAATTTGAATAAAAACTTAGCATTTTGTCTAAAATGACTTTTTTTTACTAATTAACAACTCACAGACTGTGAATATATATTCTCTATATATCTCTGTTGTTGTGATAGAAAGGCGGCATGGAGGATAATGCATTAATGAGATGTCTACCCAGGTGTCAGGAAAGGTCAATTTTTTACCATTTCAAACAAGCGTAGAGCATTATAAGAGTATTCTCTGTAAACCAAACTTTTCTTCACAGAAGTGTGCAAAACCTTTCAAAGATTCATAGGTAATAAAAATTGCAAGAAGGTTTAGAAACACTTTAAGTAACAGTCTGCGCAAGAGGTAGGCACAATTCTATTGTTCAGATGCAATTTGCTTCCCCACTTTAGTATATTCTGTTTTTCATACTGACAACTCATCAACCCTTATATCATAAATTTCTGAAATTATATCCACTAAAAATGCATTTTAAAGGTAGAGTTCTTTTGTGTGAAAACATTTTGTCCAATCAGAAGAGTGCATTAAACAATAACTAAGAAAATGTTCAATTCAAAAATGTTCCCCATTATTGAAAGTTCGTCATATTGAAAGTTATGAGAGTTTTCACTAGATGCAATTCAAATCTGTTTACAAAATGAGAAATGTTTTTCTCCTTCTTCAATTTTAGATAGATTTTAATGTCTAAGCCAATGAGGTGGAAGATTGAAACAATACCACAATTAGCACCTTTTTACATGCCATGCATAACATATGCCTACCTCTTGCGCAGACCATTACTTAAGCTTTGTCTTCTTTTTTAAAATGATAGCAGTTATGCATGATTGCACAGACTGCAGTAGCTAACATTTGAAGTAGATGGTGAACATCATATTTACATGTAGTTGCTTGCCTACACTGTAAATACTAGGATTTTTTTTGTGGGCCAATTTTAGTCCATTTTCATTGCAGTAGGACTCTGAAAGTTACAAGTCGCATTTGGAAAATTGCATTTAGCTGACCATCAATCAAATGCAGAGTCTAGTTTATAGCTGTCTTAAGTCTTCAAAGTTATAGCCTTAATTATATTATTTTTGATTGACAGTCAACTAAATTAATGCAATTTTCCAAACAAGTCTTGAAACTTTCAAGGTCACACAATCAACGAAAACAGTAATAATTTGTTGTTTCATGTATAAAGGGCCTAATGTTTGTGATAGAACTACATTTTGTACATGAACGCATGCTGAGTTTACATAAAAAGAGCAGACTTTAATGCCTTTAATGTGTACATGAACAAGAACCAGTCTGCCAAATCCAAATTGGAAAGATAAATGGAAAGTCCTTGTGAAACAGGATTCAAGCTTTAGTCTGAATGCTAGAATATTCTAGAATATTCTGGGATTATTCTAGAATGTTCAAGAAATGAGCATCAAAGCAATTCAAGCTTTTTCATGTTCTAGAAATTCCAGCTTTTTCCAGCTTTCTTTTTCTGGAAAAAGCTTGAATAACCTGGAATGGATATTACATTCTAGAAATTCCATCTTTTTCCAGCTTTGGTAATCTTGGAAAAGCTTGAATAATCTGGAATCTGACAGGTTCTATTTAACATTCTAGAAATTCCAGCTTTTTCCAGCTTTGGTAATTCATGGAAAAGCTTGAATAACCTGGAATGGATATTACATTCTAGAAATTCCAGCTTTTTCCAGCTTTGGTAATCTTGGAAAAGCTTGAATAATCTGGAATCTGACAGGTTCTATTTAACATTCTAGAAATTCCAGCTTTTTCCAGCTTTGGTAATTCATGGAAAAGCTCGAATAACCTGGAATGGATATTACATTTAGAAATTCAAGCTTTTTCCAGCTTTGGTAATTCTTGGAAAAACTTGATTACTTTCACAAAAATGAACAGTCGTATCTATTTCCTATCCACATGCTTAAGTTGTCACAAATAATTGCACACATTTACTATAATTATTTTTACTATCTGAGCAGTTTATCGGATAGTCCACAGTTATACTTTCACTACCTTTTGGCTAATTAATAACTACACTGTATTATATATGTTACAAAGATAGTTAATAGATATATGGCTATCTAAAAACTATCAACACAAACCTATCCGAAAACTATCTGCATTTAATGTAGTAGAAAACTAGCCTACATGTATCTAAAAACTATCCGAAAATGATAAAAAAATTGGATAGTAAAAAACTAGCCAGGTTTGTGTTCTTGCAGTTAGGTTTCAGATTATCCGAAAACTATCTGCATGTATGATAGTACAATGTAGAAAACTAGGCTATCCAATAACTATCTGAAAATAATAATAAAATATGGATAGTAAAAAAATTAAGGAGCATAAAGGAGGGCTAAGGAGCGTAAAGGATGGCTAAGGAGCGTAAAGGATGGCTAAGGAGGGATAAGGAGGGCTAAGGAGCGTAAAGGAGGGCTAAGGAGCGTAAAGGAGGGCTATTGAGGAGCATAAAGGAGGGCTAAGGAGCGTAAAGGAGGGATAAGGAGCGTAAAGGAGGGCTAAGGAGCGTAAAGGAGGGCTAAGGAGCGCAAAGGAGGGACTTCGGCTACTAAGGAGATGCTTTCGAGACACTATGTGTCGGGACATTATGTGCAGCTACATGAAGTAGTTCCATCGTGGGGACGTGTTAGACTATGAACATGCGAACCTTGTTACTCGGGCTGCCTGTGGCAGCGCCGAGTCTGAAAATGCAAGTGGTTATTATTATTATTATTTTTATTTCATGTCAGACGGCTTCTGCGCATGCGTTAAAGGTCAAATTCCAACCAATCAGATTGCACTGTGCTGGTCACGCAAACAAAGGTTAGATTTCCTCAGGCGCGCTCAGATAAGAAAATTCAAAGCTCAGACTACTAGGCGAGACAAGGAGATATCAATTTCAAATAGTCATTGTCAGAAATCTATTCCATCGTGGGCAATGATGCAATACAACCTAAATTTGGGTCAGGTCCATGTTTTACGACAGAATAACCAGAGTCTTTCTACTGGATTCGGAGAGCTCGAGACATTATACAAGTCTGCTAATATGGGGAAAACTGAAACAAAAAATGAACTTTGACGGCAGAAACCCTCATATTTGAGCCAAGCGGAATATTTACATGATCCGCTAAGATTTTTACAAATCTAATCAGTTAAGCAGATGTACGCAGTGTATGCCAACTGAAATGCTGTGCTCGTTTTGTGGTTACGGCTCAGTGGGGAAACTACCCGAACAAGAAGCATGAACTGCCAGCAAAGAGAGAGGAAAACTGAAAGAGGAAATCCTTGTGAGAAATCGACGTACATATGAAGCTATATACGTTATCATCGACTATATGGGAGTCAAACATCGAGCTGCTATGAAACCGCTTGTGACAGTTTGTTTACGCACTTTCATGACAAACGAACGTTTCTACTTTCGACACAACGGTCGCTAAACTGTACGAAATCTCCAAGGATATATCCCTAATGTCCAAACTAAAGGGAAAAACTGAAAGAGGAAATCATTGTGACCAATCGACATAAATATGGAGCTCCAGAAGTAATTATTGAATACATGAGAACCCATAGAGAAAACCGATAATAATGAACACGGTATTAGTTTCACCGACATTTGTGGCGTAACTGAACTCGCACTACAGCATAGCTTGAAATACTGTACGAAAACTCCCGTTTACAAATTTCCTGATGCCGAAAGGACCGTAGCATTTAAACAAGATATCCTTCTGACCAATCGACATACATATTAAGCTGTGAAAGTATGTTTCCATTCCATAACAGCCGATAGTGCAAACTAGTAAACTGCCACTAGTAACTTGACCTTGCGAGTACTGAACTTTCTAGCGTCAAATGCATGTGTTACGTTTCCAAACTTTAGGACAAGAAATCTTCCATAGAATGTTCTATTTTATTTACAGCTGAGAACTGTATTATTAAACATAAGAAATAAAACAATGGTGCCATTTGAAGAATTATATCATGTCAAAAGTGCAAACGAAGAAATATATATCTACGGACGCGAGCAGCTCGATCGTTTCACTTTGGTCAAACTCGGACTGTTTACGACTGGAACGGAAAAACAAAAAGTAAAACCTACTAAGTTACTAGGTCTGAACAGTACTAATTTATTAACTAGCTGCGAGTTGCTGACAGATATCTCAAGACTCTAGCTAGCTGCACGATAGTAGTCTGAACATACATACACACATGAATAAGTAGTGTTTTCAATAAAAGATCAACTACTTTAATTTACATACGAGAAAACAAAAATATTAAATTACATACATGTATATATATACTAGGGGAGCAGAGAATGAAAGTCACCGCGCTACCGGCCACTCCTAAAGACTGCTAATAATTCTTCCCTTTGGTTATTACTAAGAGGATTTCAAATGAAAGTGTATTTCATCTTCAATCTCATGTGGCCCGAGTGAAAGCCCAGATGGGCTCTTGTTTAGTTACGAATTAACCTTTGACAATATCCGGGTATTATAATATACTTTCAACCAATCACGTCGCGGAGAATACCAGGTATCGTGTTCGGTAACCAATCCGATTCACGGGACGCACGCTTTCAATTAATTTGGCGCTCAAACTCAAAGTACGTACGTATAATATTACTCGTCAACCGTCTTCTACACGTGAAGTTGGACTGTTTGTTACAAATTCTCTGTCTACTGCTATGGTTTTTAGCATTATCAAACTCTTATTTCTTTAATAACAATCTTCAGGATTCCTCAAGAATCGAAGGTAAGTGCAGCATTGTCAATTTCGCTCAGAAAAGTACGTCGATTACGACGTTAGAACCGATTTCAGTGTAACGTGCACCGCGCAAATTTAGCCACTTCTGAAGTCTCTCGAAGTCTGAAGTATTTGGAATACGAAAGAGCACCAAGTTATTTGATTCAGTACCTCAAAACCATGATAAACAAGTGAGAGCATATTGTATGTATCAAATAAGTGCGTCGAATGTATTAATATAAACATTGAAATCCGTTGTATTATTTGACCGCTTTTTACGGTCGATCTGCCAGGCACTTTTAATATTTTCCAGTCGTTGTACACGTATATCGATCGCCCTTTCCCCATGGCTAAAGGCTCTTTGCTTTTAATAGGTTTTCTAATTATTTAGCAGTATGTATGTACATGTATAAAAGTGACTAATCGTGTATGTTGTTGTTTTCTTGTAGGGCAAACCAATATAGAGAAAGGGTTTCAGAGAATGGGCTAGAAAGCTAAAACTGGAGGGATAGGAGAACTAGTGCAGCTGAGTGAAAATTAAACCTTAATTTAGTTGGCCTGATTGCAGAATGACCTCAGATGAGATTTTACAAGGGTTTGTTTGGTACAAGAATGTTGGCTGAGTTCCTGGAACAAGATTAAGTTTAACATTATAGGATTGCTGCATACATGTAGATCCATTTATATCCAAAGATTACATTACAACTGTAGGATTTATTTAATTTTAGAGGCCATGACCACAAATGGTTCCATTTTGTGTTCAACATAACCCAATTTTGTAAGTCTAGTGTGATCTAATAATTATTATAACATGCAACCAGAGGAGCCAGGGTGTTGCAGTGGTATTCACCTTTGTGACCCGGATGCAATTCTAGTTCGTGGGCACCACATGTGAGTTGAGTTTGTTGGTATTCACCCTTGCTCCAAGGGTTTTTATTCGGGTTATCCGGTAAATTCCAATTTGATCAGTGGTTTAGCATTAAGTCCTGGCTTTGATCACCCCCTATCGTAGTTGCAGGTCCCGTTAAAAAAATCAGGGATTTTTTACCCGAACAGTGGCTGGGAGGTGTATCACCAGATTGATTGGCCTATATAACCAGAGAAGAAGGGGAGGCGATAATTATAATTTTATGGTATAAGGATTCAGGGTTCATTTAATGGGACACTTCGAAAATTAATTAGCTATATATAAGTCTAGTGTCTGAGTATTCTGCAATCTCTGCTACCTATAGCTCCTTGTGTAGTATATTTGTACTGTCAATTGAAAGTTAGCAAATCCCATTGTAAATATTGCTTTTAAATGATCTAATTTGAGTTTCCAATTTTGTTCTTTTTAAAAATAAACAAGATTGAGCTATTATGAAATGTTATATTGTGTTTTCATCTTTTCTCCATGCAATACTATATATTATATACATGTATACATGTAGCTAATATAGCTAGCAATGTACAACATCAGTTGCGTTACCTGTTTGAAAATGCTGTTTTCCTTACCTCCATTATTGAATGCATGTCTAACTTTCTGCATTTTTGAAAATGGCTTGCCATACAGCATCCAAATGGGGTTAGGGTTCAATTCATTCATCAATGAATTAAGTAAGTATTTATAATACAGGTTAATATCATCATGTGGCTTGAATTAGTGTGAAAATGCTGGAATTAATGTAGTCCTAGTGCAACATGTATATATAAAAGCTTGAATAAGCTTGAAAAAGCTGGAATTCAGTATGTGCTAAAAGCTTGAAAAAGCTGGAATGCCATTGACAAAAGCTGGAATTTGCTTGAAAAAGCTGGAATATCACATGCCAAAAGCTTGAATAAGCTTGAAAAAGCTGGAATTCAGTATGTGCTAAAAGCTTGAAAAAGCTGGAATGCCATTGACAAAAGCTGGAATTTGCTTGAAAAAGCTGGAATATCACATGCCAAAAGCTGGAATTTGCTTGAAAAAGCTGGAATAGCAAATGCCAAAAGCTTGAATTTGCTTGAAAAAGCAGGAATTTGCTTGAAAAAGCTGGAATATCACATGCCAAAAGCTGGAATTTGCTTGAAAAAGCTGGAATATCAAATGCCAAAAGCAGGAATTTGCTTGAAAAAGCTGGAATATCACATGCCAATAGCTGGAATTTGCTTGAAAAAGCTGGAATATCAAATGCCAAAAAGCCTGAATAAGCTTGAATGATGTTGAACCAAAAGCTAGAATTATCTTGAAAAGCTTGAACATGCTGTTCCAGAAATTCCAGCTTAATCTTGCCTAATTTGCATAAAAACTTTAACAAACTGGAATATTCTAGAATATTCTAGAATTCAATTCTAGAATATTCTAGAAAAAGCTGGAACTTTATTCTAGAATATTTCTAAGCTTTTTCTAGAATATTCTAGAAAATTCAAGTTCTGTTTCACAAGGGCGGCCCCTGCAGGTTTACTTTTCACTTTTTCACTATCCTGATTGGATAAGATCCTGTAAACAGTGAAAAAAAACTGTCAGCCAGTGGCTTGTTAATATAAGTTTTTGCAGGTTTTAAAATTTCACAGGCCAGACAGGTTTTCTCTCATCTGCCAGAGTTTTGCAAATTCACAGGTTAATACTTTGAGTGACTGTTTCCCAGTTTTTCATTGGATTTTTAATCCATGGCCATGCAGTAGCTTAAGTGTGTAGCACAAGAAAATTGTATTCAATTTGTTAAATATAGATTTATATGATCATTATTGTGTGTACTTTTCAGTCTACTCTATGCTATTATGATGTCAAGGATGCCTTGGCTCTTGCACCTGATAATGCAGAGGCAAAATCTCTTATGAATTCACTACACAAGAGAGCCAATGACAGTAAGCAGCAGGTAAGCTAGTAACTTAGTAACTAGTGAGTGCTTCATGTACATGTATGTATTGTACATGTAGCATTGACATACATGTAGCATAAATATTATTGTGAATTAACAGCTACATGTATATATAATTATTTAATATAATTATGTACTAGTGCTGTCATGGCTTTCAAATAATTTCACACAATCATGTAGTTACTTTTTTGGCTTGCTCTTTCCAATTTTGGCATCTGTTTTGAGCTACATTGTACTAGCACCATATTTTTGATTGACAAATACATGTAAATATATTTTACACAATGCTTCCTCTAAATCTTTGACTTTGTGTTCAGTATTTTCTAAATCTTTCTCATATATACTACGTCATAAATTCAAAAAATACCTGCCGATATTCCAATTCTGTGCCACAGTGCTGGAGCCCAAATTTCCTCACAACATAAAGATTAAAAAATACTTTGAAAATCAATTATCCGTTCTATCAAAATTATTGTAAAATATATGTACATGCATGTAGGTCAATTTTAGGGTTCTGACTAAAGTGAGTGAGTTCTCCTTTTATCAGGGCATCTGACTGGATGCAAGGATTGACCGAAAATCGCATTTGATCATGTAATTTCACAATTTCCGCATAATTCTAGAAAAAATAAATCATAAAATTAAAGTACTTGATTATTATCCTATATTATCCACATTCGTGGGGGTTAACTTGCCAATTTCAGGCAAAAATATACAATGTATGTACCAATCAGCATTTACATGTGTGTATTTTCCTTCCAATATACCGAAAATATTCTTTGCGTTGTTGGGCGAAAACGCCAAGGCTTTCTATGCACAAAAATAATAAATTATGTAATTTATCATGTAATTTAGCTTTTTTCCGCATAATTGGGCAAAATTTTTCATGTAATTACCATTTTTTTTGCATCCTGTCAGATGCCCTGTTTAATCGTTATTAATAGTTATTGATTAAATATGTATTAGTTATGATGTTATAATTATTGATTAATTTTATGTAATCTTTGAAAATATAATTATTTATTAATATATTAACTTCAACTGTACCACAGGAAAAACTATAGCTTCTTTAGCCTTTGCTTAGTATTATTCTATTTTTAAATATGACATAATACATATTTAAATATGCTACATGTATGTCAAAGTTAAAAGTGCCATACCTTCAGGTATAATAATTTTATGCCTTCAGTTAATGTGCTGTACACAGTAGTATTTTAATTCATAATATTTATTTACCTTACAGTCAGAGCAACTTTTTCTGGTTGGCAGAGTTAAGGAGGCACTAACCAAGATCTCCATTGCTATAGAAACGAACCCTTCAGTCCCAGAGTTCCATGTGTTCAGGTGGGTTATAACGTTACAAATAATACTCAATAAAATACAAAAGGTTGATAGGAGGACACATACTTCATAATTATTTATAAACAATAAGGCCTGCAACAATGCATGTACTTTATTTTTCCATTGCACTTTTCTACAATGTCATTTTTTTGTAAACATACATGTATTGCATTTCACCTTGGTGCCAAATTGTATGTCAAATAAACCTGGATATTATTGATTATTATTATTAATATATGATAGGTATCCCAATGCAGTTGTCACACTTAACTCATGGACTCAGAAATCTGTACAGCTTGAGACTTACCAGTTACACATATGAAAATTTGATAGCAAGGTCACAATTTTTAGTCGCTAAACACAGAATCCAGCAGTTTAACGACAAAAAAACTGCACCTGCATTATTTATTTTTAAAGAGGCCACTTTAAAATGATGTCCGAGCTAAGGTTTGTGTCACTTGGTTTTAAAAACGGAGATAAAAGGGGTAAATAAAGGTTTTTATGGTGCACGATTTTGCTGGAAAATTATAAAATAACACTCAAGACTGTTGGATATTTTATTCATTCATTTTTTTTCATTTATTTAGGTGTAAACTTAAAGGAGCAGTGTCACGATTCTGATTGGTTGTTATAGACAATGGCAAAATCACGCTATGTCACGCGCCGCTGAAAATTTCCCTTTCGATTGAAATAAATAAAATGCTGCTTTATAAAAATATAACATCAAACCTAACCATATAATACTGAAGTATAGTTTTAAAGCAATTTCTGCTCGAGATATCGTGCAAATACGCCGATGCAAGCGGATTACTCACGGACTTCTACTTCTGTCACATCTTTTGATTTCTTGTCCGCCTGACACATTTTCAAAACTTTGGGCATGAATACTAATCGTGACACTGCTCCTTTAAGTCACCAAATTTGCGACTGCCTAAATAGTTTTAGTCACAAGTGATAGTACTTTGGTTGCGACTGTATAGGTCGTAATTAGAGCCCTGATGACGTGTGTGTCATGTCTGCCATCTTGAATATAAATTTGGTGCAACTGGCTGAGTGAGTCTGCTCAGCATTGCTTTTTCTCATCAGTTTGTTCTGAAAGTTGCTGTGCATAAGATGCTACTTGTATTAATATTACATGATTGCGAGTGCTAGATGCTAGGTATTTATCATACAGTAAGCTGGTACTGAGTGATACATGTAAGTTTGAAAGTTCTGATAATTGCACAAGCCTCTAGGTGACTGCAATTTCAGAACTTTAAAAAATATCACTCAGTGCCTATAGAAATCAAGTATAGCACGAGCAGTTCATGAAAAGTGCAAAGTTGTCCTGGAAGAGCCCTTGAAGAAATTGTTTGGAAGTGACTGTATGAACCATGACACATATTTAGTGCTTAATAGATGTTTTTTTTTATATCTTAGGGATAAAGTTACATGTACATTTGTACCCTCATTTGCTTTGAACAACTGGACCAAGAATGTTACTCTAATATAATACATTTGTACAATTAAAAACTATAATAAAACCAGTAACTTAATTAGCCAAATGCCTCATGTTTATAGTACACTATATATGTGTGGAAACTTGTATCCTATAGCATTCTATTACTTATAAGCAATAAAAATAAACGAATAAAGAAGACCCATTTTACAACTGAATTTAACTAAAAAGAATATTGTTATTTCAGGGGTGCCCTGCACAGAAGGAACTCTGATTTTAATGCAGCGATTGATGATTTCTTGCTTGCAATGGACAAGACAGACCACAACGAGAACCACCCAACATATAAGGATGCACAGCGGCAATTACTACTCTCCTACAATGACTTTGCTGTGGAATGTTTCAGGTAAGCTATGAAATGTAAAAGAATGTCATACATCTAATATATTAATATTGCATCAAATGTTATTAGAGGAAAATTAGAAAGCTGTTTTCATTGTGGCATTTTCTGCAAGTTTACTGTCATTGGCATTTTATTACTTGGACTGCGTAAGCCGGCCAAGTCTAAATTCACCTCTATATTATTTTTCGTTGTTGACATGAGTGGGAAATTGTGTAACACACCATTAGCGTGTTATTGATGTGGGATGAATTGATTTCTAGCACGGCTACCAAGCTGATGCGACAGACTTCGATACTCTGTTTACCTTTAACTCCTGCCTAAATTATTCTTATAAACTTCAGGAAGTTTTATTGACGAAAGATACATTATTACCGTTTCCATTGAAGTGTGACCCTGGAAGTAATTCAAGTCAAGTTTCGAAAAGTGCATTTAGCCGAGTCTCGTCTCAAACAAAGCTTTCAAATTAAAGCGTACCGCCTAATCACTGCGTAGACTAATTAAATTTTGGTGGTACTTGTTTGATTGATGGTCGGCTAAATGCACTTTTCCAGACGAGACTTGAAAGCTTTCACAGTCGTACTTCAATGAAAATGGTAATAATCTTTTCAGAATTTGCTGTAATTCTTGCTTCCTATTTAGAGTAAAATGTGATACAGTTTGATCGTGATGACAATAAGCGAGTCATAATGACGAGACATGATCAGGCATTAAAAAGACATACAATGTATTTCGTGAAATTTAAGCCCTCTGGTTGTCAGAGCGATTGTGGTTTTATCAATTAGTTGCACAGCATTTCAAAATGCTATTGCATTGTACTCGGCACTGATTGCCTCAAATAACCATAAGTTGAAATGCTTTGATTTCGTCCTGCAATGTGATTGTTTCTTTGTTCTCTGATCATGAGTGGCCACGTAAGAGCAATGGCACCGTAACACTCTACGTATACCTTTTTCAACATACTGAAACTGCACATTGTATTTAACCAGGAAATCATTGATATACATGTACGGCCACCCCAATATACTGAAACGATGCCCCTGGCTTAATGGAGATCGAGCAACATGTTCTTGTATTTTGGCGATGACTTTGGCTTTCTCAGCTTGGTACCAGTTATACATGTACAAGACCTTACATAATTTTTCTGGAAAGGACTGCATAGTTACCTAAATTTTATACTCGAAATTAGGCTCGCACACTCACAAAATACTAATATAGTTTTAGAAATGCGAGTAGAATCTCACGACACCACAACTGTTGCTAGTATAGAATCTTGCCGAAGTATTTGTTGTTGCTATTTGTTTTGGTAGTGGATTAAACCATGTCGCTACTAACAATTAGTGACACCTAGCAACAGTTTCCACGCCTACTCCTACTCTGGATGCGAGAGGTTATATTTCATCTCTCCGTGAAAGAGAAGGCATGAAGCGCCGCTAGCGCCTTATTAACAACAAGAAATGTCGAGGCAGCCCTGACCTTGAGAAACAGATAGCAGAAAGATTCCTGGTTAGATCCGAGTACTCATTATGTTTAAACTATTTCTGTTTTCAGCAAAGGCTATTTTGATGAGGCAATCGTTCTTCTGAACAAAGCCATCAAGGGGGAGAAATGTGAAAAAGGATTGTACATCAACAGAGGAGGTACGTGTATGCAATGACAGCTGTGATAATTTTTAATATCAATTGTGATTTAATTGTCCCAAAAAAAACAAGGCTCTCCATTGGATAAATCGATCGTTGAAGAACTAATATGTAAAAAGTCCGTAAAATGCGAGCTTAAAATAATACAGACGTTGTACTAGCCTGCGGAAACAGCCGAAGCTTTGCTCTCGTTCCAACGGGCTCCCCAAAAGAAACGTCTTTGACTCCATGCTAATAATTCCATACTGATGACATCAATATGCCCAGAATCCAGGCACATATATTAAAATGCTCAATAAACTTCAGAGTGCAAAGTATATACAGAAATATTCTCTTTGGATGTTTTAAACGTTGTATCAAAGAAATTTGCCCTGCTTCTGGCTTCAAGTCGCTCACCAAAAGGCATGTAAATTCCTCATACAGTTTTTGTGATGGTATAGATGAATTTATGTTTACCGATGATGGAGACTTGAATGAAAGTCTCGTTAAGTTTCACTGGTCACACAAAGTTCGGAGCAATTCTCGTGTACGTACGAACTCTCTGATTAGTCAATTAGTCAGGTTTACACAGATGGACATGGCCGCCATGATATAAAGCGTCTATGAAATCCATTGTGTACTTTGTAATGCACTGCTACGGCTCTACTCAAATAGCAAAGAGAAGAGCCACCTGAACGAGTTGCATTCAAACTTGTCTCATCAGTAAAATGAAATCAATCTTTAGGCCATCCCTATTTTTTTTTCCGTTTCTCATCGGTGGGGTTTAAAAAAATTGGGTCGGTCGGTCGGGTGAGAAAAAAAAAATTCTGATAAAAAATATGCGGAGAGACTGAAACTAATAAGGCGCGGTTGCACAGGCGAGGTTACAAACCAACATGGACGACGAAACCATCGACGTCGTCGTCCGTATACGCTACAAACATGGAATTACAAATGCACCGCCGAAACTATTGTGTAACCTACCCTCGAGCATGAGCTTCCAGGAGCTGCTCTAGGGTTTCTTCACCCCCACCCCTCCCCCCAATTTTTTTTTTATTTCTACAAAAAGCCACAAAAATGGGTCGGTCGGACGATGAGAAACGGAAAATAAAAAAGGGATGGCCTTACCGTCACAAAAACTGTAGAAATAATGTGTGTGTTGGTGAAAGACTGTAAGCCAAAAGCAGGTCACAGCTCTTCAACACAACGTTTAAAAACATCCAAATAAACTATTTCTGTACATTCGCTTAATGCACTCGGAAGTTTGTTGAAAAAAGTAATGTGTGCATATAAGACAAAGGAATCGGTAATGGCCAATCACAAACGATGCTTGGATTCTGGGCATATTAACGTCATCAGTATGGATTTTTTGGAATCGAGTCACATACGTTTCTTTAGGGAAGCCATTGGAGCGAGCGCAAAGATTCGGCTGTTTTCGCAGGCTAACGCTGTACAGACTGTAAAATATTTGCAAAATGTACGTGAATATACACATGTACAGACATTTTTTACAAACGTTTTACAAATTGTCTAAATTTGTTCCGTTTTTCTCATATCAATTCTCTTTAATTGCAGATCACTATAACTGTTTTTTAAGCTACATTATACAGCACTCAAATTTCATAAGATAACTAAGGGAAAGTTATTTTAATATGACGAGGGGAGAAGAGGGTATGATAATGTCGAAACTGAAAGCAGCGAAAAATACCAGTGACAATTTTCCAAGCCCCTCGTTCTCGTAACTCCACATTTTTCAAGAACTCCCCTTTAACTGATCAAGAGCCCCCCTCAATATCTTGATACAAATACTACGAAAACTACAACACCGTGCCGCCAGAGTAATAACGAAATCAGATTATTACGCAAATTCAAATGAGCTCCTCAATCTGCTTAAGGACGGTGCCTACTAATTGCAAACCAATTTGTTTTCTAAAAATCTATATGGATTGTTTGAACCCCCTAAGGAGCTTATGAAATCAGAAAAAAAATTATGGGGTACCCATACGTTTAAGAGAGATAATTAAGGATGAAAATCGAAAAAAGTGCTGACTCAGCATTTTTCTTTGTCCGAGAAACTATTTTTAATTCGATTAATATTTTGGGTTATCTAGCAAAATATTAGGACAAAAAACGTTAGACATAGCGTTCTTCACAAAGGATGCCAATCAAACTATTTATCTTACAATGATTATCATTTTTTGTACAAATTTTGCTTTGTAAGCCTCATTAGTGACCATGAACACACACATATTTTTTGCCGAAATGGACATCAAGTTTCAATTTTATAAAGACAAAAAATATATGTAAACGTTGTTTAGCTTCTATATTATAGATTACAAAAAGAAAAAATGGGGGTATCCACGCGTTTTAAAAAGTTATGTGGACGGTAAGCCTCTTTATCGCTAATTTTATTTTCAAAAATTGACATTTTTTACCAAGGCGTCCCTAGTAAGTCTGAAAATTGGTTTATTTTATTGCATTCTGGGAGATTTTCAAGATGGCGGTGGGGAAAAGAGTCAGTCCCGTCTTTCGACTTTCTTCATTGAAAATCAAAGCTGTTACTGCTTCCTTTGTGCTCAAACCCTATACAGTCCTTCCTTCTTCATTCTTCTTTGGATTTCCAAGAGGTTTACCCGTTTTCACAAAGCTTATTTGACCGTATTCACACATTGTTTATACTCGGCCGAGTCCATGTTTGAAGAAACTGACGAAACTCGAAAGAATCGACAGGCCTAAAGAACAAGGCGCTGGGCGAAAAGACAGCAGTGATTCATGGCAGTCCAAACAACCTTCATTCAATTGGTCGGGTAAATCTCCTAAATCTACGATTCTTCAACCATCTTCCCACGATAAATCATTGAAATGTTCGGCTGTTTTAATACCATTTCAGCTGAAAATTGTCTTTCGTGGCCGTGTAGTGGAATTTAAAGATTTCCCAAATCGTTCATTTCTCAAGCATATCTTTCGACCGTATTTTAAAATCCTTCATCTTTCTGTCTGTAAAATTACACAATTAACACAGCTTTTTCAAAATAGTTCTGCAAATGGCCTGTCTCGCGGGATGACCCGCGGGACGCAAGATGCGCAGAACGGCGTGCGCGCTGACAATAGTAGGCACCGTCCTTAACTGGGATAAACTAACAATAAGAAGGAGAAAACAAATGGCAATAACAATGTTCAAGTCCATTAAAGGTCGGTACACACGAAGTCTGAACTAGGAAAAATATTGTTGCGGAACAAAATTTTGTCCCGGGACTTGTCCTTTCAAATCAAACTGGTTTGAATTGAGGGGACAAGTCCCTGGGACAAAATGACAAGATTTTTCCTAGTTCACACGAGGGGACTTGTCCTTCGTGTGTACGGACCTTAATGGTATTTCACCTTCTTACATGCAAGAGTTGTTTGTTTCTATCAACACAGAATATCAATTACGAAACGCCCAAAATAAACTGGCCCTCCCCAAACCTAGAACTGATTATCGAAAGCGAAGTATCAGTTACAGAGGAGTTCTTTATGGAATAGTCTTCCGAGTCCAAAAGGAGCATCAATAAATTCTACTCCCTATCTGACTCACACACGGCAATCATGTAAAGCAGTTATTTTAATATTTTATGTAAATAAGCCATTTTAAGGCATACTGATGATTTTACCGTGTATGAATAAAGTTATATGTATGTATGTATATGTATGTATGTATACCTCCCTCGTCATGTTAAAATGAACTATCCCTAATTTCGACAGGCTCTTTCACATGGTAACGATAATGTTTTCTGTACATATATATAAGTATCAGTGATGTAGCAAATAGCTGGGCAATTAGGCCATTTCCCCAGCTGGATTAACTTGTTTTCAAGAATGGTCTGGCTTTGAGCAGAAAATAAGCAAAGAACATCATGATATCATAATCAATTGGCCCCTCTATAACTATGTTTTTTTTTATTTTTTTATTTTTATTTACACTCGTTCTCAATAACACGTGCAGGTTCGAAACGAAACTCCTGACTTCGAAGTCGTTTCTGGTGGATGTCAATCAAACGGTTTCCATGGAGTTTGAAGTGAACCGCCGTGTGCGATTCGGGTAACTAGCATTTTATAAACATGGCAAAGTCTTTCCCAAACTCGCTTAGATGGAGAGTAGTCATGCTTAGAGCCAAGGGCTTGCAAAATAGGGAAATCGCATAAACTTTATGCGTGAGCGAGCGGTTTGTGTATAAGATCAACAGATTATCCAAAACACGTTGTCAAAGCATCGGTTAGGTACGCATGAATCAAATTTTATCTGATTGTTTATATAGCTTTCAAAGGTCTTGGAAAAAGAATTATAGTTATTTTTATTCATCCAGTTGCAGATATGCTTCTTATAAGAGGTTTCATCGAGCAATACCCCCGAGCTCTACCTCTACGAGCTACAGGCATGGATAGAGCATTCGACAGGGCAAATATTTTTGAAACTTTCAGGACATGGATTATCGGCAATAATCCTCCACTCTCGACTGACATTTCGGTACCTGTGTCGCCTCAAATTACTTACGATTTCGTTGTCCTCCTGCATTATTTGCGTTTCCTCCACATCTGGGAGTTGTATGGCGACGTTTTCGTAGTATTGAGATTCTGCTTCATCTCGTTCAGCAAATTCTCTAACCTAATTTTCAAACATTTCGACTATAAAAGTCCTCGTGTCCATCTTGGAGAATTGCTGACCGAAGTATGCAGACCAGTGTTGCCATAGAAATATAGTTGAGTGACATCCACCAAATTGACGTTTTCCGTTGGAAATTCAATTTCGAACCTGCACGTGTTATTGAGAACGAGTGTAAACATATAATGAAGTGTTTACCCCAAAAGTACAATTAAATGACTTATCTAGGGGGTTCACACTAGATATTGTACATTCTTTTTTACGCGAACAGAGACACACAAAAAAAAAAACCACAATTGATAATAAAATAAAGTAATTAAACATAAGTCACAGAGAAACGATTTGTAGATAAAATAAAGCTTTGAACTTTGCAAAAAAAACGACAATTTATATCAAAATCAACATCTTTAACGCCGTTCAGAATAAACTCCATTTTATGTTTGGTTTGGTTATCTCTAAAATTATCTACATCCTTGAAGTATAGCATCACCCTCTTGTTTCAGATTGTTTCTTCCGTGCAAGTGAACTGCACTTTGCCCTGGCTGACTATCAACAAGCGCTAGAAATGGATCCCACCGACATATCAGTCCGTTCTCGCCTATCCGTTGTGTTCAACGAGTTTGGTATTTTAGAATACTATGATAGACATTACCTGGAGGCGATAGACTATCTCACGACAGCAATCCGCTATAACCCCAAGATAGGACCTTACTATTTATCAAGAGCACGGGCTAGATACATGATAGAGGTCAGTATACATTTATCTTTGAGTCTCAAATGAAATTCATTATTCATTATCAATATTATTATTATTACGGAAGCCGGGGTGGCGCAGTGGTTAAGTGCTTCGCCTCTCACCTCTGTGGATCAGGTTCGATTCTGCGACTCGGTCGTGAAAAGAGCCTGATCGATTTTAGCAAACTTCAACAGGTTGTAGACAATCAGGGATTCAAGCAAACACAAAACATTTTTCGTAGAATTACTCTAAATATTATAATAATTTATTTAAAGAAATAAAAAGAATTGGGTTAAGGGCACTTCGTAAGAGAGGAGTATTCGGAAACAACATATAAGACACAAACTCGGCGCCTAAATTAACGGGTCTTGTAAATAGTCCATGTTATTCAAATTTTTGAAGTCAAGACAAGTTTTTCCCTTCAGTTTTCCGGAACAATTACAGAAGCACTTTGCTCGAGAGGTTTTTTCTTCCGAGAAGGGATTTCAGATATATTTAGAGTTGGAATCCTACCCGGAGTATATATTTCGAATTCGCACGGTGACTCAATTTATTTTATATCTCGATTGTCAGGCGCCTGGAACAGGCGACGTGAAGCCGCGATGTTCTCTAAAACAGAGATATTTTAGAACTAGAATATCAAGCAACACAGGATATGAAATTAATAGGAAATGAAACCATGTGAAGAATTTATTGTAAGGCGATATGCTGGTGATTTTATCGATATTTCTGAATGTACACCGTAATGCGATACGAGTAATTGAACATGGTAATGCATGTGCATAGCCGGGACCGAGATAACTGTTCGTAATAAGGTGTCGTTATTATAGAGGTATCCGTAAGGTGAGGTTCGACTGTACGAAAAGAATAATAAAAATCCCCATGGTATCTGGTGTATAATAGACAATTTATTACACGAAAAGTTGTGTAATACGGCTGGGAATTTTTACTCCTTAATTTTATTTTTTCCTGGCTTCCAGGCTCGAAAATATAAAACTGACTCGTAAAAATACAAAACCGTATTACACAACTTTCCGTGTAATAATCTCTGTATTTGATAGTATAAAAGCTGAGCTCTTATTGGCTGAAATATAATTTGTATATGATAATGCTCTTTAGTATATACCACACCAGTGAATATGACTTTTCGCGCTCTCTGATTGGCTACTCAAACAGTGAATATGATTTCATATTCACCTCCGAGCAAAGCAGCGATTATCGCACGCGAGTTTTTGTCCATTTGACAGAAAATAAAATAACTATTTAATTTGGTGCTGGCTATTCACCTGGAGTGTGGTATATACTAAAACAAAGCGGCTCGGTAAATATCCACCACTATTCACCAACACTGAGGTGAATAATTGTTAAGTATTACCCTATTATTAAAATAAGAGCCACCACTTCTCCCCACAGGATAGCGATGGAGCGCGAGAGGATGTGCTCAAGTCTTTATACCTCAATCCTGAAAGTAAAGAAGTCGTCTCCATTTTCTCACGGCTGTTCCCGGGTCGAACCATTGCTGACGTTACAAAAGGACACTTGGGAATGACTGCAGCGCGTGCAGTCGAGGCTAACATCCGGGACACGTTCGGTCTTCAAATGCCATTGGTGGCGAGCACGAAAAAAGGTGAGATGATGTTCTAAAAAGGTATTCATTTATATAGCGCAAATTCTATATGAATATATCCAAATGCGCTTCACAAGGTTATTTTTGTGATACGGACTGCTATTGTTAGTACCTCAGAATACCAGGCTGTTGTGTCGGGAGACAATCCCCTACTCTTTTTCGAAATAACACAACAGGTTCTTTCACGTCCCCCTCGTATAGATTAGAATAGGAAAGAGACAAGGCCAACGGCCGAGATTCGAACCGCTGACCTCCCGCACTCTAGACCGTGCTCTACCAACTGAGCTAACCAGTGAGGAAAGTTACTAGTTGAGTCAGTTAACATGCTGGCGTAAATTTCTTATAAAGCACTACAAAAACTGCGCAACACTCTTCTATTTAACCGCCTCCCGGTTAGCTCAGTGGTTAAGCGCCTGTCTGTCGAGCGAGAGGTCGCGGGTTCAATCCCCGGCTGGAACAACACTCAGAGTCTTAAAATAACTGAGTAGAAGGTGCTGCCTTTACATAATACAGTAAATGGTTAGACCTTCACGTCGTCTCGGATAAGAACGTCAAATCGTAGGACTAGTGTCCCCAATTAGCTTCAAAGCTAAAAACATTGACACTTAAATAAAGTCAGTTACTTACTTTTACTTACTTACACATGCCACGATATAGCCATAATACTGAGTCCTTTGCAGGAATACAATCACGTAGTTGTATTGGACTGCCAAAAGATCTGACTTCATCTATTTAAACGCATTTGTACGAGATCGGTAGTGCTATTAGCAAAATATATTTTGTATTTTCAATCGATTGTCAATCTTTCTAAAACTGCGTTTTTGAAGTTCTTTGCTGTCCAGTAAAGCCTCTTCCCATGGGATCACGAGCTCAATTCATTATTGAAGTGATATATCAATTTGAGTGCATTTGGGCTTCCCGCTTGGGCTACCTGTGATCGCAGTTGCTGATTGCAATTTGGTGTATTGGTTGATTAAACATCGGAAATATCCGACAATTTCTGGAAATCCCGAGTATGTTAATCATGAAAACCGAGTATACTGACTGGTCAGTCAATTATCGATTAGTGTTCCGATTGGATAGTCTGCTCATTACATCATGTCATAGTCCAGGTATGCGTGTTGTCCGCGTGCAAGTATGATGTCATGTGTTCTACTTCGTCAGGGTTCTGATTGAGTGTATTTGGTTTTCTGCGAACACGCTTGGGTTTCCCGTGTTTGCATGGGTCCGTGCGCAGAAATGATAATCAAACTGACAATATTCTAAAACGATTGAAAGAAAGCATCAATATATTTGTATGAGCGAGGTTGGGAAATCCCTGATCAATATTCACTTCAACAACATGGCAGTGGTCGTGCGGCTTCTGCATTTAGTGTAGTACTAGTCTAGTTCTTTTTTTGATTTTCGAGAATTGTATTGACCATTCCGATCTTAAGGTACATGTATGGTCACATCCTCAGCTCTCACATGTGTCAGCGTGGTAGCTAAGATTAGTTCGGCCGTGGGAGCAACCAGACTGACATGCTAATGAGTCATACCAAGGACGAAACAGCTGTCCATGGCTGCTACTCCACGGGTAAAAAGATGTGCTCATGTGTGTGAGATCACTCCATGGGCAATAGGATATGCGGATGCGTGTGAGATCACTCCATGGGTAATAGGATATGCGGATATGTGTGAGATTCTTCAATGGGTAATAGGATGTGCGATGCATGTGAGATCACTCCATGGGTAATAGGATGTTCGCATGCATGTGAGATCACTCCATGGGTAATAGGATATGCGGATCCGTGTGAGATCACTCCATGGGTAATAGGATGTTCGCATGCATGTGAGATCACTCCATGGGTAATAGGATATGCGGATGCATGTGAGATCACTCCATGGGTAATAGGATGTTTGCATGCATGTGAGATCACTCCATGGGTAATAGGTTGTGCGGATGCGTGTGAGATCACTCCATGGGTAATAGGATGTGCGGATGCATGTGAGATCACTCCATGGTAATAGGATATGCGGATGCATGTGAGATCACTCCATGGGTAATAGGATGTGCGGATGCGTTTGAGATCACTCCATGGGTAATAGGATGTGCGGATGCATGTGAGATCACTCCATGGGTAATAGGATGTTCGCATGCATGTGAGATCACTCCATGGGTAATAGGATATGCGGATCCGTGTGAGATCACTCCATGGGTAATAGGATGTTCGCATGCATGTGAGATCACTCCATGGGTAATAGGATATGCGGATGCATGTGAGATCACTCCATGGGTAATAGGATGTTTGCATGCATGTGAGATCACTCCATGGGTAATAGGTTGTGCGGATGCGTGTGAGATCACTCCATGGGTAATAGGATGTTCGCATGCATGTGAGATCACTCCATGGGTAATAGGATATGCAGATGCGTGTGAGATTCTTCCTTGGGTAATAGGATATGCGGATGCATGTGAGATTCTTCCATGGGTAATAGGATGTGCGGATGCGTGTGAGATCACTCCATGGGTAATAGGATATGCGGATGCGTGTGAGATTCTTCCATGGGTAATAGGATATGCGGATGCATGTGAGATTCTTCCATGGGTAATAGGATGTGCGGAAGCGTGTGAGATCACTCCATGGGTAATAGGATGTGCGGATGCATGTGAGATCACTCCATGGGTAATAGGATGTGCGGATGTGTGTGAGATTCTTCCATGGGTAATAGGATGTGCGGATGCGTGTGAGATCACTCCATGGGTAATAGGATGTGCGGATGCATGTGAGATCACTCCATGGTAATAGGATATGCGGATGCGTGTGAGATCACACCATGGGTAATAGGATGTGCGGATGCGTGTGAGATCACTCCATGGGTAATAGGATGTGCGAATGCATGTGAGATCACTCCATGGGTAATAGGATGTGCGGATGCGTGTGATATCACTCCATGGGTAATAGGATATGCCGATGCGTGCGGGATCACTCCATGGGTAATAGGATGTGCGGATGGGTGTGAGATTCTTCCATGGGTAATAGGATGTGCGGATGCATGTGAGATCACTCCATTGGTAATAGGATGTGCGGATGCGTGTGAGATCACTCCATGGGTAATAGGATGTGCGGATGCGTGTGATATCACTCCATGGGTAATAGGATGTTTGCATGCGTGTGAGATCACTCCATGGGTAATAGGATATGCGGATGCGTGTGAGATTCTTCAATGGGTAATAGGATGTGCGGATGCATGTGAGATCACTCCATGGGTAATAGGATATGCGGATGCGTGTGAGGTTCTTCCATGGGTAATAGGATATGCGGATGCGTGTGAGATTCTTCCATGGGTAATAGGATGTGCGGATGCGTGTGAGATCACTCCATGGGTAATAGGATGTGCGGATGCGTGTGAGATTCTTCCATGGGTAATAGGATGTGTGGATGCGTGTGAGATCACTCCATTGGTGATAGGATGTGCGGAAGCGTGTGAGATTCTTCAATGGGTAATAGGATGTGCGGATGCATGTGCGATCACTCCATGGGTAATAGGATGTGCGGATGCATGTGAGATCATTCCATGGGTAATAGGATGTGCGCATCGGCGTGAAATCACTCCATGGGTAATAGGATGTGCGGATGCGTGTGAGATCACTCCATGGGTAATAGGATGTGCGGATGGGTGTGAGATTCTTCCATGGGTAATAGGATATGCGGATGCGTGTGAGATTCTTCCATGGGTAATAGGATGTGTGGATGCGTGTGAGATCACTCCATTGGTGATAGGATGTGCGGATGCGTGTGAGATTCTTCAATGGGTAATAGGATGTGCGGATGCGTGTGAGATCACTCCATGGGTAATAGGATGTGCGCATCGGCGTGAAATCACTCCATGGGTAATAGGATGTGCGCAGGTATGTGAGATCACTCCATAGGTAATAGGATGTACGGATGCGTGAGATCACTCCAAGGGTAATAGGATGTGTGCATGCATGTCAGATTATGCCCATATCGTGGCGTGTGTAGAGTAGTGTTGTGTATTTTATTTTAATAAAACTTCCCTATTCAAGAGAAAGTCAAAGTAAAGAAAGAAGTATTTGATAAGGATTTTCTCTGCATAGAAATTCCGTAATTGAACGAATTAAATTGTCATATCTTCAACCAGGTGTAGTATCCAATGTCCAATGTTGGTACCGTTGGGTCAATCTTTTCCAGTGGCTGATCAAGATTGACACTTTCTATGTTGTCATAATTTTAAGTAATGATACTTTTTAAGGATAATTTCAAATTTTGCTGAGATTATTGACGACCTTTTCGTGTAGCTAAAAATATTTTCCATCAAACCAAACAAATCCCAATTGACTGACTTCGCCATTAATAGACCGTGTAGCAATAATCAGAAAGAGTGTAACTCTTTGTCAAAAAAAGGGAAACTGCAGAGCAATTAGCAACCATGGCCAGCTGTTTCGGCGTGTTTGGGTCTAGTCAGCATGGCATAGCTAATGCTCAGGCTGGGTTTTCACTAGAAGTATATAAGATATGTGAAAGCCGGTGTGGCGCAGTGGTTAAGCGCTTCACCTCACCTCTGTGGCCCGTGTTCGATCCCAGAATGCTGTGCCATATGTGAGCTGAGATTGTTGCTATCTCGCCCTTGCTCCGAGAGTTTTTCTCGAGATTCTCCGGTTTTCCTCCTTCCAAAAGAAACACAATACGTTAAATTCCAATTCGATCTGGTAGCCGGGTTCTGGCTTTGATCATCCCTATGGTTGTCAGTTTCAGGTCAGAGTTGTTGTTTTTCAGAATAGGCAGCTGAATATACAAAATGCCGCATCCCATATGCCTCACAGCTCATACATCTTATCGAAATAAACAGACGCTAGCCATTTTATATGTGTAACTACACTACAGTAAAGGCATTGTAATGATGCTTTTTCCTCCTTTCTGTTTACTAGAATCTAAGGCAGCATTCAAGTTCTCTGGCAAGTCGATCCTCCCGCCCATTAGAGACTCGTTCTTTCCTGAGATTCGCTTGTGTATGGAGGAACAGCTTTTCCATATTAACATCATCAAGAGCAAAAGGAAGGTAAGACCCCAACTCAACATTCACTTCTTCTATAACATTGACGTTAAACCATATTGGACTTTTGCAAACCTTCATAATTGGACTCAGGACTTCAAATTAGAGGAAAATGCCATTAGCAACTGTTGCTTAAGTTGTCACTATTTTTTTCACTCGCAACATGGTCTGATCCACTAGCAACAACTAGTTCAGCAAGATTCTACCAGCAAGTAGATTTGACTGTATTTCTAAAAATCTGCTTGGGTTGTCGAAGGTTTCCGTTCTTCAAATGGTAAACATATCAAAGAGAACAGATTTGCTGTGTTATGTACGCTGCCAAAAACACGAGCGTAAGTGTAGACTATGAAAAAGGTTACAGAACTCACGAGCCGCTCTACTTGCTTTGTCGACCCTATGCTTGCCTACTGTTCTGTAATTTTTCTCTCAAGGTTTTTTTGCGTCACAGGTAGTCCAATCCGAAAAACTCTTGACAAATACAGAAGGCTGTGTCGACCCCAAGAAGGCCTTGTGACATCGTCAACAAAGTGTTTTAGTTCCATATCAATGTTATATTTTAAAGAATCGTCAAAGCCCAGTTGAAAACGTTGCATTTCCTCCATTTCGATTATGAATTATTTTAGAAACATGTTTATGACGTCATTTTCATTATCTACAATCGCAAACCAATCAGAGTGGGCGTAAGTAACATGACGTCGTTTTCGTGATCTACCCTCGCACAAAGTTATGGCTTTCGACCAATCGGAGCGCGCATTAAAATACTGAACACTTAATGACTGCTTTGGAGGGAAAGAGTGAGGTTTGTTTCCCGAGTTCTCGATGTTTTCTGACACAAAGTCGAGAGAAACAAAACTCACTAGGTTCCCGAGGGTCCAGATCTTAAGTGATTTGTTATGTAGCCCAAAAGTTACATTTCATATTGTAGAGAAGAAAAGGCAAACCAGCGTTTTGAAAGACTGCGGTAACCAAAACGAATGACATCACGCCACCTTCAGTCACGCTCCGATCACGTGCGCTAGAAAGGGCAACAATGCACTTTTACTCTCTGACGTCATAGTTTTCAAAATTGTTTCCCGTTCATCTGTCATGTGGCCCAAAATAAACCAATGAGGACATGCGATATATATGGAAAATCGCAGTTATTTAAATGGCCCTCCCAGCTTAAATGGCCCACCTTAGAGGAGCGGCGCAAAATGGCAAGATTAACATTTTTTTTATAAAATTGTAAATAGTCAAATCGCTACTCTTATCTCTTCATACATACAGAAACAAAGCCGTGTTACTCGCTCTTCCCATCCTCAACGTCTTACAAACATTGGTAGTTCAAGTAATATGTACAAATTCAGCTTTTTCACTAGAACTGTCAAGGACTGGAATTGCCTACCAAATTATCTGTTAGAAAAAACAACGGTCAGCAGTTTCAAATCTGCCTTAGCTGCACACTTTTGCCATGACCAATAACTTAATTTATTATTATTTTGTTTATTCTTGCACATGCACTTGTGTATTTTACCTAAAGCTTATATAATTAATGCACTTGCACTGTACATTCGCTGTAATGGTTTTTACCTTTGCGAATTACCATATATAAAATAAATTTAACAAGTATTTATGATATAAAACTTAGGCTACGTGAAACGAAACCAATTTCAGATAAACGAGCACAGCTTTGAAGATGAGGAAATTTAATCAACTGAAGCGATGTAAAAGCAATTTGAAAGTTTACGGGGGGAAATATTTGCTTATTGGCTTTGAGTTTGAAAACCATCCCAGTGTTCGGGTTATTTACACAAAGTGTTGTTGCAGATTGGCCAAATTTCGTTTCCTGAACACTGAATCATTTAGAAGCCAAAGTGTATTTGGTGTGTAAATGTGGTGCTTTACTGTGTGACCACTTAGACAACGAGAACTAATCACACTGCAAAACAAAAACAAAGCATTCCAACTTACGGTTATTTCACCCAATCAGTGTCGAGTACAAGACAATAGTATTTCAACTTGCTCGAGCTTTCATCCGGTAAAAGGCAAATTTGGTGGACTAGTTTTGAAGTCTGAGTGTTTTCAATGAAGAAAATCGCGTGGTGTGTTAGGATTTGTACGTTGGAATTATGCTTTTTATTTCATTCTGTAATGTGATTGGTTCTCGTTGGAATGCTTTGTTTTCATTCTGTAATGTGATTGGTTCTCGTTGGAATGCTTTGTTTTCATTCTGTAATGTGATTGGTTCTCGTTGTCCAAGTGACCCCAGTTACAGTAGTCGCATAGTAAATATCCGAAGTAACCTCTACCTCTATTTTTTCCCCAGGCGACAAAAGTTGTCAAAAAGGCTTTCAATGCGCGTCAGAATCTTTCTTACAGGGGACCCCGTGTGCATTCTGCTCTTCCCGCCTTCCCTATCTCAACTGCAGCAGTGACGACATTCAAATGGGAGACGAGTATGGCCGAGAGAGCTCTTCCTAGCACTAGAACTAAAGAACAAAAAGCTCTTGCTTACCTTGCGTAGTTAATGTAATAGAAGGAGAAATGCACTGCATTTATTTCCAGTGCTTTTTACTTGAAAAATGAAAGATCTATTGTCAGTCCAGGTCGCTAGTTTTCGGTTTTAGTGCTCAAGATAGAACGTTTCTTATTGTATCTACAAGAATAACTACAGACTGTAGACTATGAAATATTTGATCACCTCTTATCGGTAAAAAAGTAACTTTCTGACCGCAGTTTCATAGAATTTCTGCCGTTTTGATATTTTAGGTAAAGTCGGTTTGAAAGGGTAAATAAGTTATCAGTTTTATCGAAATTGTACATAAAATATAAATTATTGTATTAAAGCTGTAAGTACTGGTTTCCATCGTGTTATTTTGTAGCTACATGGTAACTTTTGTTTCCCTCGTGCAACATAACTTTAATTTTTTGTTGGAATACTCGCGCGAATTGAAATTGCAGCGGACAAGAACTCCACAGCAAACACTTCGTTGCTAAAATAATCTGGTTTATTGAGGTATATTAACGAAAATAGCGGACTAAAAATATATCCCTTTATTTAAATGACCATGAATGTCTGCCGTGAAGTAAACGAATTTCTAGGACAGTAATTTCTCCAATATTTCAATCACACAGGAAGATGTCCGGTAACAATGCATATACCACAGTGAGGCCAATTGTCTCAAACATCGCAAAATTTGAGTCGGTCAGAAATGTCTTCGTTTCTGTCGAAGAAATCGAAAAACTCTGAATTTCTAACGAGACCTGAAACAACTATGGGGGGGGGGGGGGGGGGGGGGCTTCCCCGCTAATCCACAGATCGACTTGGAGTTTAGCGGCACTTAATCTCGGCCGATAAGCAGCGTCTGATTCACAGTTTGAATAGGTGCGACAAATGTATTGGGTTCGGCGTATGCTACCGCATTTTGGCGACACTGAAGAGACCGCTCTTCTGGTGTGCCAAACTAACCTCGTTATAACGTTTATTATTATTAGCATCCCATATACATAAATGGTATTGCCTAAAACATAAACAACATAACTGACTAAAAGAAGCTAAACTAACTTTGAGAACAATTTCTAATATTACAATGATTTCTTAGTTCAAAGGCTTCAAAAATATAGTGAGCCAATTTCTTACATACAAATGGTTCTATGTTATTAAAGAGAAATAAAGTTTTGTCTTTGATATTTAAGTTTCTAAAATGTTTGTATTTATTACAAATGTCATCGAAGAATACTTTTCTAATGTTGTTATATATATAAGCTGCAATGAAATGTGAAATGTATTTCGTTTTCTACTTCATTTGTGACACACATTTCACATATCCTTGAAGCTTCGGGTATTTTGGGACAAGAGTGTGCCTGTTTCTATTCTTAAATTATGATTTCACGATCTAAGTTTTGTATACATTCGGAAAAAACTTTACGAGGAGATGCCCTTATACTTTCGTATAATTCGTCGTCGTCATAATGCATTCGTTTGTCCTGTAAAGAATTTCGAGCGTTATATGGCAATATGTAAAATTATGCCTTACAACCGGGTTTTTGTTCCGCAGTACCAAGGGTAAGAGTGTGAGTGAAGACCCTTTGATCGGCTCGGCTGTGTATAATAAGACTGAAATTGTATCTTCATGCTATCGATGCTGACAAGAGCGAAACAGCACAAACAGTCTGCGTTCGGGCTGTTCTCTGCTTGGGTACCACAATTAAGCTAGAGTCTATTGCTCACGGCATGTAGGGTGGTCTAGTACTAAGATGATAGACCATTACCCCGGGTGGGGTTCTTCAAGGTAAAAAGTGTAGGGGTGACCGTCGGAAAACCTCGAAAAATACCCTAAAAAATACCAAACCCTAAAATGTACCTCTTGGTCTAAAAATCACCCTGAAAAATGGATTTCGCGTGGACAACCCCTAAAAAAATACTAAATCGCCGATTTCAAACCGATCACCCCTACCAGCCGAATATATAGTTTATTCTATAAAGTAGTGTTTTACAAGGATATCCAGCACTGAGAAATATCGTATCTAAATACACGTATAAAAATACGATAATTTTACGTGTGTAGATATTGCTTCGAACAACTGGGTCCAGGTCCAAGTATTGTTTATAAATAATACATAGACGCTTGGAGATATGGAATTTTATCTTCTCGTGTTCAACTCGATATCTAACTCGTTCGTAGCCTGCTTACAGGCTCTCGGTTTTTTTCGGAAATGTTATTTTTCGAGTTGAACGACACGTCGAAGATAAATTCCATAACTCCCTGCACCCATGTATATTATTCTCTATTTACTTTATGTGCTTGCGATTTTGTTTTTGCTATCTTTAGTAAGTCCTTGCATTTCTTCGATCGGCGAAAAAATTATTCGGCAAAATAAGTTTCGAAGTTTTCACTGAACACTGTTCAACTCTTCAGTTCTGGTTAACACGTAGTTGTAAAGTAAATTTTACCACAATTGCCGGTAATCGATCTCGCGATCTGATTGGTTGATGTGCGGTGGTAAATGAGAGTCCAGACAACGGTGCTGACGCGAGAAAGTTATAGACAACGCTGGCTCTTTCAAAGCTGTCACGCTTTGTAACGAAACTTACTTGTACGTTTTCTAATATTGTTGTAAAAAACAAATTTCCTCTGTTTTTCCGTGGTGTGGACTCTTATTTACCACGATTTACGTCATCACATGGTCAAAATTTGTTGTGGACTCACTTGGCTCCGCCTCGTGAGTCCACAACAAATTTTGAGCATGTGATGACGTAAATCGTGGTAAATAAGAGTCCACACCACGGAAAAACAGAGGAAATTTGCTAAATACACGCCTGGGTATTGTTTAATGTATATAACAAAATAATACTTTGGCTGTCGAAAGATGATATAGCTAAGACCTCCAGAAACAGATAGGGGACGACACAGACTAGACGTTGGTCTTCAGTTGATAACAGTCTCCTCTCGATCTCAAGTTAGGCTTGGATAAATTCTGCCGGCAAAATTGCAAGCATAATACACCACTTCCGGCAGTGAGCATTCTGCCGGCAGAATACTCGATTTTCGAGCAGAATTTGAGCAGAATACAAGGAAAATCTGTAATAAAAAAAAGCTATTTAATAATTCGAATAATGATAATAAAAACAAATTTAAAACAATTAGACAAAAAATACTAAGCAATGTGATTCGCACTAAAAATAACTCGAAATTACTAAAAACGCCCACAGATCACTACTCTGCAGTTAGCCGACACTACTCTGGGAGACAATCATGCATTTCTGGCGAGGCAGCACTACAATCAGCGGTATTACCCAAAAATACATATTTCAAAATGACGGAGCAAATACTAACATTTTACCGAGCGTAATACGAGCAGAATACCTATGTCCGAGCAGAATTTCGAGCAGAATTTCGAGCAGAATACTCGATTTTTATGAGCATTGCCGGCAGGCATCATACGCAAATTTACGAGCAGAATTTATCCAAGCCTATCTCAAGTCCCGGTTACGTCTGTCGGCTTCTTGTTTTATTCAATAATTTTGAATGTATAAATTGAAAATATAAATGAAATTAAGCAAAATGCTTATAAATGTCTAAGAAAGTGCTAAAGAAATAAAATTCGAGTTGGATAGAAATTAAGGGCCATTGACATATTTAAATCGGCCGTTGCTATTTCCTCCGATAATGGCCAGTTTTGGGGCTTCAGGCTGAATACTCCAGTCTATACAACAAGAGGCCCTGAGTGGCCTTAACTCGGGCCATCTATAGCATGTACTGCATGGAGTTCTAGCATAATTTTGTGTCAACATGGTTTGTGCTAGAGTAGCCAGATAATTGGTTCTCTACTGATGCTCTTGTCTGTCAAATGTCAATGTGCAAATTGCCCTGCGTATGCCGAGGGGGGGGGTTAGGTTAGGGTTGTGGTTTGCCTACATTGTATCCGTCTCTCTTCTGCCGGCTCTCTTCTGCCGGCTCAACGGATTTAACGGATCATACTAACCACAAGAAGAAAGAAGAACATAAACAGCCACCAGATCTTTATTCGTAATTGTGACAACCGATGTGTTCACGCTATATCCATGAGTTTATACTCACTCACTGCATGCTAGATTTTCGTTCCCGAATTTATAAACATTTAAATACATGTGCATATAAATTTTAATATTTTAAAAGGCCCCTGTCAGTCAGAGAACTGAGAAATCGGGTTATTTCTACTAACCCTGCTAGCAGAGGTTCTTTTCTCTTACCCTCTCTCCACTAACGAGGGAGAAAAGAACCTCTGCCACGATACGAACGGTTTTCTGTTGAGCATGCGCCACAGTATCTGGATTCCCATTGGTCGAGAAAAACGAGACGGTAACTGAACATTGTAGATTTCCTTATTGTTAACGGCAAGAGTAGGCTTGGGAAAAATTATTCGAGGGTGATGTTGCTTTCCTCGAGGTTTCACACAGCTGCTTTTAACGCTACTTCGAACTCGCTCACGCTCATGTTCACTCCAAAATAAGATGCCATCTTGAAACTGCAGACTCTAGACTGGGCGGTGTTTTAATAGTATCAACAAGTCATTCGCGTGTGACGTCGACCTCGAAAAACCGGTTTTTAAACTGGTTATTCAAGCGGTTAGTCATGTGACTTACCTCCAAAAACTTGGAGCCGGCGAGATCTAAAGAACCGTTCGGATCGTGGCAGGGGTTCTTTTCTCCCTCGTTAGTGGAGAGAGGGTAAGAAAAAAGAACCTCTGCTAGCAGGGTTATTTCTACTATACTTTCGAGAGGTTAATAACAATAAATAACAACACAACGACAGTCAATTGGTATAAAGGTTATCATGTTCAGATTAGCGGCTACTTACATTTACAAGCTGTTGTCTTTATAGTAGTGTTGATCGCAGAGCAGACTGTCACGAGTTTATCTTAAAGCATGTCGCATAATATGTGATAAATTCCCGTCCAAACCCCGTGAAACACCTCAGCTTTAGAAAAGACCAAAATCTTAGTATTGCACTTGAAGGAACCTTTGGTTTACACAAAAAACAGCTGATATTAAAGGTTTTGCTAAGTCAAAACTCCCACTCGCCGCCATCTTGAAAAACCTGGAAAAGTTCACGTCACATGGCTGGCGCAACGTCCGTGTCACGTGACCAGTCAAAATCTGATTAGTCGACGGCGCCAAAACTCGACACAAATAAAAAATAAATGGAAAAAAACTTGCGATTTCTGACTCGTGCCGGCCAAAGGGCTGGCCCGAGTAATGAGCTACACCTTTGGACATGACTCTTGCAAGACTAATCCTTTAATTGTTATGGACCAGAAGCAGCGCGCAACCCTGCAGTTCCTCTCTCCCCCCTTCCACCCCCAATTAAATGTTGGGGAATAAAAGTGACCAAACCAGTACGAAAGTTTATCCAACATTGAAATGTGGGGGTGCGGGGGACGTGTTCCAACTATTCATGTCCAAAGCTGCACCTTTGGACATGACTCTTGCAACACTAATCCTTTAATTGTTATGGACCAGAAGCAGCGCGCAACCCTGCAGTTCCACTCTCCCCTCTTCCACCCCCCATTCAATGTTGGGGAAAAAAACGTGACCAAACCAGTACGAAAGTTTATCCAACATTTAAATGATGGGGTGCGGGGGACGTGTTCCAACTATTCATGTCCAAAGCTGTAGCTTGATTGTCTGCAATGAGCTTCGGACTGTGTGGAGCACATGCCAGGAACCGATTTCGCGGCAAACCGAAGAGCCAATAGAAATCAAGCTAAAATTAGACCGAGATTCGACAACTTGAAGTTGAATCTCGTGGCTTTCACAACAGTTTATTTTCCGACATCAAAAATACTATTTTTATGGATGAAAACTGACCTGTATTTTAATTAGTTGCACCGACGTTCAATCACAACTTTACCATGCAGGAACCCGAAAGCATTAATTCAGATGACGTCACGGTTCTAATGCGATACGAGTAATTGAACATGGTATTAAAAATGCATGTGCATAGACGGGACCGAGATAACTGTTCGTAATAAGGTGTCGTTATTATAGAGGTATCCGTAAGGTGAGGTTCGACTGTAGTTTATTCAAACAGAGCTTTAAGGTAAGCGAAAAGAATAATAAAATCCCCATGGTATCTGGTGTATAATAGACAATTTATTACACGAAAAGTTGTGTATTACGGCTGGGAATTTTTACTCCTTAATTTTATTTTTTCCTGGCTAATCCAGGCTCGAAAATATAAAACTGACTCGTAAAAATACAAAACCGTATTACACAACTTTCCGTTTAATAACCTCTGTATTTCATAGTATAAAAGCTGAGCTCTTATTGGCTGAAATATAATTTGTATACGATAATGCTCTGTATTACCCTATTATTAAAATAAGAGCCGCCACTTCTCCCCACAGGATAGCGATGGAGCGCGAGAGGATGTGCTCAAGTCTTTATACCTGAATCCTGAAAGTAAAGAAGTCGTCTCCATTTTCTCACGGCTGTTCCCGGGTCGAACCATTGCTGACGTCACAAAAGGACACTTGGGAATGACTGCAGCGCGTGCAGTCGAGGCTAACATCCGGGACACGTTCGGTCCTCAAATGCCATTGGCGGCGAGCACGAAAAAAGGTGAGATGATGTTCTAAAAAGGTATTCATTTATATAGCGCAAATTCTATATGAATATATCCAAATGCGCTTCACAAGGTTATTTTTGTGATACGGACTGCTATTGTGGCGCAATGTGCTGCCGTGTTTACAATCATGAGTGATTGTTAGTACCTCAGAATACCAGGCTGTTGTGTCGGGAGACAATCCCCTACTCTTTTTCGAAATAACACAACAGGTTCTTTCACGTCCCCCTCGTATAGATTAGAATAGGAAAGAGACAAGGCCAACGGCCGAGATTCGAACCGCTGACCTCCCGCACTCTGGACCGTGCTCTACCAACTGAGCTAACCAGTGAGGAAAGTTACTAGTAGAGTCAGTTAACATGCTGGCGTAAATTTCTTATAAAGCACTACAAAAACTGTGCAACACTCTTCTATTTAACCGCCTCCCGGTTAGCTCAGTGGTTAAGCGCATGTCTGTCGAGCGAGAGGTCGCGGGTTCAATCCCCGGCCGGACCAACACTCAGAGTCTTAAAATAACTGAGTAGAAGGTGCTGTCTTTACATAATACAGTAAATGGTGCTGTCTTTACATAAACCTTCACGTCGTCTCGGATAAGAACGTAGGGCTAGTGTCCCCAATTAGCTTCAAATGCCACGATATAGCCATAATAATGCGTCCTTTGCAGGAATACAATCACGTAGTTGTACTGGACTGCCAAAAGATATGACTTCATCTATTTAAACGCATTTGTACGAGATCGGTAGTGCTATTAGCAAAATATATTTGTAAATGCTATTTTGTATTTTCAATCGATTGTCAATCTTTCTAAAACTGTGTTTTTGAAGTTCTTTGCTGTCCAGTAAAGCCTTTTCCCATGGGATCACGAGCTCAATTCATTATTGAAGTGATATATCAATTTGAGTGCATTTGGGCTTCCCGCTTGGGTTACCTGTGATCGCAGTTGCTGATTGCAATTTGGTGTATTGGTTGATTAAACATCGGAAATATCCGACAATTTATGGCAATCCCGAGTATGTTAATCATGAAAACCGAGTATACTGACTGGTCAGTCAATTATCGATTAGTGTTCCGATTGGATAGTCTGCTCATTACATCCATGTCATAGTCCAGGTGTGCGTGTTGTCCGCGTGCAAGTATGATGTCATGTGTTCTACTTCGTCAGGGTTCTGATTGAGTGTATTTGGTTTTCTGCGAACACGCTTGGGTTTCCCGTGTTTGCATGGGTCCGTGCGCAGAAATGATAATCAAACTGACAATATTCTAAAACGATTGAAAGAAAGCATCAATATATTTGTATGAGCGAGGTTGGGAAATCCCTGATCAATATTCACTTCAACAACATGGCAGTGGTCGTGCGGCTTCTGCATTTAGTGTAGTACTAGTCTAGTTCTTTTTTTGATTTTCGAGAATTGTATTGACCATTCCGATCTTAAGGACGGTGCCTACTATTGTCAGCGCGCACGCCGTTCTGCGCATCTTGCGTCCCGCGGGTCATCCCGCGAGACAGGCCATTTGCAGAACTATTTTGAAAAAGCTGTGTTAATTGTGTAATTTTACAGACAGAAAGATGAAGGATTTTAAAATACGGTCGAAAGATATGCTTGAGAAATGAACGATTTGGGAAATCTTTAAATTCCACTACACGGCCACGAAAGACAATTTTCAGCTGAAATGGTATTAAAACAGCCGACCATTTCAATGATTTATCGTGGGAAGATGGTCGAAGAATCGTAGATTTAGGAGATTTACCCGACCAATTGAATGAAGGTTGTTTGGACTGCCATGAATCACTGCTGTCTTTTCGCCCAGCGCCTTGTGCTTTAGGCCTGTCGATGCTTTCGAGTTTCGTCAGTTTCTCCAAACATGGACTCGGCCGAGTATAAACAATGTGTGAAAAAATTAATACGGTCAAATAAGCTTTGTGAAAACGGGTAAACCTCTTGGAAATCCAAAGAAGAATGAAGAAGGAAGGACTGTATGGGGTTTGAGCACAAAGGAAGCAGTAACAGCTTTGATTTTCAATGAAGAAAGTCGAAAGACGGGACTGACTCTTTTCCCCACCGCCATCTTGAAAATCTCCCAGAATGCAATAAAAGAAACCAATTTTCAGACTTACTAGGGAGGCCTTGGTAAAAAAATGTCAATTTTTGAAAATAAAATTAGCGATAAAGAGGCATAACTTTTTAAAATAACTTTTTAAAACGCGTGGATACCCCCATTTTTTCTTTTTGTAATCTATAATATAGAAGCTAAACAACGATTACATATATTTTTTGTCTTTATAAAATTGAAACTTGATGTCCATTTCGGCAAAAAATATGTCTCTGTTCATGGTCACTAATGAGGCTTACAAAGCAAAATTTGTACAAAAAATGATAATCATTGTAAGATAAATAGTTTGATTGGCATACTTTGTGAAGAACGCTATGTCTAACGTTTTTTGTCCTCATATTTTGCCAGATAACCCAAAATTTTAATCGAATTAAAAATAGTTTCTCGGACAAAGAAAAATGCTGAGTCAGCACTTTTTTCGATTTTCATCCTTAATTATCTCTCTTAAACGTATGGGTACCCCATAAATTTTTTTCTGATTTCAAAAGCTCCTTAGGGGGTTCAAACAATACATATAGATTTTTAGAAAACAAATTGGTTTGCAATTAGTAGGCACCGTCCTTAAGGTACATGTATGGTCACATCCTCAGCTCCCACATGTGTTAGCGTGGTAGCTAAGATTAGTTCAGCCGTGGGAGCAACCAGACTGACATGCTAATGAGTCATACCAAGGACGAAACAGCTGTCCATGGCTGCTCCTCCACGGGTAAAAAGATGTGCTCATGTGTGTGAGATCACTCCATGGGTAATAGGATATGCGGATGTGTGTGAGATCACTCCATGGGTAATAGGATATGCGGATGCGTGTGAGATCACTCCATGGGTAATAGGATATGCGGATGTGTGTGAGATCACTCCATGGGTAATAGGATGTTCGCATGCATGTGAGATCACTCCATGGGTAATAGGATATGCGGATGCGTGTGAGATCACTCCATGGGTAATAGGATGTTTGCGTGCATGTGAGATCACTCCATGGGTAATAGGATATGCGGATGCATGTGAGATCACTCCATGGGTAATAGGATGTTTGCATGCATGTGAGATCACTCCGTGGGTAATAGGATGCGCGGATGCGTGTGAGATCACTCCATGGGTAATAGGATATGCCGATGCGTGTGGGATCACTCCATGGGTAATAGGATATGCGGATGCGTGTGAGATTCTTCAATGGGTAATAGGATGTGCGCATCGCGATCGGCGTGAAATCACTCCATGGGTAATAGGATGTGCGCATGTATGTGAGATCACTCCATAGGTAATAGGATGTACGGATGCGTGAGATCACTCCAAGGGTAATAGGATGTGTGCATGCATGTCAGATTATGCCCATATCGTGGCGTGTGTAGAGTAGTGTTGTGTATTTTATTCTAATAAAACTTCCCTATTCAAGAGAAAGTCAAAGTAAAGAAATAAGTATTTGATAAGGATTTTCTCTGCATAGAAATTCCGTAATTGAACGAATTAAATTGTCATATCTTCAACCAGGTGTAGTATCCAATCTCCAATGTTGGTACCGTTGGGTCAATCTTTTCCAGTGGCTGATCAAGATTGACACTTTCTATGTTGTCATAATTTTAAGTAATGATACTTTTTAAGGATAATTTCAAATTTTGCTGAGATTATTGACGACCTTTTCGTGTAGCTAAAAATATTTCCCATCAAACCAAACAAATCCCAATTGATTGACTTCGCCATTAATAGACCGTGTAGCAATAATCAGAAAGATTGTAACTCTTTGTCTGTCCAAAAAAGGGAAACTGCCGAGCAATGAGCAACCATGGACAGCTGTTTCGGCGTGTTTGGGTCTAGTCAGCATGGCATAGCTAATGCTCAGGCTGGGTTTCCACTAGAAATATATAAGATGTGTGAAAGCCGGTGTGGCGCAGTGGTTCAGCGCTTCACCTCACCTCTGTGGCCTGTGTTCGAACCCAGGATGCAATGCCATATGCGAGCTGAGATCATTGCTATCTCGCCCTTGCTCCGAGAGTTTTTCTCGAGATTCTCCGGTTTTCCTCCTTCCAAAAGAAACACAATACGTTAAATTCCAATTCGATCTGGTAGCCGGGTTCTGGCTTTGATCAGCCCTATGGTTGTTTCAGGTCAAAGGTTTTTTTTTTTTTTCAGAATAGGCAGCGGAATATGAAAATGCCGCATCCCATATGCCTCACAGCTCTCATACATCTTATCGAAATAAACAGGCGCTAGCCATTTTATATCTGTAACTACACTACAGTAAAGGCATTGTAATGATGCTTTTTCCTCCTTTCTGTTTACTAGAATCTAAGGCGGCATTCAAGTTCTCTGGCAAGTCGATCCTCCCGCCCATTAGAGACTCGTTCTTTCCTGAGATTCGCTTGTGTATGGAGGAACAGCATTTCCATATTAACATCATCAAGAGCAAAAGGAAGGTAAGACCCCAACTCAACATTCAATTCTTCTATAACATTGACGTTAAACCATATTGGACTTTTGCAAACCTTCATAATTGGACTCAGGACTTCAAATTAGAGGAAAATGCCACTAGCAACTGTTGCTTAAGTTGTCACTTTTTTTTTACTCGCAACATGGTCTGATCCACTAGCAACAACTAGTTCAGCAAGATTCTACCAGCAAGTAGATTTGACTGTATTTCTAAAAATCTGCTTGGGTTGTCGAGGTTTTCCGTTCTTCAAATGGCAAACATATCAAAGAGAACAGATTTGCTGTGTTATGTACGCTGCCAAAAACACGAGTGTAAGTGCAGACTATGAAAAAGAGTACTCATGAGCCGCTCTACTTGCTTTGTCGACCCTGTGCTTGCCTACTGTTCTGTAATTTTTCTCAAGGTTTTTTTGGGATTGGGCTACTTGTGGCGCTCGCGTGTCACAGGTAGGCCAATCCGAAAAACCCTTGACAAATACAGAAGGCTGTGTCGACCCCAAGACGGCCTTGTGACATCGTCAACAAAGTGTTTTAGTTTTATATCAATGTTATATTTTAAAGAATCGTCTAAGCCCAGTTGAAAACGTTACATTTCCTCCATTTCGATTATGAATTCTTATAGAAACATGTTTATGACGTCATTTTCATTATCTACAATCGCAAACCAATCAGAGGGGGCGTTAGTAACATGACGTCGTTTTCGTGAGCTACACTCGCACAAAGTCATGGCTTTCGACCAATCCGGGAGCGCGCATTAAAATACTGAACACTTAAGAGCGACTGTCCACTAATACCGAGCGAAATCAGAATATCGCGGCAAAAGATGAAAAAAAAAATCTTCATATTTCGTTCAAAGATAGGCTTTGGTTAGTTAGTAAACGTGCTGGGATTTTTTTGTTCAAAAATTTATTTAACTTTGAGAAAAATTTAAAAAACGGTTACGGCCGGCGTGAGTCCGAGACAGCCTGAAATAAGAGTGATTTTACCGGTCTCTCTAACCTTGCCCTATACAAACGCTAAAGGAGCTTCGCATTTTTCGAATTCGGATATTTGTTTAGAAAGTATTGATCAACTGTTTGAGTGCAATAATTAGATTATAGCTTTATTCTCAAGATCCTGAGAGCCCACTTAAATACGCTGTAGTTTACTAATTTGAAAACCTTATTTCAGGGCACTTTTTTGAAAAATAGATTTTATATGTGGTATAATTCAGAATCCATTGAAGCTTCGTTTTTGATACAAGTTAGCATTGATCTAAAACATATATGAGAATTAGTTTGGGTTATCTTCTCAGTGCTTCACACGAGCGGTGTGAATTTCGACGAAATGACAACATGAATTTGTAAACAGTCAAGTCTTACTCTTCGACAATAGTGCAAAATATCGAGCAGAAACCTATTGAACCAGCAGTTTTTAACAATAAACATAACTTAAAAGAGTTGAATGAACTTACCTTTTAAACCCATTGCTAGAAAATCGATTCTTACTAAGTTTTCTTCCTTCTAAGTTGCCCTCTTCAATTGTTGTAATCCAAGGTCACAATTACCAATTAACTGTTCGGCGGGTCAGCTCCAGACATGATGGAATAATAACGATTCTTGCATTAATCGAATGGCTTTTGACCGCTTAATACAGGAAATGCATTAAAAACATACCTAGCTGCAAAAAAATCCACTGTTTCGATTGCATTTCGTGTTTTTGTAGGCAGCAGTTATATACAACCAGCTTTATGCATGTCACGCGCTCTTGTGTTTGCGTGGTCATGTCACGCGCTCTCGTTGGAGAGGGTGGGAGGGAGGGAAGGGAGAGAAGGGAGAGAGATGAAATAAATGGGCGGGGGGTTACAAACCCTAGTGGGAACAACATCACAGGGGAGCATTATCAAATTATTTATCCGGCTTATATCTCATTCGAACTTTCCCTAATGGTATTGTATACGCCTTCTATACAGTCAGTTGAGGCTGGCTGTACTTCTGATATGAATGGTAAACCATTCATTGAGATTTCATAACCAAATTTGATACACCGCAAAATAAATAAGAAACAAAACAATTAACATCCAACATGTCCAAATGGGCAAGCTTTTCCCCCGCTGCACGGGTTGGGTATAGTCATGTAATGTGTGCATAACGTGAAAACTAGCAATGCGAATAAAGAGCCGTGAAAACTAGGAAGCTAAGTTTTAGCGGCGAACGTACGGAAGTGAACTGCGCTTTTCAAAGCATTGTAGGCGAGCTCAAATTTCTCGAAGCGCCATTTTCGGGGCCCCCGATAATGGCTCTGGAGAGCTAATCGAAACAAATCCTATTCCATCGGTCTCACAGGGGCATACCAGTTGATTACTTATAGGGGAAAATGTTCCTTATTTATTAGCTTTTGTGTTCAGTCATATATTTCCGAATTTTCACCTGCCAGGGAAAGTATTGAACGTACTCTGGAGTCGCCTTTGGTCAGTGAAATTATTTCTAGAGCCTGTACTGGATCAGTTAGCCGACAGTTTGATCGTAATTCCTACAGTTTATCCAAACCAGGGCCTTTCTACATTGGCTTGGTCGGCCCGCAGACCTAAATGACAAGAAATTTAAAGGTCAGAAGAGCTGAGCCTTTTGCTTATCATTATCGGACACTTACAACATTTAAAGCAAATTGCTTTGACTGAAGACTCGAGTACGCGGTACACGCGCGGTACATACAAGATTACAAATCTCGCAGTTTCTCTCTTAGTCTTATAGTCTTGGTTTTCGCTCAATGTACATGGACAACGCTGAGCCAATTAAAGTAAGTAAAAGTGAAATGTTGTGTTGATATCTGCATGAGCGGCTGTAAAGTGGAAACCTATTTTATAAATGTTTCTTTGCTGATGAATAAACTTCAAGTTCAATCAAGTGCCGCTGGGCGCTCAGAAAACTGATTGATCGATATTTTTTTACCCAGCATATCCAATGTACGATTAACGGAAGTCAAGAGGCTTTTAAAACGACACAAACCGGCTGAAATTCAGGCTAGCAAACAATAACATTATAAGGATTCGATTCCTCAAATTTGATTTCAAATTTGCATATGGCATTGGCGAGTCAAAATGTGGTATGGAGAACGCACGGACCTTGAACACAAATAGAATGTGGCAAACAGTACTTCAACATTTCAAACCAGCATTTTGGCAGGGACAACCTAGCTTATAGCTTCTTTCTTTCTTGATATAAAACCTAAGGTCGCTACACACGAAGGGACAAGTCCCCTCGTCTGAACTAGGAAAAATATTGTCGCGGGGACAAAATTTTGTCCACGGGACTTGACCCTTCAAATCAAACTGGTTTCAATCGAGGGGCAAGTCCCGGAGACAAAATAACAAGATGTTTCCTAGTTCACACGAGGGCAATTGTCCCTTCGTGTGTACACAACAAGGGATTTGTCCCTGGGACTTGTCCCTTCGTGTGTGCCGACATTTTCAGTCAAGCGAGCACAGCTTTGAAGATGAGGAAAATTGAATCAACTAAAGCGATGTAAAAGCAACGTGAAAGTTTACGCGGGGAAATATTTGCTGATTGGCTTTGAGTTTGAAAACCATCCCAGTGCTCGGGTTATTTACACAAAGTGTTGTTGCAGATTGGCCAAATTTCGTTTCCTGAACACTGAATTATTTAGAAGCCAGAGTGTATTTGGTGTGTAAATGTGGTGCTTTACTGTGTGACCACTTAGACAACGAGAACTAATCACACTGCAAAACAAAAACAAAGCATTCCAACTTACGGTTATTTCACCCAAACAGTGTCGAGTACAAGACAATAGTATTTCAACTTGCTCGAGCTTTCATCCGGTAAAAGGCAAATTTGGTGGACTAGTTTTGAAGTCTGAGTGTTTTCAATGAAGAAAATCGCGTGGTGTGTTAGGATTTGTACGTTGGAATTATGCTTTTTATTTCATTCTGTAATGTGATTGGTTCTCGTTGGAATGCTTTGTTTTCATTCTGTAATGTGATTGGTTCTCGTTGGAATGCTTTGTTTTCATTCTGTAATGTGATTGGTTCTCGTTGTCCAAGTGACCCCAGTTACAGTAGTCGCATAGTAAATATCCGAAGTAACCTCTACCTCTATTTTTTCCCCAGGCGACAAAAGTTGTCAAAAAGGCTTTCAATGCGCGTCAGAATCTTTCTTACAGGGGACCCCGTGTGCATTCTGCTCTTCCCGCCTTCCCTATCTCAACTGCAGCAGTGACGACATTCAAATGGGAGACGAGTATGGCCGAGAGAGCTCTTCCTAGCACTAGAACTAAAGAACAAAAAGCTCTTGCTTACCTTGCGTAGTTAATGTAATAGAAGGAGAAATGCACTGCATTTATTTCCAGTGCTTTTTACTTGAAAAATGAAAGATCTATTGTCAGTCCAGGTCGCTAGTTTTCGGTTTTAGTGCTCAAGATAGAACGTTTCTTATTGTATCTACAAGAATAACTACAGACTGTAGACTATGAAATATTTGATCACCTCTTATCGGTAAAAAAGTAACTTTCTGACCGCAGTTTCATAGAATTTCTGCCGTTTTGATATTTTAGGTAAAGTCGGTTTGAAAGGGTAAATAAGTTATCAGTTTTATCGAAATTGTACATAAAATATAAATTATTGTATTAAAGCTGTAAGTACTGGTTTCCATCGTGTTATTTTGTAGCTACATGGTAACTTTTGTTTCCCTCGTGCAACATAACTTTAATTTTTTGTTGGAATACTCGCGCGAATTGAAATTGCAGCGGACAAGAACTCCACAGCAAACACTTCGTTGCTAAAATAATCTGGTTTATTGAGGTATATTAACGAAAATAGCGGACTAAAAATATATCCCTTTATTTAAATGACCATGAATGTCTGCCGTGAAGTAAACGAATTTCTAGGACAGTAATTTCTCCAATATTTCAATCACACAGGAAGATGTCCGGTAACAATGCATATACCACAGTGAGGCCAATTGTCTCAAACATCGCAAAATTTGAGTCGGTCAGAAATGTCTTCGTTTCTGTCGAAGAAATCGAAAAACTCTGAATTTCTAACGAGACCTGAAACAACTATGGGGGGGGGGGGGGGGGCTTCCCCGCTAATCCACAGATCGACTTGGAGTTTAGCGGCACTTAATCTCGGCCGATAAGCAGCGTCTGATTCACAGTTTGAATATAGGTGCGACAAATGTATTGGGTTCGGCGTATGCTACCGCATTTTGGCGACACTGAAGAGACCGCTCTTCTGGTGTGCCAAACTAACCTCGTTATAACGTTTATTATTATTAGCATCCCATATACATAAATGGTATTGCCTAAAACATAAACAACATAACTGACTAAAAGAAGCTAAACTAACTTTGAGAACAATTTCTAATATTACAATGATTTCTTAGTTCAAAGGCTTCAAAAATATAGTGAGCCAATTTCTTACATACAAATGGTTCTATGTTATTAAAGAGAAATAAAGTTTTGTCTTGATATTTAAGTTTCTAAAATGTTTGTATTTATTACAAATGTCATCGAAGAATACTTTTCTAATGTTGTTATATATATAAGCTGCAATGAAATGTGAAATGTATTTCGTTTTCTACTTCATTTGTGACACACATTTCACATATCCTTGAAGCTTCGGGTATTTTGGGACAAGAGTGTCTGCCTGTTTCTATTCTTAAATTATGATTTCCCGATCTAAGTTTTGCATACATTCGGGAAAAATAATAATTACGAGATGCCTTTATATTTTCGCATAATTCGTCGTTGTCATAATGCATTCGTTTGTCCTGTAAAGAATTTCGAGCGTTATATGGCAATATGTAAAATGATGCCTTACAACCGGGTTTTTGTTCCGCAGTACCAAGGGTAAGAGTGTGAGTGAAGACCCTTTGATCGGCTCGGCTGTGTATAATAGACTGAAATTGTATCTTCATGATGTTGATGCTGGCAAGAGCGAAATAGCACAAACAGTCTGCGTTCGGGCTGTTCTCTGCTTCGGGTACCACAAGCTAGATTCTATTGCTCACGGCATGTAGGGTGGTCTAGTACTAAGGTGATAGACCATTACCCCGGGTGGGGTTCTTCAAGGTAAAAAGTGTAGGGGTGACCGTCGGAAAACCTCGAAAAATACCAAACCCTAAAATGTACCTCGTGGTCTAAAAATCACCCTGAAAAATGGATTTCGCGTGGACAACCCCTAAAACAATACTAAATCACCGATTTCAAACCCTAAAAAATACGACGATCACCCCTACCAGCCGAATATATAGTTTATTCTATAAAGTAGTGTTATACAAAGATATCCAGCACTGGGAAATATCGTATCTAACTGATACACGTATAAAAATACGATAATTTTACGTGTGTGGATATTGCTTCGAACAACTGGGCCCAGACGCTTGGAGATATGGAATGTTATCTTCTCGTGTTCAACTCGATATCTAACTCGTTCGCTAGCTCACTCGAGTTGAACGATACGTCGAAGATAAATTCCATAACTCCCTGCGCCCATGTATATTATTCTCTATTTACTTTATGTGCTTGCGATTTTGTTTTTGCTATCTTTAGTAAGTCCTTGCATTTCTTAGATCGGCGAAAAAAATATTCGTCAAAATAAGTTTCGAAGTTTTCACTGAACACTGTTCAACTCTTCAGTTCTGGTTAACACGTAGTTGTAAAGTAAAATACACGCCTGGGTATTGTTTAATGTATATAACAAAATAATACTTTGGTTGTCGAAAGATGTTATAGCTAAGACCTCCAGAAACAGATAGGGGACGACACAGACTAGACGTTGGTCTTCAATTGATAACAGTCTCCTCTCGATCTCAAGTTAGGCTTGGATAAATTCTGCCGGCAAAATTTCAAGCATAATACACCACTTCCGGCAGTGAGCATTCTGCCGGCAGAATACTCGATTTTCGAGCAAAATTTGAGCAGAATACAAGGAAAATATGTAATAAAAAAAGCTATTTAATAATTCGAATAATGATAATAAAAACAAATTTAAAACAATTAGACAAAAAATACTAAGCAATGTGATTCGCACTAAAAATAACTCGAAATTACTAAAAACGCCCACAGATCACTACTCTGCAGTTAGCCGACACTACTCTGGGAGACAATCATGCATTTCTGGCGAGGCAGCACTACAATCAGCGGTATTACCCAAAAATACATATTTCAAAATGACGGAGCAAATACTAACATTTTACCGAGCGTAATACGAGCAGAATACCTATATATGTCCGAGCAGAATTTCGAGCAGAATACTCGATTTTTATGAGCATTGCCGGCAGGCATCATACGCAAATTTACGAGCAGAATTTATCCAAGCCTATCTCAAGTCCCGGTTACGTCTGTCGGACTGTCATACAGCTTCTTGTTTTATTCAATAATTTAGAATGTATAAATTGAAAATATAAATGAAATTAAGCAAAATGCTTATAAATGTCTAAGAAAGTGCTAAAGAAATAAAATTCGAGTTGGATAGAAATTAAGGGCCCATTGACATATTTAAATCGGCCGTTGCTATTTCCTCCGATAATGGCCAGTTTTGGGGCTTCAGGCTGAATACTCCAGTCTATACAACAAGAGGCCCTGAGTGGCACAAACAGCCACCAGATCTTTATTCGTAATTGTGACAACCGATGTGTTCACGCTATATCCATGAGTTTATACTCACTCACTGCATGCTAGATTTTCGTTCCCGAATTTATAAACATTTAAATACATGTGCATATAAATTATAATATTTTAAAAGGCCCCTGTCAGTCAGAGAACTGAGAAATCGGGTTATTTCTACTAACCCTGCTAGCAGAGGTTCTTTTCTCTTACCCTCTCTCCACTAACGAGGGAGAAAAGAACCTCTGCCACGATACGAACGGTTTTCTGTTGAGTATGCGCCACAGTATCTGGATTCCCATTGGTCGAGAAAAACGAGACGGTAAACATTGTAGATTTCCTATTGTTAACGGCAAGAGAAGGCTTGGGAAAAATTCTTCGAGGATGATGTTGCTTTCCTCGAGGTTTGACACAGCTGCTTTTAACGCTACTTCGAACTCGCTCACGCTCATGTTCACTCCAAAATCAGATGCCATCTTGAAACTGCAGACTCTAGACTGGGCAGTGTTTTAATAGTATCAACAAGTCATTCGCGTGTGACGTCGACCTCGAAAAACCGGTTTTTAAACTGGTTATTAAAGCGGTTAGTCATGTGACTTACCTCCAAAAACTTGGAGCCGGCGAGATCTAAAGAACCGTTCGGATCGTGGCAGAGGTTCTTTTCTCCCTCGTTAGTGGAGAGAGGGTAAGAAAAAAGAACCTCTGCTAGTAGGGTTATTTCTACTATACTTTCGAGAGGTTAATAACAATAAATAACAACATAACGACAGTCAATTGGTATAAAGGTTATCATGTTCAGATTAGCGGCTACTTACATTTACAAGCTGTTGTCTTTATAGTAGTGTTGATCGCAGAGCAGACTGTCACGAGTTTATCTTAAAGCATGTCGCATAATATGTGATAAATTCCCGTCCAAAGCCCGTGAAACACCTCTCAGCTTTAGAAAAGACAAAAATCTTAGTATTGCACTTGAAGGAACCTTTGGTTTACACAAAAAACAGCTGATATTAAAGGTTTTGCTAAGTCAAAACTCCCACTCGCCGCCATCTTGAAAAACCTGGAAATGTTCACATGTCACATGGCTGGCGCAACGTACGTGTCACGTGACCAGTCGAAATCTGATTAGTCGACGGCGCCAAAACTCGACACAAATAAAAAATAAAGGGGAAAAAACTTGCGATTTCTGACTCGTGCCGGCCAAAGGGCTGGCCCGAGTAATGAGCTACACCTTCGGACATGACTCTTGCAACACTAATCCTTTAATTGTTATGGACCAGAAGCAGCGCGCAACCCTGCAGTTCCTCTCTCCCCCCTTCCACCCCCAATTCAATGTTGGGGGAAAAAAGTGACCAAACCAGTACGAAAGTTTATCCAACATTGAAATGAGGGGGTGCGGGGGACGTGTTCCAACTATTCATGTCCAAAGCTGTAGCTTGATTGTCTGCAATGAGCTTCGGACTGTGTGGAGCACATGCCAGGAACCCATTTCGCGGCAAACCGAAGAGCCAATAGAAATCAAGCTAAAATTAGACCGAGATTCGACAACTTGAAGTTGAATCTCGTGGCTTTCACAACAGTTTGTTTTCCGACATCAAAAATACTTTTTTAAGGATGAAAACTGACCTGTATTTTAATTAGTTGCACCGAGGTTCAATCACAACTTTACCATGCAGGAACCCGAAAGCACTTATCTGGTGCATGTTTGTGGAAGATTTGAGTTGAAAACCTGCCGGTCGATAGTTAACGTTACCACGAACGCTATTGGCCTATCAGATCATACGCCTGTTTTTGCTGCTCGTTTGTATAAACAATGCCGTTTGGCGGTCACTTCAAATCAACGACATACTCACATTCACTATCGTGACATGAAGCGTTTTGATAAAAAGGCCTTTGTCAAATCAGTTGAACAGCTACCATGGGATTCAGCTTTTGTTTTTGACAGTATTGACGATATTTTGGACACGTGGCAGAAGCTGTTTATTTCTGCAGTTGATGAACACGCTCCCATAAGATCTAAGCGTGTGCGGAGACAAAGGCAACCGGAGCGGATGGCGCCTGAGGTCCTCCGTCTTCTAACTGAGCGGGATAGATTATTAAAACGAGTACGCGAGACAAACTCTGCGACTGATTGGTGTCAATATAAGCTGACCAGAAATGCCGCAACTTGCAAGATACGTGAGGCCAAAAGAAAATATTATCAATCGGCTTTGAAAGAAAACCGCAATAATCCCAGACGTTTGTGGAAGTACATAAAGGAACTAGCTGGCCAAAACGTTAAGGCTGGTGCGGTGAATTTCATTAAGATCGGGGAAAAGTGCACCACAGGCTTAGAACAGATTGTCGAATTGTTTAATACTCACTTCACAAGCATTGCAAAAAAATATTCGATCACTGCATGGAGAAAATGCCAGCATAAGGGTTGACAATCTAAGATTTTTTGTCCAATCAAAGAAAATCAGCACGGAACCTTTTTCCATTCCCCTGGCATCTGTGAAAGATATTGCTGAAATCCTACTTGTCATTCCTGCAAACAAGGCCACTGGCACAGATAACATTTCAGCTAAGATGCTGAAATTGGCTGGTGCAGCAATAGCTCGACCATTGTGTCGTTTAGTAAACTGTTCTATAACCTTGAAATCATTTCCGGGTGTTTGGAAGACTGCTAGGGTTCGGCCTTTGCACAAGGGGGATGATGCATCAGAGATGGATAACCATAGACCAATTTCTATATACTTCCAGTGCTGTCAAAGGTTATGGAAAAGCACGTGCATGCGTCGTTGTATAATTATCTGTGTATAAACAATCTACTTTATAAGTATCAGTCTGGTTTCAGACGGTACCACTCTACTGAAACAGCCCTCATCAAACTGGTGGACCAGTTGTTATTCAATGCGGACAAGAACATGATTACTTCAGCAGTATTTATTGACTATCGTAAGGCCTTTGATACTGTCGGTCATAATGTATTACTTCGTAAACTGGAAGCCTATGATCTTAGTGCGGAAGCCGTGTCCTGGTTCGCTTCTTATCTTCAAGAAAGACAACAATATGTTTGTATGGGGGGATACTCTTCTCCAATGCTACCTCTAGTCGATGGGGTCCCTCAAAGGTCTGTGCTTGGGCCGTTGCTATTTCTTGTGTTTATTAACGACTTGCCCCTTGAGTCCGGGGAAGTAACTACTGATATTTACGCTGATGATACCACTATTACTGCCGCTGCGGATTGGTCTAGGTCTTCAGAGCTAAGTTCAACTATGAACTTGGCCAAGGAATCTATCACAAATTAAATTGGACTTCAGAGAACAGATTGTCCATTAACCAATATAAGACTAAATCTGTATTGTTTGGCAGCAAGCGGATTCGATCGAAGATGCCACCCGTCAACCAGAAAATTAACATTACGCTGCCTGGTTCAGACACGCCTATCTCTCAGGTCAAGTCTCAAAAGCTTCTTGGAGTCACTCTTGACCAAGAACTAACATTCGACGACCACGTGGAAAGTTTGGGGAAGAAACTCTCAAAAAGGATAGGGCTACTCAAAAGAATTAAGAACTTCCTCCCACACGAGGAAGAGTGAACTTTTATACCGCAACAATTAAACCGGTATTAATGTACGGTAGCTCTGTTTGGACTTTGTTGTTGTAGATCTAATTTAGATTCTATTCTTAAATTACAAAAACGTGATGCAAGAGTAATTTTGAATGCAGATAACCGCGCACGATCAGTTCCTCTTTTCAATAAACTTAAATGGCTTCCGTTTTACGAGGAAGCTAAGATCAACAGACACTGTATTTTACTCAAGAGACTGTACGGAAATCTGCCTGAATATATGGACGAGATATTAATTAGAAATAGTGATATTCATCAACGAACTACTCGATATAACGAAGTCAATTTTATATGTCCTCGGTATAAGTTTGAAACAGAAGCTGGTCGATCTTTCACAGTACGAAGCATAAAAGAATGGAACTCCCTGCCTTTAGAAGTTAGAAAATTGCCATCCGTCAACTCTCTCAAATCTGCTCTTTTTAAAAAAGCTTTAGAAGACCAGTCTCAGCTAGACCATTTTTAATCCTTGTATATTATCATTATCGTATCTTATATCTATATGTGTAGTTTCCGGCTTAAATTCTAAATTAGGTTTTATTAATTAGATCATTGTATATTAAGCAAATCAGATTATTTTAGTGTATATAATTCTAGGCTCAACTGTTAGTAGAACTTTAATGTATACTTTTATCCATATTTTAATATTTGATATATTTATACTTAGTTAAACCTTCAGAGGGCAACAAGTTTATCAGTTTGTAACTGTTTAGTGTCACCCTCATTAAATAAAGTCTTATTTATTTATTTATTTAAAATCACTTGACTTCTTGAGTGGCCGTACTTTTTCTTCGTGTTTTTAGCCGCCATGTTCTCGCTGGAAGCAGCCATTTCAGCTTCTATATCTTTGACAACTATAGATACTATTTACTAGATGTTATTAATTTCAATCTATCAACAGTGGGAAGAACTCGGCTACATCTGAGAGTCCACATCTGATCATGAGAGAGGATATTTCTGGCAACCATGCATGTCTTATTACAATCACATTGAATTGAAGCTTGGACAGCGCCTGTAACTCTGAACGGCTGGCAATAATCCAATCCTGATTAACCTCTAACTAACCTCTTATTTATGCCTTTTCTATCGCGACTTTAAATTGAAACCATATGGCAGCTAGCCCGACTGAACTTGAGCTTGATAGGAATATTATGATATCGCAACGTTATCAAATCAAGAGCAACGTCTGTGTCCTTTTATATCTGGTTCTGGAGGTCCTAATAACTATAACATATTTCGATAGCGAAATTTATAAAATGTTATATACCCATTTAAAAATAGCTCTCAACAAAATCGAACAAACGTTTTTTATACCTATGGGATATATTACCATTTTGACATGTCAACCTGATAGAATTGGAGGAAACATTTCGATCACAAATGTAAGTATCACGATTCACTGATCATTTTGTTTACTTTTGAGACGCCAATATAACATGTTATCATATGACCCGTTAGCCTCCGATGCAGACGTCTTGTGTGGTTCGTTTCCCTCCCTCTCACACCAACGTCTGCGAACTCGAGCCACATTTTGTGTTCCGTAAGTTACGGATTGTTTATTTTGACCAATCAAATTGCTAGTTAGGTTTTTCCTTTAATAGCCCAAACATTAATTAATTACTTCGTTGACCGTGGGAACACAAACACTTGACTGGCTGATTATTTTGACTTCCATTTTTGCACGTGCAGCACGTGCTAGCTTGGTCAATAAGGTTTTTATTTTATATAATAATACGCTAAGTGTGTGTGACGCTCTTTTCCAGATCGATATCCTAATATGGAGGACGCTCGCGCGCGTCCGAAAATGGCGCCAAAAAGTGACGGCCATAGGTATCCCAACGAAGACGACGAATCATCTGTCTTGGTCTTGGTTGCATTTGAGGAAATAATGTTAAAAAGAAATGAGTTACTTAGTTGGGCGAGCAAGCCATCGAGTTTATGGGAATCTGTTTTAGTGAAAACCTGGGCGAGCAAGCCATCGAGTTTTAGTACCGGAATCTATTTTAGGGAAAACCTAGGCAAGCAAGCCATCGAGTTTACGGGAATGTTTTAGAGAAAACCTATCGCCAGGCGAAGCGGCCGAAGTCAAACGACCCAACGAGGTAAGACCAGGTATTCAAACACAGTTAGACATGTACATGTTTTTATCTTACAACTCTACTGGTGTGTCTATAAGGGCAAGATATTTTGTCCATTTCCGTTCTCTGTAGTTTCTTGTGTTCTTAGATATAAAAACCAGTTTCCTTGCCCAACTACCGTAGGCTCTTCAGACCATAAGGCATAAACTCACTACAACCAGCCATTCAAATAACTTGGGTTTTGATTATTGTTTTTATTCCGTTTATGCTCTTTCGGCGACCATATTTGTTTTCGTCACACGAATTCATGACTCGAGCTGCCTGTGACCGTCAGTTTTGGCACTTTTTCGACAATAGGTATATAATTGTATTCATCGGTTTGGGAAATTAACTGAGATCCGTAAGATATTATTGCCTTTTTTATCAAAATACAACTTTGAAAACATCAACACGCTAAAAACCTCCAGTACACAATCTGGCGCCATTGCATTGTGTTAGGAGTCGGTCAGCCGGCTAGACTATGTTACTTTATAAAATAGTTTCGATAGTACGCGCGCTCTGATTGGCTGTAAGCCGTGTTTCTATTTAACAAATAAAGAAGCCTTAGCCATGTTTTATACTATCATAAAACACGATGGGCATTTGAGAACATGAGAGAAATGTTAAAGCACAAGCCGAAGGCGCGTGCTTTCAACATTTCTAGAGTGTTCTCAAATGACCAGAGTGTTTTATGATAGTATAAAACATGGATTTAAGGCTTCTTTATCTGTTTTATGATATAGATTTACGCGCGCGATGAAAGGAAACCGCCAGTTGAAAACTATATAACACGGCTAACCATGTTATATACTCTGATAAAACATGGCTTCTTAGCCAATCAGAGCGCGCGTACTATCGTATCTATATTATAAAACTCTATAGAAACATAGACAGTTGAGCGCGCGCTTGAGCTAGTTGTGAGAATTTACGTTTTGGTTATCAAATTAAGCGAGCGTTTCCGTGCTTTTATTCGTTTATTTTATAAAGGAAATAGAAAACATTTCCCCCTTGTTTCTATAGAGTTATAGAAACACTTGTGGAAGTTTGGAAGAACTCGAACTAGCTGTGGAAACACTCGCCCTTCGGGCTCGTGTTCCCACTGCCATTTCTCGTTCTCCCAAACTCCCACTCGTGTTTCTATAACTCTATAGAAACACGGGAAATGTTTTCTATTTCTTAAATAATTATCATATTTGTTGATTTCGTGGAAGTTTCGCGGGTCCCTGCTAGTTTATTATATTAGTTATATGGCAAAAATGAATAAAATCCATGCACTTTGACGCACGCGCCAGGAACCCATTGCGTGGTAACCTGAAGATCGAATAAAAATCAAGCTAAAATTAGACTGAGACTCGACGACTTTCACTTGAAGTTCAACCTCGTGGTGGTTAAAACAGTTTGTTTTCCGACATAAAAATTTTTTTTTTTTTTATGGATGAACACTGACCTGTGCTTTACTTCAGATGCACTAGGTTTCAATGACAACTTCAGTATCAGGAACCCGAACGCATTATCTGGAGACAAAAATGTGCATATTTGTGGAAGATTTCAAAGTTGAAAACCGGCACTGCAAAACTTGACAAAAAGAGCTGTAGAAGAATACAAACAAACTTTTAAGTATTAATTAGTATAACTGAAATACTCATAACTTATAAGCCAATTACCAAATGTGAATGCTGAATTTCTTAGCTCATACAATAAAAAACCTGCTTTCTTTGATGAAACTGTGCTACATGCCTACAAGTTTACGTTACTCGTTTCCGTAATAATTTTAGTTCTTTATACCACGATTGTAGTAGCGTTGTAAGGTAGCCAAATGTTTATTTGTGTCACAGCCATTTCAGCTTCTGTGTATTTCAGTGACAGCTATAGTATATTTATGTCCACTAATTCAGCTTCAGTCGTTTTTGCTGCAGTTGTTTTCATCGAACTTGCGAGAGCCGGAAAACTGCATTAATCGCGCGGTCTAAAAAGTTGAATTGTAGCTGAAAAACGAAATAGTTTTAAATTAGTATTTGCCTTCGTGTAACGAATTGTTTAGTTTCTTTCAAAATGTACGGGTTTTATCGCTATTTGTTTACGAAGATTTGGAAAATCCCGAGCGGGCAAGTTGAAAAAAATTGCCCGCGCTGAGCAACCAATCAGATTGCAGCATTCAGAGTCATCTTGCCCGCTCACTGAGCTGCCATAAGAAAATATATTCTTCGTATTGGGCTTCGTCGCGCACCCAATACGAAATATATTCTCCCAACTTGCCGGCAATATAATTCGGGATCGGCGTCTCAAAATCGCAATTAGTTTATAATATTACAACATAACAATTCTTGAAAAACATATTCTGTGAAAACTTCCGGCAGAGAGTTCAATCACTCAAAATGGCAAAACAACAAAAGTTTACGACTGTTCTGTACTAACTGTTCTGTGTTAAAAAGAGAAAATATTACGGTATGTGTATTAAATTAGAACTCCCTGTGCTGGCAGTAAACTACCGAGACACAAGTGTTGAGACTCCACTGAAACCTGCTTTATATAGCGAACATGCCCTCCAGTTATCCGAATGTGTTATTCCACAAGTGAATTTAAAGGACACGCAACTATAACAGTGGCTTTCTGAGGACAAGGCAGAAACAAAAAACATTTCATGCACGAATTTCAAAATTGACTCTTCTTGTTGAGCTAGGTTTGAGACTTTCGATCTCTGGGAAAGGCGATTTGAATGTTACAGAAACTGCTCCAGAGTCTTCTGCCGTCATCTTGATTGAATGTAAACCCAAAACCGGTTTTTCGTTCGCTAGGTTATCTAGCCAATCATATCGATGGATATTATTCCTAATTATAACTAACCAATAATAAGCCTGGTACAAATTCTGTACCAAGTTCGAACATGGAAGTGAGATTGGCAAGCCGTGCAACCAGAGGTTATCGTCGCTTCGCTCCTCCGTGCCTAACTTTCGCGAAGGGAGGCATTAGAACCTCTGGTACCCAGGGTGACGGCACAGCTAGCAGTCTACAATACATAGATACGACGCTTATCATAACTTTTTCTTAATTGGATTTGTCACATGAGACGGAAACAGGTGAATTTTCGAGCGAAAGCAAGGCTAATTGAACTGACTTCGAATGGAAATAGACTCTTTCAGCCTGATAAGATAATCTTCTCTTCGGCTGACTGTTCCGCATTTCCGTTCTCAAAAGGTAGTGGTCAACCCGCTACACACTACACACCAATCTATTAATCAACTCAACTGTCACTTTCTAAAATTATCCTTATGTTCTATTGAAATGTATGAAAAATGATCAGTGTGTAAATAAATAAAACTGAAACTGATTACAACTGTAACATTTCACATTAACTGGAAGAGGAAGGGCTTTTTAGGTTTCAGAGAATAATATATTTCAATGAAAAAATACGCGGACGACGACCGGCTGAACTGGTCTAGTCTGTTCAGTTAGCCTGCCTGGCTTGAGGGATTCGAAGAAGAACGCTAGGAGAGTTTTTTCCTTTAGAGCACCAGAACGAATATCCGAAAGTCATCATGAAATTGCCCCCCCCCCTCTTCTGAGAGCGCGCGACCGGAAGGGATACGCTGAGTTTGAGTTATGTATTTATTCTCATATTTCCTTTCTTTTCCACATTATTATAGCCCCAATATTGTAGAATTTACGTACATATACATAACTTTATTTGGTAATGCAGGTAAAAATTGATGTGGACCTGCCACACTTCAGTAATAAACGTACAATCATTAACAATCACAATTTCAAGATATTAAAACAAGTACATTAGTAAGTAATAAGTATATAATAAGGATGTGTAAACTAATATACAATCCGAAATATTACCATTCATTCAGGATTTATGATGCGCCCAATCAAAATCATTGCTTTTGTTGTCTTGTGGTAAATGAAAAATATGAAGGGTCGATCCGCTTTAAAAATCTTTCGAGGATTGGCCAAGATAGGAATCGATACAAAATCGGGCACCTCGCCGTCATCGGTTCCATGTTCGGTCACTTCTAATAACGAACTTTGGTAAACATGACGAATGGAGACTCCTCTGTCGGGAGTCATCGATCTCAAATCCGCGCGCCCGTCGGAAAATAGATTCCGTACACCGAGCATCTGGAAATACCTCGCTGCATCGAATGTTCGACGGATTTTAAATTTCGGGATGGAGACATCGATATTGGTAGGACGTAGTTGAGCTAGCCAGGATTTAATCTTGGATACTGTGATTCCACGTTCGAGCTCTTGCAGTGGGTGATTTTTAAATGGTAGGATCATTACCATAGAGGTATCTGTAGGTGTGTAGCGCGGATCTATTGGATTACTCATGAGATCTCCTCCATAACTGATCTCCAAAACCTGACATCGACTTCCCTCATCATTAAAGTAATTATATTTGTGTTCGTCCAGCATTAACCCCATCATTTGGACCTGGATTTGACGGACGGGGTTTCCCGAATTCCCGACTGGTGCATTGAACTTTGAAGGCCTGATAATGCTGAAAGGAATTTCCCAATGCGCTTTGAAGCACACTGCATTCACCAAAGCTATCTTAGCACTTGGAAGGATTTCATTGTCGTGCAGCATATCCAAAATTACATTTTTAGTTTTCCTCATAGCCCAGTTATTAATTTTACCTCTTGATTCCTCAGGCTTTTGAGCAAAGTTTACGCGCGTGAATTCTGAATCATAGATGGTCTTCATTTTCTTCAAATATCGCGCGCGGACATTCAAGCTAAAATCTCCCCAAACACTGCTAGCAATTGTAAACACAACGCCATTTTCCTTTCCTTTTAGGATTCGGTTTAGTTGTCGTAGTTCGTTGCGAATACCATTTGGATTCCATTCGAGTACTCGGTCTATCTGTCGGGAGGTAGTTCCTCGAGCTCCAAGGCGTGCCATCCCCATGGCAAACGTGAGACCAATCGGGGAAAAGAGAATATTGCCGTCATTTCCTGTAAGAGCTATACGCTTGTACAACTTGAGGGCAAGTACAGTGCTTCCATTCACGGCTGATTCAACGGTGATATTAGACAACTCTTTCGAAGGAGTAGTTGCTGAATATGCAACTTTAGAACAGAGTAGAATCCATAACAAGCAAAACTTCAGCACAAGCCCACGACGGCTCAGTGACATGCACAATTCCTTCATCTTGAAAGCCGATTGAGCTTCAGTGGAAGAACTTCACGTTTAATGAATTTACTGGTGATATTCTATCGAGATGGTTTTCTTGAACCGCCGTTGAAAGGTCACAAAAAGATACAACAAAAGCGTTCGTGCAATCTATATATAGCACAGACTGGATCACGGTTGGACTCTGGCCTCTCAGTGGATAAAGGTTTTCAAGAGAAGTGATAGTTTGTATCAGTATATGTTTTTTTCATCCCTCCTTTTTTTATGATCAGGAGTCTTTGTGGGTGGATGTGGGGTGTTGTTGGGGGAAGGGGGGAGTTGAGTCCACAGTAAGCAAAATTTGAGCACAAGTCCATATAACAATAGAACTTTTCCGCTTTGCTCAATGTTGTCTCATTTCAGATCACGTGACCATCCCCTAGTGTGTTGTTTCTTTTATTTCTGGTTAACGCATGCGGAGATACATTGATATGGAAATACTTCGGACAAATATTATTATTCTCGAAAGATTTAAAATGGGACAACAGTGAGCCAAGTGGAAAAGGTCTAGTCATGATCATGTTCAGTTGCGCCGAACGACCAGAGATCAATCTTTGGAACTCAGCCATATCCGGCGTTTGTCATCGAAATTAGCCATATACTTGGTATATATCTGCCTCTCTAAATTAATGCAGTCAACACTATCAATTAAGCGCTAATAAAGCCAGTTTGCAAAAGAGCGCCGTGACCTCTGAATTGTAATGAGCCCGAAATAACCATAGAGGCGGATCAAAGTCAGGACCCGGCTAAACCACATACATTTAATTTACATTTATTTTATTGCGATATAAATACAGTTACAAGGATACATTAGAAAAGCCTGAGGCTTACATTGCCACTGCTTCTAAACAGACTCACAAATTCCACTTATTCTAAACTGGTGACGTTCTATCCACGTTCTATCCATCGTTTTCCACCACATTGCTACTAACAAATGAAACCTCATTCTTTACACTTTCACATCTCTAATTATCTTTAATGACATTGTTGTTCGCAATTGCGAACTCATTTTATTATATGAATCTTATGAGGAGGTGTATCTACTCTATAAGCCCTGTGGTTTCCAGAGGCCTCCTCGCCTTAATTGCTTAAGCTTCCACTTATTTAACTTGTAACTAATATAGTAACTGTTCGTTGTTTAGCACAATATATTAGCACATGTATTCTTAGTCAAATCAATTGTTAATACTAGTTAGTTAATTTCTCTGTATAAGAAATCTGTTCTAACTATTCAAATACCTTAATTATTACTTTCTCCTCAATATTTCGAACGTCATTAATATTCCTGTACCGAATCACACCACTAGGCCGCTTTGTATCGTACAAAAAGTCACGTGACCTATTTTCCATATATTCGTTAACGAAACATTGCAGTCATCATTCTTAGCTGAAATAGGTAAAAGGTTTTAACCTTAACCACATCCACTCATTAACTTCACTGTTTCTGTTAAAGTGCTTATGAGCCCTAGCGAAAAATCGTTTATTTGAGTACAGTAAAGTGTTTACATCTTGTTCAACCATTTTTGGGTGATTTATGGTCGTGATATTGCTTTGAAATGCGCTACAAATCCTTGAAATGACGTCATTTAAGTTGCCGTTGTTTGCATTCTATCGTTTAAGTGCATTCTATCGTTTAAGGGCATGTCCTTTGATACCATAAGCCATGAGTTTACCCAATAGGATCTCCTGATTTACGGTATCAAACGCCTTTTTGAGATCAAGAAAAATTACCAGGTTATAAAGGTATATCCATGTTGATATACCATTCATTAGTACAATCCAGCAACGCATGCAGACGCAGTGGAATGAAAACGGCGAAATCCGAAATGATGTTGAGACAACAGATTCTCCGCATGTAAATATCCCATTAATTGTTCATATAAAACATTTTCGACATTGGTCTATAATTGTAAAACATGTTTCGTGGACCTTTTTTGTGAAGTGTAGTCAATCTAGCGACTTTCTATTCTGATGGGAAAGTTTGTGACTTCATTGATGTATTGAACGTTTTCATGAGAGATTGTGAAATTACTGGCGCTGCCACTTTAAGAACTTTAGCTGAAATTTTGTCGATTCCAGATAAGGAATTAAGTAGCTTCACGGGCTCCTGGTAGCTTATAGTTCTGAAATAAAAATAGCTATTAACTTCCTCAATAAAATCAATGTAGTTATAGAGCCATTGTTGTCTATAGTTTCGGCAAGCCTTGGGCCTATGTTAGTAAAATATTAATAATAATAATAATAGGCCATATTCATTAAAATGTTTGGCTATATCCTCTGACGATGTAATAGAGCAGTTGTCCAATTTAAATTTTCCTAATTTATGTCGCATAATATTCGGCTTCGGTGTAGCCAGATGAACTACGTATGTCGTGAAGTGATGTTTGATAATTACTGTAATTAGAGACACATGTCTGGGGCTAGGCTAAACTAAATGCTCTGCACGAACGGTCTCAGATTGCTCTCTCCCAGCCAACGACCAGTTGTGCCTGACGCCGGTTTGTTAGTTTACCCTCCCGCTCAAACCCGCTCTCAACCAGTTTATTGACTAGGCTGCTCAATAAACTATTTGTCCCAAACAATGGCAGTCTGTGGTTAATAGTGTAGAAGTAATTAAGTGTAAATAACAATTTATGGTTCTTCGTAATTTGAATTTTCTATGTTAAGGTTTTTGTCGCATCGAGACAAGATAATAAAGACATGTTAACTATACACACAGGAACTATTAAGCTGAAGCGAATCTGAGCTCTTGTTTGGACTGGTCTGATGTCGAGGTAGACTGCGAAAAGTATAATATTCTCACTAGGAGAACCCGTAAACAAAGCCAATAGTACTGTTAAGGTAACGGGAGAATCGGCCCGAGGCAGTTGAGAGAGCTCTTTAAATACCGAGTTTTACTTTGCTGTTGGTAGGAGGGAAAGGTGTTGTCATCAGTTCTGCCTCGGGTATTGTCATTAATCAGGTATGGAAGTGCCACTCCTCCCTTCACAGTGCCGCCCTTACGGAAACGGGACCCTTAACCTCATTTCATTCTACATCTCTTTATTACCCTCTTCCAAACCTTATCTTATTAATCTTTTAAACTAGTAGTAATCATGGTTTATGACAGTGCGTTCGAAAGACACATAGATATTATTCTCGATCAGCTGTGCATGTATTCACTCTTACATACTCTTATCACGATCTTAATTGTTTACCATAGATATGAATCGGAATTTCCATCTCCTTAACACTAATAAATTATGCAAAACTTAATACCATATATTTGCTCATTTTACTAAAATAATGTTTTTAGTTACTAAACAACTCTGTCACAAATATTTTGTTTACAAAATATATTTTATGACTACTCTCCATAACACAAGACTTTTACTTGCATACTGTGGTCCTTGCCTTTCCTTCAGAAACCATATACACGGTATGCTCTCCATAACTCTGCATGACCTTGATAAGCCTCATACAGATACAAATCAATACAGAACCAGATACTATTAAACTGAGATAAATGAAATTGTAATGGCACACTTAAAGTAGCCATAAACAGTAAGTGCATTGGTAGATGTGTTGAATTATCAGTTTTTAAAATACCCCATTTCCATGGCAACAGATGTTTATTGCAAAAATTAAAAAGCTGATAATTCAAAACAAAGAACTTCGTATTTTGGATTTATACTGAAAATTTCACTTAAAAACATAAAATATTCTGCAAGTTATCACTGTATTCATGAATTACACCACCAAAATTAAGGCAACTGACAATAGGGCTTAAAGTTTTTACTTCTACAATAGCCTTTTTCACATTTCCTGAAATTAAAAGTAACCAAGATTTTATCTGGCACCGAGGCCAGTGCCAGGTTTTGTAATCTTTACACAAAGTACTGATAAATGAGGAGTTTGGGAGATGTTGTCCTACAAAAGAATGTATTCTCTTTCTTGATTTTTTTTCTTTAATGCCTTAATAATTCTCTTAACAGGATTCGAGAAGTTTTCGGTTAAAAAGCTGTTCGGGAGAGTAAGTTTGCCTAAAACTTTCGGATTTGAAAAATTGTCCCTAGAAAATTGTTTTCTGAAATACGGGCTAGAAAATTTGTTTTCAATCCCTAGAAAATTATAGAAGAAAAGGGAGACTAAGAGGTTTCCCCTAAAATATTCGTACGCCCCAATTCGTCTGATCAATAGAGTCAGAATGATCCAAAAGAACCCCTACGTATTCCCCTGGGCCGGGTTGTTCAAAGCCCGATTAGTGTTAATCCTGGATTAACTCTGCACAGAACCTATTGGTTGTCATGGAAATTAACCCTGGATTAGCACTAATCGGGCTTTGAACAACCCGGCCCTGATCAATAGAGTAAGAGCTTTCCCATAAAAATATTCGTACATTTTCGTCTGATCAATAGAGTCAAAACGATCCTGAAAAAAAACCATTGGTTGGAATGAAAAAAAAACACATACTATCACAAATCATTTAGTGAAGCGGCCACCTAAAGTTTTCGGGAACACATTTTCATTCCCTAAGAAATTCTGACATCTAAAATCCGAAAGAATAAACCTTTATCAAATGGAGGTCACCTAAAAGAATTGCCTAAAGGAAAAAAAGAACCCCTAAAAAATTCGGACCTCCACAAAACTTTGCAACATGAAGTTACTTGGGCTAGAAAATTCTTGTTTATGTTCTAGACTACTAACAATTTCGTAGGCCGGGAATATTTTGCCATACGGTATTTTCGGTTGACGCGATTTCCACCTAGAAAATCCGAACAGCTAATAGCTTTCTAGAATACGTCAAAAAACGAATTTCAAAAAGTACTCGTTGGGTGCCCTTCGGCCTATCTCGCTTCCTTCGGTAATTTTCTTTTCTCTTAACAGCTATGGCATTGGTTTCACTTGATTTCTCATTAGCATGTATACTCTTACAGTTCAAATAACCATTTGTCAAAGCCTTATCAGGATCGTGTGTACTACACTGAGCAATGAATAGCCTTTGTGTTGTTTGTCGCAACCGACATTTGACATTTCATTTGTGTCAATGGCCACCAAGTACCATGACTCAGGGCTCCCACGTCAAGATTAGGATTGCGTTCTCCTACCGTCGAACGCAATAAACTAATACGTATACTTTAGTTATAATTCGCTCATACTGTTTCAGATTTATTCTGAAAAAGCCGGCTGACAAAACCCTTCAACTCATTTGTGTCTTTATAATATTTGCCTGAGTCGGGTTCATATCCGCTAGCTTCGCTGCTGGACCGGTCGGATTGAGGCCCACCTTAATATGATATAATGTAAAGCCGTCTTGCTAGATTTCCAACCGACATGATCCATTATTTCATTGAGCAGTTAACATCTTCAAGCGCCATTGAAATGGCAGCGCCACTCTTAAACCCGTGAAGCGAAAAACGTGCGCTCTAAATCGCAGCTGGGATAAAGGCGGTGTGTATATAGAAACCAGTACATCATCATCAATAGTGGGAATGTCAGTGGCTCCCTCCTGACTGGGTACCCCATCCATAGTAATATAATACGTATTCTCCCTGAGAGGTTCGGAAACTAAACAACTTGTGCTCAAACTCCTTGTCTAGCTTTTCCCAGGAAGGAATATCAAAATCCTCATAGCCAGAGATTCGTCTCCGCTTTACATTGCTGATCTGCAGAAAAACGAAAAGAAGCCATCTAAAAATGTGACCAGAACCGAGAAAAAAGTTCCCCCTCCCAAGAGAATAAAATACTGACGAGGATGGGATCCCGGATCAGGAAAGAGCAACTATACCCACGCCCGAAAATGGTACGTCCTCAGGCAGTCCAGAACTCAGGCTACCCCATGGGAGTTACTCACCCTAATCAAGGAAGGGAAAATAAATGATAAATGAAGGAAATTACGAAACCCCCCTATAATAAAAGTAATATAATTAAGTAACTAAAAGGACTGAAAATCCAAAAGTACCTCGAAAAATACTCACTACTGAGTATATACCAATAACAAATGGTACGTAATAATCGAGATCTATGGTTCAAACAAATCTACACACAAATTTACACACTGTCGCAACTGCCGCTGCATCAGTCAGGCTACAATGTTGATCAATCCTTCAATTCCGTGGTCCCTGTCCAGACCGTACCATCTACCTCGTTTCGCCGGTGCGGCTGCTGCATCAGTTCCGCCGGCCCCATATGTATCCTGCCAATGAGCATCACACTTCCTCTGGAAATGCCCGTAACCATTACAATTACAACACTGGGCATGGACGCTAGCGGCTCGGTTTTGTCGTCCGCGGCGGCCTCCTAACATAAGCATAGCTGAACGCATCGGTGACTAATCTCATCAAGTACTTTTTCTTGGTCCTTATCTCCCAGGAGAACTGCTGAACTGCTCGAATTGCTCGTCTGAGGACGCCATTGTTTCACGCATAGCTTGGAACACGGCAGAATAGTAGTTGGCGTTACTTAGGATGCTTCAGTCGTATCCAAAGACACTATCTTCAAATTCAAAAAATGCTCAAAAGATTAACCTTATTAAAGGAGCAGTGTCACGATTAGTATTCATGCCCAAAGTTTTGAAAATGTGTCAGGCGGACAAGAAATCAAAAGACGTGACAGAAGTAGAAGTCCGTGAGAATCCGCTTGCATCGGCGTATTTGCACGATATCTCGAGCCGAAATTGTTTTAAAACTATACTTCAGTATTATATGGTTAGGTTTGATGTTATATTTTTATAAAGCAGCATTTTATTTATTTCAATCGAAAGGGAAATTTGCAGCGGCGCGTGACATAGCGTGATTTTCCATTGTCTATAACAACCAATCAGAATCGTGACACTGCTCCTTTAATCGGAACAGACTTTGAATTAGCCAACTCCAGGGTGCTCCACATTTGTCTCCTGCAATTTCTCTAACTTCTCTAATTTCTCTAACTTCTCCTTAATGTGCTCCATGTTTGGTACCTATATATAAAAGCCAACGCAAATAAATATCTTACTTTTCAGCAGAAGCCAAATAAAGAATGTTTATTAATATCTGATCAAAAATTTAATAAGGAAAAAGCCTAGCTAGTGGTTACGTAACCTCCATCATGCATGCTGGACCAACTAATTTGCCTCTCCATAGCCATGATCACAAGCGAAGCGGAAATCTGTTACTGCCACGATCACGAGCTAAATTTTAAACTCTCTGAACCTTTCACATGCAGCCATGATCATAAACTTGGAACTCTTACAAATTAAGCCACGATCACGGGACAAGGCTTCTGAATTCTTTCCCAGCCACGATTACGGTAGGCTCGGTTTCCAGCCATGGGGGTTTCGGTGAGCCCGCGATCCTCTCCCCACTCACGGCTGGGCGCGCGAGCTGAGGCATTGTCGGTTTTTAGCCAATGAAAAACTTGTCACTCAAATCCTGTCGCTGAATGTATTTGCATAATTTATATTGTAAACTTTTCAAAGCCGGACCAGAAGCTTCGAATCGCTGTTCCAAAAAGCGTTTAAATTTGCTTTGGAAAAGTTTGCTTTCGAATAATTCAAGGATTCACACAAGGAAGCAGTAAGAGAGTTAGTTTTGGGTGAAGACACTGTGTCAGTACGCACCGGGTTTGGAAAGTCACTTGGGAAACCGTCACTTGTACCAAGCTCGAAGGTCACGAAACCCGTAATCAGTCAGTCATTTCTTTGCCTATGCAAGACCAGGTAGCCATTCTTACTTCAAAGAAAATTAGTGCTGCCTTTATCGGAGAAGAAAAGACGGACGACTCCATATTAAAAGAGTTATAAGAGAGGAAATCACGTTTGACTCAGGCCACGTTTACGCGTTTAACTCTGCGATCACAATTCACTTGAAAATTGCTGCATCAAACGCGTTTTACAATTCTTTAAGTCCTATGTATTTTTTAAAGTCTCCAAAACATACTCTACACAAGTACTGAGCGGGAATACTCGACTCTAGCTCAGAATAGTTCCGAGATAATATCTAAACTCGGCTTTTAATTTCTGTCAGCGAGGTGTCTTGAGCGGCACTATTATATTACAGAGTAACAAATAATTCAGCCTAGTTTCTCAATAATTTTAAATGGTGTTTGTTCTTGAGAATTCATTTCACACTTGGAGTTTTAGTTTACTGAGTTCCAGTGTGTTTTGAAAGTTTAGAGCCTACGCTACAGTCGTGAAAGGAAAACGGCTCAGTTTCTTGTCAAAACACGCAAATTGAATAATATTGGATTTTAATTCGCTGACGTCACGGACACGGTATATTGACCGCGCGCCCAGCCGTTAGTGAGGGGAGGCTTTGGAGAAACGACACCCCAACGGCTGAAACCGAGCCTACGATTACGGGCAAAGCCTAAAATTTCTGAACTTTTTCATAGCCACGATCACGGGCCAAGCTATTTCTATACAGCCACGATCACGGACCAAGCTTAAGCCGAACTCTTTACAAAACAACTAATATAACTCTATACAGCAACGATCACGGGGTCAAGCTTTTAAAAGCCGAGGCTCAGTTTACAGCCACGATCACGGGCCAAGCTTAAACTTTCCGAACTCTATACAGCCACGATCACCGGCCAATCTAATTCTATACAGCCACGATCACGGGCCAAGCTTAAGCCGAACTATTTACAGCCACGATCACCGGGGCCAAGCTTAACTTTCCGAACTCTTTACAGCCACGATCGATATCACGGGGCCAAGCTTAAGCCGAACTCTTTACAGCCACGATCACGGGCCAAGCTTAAACTTTCCGAACTCTTTACAGCCACGATCACGGGCCAAGCTTAAACTTTTCGAACTCTATACAGCCACGATCACGGGCCAAGCTTAAACCTTTCGAACTCTATACAGACACGATCACGGGCCAAGCTTAAGCCGAACTCTTTACAAAACAACTAATATAACTCTATACAGCCACGATCACGGGGCCAAGCTTAAGCCGAACTCTCAGTTTACAGCCACGATCACGAGCCAAGCTTAAACTTTCCGAACTCTATACAGCCACGATCACCGGCCAATCTAATTCTATACAGCCACGATCACGGACCAAGCTTAAGCCGAACTATTTACAGCCACGATCACCGGGGCCAAGCTTAACTTTCCGAACTCTTTACAGCCACGATCGATATCACGGGGCCAAGCTTAAGCCGAACTCTTTACAGCCACGATCACGGGCCAAGCTTAAACTTTCCGAACTCTTTACAGCCACGATCACGGGCCAAGCTTAAACTTTTCGAACTCTATACAGCCACGATCACGGGCCAAGCTTAAACCTTTCGAACTCTATACAGACACGATCACGGGCCAAGCTTAAGCCGAACTCTTTACAAAACAACTAATATAACTCTATACAGCCACGATCACGGGGCCAAGCTTAAGCCGAACTCTCAGTTTACAGCCACGATCACGAGCCAAGCTTAAACTTTCCGAACTCTATACAGCCACGATCACGGGCCAAATCTTCTGAACTTTTCCACAGCCACGATCACGGGCAAAGCCTAACATTTCTGAACTTTTTCATAGCCACGATCACGGGCCAAGCTAATTCTATACAGCCACGATCACGGAGCCGAGCTTAAGCCGAATTAACTCTTTACAGCCACGATCACGGGGCCGAGCTTAAGCCGAACTCTTTACAGCCATGCACGATCATGGGCCAAGCTTAAACTTTCCGAACTCTATATATACAGCCACGATCACGGGCCGATCTTACACATTCTGACCTCTATTACAGCCACGATTACGGGCAACTAGTAACAGCCGGTAAATACAATACAATGATACAACTGAAACTATGATAACTGGAGTCCTACCACGATCGCGACTAAAACTCAAACAAAACAACTAATATACCTCTGTAGCGACTTATTCGACCGGCGAATTCGCTTCTGCTCCCTTCATTGCAAGCCCTTAATTCTCTGACCGCCGACTTGTTCTGCCATTTGAAACGTTCAGGTTCAAGTTCAGCCGGCGTTGATTCACCTTACAAGGACTACGCCGAGTTCTGTTTTCTGGTTTTCTTTGCTTGCTAAGCACATGGTGGAAGCGTCCTTTTCCTTTTATATTCCCCAGCCACCAATGAGCAACGATGATTATAGCCACGAACTGGTTTTCACGTGCGGAATGTCGTTAATGATATATCCTCGGTAGAATTTACATATTCAAATGACTTTGCATAGACCTCTTACTTTCCTTAGTCTCTGGCTAATACCTGTCGAAGAAACTAGCCAATCAGCGTTAAGCTAACTTTGAAAAGTAAGTTCTCACCACCCTGGACCCGGTTGTTCGAAGCAAAGGTATAAGCGCTGCCCCATGCAGGGTTAAATCGCTAACCCGAGGTTAAACTATACAGATTCAGTACAACTATAGATGTAGCGCTGGTTACCCTTGTTTGTACAACCGGGCCCTGGAAAGTTGTAAGAACGTTGTTGCTACACTCCGAGTAGGAGTTGTTCCAAAACGTTGAGATACCATTGAATAAAGTCATAAAATACGAAACACACCAGAGAATGGATCGGGCAAGACATTGAAGTATACCGATAGTCATTTCTTTTCATCAGAAGAGGTGGACTGTAATGTCATGGTAAGATTGTATTACCAGATATATTAATAGCATGAGACTTGTGACTAGCGTGATGTACCAAAGTGCTGACATGTTAAGCCTAGTGATCAGCATTACAATCAATAGAAAGACACGCAAACGAGAAGAGAGTTCAGAGAACAGAACCAGAGAGAGAGCTCAGGGTTAACAATACCGTTCAACAATAAAACACCCAGATAACAGACAACCCGTAGTAGTTCATCCAACTACACTTCCGATCTGGAGCTCGTTTGACAACTCGCGCTTAATCTTTGCTCGGCTACAATATCGTTTTCGAGTCTCGTCATTTGTCTCGTGGACGTCACAAACTGAGGAAAATAAATGGACTGTTCGCAGTCTAATGTTGAGGTAGAAGTCCAACATGTTTTTTTTTCTAACACATTTTCCATTTTCCTAAGTAGGAGTGGATCCTTACACTGTGACGCATGATTTCAGTTCGTAATAATTAAATAACTTTTATTTGCGATAAAAAAGATCTAGAAGGTACTATCGATCCAGACTGACAATAACAACATCTTTCCTAAAGCCGGAAATTAAAGGACCTAGATCAGTAGCAACATGCACGGCTCTATTCAAGTTTAATTCTGTATGATCAATGCAAAAATCCTGGTAGTATAAAAATGTCAATGGAAGGAATATTGAAGACAATATTGAACTACTGTAGCATTGTTGGCGCTAATCATGTAACTGCGTTGCAAGAATTGTGACACGTTTTCTATCTATGCCTCTGTTTTTACTGATACTAAGGCGCACATTTATCGACGGCCGAAGAAACGACAGACGATCGAGCATTAGCAGTAATCACACCAAAAATTTGATACAGGTGATTCTAATCCATCCCTTCCCAACTCCAGTTTCTCTCTTTCTTCTCCCTCTGGCCCGCTCCTTTCCATAGAAATTACTTTTATACAACAAAACCAAGATTTCTCGCTTTCTGATTGGCTCTTGACCTCGATCAATAAATGAGTACAGACAACAATGCTCACGTGGTATTGATTTCAATTTTCCTAAAGCTCAAAGATCTGCCCGCTTGCCAAATAACTAAGTTTGTTGTATCTTTTGGAAGAGATGATGTAGAAAACAAACCATGCAAGCAGTCTCACACGAATCTCTAGCTAAACCTACAGATAAGAGAATTCTAAAACAACTAAATGAATTTATAATATAAATTACGGGAGCATTCTAAGAACGCGCGATTTCATTGGCTGCTCAGCGTGCTTGATTTAAGGGTTAGAGACTGATGTGCGTTCTTTATCAGCAAATACAGGCACGCCCTGACTGTACGATGAACGAAAAATAATGAATACTGCATGAAGCCGAAGGCCGAATGCAGTATGAATAAATTTTGAGTTCATCGTACATTCAGCTGTGCGGAACCTCGTCAGCACACTAACTCTCAGTTTGATTTTGATTATTTATTTACGATCAATGATTAACATATAGGTTTAAATTGCACTTATCTGGCTCTCCCTCGCTTGCCTGTGGTTGTACTCACGTAGACACAGACGGTCTCTGAACTAACACACCCCATATCTCTTATTACACAACTCGAATTTGCATAAGGGGTATAGGGTTACACCAGCACATAATCACTTCCGGTTGAAAAGCAATTATGTAAACATTGGCTTCGGGTCACACTCCCCTAAAATTAATGACAAGTTCAAGTTCATATGTAAAGCATAGTCTCTTTTAAGTTCACTGTGTATAGCATACTATTTACATCGTTGTTTCTCCCGTACTACAACGAAGACTTGCTGATTCGAGACGTACATCCTTTAGTCGTCATCTTCTTCCAACACTACGCGAAGTTTTTTGCGCGCATCTTGTGCTGCACGTCGAATTGGTCTCGCCTGAACTGGTCTCGCCTTAGCTGCTTGTTCAGCTTGTCCCCGCTCCTGTTCCGCTTCTTCACTTGCCGCCTTTATCTCTAGCGAACATACTAGAGACAAGGGCCTCTCAATGTGGTGTCCCTTGTGTAGGAGCCTTACTCCCCTCACCACGCCGTCCTTGCCCTGGATGTGTCGTACGACCTTCCCTTTCTTCCATTCGCCTCTGTTTTTCTCGTCGCCTACCACGAGCACGATCTCTCCGATCTCTGGAACGTTGTTGCCATCTCGGCGCACGCGGTGGCTCTCTATCAAGCTGTGGATGTACTCCCTCTTCCATCGTTGCCAAGCGTGCTGTCGCTTCTCCATCAGTTGCGCTTGCAGCCTGGTGACTTCATCTCCTTCGAGCTCGATATCTTCCACTGTGTGGGCATCCTGACCCCACATGATGACGTTGGGTGTTAGCACTTGTTCCTCGCCGTTATCGGTCTCCACGTAAGTCAGCGGGCGTTTGTTGAGATGTCTCTCGATGTCCATCTGCTCGTATCGAAGGCTAATTCTCCCCATCGTCTTGTACAGGGTTTTCTTGATCTCTTTGATCAGCCTCTCGTACAATCCTCCCCAGCATGGCGATCTTGAAAGGTTGAACTGCCACCTTATTCCCTGTTTGGCGAGGTGGTCTTGTAGAGCTTCACTCTTACGTATCTTCTTGATCCAAGTGGCTGTAGACTTGAATACTGACGCGTTGTCTGATATCACGCGTTCTGGCCTCGTGCGTCGCGTCACAAATGCGTTTAGCTTTCTCTGGAACTCTTCGGCCGTTTGCGATTTCGTGACTTCGAGATGAACAGCTCTGGAAGTTGCGCACGTAAATATGATTATGTAGCACTTGCCTCGTTCTTTCTTGGAAATCTTGTAACTTAATGGTCCCGCGAAGTCGACTCCTGTTGTCTCGAATGGTCTCCCGCCTTCAGTGCGAAACCTCGGCAAATCCGCCGTCACCGTTGGACCATACGGTTTGGCGCTGAATACTTTGCATTGGTTGCAACTGTTAATCGCCTTCTTCACTTTCGACCTTAGCCTCGGCACCCACCATTTCTCTCTTATCGCGGACATCGTGTTTGCGATGCCAAGGTGCTTGATATCGATCTCCTGATGGGCAAATACTCCGCCTTCAATGTAGACCGGTTAATAACCGGGAATGCCTGTTTTCTCATCTTTTACTATTTTCCACCCTGGAGTCTCAAGGTCTGGCTGTACCTCTGCTTGTTGCTCTCCTTACCCACTGGGTTTCCGCGCTTGTGATCTCAGTTGTGAGTGGTCCTCTTTTCTTCTCCTCCTTTCGTTTATTGGCGTTAGCCTTGAACCTCAAAGCCCACGCGGTTACTCTAAGGGTCTTCCAGTAGGTGCTCCTCTCTAGTAGCTCATCCCATTCTTCTGGCTCACGCTTCACTGCAAACAATGCTTCCTCCGCTACAGGCTTGTGTTCCTCGCTGACACTCTTGGTTTTCTCGAGCTCTGGTTGTGTCGGCCACTCCTCCTCATCGAGCAACCAGTCAGGTCCTGTGAACCAGCCTCCTCTCTCCATCTTGTCTAGTGTCCCTCCCCGGCTTCCGAGATCTGCCAGGTTCTTATCTGTCGGACAGTGCTTGCAGGTGATGCCCGTCTCACTTGCTATCTCAGCTATCTTTCTCACTCTATTCGATACAAACGTCTTCCACGGTCTCCCCGGGTTGCAGATCCAGTACAGTGCCACCATACTGTCCATCCACACTGTTGCTGATGCAATCGGCCATCTCTTGAGTGCGCTGCACACGTTTTTGACCATATTCGCTGCCATGTGTCCACTTACTAGCTCTAGCCTGGGAATCGTCGTGTTTCGCTTGGAAATTCGGGATTTGGACGTCAGCAGTCCCTTCACTACTCCGGATGAGTGCTCTACTACTGCAATAGTCACCGCCGGGCACGCGATGTTGCTGGCGTCTGCAAATACATGTAAATGAACGGCCTTAACTTTCCTCAGATCTCTCGTTAAGCTTCTCGGTACTTTGACGTTCCTTAGTTGGTTTGTCCACTTCCGCCAATTCTTGGATACTTCGCTCGACAGCTCCGTGTACCATCCGGCCTTCTCATCACATGCTTCTCTGTAGATGTGCTTCCCCTCTACGACTGATGGGGACACAATTCCGAGCGGATCGTAAACGCTTGCAAGCTTGCTAAGGATACTCTTCTTTGTCACTGGCTCTTCAGTCCCTGACGGTTGTGGCACTACAATTTCCAGTGTATCTTCAGCCTTGTTCCATACATGGCCCAGTATCTTGGTTGGGTTAGACATATCCTCACTTTCCAGGGCCTGGTTGTTGGCCTCCCATTTGTGCACCGGGAACTTCGCACTCTCAAACACCCTTGTCGCTTCTCGCTTAAAGATGTCAAGCTCTTCTATGGTGCTCGCAGTCTTCACATCAGATTTTCGACGTAAGTATCCTCTCTCAGAGATGTCGCGGTTGTCTCAAGCTCTGGCGGTTGATGGTGGTAGTGATAGCGCAGTGTGGCGCCAAACATAAAGGGAATCGCTTCGGCGCCAAAGGGTGCACTCGCAATTCGCAAGTGTTCCTCTCGGTTATTGATGTTAAACAGGAACCGAAAGCCATCTCGGTCTTGCTCCTTGATCGCTATCTGTAAGAACGCCTTCTTGAGGTCTGCTAACAGCAAATGCATTGACATGCGCGCTCTCGCCAGTATGTCCCATAGCAGCGGCTGTAGCGGTGGACCAGTGAACATACACTCGTTGACACTGTTGGCTAGTGGGTGTGGCTTTGCGCTTGCGTCGAACACCATTCTCGTTTTGGTAGTGGTTGCGCTTTCTCTTACGACTGGTTTGTGTGGCATGTAAAACACGTTAATGGTAGTGAAGTCGGCCATCTCGCTTCCCGTCACCTCCAACGCCTCGCTGGCGTTTCCGTCAACCGAGTTTATGTCAATCTTAAAAATCGGCATGGACTGCTTCTTAGTGCCATTGACTGTCACAATGTGGCGTGACTCGTGGCGAACCGGGTTTAGTCTCAATTTGTCGACCACCTCCCTTGAAACAAAGTTCCTACCCGACCCAGTATCCAGATAGGCCCAGAATGTTACTCCTTGTATCTTAAGCGGGATAATTGCCGGTAGGGATTTCTCTTGATCTGACGGTATGTAGCCGTTTAACATTGCGTTGTGTTGTGTATTTTCCTGTTGTTTGTCGCAAAGGCTCGTGTAGTGTTTACCCTTACATTTGTAGCACCCCCTGCTACGACATTTGTTTTCTCGATGACCCGTGCGGCCGCAATTAAAACATAGACGCTTATCGGCGAATAATTGCCTGCGCTTCGCGATAGTGTGGTACGTTGGACACGAGGCTCCCCAGTGGCTTTGCTCGCAAAATATGCAATGGGGCCCTCTCTCCCTGGAGTTCGGTGGCGGTGCTGCCCTCTTCTGACTAAAATAATGACGCTCTCTTCGTTTCTCTCCTTCTTTCCCAGTTTCCCCTTCTGTTTGATTCCTTTTCATCCATTTTTGCAGCGCCCTTATTAAATCTTCCATTCCCCATTCCTACCATTCCTCGTCAGTTCTTACTAAGTCCGCCTTAATTTGGGGTAGTTTGTTCAGAGTGGTCAGCACAAATCCCTTAAGCATCTCTCCCTCCTCAAGAGTTTGTAGCGCGCGTCATAATTTTTGCTCAAATTCTCATAGAACCTTGTTGTAACTCGAGCCTTTCACCGTGGGCAAGTTTATTATTTGCTCCATATGTGCTGCTACTACCGTTTTTGTTTGGCCGAACTCAATCTCTCTCGGTCTTAAATTAGCTAGTCTGTCCCTCACCCTCTTGTCGACTAACTCTAAAAGATAACCAAACTTCTCTTCTACTGATATGTTTTTATTATGAATCTGTGACACAAACATATTTTCAAATCGAATCCAGTCTCCTGGAGTGCCATCAAACGGGGTTATCTTGAGCTCGGGTAACTTAGCTCGGCATGATTTCGCGGCCTTCTCCATCTCCACCCTTTTCTCTGTCATTTTCAGCTCCGCCTTCATCTTCTCCTCCCAGTGCTCTTTCTCTCGCTGTTGGATCTCTCGTCTCATCTGCTCTTCTTGCTCGAATTTCCGCTTGAGTTTCTCTGCCTTGGCCTGTTGGCTTTCGGTGTGCTCTTTTTCGTCAAGTACTCGAGTGATCTTGGCTCTATCGTACAACAGTGGCGCATAACTTGCCTTCAGCTCCTTCTTCCACTGTCGGATATATTGCGCGTTGGGTTGTTTTGCCAAGGTCTATTTTCGACTCTTGCAATGTTGACACCAGCTCATTGAGGCGGCGTTGGATTTCACTTGTGCGCGTAGCCGTGATTTCCATCTCCGTAAAATCATTGCTTTCTAAAAGACTATCAGTCTCTTCTAAGTAAAATTTAAGTTCGTCGATTTCCTTTTGAATTGTCTTTTCGATTTCTCGCTCCTGATCGGTAGCGGTGGACGCGGTGGACTGTTCTGTTGTCTCTGAATCGCTCATGGTTTGGTTTGTATTTACACAAAGTCACAACATAAGACTCGTGTAGTTCAAAGTTATTTGGAATTTCTCGCTCAAATCCTGGTCACGGCACCACTAATGTGAGGAACCTCGTCAGCATACTAACTCTCAGTTTGATTTTTATTATTTATTTACGATCAATGATGAATACATAGGTTTAAATTGCACTTATCTGGCTCTCCCTCGCTTGTCTGTGGTTGTACTCACGTAGATACAGACGGTCTCTGAACTAACACACCCCATATCTCTTATTACACAACTCGAATTTGCATAAGGAGTATAGGGTTACACCAGCACATAATCACTTCCGGTTGAAAAGCAATTATGTAAACATTGGCTTCGGGTCACAGCATGTGCCTGTATTTGGTAATAAAACGTCAACATAGACCCTATGCATAAAGATGGTACCTAATTTACATAAATTCAGAATTTTAATGTTTGAAGAAAAATTGACACTGTAACCTGAAAGAGCAAATACAAGTTATTCATCATATGCAATTTAATAGTTTTATCACAAATTTCTCCAAAGTTATTACAATTTAAGGCTCTTGAAAAACATGAAAGCGAGGCTGGTAGGGCCGTGGCTGACTATTTTCATACAAATCTCTCTTATTTCAAAAGTTTATTACTCTGTTGCAATGTAACAGGATTACTTATTTTTGCATGTTCTTTTACGTGACGAAATCCAGTTGTAATCAAAACGGCCTTTATGCATAGCGTGTATAAAGTCTCTAACCTTTTAATATTCAAGCTGAGCGCACAGCAGTGCGTTTCGATTGAAATCAGTTGTCAATAACCAATTCAATAAAGAAATCAAAGATTCTGGCTGAATAACATCATTTTTGTAAATATCTCCACAAAGAAGGATCATTTCAATAGACAATTAATATAACAGGACTATACTTATATCATTCTAACTAAGTAGAGAACTTTGCAAAACATAATTTACATTTGACGTTTGGTCAGTGAAGTTGAAACGGAAAGAAAACAAACATACAAAGTGAAGCATTCTTGCGAGCTCAATTGCATCAGTACGATTGTACATACACAACCCATAAAATTCATGAATAATTAATGAGGGTGAAAACCATTCCCAGCTCAGTGTTCAGATCACATGCACAATAATACTGTAAATCCCAATAAAATTATTAATGAGTAAATAAACTTTTGATAAAGATTTCGTACTCAGCTAATAAGTATAAGTATGCATAACTTTTGATAAAGATCTGTAACTCCTATGGGACATACATGGTCATTCAAGTTCCATAATTAGAATAACACAGAATCTGCACTATTGCTTTGTTCACCAATAAAGCACAGTCATTAGCCAATCACATGCCTGGATTTTGTACTGTGCACGAAATTTGGATATTAATTTCTTATAGAACATGGAGAACCATCTTTTATTTGTTAAATAAGAAGCTAGAAGAAGAAGTAGAAAAAAATGGGATGAAGCTTGTGCTCCCTGTTGGTAAACGACTCGAGCAATAGTATTGTTTGATTAATAACAATAGGCGATTTGCATGATGACGTCGCATACTACAACTACCAGAATCCTTTGCGCGTTTTCTTTTGTTCCTCTAATTTAGACCATTGTCTTGGTATTCCCAAAAGGGTTGGAAAATCTGAATAAGAAAAGGAATTCGCAAAGGAATTTGGTAGTTGTAGTAAAATGACATCATCATGAAAATCGCCTATTAAAATGATTAAAATGAATTGAGTGTATATGTGGAGCTAATAAGATGGTTGTTAGTTGCCGTGAACTGATTCAATGAAAGTTAACCCCAGTTCAGTTCCGAGATCTTACCAACCTTCCTGAGGCCTGTTCTTTTCGTTTTTCATGATTTGGATGTCACTTGATTCTTCCCTTTTTCTATTCAGTGATAAGGTAACTTTTTTTCCTCACCTTTAATATGAAGCGCACGCATGACTACTATAAATGTCGCTGTGAGTCAATCCGATGTTTCAAGCCCTCCGGTAGGCTTCGACTTTCCGTTTTATTGGCCAGAATTCTTTAGTCATCATATGTTTACATTCAATTACGCTATGTGGTGATCCACAAAACTCAGCAATTTCCCGTTTCCTTCAGTGTAGTTTCGTTTTGTCATGTTTGCTTGCTGTTTCGTAGAAGGTCGTCATATGACACAACATAATTTGGAACATTTCTTTATGACATCACATGTTACATCAATACAGCGCGCGCTAACTTAGACACTGACAGATAAACCCGTTTCCAGGCGCCTTTACATGTGTAATTCAAAATGGCGTCGTAGCCTCTGGTGCAGGCAGTGGTGGGATATAGTCTGCCCTGATTGGCAAGACAAGCACGTGATCAGCATGTCAAATAAACTGTTGATTTCATCTTTTGCAAAGCGTTCAAGTTCAAACCCGTTGAAAACAACTGCAAATTCGTAAGTGCAAATATGTGTAGGATTATAAGAACAATCAGGGGCGTAGGGAGGACCTGAAATTGGGGGGGGGGGGAGGCAACATGATGAACTCTGGGACATTTTCATTGATGAGTTCTGTCAATCTCTCTTCTGGGACTAGGTAGAGGGGAGCTAGGGGGGAACCGTATGCTACTGAGAACAGTAACCTACTTTGTGGCTTTTGCTTTACGCTAGCTGATCAAATTAAACCAACGGTTTCAAACTTTAAGACTTCTCTTTTATTACTGAAGATAGGATTATTGAATATCGAAGATGTAAATTCAAGATGAAGATTTCGAAACCCGGTGGCTTCTTTTATGGTCTTTTCAGCTAAGTAAAATTGCTGTTCTCGCACGTAACTCGTGATGTTGTTCCACTTTCAAATCTTGCTCCGTGCACAATTTTCTTTTTTTTGGGGGAGAAATTTAACTTGACTTTAAAGCGGAAATAATCATTGACTGAACTCCAAACAACTCCAAGCACCTTTTCTGTTGATGAAGCTTCCTCATTACTAATTAGCGTTTTTCCTGATCTTCGGAATCACCTGTCAGTATCCAGCCTTTGTTTTTAAAGCCTGCTTTGTCAATCAACTTCTCTATCTATTTTGTAATTCTTTGAGCGTCTTCCTTGTCGTTCACGCCGTCAATTATGCCATCCATATATGTATTATCTCGGATGATTTTAACTGCTTGTGGATATTCTTCTTTGCGCATCTCTACTGTGTTTCTTAGAGCCACGGTTGCCATCGCCAACTATTCCGGTCATGATCATGACGAGTCTGCGGTTTTCCCTGTGAATACACTTATTTTTCACATACCGAAGACTTTTGACACTGACAATATTCATACGAAACTTTGTAAATACTAGGTACATCGCATATTCGGAAAAAGAGCGTTTTTATTCTCCTGAGTGAGATGGAAATTGTGAGTTATTTTGGTTTTCGCGCGAAAATTTTACCGGAAGTAAAATTTCTCATTGCTTTAAATGCTGACCAAATGTACAGTTTAACAGCTATCCCATAGTTCCATGCAGTACCAAACATGGGTGAATTTGCTTCATTTTGAAAGGATTTCGATGGAATTTTGTGGACGTGGATTCTTCACCTGGAAGCTCACTTACACAGCGATGAGCAGTTTCGTAATTTTGCGATTTTGAGTGTAAGGCAAGGTAAATTGCGATCCTAAAGGCCTGCATTTTCGGTTACCAGCTACCGAGTATCCACCGCGGCAAATGGCATATCTATGAAAGGCATTGAGGTATGGAGCTTTCAATCCTTCATGTAAGCGTGTTTTCGTAATAATTAACAGTAAATTTATGTGTGCACATGGAGCAAGTCAAATCGCAAAGGAAAAAGCATTCATGTGTTGTTTAATTTAACATAAACCGGAAGAGTATAACTAGCAAAATGTATCGGCAGTCCGGCAAATTTGGAATGAAGATCACATTTGCTTGAAACGGTGAAAATTGATTTATGCTTCATACATTCTTTGTAAAATCTGAGGACATTTTAGAGTCATGTATTTTAGAAATCGCTTACGAACCGAGGGCTCAATGTCCGAGATTTCTGGCGATGGATAGTTCCAGAAGGCTTATCACCGAATGAATCCCTAGCTCTGAATGACATACGTATCAGCCTCCCTCGCGTTATCATCCATGGATGTCTCGCCATAAGAAACGACGTGTGTGTTGTTCGAGGATTTTCGTCTTCACCGAGTGATACATTTTCTTGATGTCTCCTATTAGTGCTACTTCATTTCTCGGAATCTTATAATAACTCCCAGTAGACTGTTTAGCAGGTATGGTCCCTTTGCCCAGTATTCATTCATTACATGACCCATGTAGTTAGCACTGCTATTAAGTACGATTCTTACTGGAGTAGACTGAATCAGGTTTCAGGTTTCTTTGAATCAGATATATAATGCACAGGTCCCTTATAAGTATTCATCTTATCCGTGGTGAGTTTCGGCGCGACACCTCTGTCAATAATATCTTGTATTTGTCGCTTATAAACCTCAGCATGCTCAATATTCTTAGCAAGTCAAATTTTTAGCAATATGTTTTAGCAAGTTAGCTATTACTACTGCAGCTCATCGATTATCCGAGAGGTTGGTTGGGTCTTTAATCCAAGGGTATTCTGTGGTCCATCTGTTGTCGTCGCTGTGAAACTCTAAATTTCGTCCAATCAGTTCCAACTCGTCCCTTTCCTCTTTCAGGGTGTAATCCTTTCCGCCGAGTGAACACTTACCGCAGTTATACATCCTCCATGCACAACACGGTGTGCACTAGATTTCTAGATTTTCAAATCCTCTACCCTGATTCCAGTTACGTGGTGGATTCAGACATTGGCGAGGTTGTGGTTCTCAGTTGTGTCTTCTATTAGAGGATGCACGTGGGTTTCATCAATACAACGTCCAAATCACTACTCTGTTCATTTGATATCAATAGGGGAATCTGACGTAGTTTTATCGATTCCATGTACATCAAATTGAACGACATGTCCCTGCTTATCGATAAGTGGGAGTTGATACTTCTGGGACATAAAACATTCGCTCCTACCACTTTTACAATAGATATCGATAGGTCTACTCTTGTTCCTATTAGTTTTTCAGCTTTTAAGCTTTACTATGCGTTATATAGCACAACGACGTCGCGTTATCCCACATAACGTCGGCCCATCCTTTTTTGGTCTAATTCTCTGTAACTGGAGAAGACACGTATAACTGCTCATACTAGTACTATTGCATACACTTGCAGCTGCTTCGGAAACACTGACTCCCTGTTTTTCATCATGAAGACTTTTTTGATGCTTTTTAGTAGTCGTTCACACCACATTCTCTCTTTCTCTTACATTCACATATGCGATTGCCACCTTTCAGACAAGACCAGCAAGCTCCCTTTTCTATCGACATTTTCATCCTCTCTTCCAGCGGTTAGGACAGGTAAGGTGTACAATCACTAGTCCATCCCCCAGTGGACAGAGGTCCCTTGCCGAGGCAGGATCGCAAGGTGTAAGACGCGGTACCACCGTTTAAGCTTGGCATTACTTGTTTTTCAAAGTCTCTTTTAAATTGGGGATACTCTCTTATTTCTCCATCAAATGTGCATGGGCATCTCAACTTTCTCAAAGCGAAGGTTATTCGGCTTTCCTGTTTTTCGTCACTGGCTCTAGCCAGTTCATATCACAGCGTTCTTTGTTGGCAATATAGATTTCCAGTTTTTCAGTGATTGCATCAGATATCGCAATTGAATCGCTCGGATCCATTTAATTTCAGATTCTGCTGATTCTTTGTTCAGCAGATAAAGAAGGGCGTGTTCTAGTTCAATCTGGATTTTCCTCAGGGCCAATACCGCAACTTTATCTGGATTATCTGAATTCAGCGCATGTTAAGTACTGTCTATCAGTGTTTCAAAGACTGCTTCGGCTGCATGTCTTTGAAGTGCTTGTTCAACCATTCTGTGTATTTGATCATGCTCCTACTTGGCTAATTCTTAGCGATTTACCTTTTCTCTCGCTCTACATTCCATAGTTGTTAATTCGTTTACATAATCTGCAGAGCCGTAAAATCTTGCACCTCAATTATCCATACATCACTCATTTGAATTTCATCATCAGTTATTGTAATAAGTAAATTGTATAGATATCGTGCTTACCTTCGGTAAGCTCAGCATACTACCACGATGTCGATGGATTTCTTATGGTTGCTAGACTTTAATTGTTCATTCCGATTTCTTGTAAATCGTCCTTTCGCAGCTCTTCTGTTTTTAGCTTCCTCAGCTGCCATGTCATGTTGTTCGTGTTAGACGGGATGCGAATGTTTTCGCTAGACTGATCAAATTAAACCAACGGTTTCAAAGACTTTAAATTCAGTGAAGACTTTTATGATTTGTCCAGCTACTTAAATAATTGTTCTCGCACATAGCTCGAGATGTTGTTGATTATCTAGTTATTCATTATGACGTGCGCACGATAAGAGTAATTAAGAATTGTTCGATTCGAGTCAGATTCAGTTGTAATTACAATTTCCAAATTAGTTGGAATGTTCTTTTGTATGGAACGAAACAGCTTTGAAACATATGAGCTGTTCGTTTCTCCAAACATATAATATCCGCGGACAAATATCAACTACTGGTGCTTATTTCAACGCCATTAGTAGCTTATTGTACTTATATATTGCATTGGGCATAATTCATAATTCACTTAGTGTTAAAAGAATATATTTCAGTAGTATATAAATTGGCGGTTCTGGCGCAGCTTGAACGTTGTATTATTGCAATCCTTGCTCGATAGCTCCAGAACCACAGCGAATTGTTCTACTTAGCATTCGAACAATTCGCTGTGGTTCAGGAGTCATCGAACAAGGATTGCAATAATACAACGTTCAAGCTGCGCCAGAACACGCCAATTTATATACTACTTATACTATCATAATCATTATTTACTACTATAGTCCATTCAGATTGGAGCAGTTTTGTTGTACTATTTTTTTCGTTGTATTTTTTACATTTTAACGCCCTATTAGATAAGTGATTACTATGCAGTATATCGATCTCTTCCACTATGGATAGCATATCGTGCCTTCCCATAGAAATCTTAGTCGAGATAGTAGAGCATGCAGGCCCAGAATCATTCGCAAGCATCGCAAGGACATCGAAACACCTAAACGACGCCGCATCTCTCGTGTGCTACAAAAACGTAGACCAAGAGTTCCGTAAACGAGTACTCACTTTCGGTCTTAGGTCTACTCGTAACGACAACGATCGAGACAATTTGGATAGGACTTTCGGTATTTCCGCAAACTACATCTATGATAGCTTTCCTCTTATCTACGCCAGTGAATATGGTAATCTTAACGTTATTAAGTGGCTCATTAAGCACTTATGGTTCGATAAAATGGATGGACACACCGATTACGTTCTATGCGCTGCCTGTAAGGATGACCGTCTTGATATCGTTAAGTGTCTCACTAAACACTTCCAGTTCACCAAAGAGGATAAAGCCGTCGGGTTTGCTATACTAGATGCCTGTAGGAATGCCCATCTCAATACCATTAAGTGGCTCATTCAACGCTTTCAGATAACTATGGAGCATAAATACGTTCATCATGCTCTACTATGCGCCCGTAGCAACGACCATCTTAATACCGCTAAATGTATCATTGAGTGGCTCATTAAGCGCTCCCAGCTCACCATAGAGGACGAAAACGCCCTACTAGATTACTACATAAATTCTTATGCCGCCACATAGGATCTCTCGCAACGTCCAAATTGTCCCTAGGCATTCTTGCACCTAAAGATCCAAACTTGAGCACAGCTCCGGTTTCTACTGCTTTTCCAGATTGGCGCAGTTTCGTTGTACTATTTTTTCATTGTATTTTTACATTTAGCACCTATTAAAGGAATGATTAGTTTACAGTATATCCACCCATGGTACTAACATACATTCTCTACTTCACGATATTAACGTATGTTGTTATCTTAGTACGTATTAATACCACACAGATTAGACAAGTGCGCATAATTGAAGAACCTCAACGTAGACGTCACAACTAAGATACCAATTAGACATATAACACATATAGGTATATTGCACGATGGCTGAGACAAAAACTTGTGATTGGTTGATGCGAGGAAAGACCACGAAATGTATAAGTAAGCGTTCAAAGACGTCAGAGTATTGCTCTCAACATAACTTCCAGATAGGAAGAGGATGTGCTATATTCGTTTCATGTTTGACGTGCGGTCGAGGCTGTCGTACTATTCACGAACTTTGTTCAAAATGTGGTGAACCTCAACGCCGCACCATCCGCAATAAGAAGAACCTTGATAAGAAAATAGCTAACGAGTCGGCGAATATCGCGTGTTCAAATGTAGTAGAATCGGAGAAAGATCTAAATGTAGTGGAATCGGAAAAAGATCAAAATGCGGTGGACATTCACGATCTCGATAATGCATTGGATGACCTCTCCATCAGTGAGAAAGATCTAAATGTGGTAGGATCGGAGGATAAGTAGAAATCACGATACAAAAAAAAAAGAAAAAGAATGAAGAGAAATTGTTATGCGACCTCTCTTCATTTTTTCTTTTTTTTTTAAAACAAACGAACAATTAGACAATTGACAGGCACATGGTATACAACTAGTATGGACGATATTATCAGATTACTTAGTCCAGAAATTTGTGCAAGCCTACACATCAAACCATTGTTGCATATCAAACCATTGTTACATATTAACACTGGTGAAACATGTTCCGAATGTCTATGCCCGATGGAAATGCAAGGAACGGAATTCATATGTCCCACCTGTGGTCTTGTTTCCGAGACTGAATCATATGAAGAAACGACTATCGATCTTACTACTCGGTTACGCATAGTAGGGCTGGATAGCTTTCAGTATCAAAATGATCTAGACCGCACAATCCCAAAGCAAAGCGATAACAAAGAACTACAACTACGAACTATTATGCGAGAACTACAGGCATACAACACTATTTATGAACAAAATTACCACCTCTCGTTTCCCACAAATGTATTAGTAATCGTATCCGACGTATTCCTTCAAGTACGGAAAGCTTGTTTCAAACGTAGCTATGCAAAACGAACTATTTTAGCTGCTATACTTTATCAAGCATGTATACAATGTGGGTTCGTTAGATCTAAAGGAGAGGTCGCTCGTTTCATGCAACTAAAAGATAAAAGCATATGTCGTGGAAATGTCTTTATACGTTCTCTACACGATGACGATAAGATCGATATAGATTTGAATACCGATAGAATAGCTCCTCACATTACAACGACTTTTGATAAACTCAACCCCCAAGGAGCACCTAAGAATGCCCAACAAATAGTCTACGAGATTGTTCATAAGGCAATAGAAAACAATATAGGTACCAGCTCCATACTTAGAACTAAAGTCGTTGGAGCGAGTTACGAGGTACTACGCCGTTCGGGATCCCATATGTCTCTTATTGACGTTGTTAAACGGTGTGGTATATATAAGGGTTCGGTCGTGCGTTTTATCGATGAGTTGATTGCTTACAATTCCCACTTTGAGCCCATCTATACTAGACAAGGTCTAACTAGCGATAGTGAAATACGCAAGAAGAAAAAATCCCGATAGAGGAAGGACCGGGGAAAAAACAACTTCAACGTGCTATGTACACAAATAGTTTTTATTGTATGTTAATTACGAAACCGGTCCTCGCCGGACCGCATTCCTGCATAATTATACTGAATTACAAAACCGGTCCGGCGAGGACCGCATTCCTGCATAATTATACTGAATTACAAAACCGGTCCGGCGAGGACCGCATTCCTGCATAATTATACCGAATTACAAAACCGTTTCTTACATGATTACTTTCAAGGCGCCTTGAATCGGCCGTTTACGATTTAAACATTGAAATTCACCTCTAGAAAATTTCGAAACACACTAGTACTAACGTAAGAAGGCCAAGGAACACTATAGAAACATTTTTAAAATGATTCGCCGACTGCGAAAGAAGATATTCGACTCCGCCGTACATCCTACATTGTGACACGATTTAAACATCAAAATTCATCTCTAGAAAATTTCAAAGCACACTATTACTAACGTAAAGAGGACAAGGAACACTATAGAAACATTTTTAAAATGATTCGCCGACTGCGAAAGAAGATATTCGACTCCGCCGTACATCCTACATTGTGACACGATTTAAACATCAAAATTCATCTCTAGAAAATTTCAAAGCACACTATTACTAACGTAAAGAGGACAAGGAACACTATAGAAACATTCTTAAAATGATTCACAGACTGTGAACGAAGATATTCTACTCCACCGTACATCCTACATTGCGACATCTCTTCGAGTGGCATTTTACTCTTCGTTGGTCGACCGATCGCGAGTTCTTGCCCGATTAGTCACAGGTAAGTCTCAGCAATACTTAAAATGAATTATTCTCCGGTATATTTAGCTTTTCCCGCGTCTACGAACTCCCCAACTTGATCAAGGGCGCCATTTAAGTCTCTAACGAGCGCGAGAAACCTTCCTTGCTCCACAGGTAAACGATAATGACGAAAGGGATGGGCCGTGATCTCTATTATGCCAGCAATAACGCCCACGTGATAGATGTCATACCTCGTGCCGACCTCGTGGTCTATATGACGCCACCGATACAACCTGCGTGCCGACCTCGTGGTCTATATGACGCTATCGATACCACCTTCGTGCCGTCCTCGTGGCTTATATTACACCATCGATATCATAAGTATTGCGCCACCAACGGAAGTTTGCGTGCAAACCGGATGTCGTAATTAATTTATACTAAGATCGTAAAATCTACGCTGGGCAGAATCGACAGAAATTTGCATACGGACCAGACATCAGAATTAATTTATACTAAGATTATAAAGTCCACGCTGGTTATATCGATTCTTATCCCACTAGACTACCAAGTTTTGCTCTCATCTCCTTTCGGATCTCAGATCGAAGTCGTTCTACGTTTTTTAATCCTCTTTCTTGCCTGTTTTTTTGCCGTATTTCTAGTTTAAGCGTCTCATATTTCCTTTTCTCATCAATAACGCTTCCGAACTCGGCTTCTGAAATGTTACAATCGGATAGAGCTTTCGAGACTTTGACTTCCACGGAATTCGCCTTAGCTTTTGCTAACATAACAGTCTTTTCATGCTTCGAGACGTGAACGCCAAGTTTCTTACTAACAACAGCCATCGAAGCCGATATGGCGGCACACAGGAACCCCGCTGATCCTAATGAAATACCCACAGGTATCCCAACCCCTGTAAATGATGAACCTAACGCAAAAGCCGATAAAACGCCACTCAGGCTACCTGTGGCCACAGCAATCCCATGAACGATACCACGCGCTCGAGCATATTTTTTACGAACAACTTCGTAGTGCTTTGCTTGTTGTTCTAGCTCAGCAAGTGTATCACAGACTTTTTGCAGTCTAAAACTCGATCCATTTATATCGTTAAGTTCCTTTATAGCTCCCGATGGATAGATATCTGGTGCTGTTGGAAACGGTTGAATCGAATCACCATCCATTGTATATACGTATGATTTACTCAAGCTTCAATACGAAATATATAGGCTGCTTGTTGAAGTCTATGAGATTGCCTTTCTCATCGCAAACTGTGAGGCGAATGTAGTTCCGTGTCGTTCCTAGGGCTCGAATGGGTATGAGGGTTGGTGGAAAATAAGTTGTTTCACCAAAAACGTGTGATACCGTTTTTAAAGTATGTAGGATTTTAGATGGCTTCCCATCAAGAAGTGAGAAATCTGAATCCACCACATCACAGTAGATAGATATGTGATTAATATCTTTTGGCACCAGGACGTATTTTCCTTTATTGATAGTCGCATAATCTGTCACATCTTCATTTACTTTGATACCAAACAAATCGCAGACATTCTTAGTGAATTGGATTGGTTTCTTGACCTTCATAATCCAATATTTCCTAAATTGATAGTCTATGAATTCCAAGTAACCAGCATCAACTGCGGGATCTAAGTAGGTTATCAAATTTTCTATCTTATAATGCCCTGCCTTAATTTCGTATGGAAACGTCAAACTATTGGGGATAATCCACCTAAAGCCCCCCTTCTCAGCTAGGTTCCACCAATTATGACTAATAGTGACCTCAACTAGCGAAATATTATTGATAAGAATGGGGTTATCGAAGTAGACAGTATGGTCAGCCGTAGGACATGTGACATTTAAGATAACCATTATATATTAAAGGTATAAACTACATACATAATTAGCTTTAACATGAGGAGGTACGGAGGTAATTTCAACTATCATTATGGGGGTGGAGACGACGAGAGAGATGATGAGACCCCAACACAGAATGCTAATTTACGGTCAAAGGCTGAGAGAATAGCTAGTAGAGATAGAGAGAGAATAGCTGAGGAAGATAAGAAGGTCGCATCATCGAATGCCGATCTACTAGCGAAGTTCAAGAAAAGATACCCACATGCAGATTTTCACCAGTTCTATGCATCCACGGATATAGACGGCCCTGGCAAATATTCGACGAGTATTTGGTTTCGAGATGGGAATCATGGTTATGTGGTTTATGGTGATGATATCTCCAAACTACCTGCTACCATTCAAAAAAATATTAATAAAGCGTTGTGGGGGGCGGTCGATGGTTACCCACTTGCGTTGACACTAAATAAAAGTGCGAAATATCCCATCGCAGCAGTTCCTTTTCACGAAAAAGCACAAGATATCGATTTAACTAATCTATGGATATATGTCACACCTAAGAAAAACTTCGAAGCAGGTGTTCCGAACATATTCAAAGAGACTGTCGTAAAGCATATGACAGCAAATGAGTCCTACCATTGGTTACATGGTCCGGATTTCAAATATTGGCCTCAACAATTGAATTTCGCAACGTGGTGTGCGACTTCTGGATGTGGAGTGTCATTGTTTGATCCTATTTTCAAAACGTATCCGCCTATCGTTCAAGGGTTTTTACGATTTCACGTATATTTCACGACACGAAGAATTCTACACGAACTTGGTGGTGCTCATGGAGTTCCTCTACCTGGTGACTCTGCTTTCAAGCAAATGAATAACCTCTATAGCAAACCGGCTCTTGAGAAATTATGCGTCGAATTTGGTATATCTCGAACGCCAGATTTCCGATGGCACGGAGGTAGGAATAACGGATTAGGAGATGTATTCCTTTTGTATGGTGATGGTTTCAAAAACGTCCACGTAATCAGAGGTTACGATAAAGAAGCAGATAATTGGCCAAATCACAATAATTTATTTGCAGACCAAGGAGGTAAGGAGGATCAGGGCGATCTTGTGGCATTCATTCGGAACGATGAACATGAAGGAAAACAATATAATTGGTTTACGCCGCCAATCGGTAAGGGATTAACGGATGCTGGATTAGGTAGATTGAATCGATCCGTTGAAGCTTTTGGATATTGCGTTCTAGCCGCTCAAAATGATCTTAACCATTCCATCATAGATAGTTTCAATGTCAAAGAAAAATTTAAGAGATTAGTCGAAGACGCTATTCTCGAAAACGATTTAGTGGTAAGCTATAAAAACTATCTTACAGCTATACTACACACGCATAAGAGATTGAACCTAGCAATAGCTAAGGGGGTACGATTACTACCAGGAAACCTCGAGTACTACCTCGGTAAGAAGGACGGTTATAAAAATCCAATCCCGAACGCTACAGAAGGTACGGTGTTTGGCGTAAACGATATTAATGCAGATATTCTCGAAACCAAGTCCCCACCAGATATGAAAGGGAAGAAACAAACGAAACAATTACCACATCAAGTTCCACAACAAGTTCCACAACAAGTTCCACAAGGAGTTTCACATAGCACCTTACAGAATACTACCCCACAACATGATACCAATCTAGTGATGGTATCTATTGCAGGAGCTGGAATTGCATGGGCGTTATTTCGTTAACGTCGTTTATATTGCTCTATTGTGATCACCACTATTGCTACAATGAATAACCAAACGTTCTCCGCTAATACTCCTAGAGCTTTACCAGCCATAGTAAATATGAAATTCGCAATTGATCCAATCATTCCAGGTAGTATCTGTCCAAGTTTCTTTCCCATTTCCTTTAACAAATCACCCATCGTTTTTAATCCCTTCTTTACTGTATCTGCCACTTTGTCGATACCATCTTTTACTGGTTTCGGTACGGATTTCGATAGCTGGGAAACTATTACACTAACGATAGCACCAATAGCAGTTACCACCGCAAGAACAGTCATTCCATACTTCCTGAAAATGTATTTGACCCTTTCACGTAGCGATATACGTTCTAGTATGGCTTCTTCTTGATGTTCAAGTAATTATCTTGCCCTACGGATAGACATTAACTCTTTCTTAGCTATTTCTTTCTGAGCGTCGGTAGATTCGGAGTCTCCAAGAATAGATTCGTTGTTCGCTTCACGATCGGTGAGTTGTCGTTCTGCAAATATTACTTCATTAGCAGCTTCTTCATTATTTGGACCTAAGGCATCTTTGAGATCTTTCCTCATCTTCACGCGTAATTTCCTATCATCATCATTACCGACGAATAGACGTTTAAAGGGTTCTTTGCTTCCAAGTTCGCGAACGGCAATGTTTCCATCTACTAAGGATATTTCTATATTATGCCGAACACCAGCATCCGGATATTGCCCCTTTACTATGTCAACCAGCATTTCTTTTGCCGAATCTCGAATTGTTTGTTCGAATGTGAATCCTCGAAGTGGGTCACCTTCTATAGCGTAGTCATGCAAATTATCCATGGTAATTGTCTCACTACCTCCGGCTTCATCTTGATTGTCACTCAATAAGTAAGCCACGTATCTTTCATTTGCTTCTCGTTGTCGGTCTTCTTCATCTCGTTCTCCCCGGTTTTCTTCATCTGGTTCTCGTTCTTCGTATCTGTCGGTACTATCCTCAGGTCTCACATCAACGTCGCCCCTAGCTTCCATATTGAACATAACTATATATCATAGTATATTCAACATGATATCATCGAAGTTAATTCCTAAGGAAGCACTAAGAGCGCAACTCGCACTCAAAGCTCAACGAACCTTATATAGAAAAACTTTCACTCCATCATCTGCCAATCCAGGTGAGACTCTATATGTGGAAATACCAACACTAGGAGAAGATATCGTATTAGTACCTGGTAGTTTAGCATTATTGGGTGATATCGTATTGTCTGGTGGACATGCTAATAATCGAGTCGTTGCAAATGTTGGACGTTGCTTAGTTATACATCGAGTTTGTAAGATAGGAGCTGAAATAGTAGAAGACATTGCTCGATCGGATCTATTACAAACATATTCCGATATCTATCTATCTACACAAGAGAGAGAATCGAGAGTACAACAAGGTATCCAATCAGATAACACAAATAAGCTATGATCTAAGGCTGGTGATGCAGGTGCTTCAGATGCTGGTGAGAATGCATTGTTAGCTGCATATGGTTCAAAATATAGAATTCCGTTAGACGTCGATATTCTTACACAACATGGAGTTCTATATCCACATGCACTAGAAGACACTATTTCATTCGAATTAACTCTAGCCCGCTCTATCGATATAATCGTTGGATCAGATTCGACAAAGATAGGTACGTACAAGCTTACCAACATCCAGTTAGAATACGAAGCAATCAAGAATGAAACGCTAGCTAGGAAAGCATTTCGCGCATATGAAAATGGTACTGCATTCCTATACGATCACGCAGTTCACTTTAAGACAGTACCTATTGCTAAGGCATCAGATGCTTTGATATCTCAGAATATAAATGTTCCACGACGATCATTCGCTGGATTACTCTTTCTATTCGTAGATCCTCCCACCGCCGGCTCACGAGATAGCGAAGCATTCGTAAATCCTGATATTTCAAAGATAGAGATAGACGTAAATGGAGTTCCAAATAGATTCTTTCCGGGAGGTATGTTAACGTCAGATTTTTGGGAGTCCGCAAAAGGATGGTTTGGTACATCCTATACCTCTATGACTCCTACCAAATTTTACAATAACAGATTTGCCATCCTAGTCGATTGCCGTACGGCAAAAGATTCCTCTGTTCATGGTGATGGAATGGCACAAACTGGTGGTGGAAAAGATATCGATATTCGTATACATAGAACTTTAAAAGGAAGTGGAAACGTAAACATGCATATCTATGTCCTTGCTGATGCTCAGCTCAAGATATTGAACAGATCTTTAGATAGTATTACATACTGATGGATTCCTTGGTAGAACACATCCCATTCAACTCACTCATAGTAGGTCCAACGAATTGTGGAAAGACTGCGTTTCTCATAGAACAACTTCGTGGACCATTTCGTGGTAAGTTCGATTATATAGTATTGATTTGTCCTACGTATGCCCACAACAAAACGTATCATGGATTTGCTAATCGAGATCCGCATTTTTATGTCATATCACCATCTCAGGATGCTATCGATACCACATTAAATATTTGTGCAACCTTTTGGTCAGGTACCAATACATTATTGATTCTAGATGATTGTGCCGCATCAAAAGATGTAAAACGAAGAACCGACAAACTAGTAGATTTAGCATTCTCTGCTCGACATATAGGACTATCTATTTGGGTACTATCCCAACAATTAACGAGTATATGTAAACCATTTCGTGAGAACGTAGCTATCGTAGTAGCATTTCATACTGCATCGGTTATAGATGGTAAAAAGATATTTGACGATTACGGAGGCTCACAAGAATGTAACGAATTACGAACGATACTTCGATCTCATAAGTTTGCTCGCATATGTTTCTGTTTGCGACATCCTTTTGCAGTAGTGTTAGAGATACCCGCACCTATAATATATTATCATGGATGAATACATTAAAGAACTGGAAGGTGAGGATTTAACAGGTCCACCACCAAAATTGGAATTTTCAACCGAATTGGAGGATATCGAAGAATGGCGGGAAGAACTTAAGACCTTAGCTGTATTAGGTAAAACGAAAGAATGTCTAGGACAGAATTTCTCCCTAACGGATATAACTAAACTATCTGAGAAGGACGTAAAACGTTTACATAGTAGATACCAGGCCGTAGTAGCAAATCAAATAACAGTACACTTAGTAGATGGTGTACTACGTCAAGTTACTCGCGCAGCCTCATACGTAGCTACACTAGACGACCAACAAGCACTGTTTAAGGATCTACAAGAAAACCAATTAGCCCGCCATCAGATATCTATGGCGGCTGGTCGATTAGCACTTAAACACGGTCGATTTGTAGCTCTAGCTAGTGTCTTGTTCAATGTAGCTGATCATATAGTCATTCCTGGTACACCTATTGAACCTTCGCAAGTAACTACTATATCGAATCAAGATGGAGGATCAGATAACTGCGGAGACTCAAAAGAGAGAGATCACATGTGAAAGTGAATTACCTAAAGAAATCAATGTAGATGAAAGTTGGACTACGAACGTATCTACTATAGCAACTATTGGTATAGGCGTTGTATCGTTTGGCGCATGCTATCAAATGGCAGGATGCTTAGTAGATGGTGCACTACGTCTAGCTACTCACGCAGTTGCAAACGTAGTTCCACTAGATGAACAACTAGTCCGCAATGAGATATATACTGCGGCTGGTCGATTAGCACTTAAAGCAGTTCTAGTTGTAGCTATAGATCATGTCTTGTTCAATGTAGCTTATCACATAGCCGTTCATAGTACACCTCTAGATAGTGTCTTGTTCAATGTAGCTGATCACATAGTCGTTCCTAGTACACCTATTGAACCTTCGCAAGTAACTACTATATCGAATCAAGATGGAGGAACAGACGGATCAGATAACTGCGAATCCACCGAAAACAACACCAACTAAAGTAAAAGATCCAAAGAGGGTTGCTGCTGGGAAAGCACTAGCACTAAGTAATAAACTTGCTAGAGAGGCTCAAAAGAGAGAGATTACACGTGAAAGTGAATTACCTAAAGAAATCAACGTAGATGAAAGCTGGATGAAAAATGTGTCTATCAATACTACTATCGCAGTTATTTGTATGGGTGCTGCATTAGTTGGCGTATACTATCAATACAGAACATATAGAGATGACACTTCTAAGAACGTTAGTACGATACGACCCACGAGTCCTGTAGAGACTACGGTACCAGATATGGAGTAACAATTAAAGACTAGAGATATATGATATATATTAGGATGGAAAAGGAATTGACGAAAATAGCGACCGATGCTGCTATGATAACTGGAATAGCTACTGGTATTGGTTGGATCGTAAATAAGGTTGCCAAGGAATCTATGCTTAACGATCCTTCTATTTCTATCACAAATTACGTGAAGTGGACTGCTGTAATAGCTGGTAGCATATATGCAAAACAATATCTCGAGAAACAAAAGATCATACCATAATGGTGACGGTAGCAGCTATTGGAATGTCTATTTTCGGAGCAGTTTTGAATGCAACGGCATTTACTGGTGGTGGAGTGCTTGCTAGGATGTTTGGTAGAAAAGATGAAACTGCTAATATAGAACGAAAGAGGCATGATAGTGCAATGGAAAAATTCGATAAGGATAGGGAGGCATATATCGAAAAACGTAAAACATTGTCCGATTGGGCATATAAACAGGAAGTTGCTGAACGCGATTCTCGTAATAATCAACTCGATAGTAACCGAGCTTTCATACAATCCGATAAGCTACGTCAGGCACTGAAACGGCTCGAAGCAATGAAAGAACCTCGTTTCTCTGACTACTATCAACCATCTCACACACAAAAAACTAATGAGTTGATCTATGTTGGTGGTGGAATGCTAGTCGCTGGATACGCTATTAGTCGATATGCCTTTTAAAAAACGAGAATTTTTACGATCGACGAGAAAAAAAAAAGAATAAGAACTAGTTGGTTAGATAAGTTCTTATTCTTTTTTTCTTTTTTTTTTTCTTGTTGAAGGTTAGAATACATAGACATATAATGGATGCTAAACTTGCGAATATCTTCTATGGTCCTATGGGCTATTGGAAAGGTTATGCTGCAATTAGCAAGTTATCGGTGGCTGCAAAGGTATCGGAAGACGTAGCTAGGGGTTGGTTAGAGAAACAAGCCATGTGGCAAATATATCTATCGCCACCACGCTATATTCCACGACCACATTGGACCGTATCGAAACCTAATGAAGTTCATCAAGCTGATTTGATATTTCTACCTCATGATAGACCTAGTCGTGGATGGAAACTATATAAGTATGCTTTAGTGGTAATCGATGTAGCTTCTAGATATAAAGAGGCTGAACCTTTAGCATCGAAAGATAGTGGTGAAGTGTCTGCAGCTTTCGAACGAATATACAAGCGTAGTCCACTAGAATGGCCAAAAACTCTGCAAGTCGATCCTGGTAGGGAATTCATGGGACGTATGTCTGAAACATTAGAACTACATGGTACGAAAGTCCAACGTGGTGAAGCTGGTAACCATAGATCGCAAAGCTTCGTTGAAAGAGCAAATAGAACACTGGCTGAAAGATTATTTGGATACCAATATGCACAAGAGATGGTACTTACTTCGGAAGGATCGGATGAGCGTAGTAGAGAATGGGTATTGCGGCTTCCTGATGTTATCAAAGCCATGAATAGCGAGGTGACTCGACTTACTGGTAAAGAGCCTTCGAATTCTGTAGAGGCGCATCAAGTCAACATCAAAACTCCTACGTATTCTCGAACTGTTGGATTGAGTGAAAAGCGACTACCATTCGACGTTTTAGTTCGATATCTCTATGCGCCTGGAGAATTGGAAGGTGGAGCTAAACGAGCTTACAGACGTACGTTATTTCGCGTGGTGTGATATCTTCTGGACAGCCTGTGCTGTACTACCTTACTTTGCAAGAGGGGGAAGGCGCACCAAAGCGAGGATTCGTGCGCGAAGAGCTACAAGTCGTTCCACCAAATACTGAACTACCCCCAAGGGGAATTCTGTTCGTACCCAACCGATCTAAGATAGCAACTCGTAAATAAACTCATCCATATCTAAGTCTTTGTGACCATAGGCTAATGTATCGATTCCATTACTATAGATCCAACGTTTAGAGTCGAATGGTGAGAGAGAGATCTTATTCATATGCATACCATACATCCTATGACCTTCACTTCGAAGCATATGCATTCCATGGCGAAATACTTTCTTATCTTGTAAACACTCTTTGTATTGTTCGTGGCGAATACGATGTTTAACGACTGCCTTCTTGGTACCTTTGGCTTTCCTAATCTCGTCACCACCTACTTTCAAGATCGAGTATAGCTTCGATCGTAGTCCAACGTATTCAGCAATGGGGATGCCTCCACATTCATCTTTCATTTTACCAAGTACTTTCTTGTTGGATATGTCATACAGAGGATGATCCTTGCTGTAGTTGCTAGTATCGTATATATGCTTATTGGTGGTAATGTCTGTATAGATGTCTTCTGTTTCAATGTGAAGTAATAGACTATCAGTGTCAGTATATAGTAGATTACAACGTTGCCCATACTGCCGCTTGAGATCGTTGTAGTAGAAGTCGTACATCAGATGTTTAGAAAGATCTAGAATCGACATTCCAACGTATACTGGGCGGTTAAGTAGTAACTTACTTTTGTAATTGTGTACAGCAGCTAGATCGTTGTCGAAGATCGTGGATCGGGCATAACTAGGCTTATTCAAGAGACGTTGTAGTTTGATTCCTTCTGAAGATCGCACTAATTGGACATCTACACGTTTTCGTAGATTTTCCATTGTCTTACCAAATACGCTATTGTTCATTAGTTTGTAGAGATCTTGTTCGAAGGGGCTATTCGCTTGTTTTCGTAGTTCTGTATTCATTCTTATGTATGGCTCCATCCATGGTGATTGGTTGAATCGTAGTGCTCTGTGAATCTTCGTTAAACGCATTCCGAGAGATAGATACAGTTGTAGATTGCGGTAGTGGAGCACATATCGTTCTTTGTTGTATAGGTTAGGTACGAGCTTTTCCACTTTCAAAGATCCGTTGCCTTTGTATAGTTTCTCAAATAAATCGATTTGATAATTTGATAACCAACCTTTATTTACTTGCATTCTCTCGGGAGCTAGTGGGTAGTCGTTGTGTGAGTTGTGAAGTTCTTTAGGGTACTCAAGATCTACTTCGAGAATGTATCCCACGTCTGAATCGATTTCGTGTTGGGTGATTCGTTCTTCCGTTGGTGTACACCACTCAAATCCTCCTGTTGGTAGATATTGACTCATAGCCCAACCATATAGATTGTTGGCGTCGAGGTATATTATATGGCTATTTGGCTTATCTGGATTGAAGTCGTGTACGTTTGGGTTGTTTGCTTTGGCATAACGATGCGATACCATAGATATCCCACCACGTAGACCTTTCTCGACGAATAGATGCATGTCATAGTCGGTTAATAATTCGAGTTCTACTCCGGTCTTCTTTAACAATGCATCCCACGAAAGTCCTGGACTCGTATAATAATGAGCTGGATCCAATCCATAGTTTTGCATACATGTCGCGCGGAAGTTCTCGAACACGTCCGCTAGAAGAAGTACGTCAGTTCGTAGGTAAAGGTCGTGGTAGTCTCCTAACGTTTCACAACCGAATGCCTCCCAAACTTTTAGTGCGTGTTCGTAGTCCTTGTCGGAGATGTCCTCTAGAGTTAGTTTACTATAGAATGCGTCTTTTGGTGGAAGAGAAGTCTCTGTAAATCTATCCCAAGAATCCATGTACTCATACGGATAAACTCCTTTGCGTAGCAGCAACTTGTTTTTATCTGGGTCGGGTGTATAATTCGTAGTTTGTTGAAACGTATCTAGTGCTGAACTTGCTACCAATTTATCGAGAGAAGATAGTAGGAATTGTGCGCTATCTATGAACCGTAGGTTGCCGAGTGAGAATGAAATGTATTTCTCCATATTGTTTGGAATACAAGAGATCTTACCTGACGTCTTGGATATGGATTGCATCAATAGGTGAGAATCGTAGCCACGCAAATTGTGGAATACAACTGGGATAGTAGGAAAGATACGTAATTTGAGATTACATGCGCTGTGTGCGGCACCTCGAAACTCTCCTGTGATGTGGCAATGGTCGCGTACTCTATCTTTACCAAGAGGTTTCTGGCAGATATGACAAAGAATTGCTCTATTATAATCTCTCCTGCTTTTTGGTGACATATGTAGTGGTTTGGCAACTTGAGCTTTTATCTTCGCTTCTTCTTCTTGTATACATCGTAGAAAGCACTCGATAGTATCCTTACCTCGATATAATACATATGGTTCGCTATGACCATCAGAACGTACGACTATGTAACAAAATCCACATGGAATATGTTCTTCTGTTTTAAATGTGTTCTTCGTGGGATCTTGTCCTTCTATCTTAGTAGTTAAGGCCTCAAGATCTGCGTAGATAACGTAGGGAACTTTGAGCTGCTTGTGAACGTTCTGAAATGAGACTTTGTTATTCTCATCGGTGGGCATTTCGATTCGAATGGCTCGATCGTTAATTCCGTTACATTCTGGGATGTGCTTCGCAAGAAGAGCTTCATTGGAATATCCATGTAGGCATCGTTCGCAGAAGTGCTTCCTATGTTCATGTTTTGTCTGATCGAATAGAAGGCGGTTGAAGTTCTTGATCAAGCAATAATGTTGTATACCGCTCTCTGGGCACTCTATAAGCAAGATGTTAAAGCGCTTGGAGAAAGTCTCCTTCGAGATGTGGTGCACAATCAAACACTTATCCTTAAAATCCCAACCATATACGTTGATAGAGATTTCGTTCTGCTTCTCGAAGAGTGGTATTTGTGAGATTGGTGTTGACGATTCTTCCACCTCATCAAATCTAAAACCATCGTCTTCTGGGTATTTCGATGTCCTCTGTGGATCTTTCGCAGCTGGAAACTTCGCGGCACGCATCGTCCAACGAAAACAGCGGTTGTCGTAGTTTTTCACATTGATTACGGCTTTCTTATTCGCGATTTCTTTAGGTAGTGGTAAATACGAACCTCCGCGTAGTGGTTGATATCGAGCAATGTTCACCCATAAAATGTTGACTTTATCTATGACCCAGTTCGATCCTCTACTGATCCACTTCTCGATGTAGTTATAAATCTGAGCATGTTCTTCTACTATTACTCCGCGGGTATCGGAACTGTTGGTCAGAACTTTTTGTGAACTACGAAATGTGGCTATCTCATATATCGGGCCCTCGGGTTTATCGAGACGAAGAGTTATATTCAAAGCTAGCTGAACCTTAATACTATTTAGGTCTCGTAGCTCTTCATCGATCTTTTCGGTAGTCTGCTTTCGCACGCCAGATAGGAAAGCGGCTGGGTCTGCTCCTAGAGGATTGCTATCTGGAATGTCCATCTTCCATCCTCGTAAATAGCCCTTAAGACCAGGTCCTTGGATGAACGTTAGTATATCATTAGCCATGGTATATTATATTATCCTTCCTCTAATAGGGTATCGAAATACGATAAACGTACTATGGTCTATAGTAGTATATAAATTGACGTGTTCTGGCGCAGCTTGAACGTTAGTATATCATTAGCTATGGTATATTATATTATCCTTCCTCTAATAGGGTATCGAAATACGATAAACGTACTATAGTAGTATATAAATTGGCGTGTTCTGGCGCAGCTTGAATGTTAGTATATCATTAGCTATGGTATATTATATTATCCTTCCTCTAATAGGGTATCGAAATACGATAAACGTACTATAGTAGTATATAAATTGGCGTGTTCTGGCGCAGCTTGATGTTGTATTATTGAAATCCTTGCTCGATAACTCCTGAACCACAGCGAATTGTTCGAATGCTGAAGTAGAACAATTCGCTGTGGTTCTGGAGCTATCGTGCAAGGATTTCAATAATACAACACCAAGCTGCGCCAGAACCGCCAATTTATATACTACTATTTCTAATAATTCATATTCCTTTTTTCACTTAAATATTAAAAGTATTCCTGCAAATTATGATAATCGTTTCCAATCTGTTGAGTGATCTTAACTATCCCTTTAAAATTATTGGACTCTCTGAAACTTGGCTTTCTAATTCCAGATAACCGCTTACTAATATTTCATAACCTGGATACAAATTCACATCCCAACCTAGCAAATGACAAGTAAGCGGGGTAGGGTTTTACATTCATGATAGCCTAACATTTTCTGTTAGGAATGACCTGAATGAATCGTGCATTGAGCAAGAGTCTAAGTTATGGATATAAATTAATAATAATAATAATATTTTATCAGGAAGCTCTCTCACGGAGGTGATTTTCAGACAGGCCCTGAGTAAAATTCCAATATAATCAAATTAAGAAAATATTTACAGGAAAAATGAGTAATAGTTATAAAAATATGTTATATCTATCTGCTAGGAAAGTTACGAATTGCGATTAAAACTAATTTAAAATTATTGACTACGCAAGTTAAAATTAAATCTAATGAATTATACAAAAACTCCTGTCTTAGCTTGTTCTTAGAATGTTAACGTGATGTAAAATATTATTGATAAGAATCACAAAAACTTTATTTGTGCAGCTTTATCCTTTATCAATTCCATTATGGACAGCTTCAATTCCATCAGAATTTTATAATTTTTTGAACAGATTACATCTAAACATACTTATAATACTAGACTTTCAGCAATATCAACTTATTTTATACCTCAAATAACTATGGAAATATTAATCTGAAATATAAAGGAGTTCTGATCTGGAATGCAATAAAAGAATAAACTAAAAAGCTGGGGAAGCAGCCTCCCAGTATACAATTCATTAATATGTAACTTTTAGTTACCTTTCTCGCCTCTTTTCTTCCTAGCTTTCTCTTTCTCATCGTGTGTGTGATTACCATATATATTGTTAAAGTAAAGTAAAGTAAAGCAACTTTATTTAACGTCGGTAACTCGTGACAGTCTAGTGAGACTGATAAACGACGGGAAACCTACGATTTTACGTCCTTATCTGAGTAAACATGAAGTTATTTTAAGACCCTGAGTGTTGGTCGGGCCGTGGTTTGAACCCGCAACCAACCGCGCAACAGACCGGAGCTTAACCACTGAGCTAACCGGAAAGCGGTGTTAGTAGATAAATGTTAGCCATTCATATACTTATTTCATTTCATTTATAATGTATGTTAAATTAATAATGTATCTTAGGTACCCATTTAGTTTAGCTTTAGTTATTCTGGGTACCCTTTACCTTACTCTTATGTACTTTCTATCTTTCACATAATATATGTAATTTAATCTATAGTAATAAAATCAAATTTGTTGTCGTTGTTATCCAATATGTAATTTTGGGTAACGTGACCAGCCAGTACCAGGGATTCTAGAGTTCCTAAAGACAGGAATTACTCAACTGATACCCAAACTGACTTTGGCCGCTAAAGGACTGGGCACTAATCAAGCATTGAGCTGAGAATATGTCACACTTCGATTGTGGATGTACGTTTTGCATAGTTGTTATGACCACGTGGACCTTGATGACAGAAGGTTATGGGTTCAGGCAAGTTCAAGGTCAAGTTTATTTTTGCACTATTTCCATTATTGGATAAATTATATATAAAAGAAATTGTAGGGGAATATGTGTTAAAGCATTGATAATATGCAAGGGGAGTATATAGGACAAAGAAAGTGAGGGAATATGGGATATATTGGTCGTAGTAGAACAAAGGAAACAGAGTCAAGCGGGTAATACCAAGTTATTATATATTGACCCAGTTGAAGGATGGAGATCGGAGAACACTTCGAGGAGTGCTCAAAAGCTTGTTTTTGGAGGAGAAAACACAGCTAAAGGAGAATGAATTGCGAAGATGCATTTAGCTGTAGTTCTAGCTATTCCGAGGGTGAGAGCGAAACGTTTATTGTTTAAAGTGCAGAAAGGTCTATCATACTAAATGTTGGTTCATGATAAGACAAGAAGGAAGCTACAAATATAGAGCTACTAATATCAAACCGCGAAAAAAAACAAAAAATTGTCAGAACATCGAACGAAAACTACAACTCGGTTTGCCAAAAGTGAAAACACTAGTATTTTCTCTATTTTATATTCTATTGTGACTGTGTACCAACTCGTTTGGAAGAGAACCTATAGCTAGGTTAAGTTAGCTGCAAATTTGATGTCCTCATTGATGAAATTGATAAATTCCGAAGTAGCACTTACGGACTGAAATTTTGTAACGGGGACCTGAAACAACCATAGGGACTGATCATGCAAAGTCGGGACCTGGCTAAGTCACAGAAAATTGGAATTTAGCATGTCGACGTTTTTGTGGATGGAGGAAAACCGGAGAACCCATAGCCTGCGAAACAGGCCCTCAGTGTTATTTCAACACAAAGGAAGTGATCAAATGTTTTGGCCGTATGAAAATGGAAAAAGGAGACTGGCACGAGAGAGAAGAAGGAGGGCCTGCAGCCATCCCTTAAACATTTTCATATGAAACATACTGGCAACCAAGCTATATGTCTGTACGGGAAATACTGATTGGTCAATTAGCTGTCATCGCTGTCATGTGTCACGAAATGTCGCACATTCCTCCTGCGAACTGACTGAAATGGCGGCGACAAGAGAGAAGTGATCGAGCGGTTGAGCGTTAATTCAGGAAAGTATTTAGAAGAACAAAGCAGGCAGTGAATAGTCTACATTTGTACTTTCTAGGCGAGATATTTTGGCGGTTTTTCCAACAGGTAAAAGCCTTATTCTCCAACTGTTTACCGTGGAAGTCGAGTCAGACAGGAATTAGCGCTTCGGCATTGTCCTATTTGCAAAGCATTGTCATGTTAAATAAACATGTTAATCCGTGCGGAAAAGAGCAGAATTCAAATTTCCGTAAGATGGCAGCAGGCGCTTATTTCTTCTCGAGGCTCGCTTCGCTCGGATCGGTATCAGAACTCGCTCCGCTCGTATTGGCAGAACTCGCTCCGCTCGTATTGGCAGAACTCGCTCCGCTCGTATTGGCAGAACTCGCTCCGCTCGTATTGGCAGAACTCGCTCCGCTCGTATTGGCAGAACTCGCTCCGCTCGTATTGGCAGAACTCGCTCTGCTCGTATCGGAAAAGTGCCTGTCCTGCAGGCTAGAGAACCCAGAGAAAAATCCTCGGAGCAAGGGCGATCGAAATGGTGTTTCTTCGCAGTTGAACGGGTTCCTTAGCGAAGAAATCAGTTCTTCACGATTACGCATACAAGCGGGTGCAGGTGCATTGAATTCCTCAATGGAATGTTATTTATTTATTGTAAAATTAGCGAGAGAAGCTGCAAAAAGAATGACAGCAAAACTTGTTCGTAAGCGCGAACCGATCGAGGATTCTAAAAACGTGTTCTTAGAGTTGGTTAGGAAACATACTGGCAACCAAGCTATACTACCTGATTTACGCGTTACCGCAATGATCATAGTCATGTATGCAGTTTTTCTCAGATTCGACGAAGTAATTCATTGAGAGCATCTGACTTTACTTTTTGTCAAGATCACATGATTTTATTAGTTGATCAGAGGAAAAATGTGTTGTACAGAAATGCCACGGAAATTTTCGTAGCCATGCATGCAGATCTTCTCGCATTACATGCCCAGTAAAATTAATGGAAAGGTATCTAGACAGCGCAAACGTCAATAGAAGTTCGTCTGAGTATGTTTTCATGGGTGTCACCAAAACAAAATACGGTTATAAATTAAGAGCTAATCCCAAACCACTCAGTTATTCTACTGGAAGAACCCAAGTACGGAATAATATAAAACATTGATAACATTGGCTTACATAGCTTACGTATATCGGGGGCTACCGATGCAGCTGAAGCAAACGTCACAGACAGAGTGTGGGGAGCACATGGGGGTTGGAGATCGACCACAAGAGAAGGCTATCTTAGAAAAGAAACTCATAGTAACCAGAGCGCTTAACGTGTGAAATCACGTATACATATATAAACTGCGTGGTATATTAAACTGGTCTCGCCCGGCTGACCCAACTGAACAATTTAAATGCCACAGGGCCGGGGTTTCCTCCTCAATGGATGTGGTGGCCGTAGGAGGTTTTTCACCCTGTGTTTTTTCCACCTTTAGCTTAACGTCAATGTATTATTACTGTTAAGACAGTTATGACTGTTGTCATAGACACAGTTGAATATAACATATGATCTGTAATAATGGTAATGAAGACGGTGAGCCGCCGGTTGAGGCCTTTCATTTTGTTCTGAAGCTCAAATGGGTATAATAATAATAATAATAATGGCCATATTTATATAGCGCCATATCACCACAGTTTCATGGCGCTTTACATATTACTGACATATCCCGTCAGTGAATTATTTCGGACTGCTTTACGGCGCTAATAGCTGTCACGCAGTTTACAATGTTGAGTGTGGTTAGCGCAATGGCCAGGCTGCTGTACCAGGTGACAATCCCCTGCTCTTTTTCGAGTAGTACAACAGGTTCTTTCACGTCCCCTTCAAAAACTGATTAGAAGTAGAAGGAGACAAGGCCAACGGCTTATAAACGTCCCTGCCCAAGGACGCGGTCGGGATTCGAACCCCCGACCTCCCGCACTCTAGACCGTGCTCTACCAACTGAGCTAACCAGTGAGGCGGTATATATATGACCTTTAATAAGTATCCCAGAGGAGAAAGCTTGGTAACATGTGGAGCGGCGACTGGTGTCTAGCGGTGACGTCAACTTGCGGTGACGTCATTGAACTTCGAGAGCACATGGTTACGGGTCAGTGCTCTCGCAATGTTGAAGATTTCCCAAGGCAGTGGATAAATACCTATTTTGCGGGTAAAGGAACCTGGAGGACACGTATCCTTTTGTATTGTTGCTCCCCTTGAAGTGGAGAAAAGACAAGGATCTTCTTGGAACGCGTGAAATAATAAAACGTTCATATGTTGTGTCGATTCGTTTATTGTATGGATATCTGAGCGTTAGAGACAACATCATAAACGAATACCGATAATACCAACCGCTTTACAGAACTATTGAAGGCGTCTATAGTTTGGTCGGCGATCAACATCGTACGAGAACTATACGCGAGAACAACATGTTTTTGCTGAGTTTATTAATTTGTGAAGGCAATAATGTTATACTGGTAGTACACTTTGTATCATGACCTCTGGTATATTATACTGAACATAATACTTGGGGTTTGTATATTCCACTCTAGCTGGATGATATATTATATTTAAATCTTTATTTCTGAAGTGAACTAAGATCACCACATGAACTTAAAACAATTCAACTCTTTCCAGTGTACAATTATTATTGAACTCTCAGACTTCAGTTTAATACTGTACATAAAATTATAGTTCATTTACAAACATAGTGACTTTGACAATAAATCAATCAAAATTATCTTATAGTCAGATGTAATATATAACTGAAAATGGATTATTAGAAATAAATTAAAGATTTGAGGCGCGCGCTCAGTTAGAATTAGCATAGATCTGTACCATCAAGTTTCATTGAACAGTATCACTCTAGCTCTATTAAACATGCCTAATTTGCATAGCAGAAACCTTGCTTATCGACTCTTGTGACACGGTGCAGGACTCGGTCGACAGTAATGCTTGCCCGCTTGCCCAGGGCAACTAAAAAGTTGAACCGGGCAGGTAATTGTTGTATGGCTGGACAGCTAAAACCAGCCATACAAGGTATGTAAGCCAATGTTATCAATGTTTGTGAACTGTGTTATATTATTCCATACTTGGGTTCTTCCAGTACAATAACTGAGTGGTTTGGGATTCGCTCTTAGCTGTCCAGACATAAAGGCAAACCAGATCTTCAGGCAACCAGCCTAAAATATAATATTGAGCACTGATGGCCATGTCGATCGAGTCCCAGGAGGATAAAAAACGTGTTGTTTTTGCTAGTCTAAAGTCGTTGTGAAACTGCACAATACTTCAGGGCATTCACCTAGAGTCAATATCATTAAGTGAATTCATCATAAGGCTAATAGACAATGAATACAAGTACATTATGGGATTCAGAGTTCCATGCATTAGAATCTATCTACTGTAAAGGACTCTAAATTCCATAAAGCACAAGTGTTCATTGCGAGTAACGACCTTTACTTAGAAAATGGTAATGCACTGACCAACAGAGGAATTTTTAAATAATTGCACAGGATTGTTTCCAAAAATAAAACGTTTTTCATGTCCTCACTTAGTTTTCTAGGAGACTATCAGCCTGCGCTTAATTGGTTACGACGTATGTTTCTAAAATCACCTCGTGTTTGCACGAGGCTATGTGGAAATGACGTCATACATTGTAATTTACCCTAACTTTAGGAAGGTTGTTCAGAAGAACCTACAGAGAAAAAGAGCTAAATTGGGCAGCATTTTCACAAGTTGGAGCCAGTTGGAGCTCAACTCAAGCAAACTCTATGAAATACGCAAGAAAATACTGACACTATTTCAGTTAACGTTTAAGTATAAATATTTAGTTCAGATTCTTTAGAACAACAATTGTAATAAACTACATGTACTAGAACCATTCAGAAAATGTACACAGTGCTAATAATCAAATACACAAAGTCAGAGCGGGAAGGACAATTTTTGTTTATTCAAGTTGTTTTCAAATGCCGGTACAAAACCTACAGAAACTGCAGCTTTATAAGCTATCATGTGTCACATTGAATCAATGAAAATAAAACAAATAATAGCCGTTTTGGTTAGATTCAGTCTATGAAATATTTTTCTCATTCAGAGTGGGATGCTAGCAAGAAAATGTGACTGAAAAGAAATACACAAACGAGAAGCTACAGAACTCAGAAGCTCTAATCTCGCACGGCTGCTAGCCGGATTCAAAAATTGCATTAAAAGCTACCCAAACAGCCATCTCCACATCGTAAGTAATCTAAGTTCTAATCCGATATTCTCTGGCTTTGAAATAGTCGTGTATGATGCCTGACGTCGGGAAATAAAGATCTCAGTGAAACAACACAAAAAGGAACTAGCGTTGGTGAGCACAAACCTGCTGATCGAAGTTGTCAGTTCGTGCCAGGAATCTCAAGCAAGCCACTCCAAGGAACCGCTCATTCCAACAGAAGTACCATCCAGACCATGGCACACGATTGGCACCGATCTTTTCAACATGGATAACTCTGAATATTTGCTAATTGCTGACTACTATTCCATCGGTTAAGTACCCATTCGTGAGGAAGATCCCTAAAGGACAGAGTAGCAGCAGGACAGTCGTGGAAATTGTTATGGACCGCGATGGTTAATAGTTATAGAGGGTTAGCACAGATTAAACTTAGAACCCAACTTTATTCACCATCCGGCTCGTGGCCATTTTACCAATACTCCACAGGCGTTCCTCCGCCTGATCGCGTGGGGGGCTGGGTCCTAAACCATACAGTGCGTACACTACATCCCTCCCCTTTTTGATAATAAACTGTAGTATTACAGTCAATAATAATGTGATAACAATAAAACATAACGAGTTAACCTATAAGTAGGTTAGCGTTAAAAAATGTCTCAATCATGTCCTTGAAAATCAAGTATAGTCCTTTAGGTAACTTGGTTTCACTCTCTGATCTTCTAATTGGAGTGTCCGTTTGGGATCGCTTGACTTCTGCTCCGTACACTTTTCCACGCTCTGCTGGATTGGTTCATTTGATGCGTCCAGCGGTTTCGTCTCTGGTTCCTCCTTGCTCTCTGCACTGCTGTTCTGCAACAATTTCTTGACGTGTGAGGTGTTGCGAGAGTATTGAGCTCCTTCTTGTGACTGTACGACCAGGCTGTTTCCGTGTTTGCTCACTATCGTATATGGAGTTGGGTCGAACCTACTCGAGAGTTTAGTCTGCCTCTCTTGTTGCACAAGTACTTGGTCACCTGGAAGTACCTCTGAGTACTGCGCATTCCTCTTGGCGTCAGCATATGCCTTTCCCTTACTCTTCTGTTCACTATCCTTTCTTCCGAAGAGTAATTCAGCCGGGCTCACACCAGTCGTTGGGAGGGGTAGGCTTCGGTATGCGACTAGGTATGTGTTCAGTTCTTTCTTCCAGTCCTTCTTCTCAGCATGTGCGATTTGGATTCTCTTTAGTAACGAACTGTTTTGGCGTTCCACCTCTCCGTTTGCTTGAGGCCATTTAGCAGTGACTCTGTGGTGTCTGAGGCCTTGATATTCCATGTATGCTGCGAACTCTGTCGCAATGAACTGTGGCCCATTGTCTGATGTCAGACTTTCAGGTAAACCGTGTCGCGAGAACATTTCTTCGAGACTCGAGATAACCTTTGAAGCAACCGTAGAATTCGTGATGTCTATCTCGTAATAACGGCTATAATAGTCGACACCTCCCGACGGGTGAGTCCATTCTGGTCGGGGGTTCTAACAAATCAACAGCTAAATCTCTCCATGGTACGGTCGGTAGTGTTGTGGTCCTGTTAGGCTCCGGAGGCTCGGGAAGACTGACCAGTTGGCATTCGTAGCAAGTTTTACAGTGTTTCTCTGCATCCTTTTCCATTCCTGGCCACCACACTTTGCTGCGCAGCTTCTGCTTTGTTCCAACTATGCCCAGGTGGCCCTCATGGGAAAGGGATAGTATCCTGGGTCTTAAAGACTTCGGGATGACAATCCCCCTAAGTATCAACTGTCCATTGGTGCATAATTCACCACTGCATGGAAGGTACTGTTTGTAGATTAGTTGATCCCATGGTTTTCCTAACTTCCGCAAGATCCTCGTCAAAAGCGGATGCTTTTTTAAAATACTTTTTATTGTTATTATTGTCATTTTTAACAATACGAACTACGTTACACCTAGTACAGACATACACAAAAGGACTTTACAAGAAGGCTTTACAATTTGTCCTTAGAAATAATAAGTAGATCTTCTTTCCTATCCTGAGGTTCTGACTGTGAAACATATTTTAACATCGCAAGATACGCTTCAAAAACGTAGGCCTCATCACTTTGTGCTGCATTGAATATGTAATACTTGGCAATCAGTAGACAGTAGTTGAGGAGACAAGTATTCGTTTTTAAAAAAGCCATACATTATTTCCTTTCCTGGCAATCTATTTATTAACTTGCTATTCTTTGGATTCTTTGAATTCATCGATATTTGAAATAAGCTTTCGAGGCTGGGCAGTCCACGAAGAGGTGTGATAATGTTTGTTTCTGTTGTTGATCGGGTGGACACAAGTGGCATAGATCATTTTCAATCAAACCATCTCTTCTAAGTGAAGCTTTACTAGGGAGTATGTGATGAATAATTTTGGACTGAAACATCGACAGTCTTTTATTTTGTGTAATTTGAGTAGGAAGAGAATATATAAACGGTAGATCTTCTTCAAGAAATCCTATGCTGATTAGTCGTTTCTGCGCTGTAGGCACCTTGTAACTTTTTTTAATAAAGAACTGAGAAATTATTTTAACAACTTAGTAGTTTGGCAGGCCGCATTGTAGTATGGTCAATACTATCTTCAGTATTTGGGATTTTAATAATATTTTTTCCATTCATTTGGAATTGCTCAATTATACCAGCATACTTATTTCTTTGTAAACTTTTCAAAAGACATAAAATATCCATTTTAGTTCATTAAATCTTTAAAATAAATTCCGTTAACATACCAATCTTTATAAAATATTGATTTATGCGTGTTTGATCTTTGTATGTTTATTGTTCCATATTATTTCATTTTTTATGTCTTCAACGGTATTTACTTTATAACTAGTTAACTCCTGCCAGTATATCAAAATATTCTTATAAAATTTCGAAAGATACGTAATATTTAGGAACTTCACATCATAATTACATTCAAAATTTAATTATTTACCTACTTTTTCGAGATATGTAAGAGGAATTTGTTTCCAAGTATCTTGACCTGAACTTAGCAATCTTTTAACCCAAATTAACTTCAAAGCTTTATTAATAATATCAAAGTCAGGCATATTAAAATGTCCTTGAACATAAGTGCCAATCATAGTAGTTGTCTTAATCTTAGCTCTTTTTCTATTCCAAACAAATGCATCAATCAATAAATTGATTTCGGTAATTAGGTTTTGGAACAACTAACATGGAAGAATTATAAATCAATCTGGACAAAGCTAGCGTTTTTAATATTATGCCTTTACCATATAAGGTAAGATTTCAAGTTGACCAAATATTCAATAATTTCTGTATAGATAATATCGTCTTATTAAAATTTTCCTTTTTTGAATTAAACAATCATGCGAAAAGGTGATTCCAAGCGCATGTAAGCTAAGCTTTGGCCATTTTATTCCAAAAAGAGTGCACTTCTCTTGTTGACCTTTTTCAGAACCGAGCCAAAAGCCTTCCGTTTTATTACGATTAATTGAGAGACCAGAACAGTCGGCATATAGAGAAAGTAGATCCAAAAGCTTTTCAGCCGACTGTGAATTTGCTAAGAAAAACGTATCATCAGCATACTGTGTTAACTTATAATATATTTTATTAATTTGAATACCTTCTATTTCATTATTATCTCTAACAGAAATAGCCAGCGCCTCTACCGCAATTACAAAAAGGACCCCAGAGAAGGGGCACCCTTGTCTTACGCCTTTTCCTAATTCAAAAATGTTCGTCGAATACTTTTATCCAATGTTGAATATCAGGACCAAAGTTAAATATTTCTAAAGCTTTAAAAAGATAGTTCCAATAAATGGTATCAAAGGCTTTTTTAAAGTCTATAAACATGGCAAGACCAGGAATGTTAAAAAATCGAGATGATCCAAAACATCCAATATTAAACGTATATTTTGTCCAATAAAACGATTTTTAACATATCCTGTTTGATCATTATGTATAATAACACTTTTGCTATTCTTTTGGCTATTGCTTTTGTAGCGAGCTTATAGTCAACATTCAGGAGAGATATAGGGCGCCAGTTTTCAAGGAATAGAAAATCTTTTTTCTGTTTGGGAATAAGGGAAACAACTCCTCGTCTTTCAGAAACAGATAATTCACCTTCGTTAAACGCGTAATTTGAAGATCAGCGGGTGCTTCCTCGACCTTGCGTGTCGTCATATAAACATTAGGTGTTGCTGATACCGCCACAAGTCGTACATATTATTCTGCTTCTGGTGCGCGTTTGCTCCTGGCGTCGTTGTCACTTACTAGTCTCAATAGGGAATCAGCAATGTTCTTCGGGCCTGGCGCGTACTTAACTTTGAATTTGTACGGCTACATCCGCAGGACCCATCTCTCGATGCGTGCACATGGCTTGAATCTTGGTCCGTAGATAACCTCTAGGGGTTTATGACCAAGATCCAAGCCATGTGCACGCATCGAGAGATGGGTCCTATGACAAGTTCAAATGGAACTCCATAAACGTAAGGGTGGAACTTCTCGCAGGCCCATATGAGCCCTAGAGCTTCCTTCTCTGTCTGTGAATATCTTCTCTCCGTTTCTGTAAGGCTGCGGCTTGCGTAACGGATGATTCTTGGTCGATCTTTGTGTGTCTGCGTCAGGACAGCCCCTAGTCCGACGGGACTTGCGTCAGCAATTACCTGTGTTGGGGCATCTTTGTCGAAATATCCTCGGGTCTCAGCGCTAGATAGACGCTTCTTCAACTTCTGGAATGCCTGTTTCTGCTCAATGCCAAGCACAAATGGTGTCCATTTCCTTGTTATATGTCTCAAGGGTTCAGAGACAGTTGCCAAGTCAGGTATAAATCGTCCGCAGTAGTTGACTAGCCCAAGAAAACTACGCGTTTCTGATGCTGTCTGCGGCTCCCTCGCTTCGGTTTCAGCTTTTACTTTCTCTGCGTTGCAGTTTATTCCATTTCCAGAAAACACCATCCCGAAGGATGTCAGCTTGTCCACGTTGAACTGACACTTTGCATCGTTGAGGGTTAGTCCACGCTCCCCCAGTCTCTTGACCACCTTCTCTAATCGTGAGTCATGCTCTTTCTGGCCCTTTCCGTGCACTATGATGTCGTCCGAGATGTTCTCTTGTCCATATATATACCCGCAAGCGCTGTCTGGATCTCGTGGTGGTATTGTTCCGAGGCTGAGTTAACCCGAACAAGTCTCCCGTATCTGAATAGCCCACAGTGTGTCACAAATGTTGTGATCTCTCTCGATTCAGGCGTCAATTCCAGTTAGTGGTATCCCCACTTTAATCAAGCTTGGTAAACACTTTACTGCCATTCATACCCTGTGTAATCTCATTCACCGTAGGGATAGGATGTCTCTCTCTCAGTATTGCCTCGTTGGCCCTGCCCATATCAATACAAAGGCGTATGTCCCCCTGTAACTTCGGTACAACGACCACAGGGTTGATCCATGGAGTTGATCCATCTACTGATTCTACAATGTCCAAGTCCACAAGCTCTTTGACCTTTTCTTCCACCTTGGATCTCATGCTGAATGGGGTTCTCCGGATCGGTTGTGCCACTGGCTTTACGTCTGGGTCGATGTGGAGTTGCACTGCTCGGTCTTTCAACTTTCCGACGCCTTTGAAGACTTCTCGATATTCTTTCAATCCGCATTCACGGTACGTTTTGCCTTTCGCTGGACAGCCTGGCTCCCTACGAAAATGTCCAGATTTACCGCATCTGTAACAAGTCTTCTCATGGTTGTTTCTCATCGCACCGGTCTGTTTTCTCACGCGAGAACCACTCTTTGTTTCCCCAATGCGGTTGACACTAACTGAACCCTCTCCTTTTCCATTTAAACTCATTGCCGCCAGTTGTGAGTCAATTTTTTCACAGTTCTGGGCTAGTTCGAGCGTCCTAGCTAAGGTTAGCTCTTGACCTTCCTCGAAGAGGTTTCTCTTTATGTAGGTACTCGTAGATTTGCATAGGATTTCGTCACGTATTTGATTGGCTGTGTCTTCCCCGTAGGCGCAGTCTTTCGCAGCACGTCTGAGTTTGGTTGCAAACTGTTGAACTGTCTCCCCAGGTGCTTGTGTCAACGTTTTGAAGGAGTGTCTTGCATAGGTTGTATCGATTTTCGGGACAAAATATGCGTTGAGAGCGTCTATGGCCTTCTTGTAGTCTTTAGCGTCTACCGTATCCGGTAGGGTCGCAAATATGTCTTGGACATCAGTACCCGCCAGATGAAGCAGTAAGACACGTCTCTTCTGCTTGTTGTTTGCATTTTCTTCGTTTATGATCAAGCCTTTGCCGTCAGCAAACAGTTCGAAAGCCGTGAGCCAGCTTGATATGCTTTCTCTCGTTATCATCCATGTTCGTCGTGAATTGTCTTGCAATTCGGTTTCTTTAGTCTTTCTTTTTCCTCGTCGCCAATGTTGTAGACCGCGATGGTTAATAGTTATAGAGGATTGGCACAGATTAAACTTAGAACTCAACTTTATTCACCATCCGGCTCGTGGCCATTTTACCAATAATTGCCTTCTGTGTTTTAGTAACTGTAAAATCTGCATGTAGACTACTTCTTTTAAGAGTGCGGAGGAACAGAACAGGGAGGAGGGAGAATTGGCAGAAAAGATCAGGGAGGGAGAAATATCCAGAAAAGCTAGGAGGAGGGATAATTTAGCATACAGGGAGGAGGGAGAAAATGGGATCTACATACATGCTCTAGTGAGAAATGTTTAAAACTCACTAGAGATGAGGGAGAATACTCGAAAAACTAGGGAGGAGGGAGCTTCCACTACCCGTTCCTCTCAACTCTTTTAACACATGTACTGTCGGTGGAACCGGAACTATGGAACCACTGGTTATTAACTACGGCATCATCATTTGATATAGAATTAGCTGTAGATAGAAGGCTAATTTTGGACTGATGATGAACGAACACTGTGAATAGGAAACTGGATAATATTCAATGGTTAGACCACAAGGAAGTAAATCTCGATCTGCATTAGATGCAATGGGGCATCCCTGGTGCCTTAACTTTCTCTCAACCATCTTGACATATGTCTAAGTGGATAAAATTAAGTGACATTGCCATTTTATTCCACATCACAACCTTTAGCTTGGCATAAGCTACACCACTATCATCAAAAGTCAACATGTCACAACTCCTAACTCGTAAAACATGTCTAAGCCACAATTTGATGCAAATACAATCAAGTAATGGAGAATTTGGACAACGACTGCGTGAAAAACGCACAAATATTTGTGTCCCAAAATACACCACATATCTTCCAAATTTGGCCATAAAAAGGCCCGTTCTTGGGATGCGATTTTCTCCAAAACATAATAAAATGAAAGTAAACAACAACAATATGGGCATACCTTGACGTTTCACGTGTGGCTTACGTAACCTTGAATGTGTAAAGGAGTGGCTATTAGCAAACAAATTAAGCTTAAATGTCGCAAAAACGGAATTTTTGTTAATTGGCTCGCATTATAACCTTAGAACCCTTCAATCTCAACCGTGTATTACGATTGATGATAAAACTCTAAAACAAGTTTACCATAGTAGGGTTCTTGGCGTTGAAATAGACCAACATCTATCCTGGGACAAGCACATTGATAATGTTGCCAAAAAAGTCAGCTCAGGAATAGGAGCCATGAGACGAATGCGAGATTTTGTTGAAATAGCCACTCTAGTCAGCATATACAACGCATTAGTTCAGCCTCATTTTAATTACTGTAGTGAGGTATGGGATACCTTTGGTCAAGGTCACTCTAATAGGCTTCAGAAACTCCAGAACAGGTCTGCAAGACTAATTATGAATATGAGTAACGATACCCCTGCCATAGAGGCTTTAAATGCCTTAGGCTGGGAAACTCTAGAAACTCAACGAGCAAAGTCAAAAGTAAAACAAATGTATTAACAGTTTTATTAACAGTATTAACAGTATTAACAGTTTTATTTGCCATCAAAAAATAATAATAAATGATTACAAAAGTAATTAACAAAATGGCGAGGAAGCCCAAAAAGAAACCAGAAGGCTTATGAAGCATTGGGCTGCCTCTTTACAATATATGTGTATATAAAACAAAGTGGGAGTGGCGCGAAAAGAAAAATAACAGAATGGAGAAAATCACACTAAGATAACAATTTATACAGTATTGAGGTAACACGTATATGAAAAAATTAATGAATAAATAATAAGCGATTTCAAAGACGGGAGAAGAGATACTTTTTCAGCTTGGATTGAAACGAGGAAACGGTCATGGCATCACGAATGTCTGCGTTCAGCGAGTTAAAAAATACTGGACCCTGATAATATACAGAAAACTGTCTAATTTTGGTTCTACATAAAGGAATATAAAAAAGTTTAGAATGTCTAGTATTATAATTGTGAACTTGATAAATTCGTAGAAAAGATTTGTCAAAACTTCTAGGTAATAAATTATTTTTGAACAGGAACATGAACTTTCCTAAATTGAATAAGTAAATATCTTCAAATTTCAGAATCATATTTTTTTTGAATATAGGGTCAGTATGCGCATCAAATGCCTCATTATTAATAACTGTGACCAATGGCTTAGCTCCGAGTTGCCTTGCAGATCTGTTCTCGAGTAAGAAGAATACAACTCAATATAATCTCAGGGGCTCCTCTGCCTCACTGCAGTTACCACTACCAAAACGGAATATCTCAAGAAAAGCTTCTCATATAGCGGAGGTAAATTGTGGAATTCGCTTCCTGAAGCCATTCAAAAATCTGACTCCCTATCTATCTTTACTAGCAGAATTAATGCTCACACTTTTACACGGATTCTATTTAGTAAAGGTTTTTATAGTAATAAATTAGAGTAGTTATTATTAATGTAGTAGTTATTATTATTAGTCGTTAGTATTAATGTAGTTTCAGTATAAATTTTAAATTAATAGTTTAAATTTTTATGGCTTTGTAACCACACGCCCCTTGTGGAAACCAGCTTTTTATCTAATAGTTGACGGGCAAGCGTGTATAAAATAAAGTTTTACCAAAACAAAATGAAACATCAACTCCTCCCCCCCTCAGCCGGGAAACTCCCAGGCATTTGACTCGTTTTCGTGCCCGGGGAGTGGGGGATTTGACACCGGATGGGAGGGGTGGCGGATTTGAATAAGTTGTCACGATTTCATGTTGTGCTGCGTGGTTTCCTCGATCGAAGTCATCTTTAGACGACTTCAAAGGACAAAATGCTGCTTTTGTAAGCGACTGGATTAAAAACAAGGACTCCAAAAGGTATTCAAATATAAATGTAAATTGCTTACGAATATTTAAACTGTCTGTTAAAAACAAAATGCGGTGTCACAACTAATACTATGTCCCGGGAGTAGGGGCATTTGATCGCCTAATACGACGATGGGGTGGCATTTGAACAACATTTTTGGCCCGGGGAACGGGAACTTGAACAATCCAAAATTCAAATGCCCGGGGGTTGCCCGGGGGGTGTTGATGTTTCGATTTGATCGGTACGTTAGGTGGGTTGGAATCGTCGTAAAACAACGGAAAAAGTAAACATTATTACTTAAAAGTGAGAAGGGCACTAAAACACGACCAAAAGAACAGTAGTAAAGGCCAAAAAACAGTGTAAAACCCTTTACCTAGGCCACTCTTCACGTCACGATTTTCCACTATGATTGAGCCATGCTGAAGTAGACTATCAACCAATCAGCAAACCAGAAACACCCCACGTGACATGGAAAGGCCTTCCATATCCCCCTTGGGCCAAAATTTCAATCCCTGCCGCCATGTAAAGCACATTTTCAGACAGGTCGCGCGTCGGGGTTCGAGCGCTAGGAAACCGGAAATCGTTCAGTTGTTGCTCTCATGCCGTATATGTATAGTTCTCAGCTCCGCTATCAGTTCCATGCAAATGCCCCTCCGTGGGGTTAGCTAAGCTATGCAAATGCTCCACCGTGGGCCTTTGAAACGAGTGCAAATCTCTTATAAACACTGATGTAAAATTCGCTTTCTTGGACTATATTGGACGAATTCCCCAGCAAACCTTACAATTGTATTACCCATGCACAGATATTAAAATTCACAGTAGGTTTGCGTTACGTATTAATTAGGCTGTGTGACCTGGCAATGTGCCAGTGTTTGGAAATACAGCTTCTCGGAAGACTATGTTATTTTCCTAGAAACGTATTTTCAGTCCACACTTGTATTTGGAGATATCGTGTCGTAAAACTCAGCGAAATCTTGCCATATAAACGTATAATTGCTTCGAGATTATCGCAACAAGGAAAAGGTAAGCCAAGACAAATTAATTGAGACAGAGAAAAAGCGAAGTTATGTAGAATTCCGTGCTATTCTGAGTTTGATTCACAGTTTACTAGTTTTTGTTTTAGGAAGGTATATGTAAACTGATGTGTTCATTCGTTATCCGTTTCCCGGTATCAATATTATGTCTGTTATTTAGGGTTCATGTGTTCTTTGATATATATATTGTTCATCCGGAATATTTACTGATGTAAATGTGTAAAAGGTTTGAGAAAATGCCGACTCTTTTGTAAGTTTTGTACCGTTGTATCGACCATGCTGTCAAAACGGATCATATTTTCTTGAGATCTCCGCCCCCTAATTACTCCCTACGGACGAATGAGCTCATTCTTTCTCAGAATACACGTTCTAGGCATGCACTTGAATTGCTGAACTGGGAAAACCTTGCCGAGAGAAGGGCGGAATGTAAACTGCAACTTTAATGTTTAAAATCGTGAATAATCTCGCCCCAGCTTCTCTGCAAGAAATATATTTTACCACAGTTGACAAAACAACTCATTACAATCTTCGCAACTCAAACATAAACCTATTTATACCACGCCTAAAATCCGAATATAAAAAAAACCTTTCAGCTATGATGCACCAAGTCTTGGAATAATCTGCCTAATGAAACTGACAGAAAAGTGCTTCTTTAGCGGGTTTTAAAACGAAATTGGAATGTATTACCCTCCTCAACTGATAAGAGTTACATGTAGTATGTAGCCTTGTTATACATTTCGTTCGTTAGATTATTCTATTTAGTTTTTAATGATACTTTACTTTAGATTGATATATACACATACGTAAACATGTACGCGCATGCATATTATTATTGTCTGTTCATATATTACCTTACTAAAAAATTATATTGCTTTGACACTTAGTGTAATTTAGTCTTTTTATCATTCAATATCGGTGTTTGTATGTTAGATTAATTGCCAACCATTCAGGCGAGCGAAGATGTGAGGCTGATGAGGCGGAAGATTATAGAGCCGATCGATGAGCGTAAATGATGGCGATATGCTTATGGAATAATTACTTAGAAATACATTTACAACCCATCAACAATCTGCAGTCATTGCAAAAAAAAAAAAGTTTTCTTGTTGATCAATAGAGTTTAGTCACTCTGGTGGAGAATTCCGGGTGGCGAATAGAATAAATTCAAGTTGTCTCTGGGCCTCAACTTGAACCCAATGTGCGCGGCACGTGAAGCATATATTGAAAGAAGCATATCCCCGTTTGAAAATTCGTGTCTGTAGTAGCCATTTCCTGGATGGGACCCAGTATGTAAGTTTATTGGAATTAAAAATTATAAAATTAGTGTCAAATTAGCAAGCTTTGGAATAGCAAGCTTTTAAAAGTCACAACAATAAGAGAGTTTAGTATGATATTGGGGGACGGCCGTTCCTTTCTTAATTTTATGATTGAAGACCTTTATCACGCACCGGCCATTTTAGCTACAAACAATAGCTTTTGCACTTTCAGCCTCGTCTCTGTGTCGAGTTTGGAAGTGCAAGAACAAAGGTTTTATTCTCCTAGGACACAACATGACCTCTGCATGCATGTATGATAAAGGTATATGCAGTTCTTATTAACCTGCGCCGCTACGCAGGATACCTCATATTTACTCAAACATCTTCAATATCGGGGTTCTACTGAAATCGGGGGCCTGACTTATACAATTGCAGAACGAAAACAAAGCGTTGCAACTTACAGTTACTTGTCTGTTTTGAGCCAATCAGTGTCGATTATAAGACAGCTGCATTTCGACTTGCTCTAGCTTCGATTCAGTAAAATGCGAATTTGGTCGACTCAGTTCAGAAATCAAAGTTTTTTGAATGAAGAAAATAGAATGGACATTCCAGGATTTACATACTGTGGAATGCTTTAATGTGATTGGTTCTTGTTGTCTAATGAAGTAACCCGGTTTCAGTAGTCGCACTGCAGTAAAAATAAATAAAGAAATATTTATGTATTTGATTAAATTTACACACTCAGTCTCAGTCCTTTATCAGTTTACGAAATGGCTAATAAGTACTCTTCAATCTCCAAAGTATCAGGCTGTTTTATAAGAGAAGCTTGGTGTGAAGGAACTCTAAGTTTAGTTGACCGTCTTTTCTGTTTTCCATACGAACGTAAGAAGTCACAAATAGGTTGCTTACACTTTGCGACGGGTTGAAAATAATACGTTCTACACTGCGTTGTGATAGGTCCGCCGACAGTCACAAACATACCAATTGTAGCTTGTTTGCGACTGTCGGTGACCCATCGCAACGCAACGTAACACGTATTTCCATGAACTCGGTCACATCGCAAACAGTTTTTTTACAACAACATCCAATTTTCTCGCGTTCTGATTGGCTCTCCGCTATATGCAAAATAAGTACATACAATGAAATGACGTCACTCGCAAGCCGTGGTAGCTTTGCAAAGTGCTTTCACGGCGAGGTTTGTGAATTCAAATGGCTGTTAACTTCGCTTCCAAAAACAAGAAAGTGAGGATTTCACAAGCATTTTATTAATAGGAGAAGTCAATCGGTGAGTCAAACTTCTTTGTAGTGTGCCATTTGGCAAAATGAAAGTTTTCTCTTGAGTGGAGAAAGTTTCGGCGAATTTGTACTTGTAGTCAGACTTTGTGACTAGTTCTCTCAGAGCTCAGAAGTTTTGAATTATATAACAATAACTTTCCTGATCCAGAAAAAAACAACTGAAAGCATTTCACATGCATTCCGTCAATTACAGAAGTTAATCGGTGAACCAAATTGCCATTTGTCTAAGAAAGCTTTCTCTCGGCAACGGTAATTAGAAGTGTTTACATTTTGACTTTCAATGGCCTTTTTCGTATTACGCACTCATTTGAAGCTATAAGTATAAGTGCTTCGTTGTTGTAAAAAACAAATCGCACACATTTTGCCATTGTCTGTACTTGTATTGATCATAGAAATGACGCCATAAAATGTCCCAAACTTTGCAGTGAAACAACTCGCTACGCTCGTTGTTCCACTTGAGTTTTGAACATTTTATGGCGTCATTTCTATGATCAATACGAGTACAGACAATGGCAAAATGTGTGCGATTTGTTAAGTGACTATTTGTGAGTTCTTAGGTTTATACGTAAAACAGCCTTAATTAGGAAATAAAAGAAATACCCATCTAAAGAAACCTAATTAATTAAACAAATCTATCGCAACGCTTAATAGTTTTATAATGGCTCTATCAATTCCAAACCTGGCCCATCCTATCCCCTTGGCATTTGTGGGGCATTTGAAATTTTTGAATCAGAACTTTCGTGGGGTTAGCTAATCTATTGAAATGCCCCACCGTAGGCTTAGGAACGAGTGCAAATCTCATAAATACTGATGTAAAATTTGCTTTCTTTGACGAATTACCCAGCCCAACTTTTCTTTGCTGGAAAATTCCTCACCCCCGGGACAGAAACTCAGTCAAATCCCCCACGTATGCCCGGAGCCATATTCACGCGCAGCCATGCTTTGGGGTCGCTTACAGTAGGTAGCAACCTCGTCCCCAGGGTCTTCTCGGTCAGATCTAAGATGGCGGCTACCATAGAGAAGACCCTGGTAAACGCTGAACTGTCACGTATTCTGATTGGCTCTTCGATTATGACGCAACGGTTGTTTCAACAATGCTTTTTATTGGCTAAACGGACTGAGTTCAGAGAGATGAACTTGTATATAGTTTAGATTGCTCAAATTTTATCAATAAAACGATTTTAAATAACCTTAAAACACGTCGTATAGGTAGAGCAATAGATGAAGTGCATTACTGGGTAGTTTTCTGCTAAGATTCATCAATGGGAAAGCCAGGAGAAGCCGTTAAACCTGAATATGTGATATCGATCGCTTCGCTTCAACGCTAACGGAAAATGAACGGCTTTTTAGGATTCTCTTCTAGCTTAGATACATCCTGGTAGCTTTGTGATACCTTTACACTGTTTCTTTATCCAAGTAAACTCCATTTCGAGCCATTTAGTAGACCTGTTTTCACTGCATCGTTCGCCGCCTGGAAATACCATTAATCGCTTCTCACTCACTCCGGTTGGGATACCTATGGTTTGTAGACGTCATGAAATATTCCCATATTTAGCTTGGCCGCCATCTTAGATCGCCAAATCACGTGACAAAATACTCCCAAAATCTGGGAGTATTTGATCACGTGATCCAGTCTTTACCAGGGTCTTCTCTCGGATAGCTGCCATCTTGGATCTGACCGAGAAGACCCTGGGGACGAGGTTGAGTAGGTAGCTTTGCATAATTAGGCTGTGTGTGTCGGTTCTCGGAAATGCCGGTTCTCGGAAATGCCGTTTCTCGGAAATACAGTTGCTCGGAAATACAGTTTCTCGGAAGACGATGTTATTTTCCTAGAAACGTATTTTCAGTCCACACTTGTATTCAGAGATATCCTGTCGTAAAACTCAGTGCAGTCCGGCCTTATAACCGTATAATTGCTTCGAGATTATCGCAGCAAGGAAAAGGTAAGCCAAGACAAATTCAAGACAGATAAAAAGCGAAGTAATATGTAGAATTCCGTGCTATTCTGATATTCATTGTTTGATTCACAGTTCACTAGTTTTTGCTTTAAGTAGATATATGTAAACTGATGTGTTCATTCGTAATTTGTTTCCCATTCGCAATATTAGGTCTGTTAGTTATAATATATGAATTCAGTTGATCGAATTTAAAGGAACAGTGCCACGGTAATGTGCACGCGTAACACGTGATTGTTAATAATGAGAATCACACTGTTTATAGCTGCGGGTACACTACCCCAGATAAAGTCGTTAACCCAGTAAAACTGGCCCCGATAGAATCCATCTGGGGTTTGAATTTACCTGGATACAGAGGTTACACGAAGACCGTTCAATTGTTTTGATCAACTGGGGCGTGATCCTCTCGAGACTGCTGTCAGATCCTCGAAATTTCATTACCTGAACCGATCTGGGGTCGGCAGCGACCCCTAATTAAGACTTATCTGGGGTGCTATTAAGGGAAAGTTCCGTTGTTCTTTCTTTCGTAACTATGGAAATATACCTAGGTACGTTTTCTTCTGGGGAAATCGGTTTAGCCTGCACATAGTTAATAGAGTGGAATGGTTATGAAACCCAGCGACCTTCTTTGTTATATGGCTTTTTTCAACCGTGACCCTGCACAAAACACAATAGAAATTCCAATGTGTTAATCAATCAGCCAATAGAAACGTGTGAGTTCAGTCGTTCAGGGGACGCTAATGAACTATGACCCTGCACAATCTTTTGTCTTGCCCCCTTCCAACATAAATCGCAGCGCCTTTGTTAGCCCCTCTGAAGTTTGCCGGGTTTCATAACCATTCCACTCTATTAACTATGGCCTGCAGAACAGGCGCTTTTCCGATACGAGCGGAGCGAGTTCTGATAGAGATCCGAGCGTAGCGAGGATCGGCGAGCGGCGAAGCCACGAGAAAAAATGAGCGCCTTCCGCCATCTTACGGAAATTTGAATTCTGCCCTTTTCCGCATGGATTGACATGATTATTAAACATGTAAATCAAACTTTGTGTGCTCGTAACTTTGTCGGTATCTAAGAAATGTACTCAAAACATTGCACAGTTCATTGTTATTACCTTTATTTCTCCTGTCCAAGTCTCTACAATGTAGATAGAAGGCTAAATTCCGACTGATGATGAACGAACACTGTGAATAGGAAACTGAATTTCAATGGTTTAAACTCTAAACCTCTAAATCCTTTAGGCTTAACAAAAACAAAATGGCGCATAGAATCAACAATGTGTATTTACGTGTCGGGTTAGGCCTGGGCCCAAGGCAGAAACACGTGACAGTCTCAGAACACCACTGTGTTCTAGGTCCTAGCAAGCTTCCTAACCCTTGATGAAGGGGCTTGGTATTCAGAAATACACATTTGATACCTTTGGATCTTATGCTTTTAGTCATTGTAATAAATTACAAATAAATTAATACCTTTATTCAGTCATTGGGAGTTGAATTTAGTACCCCTAGTCATTAATCATTAAAAATTAAATCTAATAAAAATATAAATTAGTAATACTGGTAAATTTAAATAAAAAATATAAATAAAATTCAAACCAAATTCATAATATATATAAAAAAATACCAAAAACTAGCGAACTTTTGGTCTTCTTCCTAACTAGCAAACGTTTAACCTTCTTCCTAACTAGAAATCAACATGAACGTATCTGAGGACGTTGCTGACGGCAATGACCAGGCGTGGAATTTCGATGACGATGACAACCAAATTCAAGATGACAACCAAATTCAACAGACGCATGTGACAGAGGAGAGAATCCCCAAACGGCCATGGGTCAAAAAGATGGGTGCACTATGCACTTTGAATAATAGCCTCGAAAGGGAGGAAGAAGAGCTTAATAAGCAAAAAGCAATTATCATAAAAAGACTGATTACAATAGAAAAACAAAAAGAAGAGATTAAAATTGAAATTAAGAAACATAGTCAGATATGCCCACTGTGAACAACGAATAACCGTCATGGGTGTAGCTGCTTTTAAGCCAGTAAACCCTGGCTTACAAACTTTCTGTTCTCGAAACCCACATAATTTGAACGGGCTTATTAACCAAAAATGACCAGCTACGCCCCCGACAGTAAATTTATTGTTGTCATATTATAATATATATTTTTCTTTTCTTTTAATGGGCCAATTATACCATGATAATTTCATGCTAATACTAGCTTTTATTATGGGTACATAAAATTCTATGTTAAGACATATCATAACATATGATAATAATAATTAAAAAATGTTTTTACATATTACGTGTTATGTCATCCCTCGATTCTAAGTCTGTTCTAAGTCGGACGCAATCATCTATTCTTAAGAACACAGTCCTCCGAAATTATAAGTCTGTTCTAAATCATCGTCAACAATTATACTCATGACATAGTCTACTATTCTTAAGAACACGGCCCTCAGATATTCTAAATTCAAATTACAGCAATTATGTATTTAACATCCTGATACATCCCATATTATGTGAAGGGTCGCGGGTTGAGTGTAATCCTCCAGTAGATTTAAAATATCCAAACGATGAGTGCAATCCTCCAGTACATTGAAAGTATCCAAACGATGACAGTTATAAAGGTTTTATTGTTTTGAGAATACAATCCTCCAATGTTATATAGACAATTGGTCATCCTCTATCAAGGTTCAAGGTTCTTTATTTTACACTATTTACAGGTACATATAGGTATGAAATTTGACATAGGATTACTGCGAGAAAAGAAAATTAAAAAAGTACTATATATGGTTTACAGGAATTGTGTGTAGTGGCCAAAGTAGCATTGAAGCTTTCGAGTTAGCCACTACCATCAGAATTGCCAACACGGTCATCCTTTATTACATGTACATGTACATCACTGATATCTATGGATCCTATAATCAAATGGAATCAAAGGGGTATATGTCATACTTCTTCATAGTATATAAATTACTATGATAACATCTAATCTTATCAATCTCATAAAATAATTTTCTTATTAATAATTAATTTTCTTATTAATAATAATAATCTCATAAAATAATTAATTTCATTCAAATTTATTTTAATCCTACTTTTAATCCTACTTTTACTGCCGATATACCTAATATTGTAACTCTATTGTAACTCCTACCTATACTGTCATCCTTAATTCTCTCACTAATAATTCTCTCACTGTCAACATTAAATCTAACTATCCTTTTCCCATATAACATAATATAACAATATAGCAAGGTATAACACTATAATAACAATATAATAATATTAACCTCGAACCTCAACACTATCACTATATCATAATCATCGCATATCACCAAATATCACCAAATATCACCACAATTTAACACATAATAATAATAAGTTTATACCTCAACATTAACCCTTTCATGCCCACATACGGAATTTTCCGTATTTTACTGGTCACTTGATTTAGAAGTTTCAGTCTGACAAATTCTAAAGAGCTAGGCCAAAAAGATTCCCACAAACCATGTTTTATAGACAAGTGATCCCAGTGAACGAAATTTGACATATTAACGAAAGAATAATTTCATCCTAATGAACTACATTTGGCATGTTAACGAAAGAATAATTTAATCTTAATCCTTTCTTTGCATAAGAAGTTTCAGTCTGACAAATTCTAAAGAGCTAGGCCAAAAAGATTCCCACAAACCATGTTTTATAGACAAGTGATCCCAGTGAACGAAATTTGACATATTAACGAAAGAATAATTTCATCCTAATGAACTACATTTGGCATGTTAACGAAATAATAATTTAATCTAAATCCTTTCTTTGCATAAGCCAACTATAGGTTACATTATTTCAAAATAGACTAAAATAGCATTTCCAAAAAATAATTATTTATCCTCAAATTCAACATTTTCTCTCAAAAATACATATTTCACATCACATTTAGAGTTTCATGTTTGCACTAACCTCACTTTCTGTCTCCCAACACCTAAACTTGCCCAGAACCAAGCTCTTATGTCCACAAGCACTTCACGACAAGCTAAATTCATCCACCGCAAAGCATGCCGGGAAATCCTACCAAACAGCGACATGGCACTTCCCAATCTTCATTCTTCAATATATATATATAAGTCTAAAGCCATTTCGACCTAATACCTTCATATTGGAATCAATGGCAAGTAAATGTTGTCCAATATTCCAAAAAAGCTATGATAGGTGGCTCCAGACCCCCATTTATAAAGCCCACGCTAAAGTGACAAAAAGACGTCCTGGCCCATTCACGAGTGGGAAATGAGGCTCTTTCTCTGTCACAATAAACTGGCACAGACTCGCTTCTTTGATAAAGTGCTGATTCAAGCTCTCATAAGACTTAATGATGTCCTCCAGCACTCTATAAATGGTAAAAAGGGCTTAAAAAAGCCTATAATTCTCTTTATTCCTCCAAACAAACTTCCCGCCGGCTCCGATAAATAATCCACAACTGCTTTCAAAATGGCCGTCTTATAGGTCAGTTAAAAATTCCATGGTAACAATGACTATTTAGTTAGGGGGGAGGGTTTTTTCAGTCTAGAAATACTGCTAAAACTCGGGCCTGAAAGGGTTAACACGTTATAATAATTATATATTTTATTAATGCCATATTAATACTATAACCACAAAAATAAAAAAATAAAAATAATAAGTGTGAATTGGTGGTGCTTGCTTGCACAAGCACACTAACAAGGAAGTAAATCTCGATCTGCAGTAGATGCACCGGGGCATCCCTGGTGCCTTACCTTTCTCTCAACCATCTTGACATATGTCTAAGTAGATAAAATTAAGTGACATTGCCATTTTGTTCCGCATAAAAAGTCACCATGTCACAACCCTAACTCGTAAAACTTGTCTAAGACTCAACTTGTTGCAAATACAATCAAGTAAAGGAGAATTTGAACAACGACTGCTTGAAAAACGCACAAATATTTGTGTCCCAAAATACACAACATATCTTCCAAATTTGGCCGTAAAAAAGCCCGTTCTTGGGATGCGATTTTGTCCAAAACATAATAAAACGAAAGTAAACAACAACAAGATGGGCTTACCTTGATGTTTCACGTGTACCGATCGAATCGAAACATCAACATCCCAAGCATTTCACTCGTTTTCGTGCCCGGGGAGTGGGGAATATGACATCGGTAGCTGTCCTTGGGGTGGGGAATTTGACACCGGATTGGAGGGGTGGGGGATTTGAACAAGTTGTCTCGATTTCATGTTGTGCTGCGTGGTTTCCTCGAGCGAAGTCATCTTTAGACGACTTCAAAGGACAAAATGCTGCTTTTGTAAGGGACTGGATTAAAAACAAGGGGACTCCAAAAGTTTAGTGCTGTATTTAAAGGTATTAAAATATAAATGTAAATTGCTTACGAATATTTAAACTGTCTGTTAAAAACAAAATGCGGTGTCACAACTAATACTATGTCCCAGGGGTAGGGGCATTTGATCGCCTATACGACGATGGGGTGGAGCATTTGAACAACATTTTTGTCCCGGGGAACGGGAACTTGAACAATCCAAAATTCAAAACTTCAAATGCCCGGGGGTTGACCGGGGGGGATGTTGATGTTTCGATTTGATCGGTACGTTAGGCGGGTTGGAATCGTCGTAAAACAACGGAAAAAGTAACATTACTTAAAAGTGAGAAGGGCACTAAAACACGACCAAAAGAACAGAAGTAAAGGCAACCAAACAGTGTAAAACCCTTTACCTACGCCACTCTTCACGTCACGATTTTCCACTATGATTAAGCCATGTTGAAGTAGTGTATCAACCAATCAGCAAACCAGAAACACCCCACGTGACATGGAAAGGCCTTCAAATCCTCCTTGGGCCAAAATTTCAATCCCGGCCGCCATGTAAAGCACATTTTCAGACAGGTCGCGCGTCGGGGTTCGGCCGCTAGGAAACCGGAAATCGTTCAATTGTTGCTCTCATCCTATATGTATGGTGCTCAGCTCCGCTATCAGTTCCGAGCCCGCCCAATGCCCCCCCCCCCCAACCGGGCATGTGTGTTGGGGATTTGACATTTTTGAATCAGAGCATGCTCCACTGTGGAGCTTTGGAACGAGTGGGAATATCATAAACACTGATGTAACATTTGACTATTTTTGACGAATTCCCCAGCCCAACTTTTCTTTGCTGACAAATACCTCACCCCCGGGACAGAAACTCAGGCAAATGCCCCAGGTATGGCCATATAAACAAATAATGTCTTCCTCCCTCCGTAAAAATCAACCGTGAGCCGAGAGTAGTGTGTCCAAAAGAGTTAATGTAGTGAGGAGTGTGTGAAGAGTTAGCCTGTTCCAGGCTCTCAGATAGTGGGAAAGGGAGCGAAAGAAAATCGCAGGCGAAAAAGAGAAGAGGGGGACTGGGAGAGAGAAAGCGGAAAAGGAGAGCCTGTGGAACTACTCAGAACGACATCGTTCCAGTTTACCAGCTCCTGGTATACCCTCTGATTGGGCAATTTTGACAGGTCGCGTCATTCGGTGATGACAAAATATTCTGACAGTTGGTGCGTTGCGTTGCGTTGCCCAGTACTAGTTTATAGAAGAGATCATTTCTACTTCAAATTCGCTGTACTCATTCTGTATGGATGTGTAGTTAATTTAACCCTTCTTCATTTAAAATATCTGGGTCTACCCCAAGTGGTTTTCGTAGTAAAAGCCGATGAAATGATTGTCCTAGCTCAAAATCGAAACTTTTACTAACTGTATCACAGGAAAATTTCTGCAGTTTCCCCCTTTCTCTGTTGCTTTCCTGATCAAATATTTGCAAGAAATACCGGGTATTTAATACAAAGGTACATTTACGTCAAAATCTCGTTCGACTACCGTGTACGAGTTTAATTTTGCGGGAGTTATTTTTTGCGGATTTTGCGGATTTCCTTCGATCCGCAAAAAAAAACTCCCGCAGAAAAAAACTCCCGCAAAATTTTCGGCCGCAAAAATATACTCCCAGAGAAAAAAATAGTAAATCTTGTTTTAATGGTTATATCGGGTTAACAGCACCTTTTTAACATTGAACATAATAGGAAACGCCAGCCAAAGTTAATAAAATACATTTTTCTTCTCACATAGCCGGCTTCTCACGGAAAACCGTACTTTCCCGCTTCTGTGTCACGTTCAACGTCAGTTGTCGTAAATAAAGACTGACAACATACAGTCAATTCCAAAGTACATGTACGCAATGGATTAATCTACAGACTTAATTCCTGCAGCAAATAAAGCGTGCTCTCATAACTCCGAGGCGACCGGCACAACAGGCATCTGTATTCCCGATTCAACTCCAGTAAAACTGGCCCCAATAGAATCCATCTTGGGTTTGAATTTACCTGTGTACAGAGGTTACACGGAGACCGTTGAATATCACGTCCCAGTTGATCAAAACAATCACGCCGCTCGAGAGCTGTCAGATCCTCGAAATTTCATTGCCTGAACTATCTGGGGTCGGCAGCGACCCCTAAGACTTATCTGGGTTGCTATTAAGGGAACGGTTCTATTGTTCTTTCTTTCGTAACTATGGAAATATACGAAGGTACGTTTCTCCTGGGGAAATCGGTTTAGCCTGCAGAACAGGCGCTTTTCCGATACGAGCGGAGCGAGTTGTGATACCGATCCGATCGAAGCGAGGATCGGCGAGCGGCGAAGCCTCGAGAAAAAATGAGCGCCTGCCGCCATCTTACTGAAATTTGAATTCTTCCCTTTTCCGCATGGATTAACATGATATTAAACATGTCAATCAAACTTTGTGTGCTCGTAACTTTGTAGGGAATCTAAGATATGTATTCAAAACATTGTACAGTTCATTGTTATTATCTTTATTTCTCCTGTCCAAGTCTCTACAGTGTGGGATTTATTCACGACCACGGCCTCTATAAAGTTGCTCAGTCCCCGCTCAGTTTTTACTTCATCGGTTCATTTACTCGACCCTGACTGACTGTTTCAAGCTTTTTCACTCGAACAGCCTCTGACAGCAGAAGCGAAAATTAGTTTCGATTAACTGACCTTCACAATGCTTTGCAAATAGGACAATGATCAACCATGTCCGATACATTTACTTCACATCAGTCAACCATGGAATACCATGGTTAACCATGTGCCATACTTCAGATAGCCTGTGTTGCGGCTCTGGAGTATCGGAGCGCAGCGAGCGGAGATTAGGGGGATTGGGGCGATGAAAAAAAGAGGGGGAAGTGGTGGGTAGGAGCGGAAGAGAGAGCCTGCTGGCAACCCATGGTTATTTTGATAACTCTCGGCCTCAGAAGGCCGCGTATTGCTATTGACTAAAATGCGTGATTGACAGAAATCATTGGCATGCGATAAGAGCAGAAACCAATTAGTATGGCGACAAACATACCGAGAATTCCTTCAGCGATGAATTTAAAGAAAGAATTACAGATCTTTAGTAATGAGATCGAATTTCGCGATGAGCTGAAGAACCCTGTATCGGAACTCCACAAGAGTAAGTTGCTCGACGAAACGCACACGGTTGAAACATGGCCGGTGTGTTAGAGGAACAGGCTTGTGCTTCCGAAAATACGAGCTGCTTTGATAATTTCGTGCCGCTGCGTGGATGGTTTTTAGCGCTTCTTTTGGCAGAACTTCGTTTCGATGTTATTGTGTCGGCAGTGTTCTTTACTGATTTGGTAGCGACTTTATATTCAGCGGCAACTAGTTCTCTTTATCTTAGCTATCTTTATCCTGCAAACCTTCACGGACATAGGTGTAGTTCTCTACTGCATTTGGAATCTGCCTTCCTCTGGAATGACAGACTCGCTCTGATAGAGCAGCAGATTTCGGAATAGGAAGACCAATACCTTTGCAGGCACTAGCTAGAATTATTTAAAGCTTCGGTTCTCTTTTCTTTCTGAAGTGTTGAACAGATTCTCGCCGTGGAATTATTTGAATTCTTAAACGCTTGGCTTAAAACATACATTACATATCCTGCAAAAGTCGTTGACATTTACAGGTTTGGGTTTAGGCCCTGTCTTCACATGTTTTTTCAGAGTTTCAGCTGACATTCTCCAAGTTTGTTTATTTTTTGTTTTGAATTTTACGCTTGAGTTGAGATTCCTTGATATTCCACGCGTGAGTTTGACATATATTAAACATGGTTTTCACTTCCGCCGCATGATGATTGGATAAATCGGTCGAATGACTTACTAATTTTATGCATTTTAATTAGTGGGTGGATATCAAAATAACCATGGGTTGCCGGCAGGCTCTCTCTTACTTTCTTCCCCACCCCCTCCCCCCCTCTTTTTTTCGTCGCCCCAATCCCCGTAATCTCCGCTCGCTGCTCTCCGATACTCCAGGCTATACAACGCAGGCTATACTTCAGATCAGTCAACCATGGAATACCATGGTCAACCATGTGCCATACTTCAGATCACTCAACCATGGAATACCATGATCAACCATGACCCATACTTCAGATCAGTCAATTATCGAATACCATAGTCAGCTGTGTTTCACCTGTATTACTGCTCCCTGTACATATAAAAGTGATCATGTGTAATTAAGTTACAGTTTCCCATTCTGTCACCCCAAAGAAAAAGGTAATGTCCATTGATAGTTAGAAAATTAGAGAGATTATCTGAGGATAAAAATTAACCCTTTCACTACATGTAGATCAGTGTAAAGACCACATTTATGAAACTACTATAGTCGCTCACAAGGAAACGCTTCGTCCGCCAACACCGAACACATGAACGTTTCAGCTGTGCCGCGAAGGCCAAGATACTCGTCCATGCGTTCATCAAAGCTAGAATAAGAACAGTTGGCATATAAGAAGCCATAATAATGTTCACCTTTGACGACAAAATAACAAGTATTCGCTGCTCGAAGAGTTGAAGCGAGTAACCTCACAGTCAGCGTGCACCACGTGTTATCTTAATAGCCCTAGAGGGGGTACCCTCAATTGAAACCTCTACCGTTTTGCCACATGCTGGCTATTGCGGCTATGCAACTATAATTGTCAGTACATTACTAATATAATGATTACCATTTCATATAAATAAAGTATCAGAAAGAAAGCATAAAAATCCTATTCGCATGCAAATATTTGATATTCCATAATTAAAATCGCTCTAATGCAATGAAAGTTCGCAGGATAAAACTTGTATTACTATTTTCCGATCGACAGAGAACGCTTGGCTGCAGAGGACTGAATAAAAGGGAATATAAATTCAAACTTACCGCGTTTGATAAACTACTGACAAACTCGCCCAACATTTCTTTGTAAAAATGTAACTATAGAAAGTGGTGTTGTTCCCGTATTTGCCCCATCAATCGGTAACTGTGGATAAGGTCTGAATCCCCGGCATTTATCAACTAAACCAGTCTATACCTAGTCACCCCGGTGCTTTTAGCACAAGCAATCTATCAGTAGTTACTCCGCTGTTCTGGCTACAGGCAATTAATCTAGTCATCCCAGTGCTCTGAACGCAGGTACAAGAACCCGGGGTAGAATGAAGCCACTATATAGGCACTAAAACCACCATGGTTCCACAAGTCTTTAGGGATGGCCTGACAAATCTCTTCAGGGCAAAATTTTAAAAAATAAATTTCTGTAAACATTCTTGGTATGTAGCCGCATAATCTTTTAGGTAAGGCATACTATCGTTTTCTTTGGTCCAACGACGAAGAGAAAGCTCTTCTGAGACTAAAATCAGTCTCCTCCATTGTGCCGATGGCGCCTAAATACGAGAAGGGCACAATGTATCATTTACCTGGCTTAAATACAGGTGTCAAGTAAAGTATTAACTTTTATTGAGATCTGTTATTTATTTCTAAACTTGACAGTATATGCAGCTCATCGAAAACTAACAGGGTGCTAGTGATGATAGAGAAGCCATTTAAAGTATTTCCATCAGGGTTAAAATTCCAAAAAATCTCCCGGGAAAACTCGCTTACGCGCCCTCCAAATCACAACAACATTTACCGGCAAAGTTTAAAACTTTAGTTATCACAGGATGCTCGTCCAACCCTTGCGCGCGAAAAACGTTAAATCCGTTGTATAATCGCGGTAGAGAGGTTTTGAAACTTTAAAGCAAATGCTGTTACCAAGGCAATTCATGTTATTTATGAGAGAACGGAATACTAGACTTTATTAGGTTCGCAAGGAGTATTGTGGTCAAACGTTCAGCCGTCATCGTTTTCACTATGGTGGATTGCAATAACCCTTGAGAGTAAAACATCTGGAAATGTCGTATTCAAGGTCACAAACGATCTGGAGATTTTGCAAAAATGTAGTGAGATATGATATTAATTTTGTTTCTTTGACAATCGCGTGAAACATCGTCGTAAGATCGTAAGAAAAGGACAAAAATCATGAAACTCACGGCGGGATCATGAGAGTTGGCAGGTCTGATGTACATATGTCTTAGTTGTCATGGAAAGTAAAGCCATCTTGGATCGTTTGCTGCATGACACAGTTGGTACGCAAACAATAATTTTCTATCAAATTCTTTACAGGTCAAACTCACGTGATAAACCATGGCAGCTGAAAGAACCGGTAAGTAGGTGTTGAAGAATTGAAAGGAAACTGTAATAACGAGTCAAAGTCCGCTGGAAAATTTGCAGGCAAATGTATGGAAAACTGAAACCACGACTGCAGGCTTCCCAGCATAGCCTCAAATTTGATTAGTTAATCTTTTACCTGGAATCTTAAGTTTGCAGACTGCATATTTCAGAAATTCGATTTTATGGAAATTATTTGGCATCAAATTCCCATACAAGCACTGTATTTCGCATCATGTTTGCACCTTGGCTTATTCGTGATTATTCTGATATACATGAAAAGAAACGTTATTGGCCTATGCTACCTAATTCATATTTCATAACCCTAAATTTAATGCTCGTTCAATAACATTATACAGCCATGGGTCGGAAAGTATTTGGCGATACAGACTGATATCGCCTCCGGTCATGACGAGTCTGCGGGGTACCTCAGCGATTTTCGCTGTGATTCACTTATTGTTCTCATACTGGAGGCTTTTTACACTGTCAATACTCATGTGATACATACATCTTCCAAAGTTGTAAGTATTAAGAACGTCGGACATTTGGACAAATAGCGATTTTACACTCCTGGGCTGGGTTGTTCGAAGCAAGGTTAACTTTAACCCTAGGTTAGCGCTAAATCTGTCATTCCAATATGTACAGTTTAACCCAGGTTAGCGATTTAACCCTGGGTTAGCGCTTAACCTTGCTTAGAACAACCGGATCCTAGTTGAAATGGAAATCATGGGTGTTGAGGACAAATGTTTAGCTTTGTTGTTTCGTTCGTCCTTCGCCGCTGCGTCGGCGTATATTAATTTGTAACGATAAATTATCGATTAGTTTTCGATTGAGAGACAGGATTTTTGTGAGATACGAGGCCATGTAGCGTGTTGGAAGCGTTTTCCCCGTTTATTTTTAGACCTAGGATCTCAACGCTTTTCGTGAGTACAATTCATATTAGAGCAATATTAGAACTATGTTTAAGCTTGACATTTCGTATAATTTTCCTTTAAGAACTGTGAGGTTAGGATTGAGACTGAATGCATTATTGCTATAGCGACCAAGGAACTTGTGTACACAAGCTAAGTCTAATCAGTTATGATCTCTCGCGTGTATGAACCGTTAATGATCCTTGTAATTGTCGTAATTTTGTGTTTCGCCAAGTGGTGCTCATATTATTGAAGTGATTAATAAAACAGTAGCTCACATTTCGTTCGAAAAGCGTTTCATATTATTGCCTGGACTTGTCGAGATTAAGGTGACCTTGAACAACCTTCATGGAAAACTCGCCCGCCTAATGCAACCCGAGCTCGCGTCGGACTGGCCGAAGCGCCACGACCAGGTACGATGAGATACTGCGCGAAGAAATCCACAGAATAAAGAAGAGGAGGTGAGTGAAGGTGGCTCTGACGAGAAAGATGAATGAAATAAGACAGTTAATGGAGGAAACTGAAAACGTTATTAACATCAGACAAAAAGAGGGAGAACTTAGAAATGCAATGATGAAGTTTATACAAGTGCATGTAGCTTATCACGGGTTATTGAGTTGCAAGGAAGAGAAAAGAGATTCTCGTGGTTATTTTGACGGCGTAAATAAGAAGTTTTCAGATTTAAACGAGAAAATCAAGTTATGGTTGAGAGAAAACCCGGAATTACACGTAGACAATGTGATGCCGTCAGATTCGGTCAGTCAACTTAGTTTTCAGACCAGAACGAAGTGAAGGATTGGGTCGAGAGTTGGTTCGAGTATCAGTACAAGGTCGAAGGGCAGTGGATCAAGTAAGCATAGTTCAGTTGCAAACGTCCGTGTTAAAGTCGCGGTTAAAAGAGCTTCGCTTGAGGTGGAAGCTGCTACGCTAACAGAACAGCTAGCACTGGCGCGACAAAAGCTTCAACTGGAACAAGAAGAAGTTCGGCTAAAGGTGAAAACGGAAATAGCTAAGGCACAGGCTGAGGAACGCATCTACGAGGAACTTGAATACAGTGAGCGAGAAAGTTTGGTAAATAGTGTTGCGAGTTTAGTTCATAAGAGAGAAGCTTCAGTGCTGGCGCCAGCAACAACACTTTGCAACATGTAGCTCCCGAGTGCTAATTCACCCACTACAGTTGTGACAACCACAGCTCCAAAGGTATTACCGAAACCCTGGAATTTTCTCTCGACGGCTACGCATGTGCAGTCTAAGATACCGATGGTCAGACAACCGTGCAATAGTTCCACTCCTCTAAATCCCAATGCACCGACTTGGAGTCAGAGTCAAAATAAAGGAGATGCCGCTCATCCAGATATGTTGCCGAAAGAAGAGTCCGGAGGTTTTGAAGTCGATTCAAAGGGTTCAAGAACAAGTTGAACGACAGCTTAAAGCTCAGCGGCTACCTAAAGCAGAGATTATGAGCTTCGACAGAAATCCACTGAACTTTCTCATATTTATGAAAACGTTTGAGACAAACGTAGAAGGGTGTACGGAGAATAGTTGTGAAAGGCTGCAGCTCCTTATCCAGCTGTGCACTGGAAAGGCAAAGGAAGTCATCAGGAGCTATGCTATGACGAATGCCGAGGAGGGATATTTGAAGGCTAAGAGGTTGTTGAATGAGAGATTTGGTGACGCTTACGTGGAAAGGCATTTTCATGCAAAACGTAAGTGTTGTTTAAGACTGAAATAAGCGAAACACAAAAAAATACAGAGAACTGGGATACCAAATACAAAGTTCTGGCGGATAAATTGAACTCAAAATTCCGCACTGCGGAATACAAGCATTCTCAAAATATCACAAAAATGATCAAATCTGGCGGACAAGTAAACCCCGATTCCGCACTGCTTTCTCAAAATATCGCACAAGTGACCAAATTTGCTGGAAATACTATGGCAATTACTATGCATAAAGTGATGTAGGGCTGTCTCCCATCCTATCTAAAAAAATATTTACTAAAATTTCCAATATACATTCCCACAATCTTAGGAAATCATCTACTAACCTTTTTATCCCGAGACCCCTAAATGAAGCTGCCAAACACAGCTTCCATTATAGAGGGGCAGTTCTCTGGAACAATCTAACTAACGAGGCAATAAACGAACAAAATACTAATGTTTTTAAAAGACTTGTACGCAAGCATATGATTATCTTTTATAAGTAAAGTAATTTTACCTAGCATCGTATATTAAAGATTTACTTAGGGCCCATTTTTATCAAGTACATGTATTAATATTTAGAGTCGAAATTTATAATTGCAGATAGTATATTTATTATTTAACTTTAATTTTCACACGGCTTCCTGGAATAACCTGCCAGATGAGGCTAAAAGAGCCAAATCTTTACGGCAATTCAAGAGGAGTGTCTGTTCCTGATACTGAGGTATGCTGACAGCAGATTTCTACTGATTTTTATCAATACATATATTTATATATTTATATATGTACATATATTTATTGTTACTCCCCACGTGTAAACCAGCTAATTGTTGTAGTGGCTAGCGTACGGAAATAAAGTTATATGTATGTAGACAATGTCCAACTAATGTGTAATTCTTATATCCTAATTTTAAGTGTTATTCCCACAAATTTATGAAAGATCGGCTTGGACAGATTTGTTCGGGTACACTTTCGATCGTCTGTGAATCGAGTCTCAGTTCTCGTTTGCACTGCATGCTAAACAAAACTAAACTGCCAAAGAAAGAGCTGCTAGTAAGTTTAAAAATTAACTGGTATGTGAGGTTCAGGGCCTTTGTTGAGCTAAAAGATAGTTGATTGGTTTTAATAATTAGTCTAATTACAACCAATTGCAACGGTTTTGAAATTTGAAGTAGGGCCTTGAAGCTATCTCTGTCTAAACCGATTTTGTAGGCAAATGATCCTTTTTTTCAACGACCCTTGCATCAGATGTGTTCTTGTAGGATATTTCGAGAAAACATCTATTCCGCAGTGCGGAATCGGGGTTTAATATTGTCCGCTAGATTTGGTCATTTGTAGGGTATTTTGAGAAAAGTTATATTCCGCAGTGCGGAATCGGGGTTTAGTATTGTCCGCTAGATTTGGTCATTTGTGGGGTATTTTGAGAAAACTTCTATTCCGCAGTGCGAAATCGGGGTTTAGTATTGTCCGCTAGATATGAGGACTTTGGTTTATTTAACCTCACATATTAATTTTTGCGTATATTAAAAACATATCCTCCATAAATGCTGTTTTTGTGATGGTTTTGTTTTTGCACTGCCAATAATGGCCACAAATTAGAGGAACAAATTACGCTGCCTTCCGAAAAACATTGTATTTAGTGGCAGTGATGGGTGTACAATGTAGTTATAGTATGCATTTTAACTAATGGCTGTACTGTTTTTTTATCGTGCCTATAACATGTACAGTTGGTTGACATATATCTGTCAAGTAACTGTACCTTTTGCATATATGTCACATATACGTACAGTTATTTGACATATATCGATGAAAAAGAACTTCTTGTCTTGCATATATGTTACATATATGTACAGTTATTTAGCAGATATATGTAGCATCCACAGATATGTCACATATATGTCACATCTGTAGTTTTGGTAAGGCCGGTTAACAGGCAAAGGCTTGCAGGTGGATCTACGTTGTTCAATAAATGTACGTAATGTATACGTCCCTAAAGGAGGATTAATTCAACCACCTCCATTCTTAGAATTCTGATGGTACAATTAACATGAGGGGTTGTGGAATTTAAAAAAAGAAAACAAGGAAAGGGAAAGGACTCATACTAGGTAAAAACAGTCCATTCAATGAAATCCCAATATTAGGATACATATTGTAAGCTTTGAGAACAAACCATTGTCGAATATTGACATACTGGACTGGATAAGGAAATTACGGCATCTAACATTTTAGACGTGTCTTTTGCCGTGACAACCTACCCAAAATGATCCGACGTAAGGAATGTGGTGTTATCAACTTAGATGCGCAGATTGGTCCAGGCACACATTAATTGGGTTTGTTATAGAAGTATAGATAGTTTTACAGAGTACTTTTGATCCATTCGTATTACCCATACCCAAATAAATTGAATGGTATCTTTTGGGTAAGCAAATAATTTACAGTGGTGATGAGATTCAAGAACGGTAATTAGTATTGTGTAGATACTGGTGTATATATTATTTATATGAACGTCAGAAAGGTATACCATTGTTGGATGTACAGTAGTTCACAACCCATTGTTTCATATGAGTAACCAAACTGTTAATCATAAGTTTTTGATAGATTGTTTTTATCTACTGTAATTATATAGAACATGAAATCTTATTGTGTCAAAGAAAGGAGAGTCACTGGTTGTGTCGCAAGTATAGTGAACGATATGTGAAAGCTAAAAATGGTAGACTAATGTTAAAGTAATAATAATGTATAAATTTATATAGCGCTTAAATTATGTAAGATATTCAAAAGTGCTTTACATTAAGTTAAAGGAGAGTAAATATTTGTATGTACACACTAGCAGGCTAAAAAGGTAAACGTTTAAAACGGATAGAATATATGCTATTATAGTGCTACGATTTAAATATGATAATGATTAATAATAGCTAGGATTTATATGCCAGTCGCAGCATATGTAGTACAACCAATTAAGGCGATCAAACAGAAGAACTACGACTGACATACAAATCCATAATGTAAATCCGTATTGAAAGAAAAAGATATTTAAAAAGTTCCAAATATTAAAAAGTTCAAAAACGACGATAAAATGCTTTCTAAAAAGATAGGTCTTCAATTGGATCTTAAAAGAGTCAATGTTACTGCAGAGTCTAATAGTCAGGGGTAGAGAGTTCCATACTACAGGGCCTGCATGGGCAAACGCCCTGTCAACAAAGGTCTTGCATTTTGTTCGAGGAGCCAAGAGTAGATGTGTACTTGCGCTAGCTGTGGGGTTTGTCAAAGAAACAGAAGTTGGTTCCATGTTCCCAGCACTAGCTCCCACTGCTGGTCTACCATTAATGGCCGGAGCTGCTGCATTATCTGCAGTTCCTTGGAGTGGCTGGCAAGGCTGTCTTGAAGAAAAAATAAAAGACATAAAAGGGGGAGCTACTTCCACCATCGTCCTTGTATTCGTTCAGATCTATAGCATTAGACTCTTCTATCCATTTAAATCCTCCAGTAGATATGGTCTGAGACATGGCCCATCAATACAAATTATTCGCATCCAAATAGGTGATGTATTTCGAAGGCTTTGTCCTATCATGTCATAGTCCTTCATGTACTCATTGTTGGCTCAAGCATATCGATTGGATATGTAGGACACACCACTTCGCATGCCTAGCTCTATGAAATGGAACATGTCAACGTCTTTCATGAGCTCTAATTCGACACGAGTCATATTCAGCATAGCATCCCAAGATAGGCCAGAACTCGTGGAGTAGTGAGCTGGATCCAACTTATAGTTCCTCAGACTCGTCATTCTGAAATTATCGAAGACATCAGCCAACAGAAGGACATCCGACTTTAGATAGAGATCATGTTCTATAGTCCGAACGTCTTCCATACATATAGAGCATGTTGGTAGGCTTCGTCTGTTATAGGCTCATCATATAGAATAATCGTTCTTGAAAGGTAGTACCTCCTCCTCAAACCTATCGAAGCTGTCCATGTAATCGTAGGGGAGACTCCTTTTCAGCACATCAATTTCGCGTTGGGAAGCTCGGTGGAGGTGTATTTCAGGCCATTGACTCTAGGATCGACACATTCGTTTCCGTTATTCTAATAACAGTTTCTATATTCCCCACAGTCGAAGGACATCCTGTGTTTCACTATCTTCCCTCTGCTGTTAATACCCCTATGAATACACTTGTCAGGATTGCAGGTATCACATTTACCACACTTAGCGATGTTCTTGACTAGGTTGTCTAGACTGCTGCTCATGAATTGGAAGCTATCAATGAAGACTATATGCTGACCCAGCATGAACGTCCTTTATTTCTCCATGTTGTTGGGGATCACGTTGATATCAATCTCGAACTTCCCTATTTCCTGAATGATGAAGTGACTGTCATAGTCTGTAAGGATGTGGAATATGACGGGGATCTTACGCGTCAGTCTAAGTTGGAGATTCCACAAACTGTGAGCAGAATCTCTATAGTTCCCTGTGATGTGGCAGTGATCGCGGACTTTGGGATCTGTTTCAGTGTATTCACCATCACAAATATGACATCTCGTAGTCTCTCTAAAATCTACTAGATCAGACTCCGTTATGAACATTCCCCTATCGAAGTGTTCCTTCCCTACCTTCTGACAATGGTCCACCTCTTCCAACATTTTCTCCATAAATTTATAGATAGTGTTCTCACCTCTATACAACTCCACAGGCTTACTATATCGAGCGTCATAGCAGCAAACAACTTTGTAACTAAATCCGCAATCCCTATGACTTTGGTAGGCATGTGTGTGGGATGTCCTATCTGAAGGTACCTCTCCATCGATCTTTTCTGTAATAGCCTCGAAGTCGCCATAGATGACGAAAGGTAACGTACCTCCAACTGATTTTGAAAGTTCGTGTATTTCAACATGTTCTTCCCTTCTTGATGCATTCTGATAGTTTTCACCCCATTCACAGCCATACAGTTGGGGATATGGTATTCCAACACCTTGTCAGTGCTGATCAATGTAGGCAGTACCTGCAGAAGTGCTTCTTGTGTTGATATTGGGTCTGATTGTACATGAACCTATTGAAATCATTGATAAGGCAGTAGTGTCGATTGACCTCACGTTCCTCCTCCTTGACCTAATTCATGTTGACATATTCAACATCATTCATATTGACATTGCTCACGTCCATATCATTCATATCAATGTAGTATCAGTGGGCTACAATCAACACATTCAACATCATTCATATCGACATCGTTCACGTCCACATCACTCAAATCAAGATAACCCTCGACGTCATTCATATCAACATCGTTCATGTCGACGTAATCGTCGACCTTCTCCTCGGTGATCGTGATCAACAGTAAGTCGATATGGTCGGCGAACGCCGTCTCCTTGGAGATGTATATTGGGTATGGTTTCTTAATTCTTCTCATACGCGAAGACGCTGATACTGATACCATTCTGTCTCTCGATTTTGTTATAATGTTTCTGTTCTACTGGGAAGGCGATGCCACTATAGTCTAATTCTTCTATGTGTTTTGTATGGTGTGCCACACGCTGTAAATTCTTCTGCGCGGGTAACTTATGAGCTAGATGATACCATCTAAAGCATTCGTTGTCATCGATGTTCTTGATGTTGTTAACGACCATCTCTTAGAGTTCCTCAATTCAAGAGGTAGTTCCATGTAGGACGACCCCTTCAATGGCTCATATTTCGCGAAATTCAGATAATGGTTGTCGATACTCGAGATCGTCCATCCAGAACCTCCTTTGAGCCACATCTCTATTGTGGCTAGGATTCCTGACTCATCTTCATGAATCCCTCGATTTCATTATCATGGACTATCGTCGCTCTCTTCGAGTTGAAATAAGGTGCTACATATTGGAAAGTACCATCCGTTATATCCCTCGCTAAGGTGATCTCAAAGGTCTTGATATATATACTGATTGGACCTAGAAGAGCAATAAGACAGACTCTATCGTCTGAATTGGGTAAAATGAAAGGTATTATATATATACTCTGTAAACCTGTATGAAACAGTCCTGTATATAAACCGAAGTCAAAACCTAACTGGGTCCGCTCATTCATTTATTATATATATAATACCTTTCATTTTACCCAATTCAGACGATATAGTCTGTCTTATTGCTCTTCTAGGTCCAATCAGTTGATAGAGTAAGTCTCATTCAGTCTTGACCTTCTCCAGATGGTCCACCTCAGCTAATACTTCTGGCGTTACTATTTCTAGAAATTATGGTGCTCACTCTTGATTTCTACCTTATAGGACTGCAACCACCCTTTCAAAGCTCTAGCTAGGTGAATTATCTTCCATACCATTGGCTATGAAGAAGGAGGTGTTGGCTCTGGTGGTTGTGGAGGTGTTGGCTCTGGTGGCGGAGGAGGTGTTGGCTCTGGTGGTAGTGGAGCTGTTGGCTCTGGCTCTGATGGTAACTAACTCAAGTAAAGTCAACAATTCGTTTCTTCTCAACTTACTGTACCCACGAATCCGTTCTACCCTACACCTTGTACGAAGTTGTTTGACAGTAGGTGGTCGTGGAGGTACTGACTCATTGGGCATCTTCATTAGATCTACTCTTTTGAGTTTAATGTATCCCCAATTACCGCGTTCTTTCGCTTCTACGCGTAGTTGCTTCTTGTTTTACGTGAAGGACGATCTTTGAGATAGAGAAGAACAATTTCTTCTATTTCCAGTTCATCATTACGAAATGATTCAGAAAGCCCAGTGTGCTTCATGAACTACTTTCTAATGATCTCTTTCATAGCGGGTGGAATTTCTACTCCTAGAGAATTACCATTTTTGAGGATCTTTATTACGAGAGCTTTGTCGCCAGCTGTTATAGCGTCTTTCAAGGACTTACCATCAACTTTAATGGTTACCTTTTTCCTGTCCCTGATGTGGATGCTGCGGCTTGGTCCTCTGCAGATTGTATGTGGTGTTCCACCTTCTTGATCTGTGGTGTTGAGATAGGCCTCTCGACTCGTGGTGCTGGAGTCAACCTATGAATCTAAGCTTCTAGCTCCTCCTTACGAAGCTTACTATATGTAGTTGTTCTAGAGATTTGTTTGATGAGCTGCAATGTAAGAGCATTCATTCGGCTTCCTGTCAGTAGGTAGGTCCATGATCTGATTCGCGAGATGTATCAGACCCATACCCTTGAATAGACGGTAGAATCTGTATTTACCCAACATAGAGCGACCTCTAGATTTCAATTCGTTCTTGATATGTCTATAGCGAACTCTGAAAGCGTCATATTGAGGAGACGCAATGAAATCGCTAGCATCTCGACCTATCCATTTATGTAGAGATTTCCTCATCCCTTTCTCTCCCACTACTGATTTGTTGGATTCGTAGTACGTCTTTAGCTCTTCCGGAGAATTCAAATTTTGATAGTCAAAGACTAGAGAAGTAGATGTGTCTTACATATAGGACAAGACTCTTCAATCGAAATGCTTCGATTGTAGACAATGTAGATCTGAGGTTTCCGACAACGCCTCATTACATATGAAACAGTTCGTTGTACCCACCTTCAGAAGGGTTACGTGACCCTCGATCGGAAGTGCATAGACCACTGTACATATCTATCAAAGTTTGGAGATCGCTAGGGAATTTACTAGGATTGGCGTGTCTCAACATTTCGTCGACATGGAATATATATTCTCCATCTCTATATACTATACGAAAATATTTCGACATAAAATGACCTGCAGGAAAATTACTACTTTCATATACCCCCACAGCACACCTGCGAACATTAAATATACAATAAAATTAGGATACCCTAGTAGCACATGTGAAAGACGATGGCGCCTTATCCGACGCTGTGCTCGTACCGCTATGTTCTATATTACTCCAGAGAAGGCACCTAAACTTCAAGCAGATACTGCTGCATTACAAGAGCCAGTAAGACATTCTTAGAGAACACCCAAGCCACGCCTTATGATGAACTTATAAGAAACTGTTATAGACATTGACATTTTAATTTTTGCTTTGTTTATGTTTGATTGTCATACAAACATCTCTCCATGGAGGAGGGATGTTATGTATTTGAGTTACCTGTGTAATCACCTAAACGCTTAGTGGCTATCAGCGAACACGAAGTAAACCAACATGGCAGACTTGGCCATTTATGTGTTACAGTTTTATTCCTGGCTAATGTCCCATTGAACCTACTTGTTTAGGACAAGTTAATTCTGGTGATTGCTTGCCGAGGTATTCTCAGAATTCTCAGAATTGGTTTGTTTTAATAATAAACAGGAACAATTTCAAAAATGTAACTGTTCAAAAGAACTGATAGACTGCACAAGTATTCCTCTAAGCATTTTATGTTATTTCATCACTACAGCAGTACCATTTGGCTCAGGCATTCAAAAACAATTACGTGCATAAGAATCAAATACATAAAAAATATTTGCTGTTTTCATATAAGAGCCATAACATACCCATCTAGTGTTAAAGTGCATATATGATGTGATGTGCTTGTGAATTAAGCTATTTTCTAATTTAGATTCATTTTTGTAAAATCACTTTTATAAACTTCAAATATAACTTAGAATTTAAAAATAGCATGCTTTTGAATAATATGTGATGTCGGTGATGACATCACACATTAGCATATTGGAAATATAAACCTTCATATCTCGTAGAAGTAACACCCAAATCAAGAATATTCTACCGCTGGACTATTCACTTCATGTACAATCGATATCAAGTATAACTAATTTGGGCTTATATGCACTTTAAAAATGCATAATTATGAACTGCAAAAGTAGTCATCAGAGCTGAATGCATGGAGAAGTATGGCTCAGTATACCAACATGTTCTTGGTAAAATTTAATAAACGAGCAGCGGTGTTTTATCAGGTTTACAAACGCGAGTGCGCAGCCCGAGTTTTTGTAGATCTGATAAAACACTGCTGAGCCGGACAGGACTGAGCACACAACATGGCTGAAAAACTCATAAAAGCACATTGTTTGCCCCTCTAAACGTCACTAAAGCATTCGTGGCCCTGATGAATACTTTCTGCTTTAAATAAACTGGTGTTTGGCATGATAATAAGACGAAAAAAGAACACTTACCCGCATGAAATTTCCATTCGGGCGCTCCAAAGCCAAGAGCAAACATGGGCAGCCTTCAGACAACATGCACAGCGGAAGACACCATGATTGGTTCCAGATTCGCGCTCGCCCAGGTCAACATATTTCCAAACCGGCAGAGAGAGAAACCGACGCAAATGCACAAACCGATCTCGCTTTTGGATCTCATGCCCGGGAAAGAATATGTTGCTGCTCGCTACACTCGCAGCAATGATTAATTACAAGTTCTTTATAATTAGAGAGAAATAAATAATTGTATAACAACAATAACTTTGTAGAAAAGAAGAATAAATAAAATTAATATACAATGTATCGTATGTAACAAACTGTAACATGTACTGTCGCCTGAAATAACCAGGAGGCTAATCGAGTCAGATGACATCCTACAGAGCCACGTCGGGCTACCTGTGTTTTTCAGCCGGGACTTTGGAAGACAGGAGATTCCCGCAATTTTTAAATCACTGATCTTTACAAATACATTCTACATTGACACGTAAATCACGTTTAACTATCAATTAATACTACACTAACTACTCGAAAAAGATTCATTAGAAATTTGCAAATTAACACTTATAACAGATTAGCTAACTCAATCACCTTCTGGTTGACATGAAATTGTTGTGAAATCATTATCTGTCTGGTTTTTCAGTCGAAGTTTGCACACGCCAGTTGAATGACCTTGTGAAGGACTGAAAATTCTCGACAATTTTGACAAGCGTGATGCATGTTGCTAAGGAACTTATCGACCAATCAAGTGATCATGCCTTGAATTAAGAAAGATGCCGTCCATTTAAACCAATCTGAACAAAGAAATGTTACCCTCTATGTTATAAAGAAATAGAAACGCCACTTAACTTTGATATTACGAGAATACAAGGCACATCCTAACAGAATAACGAGAAACATACATGCAGACATACATCTGGACCTGGTTGTTCGAAGCAAAGGTAAGCGCTACCCCGGGGTTAAAACGCTAACCTGAGGTTAAACTGTACAGAATACAATTACATACTTAGCACTATCCTAGGGGTAAAGTTGCCCTGGCTTCGAAAAAAACCGGGGTCAGCTGTTTATTTGTCAGTTCAGTGATATGATCTGCGATAGCTGGTGCTTCCATTGTTCGATCATTCAGACTTCATTTGGGGAGATAAGAATAACACTACCCATATGAATGCTCTCCAAATCCTACAACATAAGGCAGCCAAGCTGATATTAGGCGTTCCATCATACTAATCTGCTACTGAAGCACTAGAAGTCTTGGGTTGGAGAACACTCCATCAACGGCGTCAAGCCCATCGTTGTATTTTTATTTTTAAATGTTTGAACAATCTTATATAATTTGATTTTAATCTTACACAGAACAGTGAAATTCATGGTTATAATACCAGAACCAAGTCAAACTTACATCTGCCAAAGCCTAAAACAAACTGGGGCAAACAAAAACTTTCATACCATGCATCAAATGACTTTAATAACTTAGATTTAGATGTTCGTACTGTAAGATCATTATCTCTATTCAAGCTCAAACTCCCTTTATGTAATCAATCGTTTTAAACTCTAACCATACACGTTTAATACGTAACTACTATTCTATTTGTAACTTTTATGCTTACTTAGTATTCCATGTATTCCATTTAGTTAGCTTTTCTTTTTACAGGGCCTCTCTGAAAAACACTTCGGTGATGAGAGCACCCTGTCAAAATATTATTATTTGTGTGCAAATCTTGCAGGCTTGAGAATAGATACCACCTCCTGGTTTAGCTCAGTTGTTAAGCTCCGGTCTATTGAGTCGGAGGTCGCGGGTTTAAACCCCGGCCGGACCAACACTCAGGGTCTTAAAATAACTGAGTAGAAGGTGCTGCCTTTGTGAAACAACTGCAGATGGTTAGACCTTCACGTCTTCTCGGATAAGTTACGTAAAATCGTAGGACTCCCGTCGGCCTCAAGTTTATCAGTCTCATCAGACTGTCACGAGTTACCGACGTTAAATAAAGTTGCTTTACTTTACTTTTACTTAACAAATAAAAGATGGTTCTCCTTGTTATATAACAAAATAATGCACGCTCGAGGTCTTGAAAAACTGCGGATGCAGGAGCGGAAATGTTTTATAATATAAACTTCAATGCAGACGAAGGAAATAAAGCTATCTTTAGAACCGCGTAAAAATTTAAAAGGAAACTAACGACAGCGAAAACTCCATTTTAATGTACTTGACTTGTTTACGACTTTTTTCGTCGCTGATTGGTTCAATTGTGACAGTTTGACATTGACGATCTGAAAGCTCGTTTCTTATTTGATGAAGTAATCTGCTAAGAATAGAACGTGTCAATCGATAAAAGTGAAAGACAGAAATAGTGCAAGAGCGGGCAAATGAAATGGGTTGTAATGTTGTCATCTGGTCAAAACTGTTGCAGGAAACAAAGTCCTTTCTTTTTACAATTTCTGGTCAGCACAGGAGAGGTTTATGTGCACATTGTGTTAGTGCAAGGCGTTGAAAATGCCTGATGAGTGATGGAAAAGCATTCACAGAGAAAGCGTTAGCGAATTAGCGTTGGACACATGAGTTGAGGATTGCCGACTATTTTCTACAACAACTGCATAGTTGACACTGATTCTGTGGTCTTAACAAGGAATTTTCTTTATCCCAAGGAACAGTGTTGTAACTGCTGCTCTGATGGCCGTGTTGCGTAGCTTTTGAGGCTCTCCATTGGCATGGCCACTAAACACATGAGTCATGAATGAAAATCTACTCTTTTGAAATTCTGCCAGTTCTGGGTTACGTTCTCTGCAAGTTTTATCGCCCGTTTTTCATTCAGGAACATTCAGGAACCTCTCAAACGAATTTCTACATGAAACCAGAGAAATCCCATTGTATTCTTCGCAATTCACTGTTCAGGTTTCAGCATAAAGCAGGCTTATTACAGTTATCGTCGAGTTATTGGTGAGTCATGTCTTGTTGTCACTTTCCTCTCGTTTTAATAATACACCAGGCTGTTAGAAAAACCACATTTTTCTTAAATTCAATCATTTTTTATATCAAACTCTCAATGAGTAACACTGTATTAGAATGTGTACATTGCTTTTCTCAACTTCAGAGTTTTAGCATCCCATTTTGTGGTTGCTTAATAGAGTACGAAGCCGATCCTAAATTCCCTCGCCGATCATTTTCTTTTAGTTTTGGGAAGCGACGTTTATTTTCCTGTTCATCAACACACCTTAACAACTCAAAGTCGGACATGTTTTCTTCCCAGTCCATGAAATTATCTCCGTTAGCTATATACACTCGCGAAAAACAATCACACCGATACGTTTTGTTTTGATTGGATTCTCAGCGTGCTTGATGTTTTCTTGAGCGTGCATTTATAACAAAATCAAGCACGCTGAGCATCCAATCAAATCGCACGTTCTTAGGATGATCCCATAATTTATATTATAATTTACTTTAATAGAACCATTGAGGAAGACAGCCTTGACAAATGAACCCTGGAGGAAGACAAAGGGTTGGGATCTGAGGTGAGTTAACTTACCGCCGTCTAAGCATAATGTTTTGCCTGTAAGTTACTCAGAATCGGATCCAATGGGTGGGTTCTAGGGGTTGCAAACCCCCTATGACTTCTGGCGATCACTGTAATTTCAGAGTCTCCAGAGTCCCCCCTTATGACTCGCTCAAACCTCCCTTTCACATACTCCTGGATCCGACGTATGTTATTCATACGTCGTTATACTGCGTTAGCTGTAGCTTTGCTGCTGATATAATAACAGTAAATTTTGTTTCCCTGTGATCCTCACTGTTATTAATAATTGTTTTGTTATATCTTCCAAGTCAAAGGATTTTGGTTGGTCATTAATGAGTGCACAAAAGGGTATAGAGTGCACAGTTGCACGCTCTCAGCAGATGTTTGCTCAGTATATTATAAACAAAAAAATCGTGATTTATGGGCACTGAGTGAGTAGTACAAAAGGGCAGTTCTGACTCGCCGGTGAAACACTGTATTTTGGGGGACGGTTTGGGAACACTTTTGAGACACTATTTGGACCAGTTTTTTCGGACTGAGAGTTCTGACACACTAGTCAAAGACTATTTTCCAGCAGTATACATATTCGGGTTTTGATCCAGCAGTATACAAGTCGGGTTTTGATCCAGAAGTATACAAGTTAGGGTTATGATCCACTGGTCAAACACTCTATTTCCCCCTAGGTTACCACTCCTTATTTGGATAGAACATTTAACTCGGGGTAACGCTTTTTTAAGAAAATTGGCATAATACCCCTCAGGGGTTTCCATGGATATGTAACCCCCACTCTTCATAAATTTTCGAATCTTCTGAATCTTAGACTAGTTATAGGGGAGTGGAGGTTAGATAACAGGTAACAAATCTGGGCTAGTTGCTGCATGAGGAAGACACGTGCGACTTCATCATCCTCATCCTCATCCGCATCACCACTTTGTTCCATTGTAGTGGAACAGGTTCTGGCTTTGTGTTTAGGACTTCTTTTCTTATTTCTTCAAAGTGTAGAGAACCTATAACACTAAGAACTATTAGAAACACTCCAGCAATCACCCACTGAGACTCAGACTCAATCAACTCAGCCTATGCTTCCTGTTTTTCTTTATATTTCTTTCCTGACGCTCAAACCTCTGGATGACGTCATATACACTACTAGGGGTTGATTCAAGAGGGTTACCTTTCTTTGGATTCCAAAGCTTATACAATCGAGTGGCGCCAATTCCAAATCTAGTTTTTACCTCCTTTACAGTAACCTCACCACGGAGATCCTGAATTTCTTGTAGTTGTGCTTCAGTAAAGGCCTTCTTAGTAGGCATGCATGGCTGTTAATTTGCTATAACAAGGTCTATGTACAACAGGTAGTTCCACAGGTAGTTTTTTTCCTAGGATATGTTCCCAAGTTCTAGGATTTTCCCAGGATTTTTTCCAGGTTTCCCAGGATTTTCCCAAGTTTTCCTGGAAACCTGAGAAACCTGGGAAAAGCCGCGCTCCATCACTTATCGAGACTTCTGGTTATGGACTTCTGATACTACTGAGTGATATTTTAAAAGTTCTCAAATTGCACTCCCATGAAGGCTCGTGCAATTATCAGAACTATCAAAATATCATTCAGTGCCCATAAATCACGTATAGCATTCGCGTTCATGCGATTTCTCTACTTATTCTACCATTTGAAAATCTAAACATGAAAAGCGTTAAAAGGTTGAACAAGAGAAACACGTAATTGCGCGACAAAACACTTTTCAGTCCGGCCCTCCTATTCAGTCATTAAATAATAGGTACTTATCGACTGACTAGGAGGGCCGGACGAGAACATTCTCAGGGGCATTAAGGCATGGGTCTCAAACTATTCCAATATGGCCGCTGCAAATCAAGAGGGGGTGGTCTATCTCTTTGTTCTTGTTAGATATAGTCTCGACACTTTTACAGATTCCATAAAGTCACAGCCTTAAGACATTTTGTGACAGTTGCCATGGAAACGTGTAATGTGACCTTTGAACTCTAATTTTAAGGAAAATTGGGAAAAGCCTCCTGGAGGTCGGTAAAAGTTGTTAATATAGTGGATATTTTCATGCAAGTGAAACAAGGTTAATGCACACGTTGCTGCTACAATTTGAAAAGTTGGTTATTTTAAGGGGAAGGCAATTTAAGGCAAGTGTGAAATTTGTTATCCTCAAGTTTCCACCGAATTAACGAACATTCCAATAATAATTGGAGCACCGAAGTGTGTCCTAACCTTGATTTATTTACATGAAAATATCTACTATATCAACAACTTTTACCGACCTCCAGGAGGCTTTTCCCAATTTTCCTTAAAATTAAAGTTCAAAGGTCACATTACACGTTTCCATGGAGACTGTCACAAAAATGTCTTAAGGTTGTGACTCTATCAAATATGTTAAAGTGTCAAGACTATATCTAATAAGGACAAAGAGATAGACCACCCTCTCTTGATTTGCGGCGGCCATATTGGAGACCCATGTCTTAACGCCCCTAAGTTTGGCTCGAGGTCATGACGTACGGACCGAGCGCATGGCCGAGAGCCAAATATCTTCTGCTCCAGCCCGACCTAACTCAGTCAATAGGTTTATTATAATATAGCCATTTTTTTTTAGATCAAACAGCAAGAAAACATTGTGCATGGCCGGCCGACTTTTACCGGCCCGCTCACGCCATACACGTCCGGCCCTCATCATGTGACTTTTGTAAATGGTTTTGAAAGGAAAGCGCGCGGGGGGGGGGGGGGGGGGGGGGCGTACGGGCTTTATGTTGACTATTGTTACATAGCCATACATTTTTCAGATACATCGCACGCTCTTATTGGTTGAACCGGTGTCACGTGGCAGTCGTCAAAATCCAATGTCTCTTGCGCGGGATACAATTCAAATGTATCTCGCCACGTCATCACATCGTAACACAATCTGCGTTTGTTCTCACGGTGGCTTTTAGTCGAGGTTGACTTAAACTATATGTGCTTATATAGAAGTATAAGCACACAACTTCGTTGCTCGGTTCTCGCGTCTTCGCTGCTCGGTTTGTCGGCGGGAATAAAATAACCTCTGGAAACAGGGTAGCTATTCTAGCGATAATTCGGAAATAATTATTTTCTATCGTAGTTGTAATTTATGGGGATAAAATCATTTATATGATTGCATGTTAGAGTATGCCGGAAAGTTAAGATTGTGAAATGTTTGACTTTCAAATTACGCACTTATCAATTGAAATCCCTCCCCACTCCCCCCTCCCCCGGAATTAGGTGTAGATTTGATTTGAAAAAGTCCCCAATGTAAGAAAATCCCCACCTCCCTTTGGACCTTTATGCAGTCAAATGGGAACACATCCCCACCTCTAGAACACTTTTATTTATTGCAGACTAAACCCAAAGTGAATAATATTCTATCTGAGGCTTGATTGCTGACAGTTCTCATGTTTAATGAAACACAACACAAAATACCGGTGTCCATTTGAAACACTGTTAAATTACTTTGCTGGCAATTTTATTTCTCAAGCATGTTACGTCCTTGTTCATTTAACGGAAAATACTTCAACGTCAGCACGAGATGCTTCAGCACGAGATGCTTCAGCAACAGCGACAACATCAGCAATAAACAATGTTGCTAATGGATTCAGCCATCAGAAAGGGTTTCAAATTACCAAGGTCGGTATTACTTGCATTTGATGGTGATCCTTTATGTTATCATAAATTTATTAAGAACTTTGAAGCTAATCTTGCGCGGGAAGCAAGCGAAGACAGAATGAGATTAGTATACTTGGTGCAGCAATGTACTGGCGAGGCAAAGAGGGCGATAGATTTTTGTGTAAACATCACCCCTCCGGAACAAGGATACGCAAGGGCACGAGAAATTCTACTCAAGAGATATGGCCAATCATATCTAATGCCCATTGTCAAACATGGACATACTGGATTGGGTAAGGAAATTAGATATCAGACATTTTAGGGGTGTATACAGCCGTGACAACCTCCCCACGAAGATAAAAAACGAAGAATGTGGTGTTGTCAACTTAGACACACAGATGGGTCCACACATTGGGTCTGTTATAGGAATATAGATGGATTCACGAAATACTTCGACCCATTCGGCCTATCCATCCCCAAAGAGATCAAACGGTATCTGTCGAGTGGACGTAGGGGGATAGTATGCAGTAGTGATGAAATCCAGGAACGGTCTTCACTATTGTGTAGATATTGGTGCATATATTATCTATACGAACGTCAGAAAGGCACGTAATTATTGGATGTAGTTCACAACCCATCGTTTCATATGAGCAACCAAGCTGTGAACCATTGGTTTCTGATGGAGTATTTCAATCTGATGTAAATCATATACACTGTATATAGCCATGAAGTCTTATTGCGTCAAAGAGAAGAACGTCACTGATTTCGTTGCAGGTAGAGAACGGTACGTGAAAGCAAAAAATGGTAGACTAATGGTAAAATGTACATGCACCAGCTGTGGGATAACGAAGTCTAAATTTGTTAAAGCGACAGAAGGGGGTTCCATGTTATCAGCCCTAACTATCACTGCTGGTCTACCGTTAATGTCTGGAGCTGCTTCATTAGCTGCGGTTCCTGGGAGTGGAACTCCTTGGTAAGGCTGCCTTGAAACAGCTCACTTGATCATGTCAAAAAAGGGAGGTGCTATAGACATTCATTAGTGGATAGGTCGCCTCCCTAAACCTAAAGGTGGTTTCACCCCTGGGGACTACAAGTAGATGGGTCCTTACAACCCCCCTCAAAAAGCAATTGAAATACGATAAAGACACAGGGGAGGTCACTGAATGGTACGTCCAGCCTAAGATCAACCTGGATAAGATCGCAGCCCACCATGACATCTGCTATGATATGGGCAAAGACAAGCCCTGGGGGACCACTGCAGTTAGGAATATCATGAATACGAAACAGAAGGTCTGGCTGTTTCAAAAAACGGAAAATGGCGTTGAATAAGAACTGGCAGCAACAGCGAGCAGATGAGTTGCATAAACCCATTCGAAGGAACTTTACTTGACGCCGTATTATGGTCTACTACACCGATGAGATATGGAGAAGTGATCTCGTTGAGATGCAGAGGTTTTCAAAGTGGAACAAAGGCTATAGATATCTCCTTGTGTTCAGCAAGTATGGTTGGATCATACCCTTGAAAGACCAGAAGGGTGCCACAGTGACTTCTGCTTTCAAGGCCCTATTCAAAGAAGGTAGGATCCCAAAGTTGTTATGGACGGACAAGGGTAAAGAGTTCTACAACAAGCACTTGAAGGACTTACTGGACAAGCATGACATAACGTTATACTCCACTGAGAATGAAGAGAAGAGCAGCATTGATGAACGATGGAATCGTACCATGAAGACCAAGATGTGGAAGCAGTTCACAGCTCAGAATACCACACTGTACTTAGACATGCTGCCTCAACCTGTGAATGAGTACAACAACACCAAGCATAGGTCTATCAAGATGACGCCAGTAGAAGCCTCTGAGAAGAAGAACGAGTGGTTGGTCTTCCTCAATCTGTACAGTGACTTCGAACCGTCGTCTAGGAAGTCCAAGCCCAAGTTCGAGGTCGGTGATAGAGTACGCATCAGGAAGTACAAACGAAAGACGTTCGACAAGGGCTATACACCCAACTGGACAGAAGAGTTGGTCATCGTTCATGAAGTCAAATACACTCGTCCAATGACTTCTAAGATAAAGGACATCAACGGTGAGGACCTTCTATGAGTCTGAACTACAGACAGCTAGTAAAGACGTCTATACAATCAATAAGGTTATCAGACGTGACTACAAGAAGAAGAGGAAGAGAGCATTAGTATCATGGTTGGGCTATCCCACAGAGTTTGACTCCTGGATACCTCTTGCTAACTTACAATGAAATTAGGTGTAGTAATTAATACCATCCTCCAATATGTGACTCTTGTCATTGTAGCATGAGAGGGATATGTTGTTGAGCTCCTAACTCCCCAACTGATGCTTCTTGCTTCTGATTGTCTTCATATTATGACGTACTTGCAGGCTGTTGAATAGTACGCTCTTGTAGTACTCAAGGTTGAACCCCTTGACAACGACCTATCTCCTTATCCCCGTCGGAGATGTCTTAACGTCGGAGATGGTTGTAGCAGCACCTAAGACAACCTCGAGATCCTCATCACTCATGACGATCTCGATGTCACCATCGAGATTATTCGGGACGATTGTAGCAGCTTTCTTAGACTTCTTCTTCTTACTCAACTGTTCATTAGTAATCCGCAGCAAATCCATCTCGTCAACGAAATTCTCTTTAGAGATGTGGATGGGCATAACGAGTTAGACGTTCTTAGGAACCGATATAAAAACCGATATCCCGCAGATATGCAACAGGATATCTGTTGCAACTCCGCGGGGTTTCTACTAGGCTGTACAGTTTGGCCTCAAGTGTCATAATCTCCAAGTGTGAAAGTACATTCGAACCTGAATTAATGATACATTCTATCATCACTCGGGCAGCCTGGTTTAAATATAGCTATCATTATCGCGATCGAGCCGCTCGTGTCGTGTCCGAGCAGAAATAAGTTTGAGGCGCAATAACAAGGCTCTCTACGGCAAATCGCTTACACATTGAAACCCACACATACCGCCGTTGCTGTCGAAAACATCGATCTAAAAGTAGGAAAAAGCTCCTAAAACCTCTCGGCTTAGTAGCCAAACACACACTTCGAAAGCTGTCTTTAGCTATATGAGTAACGCTAACGAGATTCGAAGCAAAATACCAAAATACTCGCCATAACCCGAGGACGACTAGTGGACTTGCACGATGTCCGCGAAAAGCGCTCCGATGAATAATAATAATAATAATATTTTGACAGGAAAGCTCCACTCACAATTTGGGATTTTCAGGGAGGTCCTGTATTAATCATATATATATTACTAATATATGGAAAACAGAAACGATAAATGGTTGAAATAAAATAGTTAAAGGATTATTAAGAGTGGATGTCAGGAAAAATCAAACATATCGCGGCAAGGTCGAAAATTCGATTTCTTTCATATTTCAAAGTCAGATAGGCTAAAGTATAACCAAAAGCACTGTACACTTTTTTAGGGAAAATATCTTTTTATTTCCAAGCAAAATGCAATTAACTAAATTCAGTCGAAATGACTGTTTGAGACGCCAAATTCTGACACGAGTTTGACGGTCTCGCGTACCAAAACATCTAGTCTTAAAAACGCTCAAATCGTGTTCTAGTGTTATACATTTGAGAAATATTGTATTATTCGTCACACGAAAAAATATTTTATTCAGAAGGCATACATTTCACGTTGATAAAAGTATCTCGTAAATAAAAATAATTTGCACCATGTGCTAAACCTTTGAATGGATCATACTTACCTTGAGAGATCAACTGTCTATCTACGGGTCCAGCGCATTTATGCCTATTTCACGCTTCTTAACAAATTAGACGTTCAGAAAATACATTAAAAAGGTCATTTTAAAACGTTCTAACCTTATTTGTTGTAGAAATCAGATCCGGAGACTGTTTCTGTGTTGTCGTTCTCTTGAGTTGCCTATTAATACAAGAGAAGCTGTCAATGATTGAATTGGAACAACAATCTATGTCTGACTTTCGACGTATTTCAACATCACAACAACCAATTCACAGGTTAAGTCATTTGCTAAATGTTCTTCGATTTGGAGTGCACTCTCGTTATAGTTTTTAGACCTTTAAACTGCTACAATACGACCAACGTGTCGGCGTTTCTTCCCGATCCCAAGTTCCACAATCTTAAAACAATAGCAATTATGCTAATTACTTAGTGTGTTCTGCTTTCGCGAAGGAGGGCTTTACGTCAATCATCAGAAATTTTATATATACAAAAAAATTAAGTTCGAGTTAGGATTTCTAATAGAAAAGGAGCCTGTTAATCGTTTAAATATATTGTTGATGAAATTCTGGTTGCTTTGAATTCCGGCTAAATATTGATTATATGCCGTAGAGACAAAGCATGCACATGAGGGTGGGATTGTGTCACGATTTAGAGTATTTGGGTATTTTGGGTATACCCCCTCCCCCCAACCTCCCTGGCCGATGCTGCTTGATCTACTGCGGACTTTCACATTAATTTGAAACATTCAAGCTACAATTTGACATTGAATTTTCAAGAGGTACAGTCATATGACTTTCTAAGCGCTATCCTCAAAGTTTATTATAAATAACACTAACATAATATATTGCATTACGTGGTCAATAAGAGGGCATACCACTAAATTTTAACGAGACCACAAAAACAACCACTAACAGCGGCTGATGAAAGTCAGGACCCAGCTAAACCACAGATCAAACTGATTGGAATTTAGCGTATTGGCTTTTGTAGAGGAAGGAAAATCGGAGAACCCGGAGCAAAACCCTCGGAGCAAGGGCGAGATACCAACAAACTCAACACGTGACCGGGGCTCGAACCCTGGCCACAGTATTGAGAGGAAAGGCGCCACCACAGCTCCCCTGATTGATGTGAACAATTTTGACCTTGAGATGACGAAAAACATGGGCAATAAGAAGTCATACTACCGTAAACTATCGTAATCTCTTTTACAACAACAAACGAAAAATAGTCAAGCGGCAGAGCCTTGAAAATGAGGGAAATTTTGGGTCGAAATAATTCTTGCGCGAGCGATGACGCAATCCGTTGTATGTCCTCTTATTTCCAATGGTAATAAGCCAATCTGAAAATTAAACGAGAAACTGCGCAGTTGTTGTAAAATATCTGATCCCCCGAAATTGATGTTACATTTTCATTCTCTCCTTCACTGCCCTCTTCAATGTCCCAACTAAACATCCCCCTCCATTCTCAATACACAAACACAAATACGTATCTCTGCTCATTCACGGCGGGATGCCGGTATATTATTGAACTATAAAACATCACCAAAAGAAGACTTACATGTTCAGTTAGGTTATATAAATCTTAAACAATGAGAAACCAAACAGAGCTGTGGGAATAATAATAGAACTTGACGCGTTACCAGGCAGTGAAGGGCCCCGGAAAATCTTGTGTTAGGAGCGTCAAAAAAATTGGGATATCTACAATTCATCCAGAATCAAACAAGTCTTTGATATAATTATTACCTGCTTTATAAATTGTGCACCCCCCTCTAACGTATACTGCTTTGAATGATCCCCCTTTCGCATGGTTGAAATAAATAATGACCTGCATGTCTCTTAATGGCAAAAAAAAAAAAAAAACATGTACGACACATTAAAGCAATCATAAAAGCCTAGCATATATGATGTTTGAAAACCATGTTTGACCGACCCATTTATATATATTGTTTTTGTTGGGGGGGGGGGGGGGGGGGGGGCGGGGAGAAAAAAAGACAAGGTTTAAAACCGAAAAGTAAATATAAAAGTTGGAATAATATTGGTTAACTATACTTCTTTTTCGAGATCTCTACGTATTAGTTACTTGCCTTTCTCGTGAAAATTGTCAATCCACAACAAGTAGAAGAAAAAGTGGTCGAGGAATACATGAACATTTTTACGCGAGTCTTCAAGCCGACTTGGTTTTTTAATTATTATTTTAATTTAATTCATTTTTTTTAGCGACCGACCCACCATCACGTGTCGGAGGGCGATGGTAAACGAAACATTTTATTGAGATGGCCTAACAGGCTTCTATTTCTGTGTAAATTCTAACTGGAACAGATATATCTGAATGTTATGATTATTTTCTTTTTAACTTGATTTAGCCCTGCGCAAGCAGAACACACTAAGAAATTAACATAATTGCCATTGTTTAAATATTGTGCAACTTGGAAGAATTGGATATTCAGTGTGATGTTGAAATACGTAGAAAGTCAGACAAAGATTGCTGTTCCAATTCAACCGTTGACAGCTTGTAGTAATTGGCAACTTAAGAGAACGACAAAACAATCACACAGAAACAGTCTCCGGATCTGATTTCTACAACAAATAAGGTTAGAACTTTTTAAAATAGCCTTTTTAGTGTATTTTCTGAACCTCTAATTTGTTAAGAAGCGTGAAATAGGCATAAATGCGCTGGACCCGTAGACATACTTGACCTTGAGAGGTCAACTGTCTATACGTTTTTCAACAGACTTTGGACAGCTCTAGCGTCACGCACAATTATTTGCCCAAAGAAATCTTTACAGTAACCGAGAGATAATCTTTCTATAATTCAAAAAAACTGAAGCTTGATCCATTCAAAGGTTTAGCACATGGTGCAAATTAATTTTATTTACGAGATACTTTTATCAACGTGAAATGTATGCCTTCTGAATAAAATTATTTTTCATGTAAAGAATAATACAATATTTCTCAGATGTATAACATTAGATATTTAGTTATCGTAGAACACGATTTGAGCGTTTTTAAGACTAAATAACTGTTTGTTTCGGTACGCGAGACCGTCAAACTCATGTCAGAATTTGGCGTCTCAAACAGTCATTTCGACTGAATTTAGTTAATTGCATTTTTCTTGGAAATAAAAAGATATTTTTCCTAAAAAAGTGTACAGTGCTTTTGGTTATACCTTAGCCTATCTGACTTTGAAATATGAAAGAAATCGAATTTCCGACCCTTGCCGCGAAATTTTAAATTTGTCTGGTTTTTCCTGACAATTAAGTTATGTCCAGTAAGATTTAAAAATTGATAATGTAGTTGATTGTATAACTTCAGAGTCTAAAGAGTTCCAGTCTAACAGTGCATGGTAGGTGAACTTCTGTTGTACCCAATTCCTACGTGCGAATGGTAAATGAAGATTGTGCTGACGGCGTGTGTTATATGTGTGAAAGTCGTGATTCTTCTTTAATTTAAAGTTGAAGTCCACCATGCTATTTAAGCATTTTAAGATAATAATACAGCGTTGATAGCGCCGTCGAAGATACAGTGGTTTCCAGTTTAATAGTTCGAGTACTTGAGGTGCAGAACAGCTTGAGGGAAAGTCGAGCATAAGTCAAATCTTAAAGTGTCTATCAGCCCTGGTCAATTATTGATTATTTTAAAGTTAAAAGGTTCAAAATAGTATTTTCAAAAGAAAAAATAACCGATTCGAGTTTTTCATTCTTTCTTTTTTGCCGCTGAAAGTCGTGGGTCCGATCATTTAGAAAACCTGGGAACTAGTCCCGTGACGATCTGGGTAAACGAGAAACTATATAGAACGCAGACCTAGTTTTTCATCGCACATTTGAAAAATACTGTAAAGTTGTGTTCCATATCCCAGAAGCGCTGAGGCATACGGTGATGCCAGGACTTCAACCTGGGTGAACCAGAAAGGATATGGAACAAAGACCTAGTATTTTATCGCACATTTCATCAAGTTTCTCAACAAAATAAGTTTTAGATTGACTTCTAGAGTTTGTGTATCAGGCTGATGCAGCTTGGTCTCCCCCGCTGCCCCAGCAACTGCAGCAGAAAGGTTGACTTGATAACCTTGAGGACCACTGTCTGGCAAGGGCTTGATGTCTATTGCCTTTCTCATACAGCAAAAAACATTTTTGTAACAGCCTTAACTTGATTCTTGTTGAGACGGATTGAGGGTGTCAGTATTCCTCTAAATAAATAAAGAAAAAACAATCATAATCAGTCGCATGAAATTCAAAAACACCTTCAATTGTGTAAGTGGTAAGTGTCCACAACCTAGATCAGTGGGGCAAACCAGAAAGAACACTGAAGAAGATCGAGGTTGCTTTCGGAGCCCTATCCCAGGGACTGATAGGCAAGAACGGGGGCAGACAGGTAAAAATAAGGTGGTATTTGGCAGGTTGAATGTATTTCTTTAAAGCCCAAATGGATATTTTAAAAAAAATCCTAGGGTCGGGATGATACAAATATATCTGAATTCAAATCCCACTGTCTACTCCTCTCTCTCCCTCCCTCCCCCGCTCCCCACTGCAGGTTAGTATGCCGTGGTAATAGGTATGTAAGCTGAGTATGCATCAGACACAATTTAATTCATCTCAATAAAAAATATTGAAGTAAAATTTCGCTTACCCCTTATCATTGCTGTCATCACGAGATCGCTTGTGAACGTTCTCAATTTCATCTCGAAGGCATGATACTTGGTACATGACAGCTTCGAGAGCAACTTTGAGCTCGCTATTTTCTTCTTCGAGTCGATCTAATTATAATGGCATTCCTGGGACAGTTGTTGACGTTGACGTTGACGTTGCCGATGCAATTGTTGTTTCGAGTCGATCGCCACAAAGTTTTAATGCATTGATATGTCATCCACCAACCAGCTGTATTATCTTGGGTTTGAGTCCAGTTTCTGTAGCAATATGGCGTCACGACCAAGAACACCAAACGTTATATAGACAGTATTGAGGTAATGCTCTGAATGCTTTGAATACTCGTCGATCATAAAGCCCGCCATTTGCAAGATTAGATAACTGGACTTTGGCTAACTCTTCGGGATAATTAGCTACTTAACAAGTCTCCTTGACATTGATTTTTCAACAGGAATACCGCAGATCTTCGAGTTGAGAACATATCAGTTCTTAGAACTACAGAATAAATCTTCCAACCGGAGCCGGCAACGGGACGATGTCAAAATTTGATTCAAGTCCAGCCTCCAAAACTAAACAGGCATGCATCCTCGCACCACAGGCGATCGCGCACGCAAACCGATAAAGTAATTACCAGACGATGTTATAATAAAACCGCAAATCAAATACAACGACAGAAATTTAGCGGGCCTATCACGTCACTCCATGGCAACCCTACCTCGCGTATTTTTGAATATCCGGTGATCTCTGGCTCGTGATGTATGGCTGCCTCTCCTCATATCCGAAGATGTTGATTCTAATCTTATTCTGTTGTTCGATTCTCTTATACTGCTTTTTATCCACCGGGAAGTTAATGCCGCTGTAGTCTAACTCCTCCACATGGTTCTTATACAACGTCACGCGCTGCGGATTCTTCTCCACTGGGAACATGTGAGCTAAGTGACACCATCTGAAGCATTCGTTGTCATCAGTGTTCTTGATGTTGATGAGTCCTTTCTTAGGGTTCCTCAATTCAGAGGGTAGTTCAAAGTAGGACGAACTTGTCAATGGTGTATATGTTGTGGTTCAATTATTACCTCTGGTACAAATATATTTGAACCAGTACCATTTTTTTGAACCAGTACCATCTTTTTGAACCAGTACAATTTTTTTGAACTGGTTCATTTATTCAAAATTCTAAAAAGGGATTTTATAATTTTTGGAGATTCATAAAAAAAAAGAGGGTTAGTTTTTTTGGGGGGATTTAAAAAGAAAAAGAAAAATTCCACCCACCCCTCCCCACAAAATAATTTTTGGTCAACCCTCCTTTCTACTTTCTACCGTCCCTTCCCCAAGTCCCATCCCCGTTTTCTCTTCTCTCCCCTTACGCACGTTACTGTTACCACTTACCTTAACGGTCACCCATCCACTTACTAACCTCGCCCGATCGGGCTTAACTTGAGACAGAATCACGAGGAACGCCTGGTAGATGATGATCCAGTCGATTAACGCACTGCGCCACAGAGTAATCACAGCTGCAGCTGAGCTAAAAGAAAGCAAAAGAAAAGCGAATCACCTGACTACCATTGTATCTGGAAGAATACTTCTACGAAAGAGCTAATAAAGAATATCTTAAAGTATTAAACGAGTGTAAATGATCTTGAAGTAACCCCTCGTACTTGTTAGTCAGCTTACCAAATGGAATAAAACACTGACTAGAAGTAGAAGAAAATGCGAGTACGCAAACAACATACTTCTAACTAATCTACAGATCAAATTGGAATTCAGCGTATTAGCTGTTGTGGATGGAAGGAAGCCGGAGAAAAACCCTCAGAGCAAGGGCGAGATAATATGGCGCCATGCGCCACCCCGACTCAAAGAAATGCTGTAACTATTTTCTTGTTCTCTCATCAAAGAATCACCCACAGAGGATGTGAAAGGATGCAAAAATGGAAAAAGGATCAAGAACTACACAGAAATAACGCAAAAAAATACAACATTTCTGTTTCGCTTTGCCGTTCCAAGTGGAGTTCACAAGGGCCAATAACAAGCAGATTTATTAAAGCCAGTTAGCACTCCTCCCTAACTCCAAGCAAACTCAGTCATTCCTAACACAATCCAAGACCTATATAAACCGAACGTTAAAAAAAATAACTTCGGTAAACCCAAGTGCTCAATAATTTAAAAACACCCTAACCATCAACAACGGGTGCTCACTTATTTAGGGTTTTTAGAGCTATAGTCACTAAATTAGGGCTAAGTCACTTATAATGCTTCTTCAATGGTCCAGAGAACTAATCCAAACCCTTACCCTGCATTTAAAAATACCCTAACCGTCAATTTAGGGTGTTAGTTGTATAGTTTGCTGTTTATATTCATACTAAAATACATCACTGCGCAAAGTAACTGTGTTACCAGTACATTCCAGCTATAAAATAAAAGATGAACACATACCTATAAAGGTATTTTTATTCCAAAATACTTCTGTAGAACTTACTATGCTATTTTCTTACATGTAAGCCTATCATAAACATTACCCCAAACTACAAGTTCACACTTGTAAATAAAATTTGAACTGGTTCAAAAAAATTGTACTGGTTCAAAAAGATGGTACTGGTTCAAAAAATGGTACTGGTTCAACAATTTTGTACTGGTACAAAACTTTTGAACCAAAGATCAAATTGAACCACAACATATACTTCAATATATTCATGTAGTGAGAGTCAATGCGTGAGATCGAACAACCAGATCTTTCAGAGAGCCATACGTCAATCAATTCCAATATCCCAGCCTGTGATGATTCTACAGCCTCCTTGATGTTGGCAGTATGGATGATCGTCTTAGCCTTGGAGGAGAAGTTACCCACCTTAAACGTGAATTTATCCTTCTCCGTCCCTTTTCTGAATGCGACATTCAACACCTCTAGATACTTGACACCTATCATCTCATCTAGCTCGGATGATATGATTCGTCTTATAGCGCTTCTAGGTCCAATCAACTGATAGATTAAATCTAGTTCCTTTTTGACGTTTTCCAGCTCGTCGAACTCCAATGGCACAGCTCGATTTACGTTTCTCACAAACCCATCTGATGGATGAAGTTGGTCGAAATCGTCTTTAATCTCTATCGCGTACAAGAATTTGCGTACCCTTTTATAGCTTTATCTAATAGGGTGATCCTCCATGGTCCTTGCCCATCTTCAGGTTCGGATTCAGGCTCAGGCTCAGGCTCAGGCTCGGGCTCGGGCTCGGGCTCGGGCTCGGGCTCGGGCTCGGGCTCGGGCTCGGGCTCGGGCTCGGGCTCGGGCTCGGGCTCGGGCTCGGGCTCGGGCTCGGGCTCGGGCTCGGGCTCGGGCTCGGGCTCGGGCTCGGGCTCGGGCTCGGGCTCGGGCTCGGACTCGGACTCGGGCTCGGCTCGGGCTCGGGCCCATATCCCTTAAATAGACGATAGAATATGTAGTGGACCTTCATCGAACGTCCCATAGAGCTTAAATCCGCCTTAATGCACATATAGGCGATTTGGAAACCATCGAACTCTGGAGACATGATGAAGTTTGGACCGTCTGGGGCGCCTAGTACCATATGCTTTCTAACAACCTCCGGCTTGTTGGACTCGTAGTATGTTTTGACTGCTTCTGGAGGGTTGTGTTAGTCATAGGGAAACACCATCGCGTGTAAGTCCACTCCGCACATAGGACACTTTACTTCACCCGCTTGCTTGTACTTGGAATGGTCTGATTGTTGGCATGGTAGGTCCGCGGCCAATGGTTGATTACATACTGGACAATTACTCAAATGCTTACTCGTAGCGATATGACCCTCGGGGTGCACGTCTGAGTGTACATCTGCATCATCATCTGCCGTTCCTCGGGACATAAATTAGGATTGAGCTGCATCAGCCTTCTCTCAACATATGGATTTGTTTCCATCTCTCTCTATATAGTACAAAATAAAAACGACACGTCCACGATATAGCATATGCGTTGTATACCCATATCATACCCTCTCTTCAAATGGAGAGGCATGTCCATATATGGTATGGTGTGACCGTCTCAGCAAGTGACACACACACAAAAAAAGGTGGAGTGGAAGACTCCACAAAAACGTGCTGGTTAGCTCAGTTGGTAGAGCACGGTCTAGAGTGCGGGAGGTCGGGGGTTCGAACCCGGCCGCGTCCTTGGGCAGGGACGTTTATAAGCCGTTGGCCTTGTCTCCTTCTACTTCTAATCAGTATTTGAAGGGGACGTGAAAGAAGCGGTTGTACTACTCGAAAAAGCTAAGAGAAGGTGATTGTCACCCGGTACAGCAGCCTGGCCATTGCACTAACCACACACTCAACATTGTAAACTGCGTGGCTGCCATTGGCGCCGAAATAGCAGTCCGAAAAATTCACTGACGGGATATGTCAGTAAAATGTAAAGCGCCATGAGACTGTGGTGATATGGCGCTATATAAATATGGCCTATTCTTGCAACTCGAGTCTCCCACCCCACCCCTCCAGGTTTTTTGTCTCATCACCATCCTTACTTCAGGGTAAACACCACCAAGTTCATCTTGTACTCTACAGTATCCTCGTTCTCCAACCATTCGTGATCCTCTTTCAACAGCTCCTGCAATCGTTGCGGGCACAAGACCGTATACACCTCACCCGACTCATTCTCTAACTTTATAGTTACAGCAGGGCCACGCATTGTCTTTACTTCACCTCGATCCCCTATCAGATACACACACTTAGGACGATCCACCCACTTTATCACAGTCGGCAGCTTACTCGAAGTCAAACCTCTCCATGCTTGAAGAACGCTGGCATTTTTCTACATAATGATGCCATCTCTATATACCATACAAAATTAAAACGGCACGGTTCTCATCGGCGACATGCTGGCATGCAGTTCATCTCGGACTGTTTTTAGATTGACAGCACACGAAATCGTAGTTGTTCATACAGGCATTTCTGGGGGGTCTCGGTGCTGTCGGTGGTTATTGTGCTGGTACCGCCAGTTTGTATACTACTTCAATAGGTCAATTTCTAGACGGACTCAACTGTAAGCAAGAATGTTTCAGATTTTTTTCGCAAATAGACTTGCAGTGATACATGATAGTTGGAAGCCGTCTCAGTGGACGTACAAAGTCCAATCCAGCAGACCACACCTCCAGAGGTCTAACCACTAGCGACCAACGGAAGATCAAGCATTGGTTGGAGGGTCCAAATGTGCAGATGGACTTAAAGAGCTGCCTCATGAGCAACTGGAATGGAGGAATGGTGCTCAAGTGCATAACAAAGAAGCCTTAGTAGGCGATGCTGCATGCTCGAGTGAGAAACGGAAAGAGGAACCTCTAGATTCAATGTTCAAGCGCTATTCCTCGTGGTACAGTTTGCAGAAAGGTGTCGCGTGGCTCCTACGATATTTACGTTACTTCAAGTACCGTCATCCTAAAGGATCAATGGAGTTAATAGGCTTCAGCACTACTACGAACGGTGAATGTGTTCAAGGACCCCTGAGAGTGGAGAAAATACCGCAGCAACGAACATAATAGTTAGGTACATCCAGCGCTAAGGAACTCGAAGCACTCAAAGCTGCACGTCCAGACGTCTGTCCTAGAAATTCACTTGAGCTGTATCCTGTAGGAAGGAAAGCGTACTACATACACCGATTTGAAGACAGACATCAGTAAGATGTAATCTAGTAACACAAGATTACTTTTACTGTATTATCATAGCAAACGCTTGACTGTTTGAAAGGCCTTTTCATGAAGTCCGCCAGACTGGGGGTACCTTTGACTGGTTGTTGTGTGCACAAATTAGTATTCGTCTGCAAACTCCTTGTACTCTTTCGATGAGTATTGCGGCCCGTTGTCTGATACTACCTCCTCCGACATACGCTATCTGCTGAAAACTGATTTGGTCTTTGTTATGACCGTCTTAGCACGAGTGTCCCGAGACACAATGCCCTCTATCTGGCCAAAATATGCACTGCCTAGCCAGGCGTTTAGTTTTCTCGATCCCCTGATGTAACACCTGTAGTTTTCTCAGTGTCAGAGCGCAGACTCGGTGGAAATAGAATGTTGTGTCCTTTATATACAAGACCGCCTTGTTCCATTAGTTCTTCTCTGAACGCGTGACACTCTTTGATTTCTGTGCGGACCTGCTGTTTGGTGTCAGGCCAAGCGGTTCGGATCCTCTGAATCAGGATCTGCATTGCTTCATCGCTATCAATGCTCTCTTGATTTCATCCAGTTTGCGATCCGTGACATAGCTTTCCTATGACATGAGGTGAACGTACTTTTCTTCCTCAATATCCAACTCAAATTGTTCTTGCGTGACCTCCGGCGGAAATGCTCGCGAGAGTGCATCTGCAATGTGCATTTCTGTCCCTTTCTTATACACTAGTGAAATGTCATATTCCTGTAATTGTAACTGCATTTTCCGTAACCGCGATGGTGCTTGAGATAATGATTTGCAGAAGATTGCTTCGAGGAGCTTGTGGTGGGATTCCACAACAATTTGTTTCCCGTAGACGTGCATCCATAAACCACCGCGAGTAATTCCTTGTCGATCTGAGCGTAACGTCTTGTCTGCTCTTCGGCTTTGTGTACTCAAGAATTGCTTTGATCTTGCTCTGGTCCGGTTTAACGCCCTCCTCGGTGAGTGTTTCTCCTAAGTAGGTAATCTCGGTTGCCCCAACACTTCTCTTTGTTTAGGATCATGTTTATTTATTTGACCCGCTCGAGTACACTTTCCAGGTTCTTCGTTTGACCTACCCCAGACTAGGATATCGTCAATGTCCGTTTCGCAGCCCGAAATGTCACTAATCATTTCGCTGACTGTCCGGTGAAACACTTCCTGGGCGAATACAATCCCAAACGGGACAACTTTGAACCTGTAGCGCCGGAATGGTGTGTTGAACGTTGTAAGATTTGAGCTTTCCTCTCTTAATGACATTTGCCAGTAGCCGGAAGTGGCGTCAAGTTTGCTGAAAAACTTGGCTCCATCGAGGCGGCTTGTAATCTCCTGTTGCGTGTGAAGTTGCGTGGGACGCGTCGGACGTTGATAATGTCCCCGTTGTATGACTTTGTTTAGGTGTCGCGGGTCGATATATATTCTCGGTTTTCGTTCACGACCATTGAGTTCACCCATCTGGTCGGCTCGTTTACTTTCACGATGACTCCCTTTCCTGCCATGCATTCTAGTTCGACCTTCACTCGTTCTCGCAAGGCCGCTAGGATTTTCCTTGGCGGGTGAATGACAGGCGTGACATCTGTATCAGACCTTCAAAGCATGGCGAGTATTTCGAGAAGATCTCTTCGGAAGATAGTCCCGTTAATCTTTAGACAGCAGAGTCCGTAGGAGTGCGGATATGTTGTGACCAGCTCCTGAGAATCGAGAAACGAGATGCAAACTGAGCTAGGAATTACTTGTCGCAGACATTCTGCTGAGAAATAGTTTGATATGTGGGAGTTTTATGTTATATATTTACTAGTTGTGTCATAGAAGGTGAAATATACATCAATCTAAAATTTGAAGATGGCGGGCATACAAGAAATGAAGTATTTTCTGGACAAGAAATTTAATCCATTCATCAAGAAGTTTGAGGAGCTAAATAAGAGTGTCGATGATACGTTAGATCCACTATCATTTCTTAGCGAGAAATATGACACTCTGGTCGCCCGAGTTAACTGCCTCGAAGCCCAAAGTGCCGACCTCGTGGATGAGAATAGCCGCATGAAAAAGGAAGTCTTTGACGTAGTTAACGATCTCAGAACGACAAGAGACATTCTAAACGATTTCCAACAGTACTCACGTAGACACTGTCTAGAAATAAAAGGTATCCCGGCGACGAAGGACGAGAACACTACAGATATTGTGGTCAAAATTGGCGCCGTGATGAATGTACAACTAACTAAGGAATACATATCAATCTCGCACAGGCTTCCCGCAGTGAACATGAACCCCCGAGCGCAGCAGGAACGACCCGGTGTCCATGTCAATACGACAACACCAACAATCATTCCTAAATTTACACGAAGGGATGTCCGTAACCGGTTCTATGCATCCATAAAAAACCTCAAGGAAAAAACCGTCGAGGATATTGCTCTTGGAAGGCTTTCCAACAACAACATCTTTCTCTCAGAAAGTCCCAGTAACAAATAATTATTTAAAGCATGTCTTGGTTGGTTTCAAGCGAGACCACAGTATAAATTTATCTGGACGCACGCGGGACTAATCTACTCTTACAGTTCTTACATCCTAGTAGAGTTTTCCCATCTTATACGCGTACGACATGAAATTCTATCACGTCTGTTGTGTTCTTGTTTTGACATTGTAGGAAGCACTTTCCCAGCGTAGGAACGCTGTGGCCTCCAAATGCCGTGAGGTTTGTTTTACTTGCTTTGAGCTTGTGGCCTCTCTGTTGCGGCGATTACAGAACTTCTTGAATGCACCTCGTAGTTCTAATGTTGTTCTTCGCCAGGCTTCGACACCTTCAACAAGCTCCACTTCTGGTGGGAGTGTGATTGTTTTGTATATCTCTCTACCCCTTTCGCCGATACATAGAAGGAAGTAGGAGCACTTTTCTTCTTCCGTCTATATTTTCAGTTCTGATTTTTCGAACACTATCCAATGTTCTTTGAATCGTCGATAGTTTTCGCTCAAGTTCCCATCGATACTCAACGCACTGGGCGCTGCCCATTGTAGATTTGTTGCGGCCATTAAGCTGATCGATCTTCAGGCGCAAACACTATTCTGACACTATGTCGTGTTGTATGTTTAGTACAAGTTCAAGCATATGTATGGACGTAGCAACTACATGTATTGTACTCCGCTCTCATAGCCGATTCCACAATCCTCATTTAATACATGAGCCATAATAGATTGACATCTATTACAAACAAAATATTGTAGTCATAGTTTCTAAGCTGAAATAGCTGAAACCTTAACTACATCCACTCATCATTCTCCCTGTTTCTATTAAACTCGGAGCCGCGTTTTTGATATACTGATTTCATGGTCTAAGTCACGTGACAGAACACGTGACACGTTTTAATGCACACTAACTACTTAAGGGAGTGAAGCATGACGATATCTATTATCGTGAGAAACTTAGAGCACTTACCGTACTCGGCTGTGCTCAAATAATTATATAGAAAACATTTTTTATCCGAAATTTGATCCCTGAACCATGCCTTAACATGCTTAAAAAGTAGGGTAGAACCACACCCTCCCCCCCCCCCCCCCCCCCCTCAGGCTGCTCTCCCTCCTGTAGTCCAACACACTGAAAGTGGTCGGAACCATTCTATTCTATATCCTAGATTGCCACATGCAATCATTGCACTTATAATTACTTCATCTGGTTTCTGGCACATTAAAAGTACGATTGGCAATTTTAAGTGAGCCACGCTGGAACTTTGATGGTCCAGCTGCTGAATAAAAAATTGATATTTCCCAAAGTATACGACTTTGTACGTAAACGAGAAAAACGGTTAACATGCCACCACAGCCACGTCACGGCCACATGGAATGAAGTAAAGATGAGCTGGGCTCCAGTCAAATCCCCACCCCCTCTCCAACGAACTCTGACGGTACATGAAGCAAATCAAGTAAAATGCCCGACCCCCTGGGGCCACAGAAACTGGTCAATTACCATCAAATTCTACACATATCCCCACCTAATCCCCGGGGGGAGGTCGGAATTTCAATCAATAAGTGCATTGTTCTCTCTCTTGTTCTCAAGTTTGCTTCACTTGTTTTTGTTTAGTAATTCCAAAATCACTTCGGCCTCACCTTACGGCATGTTACGAATTACGCGAGGATCATTTCGGGGTCAGTCTGGCAAATTTTTGGGATCATTTTGGGTAAGGACTAGGGATCGTTTTTGCCAGAGGGATTTAGAGGGAACTCTGTTCGCAAAGTATCCTTCAATATAACCACAACCCTAAATCTGTCATCCAACAACTTGTTATTGTGAAACCTCCATTGCTTTTGTTTTTCAATTGTACCGGTACGTCTAGGTTGGTTTCGAGTCTGAAAGATGAAATAGCTAACTACAAGCCTGTAATACAAGTGAGACAGCTGAGTAGGTGGAGTCGTTTTCTGAGTTTATTTCAGAAAAAAGAATATACTGACCAATTCAACATCCTTCTGACTGGTCAAATTGGTGCAGGCAAGTCAAGCTTCTTTAACAGTCTAAACAGTATGTTCCGTAAACAGATAGCACACAAAGCAAAAGTGGGAAGAGCAGCTCGCAGCCTTACTAAACATGTAAGTACATTACGGGCATCTCTCATAGGAAATTAACATTTATTGATATCAAACTGGTTAGCGTCTGTCTGTTTGGTTACATGAATGCGCCCGTATGTTTTTGATGACTGCAGACTAAAGCTATGATTTATTACTTATATAACAAGTCATGGCCTATAGCATTAAAGTGCCTATTTGTTTTATCATGAAAATCGATTCCACATCGAGGAAATAGGTGAATAGTAAAATATTTCTTAATTTGAGTGTGGCATTTAGGAGTTATAAATGTGATACCACATAATTAGCATATTACCAATGCAGCAAGGCGACTTGGTCATTGTATAGACGGATGGTGCGCTACGTTTACATTGGCCGCTTGCGCGAATAAACGAGGTGTTTCCCGGAGACGACGGGAGGGTTCGAACTGTAGACACGCAATGGTACAATGTTGCGACCTGCTACAAAAGTATGCTTGCTAGAAGCTCCAGCGGCTGCATCCTCTGACATATCATGATCCTCATCGGTTCATGGGGGCGGAGGAGATGTTCTTTCCAGTGAACTGATGAACTGTTGGTATTGGGTTCCCTGTGTTATAGGTTACCTTTGGCGCCCCAGAATGACTTTGGGAAGACTAAAACGTCGACTCAACGTTGTTGGTGTGAAGAAGTACTGGGTCACATGATTTATGTTCTTGCATGAGCTGTGCAAATCGTTTGGTTTAATAGGAAATAAAGTATAAATTCCTGTAGCCTGCGGGAACAGGCTCAGATAACATTGGTAGGAGATACCAGCTGACAAAAACACAATAAGACGTTCGGTGACTTCTGCGCTATGATTATCTGTATATTTAACAAATAAAGAAGCCTATCATAAAACACGACGGGCATTTGAGAACATGAGAGAAATGTTAAAGCACAAGCCGAAGGAGCTCGGGTGGCGCAGTGGTTAAACGCAGTGGTTAAGCGCTTCGCCTCTCACCTCTGTGGCCCAGGTTCGAATCCCGGACGCGGTGCCATATGTGAGTTGAGTTTGTTGGTATCTCGCCCTTGCTCCGAGGGTTTTTCTCCGGGTTCTCCGGTTTTCCTCCCTCCGCAAAAACCAACACGCTAAATTCTAGATTCCAATGCGATCTGTGGATTAGCCGGGACCTGGCTTTGATCAGCCCCCATGGTTGTTTCAGGTCTCGTTAGAAATTCAAAGTTTTTTTTATATAAAACATGGATTTAAGGCTTCTTTATCTGTTATATAATACAGATTAACGCGCGCGATGAAAGGAAACCGCCAGTTGAAAACAATAAAACACGGCAAACCATGTTATATACTCTGATAAAACATGGCTAAACAGCCAATCAGAGCGTGCGTACTATCGTATCTATATTATAAAGGCTGATATAACATTGGTAGAAAGATACCAGCTAACAATTACACAGTAAGACGGTTCAGTGAATGCTGCACCATGATTATCGGTATAGGCTGAGATAACATTGGTAGAGATATGCCATCTGACAATTACACAATAGGCTGCGCGCAACTACATATACCTAACTCTCAGCCAATCAGATCGAGATTATGACTAAAATGAATAATAGTAATAGTTAGTTAATGATAAAGTATCAAGATGTATACCGCATTTCTCTACGCTTTCCTCCCCAGTTTATCAGTTTTAAGGACGGTGCCTACCAATTACAAACCAAATTGTTTTCTAAAACTCTATTTGGCTTGTGTGAACCTAACTGGAGTTTTCGAAATTAGGAAAAATTATGGGGTACCCATACGTTTAACAGAGTTAATTAAGGATGAAAATTAAAAAAGTGCTGACTCAGCATTATTTTTGTCCGAGAAAATTGTTTTAATTCGTTAGACCTACAAATGTAGCGTTCCACACAAAGGATATCAATCAAACCATTTATCTTACAAATAACTATCAATTTTTTTTTACAAATTTTGCTTTGTAAGCCTCATTAGTGACCATGAACAGACATATATTTTTTGCTGAAATCGACATCAAGTTTCAATTTTATAAAGACAAAAAAATTATGTAAACGTTGTTTAGTTTCTATATTATAGATTACGAAAAGAAAAAATGGGGATATCCACGCGTTTTAAAACGTTATGGGGATAGTAGACTTCTTCTCGCTAATTTTACTTTCATTCTGGGAGATTGTCAAGATGGCGGCGGTGAAAAGAGTAAGTCCCGTCTTTCCACATTCTTCATTGAAAATCAAACCTGTTGCTGCTTCCTTTATGCTCAAACCCCATACAGTCCTTCCTTCTTCATTCTTCTTTGGATTTCCAAGAGGTTTACCCGTTTTCACAAAACGTTTTTGATCGTATAAACATTGTTCATACTGCCGAGTCGGTTTGGATTATTCGCCGGCGAAACTGACGAAAGTATCGAAAGGCCTAAGGCTAAGGCAAAGGCGCCGGGCAAAAAGACATCAGCGACTCATGTCAGTCCAAACAACCTTCATTCAATTGATCGGGTAAATCTCCTAAATCTACGATTCTTCGACCATGTCCCCACGATAAATCATCACATTTGTTAAGATGGTCGGCTCCTTACCATTTCAACTGAAAATTGTCTTTCGTGGCCGTGTAGTTGAATTTAAAGATTTCCCAAATCGTTCATTTCTCAAACGTATCTTTCGACCTCGTATTTTAAAATCCTTCACCGTTCTGTCTGTCAAATGACGCAATTAACACAGAAGTAGTTCTGCAAATGACCTGTCTCGCGGGATGACCCGCGGGACGCAAGATGCGCAGAACGGCGTGCGCGCTGACATTAGTAGGCACCGTCCTTAAAGTGCCTATGAACAATATATTTTTATTTTAGATATCACTTCTAAATTAAGGGAATAGTAGAATGGTAAAATATATTTTGCTTCTTTTCCGCGCATTTCGTCTAGCCTCAATGCGCTTACACTTTATGGGAAAATACAATAACAATCTAATTTAATCTAATCTAATCGAACTGTAAACCATGTTTACGTGAATAATTTTTTTAAAAAACCTATAGATTAAATAAAAAAATAATATGTCTTAAGAAGAGACTTAAATTGCGTGACGGACTCAGCATTTCTGATGCTGTAAGGCAGAGCGTTCCAGAGCTTAGGCGCTGAGATTGAAAATGTGCGATCGTCATATGTGCAAGATATAGACCGAGGAACAACAAGTAAGCTCCTTGTAGATGAGCGCAAGTTACGTCGTGGGGCATATGGCATACGAAGTTCACTTAAATAAGTTGGTACGCAACCGTGTATAGCCTTATAAGTAAAAAGTAAAACTTTAAATAAAATGCGCTTAGTAATTGGCAACCAATGCAGAGCACGCAAAACAGGGGGAAATGTGATCCGTGCGCTTGACTCTAGTGACTAGCCTAGCAGCAGAATTTTGAATGCGCTGTAACTTATAAATGTCAGTAGTATAACAAGCTACGTATAAGCTACGTATAAGCCCATATAACAAGCTATTGCAGTAGTCGAGCTTTGAAGTTATGAAAGCATGAACTAGGCGCTCCGCACTAGGCTGGTCGATATACTTCCTTACTCTACCAATATTACGAAGCCCTAGTGAAGCCGAACGACAGATACTATTAACCTGGCTAGACATAGTAAGGTGATTGTCAAAAATGACACCTAGATTTCGTACCTCAGATGATATTGACACGGTGTGCTGACCAAAAGGGATACTAGGTATTTGTACTAAACGAGAGAATTTAGATGTAAAATGTAAAACCTCAGTCTTAGTAGGATTACAGGTTAGCTTATTTACTAGAAAGAATATCATTAATGCAGTGGTTCAAGTTTGTGAGGGCAGTCTTCCTTGACATGGGGTTCATCGTTATATAGAGTTGTGAATCATCTGCGTACATTATACAATCCAAGCCGTGTGATTTAATGATATCGTGCAACGGGCCAAAGTACAGGATGAAAAGGAGGGGGCCTTAGACCGATCTATGAGGAACCCCAGATGTGACATGTCGGGGCTTAGACTCTGTATCGCCAATCACCACCTTCTGCGTTCGTTCATTGAGGTAAGACATAAACCAGCGAAAGACCGTTCGTGTAAAACCATACCGCACAGAGAGTCTTTCCAAGAGAATGTCATGATCTATTGTGTCAAAAGCAGCGGAGAGATCTAACAAAACCAGCACTACTTCATTCTTTCCACCAACAGCACATCAGCACACATGACATCATTGTGAACCCGGAGGAGCGTAGTTTCAGTACTGTGAAATTGTCTGTAGGCAGACTGGAGACTGGGGTACAGTTCATTTGCCATCAGATAATCACGTGATTGCCTCGTGGCAATGCGCTCCACTACTTTCGATACAAATGACAGATTTGTTATTGGTCGAAAGTTCGGAAATTATTCAGGATTCAGCGACATCTTCTTAATAGCAGGATGTAACCGGCCCTCCTTAAAGGCCACAGGAAAGACGCCGCTCTGTAGTGATGAGTTGACGATGCCCGTAATTATGGGTAATACATGTAGTTCATCGAGGCAGGCCTTCAATGTTCGTGTAGGAATTGGATCGGATGGACACGACTTTGAAGGCGAGTCATTAATAATTTTCCGTATAGTATTCATAGATACGACGATAAATTAACTCCATGAAGTACCACAAGTAGGGCCAACCATAACAGGCTTCTCAGATGTGTTGGTTGAGGCCAGGTTTTGTCGCAGTTTTGATATTTTATCGACAAAAAAAGGAGCTAAACTTTTCAACAAGTTCCTCGACCGAGTCGTGGGTAGGAAGAGGAGGTACTGGTTTAACGTGAAACATTCCATCGATAAGACGAAAAAGATATAACCCTAATAATTTGAAAACAATTGTTTAATTGTAATAAAAACATTTGTATAATAATTGATGACATGTAATTAGCATTTTGGATATTAAAACCTCCTTAACTCAGCGGCACAGCATTCAAAGCAAGATATATTGTACCATTCTACTATTCACTTGATGTAGAATTGATATCTAAAATGAAAATAATAAGGTTCATGGGCACTTTAAGTTAGTATTTGTCGTCGTTATTGTTTTTGTACTCAGCTTATATATCTTTCTATCAAGTTATCTATCTATCTAGTATCTATCTGTATATATCTAATATCTACCTACATGCATCTGTCTGTAGTTATCTAGGTGGCTATCTATCTATCAATTTATCTATCCATTCTCGTTACCAGTGTCTCCTAGTCTAACTGAAAATTCGGAGGCTCTGGTAAGATACGAAACCGGATGTCCTAGATTCTAGGACATTGAAACTGCGCATTCTCATAGCATTTTCAGTAATGGCGGACTTCATTGAAGCTATCCAGTTCGTACTTACAAAGCTAAATACAGTTTTCTTTAAAAAGTAGACAGTTGGAAGCTATTCGTGTAATTAGTTTAGATAAGGACTGATTCTGTGTCCTTCAGACCGGTTATGGGAAGTCGTTTATTTACCAAAGTTTACCGTTTGTGGTTGATGCACTTCAAGTTCAAGGATCATCCAACTCAATCGTGGTCGTTGTATCTCCCCTGAACACAATTATCGAGTAGCAAATTTCTAAACTCAGGGCGAAAGGACTTCAGTGTGCTGTGTTGAGGATTGCTGAGGAATTTGAAGTTACGTAATATATAAAAAACGAGAGCTAGTGTTTTACCAGGGTATCCAAACACCGAGAAAGATGAAAACACGAGGCCGTTTCGGCCTTCGGCCTTCGCTTCGGCCGACTTCTCAATCGAAAACAAAACCTGCATTCATAAATCATTAGAAAGTATTGTTTGCCTGGAACATTATTGCATGCAATTATAGACTGCAAGGTTGTGATTGTTATTTTGTCACGGTCATTTCAACAAACGGCCTGACAGCGTAGTGGGCAAGACAGCGGACTAGTAGTCAAGAGCAGCTATGAGGATGATGGTTGGAGTCACACTTTGGACATGTACACCGATTTTTGTTTCCGTCTTCTCCTTCACTTCTCCATGTAAAGTCATACTTATGCTGTAGTCCTTGTAGCTTAATTAGGTCCAACACATGCATGAATGTGAACAAAGTCACATGCATGTGAACAAATGCAGCCCTCTGATTGACTAAACAGCTCATGAATTATTAATGAGTTTTAATAGGTAATTTGAAACACCCTGAGAAACGTGCCTTGATAACAGCAGTTTAAAACAAAATATGGGATCCGAAATCAAAGTAAGGGACCGGTCATTATTTATGGGGGGGGGGGGGGGGGGGGGAGGAGGGAAACAATAGGAGCGGGTCATGTGCATTTCCTTTAGTCAATAAGGGGTGGGTCATATTATTCTGTGCAGTACTAAACTTAGTTGACTATCAACACTATCGTAGATTTACATCTTTCAACTGTTCCACAGGTAAGATCACTACGTACATACACGACTTTCATAATGGCCGCCTTCGGCCACCTCCTAATTTGCATAATTTGGTAGATCAATCTGTAGAGGGAAACTAATGCTACCACATGAAAGATCACATTAAAACTAGTAATTGTGTTGAGTTTTCAAGCAACGTGGAAAATTGCTGTTGAGCTATAAGTATTTGTAATGCAGAAAATTATGAAAGCGAGGCTATAAAGGCCTCGTTGTTTTTCTCATACAAATCTCTCTAATTTCAACTGGCTGTAACTTCATTGCTTTATAAGCTACAGCACTCAACTTTCACAAGTTCACTAATGTCAACATGCTTTTTCACATGGCAATGTTTATATTTTCTATACCTGTGGATAAACTACCGAATGTACCCAATGTTGTGTGTGTGGACTTTGAGAGGTAGATCACTTGTCATTTTCAGGTCTGAGGAAGGGGGGCCGGAGGGGCTTTAGTAAATGTTGTCTTTAATAATAATAAGTACTAAGTTTCAACCAAAGGTGTAAGGAACATTTATCTTCTGGCTAAAGGCTTAACTTAAAATGAGCTCAAAATCTAAATAAAAAAAAGAGTTTATATCTCTGGTGGACGAACAACGAAGCTGGGATAACGGACGATTATGCCCAATGTGAAGCAAGTTATAGAGAAAAGCCTGGCGGCAGGAACAAGAAATATAACACCAGAAAAAGCATTAAATACCCAACTAGAAACGATTACGAATAAAAATGCCAATGAGCAACAAGAAACAGTATCTGTTGAACAAGAGCAAGAAGTAACGGAAACCATCGCAATGTCGGCGCCATTCGAACCGACAAGGGAGCGTGAACATGACGATCACTACGAAGAATTGGTAGAACTGATCGAGAGACTCACAACAAGATTTAAACCGAAAAGTGGAGGTTGCAATTACAAATATTATTATGAACGTAAACGAACAAAAAACGAAGCAAAATTATCTACAGCTGATAATTTTTGAAAACAAGATTAAAGCACTCAAGATCGAGTCGGACAACAAAATTAACGATGTCAAGGAGGAACAAGAAAGAGATTACAAAAAGGCTTCAAGTGATCAAAATAAAAGAATAAGTCGCTTGGAAAACAGGCTTAAAACTTCAGAAAACAAACATAAATATTGACCGGTCCCTAAGTGTGTTATGGCATATATACCGCATTAAACTAGTAAACACGTGGTGGCCATATACAATTTTAGCCCACTTGTTTATTAATTATTAATTATTAATTAATTATTAACCTCTACATAACTATGTTTACAAAAAAAATAGGACTAAATTGCATTTAATTTTGACAAATAGATTCTGACTATCAGGTTTTTCATCATCAACAGGCTTTTAAGTGTCATTAGAATTACATCAAGTTCACTGCCCATAACTTCTAAATATATAAAAAGTGACAGCATTTATAAGAAAAGGATACTTTGCAGTAAATCTGGTAGACCTGCTATTTAGTATAGACATTTTATGGTATGGTGGATGGACTTGACTGGCCTGCACTGATACAACACCTCTTTCTATGAAAATGGATAGCTTTTGATTATCATGCTAACTAGATACAAGGCTCTAACTAAGCTGACTCCACTCCAGCCTCAATATCACAAAAGGCTTGGTTGCCTTTAAAAATGGTGGTCCCAGAACTATAAATAGGATTATTGTATGAACACAACTGAATATACCCTGTGTGAACTTAAACTATCTTGGGAATTCTTCTTCCTTGAATAAATATGATGAGGGAAACTTTATGGGGGGTGGGTGAATATATTGAGTGGGCTCTTTATAATAAATAGTTTGGTCTGTTAAAAGGGGAGCTCTTGAAAGTGACTGGAGTTACAAGAGGGGCTTGGGATAATGTTCAATGCTACAGGGGTGGGGATGCTTATAAAGCTCAAGAGACGGAAAGTGGATACAACAATTGTACACTCCTAATGTCAATAACTTCATCACCCTCCCTTCCTCCTCCCTTCCTCCCCCCGCCCCATGTCATATAAATAAACTTTTGTAAGCTTCAAAAGGGATATAAAAACTTCTAGCTCATATGGAAAATTCATGATTTGAGATTCTATTTGATAGATTTGTACCAGCCTTTCAAGTTACCCATGCTTTATTTCCTGCAAAGATCTCTCCACTGCTAATGCAGTCGTCCTAGGTTCACAGGGATGGCATAGCCACGAGGGATGTGGGGCTAAAATAATATTTTGCACACTGGCTCAATGACAATCTTTACCCCCTCCCCCCTCAACTTGAAATTTTGCTCTGCCGTCCCTGGTTCAAAGTAGACTCCCAACCTGTGCTTGATGTAGGCCAGTGCAAAGGGAAACTGTAAGACTTGCTTTGTACTATAAATCACTGGTACATAAAATCCATCATCAGTAAAAAGGAGAGGTTAGGCTGATAATTGGCTTCGATGAGGTATAAAGAATAGATTAATTGGCACAGATTACAAGACAATTTTATAGTTAAATATAATTTTTAAAAACACTGGATGTACCTGTTTTGTTGTGCCTTTCAATATCATCCAGTTATACTAAACCTTGAATCCCGCCCTTGATGTTTCACAGACTTTTCAAACACTTTTTAAATTATTTATACTGTTTGACTGATCATTATGTAAGGGTTAGAGACTGCTTGTGAGTGCTTTATCGACAAATACAGGCACGCGCTGACTGTACGATGAACGAAAAATAATGAATACTGCATGAGGCCGAAGGCCGAATGCAGTATGAAGACATTTTGAGTTCATCGTACAGTCAGCAAGTGACTGTATTTTGCCGATAAAGCTCAAATATAAAGTCTCTAACCCTTTTAATATTCAAACTGAGTGCACTGTCAGCAGTGAATTTTAATTGTAATACCATAGAGGTCAATAAATATTTCATAAAGAAGTCAAATATTTCGCATGAATTAAATCATTTTACGGTAAATATCTCCACAAAGAAATATCATTTCAACAGACAATGAATAAAAACAGGACATTTAATATCCAACTAAGTAGATAAACTTTGCAAATAATATTTACTTTGGCGTTCGGTCAGTTTAGTTGACGCCTTGCGAGTATGATTTGTACATTGTACATTTAAAAACGTTTCTCTTGGAGCCATGTATTCACATATCAAGTCAGTTAATTCCTAGATAGTCTACTTTCTTTAATAGTTTCTTTCATTCGAAAATAACTAACCTGCAGATTTCAGTGAATTGAAATCTTGAAACCGGCCTCCGTGTTCTCGGCTCTGGTGCAAATGTTTTCCAAATAAAAGAAGTTTTTAGAACCATCCACTGAATTGTCGCTTCATTGTCTCCTCTTATTGACAGAGTAAGGTCTCGGAAATAAAATCCATTTCTTCAGTAAGACTACTAGAGTGTTGTAGAAGCTTTTGTTTTCTCGGACACATGTTGACTTGTTGTACTTTCAGCGCTGGCAAATCAGCCATTTCTAACGAACGATTATGCAAATGTTTGCCTCAAAATATAATGTGAGCCGGCGAAAAGTATGATTGTACATTTAACTCGAAAACCCCTCTCTTGGAGCCATGTATTCAAATATCAATTATTTAGCCGGCTTAACTCCCAGATAGTTTACTTTCTTTAATAGTTTCTTTCATTCGTAAATAACTAACCTGCAGATTCCAGTGGGGCAGTGAACTGAAATCTTGACTTGAATTTGAAACCCGCTTCATTCCATGCATGTGCTCGGCTCCGATGCAAACATTTTCCAAATCAAAACTCCTGGGTTTTCGAACCATCCACTGAATTCTCGCTTAACGTTCTCCTCTTATTGACAGAGTAAGGTCTCAGAAATAAAATCCATTTCTTCAGTAAGACTGCTAGAGTGTAGTAGAAACTTTTATTCACTCGGACACATGTTGACTTGTTGAGTTGTACTTCCAGCATTCGCAAATCAGCCATTTCCAACGAGCGATTATGCAAATGTTCGCCTCAAAATATATTTTTTCTGTCACACAGGAAACAGCGTCCAATCCTGTCGTTGCCTTTCTAGTAATTGTCTACATTTTCACTGTTAAATAGGCGATTGTTAGCCGTCCAAACACGTAACTAAGGCTAAGCGAATGCTCACTCAGTCACTGTATCAGGTCTCCCTTTCCCTAGGTAAGAGAGGGTCTGGGTCGAGTGCTGTGGTCACCAATAATGCACGCTCATTAGCCAATCACATGCTTGGATTTTGTACAATGCACGAAATTTGAACATTAAATCCCTATAAAGTTACACCTGATCATGAAGAGCACAAGACGTGGATGAATTACAGAGTGGGCTAGTGCTTGAAAAAGATATAATAATTTCAATTTATTTCACATTAATAATATTTACAGAACTGCATATTTAATATTAGCGGTTATGTTCGAATTGTACGTTGAATTTTTATGTTGGCTAGCACTTACGTGTTAGCAATTCAACTACTAATTCCCTTTGCTTTTGCAATGGATCGTTTGCAAATTGATTTGCTGTCTCGGGAGAGTTCTTGATCAGCAAATGTTCGGTTGGGCCATATGCATTAAAGGCAACGTACCTTGGCTCCACGAGTGTGTGTTTATCAGTTTCGTTCGGCTCGTAGACAAAGAAAAACTTTATCTCTTGACTTTTGAATAAAATCGTTCTTCTGTTCAGTCATAATTTTAAACACATAACTTCTACTACTGCAAAATACTCGCTCATGCCATGCTGCAAGGGATTTTTCTCGTAAAACCGGAAGAATGCGCAGCAACTGTTCGATTTTTCTTCATCGCGCAGCCGATTTGGCTAGCCTGGTTTGGCTAGCCTGGTTTGGCTAGCCTGGTTTGGCTAGCCTGGTTTGGCTAGCCTGGTTTGGCTAGCCTGGTTTGTGTCTTACCAGAGCCTCCGAATTTTCAGTTAGTTGAGGAGGCACTGGGAAATAGAATGTTTATTTATCTATCTAGACTATATACTTATGTATCTACCTATGTATATATCTATCTGGTTCTAGTATCGCAGATACAACATACAGGAAAGCCCAACGTCAAAGCCTCTTCCATTTCGAATCTGCGACACGATGGGATTGGAGCAAGGATCAGAACTCTATGTGAGAAACATCCTTTGTGCTGTGGAAGGACATGTGCCTGACGGGTTTGAGGTGAATGTTATCTTTATTTGTTAGTTTACAGGATTATATCGCACGCTAGGTTTTATTTCATTGGAAGTTTACCAAAAATGTGTTTATTCCTACATCAAGGTAATTCTGGTAATTCAGATAATTAAGGCATCTTTTGTTATCTGAATCTTGATCAATCTTGATGAGTCCCTCGCACCTTAAAAAAAGCGCCTCCTCGGTCGCATCCTCGAGTTTAAACGGACATACAACTTCAAATATATATGGACGATTAATGGCAAAATAACGCTCCGAGAAACTGATACCTCGCCTGCTTTATGCTTTCTGAGCCACGATAAGTGAATAATTCCTCGATAAAGACTCACCTGTAAGTGTACTCGTAACGGAATCTTAAGTGTCCCTCTTAAGTAACACTTAAGAGGAGGTTTTATGCAACCGGACCCATGCAGGGTTCGGATGCGCTCTTGCCAATGGCTCATGGAATCGTATCGTGGTCACATCATCTGAAAATGTTCTATAAGTAGGAAAGATGCAGCGTGATTGCGTAACTGCGTGACTGAGGCGATCTAGGAAATGCGTGATTGGTCGCCGGGCGCTGAACCGGAGGTCAGACATGATAAAAAAATACGTTTTCCATTCTCACTTGATTATTCCAACATATCTATTTGCAGTTTACGGAAATTGAGGTTACCTCTAGTACGCCAGGTTACATCCACAGCCCAAGTCTGAATGAGAAGGCGCACTGTGTGGCCATCGTTATCGACGCTTCTGCTGCCAATGTCATGTCTGATGAAATCTGGGGAAATCTTAAGAGCCTGATGCTTGGACTTTCATCTCGAGGTAACTATTTGTCATTTTGTTCAGCCAAGACGAGACAACCTCGTTCCTTCTACTCATTATTCGTCCCATTATGGAATAGTAAAATAGTTTTTTCCCCCAAAAATGGCCGTTTGGACTCGAATAAAAAGTCTGGCAAAACCTTCGGCGTTACTCGCAAAGTGAAATATATGTATTTTTCGAGTCGGTTTATGTTTTTGACCTACGTAACGTAGCGACGGCAGAACATTTCAACTTAGGTTTCACACGTATATTTCATAGACCTCTCAAAATATGCCATATGTCCAGGCTTCTCGGCGTATCCAGCCGCGCGTAAACGAAAAGCCTGGGGACGAAACTATACCTGGACTACGGCGCTAAAGAGAAACCAAAGCGATAAAGGAAATTAAATGAAAATATAATTATAACTAATAACATGACATATAATTCCGATTCTTACATCTAAACCTGCAACCTTTACCCTATTATATTGCCACAAACTCACACGATTGCCGACGGCTATTTAACCCCACGCTTTTCTTAACTTTACTTGGTGTCTTATCGACTTTCCTTGGTGTCCAGTGCTTAGTGGTCAAGTGCGAGTGATCCTAAGTGGTTACGTGTATCCCTTTATTGATCCTGTAAGTTAATCCTTAACTCTTTCTATTGCTCGAGCGCTAAGTATGTTTTATACAACACCTGTAAGTTAATCCTTAACTCGTTCTATTACTAGAGCGCTAAGTTTGTTTTATACAATGCCTGTAAGTTAACCCTTACCACGTTATATTACTAGAGCGCTAAGTATGTAAAACAGAGTCTAATAGTTAGTATCTACCGCGCGGCGGGCAACCCAACGCCTGGTAACTTCTCTATAAATAGCACGTATTGAGGTCACGTGATTACCATGTGTCTCCATGGTACATTGGCAAGACCAGATTCGAGCCCCAGTGGAACACTCTTATGCCTATTTTCGTGTTTCCTATATTTCCCTTTTTAACAGCCCTTTAACACTAGCTAAATATATTTTCCTCGAGTCTGCCATTTGTTCTTGTTTTTGTTCCTCGTTTTTTTTTGTGGGGGGGGGGGGGGGGTATTGCAATTCTTCAATAATAATAATAAAGGTTTATTCACAGCCTATCCATTCTAATGAATGGCTCTTCATCTGTGACGATAAAAAATAATACGATATAACAAAATAAGTAGATATAGATAATAATAAAAAGTTATACTATTATGCAAATATAAGTATAAAAAAATATTATAATATTTACATCATCATAAAATCTTCTAACGAGACATCCCTAATTAAGATAGCTAATAAAATTTACGTTTAAAAATACCCACCACCCCACCTTACCCAAACCCATTTCAGACTTAAAATAAAATTAATGTCTGTCCCAACCTACACTAACCCCCCCACCCAACCCGTTACCGAATTATAGGGTCTGCGGTATATAGTTTAAGTACAGGATAACTAATGTAGAATAATATAACCGTGTTAGCTAGCCAAACCCCCAGGCCCTTATCTTATTAAAGTGATTCTCTTCAGCTAATTGGGAGCTTCACTTTTATCGGCTTGTCTGCATACGCACCAGTATCTAGGGTTTTCTAAAATCACTCGAAATGGCAAGAATGTAAAAAAAATGTACTTTTTCTTTCAATTTGGCCAGGTATTCCAACCTTTATTCTTCTGACCAAGATCGACAAAGTGTGTGAGCATGTGAAGCAGGACTTTAAGAAGGTTTACCACAGTGAAAAGGTCCATGATATTTTGGATAAAGTAAGCAACAGGTTAATGGGTCTTCCTGAGAATCAGATCTTTCCAATCAAGAACTACCAAGACGAAGTTGAGATGGATGATGCCGTGGATATCTTACTGCTGTATGCCCTGCGGCAGATGGTCTATGCTGCTCAAACTCAAATTGAAATCATGCTGCATGACTAAAACCTGCGTATCAAAGGTCGCGATAAACATGATAATAGCGCATGCATTTTCGATGTATGCTTCGCTTGCTACGATGAAGCTCCGGGGTAAATGAAATGTATTCCATTCTCCGAGAGATAATACATTTCATTTACTCCTGAACTTCATTTTGAAACTTTTGTGGGTGGCAAGCGAAGCATATATCGAAATTGGGTTATTGGTATAGACAATAGCATGATTTGAAGCACTGGTATCAACTCAGGCATATAGACCAGTTTACGGTTCTTGTACAGTTGTACACCACCTTTCTTTATTTGGTGGAGAGGCAGATATTAAAGAATGGTGGCCTGCCAGTTGACACAAAAGACTTGAACAACTGAGCATGATCCTGCAAGGTCTATTAGGACATTAGGACAAAATTGGTTATGGATATAAATGTGCAACTATGCGGAACGGAGAAACAACGATGTGATTCGAAATGGATTTGATGGAAACAATCAATATTTGTCTTACAGTTTTTGCCCCCAAAACAAACGAGTACACCAGACTTTTCTTCTACGACTGCAACAACAACAGCAACTACAAACTTAAGACTTTATTACCTGAAACTACTTGTAATTGAGATTGAAATTACAATCACTCTAGTGTATATGTATTGAGACGAAGAAAAAATGTAATTGTCATCCATTTATATGTCTTCTAGAGAAATTAGAGTCACAAGAAATTGAAATTAACATTCTGGTCGATCTCAATTGTGATGTCCATGCAACTCCTCATCACACATGCCGATTACTCGAAATACGCAATATTTTCCAATATCATCAGCTTCTTGAGCAACCTACACGTATAACACAAAATTACTGCAACTACTATAGATATCTTTTTGACAAATGATACTACAAAATGTTCTCATAGCGGAATCTCAAGTATAGGTATTAGCGATCATAACCTTATATATGCCATACGAAAATTGCCATCTCTGAAGTCCAGTCCTAAAATTATAGAGTTAAGGCAATATAAAAATGTTGATGGTAATAAATTTAGGGAAGATCTTATGTTGATCCCATGGGAAAATATTGAAAATCGTAATGATCCAAATTTGTCCTCACAGGTTAGCTTGTAAAGAAACCTTCCGTTCTTCCTTTAAGACGTACAAAGGTGCGTGCCAAACCAGCCCCTTGGTTAACTTCAGAATAAAAAGTAGATGTTTGAAAGGGATAGATTAAAGAAGATAGCAAATAGACTCAATACAGATAAACGTTATTAGAAACTTATTAGAAACAAAGTTAACGATAATATTAAGTCTGCTAAAACAGGTTATTACAACTCGTACTTTAAAGAAAATTATACATATAAAACAGGCATGGAAAGGGATCAATAAGTTGCTGGATAAAAATCTGAATACAACATCCATCAAAAAGATTAAGTATAAAAATAAACATCATACTTCCCTAGAGGAAATAAGTAATGCACTTAACGGCTCTCACTTTACAGAAATTGGACTTCAATAGCCCACTTCCGCGATATGCTTTACTTGTCACGCACAAAGGTTTCAATACGAGGCCCCGTGCTAAATTAAATTTATTATTTTCTCTGTGAAAAGAATAAATTGAATTTAGCACGGGGCCTCGTATTGAAACCTTTGTGCGTGACAAGTAAAGCATATCGCGGAAGTGGGCTATTTCACTACAACCCTCTACTAGGGAGTTCTCAGACTATGTTACTCCCACTCTTTTAGCGTAACAGATGCATCGATTAGTGAGATTATTAAACTGATTAAAGCTCTACCATTAAATAAAGCCTGTGGACTTGTCGGCATTTCTACTAGGCTATTAAAGGATGCAGCCACGATAATTGCGCCTTCTTTGACTTTCATAATTAACCTTTCAATTAGAACTGGGCTTTTCCCAAGTGAATGGAATATTCCTAATGTAACACCAATATATAAAAACGACGAGCAATCCAATCAATAACAACTACAGACTAATATCTGTTTTCCTCGCTGTCACTAAACTTATAGAAAGGATGTTTTTCAATCAATTCTACAGTTATCTGACAGAACATGGTTTAGACCCTTACATTCCACAATATGTGCTTTACTAGATATCACTATAGCTAATGATTGGTTTCTAAATATAGATAAGGGCCTTTTCAATGGAATTATCTTTCTAGATTTGAAGAAGCCTTTTGACACCATGAACCACCAAATATTGTTTAAAAAAAATGAAACTGCACGGTGTCTCGCAATCAAGCCTAGACGGGTTTACCTCCTACCTTACAGGGCGAAAGCAAAATGAAAGTTTGTAAGTGGTGTACTGTCAGATAGCTGTACCATTAGACGTGGAATTCCCCAAGGATCTATCCTTGGACCTATACTTTTTTTATATCTTACGACCTCTATTCTAAAGTACAAATGTATGCTGATGTCACTAAGCTTACTATGGCAAATGCTGACGAGAATATACTAGAGCAACAAATGACTCATGACCTGTGTGAAATACACACATGGTTAAAGGAAAATAAACTTATAGGCAGCCTAAATGTGTTTACATCTAAATATACGATAGTAGCAAGTCAATACAAAATAAAGCATCTTGAACATCAGTTCCAAATTTAAGTAAACCACAAACCCCTTAAGAGAGAACAAACACACATATATCTTGGAGTTGAGATAGGACCATGCAGGTAGACAACATTTCTAAGAACGTATCGGGTATAGGAGCGTTAAAACGGGTCAGACACCTTGTACCATCTGAAATATTACTTATACTATGTATAAGAATAAGGCTTCTTGTGTTACAGTATTTCGATTACTGTAGTGCAATGCGGAGAAGCTGCATGTGGTAAAGGGTTGTTTGATAAATTGCAAATGTTAACGTTCCAGAATAGAGCTGCCAGGGTGGTTACCTCCGACGGTCATCTGAGTTACTAGCCCGTAGCCAGACCAAAATATTTACCGAGGCACTATTAATTAATACGTCAAGAAATAATCGCTGAATAAAAAGTTAGAATTTAATAACATACCTTTTTCTATGGAAACACTACTTTTTTTACCGAGGCAACTGTTGCCTCAGTTGCATCTGTACTTGCTACGTACGGGCCTGAAACTAAATGGGATAATCTTGAGAAAGGAAATCGAAACAGCTAGCTATACTAATGTATAAAACAGTTAATGGGAGCACCCCAATTTTTTTGACTAAAATAAAAAATAAAAAAAATAATATGCGCATGCACTCCCATAACTTGAGAAATTCCCATAATATCTATATCCAAAGACCACTTGCTCATGGAAGCTGCGACATATAGTTTTCGTTACAAAGGAGCCGTTCTCTGGAATAATTTACCGAATGAAACAAGAAGCCAATCAAACGCATGATCCTGTAAAACGTTTTTGTAATTAGCACTAATATAGAAACTAGGTTTGTGTAATATTTTATTATTATTATCATATTGTAAATTTAGTTTTAGTGATTATTTTAATATTTTTTTACATTACTATTACACGGCTCTCTGAAAGAACATGATGTCAACGAAATACCGTATTAAAATAAACATTTACTACTACTACTACATGTCCTATTCCCGGGGGGGGAGGGGGATACTCAACAAAGTTTTATACGGGGAGGCTCCGCCCTGAGGTCCAAACCCTTACCCTTTTATATACCATTTTTGACAGAAAAGGTAACCCTTTCATATACCCACAGTAGACACACTGCATCTCGTTAGGTGCGTCGGTTCGAGATTGGGAAAGGCCACCCGGGTCCTATTTCCCAATCGGACTAGTTATGGACAATTGACTATGTCCGTGACAACCCCGCTTTTTTTAAATAAAAAGTTGTGACATCTCTGAAAAAAATATTTGTAATGGCAAGAAAAGGAAGGGAACAATAAATACTTAATGACTGGTCCCGAAGGAAACAGGGAACATCGAGGGGAAACAAAACTCACTGATTAAGCGAGTCATTAACTGATTTGTTATATGGCAACAATTATAAAATTCCTTTTCCTTGAGTTTTGCTACACAAATATTTACTTTCCTGCTTTTAGCTAGCCAATGACGCGCGCGACTGATGACACCATCTTATCATATCACCCGTACTGTCCCGCGTGCGCTTTCCTTTCAAAACTATTTACAAAAGTCACGTGATGAGGGCCGGACGTGTATGGCGTGAGTGGGCCAGAAAAAGCCGTCCGGCCCTGCACATTTTTTTCTTGCTGTTTTGCTGTTTGATCTACCCCAAAAATATGGTCATATGATAAAACAACCTATTGACTGAGTTAGGTCGGGCCGGACGGGAAAATATTTGGCTCTCGGTCATTTTGTACGGACCGAGCTCAACTTCATGACCTAGAGCCAAATATGTTTCTGTCCGGCCTTCCCACTTAGTCAATAAGTACCTATTATGTCATAATGTGACCACGTGGTAGGATATAATAGCTGACATTACATTGGCGTCTACGAATAGCAGTTTCAGCGGTATTGACCTGAACGCTTCGCTTCACTTCGCTTTAATGAAGCGCTATGCCTGATTTTTTTTAAAAACAGAACCGGTTTTCTTTGGCTTGGTCTTTGAGAAAAACTGCATGACTGGTCGAGATACAAATGCACTTACACACAATTTACCCTTCGCAGTATACAGTGAAAGGGATCTTGCAGCTTGAATATCATGCATAAATGCTGTGGTTTTCACCGTCACATTATGGCAAGTGCTAAGTATACTTACCTTCAATGTGCGCTTTGTGTTAGGAACCAATGGATCTCTGGTTAGCACATTAATGAAAATCCGGGTTTTGGGGTGGGGGGGTGGGGTGGGTACTTACATGAAACTGAAGAGGCCAAGAGGCTCAAACCCTGACCCTGTTTGGCCCAAAATCCAAGCTCAAAACCATGATTGCCCCCTTTTTGGGGAAAAAAACCTGATTGTCCCTTCTTTAAATAAAAACAAATAGGCCCTGTGAAATATTTTTTTCTTCTGAAAAGAAATAAAAAAATAAAATATTAAAATACTTTTAATGCTTAGTATATAATGGCTGGAACATCAACAAGCACACCCAAATTAAACTCAAATCCTGACCCTGATCTTCCCAAATCAAGTCAAAACCCTGACCCTACCTGCCCAAACTGAGCTCAAAACTCTGACCCACCCCCGCGGCACATACATAATACGTTACAAACAGGAGCATCCCCTTCTCCCCCCCCCCCCCCCCCCCCCGGATGTGGATAATTCTCCGAATACCGATCGCCTCTACGTCACAGAAAGTGTGCATGATACTTTTGCGGGCCTCTAGTATAACATACGTATATTCATGTGGGACTCCCCGAATTCCATATTTGTTGATTTTTGCAAGTAGTATGTCATGGTTGATCGTGTCAAAAGCTTTAGAAAAGTCGAGGAAATTTCCACAGGTTATTTGTTTTTCATCTATGGCTGTTTTTTAGGTTTTCTATGATTTCCAAAATTGCTTGTTCGGTTGAGTGTCCTTTTCTGAATCCAAACTGGTAATTATATAATATTTTTTTGTTTTTCCAGAATTTTTTTTTATTGATTTTACACAAGTCTTTCTAACACTTTACTATTTAAAGGGAGATATAGTGGCTATTGGCCTATAATTGCCTAGCTCTGTCACAATACCACTCTTAAATATAGGAGTTATCCTAGATATTTTAAAAATATCAGGTACTATTCCTGTTGATAATGACTCATTCTATATTTTTGTGAATATGATTGATAGGGGTTCACTTGCAAGCTTAATACGTTTATTTGGGATATAAATGGATGTTTTATTTTCGTTCAAGGTAGCAAACATTGTAAAAACTTGTGATTCAGTAACAGGTGAGAGGAAAAAGCTTGAGGGTGGTGAGTGAGTGATATACTGAATGGGGTTAACATTATTAGTATTAATTGTGTTAGCTAGAGTTGGGCCTACATTAATAAAACAAATACTAAATTGCTCAGCAATGTCTATTTGTTTGATAAAAAAACATTATTTCCTTGCATGATCCTTGTAGGGTAGGTTTGACCCTTAGTCTTCCGTTTAATCAAAGTACCAATAAGTTTCCAAGTTGATTTTAGGTTGTCCTTACTTTTTGAAAAATGAATATTGTAGTAATCTTTTTTGCTTTTACTTTTTAGGTGGATGAGCATGTTAGCATATTGCTTGTATTCATTAATTTTACATGGGTTTTTACTAAGGAAATGTGTGTGGTCCATTTTTTGTTTCCTTTTTATTGATTTTAAGATACCATTTGTAATCCAAGGCTTTGTTAGTTGTTTTTTCTTTGATCGGGAGACATGTTTCATTGGAGCGTGTTTATTAACCATTTTTGTATTGTGTTAATTGCATCTGTGGCTTTATCATTTATGTTTATATTTAGTACAAGGATGTCATCCCAGCTAGTTAATTAAGTTGATATCGTGTAAGAATAGTTCATTATTAAATTTGGAATAGTCTCTAAAATACAGTTTACCTTATCATTTTTTTTACTTGGGTATCTATTATACAGAATACTAGCCAGTGATAAGATATACCAATAGTTGCAATACAAGCAGTAATTTGGGAAATTGGAGAATTTGTATAGATATGGTCAATTAATGTTGAGGTATGATTAGTCAATCTTGTTGGTTTAGTGATAATAGGAAGAAAAGTATTAGTGTAGAGCATGTCTAAATACTCTTCAGTTTGAGAATGTATGTTGTATTTCAGAAAATCAATGTTCATATCACCTAAGATGTAGACTTGATACTTATTAAGGTTTAGTGTTTTAAATATTTTTTCTAGTTGATTAGTAAATTCTGTGAGGTTAGAAGTTCACTGGGTGTCTATATATGCATCCAACAATAATGTGTGATTTATTGTTACCAGGGTCAATTTGCAACCAGCATGATTCCACTAATTCCATATCAAATTTAATATCAGGTCTAGAAATAGTTTTTAAATTATTAGACACGTAGATACCTGCACCGCCAGCATGCGTTAGTGATTCGGTGTGAAAAAAGTTGTAGGATGGGATGTTAATATTAGTTACTGACTTTTCACTTAATTTGGTCTCTGTTAATGCTAGGATGTCAGGTTTAACATTTAAAGAGTATAACATATCCTCTAGAAGATTTAGGTTTTTTGGTAGACTCCTTACATTGCAGTGTAACATTGATAGAGATTTTGGTCCAGCTCTAACAAGTGCCTTGTTTAATTTAGAGGTTAAATAGTAGTCGGAGGTTGGCATAGACAACATTAAATCCGGATCACTTTCATCAAATTTATCCGGATTACAAAGTAAACTATATAAATCAAAATCTGAGTTAAGTTTACAAGACCAGTTGCCAGTCATAGCTGCATTACATTCCTTATCTGATAATGTATAGAATGGGAGATTGCTTAGTACTTGATTATCAGCCATGTTAATGTTGACCTGTTGTGCACTTGTGGGTCAAGTGCTGTATACCGATGTACATAAATGAAGAAATACATATATAATGTTCATAAGTTCAGTTCTAATTAATACTGTGCCTGGCTCTCAAGAAAGTTTTCAAACTCATCATGGGTTTTGAAGGACAACGGACGAGAAGTATCAGACTCTCGCAGCATGATTCTGCCATTCACCGTCCAAACATATTTAAAATTATGGTCTTTCTTGTACGTATGAATACGACCAAAAAGGCGTTTTCTGTATGAAGTGAGGCTTTCATTAATATAAATTCTTGCATTGCGGTTGGTAATACTTGCTCCCAGCTCTTCATCTACAGAAGGAAGGTTCTTGATTGTGTTGCTGTTGAGCACGCCTCGCTTCTTGTATATTTCCTCTCTTTTGTCTCGTTGTGTAAATTTCACTATCAGGCGATCTTGAACATTTTTAGTCGGCGGGACCTGTGTGCAGTAGAAATATCGTTATTGTCCACATCTACCCCAATAAGATTAGCTAATTCTTGGACCAGTCGTCTGGGGTTATCATTAGGTAAGACGGGTATTCCTGTGATTTCCAAACAATCTCTTCTAAGGTATTGTTGTAGATCGTCCATCTTGTACTCAAGGTCAGTCGAAATTGACGCCTTGGATATTTGATGTCGCTTGCTCGAGTTCGCTTACCCTGCCTTCTGTAACAGTAGATTGCTTTTTGGTCTCACGGATGGCCTCAAGGATCTTGTCATATTTAGCAGAAAGAAAGTTCTGTGACTGTTCGATATCATTACACTTCTGTGTAAGTTGGTTGATGCTGATGCTAATGGCGTTGATTTCTACTTTAACTTCGTGGCGAATACTAGGTAGAAATTCCTTAGTCCACAAAGTTTTCAAATCTTTAGTAGTTAGAAAATCTTTATCAGCCATTATTTAGAAGAAAAATGAAGTACTGGATGTATATGAAGCGAATAAGTCGAGTCCTCGTTGCGCTCTAAAAAAACGTGGCCTTCCTCATTAACATGCAATGCAATCAATTTAATAATTGCACTATTCAAAAATTGCATTGAAAGATACCCAAACAGCCATCTCCACATCAAAGTAATCTCGATAAGTTGTAATCCGATATTCTCTGGCTTTCAAATAGTCGAGTATGATGTCTGACGACGGGAAATAAAGATCTCAGTGAAACAACACAGAAAGGAACTAGCGTGGATGAGCACAAACCTGCCGATCGAAGTTGTCAGTTCGTGCCAGGAATCTCAAGCAAGCCACCCCAAGGAACCGCTCATTCCAACAGAAGTACCACCCAGACCATGGCACACGATTGGCACCGATCTTTTCTACATGGATAACTCTGAATATTGGCTAATTGCTGACTACTATTCTAAGTACCCATTCGTGAGGAAGATCCCTAAAGGACAGAGTAGCAGCAGGACAGTCATGGAAATTGTTATGGACCGCGATGGTAATAGTTATAGAGGATTGGCACAGATTAAACTTAGAACCCAACTTTATTCACCATCCGGCTCGTGGCCATTTTACCAATAATCCACAGGCGTTTCTCCACCTGATCGCGTGGGGGACTGGGTCCTAAAACATACAGTGCGTACACTACATCCCTCCGCTTTTTGATAATAAACTGTAGTATTACAGTCAATAATAATGTGATAACAATAAAACATAACGAGTTAACCTATAAGTAGGTTAGCGTTCAAAAGTGTTTCAATCATGTCCTTGAAAATCTGTCATGTCCTTGAAAATCAAGTATAGTCCTTTAGGTAACTTGGTTTCACTCTCTGTCTCTCTGATCTTCTGATTGGAGTGTCCGTTTGGGATCGCTTGACTTCTGCTCGGTACACTTTTCCATGCTCTGTTGGTTCCTTTGATGCGTCCAGCGGTTTCGTCACTGCTTCCTCCTTGCTCTCTGCACTGCTGTTCTGCAACAATTTCTTGACGTGTGAGGTGTTGCGAGAGTATTGAGCTCCTTCTTGTGACTGTACGACCAGGCTATTTCCGTGTTTGCTCACTATCGTATATGGATTTGGGTCGAACTTAGTCGAGAGTTTAGTCTGCCTCTCTTGTTGCACAAGTACTTGCAATTGCATATGTACTATAGATTGTAGAATAATACCCTGCATAGACATTTTGAATTTTGTATGTAGGAAAGTGACAAATTGTAATTTAGCGATTTCACCCCTTAGTTCGCTTGTAATGTTATCAACTCCATTCAGTCACATCTGAGCCGGAACTTGGTTATTGCGCAACCGCTCGTGTCACTTATTTCTGGTGATTTAATTGCTGACGCAAGTCCCGTCGGACTAGGGGCTGTCTTGACGCAGACACAAAGATGGACCAAGAATCATCAGTTACGCAAGCCGCAGCCTTACAGAAACGGAGAGAAGGTATTCACACACAGAGAAGCAAGTTTCCACCCTTACGTTAATGGAGTTCCATTTGAACTTGTCATTAATCATAAACCCTAGAGGTTATCTACGGACCAATATCCAAGCCATATGCACGCATCGAGAGATGGGTCTTGCGGATGCAGCCGTACAAATTCATAGTTAAGTACGCGCCAGGCCCGAAGAACATTGCTGATTCCCTATCGAGACTAGTAAGTGACAACGACGCCAGGAGCAAATACGCACCAGAAGCAAAATAATATGTACGATTTGTGGCGGTATCAGCAACACCTAATGCTATGACGTCACGCGAGGTCGAGGAAGCATCCGCTGATGACGAGATCTTGCGGAAGTTAGGAAGTGCATTGACGGAAAACCATGGGATCAACTAGTCTACAAACAGTACCTTCCATGCAGTGCCGTGAATTATGCACCAATGGACAGTTGATACTCAGGGGGACACGGATTGTCATCCCGAAGTATTTAAGACCCATGTGGCCCTCATGGGCAAGGGATAGTATCTTGGGCATAGTTGGAACTAAGCAGAAGCTGCGCAGTAAAGTGTGGTGGCCTGCAGGAATGGAAAAGGATGCAAAGAAACACTGCAAAACCTGCTACGGATGCCAACTGGTCAGTCGTCCCGAGCCTCCCGAGTCTATCAGGACCACAACACCACCGACCGGACCATGGAGAGATTTAGCTGTTGATTTGTTAGGACCCCTCCCGACGGGTGAGTCCATTCTGGTCGCTGTCGATTTTTTTTTTATATATATATTTTTTACTTTTTTATTGTAAACATTTCTGATTACTAAATTACATTACACAAAATATATATCACTAAAAGACACGACAAAGAGACAAAAGAAAAAAAACAAATAAAAGAGAAAAGAAAATACTCTAAGCCAACTATTCCTAATCAGAAAAATGTTTAATTGCAATTAACAGTTTTTCCCATTTCTTAAGGTGTTCCAGGGTTTTGTTCCTTGATTTTGCTACGTTGGATTCATTTTTTTTCAAAATACACTAAAGAGTTTATAAATAGAGCTAATGTAGGGATTTTTCTTTTTTCTCTTGCTTTATATAAAGCTAATTTATACATTAAGATAATAAAGTTTTGTGGCTGTTCGTTTATCCCTAATATGATATTTACAAGATTCGATGGTGGTAGATTTATATCGTGCTTTCCTAACCAAGTTCGTAATTCAAAATATATATTTTTGGCCTCTATACATTCTACAAATAAATGATCTATTGTTTCTTGGTTAATTAAACAAAAAGTGCAACGTGAACACTCAATTAATTTAAAGCGAAATAAATCAAAATTAAGATAAAGGCAGTTGTTCAAAATTCCATATTGAAAATATCGTGAATAAGTATCAATCGTTGTTGTATATATACGCCTATAAATCTCTTCCCAACTCAATGGGCTCTCACGCTTTAATCGATTTATAATATTTATTTGGGAGGTAGGTGTCTTAAACTTCGCACCAATTAAACATTCGTGAATTTCCTTTGTGTTCACAACATTTTCTATATCAAACGACTTTTGCCCAAGTTTTAAGTATTTTTTTCCTATATCTATAGTACCCTCTATTATACCTATATTTTTTACTACTTCTTTCCATTTTCTTGGTATGGAGTGTACTAAACCTGCCCAATGAAAGAAATCCTTAGCTTGGAGGCCTTTCCTCTCTACCATTTCCCATTTTAATTCGCCAGATTCATTCAATAGGTCTACCGCCTCCCGATTAGGTCAGTGGTTAAGCTCCGGTCTGTCGCGGGTTCAAATCCCGGCCGGACCAACACTCAGGGTCTTAAAATAACCGAGTAGATGGTGCTGCCTTTGTGAAACAACTGCAAATGGTTAGACCTTCACGTCTTCTCGGATAAGGACGTAAAATCGTAGGACTCCTTTCGGCCTCAAGTTTATCAGTCTCATCAGACTGTCACGAGTTACCGACGTTAAATAAAGTTACTTTACTTTACTTTTTTATTCTATTAATATTGAGTTGCGAAAAAGTCTTAAAAAAGACTGATTTATTATCAATTTTAAGTACTGTTTAAAACACGAACAGCAGTGTTTTATCAAGTTTAGAAACGCTTTAAGAATGCAATGAAAAAAAGACGCACATCTCAAGGGAAAGGTTACTTAACGAACCATTGAACCTTTGTATTCACAACGCCATGCACAATATTCGAGTAATCACCGCCTGCAATTACGAACATCTCAAGGGAATGACATGAATAAATTACCATACTATGTTGTTTGAAGCGGCGTTTCGCAATGCAAGAATAACCTGCACTTGAAGGATTTGGTGTCGTGGTTTACCTCGATAAAGTTCAAGACTTGGAAAGCGATGTGACTGACATGACGGCAGACTCTACATTTTTGACTCCGGCACAAAATATGTAAGTTTAATGCACGTTTTTATTATTTTACGGCTTTGAGTTTGGTTTAATAATTGGAACTAAACAGTGGCTCGGTAAACAAGTAATTGTAGTTGGATAACTTCATTTTACAAATATTATCTGTGTATCTCGGTAGTCTGCTGATATTAGTAAATTTAGTGCAAAATTTATTATCTAGGTACCTTATGTTCCGTGTCCTTTTTGCTATCTTTGGGTCTTTATCAGTGAATTCTTTATTAGGATGAAACTTCATAAAATTTCATGTTCATTAGTATTCTTTATATAAAACGTTCATCCTAATTAGCAATTCAATGAGAAAGCTGAAACATCAATAGAAATTCCATTGTCTCAATCATTAACCCCGTTTCCCTCTGGGACAGAATTCAAATCCCTCCGCGGGCCTTTTAGAATGATGAGATTTTATCAGGTATAAAGGAGCATGCACGTGACTGATTTGCTTGATCTGATTGGACAAAATGCTCATTAATTATTCATGAGTTTTTGAATATATCTATTACTCACGTAACGTTCAAACCCGGAAATATTGCTAACTCTATCTGCGCATGCTCAAGTTAGTGCCTGCGATATCCCAGCGGTTTTACCCAATTAAAATTAATCTCTCGGTCAGCCATGTCGAACGGTAAACGCTAAAAACAGTCCATTTTGATCCTTTAACTGGTCTAGGATGAATGAATATTCTATATTACTAGTTTCTTAAGCAGGTAAGGATGCCGGGTGAGGTAATATATCGTTACTATTGCATGACAATAACAAAAAAATTGGCTGGTAAAACAGCCGCTACTTTGCAAAGTTGTTCTAATAAACGCATTTACATGGTGGAATTCCGAGCAGGATTACCGAAAAGCCTGATTTTTTCTTTAGAAACTACATTAATATTATGAAAAGGTTTTATCTGTAGAAATGAATAAACAGGCAATTGAACAATGGACTTTATTTGTGATTCTTCTACGTAACTTATTGTCCTACCGACCATTTCATCCTGGTTCGCCACTTGGGGTCTAAGAGAAGCGTTGTTCTTCGGAAATATTGACTTAATTTTAAGTAGAGTACTTCCTATACCTCCCTCAGGCTCCAAGAAATGACTGTACGTTGTTTTCTCTATCCCCTCGACACGACAATCGATCAAGACATTCTAAGAGATGATATTTATCTAGTTGGGGGGATGGGGGGTATAGGAGGAGGGGACATGGTAATGTGGATTTGAAGGGGGGCCACTGATTGTTCCGGCACTATGAGAAATGAAAGACTATCAAAACATATGTTGAGAGCTGGCTGTATTCTTTTAAAATAAAGTATAAATCAAAAAGGCTTTCAAGTCCTTGCACCTCATAATTTTCTGGTTCCTTCAAGAAATAAGCCACTAGGCATTATAGCTACAGCTAAGTCTACCTCGTCCAGCATGAGTGTCATTCCTCACCATTTGTTCTCATACCGGACATATGTTTCTCATGCCTCGGCCTTGCTTTGGGAATGTTCACTTAATATGAGGGGGGGGTCATGAACCCATAAAATATCATAGGAGGGGGAAATCTAATTGAAAAACCTTGTAACCCCCCATTTAACTGCCAAAAACATTTAAGTGCCCCCCTTCAATACCTTCATGCAATCCCCTCCTAACATTAAATCAACATTCCCTTATCACATCATTTGCTGACAATAGTAGAGTAGTTTTGTTATTAAAATATTATAACTTTGCTCCAAAGTGGTCTGGGAATACATGAAATGTCATTTTAGAGTGCTTGTATTTAAAAAATATCCTGGCATGATTCCACCCCCTAACCCAAGAACCTTGCACCCTCATAGTCCAATTGACTTTGGCTGGGTTAAAATATATTTTTTCTCCCTAATTCCTCTCCATTATCAAATAGTTTGTGACCATGCAGAGTTGTCACTTGGATTTTGGGGTAAGGTCCGGAAAAAACAGAAAATAATGGGAAGTATGTAAAATATGGGGGAAATATTTGGAGGTAAAGTCAGACAAAGTCAAAAACAAATGGGATTGAAAACAGTTTTTCAAGTAACCCAGTACATCCAGTGGCTAAATTTAAGGTACCCCTAACCCCAATTTACTAAATTTAATTCGTCCTGAATCTTTAGAGTAATTGTATGAAAAATGTTTTGTTTTTGTATGAATCATTGATTGTCTACAACCTGTTCAAGTTGGTTAAAAAAGGTGAAAAGCAACCTGGCTCTTTTCCCAACCGAGCAGCAGTATACAAATTAGAAACACTGTTATTTGGTTTAGTACATCATGGCATTTAGTGTAATGTTACATAAGATCAGGAGTCCATAATAATAGGAACCACAACAAGTGCTGGTGATCTTACATTACTCAACCTGGACTCCAAACTGCACAGCCATGAAACAATTATTTCCCAGGACTTTAATCACAATTAAAAAATCAGGTATTTCACTGATTTCATTTTCTGTCTTTTTCATTTGTCCACAGTTTTTATATACATTGTAGCCTTAGAAAATAAATAAAACTAAAATGGGGTTAGGGGAACTTTAATTGGGACCAGCTGATATGAGAGCGAAGGGGAGGAGGTTGGGCAGTTCCTTCCTGTCCTGCCTCCCATACTGATCCCCACACACCCATTTTACCCTCTGATCTGGCAACAACCCTGATTCATGTTTTATCCTCAAGCATATAGACTTCAGTATACAAGTTTATAATAAAAAATAAAAAATGTCAAACCTTCGCTTACTTTCGTTATTAGTCAGCTAACTACCTAATATGGCTGTGTATTGTTATTAGTTGCATATTTTGGCCAATAAAACGAAAATATAAATAAGAATACAGCTTAAAGGGGCTGTGTCACGATAAGACTTTACATTCATTTTTCCGGGCCAGAAAGAGCTATTTCTACCGATATTGATATGAACTAACGAACCTCTCGGACATGTGAGATGCTTAAAATGAAAGCAAATATGCAAAAATGACTAACAAACAGTGTATATAAACAGTCTCCAGAGAAAATATTGAAAATCCTTTCAATCAAGCATTGAGGGAGGGAAGTTTAACTGTTTGTATCCAATTAACAGCCACTAAACGAGCGATTACTTGATACATGCGCAGTACCATGACATAGCCCCTTTAATATTAGTTACATGTAGCTAACTAATAAGTTGTTTATTATATCAATCTGCAAAAAAAAACTCACTATTCAGGCAACTGGGAACCCATTTCAGTACTTCCGAAAAACAACTTGTTACAAATGTAGTTGCCCCAATTGTCAGAAAACATTTGTTGTGTAACAAGTCAGGGGCAACCATGTGAAGTAAAAAGACCCAAGGTGGCCGTGCCCAGGAAATTACAGCAATTGATTTAGGTATACTCATAACAAACATTATTTTGATAGCAAACATTGTTTTCAGTGGATCGGTTGATTAAACAATAATTACATAATATTTTACCAGTTACATGTAAGATACAAATTTTAACTATATAATTTTTGAATAAAGTGTGAATGCTACATAGATGGTATGGCCCATTTAACATTCAAATGGAACTGGAAGGAGAATACAAGTGGCAAAAGTATGCTAGCACATTGATACAAGTTGATCTCATCTCAGAAGGAGTCATCTTGAGTTTCCCTACAGAATCAGGGTCCAACAACTGTCCAGGCAGACTTTCCAACTATAGCATAATTATCATGTGTCTATGTGGCAGACTTGCCAGAAAGGGTGTTCCATCACCTGGACAATCTAGAAAGGCAAGGAATTTTATTAATACACCACTAAGATACATTGTATGTTTTAACAATTAAACTCCTAATGAGGTAACATGTACAGTAAATAAATTATTGGCTGATCTTCCCTAACTTACACACGTATTCAAGTATAACCCAGAAAACTAGCTGTTATGTGAACTTCAATTTGCAGACTATGAGTCAATCTATGTTAATATTATGTTGTATCGGATCCAATACAACAAGGCAGTTTATGCTGTAAATAGTACCTACATGCAGAGTGCTCTAGCTAAAGGTAATACTTTGAAATATGACTAACCATACAATGTAGATGAATACAAAGTGAATGGTTTTTGATCACATAGGAAAAATGCAATCATGATAGTAACATGTATATATGTAGTCATCTGCAGGGTAACAAACTAGCTGTTGTAGACACCTTTTTTAAGCGATGAACACAAAAAGGTTCACTACAAAATTTATATCATTCACAGAAACAGGAAAACATGAAATAACCGACATAAGCATTTATGCATTTTTAATACTATTAGGAAATTAATGCATATTGTCTTATGTCTGGAGAACTGGACTTTCATGGGTCTCTGGAGCTTTAGGTGAGAAAGCATCAACTCTTAAAATGTATACATCCTACATGTAAGTTCAAATAAGGAAATCATGCATTTCAATTTTGAAATGCTTGTGCTTTAAGCAATTTTATAGTCATGCGTTTTATTTGCTTTCAGAGAGTAACATTGATGCCCTAATGACCTTTTATCAACAAAATTGGCCTGTAACATACAGTGTGGTCTTCTAGTATAGTGTAACTTCGGAAATGAGGAGCAGGGATGGCCTACATGTAGAATACCTACATGTAGAATCTCTACATTTTTCTACATAGCACCTTCAACACCAGACTGGCTGAACAAAGACTGGGTCAGTGCATTACATACTGGAGATCGAGAACTGTAAAGCACCATCCCATGGCAGTGTATCATTCCAGTCAGAAGCTAATTAAGCAATTGATAGCTGTAATTTAGTACTTTTCTAGCTGCTACTATACGTACGTGTACTGCTGCTGCTATACCAGTGCACAGTCATTTACACACAACTCCTGTAATCGTTTCCCAATTAATAACTTCTTATCTCTTTTGGCAATATTGGTACATTATAATTTTCATGTTGGATTATCCATTCACTTGTAAAAATAAGGAAATCTGATTCTGATTCTGGTAAACTAGACGGTAAATAGGCATAACACGTTCTCGTTGAATACTCTCAGTTTTCTTTATTTTACACTATTCATTTATTTTTTATACAGTTGGTTCGGGTATCATTAAATAATGGGAATAACTAGTTACTTTAAACATAATAATGTAGATGAAGGTGCGTGTGCAGTGGTTAAAGGCGCTTAATTAAAGCTTTCGAGTTAACCACCGAGTTAACTTTCGAGTTGGCACTCTAAACGAACCACACGGCACGAGCACACTTTATACCCTTCAAGTTATCATATCGATATTTCATACACGTAGCATCATATATATAAAACGATTTTAATACTCACCTCATATAAAAGCTCCCATAGTCACTGGATAAACGCTTTCCTGCATTTTTCGCTCATTTTTCGGTCCTTCCTGTCGTACAGTTAAATGGCGGACGGCCATGTAAGTCACCGTAAGTCCTACTTTTATGATCAAAAACCTCTACTCCCAAAGAAAGTCCATTAAAAGTAGACCACAGAAGTTGAAACAACAGAACGTGTAGAATTGGGAAGCTCCATTCGATTACCTTGGAAAAATCAAGTAAATGTGCTATCGGCCATCGAAAATAGAGTTCGATTTGTTCTGCCTAATTCCGCCGGAATTTGAAGCTCCGTATTCAGACTAATATTAGCATTGGATACTCGTGCTTTGAATACCATAAATCCTTCTCATCTTCACGTTAGGAACCCTCTTTCTCTCAACTTCAAGTAGTTCCGCGCGATCTGCACTTATAACGCCATTGTTCTCACAACAACACAGAGCTTCCATTCGGTTTCTGCTCGGATTTTTTTTCACGATCGAAGCTACACGTGTCAGTTTCGGGCTCACGCCGCGCACGCGCAGATTGAGTTACCATCCCGAACGTTACGTGTACTCCATAAAGATTGTTGCAAAATATCAGAAATATCTATTACTTCTACCCTAGCAAACTGTGCCCAACATCTTAATACACTTTTATAAAAATCAGGGAGATACTTTGGAATTCGTTCTTTTTCAAAATTTTGATCTATTACTAATATACCCACAATTTGATTTAAAAACATTAAGGGCAAGAATTTCCATGCCTCTTGTTTTATACTTAACAGCGCTGTAGCCCATTTTAGATGATTCGCTTTAACAATTGATTCAAAATCAGGTGCTTTTAAACCCCCTAATTCATAGTCGCCTATCAACGTTTGATGCTTTATTTTATGTTTTTTACCATTCCATGTAATTAATTTCAATTCACAATCAACTAATTTGATAAACTCATCTTTCACATCTATTTTCGTACATATATATAATAACTTAGATATTGCTAATGAACGAACTACCTGAATTATACCATATAATGTTAAGGGTCTACACCGCCACATAGATAAAATTGTTCTTAAGTTAGTTAATATACGCTGGAAATTATTGTTACAATGTAATACCTTGTTGTAAGTAAAATAAATACCTAATATTTTAACTCCTTGTTTCTCAAAATCTATCCATTTAAAATCCTTAAACTTTCCCTCTTCCTCATTTTCTTTCCCTATCCATCCTATTTCCGTTTTTTTTTACATTTATCTTTAAAGATGAAAACACTCTAAATAGATCTAAAATTTCTAAACGTTTTCTCTAGCGAGGTAATATTTCTTAAAAAGAAAGTTGTATCATCGGCAAATATTACAAACTTCCGAACGTTACCTTCTAATTCCACTCCCTGTATTTCTTCACAATTTCTTATCATCAATATTTCTAAAACTAAAATAAAGATATATGGAGAGATAGGATCTCCCTGTTTTGTACCTCTTTTAATTGCGAACAAGTCAGTAGCTGTACAATTATTTGAAACACACGCTTGATTATCCTCTAAAAGAACTTGTATTCATTTTATAAATCCCTCACCAAAACCATAACTTTTCAACACTGCAAATATAAAAGGATGCTCTATCGAATCAAAGGCTTTTTCAAAATCTGCTGCAAACATGATCAAGGGGAGACAATTTTTCTTTGCGTAAAACATTATATCCTCAATTATTCTAATTGGTTCATCTATTACTCGCCCTTTTACAAAAGCTGTCTGGTCATGATGAATTATACCAGGAAGGATATGAGATACCCTCTTACTAAGAACCTTACTACATATTTTAACATCCACATTTATTAAACTAATTGGACGCCATGAATCTATGAATCTATTATCTTTACCTGGCTTTTCCAATAATGTAATTATTTTTTGTTTCTGTGAAGTTGTTAATGAACCTTTTATAAAACTGTCATTTAAGCAGTTGACCAAATCTTCCTTGATATCATACCAAATACTTAAATAAAATTATTTTGTTAAACCATCGTTTCCTGGTATTTTGGAGGACCCCATTGCCTTAAGACTATTAAAACATTCATTAACAGTCATCCTCCCTTCACATGCCATTCTTTCTTCCTCTGACAATTTGGGAATATTAATTTTACTAAGAAATTCTAGACACTCAGACTCTGTCTTCCCTGATTTAAATTTAAACTGTTGACTAAAGTGCTTCCTGATTTCTTCCTGATTTCTTTAAGTACTTCACGTGGCTGTACAATTTCATTGTTATCAGCGTCAATGAGGTTCCTAACATGTGTTTTAGATTTGTTTCTTTTTTTCTAGTGTCAAGAAATATCTAGTATTGTTTCTCCTAATTCATGCCAGGTTGCCTTGGATCGTACTATAACACCGTCGATTACATAGCCACTTAACTCTTCAAACTCCTTTGTTAGCTTATCATGTTCAGTTAATTTACTTTCATCATTTTCCCAACCTTCCGTATTCTCAATCTGAGTGATTTTGTTCTCAATATTACTGTGTACGCTCCGTTTTTGTTTAGCCAGATGTTTAGAAAACTTAATTGTAAATTTACGTACCTCATATTTAATCAGTTCCCACCGTAACTGTGGATCTAAGATGCCCTCTTCATTCAAAGCCTTCTTCAAATCATTTATTACCAATTTCAATTCTTTTATATATTCTTTGTTTTTTATCAATGAATTATTAAATTTCCAAAACGAGGGACCCCTTTTACCCTCTTTAACTTTTGATAATTTTAAAGTGATGGCCGAATGATCTGTATTAGGGCCTGGAATTACATCACAGTTATCAATAGAAGGTTGCAATTCATTTGAAACTAGAAAATAATCTAATCTACGATGTATACGTTGGCTGCTACTACGTGTACCTTGTCCTTTACCCCTCCATATGTGAACCTTTTCAAAGCGGGATTCCGAATTCTCCATATATCACATAAATCTAGTTCAAGCATGATTGTTTCCATTGTCTCGATGGACTTTACCTTAGGAATTGGATTACCGCCAGATGATTCAAGGTCTAAATCAAAACAGAAGTTAAAATCACCTCCCCAGATAATATTAGTTTCAACTGGGTACTCAATTTCGTTAATTCAAATCAAGATCTCATTAAAAAATTGAACTTGCTTTTTTTCCACATTGTGAGCATACGAGTTATATAACTAATAAAAAATTAGAGCCTTGAATTTCACACAAAACTATCACGTATCTCCCTCCTGCATCTATTATTTCTTGGGATATTTTATATCCAAAAACAATCGCAGTGCCCTTACTTTTCGAAGTCCCGTGGGCCATCACTAACTTTGCTCTTGTTCTATGGGACCATTCAACTGATACATCGTTAGTACTATGTGTTTCTTGTAAAAACGTGATCCTTTCTCACCCTTGTGTTTCGTAATCCAATTTAAAAAAATTCACTTTGTATATTCTCTCAAACTCCGAACATTTAAAGATAGTAAAGAAAAATCAAATTCATCCATTTATACAGGAAAACCTAAAGATCAAAATATAAAGATGGTAAATTTGGCTTGAGTAAACAAACAGAAAGAAAATTAAAAAACTAAACAAAAACATACCAACATGCACATTTATGCAATTATCCAAAATCATGTAAATTGAACCAGACTGGTGAAATAGATGGACAATTATCTCACAGCGAGAATTAATTCTGAATCTTACTGCAAATTTAAAATTGAACTTCCGTAAATAGCTGAAAGAGTAAATAAACATATAAGCTTATTGCTATTATTATTAAATAAATTACAGTAACTTATCTAAATCTTCAATATCCTTGATCTTGATAGGGCGCGACTCCTCGGTTTTCCGCATGAAAACGTTTCCATCGATGGTCCAACACCCCTGGAGTTTATAATCTGACTTAAATTTTCTTGCATCTTTGAAGAGCTTCCTTTTAACTGCAGTTAGGTTTTCATTAATGAATAAAGGGCCGATTACAGCTACCTAATAGTTAGCAATCTGTTCGTGAATTTCGTATTTATATTTTACGAACGAAGTACAGGCATTGAAGTTTCAATTAATTTACAAAAGCGAATAAGTGCGAATAAGCGAAAAAAGACCATACTACAAGTTTGGATATTGAGTGGGAAAATGTCTACCCCTCACCTCTCGAACGAAGACTCGATCTTCGCATTAAGCATCCTCCAAAGTGGCTGCAAAGCTCTTTCATATTTATATTTTGCAGTTGAATATAAGGATCTAGAACTGAGCCATCAGAATCCTTCATATTATTTGTACGCTAGATCCCATAAAATTGACTGTCTTGAGACCATCATATCTCTGGCCACGAGCGTCTAAAACGCCATGAAATCATACATATGGATAGCTTGTTCTCTCCTTGTGAAACTGCAGTGTATTTTTAACTGACCAGCAGTCAATCAAATGAATTGTTCCATTTCTAAAATAGGCCCTAGCTGGACCTATAGAGAAGAGTCTGCGATACCAATTGTGGTCAGCGGTATCTCCATTCACGACCGTGTCGGAGCCAGTAAACAATTAAGAAATATAAAATATTTCCCGTGTTTCTATAGAGTTATAGAAACACGAGTGGGAGTTTGGGAGAACGAGAAATGGCAGTGGGAACACGAGCCCGAAGGGCGAGTGTTTACACAGCTATTTCGAGTTCTTCCAAATTCCACAAGTGTTTCTATAACTCTATAGAAACAAGGGGAAATGTTTTCTATTTCCTTTATAAAATAATCCACAGAAAATAAGTACAACAAAGGAAAATCGCGCGTTTATTATGATCATCAAAACATAAATTCTCCTAACTCGTGCAGTCGTACGTCATGAACTTATCAGATTCAGTGAATTTGAAAACAGTTCCCTAGCTAAGAAAAACCTTTTAATTGGAGCCCAAAATTACACAGAATGATGAAGAAAAAGAAGCTCTGTGGACTAATGCTAAAACTGGACTGACAATACACGGAAGCACTTAATGTTCAACAGTTCATTTTGCCTCATGGACTTTACGGCGTGGATCAAGCGGGCGCCGGTTTTCGTACCAAACAAAGTTTGCAGGAGATCAAGACGTGTTGCAAGAAAGGAGGATATTTTGGATTTCTCTTTAAAATCTAGAGATACAAAGCATGGAAGTCATCCCTCGGGTCATCAGTTGTTTTGTACATTCTGTCTTCCAAGGACTAGAATAGTTCTTCGTCGATTCGCCGTGTGTCATGCCTCATGCGGTCGCATACGGACGGCAGGTTGTTTTCATCAGACACTTCAGGCTTGATCAGATTTCCTTGCCATTCTCGTTCTCTACGGCACCTGTAGAGAGTCATACTGAACCGTACATTCCTCAATTAACCAAGAGTAGTCGAAAGGGACGGCGTTGGATGGAGTTGTACAAGCACTTGGATGTTGATTAACTTTGTCAGGTTTGTGCTCCACATTTTGCTGTACTTTTGATTTCCATTTCTATTTCAACCTCTAGATCTATTTTGTGCATCTAGATCATGTTAGAAATATTTAAGACCAAACAATAGTTTTTAATTGAGCGTAGTCAGCCAAAATAGACTGTTTTGGCGAAAATGATTGTTTAATATCGCACAAATTGCGAGCAACTCAACTTTGTCCACAGAAATGAATGTCGTAATTCGTACTTTGAGATTGTTTTGAGTTCAATAAAACATCGGCTTGTTCCTAAACTAACAACACATTGTCGTTTCTTACAATACTGTAGCTGGTTCTTCGTCGAATTGAATTTAGTGCTCAATGTTTTTAGAAAAGTGTAGGAATTATTTCGCCGAGTTTCCAATTGAGTGCCGGCATAATTTGCCATGTTTCTATAGAGTTATAGAAACACGGCTTTCAACCAATCAGAGCGCGTATTTTCTGTGGGTTTATTTATAACAATGTTTTTAGTATTGAAGGCGGCTCTAATAGCATAAACATAGAGGAAAAGTATAAATAAAAAGCTGAGAAAGGAGAAAAAGAAGTAAAAACATTTTTTGTGTCTAGTGTAGGAGTCGAACTCCAGTCGCTGGATTCAAAAGTGCAGCCGCTGCATGATATGGGCATTGCTGAATGTCACTTATTTCTGGCGATGACCTGTGTTGGGGCATCTTTATCGAAATATCCTCGGGTCTCAGCGCTAGATAGATGTTTCTTCAACTCCTGGAATGCCTCTTTCTGCCCAATGCCAAGCACAAATGGTATCCATTTCCTTGTAAGATGTCTCGAGGGTTCAGAGACAGTTGCCAAGTCAGGTATAAATCGTCCGCAGTAGTTGACTAGCCCAAGAAAACTACGCGTTTCTGATGCTGTCTGCGGCTCTCTCGCTTCGGTTACAGCTTTTACTGTCTCTGCTGTGCAGCTTATTCCATTTCCAGATAACGCAATCCAGAAGAATATCAGCTTGTCCATGTTGAACCGTGTGACACTAATTTGCATCGTTGAGGGTTAGTCCACGCTCCCCCAGTCTCTTGACCACCTTCTCTAATCGTGAGTCATGCTCTTTCTGGTCCTTTCCGTGCACTATGATGTCGTCCGAGATGTTCTCTTCTCCATCTATACCCGCAAGCGCTGTCTGGATCTCGTGCTGGTATTGTTCCGAGGCTGAGTTAACCCCGAACAACAGTCTCCTGTACCTGAATAGCCCACAGTGTGTCACAAATGTTGTGATCTCTCTCGATTCAGGCGTCAATTCCAGTGGGTGGCATTCCCACTTTAAATCAAGTTTAGTAAACACTTTACTGCCATTCATACCCTGTGTAATCTCATCCACCGTAGGGATAGTATATCTCTCTCAGCATTGCCTCGTTGGCCCTGCGCATATCAATACGAATGCGTATGCCCCCTGTGACTTCGGTACAACGACCACAGGGTTGACCCATGGAGTTGGTCCATCTACTGGTTCTACAATGTCCAAGTCCACAAGCTCTTTGACCTTTTCTTCCACCTTGGATCTCATGCTGAATGGGGTTCTCCGGATCGGTTGTGCCACTGGCTTTACGTCTAGGTCGTTGTGGAGTTACACTGCTCGGTCTTTCAACTTTCCGACGCCTTTGAAGACTTCTGGATATTTCTCCTGTAGAGTTTTTACGATATTCGTCGAGCCTGTGCTTACTGCAACGACGTCAACACCCAGCTTCAGAACTCGTGGCAGTGTCCTTTCCTAGAAGAGATTCTCCCTTTCCGGTAATCACGCAGAACTCATTTAAACACTGTTGCATCCAACAGAAATTTCACAGTGAAATGTTCCAATTACCTCCAAGGGTACTTTCGACGCATAATATGTGTAGAACTTTCTGTCCGAGCGAACTGACTTACATTTCACTCTGTTCTTTTCTAGCCACTCCCATGTTTGCTTATCTACAATGTTGACACTTGCTCCATAATCTATGATCATGTTCAGCCTACATCTCCGACGGTAGCTTCGATTTTCCCTTGTCTTTTGTTGCCTACTGTAAATGCATAGATGACCTCTTCTTCAGAGTTGACAACGTGAAAAGTGTTTCTACCGCGATTCCTGTGGCGATTGACACGGGAATGGCTGCCGGGCTGTTCTCGTCCCCTCTCGTCTTGATTTGTCTTGCATTGGGCTTTAAAATGGTCTTTCAATCTCCATTCACGGCACGTTTTTTAAAAATAATATTTATTGGAAGTACTTTTAATTACAAAGACAAAGTTGCAAAACTTTTATTACAATACTGATCTACAACTTACAAATACAACTAAAATACATACAGATACATAGTGCAAACTTTACAATACTAGTCTACAAAAACGGCACGTTTTGCCTTTCGCTGGACAGCCTGGGTCCCTGCCAAAATGTCCAGATTTACCGCATCTGTAACAAGTCTTCTCATGTTTGTTTCTCATCGCACCGGTCTGTTTTCTCACGCGAGAACCACTCTTTGTTTCCCCAATGGGGTTTACACTCACTGCACCCTCACCTTTTCCATTTAAGCTCATTACCGCCAGTTGTAAGTCAATTTTTTCACAGTTCTGGGCTATTTCGAGCGTCCTAGCTAAGGTTAGCTCTTGACCTTCCTCGAGGAGTTTTCTCTTTATGCAGGTACTCGTACATTTTCACAGGATTTCGTCACGTATTTGATTGTCTGTGTCTTTCCCGTAGACGCAGTCTTTCGCAGCACCTCTGAGTCTGGTTGCAAACTGTTGAACTGTCTTCCCAGGTGCTTGTGGCAACTTTTTGAAGGAGTGTCTTGCATAGGTTGTATCGACTTTCGGGACAAAATATGCATTGAAAGCGACTATATCGCCTTCGTGTAGTCTTTAGCGTCTCCCGTATCCGGTAGGGTCGCAATTATGTCTTGGACATCAGTACCCGCCAGATGAAGCAGTAAGGCACGTCTCCTCTGCTTGTTGTTTGCATTTTCTTCGTTTATGATTAAGCCTTTGCGGTCAGCAAACAGTTCGAAAGCCGTAGGCCAGCGTTTCCATCGTAGCCCGAGCGTGTTGTGGTCCGTGAAACAATCTAAAATCTTGTTCATCGTAAATTGTCTTGCAATTCGGTTTATTTAGTCGTTCTTTTTCCTCGTCGCCAATGTTATGCATATGTACCGCGATGGTTAATAGTTATAGAGGATTGGCACAGATTAAACTTAGAACTCAACTTTATTCACTATCCGGCTCGTGGCCATTTTACCAATAATCCACAGGCGTTCCTCCGCCTGATCGCGTGGGGGACTGGGTCCTATAACATACATTGCGTACACTACAGAAATGACTAAGCAGATTTTCAGCGAACAAGGAATACCAAAGATTGTAAGGTCTGATAACGGTCCACGCTCCGAAGGCAGCGCCTACAAAGAATTTGCAAATGAATACGGGTTCCAGCACGTTACCAGCTCGCCTCACTACCCACGTAGCAACGGCTTCATTGAAACTCAAGTAAAGACTGTGAAATCATTGTTACAAAAGGTAAAGACGACTCACACCGATCCAAACGTGGCTCTTCCATGCCTAAGAGCTACGCCAATCGACAACTAGCTACCATCACCTTCAGAACTACTGCTTGGCAGACAGGTGCAAGACAATCTACCCCGTGCAATTCCAAGAGGCAGCACTAGTGACGAAGTAATCAACAGACTGGAATAGAGACAAGAAACACAAAGGCAATACCATGATCAGCACGTCAAAACTCTACCTGTCCTTCAATAAGGTCAGCATGTAACCATCCAAGATCCAGCAACACACAAGTGGAGACCTGCAGTTGTAAAGGATAAACTAGAGGATGTACCAAGATGATACAAAGTTACAACACCGATGGGACGTCAGATCTAAGGCGCAACAGAAGACAAATACGAGAAACAGCACCTCCACAACATGCCGATGATATCCCCTACTAACTGGAACTAATGTTTCTGAATATACATGTACAACAAGTCTGGTAACTGAACAATATTCAATTCGTTTGCTAAGTCTAACCCGTTACAAGTTCAGACAGGATGGCCGCTTCATGGTCCTACCACTGCGCGTCGTTACTCTCAGATTGGTGGTGTCGTCTATCTGACTTCCGACTTTAGATGTTATGTGATGATAATACTTTCATTGAGTCACGTCACGCGTGCTCATTGCGTGACACTTCCCGCCGTGCATTGTTGTAGTTTACCCTGTCTGTTTAGATCCGCCATCTTGGTTGTTGAGTCAGTTGTTAGTCTTGTTAATGTTAATAAAGAAAGCAAAGACAATTAAAAAAGTTCCATTCCGATTCGAAAGCAGACCAAACACGGCCAACTTACAAGCCAATATGATTGACATTTTACAATGTATGGAGAACTTCGCGTTTGACATTTACGAAAAGATTTTAAAAATCGTTTTGCGCTCGATCTTGCGTCTATTTTATAAAAGAAATAGAAAACGTTTACCGTGTTTACATAGCCTGATGCAAATACTCGGGTACGGTTTGGGAGAATTCTCAAGTTTTTGTGTAAACCTCCGACCTTCGGTTGTCGTGTTAGCATCAGACCAGGTAAACACGGTAAACGTTTCCTATTTCTTAAATACAGTAAATACAACTTTTACCACAATTGCCGGTAATATCGCGATCTGATTGGTCGATGTGCGGTTGTAAACGAGAGTCCAGACAACGGTGCTGACGCGAGAAAGTTATAGACAATGCTGGCTCTTTCAAAGCTGTCATGCTTTGTAACGAAACTTCCTTGTACATTTTCGGGCCTCGTGAGTCCACAACAAATTTTGACCATGGGATGGTAAATAAGAGTCTACACCACGGAAAACCAGAGGAAATTTGCTAAGCTGTATTATATATATATTAATTTTTGTGGATTTTTTTCCATGAGGAGTGAATCTCGAAATTTTAATGCGATCTCTATGGGGGGTTATAAAATGACTTGAGAACTTTTTCATCTCGCCCCCCTTCCTCCATAAATTTTGAATTAAGTAATATAACACGCTTTCCATGTCTTTGTTCTCTTATATAAACACGCGGGATATGTTGGGAGAACAACGAAAAACTTGAAAATCAAGAGCCGCTAGGCGAGAAATCGATCGTCAGAAATCGATCGTCAGAAATCGACCGGCGACGGTGAGTTTGCACACAGGCAGCCCAAGCTTACGAAAATCCTACGTAGATTACGTGATTGCTCGCGCAAGATCGATTGCGTGATAGCGCGTGCTAGAATCACCGTTTTCTCCAGAAATGTTCCTTGTCATCTCACCACAGGCAGCCCAAGCTCAAAGTTTGAATTTATTTGACAGTTGAACTACGAAGGTTCAAACTTCCAGAATATCTGGTATTTTATCGCACTAAATGGCAAATGAATAACACAATAAACTTGCTTTGATGAAGATTAAGTTGTTGTGTCTTGAATTTGGGGGTTTGGGGCCCGATTTAACGAGTTTCTAGGAAACATGGATTCACTCTACCTAAATAGAGGAAAGGCAGGCAAGCGTATAGCGATAGCGTGTCACATACCTGTCATTTCCACGGCAAAAATGACCCTTAAATCCACTCAATCGGCGTGATACTTCTGGATCCCGTAGACAGATCTCCTTGCTGCGTATCCTCCAAGTTTCATGACCAAACATTCGAAGACTACCGAGAAATGATTTTGTCACCTCAAATTTCGCCGTCCCAAACACTTCTTCACACTTTGTCGAGACACCGGAAGTCCAACCGAAAGGATGCCTCGTTTTGGAGTTGAAAATCACAGCCGCACCAATTGGATGGGAAATCAGCCGAGAGACAATTCAAACTTCCTTGCAGCAGTGAACTCGTCAGAGCTGTAAAATCACCGAAACAACACGGTTACATGCAGTTCCCGAGCACTGAGCAGTGTCCCAGGAGTCGAGTTGAACTGCAGTGAACTCAGACGAAGAGGTACGAATAAGAACGTTCTGTGCTCTGTCACTGCGTTCCGATGCACAGAAAACGTTTATATTGTATATTCTCCATCAAACAAGACAGTGTAGGAGAGCCGCGAACCAGTAGTGTTTATTGGGAGATAAGAGGTTACAGGTAGCTTATACAACGTATATGTAGGCTTGATCAGCCGATTGTAAGTAAAGACTTTTTAAATATAAATGACAAGTGGACCATATTAATTATACATGAAAATATGGGAATTTTGGACCCGGTAACAACGGGTCAAGTTAGAAACTGGTTAGCGTCAAGTGATATGCAAATGCTTTCGCTAAGCTTTAAGCATTGAACAACTCCTAAGGGAGTAGCGCGAAGCGCTAATTACGAATGCCCAATATAAACACATTTCTGTGCTATGTCACTGCGTTCCGATGCACAGAAAACGTTTATATTGTATATTCTCCATCAAACAAGACAGTGTAGGAGAGCCGCGAACCAGTAGTGTCAAGAAAACAAAGCTCGGGGCGCAACAAGCTATAAGACAAATTCTGGAAAACTAACTCCTGTGATTGCAAATCTCATTTAGCAGGAGAAGCAGTCGTACATTTCATACTTCTAACTATGAAGTATATAGTCATGTTCTTACGTTACAATATAGATATCTCACTATCAAGCGGTTATGTTGATACATTTCATCATTTCTCGCTATCAAGCGGTTATGTTCGTACGTTTCATTATTATTCCTCGCTATCAAGCGGTTAATTATGTTCATACATTACATCGTTTCTCACTCTCAAGCAGTCATATTCATACATTCATTCCTATACTACGCAACACACCCAACGCGTACAAAATCATAATAACACTACAACTAGTGGAGTGTGACAGTGCCGGATGCCTGGTGGACAGCAGCAAACGGTTTCTTAAATAAACTACGGTATTACAAATCATTACATAGTACTAATATTACAAAATCATAATATTTAACAGGACATGATTTAACAAGACATGAAGGAATAAAGAAAACATTCCAAAACCACACATCATCCTAAACGGATGGTTGCACAATCAAATGACGTAATCACATGATAATAAATAGCTTTTCACATGCTTAAATCAAATAATACCGAAAAATCGATATCTAAAGAAAATAATGTACGTTGCCCGGTACGAAAAACCATCGTAAAAAAACACGTCTTGCTACGTGGAAAAACTTATGGAAACGTACTCCTCGACCGAATGCAATCGTACAAGGCTCCGAGGGCTAAAGCCAAAATGGTTATATCTTGATGAATAATAATTTAAAACATTAAAACTAAAGTTTGGCTGACTTGTGGCTGTCCAGCAAGCGAGAGAAAGAATTCTAAACTGATTGGTCTTTATATACCTCAGTCAAATATGAATATTAAACATATGTACAAGAAAAGAACTAATGAACTAGCTATCACTTAAGTGATAAACAAATAGCTACGTGCCGTAATGAAGACGCTTTCCAACTCACTTTGTTACGTTGGAAAGCCTCTATTATACATACATATCATTACTCCTTGCTGTTTAGCGGTAATTTTCTTATAGTTCAGTACCTCTCGCTATTAAGCGATCATAAATATATCGATTGACATGCCTATATATAAGGTCCAAAATCAGTCGACACTTTCCCTCTGAATTAACCGAGACTGAGAGGTGATACAATATAGATATCTCGCTATCAAGCGGTTATGTTGATACATTTCATCATTTCTCGCTATCAAGCGGTTATGTTCGTACGTTAGGCCCTTACAAAAACAAACTATAGTTTTCAGTGTAAAAACTATAGTTTATCCTAATAAACTATAGTTTCCTAAAATAAATGTAGTTATTGCCATAATTAACTATAGTTTTCTAGTTATCTATAACTATACTTTTTCACATGATTAAGTATAGTTGTATGTTGAATTAACTATAGTTTTCCATAAAAAGTATAGTTTTTCTATTAACCCTTTGAGCCCTGTGGTCTTTTAACTGATTTTTGGCTCATTCTAGACTGCAACAAACCCTCCCCCCCCTAAGAAAGCTGTAGCCACTGTTACCATGGAATTTTCATCTGACCAACAATACTGGGGGCTCAAAGTTTTTTGTCGGCCATTTTGGATACGTTGACGTCGCATTGCTATGGAGCTGGAGGGAAGTTTGTTTGGGGGAAAACAGAATTTAAGGCTTTTTAAAGCCTTTTTCACCATTTATAGAGTGCTGGAGGACATCATTAAGTCTGATGAGAGCTTCAATCAGCACTTTCTCAAAGAACCGAGTTTGTGCCAGTTTATTGTGACAGAGAAAGAGCCTTATTTCCCACTCGTGAATGGGCCAGGACGTCTTCCGTCACTTTAGCGTGGGCTTTATAAATGGGAGTCTGGAGCCACCTATCATAGCTTTTTTGGAATATTGGACAATATTTACTTGCCATTGATTCCAATATGAAGGTATTAGGTCGAAATGGCTTTAGACTTCTTCTATATTTTGAAGAATGAAGATGGGGGAAGGGCCATGTCGCTGTTTGGTAGGATTTCCCGGCATGCTTTGCGGTCATTATGGATGGATTTATCTTGTTGTGAAGTGCTTGTGGACAGAATGGCTTGGTTCTGGGCCAGTTTAGGTGTTGGGGGACAGAAAGTGAGGTTAGTGCAAACATGAAACTCTAAATTTTATGTAAAATATGTATTTTTTTCTATGAAAGTGTACTTATTGCAAATATAACTAAGTTTCTTCAAAGTAACTATAGTTATCTAATATGTTAACTATACTTTTTATGTACCCAAAGGATATAGTCAGAGGCATGGTATTTCTTTTTCCAAGAAAACATTGTTTTGCAGCATATAGTTAATCCTTTTAATAATGAAGTAATATAGTTTATTCTATATTTAAATAAATATATAACTATGGATTCCCCTACAATCATAAAAATGAACAGCAATTAGGGATAACCAAAATACACACATGTATAAAATACTGTAACATAATTATAAATGATATATTCCTAGCTATTTGAACAAATGTTGAAAGAAAAGGGGAAAACAGAAACAAAAGAAATTTTGGTACCTCAGGGCCCAGCTCAAAGCTTGATTTAAGTGCTATAATCCTGGATATATAAACTTTTAGTTTAAATAATAACCCCATATTATTATAATTATCGAAAAAGTAAACACTTATGTAAAACTGTTTTTTTTTTACTAGACTAGCGAGCAGCACTCCAATAACTTTGGCTTGTAGTATTTTTGTCTCACCTTTTCATCTGGCTTTAGCTGACTTTGTAAGGGAGTTTACTAAGCTACCTGTAGAATTTATGTAGAAACAGAAAATTTCAAAACAGAATACCCTGTAAAGATGTGGTGTGCATGTACAGGAACTGGGCGGTTTACACAGCTGAGCTGCTCTGTGTAATAGGAAAGGCTTTTTTGGCCACAGTTTTTAGTGCTAAGACTAATACACAATACATGTATATTTCACTCCCTAATATATAAGTGCAGTTTTTCTAATGAGACTTATAAAATTATCCGACACTGTCTTTTACATGTACGTACATGTATGCACTGTTCTGTTAATTGCAATCATTAATACATTTGTTGTTGTGAGTGACTATAGTAGTTTCATAAATGTGGTCTTTACATCTACATGTAGTGAAAGGGTTAATTTTTATTCTCAGATAATCTCTCTAATTTTCTAACTATCAATGGACATTACCTTTTTCTTTGGGATAACAGAATGGGAAGCTGTAACTTAATTACACATGATCACTTTTATATGTACAGGGAGCAGTAATATTGGTGAAACACAGCTGACTATGGTATTCCATAATTGACTGATCTGAAGTATGGGACATGGTTGATCATGTTTCTCCATGTTCAATCTTTCACTGTTGGACCATGGTTGACCATGGTATACCATGTTGAACCCCTAACCTGTAAACATGGTATTCCATGTTTGAGACATGGAAGACCATGTTTCTCCATGGTCAACACCTGTATTTATCAACTGCAGCACACATTATTTGACCATGGATTATTACCATGACCATGTTCACAGAAGTGTGAACTATAATTAAAACACTATAGTTTTAAAGTTAGCAAACTATAATAATTAAAAACTATAGTTTTGAAGTTTGGTAGGAAACTGTACTATGAAAACTACAGTAAAATTGTTATCAAAACTATAGTTTTACTAAACTATAGTTTCCACTGTGTTCCAAAATACTTTAGTTTTCTAACACTATAGTTTTTGTAATTAAAAACTATAGTTTGTTTTTGTAAGGGCCTCATTATTCCTCGCTATCAAGCGGTTAATTATGTTCATACATTACATCGTTTCTCACTCTCAAGCAGTCATATTCATACATTATACATACATATCATTACTCCTTGCTGTTTAGCGGTAATTTTCTTATAGTTCAGTACCTCTCGCTATTAAGCGGTCATAAATATATCGATTGACATGCCTAAGGTCCTTGGTGGGACGGAAACTGCATTGTAGTTCTAACCAACCTTAGAAGATAAAATACAGCCTCGTTAACGAAATTAGCATGTTCATAGACAGACTTATTGTTGTTCAAAATAACACTCGCGGGCAAAGCAGAAATTGCACATAATCAGGGTCAATACAATACTTATCTAAACAATTCACCAAGGTCAGTCTCCATACTTAACATCCCAAAGTGCGATGGAGCTGCGGGAAGTTGCCCTTTGGCTGGACCAAGATGTAGTACGCCAGTACTGACCTTTCTGAAGGGCGTTCCAGAAAAAAATCTTTACGAGCGATTGGGAGCTGTGAATGACAATCCGACGTGAAGTTTGCTAAGCCGGACTTGACATTCCCTCCACCAGTGGCCGCTGGAACCACAGTATCTGCAATTACGCTTCTGTTGAAGTCCCGACGCTGCTCGTAGGGCTGTCGTCCAGTGAAAGTGGAATAGGTCTAAAAGCTCGTCCACGATTTTGACGGAATCTTCCACACGGAGTTGATTAGGAAGAAGAACCTTTAGTGACTCTAGTTTATCAATGAGCTTTCGGTTGAATTTAAAGCTTTTCTCGTTTCCCTGGTAGGTAAATGATAGCTGAGTGTCTTCTGAAAACTTCTTTGAAGTGGCGAGGGTTGTTAAAGCGGTTTCTTGAGCTTTCGAAAATTCAGCAGAGAGTTCACTCTTATGGTTAGAAAGTTTCTGAAGGACAACGTTTCTGAATTCTGAAAGATCGCCTTTAGTAACAGACTGATTTGGCTCATCTTCATCTCCCATGACAAGCACCAAGGACCCGGTAACAACGGGTCAAGTTAGAAACTGGTTAGCGTCAAGTGATATGCAAATGCTTTCGCTAAGCTTTAAGCATTGAACAACTCCTAAGGGAGTAGCGCGAAGCGCTAATTACGAATGCCCAATATAAACACATTAATTAAAAGGGTATTTGTACCTTTGCATAAAAGTTGGGTTAAGTTTAATTTTGTATAAATCAGCTAAAATCAAAATTGAACTACATGTACATGTACATAAAATCCACAAGGCACGTGTATGATATCAGCAGTCTTGTATGATTGTCACATACATAATTTTAAATTTATTACATGTGTACTGCAGTGTAATGCAGGCTGGGCTAGATTATAGTAGCATATGTCTACCGAGAAAACGAAACGTAATATTAACAAACAGTCAATTGCTACATCTCAAAATTAAATGAGATGCTAGCCATGGCCACGTGGTTTGGTTATAGCGAAAATTGGCTGCCACAGTGAGGGTATATAAATAATGTATATCCAGCAACTTATAGACCGGTTTCACTAACATGCAAATTAGCCGAACTGGAGGACAAAACAAAATGAATTTACTCTTCTGCAGAAATTGAAACACAACTCATGTAGGAAATTCTCATTGTTTTGCCCTCCGGTTTGGCGTAATTTGCATTAAGGTGAAACCGGTCTGTTGACTTTTTTAAAACCTTAATTACTCTTTAAAGCCAGACTGGCCTGGTAAATATATTGTTGTACATTTATACATACATGACCAGGATCCTGGTATCTTGAAGCCAAGCTGATATTCCAGTTTGACAATTTCGGAATTTATTTTTGATATGTTTCACTGCCAAGCATGGCCCCATGCAGTAATGTTCGAAGCTTGATTAATGTTAATCCAGGATTAAATGTTAACCAAGGATTCTGGTCCCTTAACTTGTAATATCTGGGATTATTACAAATAGAAAGGTACTGCTCATTCCTCGTCTAACTATACGTTTTTAACCAAAAATCTGCATAAGTGATTCATCAATACAATTTTAAGCCAATTTAATGAGGTTTTGACCAACCGGTTGCAGGATCCTGTGACACTAATTAATATACTTAAAGAATGCCAATCAGGATTAATGCTTTGCGAGCTTGAACAATAGAAAACCATTACAATTGCCATTTTCGTACAGGGCTCGCAAAGCATTAATCCTGATTGGCATTCTTTAAACCATATTGACATAAAAATACTCACTTTATGTATGTGTCTCAATGGTTGTTTTTTTATTGCAGAATTGTGGTATGATTTTATTTTTTGAAAATGATGGTTCAAACAGTTAAATTATGAGGAACAACAGGATGAATCCAAAGAATGTCCCACATTCTATGAAGATCAGAAACACATGTATATTGAATTTTATTTAAATGACAGCATAACCAAAGATTAACTCACCCTAATACCTGCACTATTTATTTTTTGTACATGTATCCTTTTCGTGATGGCCATCAGGCACACAAATTCCATCTGGAGAAAACTTGTTGTCATGATCAGACACAAGTTATCACATACTGATGCCTATAGACTGAAGACCTATTAGAAACAGTTCTGTCGTCATTGCATCATCACCGAGAAAACAATTATTGATTGGAGTTCCAGTTAGAACAAATTAAACTGGAGATGTGTGTTTGGGTGTATATATGTTTCCTCTGGGACGTCACATGGATCTGTCAGGTGCTGTGCAAACAACTTTGAAAGAGACTTAGGGTGTTCAGGGATATTAATATATATATATATATATATATATATATATATATATATATATATATATATATATAAATATATAACTATCATACAATGTAAATGTAGATAGTTTCTGGATTGGTTTGTGTTCTTGCAAATACAATGTTGGTTTCAGGTAAGCTAGTTTTTAATATCCGTATTTTTATCATTTACAGATAGGTTTCGTTCGGTTAGGTTTGCTTTCTTGAAGATAGGTTTTAGATAGGCAAGTTTTTTTACTATCCGTATTTTTTATTATTTTCAGATAGTTTTCGGATAGGCTAGTTTTCTACTATCTTACATGCAGATAGTTGTCGGATAGGTTTGTGTTCTTGCAGATAGGTTTCAGATAGGCTAGATTTTTTACTCTCTGTATTTTTTGATGTACAATTAACTAATGGTCAAAATAAATAAAAATGGCATTGTAAACAAATTGATGGTATTTTATTGTAATTAGTATACACTGATACATGTATGTTTAAAATATGTTTTAGGTTCCGTTTTAGTTAAGCAATATGTTTTAAACACAGAAACATGTTTAAAATATATTTGCGAAATATGTTTCAAATATGTCCAACCTTGTGCTCACATAGGACAACATGTTTCAAATATGTTTCCACTCTAACTCTGAATGTTGAAACATGTTTTAAACAAATTTCACGCCTGGCATAAGTTACCTCAAAATCGATCACTAAAAGCGAGCCAAAAATATATAAACCAGCACATCTTGTTTAATTCGAAATTTTCGTGGGGAGTGGGGATTTGACACCGGATAGGAGGGGTGGCGGATTTGAATAAGTTGTCACGATTTCATGTTGTGCTGCGTGGTTTCCTCGATCGAAGTCATCTTTAGACGACTTCAAAGGACAAAATGCTGCTTTTGTAAGCGACTGGATTAAAAACAAGGGGACACCAATAGCTTTATGCTGTATTTAAAGGTATTAAAATATAAATGTAAATTTACGAATATTTAAAATGCGGTGTCACAACTAATACTATGTCCCAGGGGTAGGGGCATTTGATTGCCTAATACGACGATGGGTGGAGCATTTGAACAACATTTTTGTCCTGGGGAACGGGAACTTGAACAATCCAAAATCCAAAACTTCAAATGCTCGGGGGTTGTCCGTGGGGTGTTGATGTTTCGATTTGATCGGTACGTTAGGCGGGTTGGAATCGTCGTAAAACAACGCAAAAAGTAAACATTATTACTTAAAAGTGAGAAGGGCACTAAAACACGACCAAAAGAACAGAAGTAAAGGCAAACAAACAGTGTAAAACCCTTTACCTACGCCACTCTTCACGTCACGATTTCCCACTATGATTGAGCCATGTTGAAGTAGACTATCAACCAATCAGCAAACCAGAAACACCCCACGTGACATGGAAAGGCCTTCCAAATCCTCCTTGGGCCAAATTTTCAATCCCGGCCGCCATGTAAAGCATATTTTCAGACAGGTCCCGCGTCGGGGTTCGAGCGCTAGAAAACAGGAAATCGTGGCGGTTCAGTTTTTGCTCTCATCCCGTATATGTATAGTCCTCAGCTCCGCTATCAGTTCCATGCAAATGCCCCTACGTGGGGTTAGCTAAGCTATGCAAATGCCCCACCGTGGGGATTTGGAACGAGTGCAAATCTCTTACAAACACTGATGTAAAATTCGCTTTCTTTGTCTATTTTAGACGAATTCCCCAGCAAACCCTACAATTTTGTTACCATGCATAGATATTAAAATTCACAGTAGGTTTGCGTTACGTATTAATTAGGCTGTGTGGCCTGGCAATATGCCAGTTCTTGGAAATACAGCTTCTCGGAAGACGATGTTATTTTCCTAGAAACGTATTTTTAGTCCACACTTGTATTTGGAGATATCGTGTCGTAAAACTGAGCGAAATCTTGCCATATAAACGTATAATTGCTTCGAGATTATCACAACAAGGAAAAGGTAAGCCAAGACAAATTAATTGAGACAGAGAAAAAGCGACGTTATGTAGAATTCCGTGCTATTCTGAGTTTGATTCACAGTTCACTAGTTTTTGTTTTAGGAGGGTAAACTATATGTAAACTGATGTGTTCATTAATTCGTAATCCGTTTCCCGGTATCAATATTATGTCTGTTATTTATAATATATGAATTCAGTTGATCGAATTTAGGGTTCATGTGTTCTTTGATATATATATTGTTCATCCGGAATATTTACTGATGTAAATGTGTAAAAGGGTTTGAGAAAATGCGAGTTTGATTTGCGAGTTCATTTGCATAGCGGTACCTAAATTCATAATGATCACACAGACTGCTGCCGATACGAATGAAAAAAGATTACCATACATTAACATTTACGAACTTAACTTTGAATGCTGCAAGCACAAGGAGACAATCCACGAGGAGACTGCGTCTAGTGTGCTAAGCGATCAGGCAAGGCATGGCGCGCACGCAAATGGACGTTTTGCAGTTAGGTATTCACGTGATTGTACAGGATTGTTCTGGATTTATTTAGAGGCCTTGTACGAGATCGGTATTGTTTTTAGCAAAACCTGTTTGTAAATGCTATTTTTCACCTCCAACAATTTAAAGATGACTTCACTGTTCTGTAGGTGGTATCCTATTGGACTTCACTGATAAAGAAACCCATTGTTTTAGGGTTAGGGTTTGTATTGTTTTAGGGGTAGGCTATTGTTTGGGTAACCAATAACATTTCAGGTTGGAAACGGTGAAGTCTGCCCCATGATAAAGATATATTCAGTTCTTATTAACCTGCGCCGCTACGCAGGATACCTCATATTTACTCAAACATCTTCAATAATGATCGGGGTTCTACTGAAATCGGGGGCGTGGCTTATACAATGAGAACCAATCACATTGCAGAACGAAAACAAAGCATTCCAACTTACAGTTACTTGAGCCAATCAGCGTCGATTATAAGACAGTTGCATTTCGACTTGCTCGAACTTCGATCCAGTAAAAGGCGAATTTTGTCGACTAGTTCAGATATCAAAGTTTTTCGAATGAAGAAAATAGAATGGACATTCCAGGATTTACATACTGTGTAATGCTTTAATGTGATTGGTTCTCGTTGTCTAATTAAGTAACCCGGTTTCAGTAGTCGCACTGCAGTAAAAATAAAGAAAGAAATATTTATGTATTTGATTAAATTTACACACTCAGTCTCAGTCCTTTATCAGTTTACGAAATGGCTAATAAGTACTCTTCAATCTCCAAAGTATCAGGCTGTTTTACAAGAGAAGCTTGGTGTGAAGGGACTCTAAGTTTAGTTCACCGTCTTTGCTGTTTTCCATACGAACGTAAGAAGTAACAAACAGTTGCTTACACTTTGCGAGGGGTTGAAAAATAATACGTTTTACACTGCGTTGTGATAGGTCCGCCGACAGTCACAAACATACCAATTCTAGCTTGTTTGCGACTGTCGGTGACTCATCGCAACGCAACGTAAAACGTATTTCCATGAACTCGGTCACATCGCAAACAGTTTGTGACTATTTGTCAGTTCTTAGGTTTATACGTAAAACAGCCTTAATTAGGAAATAAAAGAAATACCCATCTAAAGAAACCTAATTAATTAAACAAATCTATCGCAACGCTTAATAGTTTTATAATGGCTCTATCAATTCCAAACCTGGCCCATCCTATCCCTTTGGCATTTGTGGGGCATTTGAAATTTTTGAATCAGAACTTTCGTGGGGTTAGCTAATCTATTGAAATGCCCCACCGTAGGCTTAGGAACGAGTGCAAATCTCATAAATACTGATGTAAAATTTGCTTTCTTTGACGAATTACCCAGCCCAACTTTTCTTTGCTGGAAAATTCCTCACCCCCGGGACAGAAACTCAGTCAAATCCCCCACGTATGCCCGGAGCCATATTCACGCGCAGCCATGCTTTGGGGTCGCTTACAGTAGGTAGCAACCTCGTCCCCAGGGTCTACTCGGTCAGATCCAAGATGGCGGCTACCATAGAGAAGACCCTGGTAAACGCTGAACTGTCACGTATTCTGATTGGCTCTTCGATTATGACGCAACGGTTGTTTCAACAATGCTTTTTATTGGCTAAACGGACTGAGTTCAGAGAGATGAACTTGTATATAGTTTAGATTGCTCAAATTTTATCAATAAAACGATTTTAAATAACCTTAAAACACGTCGTATAGGTAGAGAAATAGATGAAGTGCATTACTGGGTAGTTTTCTGCTAAGATTCATCAATGGGAAAGCCAGGAGAAGCCGTTAAACCTGAATATGTGATATCGATCGCTTCGCTTCAACGCTAACGGAAAATGAACGGCTTATTAGGATTCTCTTCTAGCTTAGATACATCCTGGTAGCTTTGTGATACCTTTACACTGTTTCTTTATCCAAGTAAACTCCATTTCAAGCCATTTAGTAGACCTGTTTTCACTGCATCGTTCGCCGCTGGAAATACCATTAATCGCTTCTCACTCACTCTATGGTTTGTAGACGTCATGAAATATTCCCATATTTAGCTTGGCCGCCATCTTAGATCGCCAAATCACGTGACAAAATACTCCCAAAATCTGGGAGTATTTGATCACGTGATCCAGCCTTTACCAGGGTCTTCTCTCTCGGATAGCTGCCATATTGGATCTGACCGAGAAGACCCTGGGGACGAGGTTGAGTAGGTAGCTTTGCATAATTAGGCTGTGTGTGTCGGTTCTCGGAAATGCCGGTTCTCGGAAATGCCGTTTCTCGGAAATACAGTTGCTCGGAAATACAGTTTCTCGGAAGACGATGTTATTTTCCTAGAAACGTATTTTCAGTCCACACTTGTATTCAGAGATATCCTGTCGTAAAACTCAGTATAATTGCTTCGAGATTATCGCAGCAAGGAAAAGGTAAGCCAAGACAAATTCAAGACAGATAAAAAGCGAAGTAATATGTAGAATTCCGTGCTATTCTGATATTCATTGTTTGATTCGCAGTTCACTAGTTTTTTTGTTTTAAAGTAGGTATATGTAAACTGATGTGTTCATTCGTAATTCGTTTCCCATTCGCAATATTATGTCTGTTAGTTATAATATATGAATTCAGTTGATCGAATTTAAAGGAACAGTGCCACGGTAATGTGCACGCGTAACACGTGATTGTTAATAATGAGAATCACACTGTTTATAGCTGCGGGTACACTACCCCAGATAAAGTCGTTAACCCAGTAAAACTGGCCCCGATAGAATCCATCTGGGGTTTGAATTTACCTGGATACAGAGGTTACACGAAGACCGTTCAATTGTTTTGATCAACTGGGGCGTGATCCTCTCGAGACTGCTGTCAGATCCTCGAAATTTCATTACCTGAACCGATCTGGGGTCGGCAGCGACCCCTAATTAAGACTTATCTGGGGTGCTATTAAGGGAAAGTTCCGTTGTTCTTTCTTTCGTAACTATGGAAATATACCTAGGTACATTTTCTCCTGGGGAAGTCGGTTTAGCCTGCACATAGTTAATAGAGTGGAATGGTTATGAAACCCAGCGACCTTCTTTGTTATATAGCTTTTTTCAACCGTGACCCTGCACAAAACACAATAGAAATTCCAATGTGTTAATCAATCAGCCAATAGAAACGTGTGAGTTCAGTCGTTCAGGGGACGCTAATGAACTATGACCCTGCACAATCTTTTGTCTTGCCCCCTTCCAACATAAATCGCAGCGCCTTTGTTAGCCCCTCTGAAGTTTGCCGGGTTTCATAACCATTCCACTCTATTAACTATGGCCTGCAGAACAGGCGCTTTTCCGATACGAGCGGAGCGAGTTCTGATAGAGAATCCGAGCGTAGCGAGGATCGGCGAGCGGCGAAGCCACGAGAAAAAATGAGCGCCTTCCGCCATCTTACGGAAATTTGAATTCTGCCCTTTTCCGCATGGATTGACATGATTATTAAACATGTAAATCAAACTTTGTGTGCTCGTAACTTTGTCGGTATCTAAGAAATGTACTCAAAACATTGCACAGTTCATTGTTATTACCTTTATTTCTCCTGTCCAAGTCTCTACAATGTAGATAGAAGGCTAAATTCCGACTGATGATGAACGAACACTGTGAATAGGAAACTGAATTTCAATGGTTTAAACTCTAAACCTCTAAATCCTTTAGGCTTAACAAAAACAAAATGGCGCATAGAATCAACAATGTGTATTTACGTGTCGGGTTAGGCCTGGGCCCAAGGCAGAAACACGTGACAGTCTCAGAACACCACTGTGTTCTAGGTCCTAGCAAGCTTCCTAACCCTTGATGAAGGGCTTGGATACCTTTGGTTCTTATGCTTTTAGTCATTGTAATAAATTACAAATAAATTAATACCTTTATTCAGTCATTGGGAGTTGAATTTAGTACCCCTAGTCATTAATCATTAAAAATTAAATCTAATAAAAATATAAATTAGTAATACTGGTAAATTTAAATAAAAAATATAAATAAAATTCAAACCAAATTCATAATATATATAAAAAAATACCAAAAACTAGCGAACTTTTGGTCTTCTTCCTAACTAGCAAACGTTTAACCTTCTTCCTAACTAGAAATCAACATGAACGTATCTGAGGACGTTGCTGACGGCAATGACCAGGCGTGGAATTTCGATGACAACCAAATTCAAGATGACAACCAAATTCAACAGACGCATGTGACAGAGGAGAGAATCCCCAAACGGCCATGGGTCAAAAAGATGGGTGCACTATGCACTTTGAATAATAGCCTCGAAAGGGAGGAAGAAGAGCTTAATAAGCAAAAAGCAATTATCATAAAAAGACTGATTACAATAGAAAAACAAAAAGAAGAGATTAAAATTGAAATTAAGAAACATAGTCAGATATGCCCACTGTGAACAACAAATAACAGTCATGGGTGTAGCTGCTTTTAAGCCAGTAAACCCTGGCTTACAAACTTTCTGTTCTCGAAACCCACATAATTTGAACGGGCTTATTAACCAAAAATGACCAGCTACGCCCCCGACAGTAAATTTATTGTTGTCATATTATAATATATATTTTTCTTTTCTTTTAATGGGCCAATTATACCATGATAATTTCATGCTAATACTAGCTTTTATTATGGGTACATAAATTCTATGTTAAGACATATCATAACATATGATAATAATAATTAAAAAATGTTTTTACATATTACGTGTTATGTCATCCCTCGATTCTAAGTCTGTTCTAAGTCGGACGCAATCATCTATTCTTAAGAACACAGTCCTCCGAAATTATAAGTCTGTTCTAAATCATCGTCAACAATTATACTCATGACATAGTCTACTATTCTTAAGAACACGGCCCTCAGATATTCTAAATTCAAATTACAGCAATTATGTATTTAACATCCTGATACATCCCATATTATGTGAAGGGTCGCGGGTTGAGTGTAATCCTCCAGTAGATTTAAAATATCCAAACGATGAGTGCAATCCTCCAGTACATTGAAAGTATCCAAACGATGACAGTTATAAAGGTTTTAATGTTTTGAGAATACAATCCTCCAATGTTATATAGACAATTGGTCATCCTCTATCAAGGTTCAAGGTTCTTTATTTTACACTATTTACAGGTACATATAGGTATGAAATTTGACATAGGATTACTGCGAGAAAAGAAAATTAACAAAAGTACTATATATGGTTTACAGGAATTGTGTGTAGTGGCCAAAGTAGCATTGAAGCTTTCGAGTTAGCCACTACCATCAGAATTGCCAACATGGTCATCCTTTATTACATGTACATGTACATCACTGATATCTATGGATCCTATAATCAAATGGAATCAAAGGGGTATATGTCATACTTCTTCATAGTATATAAATTACTATGATAACATCTAATCTTATCAATCTCATAAAATAATTTTCTTATTAATAATTAATTTTCTTATTAATAATATTAATCTCATAAAATAATTAATTTCATTCAAATTTATTTTAATCCTACTTTTAATCCTACTTTTACTGCCGATATACCTAATAATTATTGTAACTCTATTGTAACTCCTACCTATACTGTCATCCTTAATTCTCTCACTAATAATTCTCTCACTGTCAACATTAAATCTAACTATCCTTTTCCCATATAACATAATATAACAATATAGCAAGGTATAACACTATAATAACAATATAATAATATTAACCTCGAATCTCAACACTATCACTATATCATAATCATCGCATATTACCAAATATCACCACAATTTAACACATAATAATAATAAGTTTATACCTCAACATTAACCCTTTCATGCCCACATACGGAATTTTCCGTATTTTACTGGTCACTTGATTTAGAAGTTTCAGTCTGACAAATTCTAAAGAGCTAGGCCAAAAAGATTCCCACAAACCATGTTTTATAGACAAGTGATCCCAGTGAACGAAATTTGACATATTAACGAAAGAATAATTTCATCCTAATGAACTACATTTGGCATGTTAACGAAAGAATAATTTAATCTAAATCCTTTCTTTGCATAAGCCAACTATAGGTTACATTATTTCAAAATAGACTAAAATAGCATTTCAAAAAAATAATTATTTATCCTCAAATTCAACATTTTCTCTCAAAAATACATATTTCACATCACATTTAGAGTTTCATGTTTGCACTAACCTCACTTTCTGTCTCCCAACACCTAAACTTGCCCAGAACCAAGCTTTTATGTCCACAAGCACTTCACGACAAGCGAAATTCATCCATAATGACCGCAAAGCATGCCGGGAAATCCTACCAAACAGCGACATGGCACTTCCCAATCTTCATTCTTCAATATATATAAGTCTAAAGCCATTTCGACCTAATACCTTCATATTGGAATCAATGGCAAGTAAATGTTGTCCAATATTCCAAAAAAGCTATGATAGGTGGCTCCAGACCCCCATTTATAAAGCCCACGCTAAAGTGACAAAAAGACGTCCTGGCCCATTCACGAGTGGGAAATGAGGCTCTTTCTCTGTCACAATAAACTGGCACAGACTCGCTTCTTTGATAAAGTGCTGATTCAAGCTCTTATCAGACTTAATGATGTCCTCCAGCACTCTATAAATGGTAAAAAGGGCTTTAAAAAGCCTATAATTCTCTGTATTCCTCCAAACAAACTTCCCGCCGGCTCCGATAAGTAATCCACAACTGCTTTCAAAATGGCCGTCTTATAGGTCAGTTAAAAATTCCATGGTAACAATGACTATTTAGTTAGGGGGGAGGGTTTTTTCAGTCTAGAAATACTGCTAAAACTCGGGCCTGAAAGAGTTAACACGTTATAATAATTATATATTTTATTAATGCCATATTAATACTATAACCACAAAAATAAAAAAATAAAATAATAAGTGTGAATTGGTGGTGCTTGCTTGCACAAGCACACTAACAAGGAAGTAAATCTCGATCTGCAGTAGATGCACCGGGGCATCCCTGGTGCCTTACCTTTCTCTCAACCATCTTGACATATGTCTAAGTAGATAAAATTAAGTGACATTGCCATTTTGTTCCGCATAAAAAGTCACCATGTCACAACCCTAACTCGTAAAACTTGTCTAAGACTCAACTTGTTGCAAATACAATCAAGTAAAGGAGAATTTGAACAACGACTGCTTGAAAAACGCACAAATATTTGTGTCCCAAAATACACAACATATCTTCCAAATTTGGCCGTAAAAAAGCCCGTTCTTGGGATGCGATTTTGTCCAAAACATAATAAAACGAAAGTAAACAACAACAAGATGGGCTTACCTTGATGTTTCACGTGTACCGATCGAATCGAAACATCAACATCCCAAGCATTTCACTCGTTTTCGTGCCCGGGGAGTGGGGAATATGACATCGGTAGCTGTCCTTGGGGTGGGGAATTTGACACCGGATTGGAGGGGTGGGGGATTTGAATAAGTTGTCTCGATTTCATGTTGTGCTGCGTGGTTTCCTCGAGCGAAGTCATCTTTAGACGACTTCAAAGGACAAAATGCTGCTTTTGTAAGGGACTGGATTAAAAACAAGGGGACTCCAAAAGTTTAGTGCTGTATTTAAAGGTATTAAAATATAAATGTAAATTGCTTACGAATATTTAAACTGTCTGTTAAAAACAAAATGCGGTGTCACAACTAATACTATGTCCCAGGGGTAGGGGCATTTGATCGCCTATACGACGATGGGGTGGAGCATTTGAACAACATTTTTGTCCCGGGGAACGGGAACTTGAACAATCCAAAATCCAAAACTTCAAATGCCCGGGGGTTGACCGGGGGGGATGTTGATGTTTCGATTTGATCGGTACGTTAGGCGGGTTGGAATCGTCGTAAAACAACGGAAAAAGTAACATTACTTAAAAGTGAGAAGGGCACTAAAACACGACCAAAAGAACAGAAGTAAAGGCAACCAAACAGTGTAAAACCCTTTACCTACGCCACTCTTCACGTCACGATTTTCCACTATGATTAAGCCATGTTGAAGTAGTGTATCAACCAATCAGCAAACCAGAAACACCCCACGTGACATGGAAAGGCCTTCAAATCCTCCTTGGGCCAAAATTTCAATCCCGTAAAGCACATTTTCAGACAGGTCGCGCGTCGGGGTTCGGCCGCTAGGAAACCGGAAATCGTTCAATTGTTGCTCTCATCCTATATGTATGGTGCTCAGCTCCGCTATCAGTTCCGAGCCCGCCCAATGCCCCCCCCCCCCCCCCCACCGGGCATGTGTGTTGGGGATTTGACATTTTTGAATCAGAGCATGCTCCACTGTGGAGCTTTGGAACGAGTGGGAATATCATAAACACTGATGTAACATTTGACTATTTTTGACGAATTCCCCAGCCCAACTTTTCTTTGCTGACAAATACCTCACCCCCGGGACAGAAACTCAGGCAAATGCCCCAGGTATGGCCATATAAACAAATAATTTCTTCCTCCCTCCGTAAAAATCAACCGTGAGCCGAGAGTAGTGTATCCAAAAGAGTTAATGTAGTGAGGAGTGTGTGAAGAGTTAGCCTGTTCCAGGCTCTCAGATAGTGGGAAAGGGAGCGAAAGAAAATCGCAGGCGAAAAAGAGAAGAGGGGGACTGGGAGAGAGAAAGCGGAAAAGGAGAGCCTGTGGAACTACTCAGAACGACATCGTTCCAGTTTACCAGCTCCTGGTATACCCTCTGATTGGGCAATTTTGACAGGTCGCGTCATTCGGTGATGACAAAATATTCTGACAGTTGGTGCGTTGCGTTGCGTTGCCCAGTACTAGTTTATAGAAGAGATCATTTCTACTTCAAATTCGCTGTACTCATTCTGTATGGATGTGTAGTTAATTTAACCCTTCTTCATTTAAAATATCTGGGTCTACCCCAAGTGGTTTTCGTAGTAAAAGCCGATGAAATGATTGTCCTAGCTCAAAATCGAAACTTTTACTAACTGTATCACAGGAAAATTTCTGCAGTTTCCCCCTTTCTCTGTTGCTTTCCTGATCAAATATTTGCAAGAAATACCGGGTATTTAATACAAAGGTACATTTACGTCAAAATCTCGTTCGACTACCGTGTACGAGTTTAATTTTGCGGGAGTTATTTTTTGCGGATTTTGCGGATTTCCTTCGATCCGCAAAAAAAAACTCCCGCAGAAAAAAATAGTAAATCTTGTTTTAATGGTTATATCGGGTTAACAGCACCTTTTTAACATTGAACATAATAGGAAACGCCAGCCAAAGTTAATAAAATACATTTTTCTTCTCACATAGCCGGCTTCTCACGGAAAACCGTACTTTCCCGCTTCTGTGTCACGTTCAACGTCAGTTGTCGTAAATAAAGACTGACAACATACAGTCAATTCCAAAGTACATGTACGCAATGGATTAATCTACAGACTTAATTCCTGCAGCAAATAAAGCGTGCTCTCATAACTCCGAGGCGACCGGCACAACAGGCATCTGTATTCCCGATTCAACTCCAGTAAAACTGGCCCCAATAGAATCCATCTTGGGTTTGAATTTACCTGTGTACAGAGGTTACACGGAGACCGTTGAATATCACGTCCCAGTTGATCAAAACAATCACGCCGCTCGAGAGCTGTCAGATCCTCGAAATTTCATTGCCTGAACTATCTGGGGTCGGCAGCGACCCCTAAGACTTATCTGGGTTGCTATTAAGGGAACGGTTCTATTGTTCTTTCTTTCGTAACTATGGAAATATACGAAGGTACGTTTCTCCTGGGGAAATCGGTTTAGCCTGCAGAACAGGCGCTTTTCCGATACGAGCGGAGCGAGTTGTGATACCGATCCGATCGAAGCGAGGATCGGCGAGCGGCGAAGCCTCGAGAAAAAATGAGCGCCTGCCGCCATCTTACTGAAATTTGAATTCTTCCCTTTTCCGCATGGATTAACATGATATTAAACATGTCAATCAAACTTTGTGTGCTCGTAACTTTGTCGGTATCTAAGATATGTATTCAAAACATTGTACAGTTCATTGTTATTATCTTTATTTCTCCTGTCCAAGTCTCTACAGTGTGGGATTTATTCACGACCACGGCCTCTATAAAGTTGCTCAGTCCCCGCTCAGTTTTTACTTCATCGGTTCATTTACTCGACCCTGACTGACTGTTTCAAGCTTTTTCACTCGAACAGCCTCTGACAGCAGAAGCGAAAATTAGTTTCGATTAACTGACCTTCACAATGCTTTGCAAATAGGACAATGATCAACCATGTCCGATACATTTACTTCACATCAGTCAACCATGGAATACCATGGTTAACCATGTGCCATACTTCAGATAGCCTGTGTTGCGGCTCTGGAGTATCGGAGCGCAGCGAGCGGAGATTAGGGGGATTGGGGCGATGAAAAAAAGAGGGGGAAGTGGTGGGTAGGAGCGGAAGAGAGAGCCTGCTGGCAACCCATGGTTATTTTGATAACTCTCGGCCTCAGAAGGCCGCGTATTGCTATTGACTAAAATGCGTGATTGACAGAAATCATTGGCATGCGATAAGAGCAGAAACCAATTAGTATGGCGACAAACATACCGAGAATTCCTTCAGCGATGAATTTAAAGAAAGAATTACAGATCTTTAGTAATGAGATCGAATTTCGCGATGAGCTGAAGAACCCTGTATCGGAACTCCACAAGAGTAAGTTGCTCGACGAAACGCACACGGTTGAAACATGGCCGGTGTGTTAGAGGAACAGGCTTGTGCTTCCGAAAATACGAGCTGCTTTGATAATTTCGTGCCGCTGCGTGGATGGTTTTTAGCGCTTCTTTTGGCAGAACTTCGTTTCGATGTTATTGTGTCGGCAGTGTTCTTTACTGATTTGGTAGCGACTTTATATTCAGCGGCAACTAGTTCTCTTTATCTTAGCTATCTTTATCCTGCAAACCTTCACGGACATAGGTGTAGTTCTCTACTGCATTTGGAATCTGCCTTCCTCTGGAATGACAGACTCGCTCTGATAGAGCAGCAGATTTCGGAATAGGAAGACCAATACCTTTGCAGGCACTAGCTAGAATTATTTAAAGCTTCGGTTCTCTTTTCTTTCTGAAGTGTTGAACAGATTCTCGCCGTGGAATTATTTGAATTCTTAAACGCTTGGCTTAAAACATACATTACATATCCTGCAAAAGTCGTTGACATTTACAGGTTTGGGTTTAGGCCCTGTCTTCACATGTTTTTTCAGAGTTTCAGCTGACATTCTCCAAGTTTGTTTATTTTTTGTTTTGAATTTTACGCTTGAGTTGAGATTCCTTGATATTCCACGCGTGAGTTTGACATATATTAAACATGGTTTTCACTTCCGCCGCATGATGATTGGATAAATCGGTCGAATGACTTACTAATTTTATGCATTTTAATTAGTGGGTGGATATCAAAATAACCATGGGTTGCGGCAGGCTCTCTCTTACTTTCTTCCCCACCCCCTCCCCCCCTCTTTTTTTCGTCGCCCCAATCCCCGTAATCTCCGCTCGCTGCTCTCCGATACTCCAGGCTATACAACGCAGGCTATACTTCAGATCAGTCAACCATGGAATACCATGGTCAACCATGTGCCATACTTCAGATCACTCAACCATGGAATACCATGATCAACCATGACCCATACTTCAGATCAGTCAATTATCGAATACCATAGTCAGCTGTGTTTCACCTGTATTACTGCTCCCTGTACATATAAAAGTGATCATGTGTAATTAAGTTACAGTTTCCCATTCTGTCACCCCAAAGAAAAAGGTAATGTCCATTGATAGTTAGAAAATTAGAGAGATTATCTGAGGATAAAAATTAACCCTTTCACTACATGTAGATCAGTGTAAAGACCACATTTATGAAACTACTATAGTCGCTCACAAGGAAACGCTTCGTCCGCCAACACCGAACACATGAACGTTTCAGCTGTGCCGCGAAGGCCAAGATACTCGTCCATGCGTTCATCAAAGCTAGAATAAGAACAGTTGGCATATAAGAAGCCATAATAATGTTCACCTTTGACGACAAAATAACAAGTATTCGCTGCTCGAAGAGTTGAAGCGAGTAACCTCACAGTCAGCGTGCACCACGTGTTATCTTAATAGCCCTAGAGGGGGTACCCTCAATTGAAACCTCTACCGTTTTGCCACATGCTGGCTATTGCGGCTATGCAACTATAATTGTCAGTACATTACTAATATAATGATTACCATTTCATATAAATAAAGTATCAGAAAGAAAGCATAAAAATCCTATTCGCATGCAAATATTTGATATTCCATAATTAAAATCGCTCTAATGCAATGAAAGTTCGCAGGATAAAACTTGTATTACTATTTTCCGATCGACAGAGAACGCTTGGCTGCAGAGGACTGAATAAAAGGGAATATAAATTCAAACTTACCGCGTTTGATAAACTACTGACAAACTCGCCCAACATTTCTTTGTAAAAATGTAACTATAGAAAGTGGTGTTGTTCCCGTATTTGCCCCATCAATCGGTAACTGTGGATAAGGTCTGAATCCCCGGCATTTATCAACTAAACCAGTCTATACCTAGTCACCCCGGTGCTTTTAGCACAAGCAATCTATCAGTAGTTACTCCGCTGTTCTGGCTACAGGCAATTAATCTAGTCATCCCAGTGCTCTGAACGCAGGTACAAGAACCCGGGGTAGAATGAAGCCACTATATAGGCACTAAAACCACCATGGTTCCACAAGTCTTTAGGGATGGCCTGACAAATCTCTTCAGGGCAAAATTTAAAAAAATAAATTTCTGTAAACATTCTTGGTATGTAGCCGCATAATCTTTTAGGTAAGGCATACTATCGTTTTCTTTGGTCCAACGACGAAGAGAAAGCTCTTCTGAGACTAAAATCAGTCTCCTCCATTGTGCCGATGGCGCCTAAATACGAGAAGGGCACAATGTATCATTTACCTGGCTTAAATACAGGTGTCAAGTAAAGTATTAACTTTTATTGAGATCTGTTATTTATTTCTAAACTTGACAGTATATGCAGCTCATCGAAAACTAACAGGGTGCTAGTGATGATAGAGAAGCCATTTAAAGTATTTCCATCAGGGTTAAAATTCCAAAAAATCTCCCGGGAAAACTCGCTTACGCGCCCTCCAAATCACAACAACATTTACCGGCAAAGTTTAAAACTTTAGTTATCACAGGATGCTCGTCCAACCCTTGCGCGCGAAAAACGTTAAATCCGTTGTATAATCGCGGTAGAGAGGTTTTGAAACTTTAAAGCAAATGCTGTTACCAAGGCAATTCATGTTATTTATGAGAGAACGGAATACTAGACTTTATTAGGTTCGCAAGGAGTATTGTGGTCAAACGTTCAGCCGTCATCGTTTTCACTATGGTGGATTGCAATAACCCTTGAGAGTAAAACATCTGGAAATGTCGTATTCAAGGTCACAAACGATCTGGAGATTTTGCAAAAATGTAGTGAGATATGATATTAATTTTGTTTCTTTGACAATCGCGTGAAACATCGTCGTAAGATCGTAAGAAAAGGACAAAAATCATGAAACTCACGGCGGGATCATGAGAGTTGGCAGGTCTGATGTACATATGTCTTAGTTGTCATGGAAAGTAAAGCCATCTTGGATCGTTTGCTGCATGACACAGTTGGTACGCAAACAATAATTTTCTATCAAATTCTTTACAGGTCAAACTCACGTGATAAACCATGGCAGCTGAAAGAACCGGTAAGTAGGTGTTGAAGAATTGAAAGGAAACTGTAATAACGAGTCAAAGTCCGCTGGAAAATTTGCAGGCAAATGTATGGAAAACTGAAACCACGACTGCAGGCTTCCCAGCATAGCCTCAAATTTGATTAGTTAATCTTTTACCTGGAATCTTAAGTTTGCAGACTGCATATTTCAGAAATTCGATTTTATGGAAATTATTTGGCATCAAATTCCCATACAAGCACTGTATTTCGCATCATGTTTGCACCTTGGCTTATTCGTGATTATTCTGATATACATGAAAAGAAACGTTATTGGCCTATGCTACCTAATTCATATTTCATAACCCTAAATTTAATGCTCGTTCAATAACATTATACAGCCATGGGTCGGAAAGTATTTGGCGATACAGACTGATATCGCCTCCGGTCATGACGAGTCTGCGGGGTACCTCAGCGATTTTCGCTGTGATTCACTTATTGTTCTCATACTGGAGGCTTTTTACACTGTCAATACTCATGTGATACATACATCTTCCAAAGTTGTAAGTATTAAGAACGTCGGACATTTGGACAAATAGCGATTTTACACTCCTGGGCTGGGTTGTTCGAAGCAAGGTTAACTTTAACCCTAGGTTAGCGCTAAATCTGTCATTCCAATATGTACAGTTTAACCCAGGTTAGCGATTTAACCCTGGGTTAGCGCTTAACCTTGCTTAGAACAACCGGATCCTAGTTGAAATGGAAATCATGGGTGTTGAGGACAAATGTTTAGCTTTGTTGTTTCGTTCGTCCTTCGCCGCTGCGTCGGCGTATATTAATTTGTAACGATAAATTATCGATTAGTTTTCGATTGAGAGACAGGATTTTTGTGAGATACGAGGCCATGTAGCGTGTTGGAAGCGTTTTCCCCGTTTATTTTTAGACCTAGGATCTCAACGCTTTTCGTGAGTACAATTCATATTAGAGCAATATTAGAACTATGTTTAAGCTTGACATTTCGTATAATTTTCCTTTAAGAACTGTGAGGTTAGGATTGAGACTGAATGCATTATTGCTATAGCGACCAAGGAACTTGTGTACACAAGCTAAGTCTAATCAGTTATGATCTCTCGCGTGTATGAACCGTTAATGATCCTTGTAATTGTCGTAATTTTGTGTTTCGCCAAGTGGTGCTCATATTATTGAAGTGATTAATAAAACAGTAGCTCGCATTTCGTTCGAAAAGCGTTTCATATTATTGCCTGGACTTGTCGAGATTAAGGTGACCTTGAACAACCTTCATGGAAAACTCGCCCGCCTAATGCAACCCGAGCTCGCGTCGGACTGGCCGAAGCGCCACGACCAGGTACGATGAGATACTGCGCGAAGAAATCCACAGAATAAAGAAGAGGAGGTGAGTGAAGGTGGCTCTGACGAGAAAGATGAATGAAATAAGACAGTTAATGGAGGAAACTGAAAACGTTATTAACATCAGACAAAAAGAGGGAGAACTTAGAAATGCAATGATGAAGTTTATACAAGTGCATGTAGCTTATCACGGGTTATTGAGTTGCAAGGAAGAGAAAAGAGATTCTCGTGGTTATTTTGACGGCGTAAATAAGAAGTTTTCAGATTTAAACGAGAAAATCAAGTTATGGTTGAGAGAAAACCCGGAATTATACGTAGACAATGTGATGCCGTCAGATTCGGTCAGTCAACTTAGTTTTCAGACCAGTTCGAAGTGAAGGATTGGGTCGAGAGTTGGTTCGAGTATCAGTACAAGGTCGAAGGGCAGTGGATCAAGTAAGCATAGTTCAGTTGCAAACGTCCGTGTTAAAGTCGCGGTTAAAAGAGCTTCGCTTGAGGTGGAAGCTGCTACGCTAACAGAACAGCTAGCACTGGCGCGACAAAAGCTTCAACTGGAACAAGAAGAAGTTCGGCTAAAGGTGAAAACGGAAATAGCTAAGGCACAGGCTGAGGAACGCATCTACGAGGAACTTGAATACAGTGAGCGAGAAAGTTTGGTAAATAGTGTTGCGAGTTTAGTTCATAAGAGAGAAGCTTCAGTGCTGGCGCCAGCAACAACACTTTGCAACATGTAGCTCCCGAGTGCTAATTCACCCACTACAGTTGTGACAACCACAGCTCCAAAGGTATCACCGAAACCCTGGAATTTTCTCTCGACGGCTACGCATGTGCAGTCTAAGATACCGATGGTCAGACAACCGTGCAATAGTTCCACTCCTCTAAATCCCAATGCACCGACTTGGAGTCAGAGTCAAAATAAAGGAGATGCCGCTCATCCAGATATGTTGCCGAAAGAAGAGTCCGGAGGTTTTGAAGTCGATTCAAAGGGTTCAAGAACAAGTTGAACGACAGCTTAAAGCTCAGCGGCTACCTAAAGCAGAGATTATGAGCTTCGACAGAAATCCACTGAACTTTCTCATATTTATGAAAACGTTTGAGACAAACGTAGAAGGGTGTACGGAGAATAGTTGTGAAAGGCTGCAGCTCCTTATCCAGCTGTGCACTGGAAAGGCAAAGGAAGTCATCAGGAGCTATGCTATGACGAATGCCGAGGAGGGATATTTGAAGGCTAAGAGGTTGTTGAATGAGAGATTTGGTGACGCTTACGTGGTGACAAATGCTTGGATTTGTAAGGTATCAGAAGGCCCAGTCATTAAGGGTAGCGATCGCGAGGCCTTGCACGACCTGGCTGATGACTGCGAGAATTGCGAGACGACGCTAAGAGTTGCCGGGATATTGAACCAGGTTAACAATGAGGGCAGATTAGTGTGGATAATGGCTAGAGTTCCCGGATTCGTGAAGTCAAAATGGAAAACGAAGGTTCAAAAGATACGCAACGAAGGTAGAGATCCAAACATTGAAGACATGGGAAAACTGATCAGAGGTGTCGCAAAAGAAAAGAATGATCCAGTGTTCGGCAGCATTATGGATCCGTACGCACAACGAAGATAAGCTGAAGGGAAAGGCCAAGAAGGGATCAAGCCCTTCAGTGACATCGTGAAGGCATAACTTTAATATCAACACGAGTCACACGCCCAGTAATGAAAACATTCCTGCAGCGGATTCTTCCGTTTCTTCTCCTACAAATGCAATCGGCGTCACTAAATTAAAGTGCTTCTTATGTGAGCGTCATCACAGATTAGAGGACTGTGCAGATTTCAAAGCTAAGAACAGTTTTGAGAAGCTTGGCTTTGTGCGCTTTGTCTTTCTTCTACCCATTTTGCAGGCGGATGTAAGGGTCCCAAGGGTTGCAAATCTTCGAATTGTCAGTTGAACCGTAAGCATCTTGAATGCCTTCATCAGGCACTGTCTGGAAACTTTGAAAGAATGCGGAAAACCCAGCAACAACGGAATGACACTGCTGGCTCAAGCTCAGGCGCTAATCGCGAAGAAGACACTGTACTGTTAGAGCTCAGAACGGATTTGTCGGAGTCTTCAGTAAAAGAGATGAGACCGGGGCCAGGTACGAGTGCAAGGCGATTCCAATTGTTCCAGTCAAGGTTAAGGCTAGAGGCAAGACAAAGATCGTGAAGACCTACGCCTTATTGACAGTGGATCCACTTCCACATGGTGCTCTGAGAAACTCATGAATGAACTTGCAATTGGTGCCGAGGGGTCGCAAGTTCGCATATCCTTAACAACAACTGAGAAAGAAAACAGTCTAACTCTGTCATCGAAAGTCAGCCTCGAGATCATGGATATAGACGGAGTAATGATTGAGCTGCCTGAGGTGTTATCTAAGCACTCCCTGTGCATTGCGCAAGATGGAATAGCCATGCAAGAAGGCGCAGACAGGTGGCCTCACCTTCGAGGTATCAAGCTTCCTGACCGAATTCCTGGAGCCTTGTAGCCAGAAGAGATACGGAATCAAGCCGCCGGTGGACCATATGCAGCTAGGACGAAGTTCGGTTGGACCCTCAATGGACCACTCGGTAGATATGGAGGATCTCGTAGTATTCATATGAACTTTGTACGCACTGACGATATGTGTTGCCAGAGCTGTTTAGCAAATACATGAACCCGGAGTTTAGCGAATCAATATCTGATAACGAAACTGCAATGTCTTGTAAAGAGCATGGAGCACAGAGGATATACGAAGATTCTTTCCGTTTGAGAAATGGACATTACGAGATTGCAATCCAATGGGTCGACGATCCACCCGGTTTACCAAATAATAAACCGTTAGCAGAATACCGCTTACGACTGCTGAAGAAGAAGCTGAGCAACAACTCAGAAATGCAGCGAAAGTATGTCGACACAATCGGTGATCTCATTGACAAGGGCTACACAAGAAAGGTACCTGACGAAAACGCGAAGCGAGATGACGGCAAAGTTTGGTATCTACCGCATCATGCTGTGATGCATCCGCAAAAATCGGAGAAGCTAAGAGTAGTGTTTGATTGCGCCGCTAAATATCGAGGCTCTTCGTTGAACGCCCGAGTATTACGGGGTCTTGATCTCACAAACAAGCTTGTCGGTGTCTTAATTAGATTTAGAGAAGAACCGATCGCTTTAATGTCCGACGTGGAATCTATGTACCATCAAGTCAGAGTCAATCCTGAGGATGCTGATGCCCTGCGCTTTCTGTGGTTCCCGGATAATGACCTAAATCGTCAGCCGGAAGAGTACCAAATGGTGGCACATTTGTTTGGTGGAATATGGTCTCCTAGTTGTGCTAATTTCGGCTTACTGAGAACGGCTGAAGATAATAGTTGCTATTTCGATAAAGGGACGGTTGAAACAGTGAAGAACAATTTTTACGTCGACGACTGCCTAAAATCAGTAAAGACTGAAGAGGATGCAGTCAAGTTTGTCGATCAACTCTCACAGCTGTTGGCTCGTGGTCGCTTCCATCTCACAACGTGGTGAGCAATAGTCTTAGCTACAAGCTACGAAAAACATAGGAATCTTTGCGCTTCCTTCGATCTGATACTGAGGCGTATAAGTTACTTGTGTAGTTAGCCTAAAAGCCAACGGCTGAATGCTAAGACTACTACTATTATACAAGTCACAACAGCTAGTCAAGTTCACATTAATAACAGTGTAGAAACCATGCAGTCTTATCGCCAACGGATCCCACATTGCTTCACTGTATTTGGAGTATGGTGAAGAGTCAAGGGACGCATGACTGCCAGTGACGTTCCCGGAAAATTGGAGGTAAGTGCTGCAGCGTTTCCAGTCCAGCTCGTACGGTGGAACCGGTAGTCTGTACTTTGATCTTTGATTTTAAGTCGGTGGTTTTTCTTTTTGCTTATTATTACTGTGTCACCGCACCGATCGTGTTATTTTTTCATCATCGGCCACTGGCTGACACTTCCTGCCCTTTTATGGTGATAAAGTGTTATCCTGTTCCTTGCTCTCCAAGCGCATAGCTGAAGTAAAGTCGTTCCCTTTCTACTCTCAAGATTTAACCACCATGTTCTGAACTGTTCTTTTCGTTGGCCATCTGATTTGCGCGCGGTTTCAGTTGCCACAGTTCCAGATCAGTCCTAGCGATTTTTGCGGATGGATGTTGCCTTCCACTACCCATTCTTGTATTTGCGACGTTCTACTACATTGTATCTCTGCATACTGATCCAACAGGTTATTTTGGCCTAAAAATATTGGTAGTATTATAAAGTAGCTGGACTAAGATGAATGTACACAGTAAACAGAGCAGTCATGAAGATTAGCATACCCCACAACTTTGATTTTATTTTAGAGGGGATTTTTCTAATCGTCGCGCAATATTTAAAAAAAGCGCCAGAAACTAGCTCTAGATCATTCTGCAGACTATATAATAATATGAATTCCAATTCTCGCTTTAGAATTTTGTTAGTCACAGACAAACACAAATAACAAACTCTTGACTTAAATAACTGTTTTAGCATGGGACAAAGTCAGTTTCTTGCTTTTCTTTGTAAATTTAGTCAGCCATTTAACTGCCTGAAGGGAGTTTGCATGTGTTACATATTCAGGTCTAGCTCTAAACGAGATGTTTGTTTTAAATTTTTGCTTTGGATTAACACTCCAATTTAACTTTCACCATTTAAAAAGCAACACTGCATATCGTGAAATCTTTGCTAGCCTGCGTTGCGGCTCTGGAGTATCGGAGCGCAGCGAGCGGAGATTAGCGGGATTGGGGCGAGAGAAAAAAGAGAGGGGGGACGGGGTGGGGAGGAGATGAAGATAGAGCCTGCCGGCAACGCATGGTTATTTTGATATCCACCCACTAATTAAAATGCATGCTTATTAGTAAGTCATTCGACCGATTCATCCAATCATCATGCGGCGGAAGTGAAAACCATGTCTAATATCTGTCAAACTCACGCGTGGAATCTCAAGGAATCTCAACTCGAGCGTAAAATTCAAAACAAAAAATACACGAACTTGGATGTGAAGACAGGGCCGGCCTAAACCCCAACCTGTAAATGTCAACAACTTTTGCAGGATATGTAATGTATGTTTTAAGGTAGCGTTTGGGAATTCAAATATTTCCACGGAGAGAATCTGTTCAAGCCTTAAGAAAGAAAAGATAGCCGAGGCTTTAAATAATTCTAGCTGGTGCTTGCAAAAGTATTGGTCTTCATATTCCGAAATCTGCTTCTCTATCAAAGTGAGTCTGTCGTTCCCGAGGAAGGAAGATTCGAAATGCTGTAGAGAACTACACCTTTCTTCGAGAAGGTTTGCAGGATAAAGATAACTAAGATAAATATAACTCGTTGCCGCTGAATATAAAGTCGCCACCAAATCAGTAAAGAACATTTCCGACCACAATAACACTGGAGCGAAGTTCTGCCAAAAGAAGCGCTAAAAAACATCCACGCAGCGTTACGAAATCATCAAAGCAACTAGTGTTTTCCAAACACAGTTAGGATTACAGCTAGAACATCTCTTCTAGACAAAATATATCTAATAGCCTTGCTTCTGTTCTTTATTTAAATTCATCGCTGAGAGAATTCTCGTTACATGTATGTTTGTCGCCATATACTAATTGGTTTCTGTTCTTATCGCATCCATGCATGAATAAAACTTAATGATTTCTGTCAATCACGCATTTTAGCCAATAGCAATACGCGGCCTTCTGAGGCTGAGAGTTATCAAAATAACCATGGGTTGCCGGCAGGCTCTCTCTTCATCTCCTCCCCACCCCGTCCCCCCTCTCTTGTTTCTCTCGCCCCAATCCCACTAATCTCCCATCGCTGCGCTCCGATACTCCAGAGCCGCAACGCAGGCTAAATCTTTGCTAAAGTCCATTTTTTTATAGCTCGGCACAAAACTCGGTCTTAGCCTGTTAGTTTTTGGCGTCCAATACCCGGTTTTGTAAAATATCTCCTCTTTATAATTATAATACGTAAAGTTATGCTTAACTCAAGTCCTGCTTTCATATATTTTATTCTGAATGTTTTGTTTTGTTTTATTTTTCAAATGTGGATAGACCTAAGAAATCGGTGATCTTCGACCTTGTTACACGCCAATGCAACACGATCACGCACACGTTAGGGCGAAACGTGATAGGTGTAAAGGTATAATGTGACAGTTCGTTTGAATAAAGGCGGCAAATTCGGGAGACCAACGACAAATTTTGGAAAATTATAAAAGACATTAAGTGTTCTTTTTAAACGTATACAAATAAGAGCCCGCGTATATCAAAGAACTACCAATAAAAATAATCACCTACCTTTGCCTAATTCTGCCCCAATGACTCAATGTTTTACTGGTGAAAATTCTCAGAAGGTGTAAATCCTTGCAGATAATATTTGGTGCTTAAAGTGCCCCTATAACCCCATTTTTTTTTACTTCACATAAATTCTTATAATATTTAGAGTAATTCTGCAAAAAAACGTTTTTGTTTGCTTGAATCCTTGATTGTGTACAACCTGTTGAAGTTTGCGAAAAGCAACCAGGATCTTTTCACGACCGAGCCACTGTACACTAATTAGAAGCATGGGCCTAGTACATCGTGCATTGTGTGTGACGTAAGATCAAGAATTCATAATGTTCAATGGAATTTAAATGTGCAACAACTGCTGGTGAACAATGGCTTTTTCCTGATCTTACATCACTTGACCAAGACCTCAAACTGCACGGTCGTGAAACTAAATGTGCAGGACTTTAATCACGATTTAAAAATCAGGAATTATACTAATTTAACTTTTTACTTTTGCTTTCGTCCTCAATTTGTATCTAGACTTTGAAAATAAATAAAACTAAAATGGGGTTAGGGGCACTTTAAGCCCTCCCAGATGAGAAAGGGGGAGGGTCAAAAACTACAAATAGACCATTAAAAAGGGGGTCATAGGGAGGCAAATGAGGGGAAGGGGAATGCTTATTTATCGGGGAGAGTTATACTCTACTGGTATACATTTTTAGACTTCATTCTCCAACCTGCTGATCAGTCCCTTTTACCTTTGAGTGTTTGTATCAGGCTAATGCATGTAAACATGAAAAAGGTTTTCTAATTCTTTTATAAAAATAATACATGTACAAGCAGAACTCGAGACATTTTCATCAAGTATTGCATTTTTCTAAACATTTTGAGCTAGAGCAAAATTTTAAAAAGAACCTAGAAAATATTTTAGACCACTAGTCCTGGTTTTATGCTAGGTTTAACTCATGATTAAATCACAGTTTGCTGGGTTTGCTCAAGGGTGTGCTGGGTTTGCTCGAAGGTTCTCCCGAGGGTTCACTCGGGGTTTGTTTTGTTCACGGGGTTCACTGGGTTCACTTTGAGCAAACACAAGCAAACATTGAGTGAACCCTTGGGTACACCCTGCATTTTCTCAAAAGCGAAGCCGAACATACTGGAGGTTAGTTCTGATCAGTAGATGCAAGATTGAATGCAAAACTATTTTTTTTACGTTCTTGTAAATATGCTAGTGTTCAAGGTCAGTGAACGGGAATACTTGGAATGCAATATCTACATTGAGCCATCAACTTTTTATTGTCTTAAGGTTGTTATTTTCTGTGTAGCTATCCATTAAAGAAACTGATAATAATATCATGAACAACGATATTAATGGTCTTTATTATATACATGTAATTCTGCCAAGAATGCACTGTAAAGTATGCACAAAAACGCACCAAATATGAGACCATACATGTATTTCAGGTAGTTACGTGAAAATGGCTTCCTGTTGCTATGGTACATGTAAATCCCATTTCTCGAGCACATGCACAAGGGTTTTGGTTATTATGGAAATAAAATTTTGTTCCTAATCTTAAGTTAACACACTTGTAAGTACATACATGTACAGTATATGGTGGAATGGCTCTAATCAGTTGGCCCCAGTATACGTTATTAACTTTATATCCAGCTTTCCTAAAATTAGATATTATTTTAAGCGATATCAGAACCACAATAACTGAATAATCCTAACACTTTCCCTTATAAACTAGATGCTCATTACATATTCAACTAATCTAGGGAAATCTGATTGGCTGTCACTTGACAGCACAAACAATAAACTGTGTTTCCTATCGATTAGGAACTAATTTCTCTTTTCCTTCATGCATTTCGCTAGGCTTGTGTACTCATCCAAACAGAAATGACATTTTCATTATTATATAATAAATAACATATTAGCTGGTTAAGCATCTACATGTAATACGGCTGTATTTGTAATCTTCATCCGTAATTTGGCTCACCAAAATATGCATGACTCATAAAAATACACAGCCGTATTAGATGCTGAACAGACTAATATTATGCTCTATTTTTATTAATAATAATTATAATGTTGTAATAATAATTCTGCCAGGCCGCAAAATACACCATCCGGATTCCGGTTATGAACACTCTTCAACCAGAACAAAGCCATTTTCATGTTTACATAGCCTCATCCAATCAGTGCACATTTTTTTGGGATATTAATTTTTATATAAATTTATATACCATAATTTTAATAGTTTCAAGATACCATCGGAAATACACCGGTACATGTCCGATCACTGAAGTTAAGCTTGACCAGGTGAGGTTTATACTTCAGTGGGTGACTGTATATAATGCTGCAGGCCAGTAGAACAGTTACATGTAGCTTACTTATTTATAATTAGTCGCTTTAAATTTATCAGTAGTTACTACATGTAAATAACCCATGGCAGCCAAGAAGATGTGAAACTCAGTTTTTTCAAAATAAAAGACATTATAACACATCTGGTGTCATACTTGTGATCACGTTCTAAATTCTCCCTAAGAAAACAAAGAATTTGAAGGAGAATTTAGAATGTGATCATTTGCACACAACCCTTCATTTGTACCAGTATGATGTATGTATAAATCTGACTTTATGATTTTACTTACAATTTATTAGACTCAAAACCCTTTAACTCACATCCCAAATCATAAAGTCATATACTGGTATATACGGTATAGTCAAATTGTGTATACAGTCATGTACATACATGTATGTAGACAGTCGTAGAAGTATTCATTACCGTGAGAGAACAAATTCCTTTGTTCCCCCATAACATTCCTGATATGATCAGCACAGATGTGTTACAATGTACATGTCTTGAACATACATCTTTTATTTTGAGAAAACGTTTGTGTAACTACTGATTTCCGTGTTTGGTTTTTGTACAGGTAAGAAGAGGACCCATGATCCTGAATTCAAAGGTCCAATTGAAGACAGGTAGGTTGTATTCTGAAACACCAATTGGCTGTGTTGTGATGTGCTGGGTACATTGCAGTGTGCTGGGTATGTTGCCATGCACTGGGTATGTTGCTGTACAAAAGACTGATGGACTTAAAGAGTTTAAAAATGTCAACTAATTCAGAAGTGGCAAAATATTTGCCTTATTTTTCCAGTTCTCATCCAAGTTCTCAAAAATAATGGAAAGGTTACATTTGTATGTGGAAGTGAGGCTTATAATTTGTGTAATTATGTAATTTTACATCAGACAGAGGCTTTAAAAGTGATCCATGGCCGTGGAATGTTTGTGTTGTAAAGCTGTTAGGTGTTTAGAACCAGTGTATGCTAGGAATTGTAGGAGAAACATAGAAATGGACAGATTGTGAAATCTTGGTAAATGATTGCTATAATTATAAATTTTACAACAACCGCAAAATTGTTCGCAATCTGATTGGCTTATTTTCATATGCAATATTTGGACAGACAACAAAAGCTGACGTCATTTGTCAAGGAGTGCGCGTGCGGCTTTCGTTTGAAGCTAAAAGCTAAAACCCCGGAACTGTACTCCCAGAAGTACATTCAATCATTTTTTTTCCAGTCCAAGGCCTGAATTTGATAATAATTTATACGTTTTACTCTTTTTGACCAGGGCCTGCACGGACATCATTTGTTGTATCATCTTCGTTGCCTACATTGTTGGCATGGTTATTGTAGGCATTGTTGGTAAGTAATGTATCCAAAACAAGAGTGAGTGTTTCATCAGGGGATCCAAACACGAAGAAACAGATGAACAGCTTTATTGTTTAAAGATGTTGGAGCTGCCTGATGAAACATGAAGCCAAAGTTTTGGAAACTGCATCTCACATGAATGGCTAAACCCAAACAATGACATTTGCCTCTTTTCAGATATCATTAGTAAGTATTACATGTACTGATTGACTGTTGTATGTAATTATCCTTTTACATTCCACGTATTATAGTCAATAGAGGTTTTGCACCATCACATAATTCCTAGCAACTGTTGCTACGCCGCCATGTTGGATGGCAGGTAGAACCAAAATGATCTACTGTTTGACTGAGCACGCTACTTCTTCCGCCAAGTAACGAAGACTGTGTGATAGAATCTGGCCAAAATTAAGAGACAGAAAGTATTGCAGATTTTTTACATAAATCAGCTTGTCTATACTGAGATTGATGTCTTTTAAGTGAACTCAGCAATGTTTTAAACTTTTATGAGCTGCGCTCACTGATGCAGCTGAACTCTTTGGTCGAGTTCATGGTCAACAGTATCTGCTCCCCTCACCTGATAAATTATTCATATTGCATCTTTCTGAAGAATCAATAAAAAGCCTTTTACTTATTATTAATTTTATTTTCAAGATGGTCTTCGAAAACACCCAAAAAGTTTTTAGTTTAGCATTGCCGCACCGGCTCACGAACTGTCTGAAATAAGATATGACTTCAATATACTTGTTCAATTCAGATTAATCTCTGGAAACATCTGGCCTGTCGCATCCCAGGCTTTTTGAGATTTGACAAAAAAAAGCTTTCAGAAACTTCTTACTTGCATTTGCCGATAAACTGAAACTGCACTTGGATACACAGTGAAAACCTGAAAATGAATCACTAATTTCATAAAATTATTGGTCAGGAGCCCATTACCAGGAGCGTCCATCTTTCATACTAGGTCTGTGAGTCAGTGTATGCCCAGATTGAGCTATATTTAGAACAGATCTGGCAGGAGTTCTCGTGCCCTTACTTTGAGAATCCAATCAATTGCCAATGCAGTGTTAGACATCACCTCAAAGAACCACAAATCAGTCTCAATCTCAAAAATGGTGTCAAGCGTGTACAAACGGCAGCAGAGTCAGAAGACAGTTACCAGGGAAACATTCTAAAAATAGTTCAATCTGGGCATATTGACTCTTCTTAATATTTATGCACATATAATTAGCTACTCGAATACGAGGCTATCCCGCCATCGTTGCTTTGCTGAAAAGCAAAATGGTGTCGCGGACGATACATTGCTGTGTTCCTCTATGCGTTGGAGACAAAAGGAAAGATCCTGAATTGTCCTTTCAAACTCGGATGCACGTTACGGCATCCTCGATGCGGGGATTTACGACAAGTGAAAATTCTCGTTTTCGAGTAGTGAATTAGATATGTGCATAACTATTAAGAAGAGTCGATATTATGCTGACTCGTGGATATAGTACATGTATGTAAAATTATGGACATTCATGGTAAAGAACTCCTGTATTGGTATGTATCCACTTTCTTCGGCTAAATGGCATACATGTATGCTAACTCATGGATATACATGTATTATGTAGTATATATACATGATTTTGTATGGACACACATGGTAATGGGCTCCTGTATTGGTATATATCCACTTTCGTGGGCTAAATGTCATATACTGACTCATGGATCCATATACATATGTAGTATATATGTATGGACACTCATGGTAATTTGGCTAAATGTGATGCTGACTCATGGATATACATACAGTATTGTGCAAAAGTCATGCAAACATATTTCAATGAATTTCACTCTTTGTTCCTACGAATGTTGCGGGCAAATTTTCGTTCGAAATTTCGACAAAGAATTGATCAGATACATGAAAATTCGAAAGGCAAGGCGAAATATCACCAACTTGCGAGCAACATTTCAACAATATTTCCCTTATTGTCAAACAAAAATTCGGACCAGGTTATCAAAATATTGTGATGCATACGTGTACATGTCAGATTACATATTCAGTTTTGGTTGCTTGCAATTTCGTATTTTAACCCTTTCTTTCACCACTGAATTAACATGTGACAAATTCGAATTCATGACAAACACGGTTTTACAAATGTACAGTAAGATGGTTTAGTAAGTTAAATATACCCTGGGTGCCAGATGTTTTCTAAGTTTTACGCCGCGAAGCAGCATCTTCCAAATTTTAAGCCGCTGTAACAGCGGATTGGTTCCGCCCAGGGATATGGTTCCGGCCGGAACCTGATATCCCTAGGGTTTTGGTTCCTCTAAGGTAATGGTTCCGGGGTCATAAAATTTTCAGGGTTTTGGTTTCTCCCGGAACTGTTTCCCTAGGGTTTTAGTTCCTCAGGGGGAAAGGTGAAAATGAACGGACAATGTTATATAGACATGTAGATAACAAAGAAAAAATAAAAGACTGTCCGTAACTAATTATTTTTATCAGTGTTATCGCTTCCATCACTTCATGAAGTTGTCGGCTTGTCTTTTATCTCAAACATTTCAGATAAAACAATCCCTACTGATACGTTTGTCGTTCTATTATTAAATTCTAGAAAACACGTCAAAAAGTTCGTTATATCGGGGTTTGGATGATAATCTTTCTTCAACGTTACGTCATAAAGAGGATAATACAGTTGAGAAATAACAGTACGTGCCCTAGCATCCTCGATCGGACAGCATGCAGTGAGCTGTTGACAGAAAGCTGTATTTACAATGTGTCCATCTGTTTAACATTTGAGTTCCGTCTCGTGAATGACATTTATCGTTATATCAGGGTAGATTTTTATTTTTTTATTTTTTTATGGATATCCAGTGAGCAGCACAAGACTATGGCAGCTTGAATTGTTTTATTGATCCTACGCGTTTCGTCTGAGTCTTCAGACTTCGTCAGGGATATACAACTTAACTATCTTTACAAAGTTGGGTTTATTTAAACCCTGTACAGCGTGATCTACATCGATGATCTAACGTAAAGTCCCGGAAGGGCATGGTAAACCGGGAGTAAAGACTACGCCAGTAATGAAATACTTGTAATATTTTCGGGGGTGGATAAACGTTTATCCATGCATTACCAAAATGGGGACCAAAATGGCTACTATAAAGACCCTGGGTGGTACTCAGAAGATTTTTGGGTGGGGGTGTGCCGCGGAGACCTCAAAATCCTGACCCTATCCCAGACCTAAAAATGCCGTTTACCATACCCTATCCCAGACTTGAAGCAAAAAATCTATACCCTATCCCAGAGGTGATCTTGTGATGTTTATGAAAGAGTCCAGATCCCGAACAGTTTTTAATTACAATTACACTACGAAAGCCATTGTTTTGTTTTAATATGGTATTTTAAGCTGTAGTGTGGTCGATAGAGCGCTAAGCATGGCGTCAACGACAAGTATATCAAAATCCATACCCTTTCCCAGACCAAAACCGTAAAAAGGATAACCTATCCCAGACCTCGGCAGCTCAAAAACCACACCCTATCCCGCGGCACATGTACCCATATAGCCCATATAAGAGAGTACCCACCCCCCGGGAATAAAGCTGCAGGTATATGATGATGTCATCATTTTGAGCTAATGTCGGTACATAAATCTGTACACACAAGAATTAGGAGAAATATTTGCAAATGGAAGACTGCTTCATTGCGCTTAAAGACTTGAGTTGCATGTCCACCAAGATATCATTTACGCGAGCAACGGCTTGAGACAGTCGCTCGTTTCCTTTCGCGCCAGTCAGAGAAGCCTGCAACTTCTTAGCAAGTTCCATCGCACCTTGTACAGAATTAACTTCTGGAACTCTCAACGGCTTGTCAAAGTCCTCGATCGTCTCTTCATACAATACACAAGATTATTTGGATGACAGTTCACTTTACAGCCCTGTTTACAATACTGTAATTGCTCTAGAACTGTATCAAATAAACCGATAAAGCGAATTGCGGAAAAGTTCTAAGCTAACACCGGTGTGAAGTTGATTGATTGCAACATAATACTCATAATCATTCTAGTAATGAGATTATTCTCCCGGGGTGTCCACTTTATCCGGATTGGGCGAGGTTTGTTGTTGGATCATGGGTGACTGGCCGCGCGGCAACAGATCTCACGGTGACCATACTGTTAAATGCAATACCTATGGCCGTTTTTTTTTTAGGTCTTAGATCCGTCTTTGAAACGTGGATAAGAGAGTTAGCACTCGTTCTCAAAAACCCCAGGCTCCTACGACTTACCCCGTCAACGTTAACCGTTAACTGAAAAACGTTTCAAGCTTGAGCGCCCAGGAAAACGACGTTTAGTGTTGAGGACTAGTTTGTGGCTTAAGTTCACAGGTAAAGGACGATCGTTTTAATAGACAAGAAAGTTCAAGAAAATCCTTAATGTAATAGCCCCTCCAAGAAAAAAATATATATAATTGGAGAGGCTAATTTGGGCTTCCTGAGTCATAGCAATAAATTTAAAATGGTGGACAGAAGAAGATGGGACTGAAACAGTTTAACAAAGACAGGACCCGGCTAAATACGAACGTAATTAAAAAGTAAGTAAATAACTCAAAATACCTTTTCATAGCTTTTCCTTTCTGTTATTAAGGAAATATTGTCATGAAAAGCTCGGATTCGGCGTGGCTCGCATATACACGGCGTGTCTGGCGCCGGCAGTCAAGAAAAAAGCAAGACCCCGCATTAGACGTGTATAACCCCAAAAAATAAGGATCTAAGTCATCTAAAGCCTTGCAGAGTCGCCCTGTTACAGACCGATAGATCTATGTTTCTTACTGATTTTGTCTGGTCTGCATTTTTGAGTCTTCATTTTCCGGTCTTCATTTTCCAGTCTTCATTTTCCAGTCTTCATTTTCCAGTCTGCAGTCTGCATTTTCCAGTCTGCATTTTGTACCTGCCGGTTCGAGACGTGCTATGACATTCTCGTTTCATTCAAAATCTAGCTGAAATAGATTTATTTACGCAGTAATACTACGAAAGATAACCGTTTCACAGTAGTATTAACAAGCAACAATCAGCTATCGACTTTATATACTGCATCGTTATCAATCCAGCTGACCACATTTTCAAAAAAAACCAGAAAGCGGAACCAAAACCCTGGAGTGGACCAAAACCCTAGCTCGATTTGGCACGATTTGTCAAAAATTATAGGGATTTGGTTCCTAGCGGAACCAGGACCCTAGGGATTTGGTTCCGGTCGGAACCAAATCGGGTAGGAACCGAAACCCTGTTACACCACCAAGCAGCATCAAAAAGTCAAGATTCTTATAAGTCTCGGTCAATCCGGCGTGAACTGTCAGCCGGACACATGTCTCATTTCTGACAAAAATACCGCGGAGGCGCAACTTCAATTTCCTGTTAACTATAAAGGGCGCTTTCCATTTACGCGAACTGACTGATCTGATCTAATGCATTAAAGCGCTTTTAATTCAAAAGGAATTGCACTTTCCCAGTAGAGGATTTCTGGTAAGAGTATAGAGGTCTTCTGATCATTACAAACATTGGTTTAAAAGTCAAAAATCAGACTGACACGTTCAGTCCTGACTGATTGCACGAGGAAATTCAGACTCCAAGAAGTTGAGATTTTAATTTTGAATAGAAAACGAGTGATTTTTAAGTTTTTCTGCGTTCTCCCAACATATCCCAAGTGTTTATATAAGAGAACAAAGACATGGAAAGCGTGTTATATTGCTTTTATAAAATAACGAACAGGAAAAACACGAGAGATAAATCTTACGCACGCACGATCAGAAGATCAATTCTCCTAACTATAAAAGTCGTCAGAAATCGACCGGCGACGGTGAGTTAAATTTGCACAGCGCGGGAAATCCCCCGATACAGAAATGAGAAAAACGAAGTAATGCTCTGTGTCCTCTGTGTCAGTGTGTGGCTCTATTTTAAAAACATCTGCTTCAACATTCCCCGAAAAGAATAAGTCGGAATTCAATACATGCTTTCCCGTAAGGCATTCAAGGAGTGGTGGACTTGCACTGGGTGTTTTTGTCGCTGAATGACAGAATGTACACGAGGAAACAGGATTCCCCTGTTGAACTTTGAAGCAGGTTTTATAGTTGAATGAACTTTTATTTTCCCCAAACTCAATGTAAAGATCTAGCTGTTGGAACCTTCCTTCCAATGAGATGAGGCTAAGAGTGCAAGGTAAGAGGGAAAAGCTCATTTTCTTCTGTGAAAAAAAATCAACAAAATACCAACTTCACAACTGTCGCACGTGAGTTTGCAAAATTCATGTAGTTCACTACTGACACTAGTTGTTCATAAAATGGCAAGAAAGCTAAAAACCTTATCTGAATTATCTAAGACCAAGCAGGGTGAATGAAAACAATTGGCGTTATATGAAGGCTTATTATTTCGTGACTTCGTCACCGACAAAATGTCGTACTTGAAGTTGAACATTACGCGTATTAGTTTAAATTTAGTTTGGGATAAAATATGACAGAGACTCTAGGGAGGTCAAACCCAGGGCGTAAGCGTTTGGACGCGCGCCTTATCGGTACGCAAATTCGGCAAAATCGATAATTGAATGGGCCATGAAATTATAATTATTAAAGCTATATTCCTAGAATTCTAGATAATTACAGACAAGATGGTTACCTGCAATCACTCCAGGTTTTCGAATCTCACAAAGATTTTTCGCGGAGATACAGAGCTTCGAACTTGGTCGGGCGCACAGATTACGCATTCCAAGATGGCGGCGGCACCAGATTTTTTACTCACCCCTCCCTGAAAAAAGCTTATTTTGCATGTGAGCCTCACCCCTGAGGGGATTTCTGAAGCACCTCTGAAAAAGCCCGGGAAACGAGCTTCAACAACGTTTTATTCGCTGGCTCCATCGCTCCGAGGAAGGTAAGTTGTTTTTAAAGTTAAAACTTTATCGATGAATTATTCACTGAAAGTCGTAATTTGATGCAAAGCGAATATGATGATCGGACAGTGAGATCGTTTTAGATTGTTTTGATAGTCTTTTCGAATTAATTTTTGCCGTGGCTCACACGCAAAATATATTTTTTCTTGCAGGTTGTGTGATCAATGATGGCAGAAGGAAACGCGCGCGCTTGTGAGGAGGATTCGTTGGAAAGTTTGAATGGGGATTTGCAATTGACGGGGATTTTGGCGGTTGGTGATTTTAGTTATGTTTTTTTTAAGGCTTTGTTTGAATTTTATGATCGTGGTTTTGTTTGTGGTTTGAACCTTCAGGAGTTTATTGTGGATTGTGTTTTAAATGTGGTGAATGGGGGATCTGAAAGTGAAAGTTTTTGTACGGTTGAGGTTTTATTGGACAGGTATTCGGTTTTAAAGAAGGTGGCAAATTTGCGGAGAAAAGTGTTCAACAAGCTGGAAAAGGAAGGTGAATGTGTTTTTGGTGATGTTGTTGATTGTTTTGTTGGTAGTCCAGGTAATTATGTTGGGGAAATGTGCAGTAGAATTGGTTTGTCAGGTAGTTTGTTGAAAGGGTTGGTTGATGGGAAGGAGAGTAGTCAGTCATCAATGGGGGGGTTGCCAAGGGAGGGGTTGTCTATAGGAGTTATTTGGGAAATGGACGTGTACAGGAGGAGGAATTGTTTTACGCTGGAGGACTTCACTCGCTGGATTTTTGTTTTATTTCATAAAGAGGTAAGTACGGATTATTTAAGATATATTATTTCTGGGATTCGGGAGGCTAAGCTTAGAGCAGGGAGGAGGGCAAAGGATATTAGTATAATTAATGGTATGGATCCATTTTCCTGCAGAGTTGACGGTACAAGGGAAGGGAGTAGTAGCACTAGTAGTAGTTCAAGGAGTGAGATAGAGAGAATTGTTAGTGTTGTGAGTGCTAGATATGAGGAGAGTTTGTCTGAGCTGGAGAGTCTTGTACGAGAGCAGAACAGAGAGATAGTGTGCTTGAGCGAGGAGCTGGAGAGGACGTATGGAGAGATGAATGTAGCTATGGAGCAGTGTGGAAGTAAGGAAGTACTGGACAGAGAGATGGTTGAGCTAAAAAAGAAGTTTGAGAGTCAAAGTGCGAAGTTAGAGAAAGCTATGGAGAGACTTGGAAAGCTGAGTGTTAGGAATGTTGGAAAGAGGGAGAGGAGGAAAGATACGAAAATAGATGAGTTGAAAAGAGAGCTGAAGAGTAAAGAGAAAGATTTGAGAGATGCCAATGAAAGCCTGGAGTTGAGAAATGAGCAGATAGGAGGAGTTGAAGAGAGAATGAATGAAGCACTGCAGAAAATGAAGAGAGCTAAGAGGGTTGTAAGTTATTATCGTGTGAAGCAGAGAAAGCAAGAAGAATGTAGTGGAAATGTTACAGAGCTGAGGAGTCATGTGAGTGAACTTGAGCAAGATGTGAGAGATCTGGAGAATAGAAATGTAGAGTTAGAAGATCGAGTGAGTGAGTTTATGTCTGAGAGGAGTGTTACTTATTTTCAGGGTGGGAGGTTTAGTAATGAAATCCGTTCGGTTTACATGGACTTGCTATCAATGAATGTAGGCTCTGCAAATGTTGAAAAGGTAATCCGTTGTGTGTTAAGTAAGCTCAGCGGACTTAACCCTGACCGATTACCTGGACAAACATTTGCAAAGTACATGTTCATTGAAGCAAGGGCACTGGCTCAGATCCAGGTTGCCGAAGTCCTTTCTGATAAATTTGGAAAGGATGAATGCACCTTGCATTCAGACGGTACAAGTAAATCAGGATTTCATTACGGGGCATTTGAAGTAGCCACTGGGGAGGGGGAGGTTTTCACATTGGGTGTAAGGGAAATGGGGGGACGGAGTGCTGAGGCATATATTAAGGTTTTGGATGAAATTTTAGATGATATTGCTGGGGTGGCTGGTGGGGATGGGGCACAATCTAGGAAGCATAGGATTATTGGGGCTATTAGGAACACAATGTCGGACAGGGCAAGCACACAGAAGAAATTCAACACACTACTAAATGACTATCGGGGGAGGGTAATTCCGGAACTTGTAGAGGGTTGGGAAGAGCTTAGTACTGAGGAGAGGGAGGGATTTCTGGGAATGAATAATTTTTTTTGTGGTCTTCATTTTGTTGTTGGGTTGGCTACTCAAGCAGAAAGTGCACTTAAGGTTTGGGAGGATCTTCTTTTTCAAGGGCAACGGGTGGGTAGTGCAGCATCGGGATCGGGTTGGCAGGGAAAGGGGGAGGCAGGGACTGTCAGACTGCTGAGAACCACTTGCAAATGTGTCCAGGCAAGGGGCTCCGAGCAGTCTGGCAAAATGGTGGAGTTTCTGTCTTTTGTTCAGGGTAAGGGGTTGGGGCGGGTTCCACTTGTTCATTTTAAGGGTAGTAGATTCAATGTCATTTTTCAGAATGGAGCAGGAGTTTATTTCTTAGAGGATATTTTAAAGGAGTTTTTTGCATTATATGGGGGGGATAATCGTCTTACTAGTGCCGTCAACTCTGACCTTAAGGTAGTCCCCTTCGTGCTTGGTGCCAGGGCATTGGGCATGATCTCCAAGATCATCACAGTTCCTTTGTGGCGCGTGCTTGAGAGTAAGAATGTGTCAATTTTGTCCATGAATGAGAAGTATGAGTGTATATTGTCTTGTTTTGAGAAGTGGGCAGAGGATGCGAGTAGTTTCATGTCAGGTGAGGAGTTTCTGTTTGGAGAGGAGTCAGTAAGTAAAGATGATGTGTTTCAGTGTTTGTTTACTCCACGTGTTGTAGAAGGAGAGAACCGCGCCACAAAGGAACTGCTTGAACTTATATTTGCAAGTTTTGTTGTTGTGCCAAAGCGAATGTTAGTGGATCATCTCCCTGGTGGTAAGTTTCATGTTGTAACTAATGAGTTGAAGAGACAGACTGTCAGTGTTGTAAATACTAATGTTGTGTCAGAGAGAGATTTCGGATTTGTAGACAGAGTAATGAGAGAGAAAGCGAGAGCAACTACTATTGTGATTGAGGGAATGTTAATGTATCGTAAGAATGGAACAAGCAAGTGGCGAGATGAGTTGACAGAAGAGAAGGCAGAGGAGTATATGAGGAATGCAAGAAGAGCGAAGGAGAGGCAGTTTGAACTGTACAGAGAAAGACGAGTTGTAATTCAGAGAGAAGGAGAGGAGAAGAGAGAAAAAGAGAGAGATGAGGCTGCCAAGAAAGAAAAAAGAGAAGTGGATAAGAAAAAAGACCTGTGTCAGAAAGTGCAAGAGATGAGTGGAATGTGGGCATCTGTGGAGCAAGCGAGAGTGTGTGTTTGTAATGTAGAGCGTGAGAGCAAGAAGAAGGAGATGATCCACACTCAATTATCTTTCTATAAGTTTGTGTTAGGAGTGAAGGGGAAGAAAGAGTATTTCCAATTTTCAAAGGGAGGGAAGCAGCTTGATTCAAATCAACTGCTTAATAATTTCAACAATGTGTTAATTGCAAGTAACACGCTTGGCACAAATGACCCTAAAATCTATCACTTTGCTATATTTTTTGTGGGATGATGAAGACTGACGACCTAAACAAAATCCGATGATTTGATCTACAGTAGACATCTTGATGACGTCACAGTTACGTCATGTATCCATTTATAATAGGTTTCTCGATGTTTTCAATTACCTTGAACATCAGTAATTTTTATATTTTCAATTTCCCATCATGTCGACAACAAAGAAACCGAAAACCCGAGTTCGATTGGTTAAGAGGTAGAAAAGTTATTAAATTTTGAATTTTGGCACTTTTCCCGCCAAAATTTGGCGGGAAATATTCAACACAGAACCATTTACAAAATAACTTCTTCATTCATCTTTTAGAGTTTAAAATATTTGTTTACGACAATCTAGCAATCAAAAGAGTAAATCGGTACCCACAACCGTATGTTTTTAGAATTTTCGATTTTTGAGAGGAAATACTTTAAAATTCGCAGTGAAAAAGAGCAAACGTCATTATGACGTCATATATTTTTGAAAACGTCTTTTAAAAATAACTATTCAAGTATTTTTCGGGTTTTAAAGAGGAACTGTACTTACTGTACACTGAATAGCCGCAATATGGTCTTTTTATGTTTATTCAATTTAGAAAGCATGACTGATGTCAGACCCATGACGTCAGAAAATGTGACGTCACAGAAACTTCAGTTCTTAATAACTCAGCAAATATTTAACGTAGAGACTTTAAAATTGCGGCAATCAAAAACACATATTTATGTTGTTGTGGTAACATGCTTTATTTCAAACGTATAGGTAACGCAGAATTTGACCTTAAAAGGAGTCGTTCGTTATGACGTCACACCAGCGTCAATATACAAACGTGTTTGATCCTGAAGACGTTATTTCACATTAATATTAACATACGAAAATTTCGTTAAATTTGACAGCGAATTAAACAAGATGTGCTGGTTTATATATTTTTGGCTCGCTTTTAGTGATCGATTTTGAGGTAACTTATGCCAGGCGTGTAACAGGGGTGGGGAAATGAGTGAAGGGGAAGACAGTGAATGTGAAACAGAAACAGAAATTGAAAGAGTGTTGCCTTGCTTTTCCCTCTCGTCTACTCTAGTCTCTAGCTCGATTCCTCACTCTATTCGTCTATAAGGAGGTTGTTTAAAAACTAGACTTGTTAGCCGTTTGTGTGTTTTAGTTTTACCGTACAAAATAAGTTAAACGAAAAGTGGTTTTGACTTTTGTTTGTTGGATCCGTGAATAAAAATATCTTGGCCGGGATGGTTAGCAAATTTGTTAAATCTATCTGTCGCTTTTGCTGATTACAATCATTTGAAAGCCAACGTTTGGTGAAGACATTCTTCCTCGTCGTTTGCCATTTTGATTTCATTCACAATCGCGTGCCAGCTAATTTCCATGTCTTTGGACTCTCATATAAACACAGCTTTCAGCCAATCAGCACGCGAGTTTCCTCTGGGTTATTTTATAATGGTTCATATAAAGTATAACACATTGTGAATCATGGAGTCATGATATGAAAAACAAACCATTCATCAACCCTAACGCTATTGAAAGCCAACGTTTGGTGAAGACATTCTTCCTCGTCGTTTGCCATTTTGATTTCATTCGCAATTCACAATGTCTTTGGACTCTCATATAAACACGGCTTTCAGCCAATCAGCACGCGAGTTTGCTCTGGGTTATTATATAATATCTGATAGAAAGACAAAAAGGAACATCATTGTTTGATACTATTCATAATTCGATGTTTAATATGAACAACCATAATGTCAATCATCAGTTTTTAATCAATTACTTTGAAAACATATATAATGTAATCTAATAATATATAACATGGTTAAATCATATTGTATTAAAGGAAAAAAACTGATTGTGTTCCGGGGAGTCAAAGATATGAAAAAACTAAGAATGGAAGACTAATGTTAAAATGCACTTGTCCTAGTTGTGGAATAACTAAAAGCAAGTTTATTAAAACAACAGAAGGTGGTGGTGTTGCAGATGCATTTCTAGAGGCGGGTATAAAGGGTTTGTATCAGATGGGAAAACTTGGTGCTAAGCAAGCTATCAAAAGTGATTTCGTTAAGAAGAAGGCGTCAAGTTATATTAAAAACATGGCTAATAAAATGATTGATCAAGGTGTTTCACAAACATTAGATAAACTTGGTTCAGGCAATATACATCCAATGAGTATATACACTGATGTAACAGATGAAATTAGTGCTCATCATGATATTTGTTATGATATGGGGACGAATAAGGGGGATTGTGATAAGAAAATGGTAAAATCCATTGATCAAATACCATGGAAAGACAAACCTTGGGGAACTACAGCAGCCTGTACGTAATATTATCAATACTAAACAGAAGCTTGGTTTAGGTGTAAAGCCAAAAAACGGAAAAAGCCGTCGAGTGAGGAAATAAATTGGCAAGAAAAACTAGCAGACGAATTGCATAAACCAATAAAACCTAAATTTACTCGACGGCGTGTTATTGCGAATCACATTGACGAAATATGGTGTTCTGATCTCGTTCAAATGCAACAGTTTAGTAAATGGAATAAGGGTTATCGGTATTTTCTCATGGTTTTAGATGTCTCAGTATTTGGCAACTGTTTTTTTAGATGGATGACAAAAAATAATAATATTGATTTAGCAAAGTTAATAAAGATAATAATAAGAAGGGAATGATATTAGAAGTAGATCTAGAATATCCAAAATAATTACATAACCTACATAATGATTATCCGTTAGGAGCAGAACAATTAAAAGTCAATGAAAATATGTTATCAGATTATTGTAAAAAAATATCCAGAAGAAATATCATATATCAATTGGACAAGTTGATAAATTGATTCCAACCCTCAATGATAAAGAAAAATATGTACTCCATTATAGAAATTTACAATTATATACTGATCTTGGTTTGAAAGTAAAGAAAGTACATAGAATTTCATCAGTCCCCATGGTTGAAGCAGTATATTGATTTCAACACTCAAAAAAGAACTGTAGCAAAAAATTCATTTGAAAAGGATTTCTTCAAACTGATGAATAACAGCGTATTTGGTAAAACTATGGAAAATCTCAGAAAAAGAGTAGACGTTAGATTAGTCACAAACTAAAAGAAATTATTGAAAATGGCAGCTAAACCAACTTTTGTATCAAAAACACTAACATTAAATAGGCCGGCATATGTGGGTATGTGCATTCTTGATCTTTCTAAGACGCTGATGTATGATTTTCATTACAACTACATTAAAAAGAAGTATGGATATAAAGCTAAATTATTATTTACTGACACTGACAGTCTTACATATGAAATAGAAGCTGATGATGTGTATCAAGATTTCTCGAATGATAGAGATAAATTTGATAACAGTGATTATCCTGAAAACTCTTCATATTTTGATAAAACCAACAAGAAAATAATTGGTAAATTCAAGGATGAGGCTGCTGGAATTCCAATCACTGAATTCATATATGAAAGATAACGACAAAGGAGGAAAAAATGCTAAAGGTATTAAGAAGAACGTCATTAAGAAAACTATCAAACATGAAAATTATAAAGACGTGTTAATGAATAATAGACAATTGTTCCACACCATGAAAACAGAAGTCAAAACCATCAATTAGGAAGTTATGAAATAAATAAAATATCACTCAGCTGTTTCGATGATAGAAGGTACATATTAAAAATGGAATAAATCCATATGCTTATGGACATTATAAAATAAATTAAATAACCCCAATGTACTTTCAACTTATTTATTCTTTACTTTATCAAATATTGACACCCATTTATATGGAGAAGATATACTTATTCTTTATAGGATCCTATTTAGTGATAATCACTGTATAGAATCCAAACATGTTTTGGTATGATATTTTAAACGAACCATTAATATAAAAAACATATAGAATCATAACATATTTCCATTAGACTTTTCCCAGCATTATTTCCATATGATTTCTTTCTTTAATGTTTTAACCTTGAGATTTCCAAGAATTATTTCCATATAGTTTTTCCAAGAATTAGTCAAGTAACCTTGGGATTTCCAAAAAAATATTTCCATATAGTTTTTCCAAGAATTTGAATTTCAATTGTAAAGTAGTATACTCCTATACTACTATCAACATTTAGAAGAAGCAAAGTTTTGTACAAATATTCACAGAATACCAAACGAAATTTAGCATGATATTTTGCATAGTGCAGCAAATTTCCATGCTAACCTATCGCAGAGCACTGCGAAATGTTGTATTGATTAAACAAAGGCTTAACATATTTTCGTCGAAATATCGCCGAAAGTTCGGTTCGTGAAAATGTTTGTTCATTTTCGCCGTAAAGCCCGAAATTCGTTGAAAGATGTTTGCATGACTTTTACACAATACTGTATACATATAAATGTATATATGGACACTCGTGGTAATGAGCTCCTGTATTGGTATATAAATTATCCACTTTCTTGGGCTACATGTCATGCTAACTCATGGATATACCGACAGTACATATATGTAAATGTATATAAACATGTAGTATATATATATACTCATGGTAATGACCTCCTGTATTGGTATATATCCACTTTCTTGGGCTAATGTTAGAGCAATAGGAAAAGTACCAACTTCAGTTTTGTTGTTGCAGCATTTGCTGAGGGGGACGTTAACAGGCTTCTGCTGCCAACTGACTCTCAGGGTGAGAAAGACTATTTGCACTGTAGCATTAGACTTAGCATAATATTAACCATCATAAGTGACTCTGATCAGGTTCTCTATTCTCCCTTAAAATACCTTATTTAATATACACAATGTATCTGCAGGGGAATTTCTAACTTGATAGACACTTGATCTGAAAGTGTGTATTAAGTAGAGAAGGTGCACTGTATACAGGGGCAAACACAGAATTAATTTTAGTGATTTTGTTATCTTGCTATATCTACAATATTTTGTACATATATCTATGGCACTCAGTAAGCCTAAACCACAAGGTTCATGCCATGTAGTATGTAGTGTTTACAACATGGCCTGCCGATACAACACACACAAATGTTGTAAACTACTTGTAAAATGAAATTATATAACATTAAAATATATGAAATTGTGATGGAAAATGTAAGAAATAGAGTTCAGCTCCATAGTTCACTTAATGTGCACAAAAGCTGAAAGTGAGAGTTTGTAAATCCCATAAAGATTGGATGCAATTTTTTTATCGCACTTATCAAACGTCTAGATGTAGAGTCATGTTTTCAGTTATTTTGGCGATACAACTTATTTTAGACGAGAAAATCGAAGCCAAAATTGATGTAAATCACGACGAAATCTCAAGTAGAATTAGACACTGAGGTTTTATTAATTTCGTTTGTTTTTTGCTTCATGAATTATTAATTAGTTTGATAAGTTTATTAATCAGTATCTGCATGTATATGTTGTGGTTGGAAATTGTTTTTCGCTAAAAAAAAATAAAAGCAGGTTAAATTTTCAAAACTGGTTAATCTTTTCAAGATTCTAAAAAGGGATTTTCCAATTTTTTGGGATTAATAAAAAGGGGTTTTATTTATTTTATTGGGGGGGGGGATTTAAAAAGAGAGAAATTCCCCCTCCCCTACAAAATATTGGTGACCCACCCCTCCCCTTACTTACTCCCCCTCCTTTAATCCACAACATTTTATATCTGATACAATATTGATGTAAGTTTTATTAATCAGATTTGTATCAAAGTTCTTTATGTAGATTTACAGTGTTATTCATGTGACTCGAATGCTGTGTTTGGATTGGTTAGCACCCGTATGAATTATTAATGATTTTATAAAGTGATGTACAAAATGTACATTGTATTAGTTATCAGGATGCAGGCTTTCCACTTCTCAGACCTTTGTTTAGTTATTAGTAATCTAACAGGAATTTGTATGTATTCTTTTGATTACAGGAAAGGTTTGTGGCAAAGACTATGTGTAAGTGTTCTGGATTGGTACAAAATGTACCCATTTATATCAAAAATAGGCCTGCACATGCAATCACAGGCAACCATAATAATTTATATTCATCCACCCCTCCCCTGTAGACCAAATTTGTGTTGACGACCTACCCCTCCCCTCTACTTTCTCCTTCCTCCCTTTCCATCCATTTTTCCTTGTCCTCCCTGATATATCTTGCTATTTCACTTACCTTCGCTGTCATCCATCCACTTCATTACCTAATGCCCGATCGGGCTTAACTTCAGCTACTTGATGATCCAGTCTCCTAATGCAATGCACCACAGAAGCGCTTGTTGATTTGAACACCATCATTATTTTTTATTGAATAAATGACTAATTGTCAAACCCAGTAGCTCTCGTTATGCTAATTTGTTCCCAGTCTCTTAATTTTATTTGTGCTTGTTCACTGCATGCTTACAAAATTGGACTTTGAAAAATATAACATGGACGACAACACGGACGAAAATACAGATGAAGTTTGTTTTCTTTTATGGAAACTGTAGCAAATCAAGGGAAGTACGAAAGCTAAATTCAGCAAAATACATTGTTTATAGATGATCAGGTGTACTTTACGGCTCTACGCGTACTTCGAAACAACACTGTGTCAAGCGAACTGACGCCATTGAGTAATCACTGAGCCAACATTTCAACAATTCACTTCAGTGTCGATGAATAGTGGTGGATATTTACCGAGCCGCTTCGGTGGGGAAGCGAAGCAGCGATCACCTCGCGCGAGTATTTGTCCATTTGACAGAAAATAAAATAACTGTTTGGTGCTGGCTATTCACCTACAGTGTGGTACAGTCAAGCCCAAAACTTGTTCACGGTATTGTTGCTCAGCAATTGCTGTAAAAACAGCAATTGCTGTGGTTAACATTTAGCGATATTGCGATCGACTCAACAATAATCGGTAAACGTGCAAATCAAAAACGTCGGATCGAACTGCAAAACGAAAGAAACAATATCACTACCATAAACGAAAGCAAATTGTTAAAAACATTTAAATGTCTTTGAAAATAAGTTAATCAAAAAATATTACCGAAAGTCTTTTAAAATAAATTTGCTGTATACACTTGTAAACAAACCACGAACCAGCGCAGCGTGCATATGCATTGTACTTACATCTCGAAGTTCTTGCATTACCTTGAAACGTTTTTGCATTATTTAACTTGGTGAGTGTTCTTGCGGTTGAGCCACAAAGAGCAGATTATCCACTTCTTTACTTTTTGCGTGTTCTTGCGGCTGAGCCGCAAATTTATAAAGCGGGTTATCAACTTCTTGCGGGTTCTTGCGGTGCAAGAAGTTCTTGCATGATTTCTCTGTTTTCGAGACACCCTGAGTATGGGCATTGGCATGATTTTTGTTACACATCACAACAGAAGTAACTCGAATCAGCAAACTGTACGAACTAATTGGAAAGAACAGCAATATCGGAGAAATTGTTTTAAATCCGCAATTACTGTTTTACTTACAAAAGCGATATATCGTTTTTGAGAAAACGGTATTTTGATTACCGGAAAAACGATATTGCTGTTTTCAAAACAGCAATTGCTGTTGACTATCAGCAATTGCTGAGTCGCTTCAGCAATATCGTTTCCGTGCGTTTTGGGTTTGACTGGTATATACTAAAACAATTATTCACATCAGTGTCGGTGAATAAAAATACAATAACTTACATGTGGTGTTGAAATATGCCCTGATATTTCATCTGCAGACATTATCCGAGAAAAAAACAGTCCCCGAGAGCTTTGAGGATCAGATAATGTTATTGTTGTTATCATCCTTCCAATATTTTCTTTGACTCATGCTTATATGCTCACAGGGGGTGTGTGCATGACTCATTCAACCAATCACGTGTGAGAAAATAATTAAGGGTTATAATGGTGGATATTATTTTACCTTGCCGAAACAGCTCAGTAAATATTCACTATTCATCTCTACTTCGGTGAATGATTGTTAAATAGTCATTGCATGTCAACACTTGAGACCTCATGTACAGTGTCTGCTTTTTTTTCCTCACTGAAATGCGCATGCTTCAAAATGCTCAAATTTCCTACCACAATGCTTGCACACCACAAGATCCCAAAATGCTTCGAATATTATATATATATGCTATATTTAGTTTATACTTAATTAATTTAAAGTTTAAGTTTTTATAAAGAAACCATGATTGCATGACCCAATAATGGTATAATTTCTTACCAGCTGGGTGGTTTGAATAGAAAAGAATAATAATTATGCCCAATGTCTCCAGTATGGACCAAGGCTGTAGTTCAGAAGCTGTTTTTCGGACAAAGTTTTTCTCTAAACAGGCAAACATTTTACTTTAAAAAATTCATTGCATGAAGAATCACAGAAGAACCAATTATTATACAGTTATAGCTGGTCTGTATAGAAAATATACATTGCATTTGTTTGCACTGGTAAGGGTTGAGATCTTGTCCTTCTTGAAACTTTCTTCAAGTTCTAGCAAAAGTGGCTTTCAGCCGAGGTTCACTGAAGAGCTTTAATGTAAACATTAATCCTCAACTTTTTTTAGGGACAAGAAATATTTGGTGTTCTTTGACATCACAAAGTGTGTCCCCCAAGTGACCAAGCTAGCGGCACCATCCTGTTCTACTCCTCAGGTTATAACATTATTATACAGTCAAACTTCCCATAAGTGGACACCCTTGGAACCAAATTTAGTGTCTCCATATGAGAGGTACATGTATGTATGTATCCAGCCCTATTAGAGGTGCCTCCTTAATGAGAGGTTAAGTAATAATTCATGTAAGAGCTATAGGAAAAGACAATAGATTGCGGTAATGAGTGTCCTCGGACGATATTCCTTGAATGTGTCTTAAGTGCTGACTGAGGTGTCCTCTGCAGTCAAAGGTACAAGCAGAAAATAAAGGAACCTGTGTGCTGTTGGTCATAAATTTATATTGTGAAAACAAAGAAAACACCATCCAGCTAACAGGAAAGGGGGAAAGACGAGATATTTGAATCACAAATGTGAGAACTTTCCTCACAGTTGATTAATTTCATTGAAATCAAACCATAGTTAGTTTGATCAAAACTAAGTTAAAACTTCAAAAGTTATCTAATGAAAGTGCATTATTTCGATGGTGCAATCAGTCAGGCGTGAACGTGTCAGTCTGATTTTTTACAGAACATCAACAGATGTTTGAAGCAACGTTTGTCATATTGAAAGACGTGCAAAAACTTATATACTCTTACCCGAAATAGTGCAATTTAATTTGAATTAAAAGAGCTTTAATGCATCGGATCAGATCAGTCTGTTCGCGAATAAAATGGAAATGAATTGCGCCCCTACAATATTTGTATCAGAAATGAGACGCGTCTGGCTGAACAGTTCACGATTGACGGGGACTTTTATTATATAAGAATCTTGACTTTTTGATGCCTCTGGAACGCAGGGTATTTACCAAAACCATCTTACTATATGTTTGTAAAACGTTTGTCATGAATTCGAATTTGTCACGAATTCGAATTTGTCACACGTTAATCCTGATAAAAAGAAGGTTTAAATACGAAATTGGGCAGTGAACACGTACGCTTGCCGTAATTTCTTTGAAATTTTGGATCACCATATTTCGATAACCTGGTCCGAATTTTCGTTTGACAATAAGGGAAATATCGTTGAAATATCGCTCGCAGGTTGGCGATATTTCGCCTTGGCATTCAAATTTTCGCGTATCTGATCGATTTTTCATCGAAATTTCAAACGAAAAGTTGCCTGAAAATTCGACGAAATTTCAGCGTCATTCGTAGGAAAAAAGAGCGAAATTCGTCGAAATAAGTTTGCACGACTTTTGCACAATACTGTATGTAGTTGATCTATGGCTTTTAGCGTATGTAGTCAAGCTACCACATGGCTTTTACTGAATGTAGTTGAGCCACGTGCCACATATTTTTACCGAATGCAGTTGAGCCACCACATGGCTTTTATCGATTGTAGTTGAGCCTCCACATGGCTTTTACCATATTTAGTTGAGGCACCATGGCTTTTGCCATATGTAGTTGAGGCACCGCATTTACTTTACTGTATGGTGATTCACAGTTTGGCTTTTACCGTAAGTGGTGGAATGCATTTTACTGTATGCGGTAAACACATGTGGCACATGCTAACGTATGTGGTTCGTACGGTTGTGAAAAACGTTTGTCAGGGACTGTACTGTTAATTGATTCCTGATCATTTTTATGTTCATTATTATCTGAGGTGTCCCCTTATGGAAGTTTAAAATTATTCTTATTAGTATTGAGTGGTGCCCCTTCATGAGTAGCCTGCTATGCAGACATATTTTTAATTAGTTTCCAATATGCAAGCATCACGTCAGCACGTTTGTTTTATTTTTCTGTCCAATCAAAGCCATTGTTAGAATTTTATTGAATTGGTGCGCCAGTGAACACGTTCCTATGATTGGTCAATGGCAAATGTATTGTCTCAATCCTTTTAAATGCAACATACATCACTTTCCAGGATATGGAAGGTAAAATCTGATTGGTCCATAACACAATGAGGTGTGCATATTGGAAACTAATTAAGCGCTCGGGTAATCAGACGTTACTTTTTTCTTCAAATTTATGAGAGTGAAAAAATATGTCTGCATAGAAGGCTACTTCATGAGAGATTTATGAAATTTAATGCAGTATTTGTTTGGAAGTCCAATATAGTGTCCACTTACATGCATGGAAGGTGTCGCAAAGTAGATATGGAGAGGTTCAACTGTAATTATGATAATTTGATAATGATATATGAAATGATGATAATGTTAACATTGATTGAAGCTGCAGCTACAATGTACCATAATGTACCACTTCCCACGGTGATCAGTCCAATTGGAGAGCAGTCCAATTTCCAATAAATAATAAAAAGAATTATGGTGTACAGTTAATGATAAATACAGGTACTGCTCAACAAAGTGACAGGAAAGGTATACATCTTCAGTTGGTATAACTGTGTATTTGTACCATCTTCACAGGTCTGTGTCAGTAAATGCCCCACCAAGAATGAGGCAGGAATCATCCCAAATTACAAAGATATGGTTTGTAAAGTGGGTGTTACGCCAACTAAAAATGACTTGGTAAGTACAAATATTGAGCAAAGTTCTATACATGTATGTATGTATAATCATACACTTAAAGTCTTTAGTACTAAAACATTGCTAATGATTAAAAAATGTGATGATCACTTGCATGTTGCTAATTGCTCTCTTGGCTCAATCCTAAGCCTAATATATAATATTTCATCTTGGGTAATTAATTAGCCTGGTACTGTTCACTCAGGCATTTAGGAAGCACAAACGGTATTCCTGAAAGTAAGTCACATTTGAAAAAGCTGATTCACATTTCTAAGCTAGAAAAGTAGTCAAATTAGATGGCTCTTTTTCCCAGTTCCAGGCCTGTACACCAGACATATTGTTTCAGTATCATAAGTTTGACGAAAAATACTTCTGGTGTAGCAGACTTAAAGGTACAATTTGCACCCTAAAAATAAAACATGAAAGGTAGGCAGGGTTCCCATGGTCAGGAAAAACCTTTTTCAGGGACAGAAAAATTGGAAAATTATGGATCAACTCACTCACTGTCAGGTAAATTGTCAATTCCTGCTTTTAGTTAATACATGTACATACATGTAGGTTAGTGAAAAGTTAGGAATTATATTTTCAGATTTCTCGAGGGTTTTTTGACTTTCATTTTTGGACCTGGCAATGTTTCCTCAAGAAATTACAGTAATTATTGGTCAAAATAATTGACTTTCAATTTGTGTGGTGAAGGCCAATACAAAACCCCAGCCAGACTCAGGATCTTAAAATAACTGAGTGCAAGGTGCTGCCTTTATAAAATAATCCTTCTCGAACTGCAAATGGTTGTAAGATTTCTACAAAGAAGTGCGCATTTACATTTTGCACTTTAAAAGAATAATAAATGGCAAGGTTTCCTTTATTTCATTAAGTTTGGCTTTCAATTGTAATGGACTTTCAAAGCATCAGTAGAAAGCTCAATTGACCGATTTAGCTTGTAAATTTTGTTGTCCCAATTCAGGTCACCTGAGTGACGTTTCCCTTGCGTAATGTTTCCTTGTTTTCTGTATCCCAAGAGGAAATGTATAAAATTCTCTAACTGGAAAACAAAGCACTGAATCCCTCTGGAGAGCTGTCACCTGATCTGAATTGGGACAACAAATATACAAGCTAAATCGGCCAATTGTATTTTGTTGAGTGCATGTCGTCTGTTTGCTTAGCCTCCGACAAAGACTGATCTGACATCACACAAACTGTGCAGACCCTCGATCATGATTCTGAGCATCTTTATATGATCGCAGGAAAGGCTTCTGCTCTAGAATAATTAGTCCGCCTATTCCTCTTATTCCGCCGGTGTTTGTCTGAAATTCACGATGTTCGATCAAATGCTTAGTCCGCCTATTCCTATTATTCCGCCTGTGTTTGTCTGAAATTCACGATGTAATACAAGATGGTCGAATGCAATAGTAACCATAAAACTAATCCTGCTGTTCCATTGTTCTGAAAGCTTGGTGTTTGACTGAAATACAAGATGGTCGAATGCAATAGTAACCATAAAACTAATCCTGTTGTTCCGTTGTTCCGTGGGAATAATGAAACAATCCAATGACAACAATCCTATAACGGGTAGCAAATGACTAAGTTTAGATGCTTTCATTGAATTAAAAGAGAAAAAGGGAAAGAAATTAGCTTCACAGCAGAAGTTTGATTACTGTTTTGAAGGCGGTTAACCCGTTATTAATGTTTGCTTATAATTAATATGCAGTTGTCTCGACTGAGGAGATACATGTATGGATGTATGCTTGCCATAAGATGGTCCTATTAAGTGAAAGAGATGATGAAAAGCAATATAGTTTTAATTAGTGACTATACATGTACATCATTGACAGTAATTTAGGTATTGCCGATAGGATGAATGCTTCACATTCATTGTTTGTATTCTCTAAAAGCACCAGATACATGTACATGTAGTTACTGAACATTCAGCTATAAGATACATCTATGTATAAAATAGTACATGTATATCAATGAGCACCAGAAAGTTATTTCAAACATTCAGCTATATGTATAAAATGTATAAAATAGTACACGTATATCAATCAGCACCAGATAGTTACTGAACATTCAGCTATACATGTATGTATAAAGTAGTACATGTGTATCAATCAGAACCAGATACATTCTACATGTATGTATAAAGTAGTACATACATGTATGTATCAATCAGCACCAGATGCTTACTGAACATTCAGCTATACATGTATGTATAAAGTAGTACATATGTATCAATCAGCACCAGACAGTTACTGAACATTCAGCTATAGATACATATAAAATACATGTAGTACATTTGTATCGATCAGTCGGTGGAAGAGTAGACCAGTGGTAAGAAGAATAAACTTAAATTACAGAGAAACTTAGCTTCATACATATTATAGCCATTTAACTTAGTGTTTTTCATTACATACAATTATGTATTATTGAATTTTGACCAACTTCAGGCCAGGGCGAATAAAGGTTACCTTAGTCTGATAATATTTCACCACTGAACTCCTTTTCTCAGTCAATCAGTATGCCATTGTGGTTCTGACTGCCACCCAATATGGTGGCATAGCAATAGTTGTCATGTGATGGTGCAAAAAAATGATACAATGTCTAAAAATTATATTTATTATTTATAACATAATCTACAGTTTTTCTAATCTCTAGAATTACAAGATGGATCTAATTAAGCAAGCAAAGTGTGCACCATTCTACCTAGCCAGCTCTCCAGGTGAGAATATTGTTTGGGTTTGAGATCCTTAGAGACATTAATTAATCAAATAAGAGTGACATACAGTTAATGATGTGTAGCATAACTTGTTACTTGAAATCTGATTGGCTATGCAGTTGGTTACTATCAACATAATTATAGTTTGTTCTTTCTTGAAAACTACAAGTTTACACATACAAAAATCATGTTGTTAAGCAGGTGCAACCAAAGTTGTGTTAAAATAGCCTGGGACTAGTGAATGTTCTTGTTGGTCCAGTAGATCAGTGTGACAATCTGTCTGATGGACAAAGAGCCAAAGTAATGTAGGCTAAATCTTAGTAAAATGAGGTACATTTATTTTATTCGGACAAACTTCAATTTTCTTTTTCTTTTTCTTTTTCTGGTCAAGTATTTCACATGTTTTATTGAAGTTAAAGTGCCAATGAAGTGAAAAAAACCGATACTGTTTTTCATTTTATTGTAATAAATTTTAGTCTTCCCTTAGTCATTTTGTACACTGTCAATTAAAAATCAATTTGGAGAGCACAAACATATGCTTTTCTTTCGTACTGAAGTCAGGCATAATTGCACAAATCATGCAATAATTTATACTCTGTTAGATATATGCTAATCACATGCATGACATCAATGGGTTTGCATATCTATATTCACAAAACAAAAATATGGCCAACGGGGCTTCTTTAAGAAAAATTATGGCCAACATGAAGGCCCCTCTGAGTAAGACATTAATTATTTTGTAGTATTTACTGGACAGATATATATGTGCAAACCCCTTGAGACATCACACATGTGTTTAGCATACATGTATCTTTAATGCTGTATAAATTGTCGCATAATACTTTAACATGAAAATAATTGTGTTTGATTTTGAATCATACAAAACGACTAAGGGAAGACTAAGAATTTAACAGTATAAGAGTAAAATAAAAATGGGGTTTGTTTTTAACTCGTGGATGCATGCAAGTACAGGAACAAGTTATTGGGATGGTTGGGAAAATCGCTCACTCACTGAGATGGAATGCTTGGAATACAAATTGATAATAATAATAATCGATATTTAATTAATCTAATTAAGCTATCACCGTAGCTAACATGGATATAACCTGATTCCCTTCGGATTCCCTTCGGACTCAACAGGGACTGAAAAGAATTGTGGATACACAGCAAATTGTTCCACAGGGGAACGACATAGGGTTTTGTCTTAAGAATCTTTTATAAGACCCCAGGCGAAGCACAAACAAGGCCCGACACGACTATCTTTGGAAAGCTCAGAGCATGAAAGTTACCGAAATGGCCTTCTTAGCTCCAGAATATTAACAGTTTACCTTATAAATCTCCAGCGATAACGAACCACCTTTTAGTCAAACAGTTCTTCGTTCAACCATGAGTTAAGCCGGCGACTTAATGATGTCCAACGCCACTAAACACAGAATAGCTTTTTCGAAACGTTACACTGTTTCAGCCATCTCCCCAGCTTGGTGTTCGACTTCAGACAGAGCAAAAGTCTGTTTGAGATCCAATTTGTAAGTGGTAAGCTATTTCCCGCCGAAATGTACAGCCAATGAGCGAACAAGCGATAATGTTGTTTCTAGATCTATCTGCACCCCTCCCCCCAATATAGAACAACAAAACAAAAATGAATATTTCGCTGTAGAAATGGCGTGATGACTTTTTTGTCAGCCCTATTTTATTTCTGTTACATTTCAATTAATATCTTTAGTTAGCATGCTAGATGATTAATACTTTGTTTTTAGTCAGTTTAATTAAGTGCCTATAAACATACTACTTAGGCCGTTTTTCCACCAAGGTCTTCTTATATTTTATACTTTATAATTTAATTAGCTTAACTATAATAATAATAACTTTATTTCAGTGTTAAATGAGAATAGCAGATACAACCACTAAGTGGGGACACTATAACTTTAAAAGAAATTACAAAATAACACATGAAATATTATGGTTTAAGAATATATACAATAGTTTTAAAATCCTAAGCTTTATTTCAATAATAAAATTTACATTATATAAAAATATAGGCATTAATTTTTAATTCTAATGATTCTAATAATTCTGATAATTGAGGGGTTGAGTCCAAAAGGGGCACAAGTGATTCCCATGATGCCCCTAACCCCCCCTCAGAACCAGAGAATTTGAAGGAGAATCTAGAATGTGACCAGGATTAACTTGCAAACATATTGCAATTCACTTTTTATGTGCGAGGATATGTCGATAAAGCCATTATTATTACTTTAATTATTTTTAAAATTTTCGAAAGATATAATAAGCATAGAGTTCCCTTCATGCCGAACGTAAGACAGTGTGATATAATTTAACGTTCACATTCTCTATGAAACACGTTCTGATTTTTGGTGATCAGGGTTTTCGACATCTTTACCACATTGAGAGCACAGTTAAAATACACTTTCCACCCATGAGTTCGCCATTGGTGTGAGCACTATGTATTCACTTTATTGACACTTAAGGAAATAGTCAGTTAGCTGCCAACAGTCCACTTATTTTCTTTAGCCTGCCCTTAGCTAGTGAAAATAGGTCCGGAATTCCGATAGAATTCTACCGGAATACCAGGTCCGGGTTGGATTCCGGATGGAATCCACCAGAATTTCATGTATTTGAAACGTAGAGTTCCAGTGTCCGGATAACTCCAGAGTGGAATTCCACTGGACTAATTTGGAATTCCAGGGGAATGCTGGCTGAATTCTTCCCAGAATCCACCCGGAATTCCAGACTCAGCTGGGATGGGATTGCGTTCGAATTACTTTATGAGCCCGGACAAAATTACAGTGATTTGTTAAAGAAAATTATATATTCCAATGCCCATATCTCTGCTTCTTTTCATCATATTGACCTCATTTTTGGTAGGAAATGTTCTTTTATATTGCTCTTTCCGAATCGGTGGTCCGAAAATTCTACATCTAAATTTTGCAAATTTGTGACGTCACACTTAATTGGGACTCTATTGAACTATAGACCCTATGCATAAGTCCTGGTAACTAGCATGTCAACGAGGCCAGTAGGTCCTCTGGAATGTTGAAATTGAAGCGCCCGGGAAGATTGTGAAATGCACTGAAGGAATGTTCAGTGAAACAATGCCGTTAATTTGCTATGCGCCTGGCTGGTTGTACTATAAAGAAACATTTTTCAACTAAACAATCATGTTCAACACGTTTCACACTTCCTGCTAGCATTTCAACTTCAACATTCCAGAGGACCTACTGGCCTCTTTTTCGTGTTGTGACCGCGCGAGTTATGCATAGTGTGTATATCAAATTAGAAACAATTCTGATTTTTTTATGAAAAGCGTAAAATAAGAGTTTGGTGCTATTTTGTCATGCACATACAGTACACACAAACACAGGTGCTATAATGGTGAGATGGTCTGTATTTATCTAGACAGAGAGTTCTAACTTCAGTTGTCATTTTACCCTCGTAGGGGGAACTAATGAAGTATTGAACTCTATGTCAGGTTCACTACACAAGACGAACTTTTGTACCAGTCCAAGTATCCATGTATTCTGTTAATTTTATAACCAATACTACTAAGAACAAATTTAGCTTAATCAATGTTATGATTTGTTGAGGTGAGAAGGTTGAGAGTCAAATAATTATTATTATCCACACACATAAAATTATTGTATTTGTACAACGTATGTGTTCAGATACAATAATATTATTTCTAGTTTATAAAGGGTCCGAAATTAACTTTTTCACGTAGGCGCCATGTGGCGACTATCCAATTTTTTTAGTCACCAAAAGACCAATATTATTGTGGTCGCCACATTTCAAGTTTCAAGCGACACGTGACAAATAACATTTGCTGGCATGTTTTATTGGCTAAATTTACTTACAACGGACATTGTGAAGATTTTAGGTAAGTCGCCAGCTTGTGACTAACCCTGGAATTTTGGTTACCAACACCCGGGGGGGGGGGGGGGGGGGGGGGGGGTGACTCCCATATAAAAAGGGGTAGGGATGCTCGTCGGACGTTTTCGATTTGACCCCTAAGAGGTACTAAAATGGGCGTGGCTCAAGCTTATTTTGACCCCTAAAAGATAATAACAATGTAAATTGATAACAGGTTTTTTGTTCAATTGACACCCGACCCCTAAAAGGTACCGCTTTACATAGAAATGTCTGTGTTCGATAGTGGATACCCTAAGTGGTACCAAACTCCTGATTTTGACCCCTAAAAGGTACGACGAGCATCCATGTACCCCTCACATAAGGGAGTCCCCCCCCCCCCCGGGCACCAACACTCAAAATTTAGTCGCATTGGTGCCAAATAAGGCGCAATTTCATACCCTGTTATACAATAATATGTCGATTGTTATGTACATTTGTATGCTTTGCCAGGGAGCATGTAGCTATTAATATTACAATAATTGTACACACCTGAGAATACTAGAAATAAATTAATATCACTATTGTTTTTACACTTTCAAGCTCTGAATGTCATACAATACGTAATTTGCTTGATATGCGCAAAGCAAAATGGTCAATTTTACAGAAGGTCTTAATAATTTGTTGAAGCTTATTTAAACTGTTGAGTATCTAATTAGTCCAATTATTTTACTAGTGCTGTATCGATGCATTCCAACATTGGTGGACCTTTCTGGAGTACTAGATTCAAGCACTAATACGACGAAGACAAAAACAGAAGTAAAGGATGGCATCAAGTAAGTTACCTACCTTCATCTTCCTCAATAACTGGTTCATATCCAAACTAAAAGTATATATATTTGGTATGTAACAGGAATATAACTGGTATCGAAAGTTTACCCCCGGTTACTAGATAACAGGTATGTCAAATAATTGAAGGGACGTGTGCCACAAGGGCGTTAAGTGACTCCTGATCACATTCTAAATTCTCCTACAAGTTCTTTGTTTTCTATGGGAGAATTTAGAATGTGATCAGGAGTCGTATAACATATATACCTTTCTTTACACACCATCTACAGTGTATATCAACCTAGATCAAGTGGTAAGTAATATGTAGTACCTTTTACAGACCTATATACCACTGCATACCTAATACATACATTTACCTAAATTGAAATACGGTACCTTTTATCTACCTTTCAAATTATACATGCCAGTTTACATACCAATATTTACATATTAAATACTTTTTTTGACATACAACTGTATACCTTTGACATGCAAGAATATACAGGGATATACATGAATATACATGTACCTACAAATGTACTACTGCTTAATTATTTACTGCACACATATATTTACCAGTTATCGTAATGGGAGACTGGTATCAATCAATATAATATATTATGTTGTTGAGCCAGCTAGAGAAAGGAAAGTTTGCAAATTTTATCAGTTAAAATAATAATTTATTAATTTATTATTAACAATACATACAACTACAATGTAAATACAGAGCAGTTCGTGAAGATGCGCCCACATGTTTCGAAAGCCATGGTCAGCGGTGACCCCATCAAAACAAGGCGGCAAACAACTGGTGGAGTATATACAAAATGTATGGCATTGCAATGAGTTGTTCTTTCGTGCCAGTGCCATCTACAGTTTTTCCTTTTTGGATGAGGATGAATGAGTAAGCATTTAGGAGGTTCGAGAGACAAAGTACTTTCCTGACTTTCTTTTATTGAGAGAAATGGTATCCTTCTTAACCATGCATCCCTGATAGAATCCAAGCTGCTAACCAAGTTGAACACCAAGTTTTTTTTTTTGAAAAAACGATCGGATTATGGAACAATTGTGCCATTCAAAATGCAAAGTCAATTACCAACCATCTCAATTATTCTCAACTCCAACATTTATGAGAGGAATAGACACTAGTACCTGCAATCCACATGTTCTTGTTCTTTATTGGAATCTTCATGATGTATTACTTGCAGAGTGGTACCGTCTGAAACCAGACTGATACTTATAAAGTAGATTGTTTATACACAGATAATTATACAACGACGCATGCACGTGCTTTTCCATATAACCTTTGACAGCACTGGAAGTATATGTACCAAGTATATATTTGATATGTAAGAGGTATATCTATTAGCTATGTTGATGTTATGTACCAAGTATGTATTTGATATGTAAGAGGTATATATATTGGCTATGTAGATGGTATGCACTATGTAGGTATTTGATATGTACATGTAAGAGGTATCTAATGGATGTGTAGATGGTGTCATGTGTATACAGTATACTAACATTGTGAATATGGTATATATTTGATATGTGTATACATATATACGGTATATGTATTTGCTATATTATATATATCTGGTTGGTATGTAGTATGTCTGGTATATAAATGGTATGTACAGTATATAGGTATAGGATAATGGATGAGCTCCGAGGTCTTCTTAGAAATAATTGCTAAGAAGACCGAGGAGCGAATCATTATCCAATTTAATACACAGTTCCATTGTTTTAGAACAAACAAGGTTTGTTTTCTTTGTCATGAGAAATAAGGACCTGTTCAAAACAATGGAACTACAATAATGACTTCTTCTTGGGTCATTATTAGAAATAATGACCTATTCAAAACAATGGAACTGTATATTAATATAGTTTAATGACTAGATAGGTATTTGGTATGCATACAGTATGTACTGTACAAAGTTAAATCAATCCCAGGTGATTCCACCAAGCTCCTTCACCTGCCTCTTCCCTCATTTTGTTGTGAGCCAAGCCAGGGATACACCACAGGGATGTAAAAGAATGCTCACTTAGTGGGTCCACATGCCGGGGAAGGGTGTCGGGGCTTGCCAGGGGTTGGTGGTATTTTAACTGCTGGCAATACTACTGGAGCAGTACAATGCCCACCCACATGCGCCTCACATTGCCAGCTTTTACGTTGGCCTTACCAGGGAATCTTTGATTATGTACTCTTGGTCTGCCCCAGTACCAGCACAATGACACCTACCATGGCTTCGCTCGTGGTGACATGCACTTCCTTGCATTTGTGCCAGAACAGAGTGCCATTGATCCCTGTTCAACAGGGCCTTGGGTCTCGCATGTTGGGCAGTTGCCTGCCTCATTCCGATTGACAACCAAGAAAGGACCACAGGAATCTACAGGAGGACACCCTTGTTCATCAGGAGATCATGTCATTGGTCGGCTTACATTTATTTATCTATTAAATTTATTTTTTATTTAAGACATTCGGACCAGAGCCTGATCACAGAAGTACAAACAATAGGACTCAAGATCCCTTCTAGGCCTGCCTCCGTCATTGGACACAGGTTAACAATGAAGAGAGACTTAAATAAAATTACATTCAAAGAGGAAAGTCGTGATTAGACACAATCAAATACTATAGTAAATACAGTAGCAAAGGCAAAGAGAAGATTGTTTCTAGAAAGCAAGCAAAAATGTGAAAAATTGTCACAATATATAATAACAGTAGAAGACTATAATAATAAATACGCTTGACAAGGAAAAAAGGATGGTAGTTAAACTACATAGCATGCAAAAATGTGTCTAATAGCTAGCAGTGACAAATTGAAGACAGATTGGGATGATGGCACAATGGACAGATGATACGCCATATGCAAATGTCGTCAGCATCGAAAGTTGAATTAAGTCAGTTAAAGAGTAGAGTTTTAAGACGAGTGTTGAAAGATGCTTAAGATTCAGAAGAAATGTAAGTCGTGTTGAAGGCTGCTGGTGATGTTGTTTGGTGTTGATAACTTTATTACATTTAGTGTTGTCAGCAAACATAGCAATATGGGAAAAAGATAGTTGTTGAAGTAGAGATTAAAGAGGATCAGCCCAAGCATGGATCTGTGAGGGACACCGGAACAAACAGTTTCCCACTTGTGGGTCGGTTTGTGGTACTTGCAAGGTGTTTGTTTCACGTGGCCAACCATGTTGTCATGAAGTAGTCTGCTGCTGCAGATGAGTATTATAGATACAGAATTATCACAAGCACCTTCAGTATTAGAGATAAAGAATTGCGTGCCTCATTCTGATTGACAACCAAAAAAGGTCTGCACAGGGACCTGCAGCAGAACAACCTTGTTCACCAGGATATCATGTAATTGGCCAGCTTACTCTCCCTACATGCAGAGGTTTTTTTGCATGACCAACCATGTTATTATACAGCCACTGGAATTCAATGGAATGTGCAATGGACATCAATGAAGAAAAAGCAATGGCTCTTGCTGTCCCGGCTGCTGGATCAGGTGCCAGACACCAACCTCCATATGTCCATACAGGTGGATGCTGAGCTTGAACTGGCATTCCATGGCATCAAACTGGTCCTGGGAGGTTTTGGTGTTTGGGATGGGGCCCTTCAGCTTGCCACAGCTCTGGACGAACTCTCTCGCACACATGGTACTGCTAGATCCGATTGCTCTCAAGCTGCCCATTTAACAGGGAAAGCTGTGCATCCGTCGCTCCCAACTACAATCAGTGAGTTCAGAGCTGGATGTCGCCCTTACTGCTTCAACATCACTGAGGACATCCGATGCACCTTCAAAGTACTAGAAGAGCAGAGAGATACGACGTGAAAGATAATCGGAAAATGGTTCCCAAAAGCTAAGGATCTAAGTTAACTGCCAGTATGGAGGATTCAGTAACTCTCAAAAGAGTTAGGGGCTAATAGGCACCTGCTGTTCAGCAAGAGTGGTGATATCAATCATGGTAAAAGTACCCAAAAGGATAATGAACGACCCTGGCCATATGGATGACGAAAACATCAGGGTACTTGAAAGGGCATCCAATGAGGTTGAAGCGTCTCAACTCACCCCCAATATGTCGAAAGCCCAGAAGAAGGTCATGTGGGAAACCATCTACCTGCTCAAGATGGGGGGAAATATATATGTAACGTGCAAACAAGGTAATAAAGGAGCGCAAGCTGTTCTGGGTATGTGGGGTTATGTGCACCTTGGAACTTTGCGTATCACAGTGGTGACCTAGTTGACACCCATCTTCATGCTTACGCTTGCCTTCTGCTCGGAGTTATGTCCGCTGTTGGTCCAAAACTGCAAAATCATGTCGGAGGAGTAGCCATATGCCAGGGCAATTGCATAGTTGAGGCAGACCTTTGCATTCACAATTGTATTTTGGTACTACTTCGCTCTCACACCATCAGAGAACAATTGAAATGGCTAACTCTTGATGAGAGAAGAGCAAAATTAGAAGGTATTATGATGTATAAAGTTCTCAATGGTCAGGGGCCTGGATATTTAAAAGAAATGTTCTCATATTCTGGTGAACACCACAACTACAATTTAAGAGGGGCTAATATAAACCTCTGTCTACCAGCCCCAAAAACAAATTTTGGAAAGCAAGCATTTTCCTTTAGTGGTGCAGCACATTGGAACAAGCTGTCATCAGCTGTTCGCCTTAGTGAAACATTAAGTTCTTTTATGTTGCGCCCAGAAAAGCTACTGTGTAATCACAGCCTCGATATGTCAAGCTCAGTTTGGTGAATGAAGACATCAACTTCGCGACACCACCCAGCTTGGGATTAATTTGCCACGAGCGTGGCCATTTATTCAAGTATCGCGATAATCACTAATCCGTTTATCTCAATGAGGTGTTGAGAGATAAATGTCATTCAACAAAGGTGGGAACAGACAACCATCATACAACCGAACAAACATTGAGATGTTCACGCTATAACGGCTAGCAGTTAGGAGAGGACTTCTACTGAGAGATCTGCCTATTTATATCCCAGATAGGAATCTGATACTCTGAAACAGTATCCTATTGTCATTGAACCAGCCCAGTTTTATGAATGACCTTTTCTTGTCTCAACATAAATACTAATTATTCGTGCCTCATAATTGGAGGTTTTAAACATCAATTATAAATAAATTAATTATAAATAAAGTATTTATAAATAGTTTGTGTAGTATTTAGTAACAAGAACGTTTATATAAAGTAGATAGTAAGTAGCCAATGTATCCATAGTATTTAATAAGATTACCATGTTCCATTACAGCTAGATATATATTCAGTAATTATGTAAATGTTGTAATAGTTAGTGACCACTGCATGTGTTATTTTATTTTACACTTTTTAGCCACACGGCTCGTCTGAAAACCAACTATGTTGAATGTCGACTACCGTGTATAAATATGATTAAAAATAAAAAAACTTGATACTCTTAACCAACGCCAGATCATCGAGCAGCGTAAGGATGTTCCATTCATTGGTGCAGAATTAATCCCCTCGAACGTACAAAATAATGAATGTGTTGAATGTCATGAACTCAAGTGACTTTCCTTTTATATCCTCTGATATATGTATTTATAATATTATATAGAACTCGAACATACACGTACTCACTCGATGGGAACTCCTTGTGTAAACTCTAATGTAATGTACATGTAACTCGACCTTAGGTATTGTTAACCAATCACAATCACGTATTTAGAATGAATGGTCTATTGTATTATTTAGGTCTATTCTTAGCTTAGGATACGACAATCCTCCCTTTCTTGAGAATAGTTCTTTGTATGCTGCTAAATCAATGCTGATTAATAAAATTGGTAGACAGTTCAAATTAATTATCAGTTCAATCATTTGGTGAGACTCAGTCTATTTGACTTGTCGGTTCAACTGTAACCGTTTAAACATTGTTTATCCTTCGTTGGCTATTAACTATCTTAGCGTCCTATTTCTTGATATATTCCTTTAGGTGTGCTGGAGACTTTCTTTTCCTTCCCGATCTCCTAAGGGGAGCCCTAGGTGGTGATTGTGCGGGAATTCCATTTGTGGGAATATGGTTCTGTAGTTGCAGTTCTACTGGATCTTGTGGAAGTGGATCCTGCTCCGGTGATAGAAGTTCTAGGTCTGATGGAAGTTCCAGGTCTTCTTCATCGCTACTCAGATCTTCTTCTTCTGCTTGGTCTTTGGTTTCTCCATGAAACTTCTTAACATGGGATGAGTTTCGGCGATAAGTGTTGCCATTGTCATCTCTCATGACAATTTGAGAACCATTTATCTGGAGGATCTTGAGAGGATCAGATCTAAATGTAGTGGAGTACTTGTTTCTATGCTTCTGTTGCAAAAGAACAAGATCTCCTGGCCTCAGGTCTTTCTCTTTTGATTTCCTCTTCTTGTCTGCATAATCTTTGGACTTCTGTTTGGCTCTAGCATCAGTTTCACGAACCGTGGTGTCGTCATGAGGTCCGTCTGTTGTCATGCTTGGTAGCTTTGTACGCAGCTCTCGTTTCATTAGAAGTTTGGTTGGAGTTTCCTTGGTGACTTGATGTGGGGTTGTTCTGTAGTTGCGCAGCATTGTTGGCAAGGTTTGGCGCCAGTCTTTGTTGGCTGCCTTCGATGTCAACACATGTTTTAGCAAGACTTGGTTGAATCGCTCAACTTGTCCGTTTGCTTGGGGCCAGTACTCTGTAACTGTCTTCAGGTTTACTCCCCAGGACTTCAGGGTTTCTCGAAACTCTACTGATGTGAAGTATGAGGCGTTGTCAGACTTTATCTGTTTGGGGTACCCATGCGTTGCAAAAACAGAATCAAGCCAGCGTAGTATAGCTGCAGATGTCACTGCTTTCAATATCTTCACTTCTGGCCACCTTGAGTAGTAATCAGTTAAAACAACTACTGATTCACCTGTTGGGAATGGTCCACATACATCGATCGCAAGGTGTGTCCAACATTCCTCTGGTAGTTCAGTAGGGCGTACCGGTTCGGTTCGCTCAGGTTTGCCTGTGATTTGGCATGGGTGACAGGTTTTGATGTGGTGCTCTATATCTCTATCCATCATAGGCCACCATAACTTAGAGCGTATGCGCTGCTTGCATCTTGTTATGCCTGCATGATCTTCATGTGCAAGGGCGACAGCTTGTGGTCTGAGATTTTTCGGTAAGACAATTCGGTTTCCACGTAAGACGATGTCTTCTGTTATGCACAGTTCATCCCCGACCAATCTGTAACCTTCTGGGAACTTGTGACTCTGGTTGTTGATAATACATTGTCTGACTTGTATTAACTCTGGGTCAACTTTGGATGCTTCACAAATTTCTTCTGTTGACATGGCTACAGGGGTGTGTTGTTCTGCCATGTAATGGACAAAACGATCTGCACACGCTTCCATGTTACTCCGTGGTAACTTGGTTGGGAGTCGAGATAGTGGATCAGCTAGATTTTGTACCCCTGGCCGGTATATGACCTCGAAATCATATTCCTGTAGTCGTAGGAGCCATCTCTCAATCCTAGCTGGTGGTGGTTTTCCTATCTTTGGCCTGAAGATGTGTTCGAGAGGACGATCATCTGTTTCAAGCTCAAATCGTCTTCCATGCACGTATAAATGGAAGTGTTCACAGCCAAATACAATAGCTAGTGCTTCCTTCTCGATCTGACCATATTTCATCTCGGTTTCCGTAAGTGATCGACTACCGTAGGCGATTGGTCGATATGTCGAATCAGATTGTTGCTGTAGTAGGACGGCTCCAAGTGCCCATGGTGATGCGTCGACTACTATTCGTGTGGGAGCGGAGAGGTTGTAGTGTGCGAGGACTGGTGCACTAGAAAGAGCTTGTTTCAGTTTCTGAAAACTTTTCTCTTGTTCCTCTCCCCATTGGAACTTCGTATTATCCTTTGTCAACTGGCGTAAAGGATAGGTCACTGTACTGTAATCCGGTATGTAGCGGGAACAGTAGTTTACAAGACCTAAAAAGGATCGTACTTCTGCTGCAGAATCAGGTTTAGGCGCATTGGCTACAGCTTCTATCTTCTTGCTGTCTGGTTGTATTCCTTTCTTAGAGACTATGTGACCAAACACATTGATTTGTGGTACTGCAAATGAACATTTAGCCAACTTCAGTGTGATCCCACTTGTCTTAAGTGTTTCAAGTAGTTGGTCTAGCTGCTTGATGTGCTCATTCATGTCTTTCGACCATAGCCATATATTGTCGGATATGTTCTGGCAGTTTGGCACATCCTTGATTAGTTGATGGATTTCTTCATGGAAGTATTCACCAGATGGACATGCACCCATTATCAAGCGTTTGAATCTGTGTGGCCCATCTTCCGGTGTTGGAAATGCAGTTATGTAGCGTGATTCTTCAGCTAGTGTGATTTGCAGGTATCCCTGAGAGAGGTCAACTTCAGTGAATATTGTTGCACCTTCCATTTCATGTAAAATATCATCTACTGTAGGCATCTGGACTCGGCGGCGTATCAATGCCTCATTTGGAATTCGCATGTCTAGTACCAAGCGAACATCACCTCCTTTCTTGGGTATTGCAATGAGCGGTGAGAGCCAGGGCGTTGCTCCTTCGGCCTTTTCTATTATTCCCTGTTCCTTCATTTCTTGTAGTTTCTCGTTCACTTTGGCTTTCATGCTATGTGGAATACGCCGGGCTTGCTGAGCTACTGGTTGTATACTGGGATCGATTTCCAGTTTAACTTCTCTGCCTTTGAGGTTGCCCATACCCTCAAATACTTTCTTGTGTTTGTGCAGGATTGTGGAGACTGCCGTGTTTGCGTGGTCAAGGGAGACTGAATTTACTTTCAAGTCCAGTAACGCAAGTGCGGTGGATGTTTGATAGCTGATGAGACATTTGCTATCCGTTTTCGTGACGAGAAATGTACCGAGTGTTGTGATTGCATTTGATTCGATTTGTGCCGTGAATTGACCTGCGAGCTCCAAAGGGTCATTGGATCCATACGGAAAAACTCTCGTGTGGGAGATTTCCAGCTTGATGTTTGGGTTTTCCCGTTTGATTTTCGCAAAGGTCGATGCATTCAGGAGATTTACCGAAGATCCTGTGTCCACAATTACTTTAATTGGGACCTTTGCCACGGTGACTGTGGTTTCCGGTTGTTTGCTTGAGGAGTTAAGTGTATAGGTAAATTCATCATCCGTGTCGTTGAGATATGCCTGATTCGGTTGAGTGATTTCGTGGACGTCTCTTCTTGGGCCTTGTTCTTTTTGTTTTGAAAGGCAGTGTTTCGCAAAATGTCCTATTTTGCTGCATTCGTGACATTTAATTCCTCTGGCTGGGCAGGATGATTTGCCTCCGTCGTGTGGAAATGGTCCTCCACAGTTTCGGCATTTTTGAGGCTTTTGTTGTTGTGCGTTGTCTCGACGCGGATAGTTTACATTCCTTCTTGTCTGCGGGAATTTTCCGGGAGATTTCTGTGATCTTTGGGTGCGAGATTTCTGGCCAGCGATGTAGTTTGCCGCTTGTGGCTTGGCTTCACGATTACCTTCTAATAGTTTCGCATTGAAATCGGACTTCTCCAACGTGGAACCATATGTTAGGAGACTTTTGAGATCGATTTGCTCGCGAAGAGCTTTTCGTCGAAGGCGTGGATCGGATGTCTTGTGAATGATCTGCGTACGGATCTCAGAGTCTTCGTCTGTGAATTCACAAGTACTCGCTTTTTCCTTCAGTCGCCGGTAGAAATTATCCATGGTTTCGCCGATTTCTTGTATTAGTTGTCGAAATTCATAGATATCCATATCTTTGTTGCGAACTGGATCGAAGTGCTCCGATAGACTCTTCAAAGCGGAATTATAATCCGTGCCCGTGTTTGGCAGTGTGTCGAAGATGTCGTTTGTCGCTTCGCCGACATATGTGAGCAATAAGCCACGTTTAACAACTGGGTCGAATTCCCGTAAACTGATTAGGAGATTTTCGAACCTTCTGCTCCACTTTTTCCATCGAATTGCAAGACTCGGTCGATCGCTGTGCGGATCGAACGGTGGAAAGGGCGGTAAACCACTGCGAGGAATATTTGTTGTCGGTGCTGTTGAATTCGCTGTAGGATTCGTGCCGGAACTAGTAGCAGGAGTTGAATCGTCTTCATGATCGGACATTTTCGAACCTTTGAAACTTTAGGTTTATCCTCGTCGCCACTTTTATATCCTCTGATATATGTATTTATAATATTATATAGAACTCGAACATACACGTACTCACTCGATGGGAACTCCTTGTGTAAACTCTAATGTAATGTACATGTAACTCGACCTTAGGTATTGTTAACCAATCACAATCACGTATTTAGAATGAATGGTCTATTGTATTATTTAGGTCTATTCTTAGCTTAGGATACGACATTTCCCTATATGCCTCCCCCGTAGTGGTGGCAACCACCTTCATCCTGACGAGGGAAGTAGTGTTGTGGGCGACCTTCTTAGTCCATGAGCTGAGTGCCCGAAAATGGCAAATTAGTACCACTCGAGGGGGCAAATGCTATCATACATTTTCTGAAAGCTATTGATCTGAAGATCAAGAAAATATATGATAGCCCTGTCGTATTTGTAGCTTAAGGGTGTCACGTGACCTTAAAGTCAAAGTTATGCATCATGAGCTGATATACCATGAACTCTTTATTTATTCATATCTCTTTTGACTTTTAATGTAATGATGTTGTTATAGTTGCAAACAGTTGGTTTCTCAATAGGCTTTATTGCATGCACAAAATTTTATTAATATTCTTCATTGGGGTCACGTGACAATGACGTCATTTTCAAAAAGAGCTGAAAATTTAAGATAAAGCAGAAATAGAATAATATAATTAACCAATAAATACAAATTTCCAATTATAAACAGTAACGCTACATTAAACTAAGTCTTATAACTAAACTTGACCTGTTTTTTCTTTGAATTTGTTATATTATCACGAATTGTACGATATTTATGTAAACCGGATGTAGTTTTGGGTACCCTGTGGTAAATCAGAAAATATGGCTATTTCAGAGTTTTTCATCTTTCCAAGCAAATTTCTTCAATGTAAGACCTGCCACAACGGTGTCCATGCTATTGCAGTCGTTGTATTTGTTTAAGAATTATTCATTAAGTTAAGTCAGGAGTCAGTTTATTTCTTTTGGGTGATGAAACTTCACTGTTGTGATGGACCCTCCTGACATATGTGCTGATACCGGGAATCATCGATGCTATACCATAGGTTGGTATTATTGTATCTGCTCTCTGGCTATGGACGGTAGGTAACACTAGACCTAATACACGAGTAGCTAGAAACCTACTGGGAAATACATGTATATCAATTATCATATTTAACATTATATCGTGAAATCACTCTTCATCCTCATAATCGTCATCTATGACTTCCAGATTATCACTGTCCTCGTTTGAGCGGTTCTGACAATCCTTAAGTTTGCACATGTCAGTGCACTTCAATCCATTCATTAGGCACGAACAACCAGGCTGCTTGCATGAGCGCACACATCTGCAGGACAATAGCTGCAATACAGCTTTTGGAACTGGGTCACCATCCATCCAGTCTAGTGCAAGACTTTGGTCATCACCAGCGCCATCCAGACACCAGCCTAATCCAACCGGTGATGGAACATCAGGGCATCCGACAAGACGTAGTCGCCATATTCTTGCCTGGTAGTTGGCGCGTTGACGGTGCTTACGCAGACAGTCCGCACAAGGAGGAAGTTGATTCGAGTCAAGGTCACCTTTCCTGGCACAAAACAGCTTGTACCTCAGCTCGTTGACATCTTCAGTGCCAGGGTTGGAACTGTACATCAGACAGGTACATTTCTGTAAATGACAGACAAGCTCCTCAGAGAGTTCCGATTGCACTCCTAGCTGCTGCATTATTTCTTGTGATGACTGGTTGCGCTCGAGATTTTTAATCGCACCAACTTTACCACGTCCGGCAAAAGCGCTAACGGTATCACAACCAGTGAAAGCATGCAAACCTGGGAGAGATTTGCAATTTAACTCCCCAAGTGCCTGTGTAACCTTTCCGATGTCGACGTACCTTGTTCGTATTTGTGTACCGCATTTCTGATACATATAACAAGGGGTAGTGCTGTTGAAGGCAAGGCAAAGTACAAAGACATCTGTATCCTCTGATGCAATGACGATTGACTTGTAACCTGCTCTAGCAGCGTGATCTGCATGGAATAGAAGACGTGTGTATGCTTCCTCCTGTGTCGACTTCAGGTCGTCTGCTTTCTCTACCTTGTCTTCCTCACGTGTGACAAACAAGACTTTGCCTTGTAGCTTTGCTCTGTATTTGTCTTGCTTCCACTCTGTTAACAGAAATGATATCAAAGCAGTCTTGTAGCTTGGGTCGGCTATGAACTTTCTCTACTGCTGTACTTTGGGTCCAGAAGTAATATTTCTGAATTGCGTCCCAGTAACAGTCGTTCTGTTTTGCATTTCTGTGTTATTTATAGAATCCAGCTTGTAAACATGAAAGACGACATCAATCCGCTCACTGTCGGGACATTCATGAAGGACCATGCAGAGAACATCATCGGCTGCAACTTCTGAAAATGTCTTATGATCACCCTTGAGTCTTTGAACAACACTCATACCATCGATGATGCATGCAGATGGTCCAGGGATTTTTTCAGCTGGAGAAACATTCTTCTGGAGTTCTTTAGCGAGTGCAGCCTTGTTAGGTTTTCTTAACGAACCGTCTGACGTTGCCAGTGACCATGGCAGTGGTCCAAGAGGATGGGCTAAAACATCCCTCATCTTGAGGCTTCTGATCTCAGCTACCAAATAAGATGCGATCTGCTTTCAAGATGATGTCTTTACCACTTTCTTTGCGAACTTTCATCTTCTTGTCAAGCTCACTGAACGTTTTTAACTTCTGTTTTGTCATCTTATCGTGGAAATTATGTTCGGGTGGACAGCTTTCAAGTCTCTGGTCGCTAAATTCTCTGTAGGCTTGTTCTCCGGTATTTCTGGCATGAAGCAAATCTGCCTCAACGTCAGATGGAGCTATCTTCACTGTGGAGAGACAGACAAGGTCTTGTTGTTCACTGCAAAATGTGTCGATCCGATTACTCTCCAACATTTCCAGCAGTGACTTCACATCTGCTTCATCCTTAGCTATTCTCGTACTTTGTAGATCTGCATGGTGAAAGTGGGACTTCAAATCCAACATGTCTCTCAGTTGTCTAAAAAATATGCTCCTGTACTCTGCAACCATGTAGTATCTGCTGACTGCTCCCGGCTTCAGACTGAATCCCTTTGTCCCTCCTGGTGTTTGAGTGTCTTTATTGACAGTTTCTTCACATGTCTGATAAACCGGAATTCTTCCGAATGGGTTTTCTGCACCAATCTGAACCGAAAAACCTCCAGACATAACATAATCGTAAACATCAGAATGTTCGTGGTCGAGATACGACATCTCCGCGATGTAGGCTGACAAGTATCTTGCGTAGTTCAGATTATCATACGCAAAGCACCAGGGTATCATTGCTCTGATACATGACAAATGTAAATTCCAATCTCCCTCTCTGGAACCTCTCAGAAGCCCAAGCGCGATCTCCACCATGTCGATGTACGACATCCAGAAGGCTTAAAGGTTCTCATTCTCACAACGAAGGTAATCTAGGTTAGACGTCAAATATAGCTCTACAAAGCAAAAAAATTAAGGGCCCTCCAACACCTCGTCCAATTCCTTCTTAAAAACGTTGTTGCGAAGGCCCTCCAAATCATTAACCACATCTTCTACCAGTTGTATCTTGTCTCCTCACAGGCTAACCATCCTCCCATTTTTTGTATTTGTCACTGATGTTTTAATAATCCATCATTTCTTAGCAAATTGTGAAATAAAATACCTTTTGACTTGATTCTGTTGTATGTGTGTTGATTTAGCGCGCGCTCATAATACAGCTCGGGTTTCCTGTGGCTCAGGATTGTTTTCATATAGCTCGGGCTTCCTGTGGCTCATCTCGCCAACTACATAAAATGTATTTTTATGTAGTTGGCGAGATGAGCCACAGGAAGCCCGAGCTATATGAAAACAATCCTGAGCCACAGGAAACCCGAGCTGTATTATGAGCGCGCGCTAAATCAACACACATACAACAGAATCAAGTCAAAAGGTATTTTATTTCACAATTTGCTAAGAAATGATGGATTATTAAAACATCAGTGACAAATACACAAAATGGGAGGATGGTTAGCCTGTGGTCTCCTTAGCAAACTTGCAACCACGATTGGAAGCCTTTCCACGCAAGTCGGAGAAGTACTTCGTACATCAGCTTATGAAATCGGACAGCTCGATTATATCGATGGCCGAAACAGAACCTTCAGCAATTACTCCAGATTCTATACAAATATCTCTCAATCCAGCATCTTGGAAGCGCTTTCCAATAATGGAGAGCAATGTGCATATTGTATTGAACACACCCATCCTAGGAACAATGTCCCGAAACTGATCACTCCTCTTCCAGATGACTTCTGCAGGTTTTGCATCAAGTGCCTGGTCAAAAACAACAAGGATACTCTTTAGGGCTAATGCATCTTTTATCTTGACCGACTGCAGCAGTACCTCATAAACGGTTGAAAGATTAGTTGCTGGTGCATCAATTGAAGGAAGGTATCCCACGTTATCTTGGGACACAGTCACATCATCACGACTGGAAATATTAAACCCTGTCCAGCCGCTAACCTTCTGATTTTCGGCTGCATGGAGACGGGTCAACACCCACAGCAGATTCTTCTTCCAAGTATTTTGTAATACCTCTTCAGATGTTACCTCTACATATTTTCGCGCAGGAGGTCCAACACGGGCACCAGCATTATATACTGGGAGCAATGACGTAGGCAGCTCTACACTTCTTTTTCTGTCTTTCACGACAACAGGATCGGGTGGTAGTTGTGAACCAACCACTTTTGCCTGTACAGCAATTTCGTTTACCCTGTGAGAGGTGCCACCACCGGAAAGCGGCTCTGAGTTCTAACCTGTCGATATTATCCCAAGCCAATGTTGTGCTGACAAAGATCTGGATATTTTCTGGAAGTGGAACACCCCCATCTGATGTTCTAGCCATCTTCTGTAAGCACAAAGCTGTGTCAATCTCTTCGATCTGCGAGTAGGAAAGCCCATGACTGCAGCGATTTATAATTTGTATCAGCTCTACGTTGTTGGTTAGAGACTTAATTGCATAAGGCAGTAAGATATGCTTTGGGGGTTTCTGCTGCCCACAGCTAACACCATAGACAATGTCTTGGCCAAAGAAATTGATGAGACGTTTAACCCTGCAATTATTCTATCGTGTTGCTTCTCAATTGCTGTATTTCTAATTCTTTCATCAGCACGTAGGTCGACGCATTTTACTAATGTTTCTCGAGATTGTTTTCCTTTAGGATATTTGTCGGTTTTATTGCAAAACATGCAGATTGCATTGTAAATCCGGCTATTATTTGAGCTCGGTGTTTGTCTTGCTGAAGCCCTTGAACTTCTGTTTGATTCACTTGGAGATTCGCCAGTTTCAGATTGCTTACTTAGTCGATCTAAGGACTTTTTCATGGTAAAAATGCTGCAACACTTACGATGATATGCAATTCTTGGGATTTCAGATTCACCTGTAGCAGTTGCGATGTCAGGAAGCGGTTTATGATCTCTAATTTGTGCTGCCTTCACCAATGTTCGCCATGATTCAATGCCTTTTAATGTAGACAAACCCCGATTGTCAAGGTCGTTTGCCAGTGCAATGTATTATGCATTCTGCCGTGATTGTATCTGTTCGGAAGCGCTTTGTAATATTATTATGCACCTCCTCGCTCCCTTGTTTTCGTTTCTCTGAAATCAATAGACCTATTCTGATTACACATTTTTTACAGGTTCATTCCTTAATAGACCAGCAAGTTTATCATAGAAATGTCCTAAATCAAAAATTTGTATAAACTATAAACAAAACTGGACTATATTACACACATCTTGCCTATCAAATACCGAAATAATAAGAATTGCAACATTCATAACACACTGACTTCTCTGTAAAATGACCGTAATAAATAGACCTAGAAGACCTGTAAGTTTATTATAGAAATATTCTAAATCAATAATTTGTATAAACTATAAACAAAACTGGACTATATTACATAAATTTTGCCTATCAAATATCAAAATAATAAGAAATGAAACATGATTAATAGCAATGAGTAAAACATACTAACCTGACAAGGGAGTCATTATCTTGGATACCCACAATGCATTGTGCTTTCCCACAATTCCATTTTCATTGCTTTACATAATTATACCAAATTAAATATGGTAAAAAAATCAAATAACGCTGCTAAGGCTAACCCACAAATGATATAAAGAACTGCTTCATATAAACCTTTATGGTAAAACAATTATAAGATATTTGGCACACTTAAAATCACAATACGAATATACTGCACGAGATTGCCCACTGACGCTCTGCAGAATAAATGAAACATAACTTGTCATTTCGATGGCTCTTATATAAAGACTATCATAATATGGAAACCAATGTAACGGATCTTAAATTTAAGGAATTTGTTTCGAAAGATGAAAAACTCCGAAATATCCATATTTTCTGTTTTACCACAGGGTACCCAAAACTACTTCCGGTTTACATAAATATTGAGTAAACTCGCGATAATATAACACATTCATAGAAAAAACTGGCCAAGTTTAGTTATAAGACTTAGTTTAATGTAGCGTTACTGTTTACAATTGGAAATTTGTATTTATTGGTTAATTATAATATTTTAATTCTGCTTTATCTTAAATTTTCAGCTCTTCTTGAAAATGATGTCATTATCACGTGACCCCAATGAAGAATATTAATAAAATTTTGTGAATGCCATAAAGCCTATTGTGAAAACAACTGTTTGCGACTATAACAACATCATTACATTAAAAGTCAAAAGGGATATGAATAAATAAAGAGTTCATGGTATATCAGCTCATTATGCATAAAGTTTCGACTTTAAGGTCACGTGACACCCTTAAGCTACAAATATGACAGGGCTATCATATATTTTCTTGATCTGCAGGTCAATAGCTTTCAGAAAATGTATGATAGCATTTGCCCCCTCGAGTGGTACTAAAAAGTGCCTCGGCTCAAGGACTATCTAGGGCATCATAGCCTTGGCGAGGGCTACTAAATCATTCTGAGTCATGCTAGCCACTCTTTGAATCAATAAAGTGGGGGAGCCTTTTGTACACTGGTGACATGCCCACATCATCATGCTTCTGCACGAAAAACTTTCTTAGGCTTGCATGGCGGAAGTGTCGATGGAAGGCAGCCCAAACTAATTATTGAGTACGGCAACCAGTTCCAACATTAATTTTGCTGGCTGGTGACTAGATTTTGTTTGCTAGTTGCCACTGTCAACTCATCATTGATTGAATTTTGAGGCCTGAAAAAGGAGATATAATGTACGTCAGCTACATGTATCTGCATAAAGCCAGGGAATGAGGGAGAGGCAACTACAATGCAGTGTCCAAAAACCATAGTTGCTTGTACGTTCACTGCAGCCTTATTGACCACCATCCTTACCTCCCTCAAAGTTTGTGGCAAATGGTTAAAAACAGTTGCATATGTTTCCCCACCCATTCGGTTTTGAGAGATGTTGGAATGGTTAATATTAAACCACGGCCAACATTCAGTCTGGGATGAAAAGGGTACATTGACTTTAACTGCTGGTCCCTCCACTTCGAGTTGAACATAACAGCTTAGTTTGTACAAAGCATTGGGCAACTCTGTACCCCACGCTTGCAGAAGGCAAGGTACTATGAAGGCAGCCGAAACAATATGCTCACTCGTATGCCCTTGCTTATGGGGTTAGTGTGGCAGTGGGCAGTCTGTTGGTACTGATTTTGGTTACAGTGCTTGTCCGGCTTTGGTACTGTCAGGGCACTCCTTGGTGGGTTGGGGGACTTGTGTGATCTGCTCTGCCATTGCTGGAAAGAGACTTTACAGATGGTCTCAAAGCACAAACAGATGGTCATGCTCGGAAAGGCAAAAGTGAATACAGTCCAGTACCTTGTCTCGGAGTCGCTTCTTGATGGAAGAATTTAAGAGGAGGAGTTCGTGCTCATCTTTTGGCCTCTGACATTTAGCACCCACTGCCAGGAAAAAGGGGATACCGCTTCCACCCCCTGCCTCCCTTTTATTGCTCATACTCTGCTCAGGCAAGCTTACCAAGCTGCTCTACTGTCTGGGGAATGAACTGGTGGGCTGTGTTTCCCTTGCTTGATGATTCAGACCACAGATTGGTTGGATCACGGATTATCGCTCAGATGACTTTTCCGTTTCTCTTTTTTTTGGGTGTTAAGAATATAATAATGCCCTTGCCTACAATGTATGTTTGCAATCGTGTTAGTCTTAGCTAAAATGCAAACTCTAAGACTGGAGAACACAGTCATACAGTATGTGCTATATTTGGCTTGACCCAAAATCGTTCTAAGGCTATAGTGGTTAGCATCCACAAGTTTCTTTGATTCAGTCTTCCCTATGCCAACGAGAACCGGACTGCAGTACCCTTAAGTGTGGTATGATGAACACTTTATAAAGTCAATAATAACTTCTTATTAACCAAGAGTGAGGTCTTGACAGTATATACAGTACAGTACATAAAAGGCAGAGGTCATAATTTCCCATAAAGACCGAGTGGGTTAATAAGTAGTTTATTATATGGCACTTTGTGATAAACAAAGAATGAGAAAATAAGTGACTAATGCGCCCTGCAACACATCGTGAGTACCGAATTTGCATACATTGACATACCAAAGTAGTGGAAGCCGTTAAGAATTTATTCCGGGATCTATTTGACAGCTCTTCGTAAATGAATGGAAATGCAATGTCAGATGTCAGAATCAATTCAAAATTAGAAAACTTGGCTAAGCCAAAGTGCATGAAAGGTGGAATTTGTAGAAAAAGCGATCAGAAAAGAAGTTCGCTGAAGTTCGCTGTTCGCTGAAGTGCCATGTGGTCGGCGAAACAATTCAAGATCTTCGTTGGATCACTTTCGGCGATGACAGTTCTATGCTGTTTGTTTGTATCAACAGAGCCACGAGGCTTTCAGAATCAGTTTTAGCAGGTTTATCTTTATTGAGTTGGATTATTCAGTTATTTCGCTGCTGTGTGTTTGATTCCTGCATTACCTGTTACATTACTAAGCCATGTTCTAATTTCGTTTCTACCGAGTGGAGACTTCATGCGATGTCGCTGTTTCAAACTCGCTTGTAGTTGACGGCGAGAGAAAATGGTTCTTCCGTACATTGAACTCTGATAGACGGTGACTTCTGAAACTTTGTAGAACCTGACAGGACGTCTATCTTGTCTCTGTAGCATAGACCTTTGGATGGAATTGTATTTCAATTAGTTCTTTCCTGTCCTTTTCTGGTTGACTTTGCGTACATCAATGATAATTTTTGACAACAAATGGTCAAGTTCGTTTTGGAGGTAAGCTTTGTAATTATATATTTACAGGTCATATTTTTGATGGACCAGCTTTCTCTCTTAAAAAAACTGTATTATTTCGATGTATGTGCTCTTAAACTGCATCACTAAGGCCTACTGAGTTATCTCTATTTTCCCAGCTCAATTTTAGTTTTCAATTTCCTGAGCTACTTAATTAGACCAACATATGTGAATTCTTACCGTTATCATGGTAACGGTCCGTATGGCAAAATTCCGACCAAGCACCTGCCAATCAAAACACTGTATTTAACATTGAGAGTGGCTTGCCATATAATGAACACTTTATAAAGTGCAGTGTTGCTTTATAAACGCTTAATATAATATACCAATCTCATTCCGAGACTCAAGGTATGTACATGTAACTTGGGTATCTACAAGGTATATATAAGAAAGTGCCTTAAATATTACAGCCATTTACATACCAGTTTTTGGCATGTAGAAAGATAAATTGTTTTATAATAAAAGGTGTAAACTAAATGGTGTAAAACACTAATAAACTTTAATACATAAACTTTAAAGTACACTGTACAACTGATGTGTAAGAATTACATAAAAGAAGCTAACAAAGTACAAGAGGACAAGGACTGGTGAGGAATTAGCGCTGTGGTGAAGGGAGGAGAAAGGGGAGGCCCATAATTTTTTGCACCCCCAAAAATGGAGGGTCATAAAAAAGGGTAACTGAAAAGGGGGTTATAGGGGAAAGGGGGGAGGGGTCATACTATTTTATGCTTATTGTCTGGGGAGGGATAGGGCTATATATTTTTAGACTTCTTCATTTTATTCTTCATTTAATCTGGGGATCAAAGTGGAGAAATTGTATATGCTAGTTGCCCTTGTCCTGCAGGCAAAGGGCCCCTTGGCTCATGTAAACATGTTGCAGGTATTTGCTATGGACTTGAAGAATTTACATGCTTGAAATGTACACTTCAAGCATGGAACCAACAAAGAAAGAGAAAACTAGATGCAGAATCAGTTTATGATATTGACTTCTCCCAAAAAAAATTATGGAAGAGTGGAGAAGCAAACAACTAAGCCTTTGACTGATCCAAGACATCCTATCCATAGAAGTAATGACAGCAATAAAGCCAACAAGGAACTACTTGATAACATCAAGAAAGCAAAACCAAACTGTAGGTTTCATTCATTATCTGATGAGAAATTAGTTCAGGAAGAATCAAGGAGCCAGTCTGCACAACACCAAGCTGAAATTATATCTCCCATAAAGGAGAAAAACCTGTTTCTTTGGATGAAATTATGAATAGAGCAGACAGGATCAAGAAAAACTTAATGGTCAGTGAAAGTGCAAGACAGAGGATTGCATTAGAAACTAAAACTCAAAGTTGTTGCCCAGAATGGTTTAATCATAGGCGCATACGGATCACTGCCTCCAAGTGCAAAATAGCTATCCTCAAGCCTACTACAAGCCCAACAAAGGCAATAATTACGTGAAATATTGCATTATAATCAACATTTTCAAAGCAATATCATGAAGCAGGGTTTAGAAGACGAGAATAACTTTTTGAAACTGTATGAAAACAAAGTGGGATGTAAAGTAGAGGAGTCAGGTTTTATTATATCTCCAACCCATCCCTTTGTAGGAGCTTCTCTAGATGGAGGGGTAAATGGGGGACTTGTGGAAGTTAAGCGAATCTTTTCGGGTGAATCAACTTTAAAGGAGGCAATATGCAAACGTTATATATGCAAGGAAAGTGACAATGGGTTAGACATCAATAAGAACCACAAATTGTATTACCAAGTGCAACAACAAATGTTCTGTGCTGGATGTAATTGGACTGATTTGGTTTTATGTGATATGGATGATTTAATTATTGTACACATCAAGAAAAGTAGGAGCTTTCTTTCTAAAATCATCCCAAAGCTGGAACAATTTTATGACAATCATATCTCTTTGGAACTTGCATATCCAAGAGTAGCCAATGGACTACCAAGGTTGAGCAAATTAATCAGCAGGAATGATTGAGTTTAACATTTCCTATATATTACAATAATTTACTTATTGCAAATACCAAGTGTCACCGAATTATCTCTGATACATTTACTGTTGTTATTATCACATCAAAAACAAGGTAATTGGTTAGTATATTGAGAAGCCAAAGTATTAGTGAATATTGTTTTAATAAAGCAAAAATAACTGAATAATAATATTAAATAGTAAAACGAAAACCTTTATACTAATTAGATAGTACATCATGGGTTTAGTGCCTGCATTCTTTAAAATACTGTCAATTTGGTTGTCAACCATCTACTAACGGAGGAAGGAAATTGGTTAACATGGCACAGACAAAAATATCATGTCAATAACACCATTTTTACACAAAGTTATAGGTATAAAATCTAAGATATGATAGTTCTTAATCCTTTCCATGGCTCTCTCGACATGGATTCTTAGAATGGCAATCCTTCTAGTTTCAAGCAATTCATGCTCCTCAAACTGACCTGATTGATTCATAAATGGTGGCACATTAACTCTTACTCCTTTGCTAGCAATTAAGCATCTCTTGAATATTAAATCCTCTGTCTGCCATAATAGCATCTCCATATTGCAATTTCTCTATTAGCCCAGACCGTTCAGTAATTTCCTTGTCAGAAATACTACCACCATAGTGTTGAAATGAATGAAATTCCGCCTTTTGGAACAATGCCAATCAGTGCCTTTAAGGTGTTGGTATTTTTGTAAGAAGAGAAAGTATTTAGTTGCTGGGCTTCTGGGTTGTTTGGCTTCTCAATATAAATTTATGTAGCATCAATCAATTATAAGGGTGGTAGTAGAATATTTTTTGGCAAAGCATTCAGGCTTGTGTAACTGAACAATTTCCCTTGTTCCAAGTTCTCTAAACCTAAAGTACATGAACTTAATCCAGTTGTTAATGATCCGGGAAACAAGGCTCTGAGACCATTACCAGAAATCACGGACAAAATGGCGGATAGCTCATTATGCATAGCTTTAGCTGGGCATTTAAAGATGGCCAACATTTACAAAGAAATGTATGGGATCAAACATAAAATGTTTTATAGCCTTACCTCTGGGAAAGCTTGCACTTTCCTGGTCTTCGCGTTTCAAACTCAGGGCTCGTAGAAACCCATTAGTTTAAAAATTTGATCAATCCAGTCACGTTTCCTTCGGTCAAAAATAATACGTCTTTTTAGCCATAAATCACCACAGGCTGCCGTACATTCCTTGTAAATTACCAAGAAGTACATCCCAAACCTCCACGTAGTACTCACTAACCAACAACGAAGGCAAAATCCTGGTCTTCGAATTTGCTTACACAGATAAACAAGCCTTGATATCGCCATTTTTGAAGGCTCTTCATCGTAGTTTGGTTCGGTCAAAACTGCTCAGAAAAGTGCTAACTTTTGGCTACAAGAAGCCGCCATTACAATTCCGAAGCCTGCCAAGGAACCCACATTTTTAGGTCAAAACATACAGGAGACGAAGACATTTTGTCCGCCATTCTTCACTCCACCAACAGCTTACTATTCAGAGGTATTGCCGCTGTTTACACCAAATGCAGGCTCTAATATAATAAAACGAGGGATTTAGCTGCATTTGGATTCCCTGTGGTCGAGTGCCAGTACGCATGCTCTGTGTTCGTGTGTTAACTCCACTGTTCGGTTATTCGCGGTCGCAAAATGTCCGTGATTTCTGGTAATGACTCCAAACCTGGCTCCCAAATCCTCCTCTAATAAACCAACTTTTAAACGGCACAATACCATAAACAATTCATTCTCAGCCAACAAAGTTCTGCTTCGACCAGGTTTAACTATATTAATGTTTCTGGTGTTAGAGGCTAATCTTTCTGTATTTGTGTAATCAAGTTGGCTTGCAACTTTCCTACCAAGAAAGTCAAGAACCATTGAAAACATTTCTAAGTTCTCAAACCCAGTGTAAAATTTAAACAATTTGTCATTATTTTTCACAGTTTCAATACTAAATGTTCTTTGCTTATTTAGTATTTCCAACTGAGTCCTTTCTTGCAATCCTTTCCTATTCTATTTTAAACAGTGTTTCAAGTTCCTTTATTTTACTTCTTAGTTCATGTTCTGTTACCCTCCATTCCTCTCGTAAACGTGACATTTCTTCCTCCTTTAACTTAACTTCCCGCACAAGCTTTTCATCTTCACTCAGGTCTGAAACTTCATTCCCGTCATTTACCAGGAATTGTTCAGGTTCTACGTTATTTGAGTCCGGGATATCAACATTTGAATCCACGGACATATCAAGTGACCTCGCTGCTCTACTCTTGCTATTGTCGTTGCTCGGTAACACGCCGCTTTCATCTGTGGCTTTTCCACGGTGAAAATAAACTTCGTAGGGATAGAGCCCGGATTTAATCTGATTCTCTGACCTCCTAGAGGCTTGATAAGGCATTCAGGCTCGAAATGCTTGCTACATACGTACGAGTTCTTGCTAACAGGAGTGTTCTTTCGGTGGATCTTGACAAGCCATGTTTGTTGAAGATCCTTGTTCGTGAGTGGCAATAAATGCCACGATAGACCACTACATTCTGCTTTTGTACTACGATTCGTACAGCCAAAGGCTATACAGTGCTTAACCATAGCTACTTTTTCACAAAGTAACACAGACTACTCAATATAACCGCCTCACTAGTTTAAGCTCAGTTGGTAGAGCACGGTCTAGAGTGCGGGAGGTTGGGGGTTCAAACCCGGCCGTGTCCTTGGACAGGGACGTTTATAAGCCGTTGGCCTTGTCTCCTTCTACTTCTAATCAGTATTTGAAGGGGACGTGAAAGAACCTGCTGTGCTACTTGAAAAAGAGAAGGGGATTGTCACCCAGTACAGCAGCCTGGCCATTGCACTAACCACACACTCAACATTGTAAACTGCGTGGCAGCCATTGGCGCCGTAATAGCAGTCCGAAAAATTCACTGATGAGATATGTCATTAAAATGTAAAGCGCCATGATACTGTGGTATATGGCGCTATATAAATATTATTATTATTAAATATCCGGTAATGTCTGTGTTCGTCCTATACTGTTCTTGTAACTTTTGAGCGAGCTTGACCCGATAGCCTCGCTTTGACGTAAACTCATCGAGAGACCGCTGGGCCGCATACACTAATCCGCATGAGAGATATTCTGACCAGTCCCTGATTGGGATAAAAATGCTATGATAAGTTACGATGAATGATCAGGTTAAAAATTGAAATATTTAATTAATGGTTGATAATTAATAATTATTGACAATCACTGGTAAGTTTAACGTCGACAAAAGAAATAAAAATTACTCAATTAAATTAAACAATGACTGAGACCTAAAGTACATAATTGATAATAAAGACAAGGTAAATAGAATAGGCTGCTCCCATCACAGAAGTATTTTCAGGGAGGTCCTGTATAATCTGTTACATTTTATAATTACAGTTTTGTTGGGTTAGCCAATACTGTCGCCCATTTTGAGCAGTGCTGTCTGGTGCAAAATGGTTTGATTTGGCAAAATATCAGGGTGAATTATATTTTGTTCAGCCATAGTTGCATATCGCCAACATACTCATGGGTATGGTGAAATCAATGAGTCCTGATACTTTGCCACATCAAACCAATGATTACATATTTTATCATCCAACTATTCTGCATTAGCAAAATCAGATTATGCAGTCACTACAATAGTTTCCCAGTTGCGTAGTGCAAATCTTGTTGACCTTTCACTGTTTTCTCTGTTTTCAGCTTCAGTATTCTTTAACAGCTCATCATAGGTTTTTATCCTGTTGTTTTGTGGCTCATTTTCTGCATTTGCAACTGAAAATCTACCATTTTGAGGTATTTATTTAGTTTACACATGACGGAAACCATTTAGCGGAAATATTCACTAGCACTTTCACTTCTTTCTGGAATTGTAATGCCAGCTAGTCGACAATACTGCAAAATCAATTAGCAGATTTTCAAACACTCATTTATTTCAGTTTTACTTTAATATTTTTAACATAAATAATCTAAATGTATTTTTATTTATAATATTCATGAATAATTCATGAGGGTACTGGCCAATCCCGTGTGCCGAATGACACCACATGATGGCCTCCCATACAATTCGTTCGCTCATATTGTAAATAGTACTTAAACATATCCAAGATATCGTAGAATATCAAGACAGACTGTCTTGATATCCCAGAATATCGGACAGTAGATCTAGCTTCTTATTGGCTAATGACAAATAGTGGGATGATAGCAATTAAAATGTGAATAACGAATAGTCATAGAGTGTACAGTCATCAAACAGAACATTTTACTTCCGGTTAAAAACTTTTGGTATATTTCTCTGTCAATATTGGCATATTTCTTTTGAATGGAGTTTTTAACAGGTATACATTGTATGAATTAAACACTGCTACATTTCTGAGGAAAACATCCCCCCCCCATCTTTTGCATTTTGAAGGTATACGGTAACCTTAAGTGAATGAAGTCTGATATTTTTTGCCCTGCAATAATAACCATGTGACCCTGTAATTAAGACTCCATTCTGTGTAGATTGTATTTGCTGCAGTTGTGCTGCAGTTGTGCTGCAGTTGTGCTGCAGTTGTGCTGCAGTTGTGCTGCAGTTGTGCTGCAGTTGTGCTGCAGTTGTGCTGCTGTTGTGCTGCAGTGGGTACATGTATGCAACTGCTGGATAGAGCAGTTTTCAACAAGTGATTGCTTTGGTTTTGCGTTTGCTTAACTTTTCTCTTGGCTGTGAAAAATGTTTTCCAGTTATCAGCCAATCGAGTTCTAAACTAAAACCAAACGCAATCACTCAATCAGGTTTTGTTTTAGCGACATTATTAATGACTGTATTTACTTTGCCTCGTGATTGGTTCAAGTAAAACCAATCATGAATTACTTCAGTTCATGATTGGCTCATTGTGTTTTCTCTTGCTCCTGTGATTGGCTATGTAATTACTTTGGTTTTAGTTTTACTACAATGTACACTCAACTGAAAACTGCTCTAATTGATTATGTACATTTGGTTTGTATAAGATTGGTAAAAGTATGTACGAAATGTAGGTGATAATTTGTTAAACATCATATAGATACCATTATATACCTGTTGCATACCAAAATTCCTGCATGGGATGTTACAAAGGAGCTGTTAATTTGTTTAAATACTAATTTTTGTGGGGTTTTGGGTTATTGACAGAGACCTAAAGATTCTTTATGATGCCCAAAATATTGGAATGAAAGTGAGTACTGTGCAAAGTCTTAATTAAAATTAATGTGAAATATTGAATGCGAAACATGTGATGGGTAGAATGTATATCAGGGATTCATAATTATCGCTGTCACACGTACAGCGTACTATGACCAATCATTCCATAAAAAAAATATTGATAGATTGTCTACATGGCAGGAGGGTGGTCCGATTGCTTTCTCTTAGTCCTGTCATTTTAGTTCAATTTCAAAAATAAATCATTGTCACTCACTATCCTTTGGTATAAAAAAGTTTAGAATTTCCCCTACCAAAATAAGATGAAATACTGGAGGACAACTCGAAAAGAATATTTTGAATCTTATTCCTTTGATGCTCTTTTGAACTTTAATACAAACGCATCTGTCCCAGTTGCTGTCGGCTAATTATTAGGGACCTTACGCAACCAGGACGACAATGTCTAGGATGACGTCATAAAACAATAGCCTCAATTACAAAATACAATAACTGCACGTGAAAATGCACACACTCATGAGTCACCTACATTTCAACCGTTGTATGGAAAAACACAACGTGAAAACCCCAAAGTTTACGTTTACAAGAGAAGACCAACGTAAGAAAGTAAATCACTGTTTTTCGTTCAGTGTGAGCAAAACTTTATGCTTTTCATATTTTTTGAAGACCTGGATATGAAACGTAATTAAAAGCAAATAACGGAACTAATAAACACCAGATTTTGGGAGAAAACACTTTTATACCTCCCGTCGTCACTGCCGTCGGCGTCCTTTTTTGCGTGAGGACCCTATTGTTAAGTTTGATTTGGTTTGGATTTAAAAAAAAACAAATCTCATACATTGTAACTCAATTGTGATTGTCCTGTTGATCTATCCCAAGCTAGGACAATATTATTGTCCTCGTATAAAAATATTGACAGAGTATAAAATTCTGACATAATCCCTGGTACAATATACAGTTAAAAGTATACTTTATGATCCAACTGACACATGTCGGGTGACTAACACTACTGGATAAAAACCTGTGAAAATACCTGTGAAATCTTGAAATTCACAGGTTTTTTCACAGGTTTTTCACGGGTCTGCTTTTTTTTTGAACCTGTGAAAAGGAGCACTTTCACAGGTTTTGAAACCTGTGAAAAAACCTATGAATTTGACAGGTGAAAAAACTTGTGAAAAAACCTGTGAAAAAACCTGTGAAATCTTGAAATTCACAGGTTTTTTCACAGTTCTGATTTTTTTTAGACCTGTGAAAAGGAGCATGCGCACTTTCACTGGTTTTGAAACTTGTGAATTTTACCTGTGAAAAAACATGTGAAAAAACCTGTGAAATCTTGAAATTCGTAGGTTTTTTCACAGGTCTGCTTTTTTTAGACCTGTGAAAAGGAGCACTTTCACTGGTTTGAAACCTGTGAAAAAACCTGTGAAATCTTGGAATTCACAGGTGAAAACCAAAAATGCGAACCTGTTTATCTTTTTTGAACCTGTGAAAAAGGTTTTTTCACAGGTCTGCTTTTTTTAGACCTGTGAAAAGGAGCACTTTCACTGGTTTGAAACCTGTGAAAAAACCTGTGAAATCTTGGAATTCACAGGTGAAAACCAAAAATGCGAACCTGTTTATCTTTTTTGAACCTGTGAAAAAGGAGCAATTACTGTAAAAAAAAAAAGTGAATTGGATCGGAATCTGGCCGGTAAATACACCGATTCAGATAATATTCAGTGATTGAAGTCAATAAATTAAATATACCACAATAATATACCAATGCTGAATTACTAAACTAGCTAGAGACTACAGGCGATCCATTGTAGGATTTGTGATCTGAGCTGCGAGCAATAGCCTAGGGCAATAACTTACAGTTGTTATATATAATGGTTTTACTGAGAAAAACGTTCAAGAGTTAATTGAATAGTGTGTGAAAGACTGAAATAAAGCTGCTCGCTATTGATACATGTACGGCAGACAGCCAGAGAACAGACCAAGACACATGTGCAGGTGATGAAGTTTCATTTGTTTTATTTCAGTATTCACACTTTATTCAACTCTTGTACTTTTTCTAACTCAGTCAAACCGGCCCTTAATATATAACAACGCTTAACTGGTCGCAGTGACTCAGATCATAAACCCTATAATATGCTTGGATCGTCTGTGGACTGACTAAGCTAGCTACGCTACGAAAGTTACAACTGTGGGATATCAGGAACACGACCCTTGCCCGGTTTTTGAGTTGTTAGTAAAGAAAAAAGTCATTTTAGTCAACATGTTAAGTATTTCTTTAAATGATTGCAAAGCCGAATTAATTATATGACGTCAAGATGACGTCTACCCAGGTTTCGACCCAGGCTTTTACTTACGCGGTCATGGGTCAGGAAAGGTCACATTTATACGATTTAAAACAAGCGTAGAACATAAAGTATTCACTTTAAACCAAAATTATAAGCTCGCAGTCTGTTAGGAATCCACAGACAAAACACTCCGAGAACGTCAATCTTCCTCCAAGGGAATTGCATTAGCGACACTGGAAGTAAGTCCGCTCACGCTAAAAAAACGTTTGTTTTCCCGCCTCTGCAAACATACACCAATCAGAGTACGTATCACAGTGACAGCTGAGAAGGACATCCGCTGACCACGAATCGCATCTCCAAAATAATAACGTGAAGGACGACAGTTTGTTTCTGGAAGAAGTTTTATATACGAAAATCGCTTCAATGTTTTTCCTGGTTACCAAAACTCGAAGAGGATAGGATTCGGGTGGTGACAGAGCCTTTAGAGGGTAAGTACGCATTTGCTTCAGGTCATTTTTCTTCCATCAGATTCAGAGTCTTTCTCAGTACTTTCTACTAAACTTTAAAGTCTGATTTATTTTTAAGGCAGGAAAACCGTATTTTATATAGCCTTCAATACATCAGACAATTATTGGGAAAGTATGGAATGTTCTCGTGCAGCCTTTCTAATGTATTTTCGTACTAATTCACGAATCATGCTTTTTTTCGTGGAAATCAAATGCTAAGGGTTAAAATACAGAGAGTCTGGACTCTGGTTTGCTAATGTCTTCTCATTTACGTGTAACCGGGAAAAGTTTTTTTTTCAGACTTTCCCTGAATTGTTTTCGCTGGCTATCTTGGATTTCCAGACATTTTTTTTTTCCAGGCTTTCTGTGAAAGGCAGAAATAAAACGGGCTTTTTCCACGCAAGTCTATTGCAAAAAGTACGGTACATAGTCCAGAAAACCCGGTAAATACGGACTTTTCCGGACTTTCCGAGCTTTTTACCAGGCTTTTGGTGCAAGGGTAATATATGTTTTCTGATTCGTTGAGGAAAAAAATGCAACCAATCAGATTTCTTTGGGCACTGACTCATGTAACAGCCAGGCTCGTACCGTCTGAAAATCAGGCTACAGTCAGATCAGAGAAACTGCAAACACTAGAAAAAATATATGTAGTTATGATATTGAATCATGTTTGCCGCGTAGCACTAGTACGTGTAAAGAATGTAATATAAAGTGGTAAGCTGTAGTGCTAAGTGTGCACGCCCTACGAGAAAAAAGTGTGCACGCCCTACTAGAAAAAATAGGTCCGCAATGCGAACATCGGCGACCATAATTTTTTTGAGAATATAAATTTGGGTAAACCTCCCCTTATTTAATTTTATTATAGGATACCCCTCTGTTGTATTATTTATTATAGGCCACACCCCATTGAGCTTGGAATTACCATGGTCTACCCCTCTAGTTATATTTTTGATTCAATATAGCCTACCTGTCCACTTTGATTATTTAATTTCTATTGGCCACACTCCCCTTCTATTTTTCATTCACTAGCCCACCCTCTAACTTCAAGTATTTAATTACTATAGGCCACCCCTCCTGTTCTAATTTTGTATCACTATAGTCTACCCCTCCCTTTCTTATTTTTTATTTACTATAGGGTACGCCTACTGTTCTACTATTTAATTACTCTAGGCCACACCCCATTGATCTTTGAATTCCTATAGTATACCCCTTCTATTATTTAATTACAATAGGGTACCCCTGCTGTTCTATTATGTAATCACTATAGGCCAGATATGTTTTCAATTACAATGGACTACCCCTGCATTATATTTTTAATTCAATATAGCCCACCCTTTAACTTCAATTATTTAATTTCTATTGGTCACTCCTCCCCTTCTATTTTTTTATTCACGAGCCCATCCTCTAACTTCTATTATTTAACTACTATATATAGGACACGCCTTGCATTCTATTTTTTATACACTATAGGCAAAACCTCCCTTCTATTATTTAATTACTATAGGGTACCCTTGCTGTTCTATTATTTAATCACTATAGGCCACATCCCATTGATTTTGAATCACTATGGTGTACCCCTTCCCTTTTATTTTTGATTCGATACAACCCACCGGCACCCCTTCAGTTGTATTATTTAATTTCTATTGGTCACTCCTCACCTTCTATTTTTGATTCACAAGCCTACAGAGTACTCCTTGCCTTCAATGTGTTTCCCTTTATGGCAAAGTGTCGTTTCTCTGTTATTAATGATCGAATGCATTCCAATAACAACCCTCGATCTACTGCTATAGAGCATAGTGCATTAAGACTACATTACCATATTGATTCAGTTTGTACACATACCTTCGTCAGGTCACTTCACTTGAATGTCAGCTTCTGGTTCAGCAATAGCTTGTCTCGTTCACAGAGTTTGACAACAGATTTGTATATATTATTTACCTTATATTCCTTAACTTTTACTCCCCGATCAGTTGCATCGAAGGTCCTCATATCCCATGATTTAGTTATTACGTTTTTAGCACACCGGCGGGGTCCCTCGGGCTTTTCATTAAAATAATATTTTTATTCGAGAAACAACGAAGAGCCAACACACCAAAACCTTTTACTTGCAATAAAACTAATGTTCTGTTGTCGAATATATTAACAAAAGAATAATTAAATAAACAAAGATCTTTATTCTACAGCTTTCCTCACCTGATTCAACACTACCCCCCCCCCCCCCCCCCCCCCCCCGCTCCGAGTTAAATTGTCACTTATCGGTCGATGCCGGGACATAGATAGAATTACATACATACATAGTCCCAACTTTAGTACTACACAAGGCTACATTGTGAATGTGCAAAGGTCGCCTAAAAATAGAGCATTTGCACAGCTTACTTTTTCTCAAAATTCATGATTGACCTCTAAACTCAGGATCCAGATTATTCACAAGGGTGGTTACACACAATAGTTTTGCTTTATTAATTTTTTAAACATTGGTACCGATTTTTCTGGGCCTGTGGAGTACATGTATATCACAATATCTTAGATACTATAAGTGACAATTTGAATTGGAAGTTATTAAGGTATCTATTTTGATGATTAAATCTCTTTATATAATAATCAGTCCAAAATGCACGCTCTGATTGGTCGATAGCCATGATTCATTAAAGTACAGATGCACAGATGATGTCATGTGAGTGCACGCAGCCAATTTTTTTAACTCATTTTGATTGGATTTTTCATAGGTTTTAGTCTGCGATTATTATATAAAACAAATAGATTACATTTCTGCCATGCATCTTATAGATGATGACGGCAAAACACAAAGAGAATATCAGTTACGCCGCTCGACTGTGTCTCGTGGCGCACTTTGTTCTCTTCACATTGTGACGTCATCTGTGTGCATCTATCAGAGGACAGACGCATGGCAGAATTGAATCTATTTGTTAATTATTAGAAAACCTGAAATAATCACAATATTTGGAACTTTACAATAACTCACATGATTTTTCACAGGTTTCCTACACAATTCTGAGTTAGGTTGCATACACTTAATTGGGATTCACAGGTTTTTTCACAGTTCCTTCTCGAAATTGTTTTGCACAATTTTGATAAAAACAAATTCACAAGTTTTTTCACAGGTTCTGCAATAATGGATATACTACAAAAATGATTCACAGGTTTTTTTTCACAGGTTTTTTCACAGGTTTCCAAAATTCACAGGTTTTTTTCACAGGTTCTCAAATTTGAGGACAAGAGTGGAAAATGTGCAGAATTGGGCTGTTGCAGAATTCACAGGTTTTTTCACAGGTTGTTTTTGACTCACAGGTTTTTCACAGGTTTTTCACAGGTTTTTCACAGGTTTTTCACAGGTTTTTCACAGGTTTGTCACAGGTTTTTATCCAGTAGTGTAATGGCCAACTGTCCGGCAACAGTTCCTGTTGGTTAAGTGTTGGGCAAGTGTTGGTCAAGTATCGTCTCCTGTGTCCAAACAATACTATAAATGGATTTGCACCTTCCATTCATCACATCAGTTTGTGCCTTGCAGCAAGATTCTGATTAGTAGTATATTTAAAATCATTTGCAGTGATTAGTAATAGTACTAGCATGGTTTGTAGTGGTATTTGGCATGTAGTGGTATATTTGGCATAAATACATGTACAGTGTATCATGAGAGATTTCAAAATTTCTTGTAATTGCAAGAGCCGCGTAGCGGTGAGTGGAATAAAAAGGGATTTTGAAATCTCACGAGTGGTATTTATGCCATATATCACGTACAAACCATGATATTAACTTTTATAATACGAGCTAAGAAATTTACTGGTGCAGTCCTCACTGCTTGACCTTGCTCTATCAAATACCAACACATTCATGCTCAGACAGAAAAGGCATAACACAATAAAGAAAAATCTGGAAGAATAGAAAACTTACACATTAATTTCCTTCGATTTTTTTTAGTTCTTCTTCAAGTTAAAGAGGGAATCCCGCCAAGCTGGGGATTTTCCGTTCAAACTTCGACTTGTTCGAGGACCCGAAAACTGAATTGTGCTTGAGTCTTTTACAAAGATTTTGCAACAGCGGTATCTCAACAACATGATTCTACACTGTTGCAAATTGTTAGTTCTGCATATTTGCTTGTTTTAAGCTTGCTTTTCCATGATTTTCCCTTCACACTTTCGGGTAAACATGTTTGCCATTTTTCTTTTCAAGAAACAACTGGTTGTATATTTCCCAAACATGGCAACAGCTACCATAATGTGGAATAGGTTTGTACATACCTGTAGAGGTTTGTACATACCTGAAATACCACTGCTCTCAACCAATCAAATGACAAAAAAATCTTAGCCTAAACATTTGCAAAACTTTAAAAGCATTCCCAATGCCATGTTGGGCAAGCTTTGGTCAAGCGTCGCCCATTAGGTGCCTGCCAGTTGGCCAACACGTGTCAGTTGGTTCATAAAGTATACTTTTACCCAATATACATGCATTTACATGTAGATGCAATTTTAACATGGTATTTGTTTCTTATCAATTCTTTAATATTAACCTCCAAATTAAATGTGAACTGCCTAATAAAGATTATCATTCAACTCATTCCCATCCTGCATTCTGATTGGTTGATATATTTTGTAATCATGTGCACTACTGACCAATTCATTTTGTAAATGCAGCAGCTCGATTTGCAGAGCTGTCGGAGGCTCAAATTTCCAGTTTTAACACCACTGGAGCTAAACCTTTATTTTGTCAAATATGATAAAACAGCTCAAATTTCCAGTTTTAACACCTGGAGCTAAAGCTTTATTTTGTCAAATATGATAAAACAGTTATTGAACTTGGCTATCGCAAAATATAATGATCTGTCTGTTCTTGTCATTAGTTATGTCCTGTATTTTATCACTTATAAGCCGCTGCTTTTTTGACTTTCAGATTTTGAAAGTAACAAAAAATTGCCACAAAGTTGGGGGTGCTTCTTATATGTGAGTGCATGTTTTCAGAAAACGTTTTTTGCAATGACCGTAAACAAAGCCATATGAACAATAGAAATGACACATTCAATTTACAGACCACGAGTGTAAGCAAGATTTCTACTCAAACTCCTCTCCTTCGCTTTCCAAAGAAAACTAGCTTGTCATCTTCTCTGCTAACTCCTCGAATAGTTCCTAGTGTTGTTAAAGGCCATAATTGCTCTTGGAAGCCTTCAAATAAAGCATAATTTTCACGCTCACGCTCGATCGGACGTTCAAGAAAACTCTCGCCCCAGGCCTCCTTGAAAATCCAAATGGCGGACCACGGATTCAGACACGTGCTCATATAGTTTCGCCAGAAAATCTTACTTTCTTTTGCGCTTAAAGACCCTGTGTCCGAGCCCATGGTGCTTTCGCGCTCAAATCATTTTTGTAGGCTACGAAAATCAGAAAGATAGTTGTTGTTGTTCTTTTGAAATCCATCCCTAGTTTGCGTCATCGTGTAATTATTCATAGGTATATATGCGTAACTGACTTTCTTTTATCTTAACTTTTGTATATATACTTTTTTAAATGAAACTTTAGTTCGAATATTTCTTCAAATTCCGGTCTAGAGTGGCGAGTAGAGGAATTCCGGAGAAAGGACCGACACAGCGAGGCGAAGCGACTCGACAAATAATTCTTCAGCAGTCCACATTTTACTTTCTATGGGTCTACAAGAGAACACCTGTGGTTCAAAAGGACTACTACGTGAGTTTCCCGGGGATTTGCTGCACTAAGAGACCAGCGGGCTTTGTTGGAAATACAAAGCACAAAGCAACCACTTCTGGCATCAAGATCATTCGTAATTGCTAAGCTCCACTGAGGTGTTACGACTTATCTGTATCTGTATATGTTTTGCATTTTTATTAGCAGAGAATGCAAAGTCCTTAACCTTTTTTTTCATCCTCCAGTACGTCCAGAAAGTCTTGCTACCAAAACTACGATCGCGGGTCAAACTCCAATCTGACGAGTTGAGCTGTTTATACTACGCTGTGAGTTTAAATTGACTCGTCAGTGCGAGTACGACATTTCATTTTGCACTCAAAATATATCATTCGGAAAGAAAGTAGAGATCTTCAAATACAGCTAAGCAATACTGGAGACATGAAAACAAGGTAGCAAGAGTATGTGTTTGCTTGTAGAGTTGTGAAAAGTCGCACTCGTAAACTTAATTAGAATCTGAAGACAGAACTGGCTTATTAATTCCTGTCGAGTACTGTTAAAATCATATTCGAAGCATCCCGGGATTCGTGGGCTCAATTGGGTTTTTAAACCGGTAGAAATCATGACATTCGTTATCCAAAGTGTATGTGTACTTCTTTTTTGAAACTTATAAACAATCGAGAGCATTTTAGTTCGCCTAAAGCTGGCCTTTAATTTATGCGGCCGTTGATAAACAAACTAATCATAACATTGGTGCAAAGCACCATGGGCTCGGACACAGGGTCTTTAAACGAATGAAGTTCCTTAAATATGTTATTGGTTAATGGGGAACAACAGCAGAATAATTCTGAAGTGATTTAAAGACAGCAGGTTAAAATATACACAAGAAAGGACAAGGAAAGTTTTAACTAATTCGTTGTTGTGATATGACAAATGACCTGTTTAACAAGTCTGTTTTTATTTTTAGATCTTTGAAGATGTAAAGGCAGTGTGGCACTGGATTTTGATGTAAGATATACCTGTTGTTGTTTTAGTTACATTTATTTAATTACTGCATGCGTTTATCACCGGTCGCCTTGACTGCTAAACTACAGAGAGCTCAGAACACTGCAGCGAGACTAGTATTAAACATGGGGAAGTATTCCTACATATTCCAGCTCTTTATAATTTCCATTGGCTGCCAGTTACCTCACATGTTCATTTTAAAGTTTTATTGTAAACATTTAAAGTTATATACGGACTACTTTGAAGGACAGTCTTAATCAAGCAGCACTTGATCATTTATTTAATTCTCTCATCATACCTAAGGTTACAATTATGCACTGCTGGTCTATGGTGCAAGCACACCTGAATTAAATATTATCCAGTGCTTCCTGGATCGCTGTTATAAAAGAACATATACCACAGCGAGACTGGCACGATGTTTACACGCTGCTGGAAAAATGCAACAGGAAGTTATTCCGTAAAATACTTTGTAATGTAAATCATCCTCTAAGATCTTTATTACCAGTTACAAATAAAGTGTCCTTTTATTAAAGTCATAAGAGTAGCCACAGGCCCAGCTAGGTTTACACAGAGCGCTTTAAGAACAGTTTTGTAGATAGGTAATTTCAGATACGATTTAGCATTAGATTGGGTGCTTCTTGGTGTAGCAGATTCATTGTTTGATTCGTTGTTTCTGGGGTTAGGGTTCTTTGTATTTCAGGGTATTGTTTTGCATTAGAAGACAATAGTTTTCTTTGTTTTAGGTCATGTTGTGATCTGTAACACCAAAAAACTGATAATGTCATCCATTTTGTATATTAATAATTATATTCTAACTTTTTTAACTTCATAATTCTTATAGCTCTTAGGATTTCAATGAATTGTAAACTTTAAGCCATAACGACATTTGAATGCCTTTCATGTATTTTAAAAGGCGAATAAAGACATTATTATGCATTATAATTATCACCATCTTATGTTAGAGATTTAGTTATTATATTAGGTCTAATGACAGTCTGCTTCTTGAGCACCCCAGAGGGAAAATGTTGCCTACACTTGGGACTAGGTCTAATTCTCTGTTGCTGCTCCTGAGTTAGGGAACAGCCTGCCTGCCCATATACGTGACATCAAATTGCTGAGTGTCTTTAAACACGAAGTTTCGGTATAAAAAGCGGAGCCCATGGGTTTGTCACCATTCAGTTGTCACTCACCTTTGTTAAGTGAACGTCTCTGTGATGCTCCGCTTGAGTGCTCCCTACTGATTGCTTGTCACACGAAATTCAAATCAAACACACAATAATTATTAGTTATACCATGATCGCCGAGGAACGGAACAAATCTCTGAGAAGTTTAGTTTTCTCTCCCGAACCTAAAGACGTCGCAGTTGAGTTGCTTTCGAAAACGTTTTGATTAATGCTTGACTGAGCGCCATTGATTGAACGACCCTGGCTTTCCTTGTGGACATTAGCGTGTTATTTTTGAGAAGAATAACACTAAAATACAATGTAATTATGCGGTTGACTAAATATTCAAAGAGCATGCACGTTTATGGTTTTAAGTATCCCACCTGGAAGAAGCGGGCTTGAGAAATGAAGAGAATAACGTACAGATTGAAATAACTCATCCCACATGGATTACGTTGACGGGTATAATGAAGACAGGTAAGTTTGGATTCAGTATTTTTCACCCGGGAGCGCAGGGCTAGTGGTGCCAGAGGGGAATGCAGCGTTAAGAATATATCGTTTGCACTGATGTCACAAAATAAATTACCTCAAGAAAAACTTTATATTAGTAAAATATTTTTAATGTTGTGTATAGAGTAGGCACAAATATGTAAATGATCAAAAGTTTGGAGCAAAAGAGCACTTCGTAACCGAACTTCGGATAAATAATATTCGAACAATTTAGTGTAATTAGTATGCGGCGGCCATGTTGGTGTACAAATTTGCTACACCGAGATGGCGACCGAAAACTTACTCTACAAATAAAGCTATATTTCCTATCAATACGATTACCGTTCACTTCAAAACACTTTAGATATCACTTTCAAAGGTTTATTCAACTCTAACATTTTAAATTGGCCGAATTATATGTATTTTCATGACATTTAGGAAACACGCTGAGCTGGGCTGTCACAACATTCAAAATACTGTAACTCAAAAACGAATCACCGTATCGACGTAAAATTTTCGAAGAACACTGAGAATACTAATATCTAAATCATTAAAAGAACAGCTTTATATATCTCATAGTTTAGATTTTAGAATTTTGATGACGTCACATCAAAGGATCTATAGCGTGTTTCACAGTCGCTTGGTGTGTTTGTGCAAAAGAAACCTGGTGATTGGAGAGATTAAAGAAGGTACTGTAACAACTGCATGCTGATTTTGTGTTTGCTTTTGATTTCAAGTGCGAACTGGAAGTGATTTTTGAACCCGATTTTCAGATCATTGAAATTGGTGAATATCAAAGAAACCAAAAAATATCTCTAAATCAAGTTTTTCTCCAAAGTGGAGAGTCAGCCAATCGCTGTTTATAGCTCTGGCTTTTAAGTAATTCATTCCTTGAAGTAACATTGCAACATCGTATTTCTAGCATGTCTAAATTTGATGCAATATATTTTTCAGTTACATGCTTCATATTGGCCGGTTTGGATTCGAAAGGGTTAAAGATAGCTTTATCTTTGTTTCAAGTAGTATTGAAACAAAGGGTTAAAGATAGCTTTATATTTGTTTCAAGTAGTATTGCAAAGTGCTGTTCAGATCAGTACATGTAAATATGCTATATAATAAGTTATTAAATTATTATTAAACTAGTATAATTATCACCTATCACATTTTCCATTCATTTTTATAGTATTTATATTGAATAAAAGCTAGTGTTTCATACACGAGGAGCCGCAAGCCCTAAAATTTTGGACCGTATATTAATTGGATTAAATTTTCAGAGTAGATTTCGCGATGATGGATAATATGTGCATGAAAAGAAACCGCTCCTTTAGTCAAACACATTGGGTGTTTAATCCGTAAGTATTAACAATGTTGTTTTGAAAGAAAGAATTACACGGCTGATACTGAACCACAATAGTTGTTGAACGATTGAAACTAGCTGCCACTGAACGCGGAACTTCATTCAGACGTCAAGAAACAAAACAATGTCCGAGATTGTTTGCTGTAAATTTGAGGAGCGCCTTATAAATTCTCGGAAAATAAACCAAGGCTCCGGGTTCACGGAATCTCCCGAAACAGCTCTTCTTAGAGTTTTCACCCCCCGTTATTTATATAATCATTAACCACTGTTATAGATCAAATTCCTAGTTTTGACCTCAGGAGCGCGGGTTCGGAATTATATATTCAGTTCGAATGAAAGCTACCGGCGACAAATGTTAGTCCTAGTGTACAGCTCGCTTCTCGATTGGTACCGTTAATGAACAGTTATTCGGCCCAAGATATCAAAAAATTGGTGAAATCACGTTCCGTTTAATAATGAGCATGAGCTGCAACAGATTGATCTTTGTGATTTGCGTACAGCGAATGGACAATGGAAGAGTTCCGATCTGTTTTGGTCCAAAATGCCGAACTACAGCTCTCGCAGAGTTTTAGTGGTTTCCACCCGTAGACTTTGCGGGGGACTGCTTAGAAGAAAGGAATTGGGAGAGGACAGCTATCTGACAACAGATGCGTTGAAAAGAATTGGTGCTGCGATCATTGTTCACTGTGCAATCACTGCCCTTCCCCGCGAACATGGCGCCCATTTCGCCGTGGCCCGCGAAACTTGTCCAGGAGTTCGCTGACGCCAAGGAAAATATCAGCCAACTCAAGATCCGACTTAGCAGCTTGATCCCATCATTGCATCTCATCCATTCCTACTTGCGGCCTAGACAAATCTCCAAAGGCCAAGTCGCCTAAGCATAAGAAGCTAAAACTTGGCAAAATAAGCGCGGGAGGAGAATTGCTTCACATTTTAGAAGACGTATGCGACAAGAATAAATGTAATGTGGCTTCCGTTCTCAGGTAGTGTATACCTGTGGCTTTTTCATTACAACATAATCGTTAAAAGTCTGTATTATTCAGTATTTGTTTACCATAGAATATCGCCAATTATGTGCCCTCCTGGGTAGAATATACCTGAGGGTCACAGTCAAGTCACTTGGGTAGTATATACCTGTGACTTTTTCATTACAACATAATCGTTAAAATCTGTATTATTCAGTATTTTTTACCATAGAATATCGCCAATTATGTGCCCTCCTGGGTAGAATATACCTGAGGGTCACAGTCAAGTCACTTGGGTAGTGTATACCTGTGGCTTTTTCATTGCAACATAATCGTTAAAATCTGTATTATTCAGTATTTTTTACCATAGAATATCGCCAATTATGTGCCCTCCTGGGTAGAATATACCTGAGGGTTACAGTCAAGTCACTTGGGTAGTGTATACCTGTGGCTTTTTCATTGCAACATAATCGTTAATATCTTTATTATTATTTTTACCATAGAATTTCGCCAATCATGTGCTCTCCTGGGTAGAATATACCTGAGGGTTACAGTCAAGTCACTTGGGTAGTGTATACCTGTGGCTTTTTCATTGTAACATAATTGTTAATGTCTTTATTATTATTTTTTACCATAGAATATCGCCAATTATGTGCCCTCCTGGGTAGAATATACCTGAGGGTCACAGTCAAGTCACTTGGGTAGTGTATACCTGTGGCTTTTTCATTACAACATAATCGTTAAAATCTGTATTATTCAGTACTTTTTACCATAGAATATCGTCAATTATGTGCCCTCCTGGTCACTTGGGTAGTGTATAACTGTGGCTTTTTCTGTATGTTTCTGTAGAGATCTTTTTGTAGCAAAGGCTTAAAAGCAAACGGGACATAGTTTACCTCGAATGTGGGCATGCTTCCCGAGAGACCTACACAGTCCGACTGCTTATAAAAAAAATCCGGTGGCTTGCTCACAAATAGTCTACTAGCTTAAATTGCATCATCCTAAAACTATTTTCTGATTTCCTGTCTTTGGTATCTTAGCTTTACCCGGAAAGGTGGGTCACTCAGTAACTGGCCGATTGAGAATTGAACTTGTGTGAAAACTGGAAAAGTGTTGGGCTTTTCATTACGAACCAATTGTTTTTCAGATTCGACTAATTCTGTACACCACCGGCAAATCACAACCGCTAGCGTGTTGTCCTATTTTTTTTCTATCAGTTTAATGGAACGCGTTCAAGAAACTAGAGAATCGCACATATTATATCCACGGGAGAAAGAAACCTTAGCTGCAACTCCATAAATTGAAAAGGCAAATATCTGATTTATCTGGATTTGGTTATAAAATTCGATTAACCGTTCATGTTTAAAGTCTCTGGAAGGCTAAAGGTCAGAAATGTAATAGACTGCTAGATTATGCAAACTCTGCAAAGGACATACGTGTTTATTTCATCGCTGCATTCGTTGATTTTTCATATTAAAAAAAACATAGTTATCCGGGCCGTGTCACTCAGCTGACTTTTGATTGAAATCACTTCACAGATAACACATTTAGTAGCGGGGCTCAAAACGTTCGACTCCGTGTTACTTTGATTGACGTCTCCCGCTGATTCACGGCGCTTTCCTGATATCCTGTAGAGCGCTGCGCAACGGGAAACTTGGACGTTATCCGTCCAAGTTCTATTGTTTCCTGCTAATCCCTGAACCAAAATTTCAGGGCTTGCGGCTCCTCGTGAATATACTTTGCTCAGACCACCCTGGAACCATCCCAGTAGTAATTTGAGACATCATTATGCAAATTATGCAGGTTGACTTCAATGAAATTACTTTTATTGAAGAAAGACTACGGATGGATCAGGCACAGTTGTGCCCAAAAGATAACATTTTCAGTTACATACAAATGAATTACCTTATACATTAACCCTTGTACTGCTAAAGACGAATATACTCGTTTTTTAATGGTTACTGACTTTGATGGTTTCAATCTTACAAAGTTTAAAGAGCAAAGCCGTGAGATTCCTACACAGCATAAGGTATAGACAAGTGATCATATTGAACTGCATTGGGCATGTTAACAAATAATAATTTCATCTAAATCCTCCTTTCTTTGCATAAGTTAACTACAGGTTACATTATTTCATTTCAAAAAAAAAGACTAAAATAGCAGTTCCAAAAATTTTCTCACAAAAATGCATATTTCACATAAAATTTGGAGTTTCATGTTTGCACTAACCTCACTTTCTGTCTCCCAACACCTAAACTTGCCCAGCACCAAGCCATTCTGTCCATAAGCACTTCACAACAAGCTAAATTCATCCATAATGACCGCAAAGCATGCTGAGAAATCCTACCAAACAGTGACATGACCCTTCCCCCATCTTCATTCTTCAAAATATATACTAAGTCTAAAGCCATTTCGACCTAATAGCTTCATATTGGAATCAATGGCAAGTAAATGTTGTCCAATATTTCAAAAAAGCTATGATAGGTGCATGGCTCCAGACCTCCATTTATAAAGCCCACGCTAAAGTGACAGAAAACCGCGTCCTGGCCCATTCACGAGTGCAAAATGAGGCTCTTTCTCTATCACAATAGCAGGCACAGACTCAGTTCTTCGAGAAAGTGCTGATTGAAGCTCTCATCAGACTTAATGATGTCCTCCAGAACTCTAAAAATGGAAAAAATGCATTAAAAAGCATTAACTTCTGAGTCCTTCCTCAAACAAATTTTGCTGTGTGGTCCGTTGGATGAGTTGATGATGTCAGCCAAATGGTGGGCTAAATAAGTTGAGCCCTCAGTGTTAATGGTCAGTTGAAATTTCCATGACAACAGTTATTGCCTTTGTTTTAGGGGGGGTTCTTTTCAGTCTAAAGTAGCTAAAAAGTCACTTTTAAAACCTCAGCAGGACAAGGGTTAAATACATTTGCAGGGAATTGTCTTCCAGCAAATGTACAACAGCCTGATATTCTGGAGTAACTAACAAACACTCATGATTGTAAACTGCATGGCAGCACATTGCACCACAATAGCAGTCTGTACCTCAAGACCTCTCTTGTGAAGTGCATTTGAACATAGTTACATGTATATATAATTTGCGCTATATAAATGAATGCCTTTATCTTTTATGTATAATTGTTTTAAGAATATTTGCGTATAGTGTGTCTAAGGCAGTAAAAGACTCAGATTGAGTTAATGTATACTATTATTATGTGTTGTATTGGAGAGAAGCCTGGGAAGTGACCATATTAATGAACTATAATTTATTGCAGAGGTTTTATCATTTCCATGGTGTTAGCATTCATGTACATTGTCATAACAAGGTGAGTGTGTCGTGTAGTCAGCAAATTACATGTAGGTTATGCTGTGCTAATACTCATACATGTTCAAAATATACGTGAAGTGGTTTCCATCCTGATTGATTATTCCAAGTCGTCTATAACTCAGAATTCCACATTTTTACACAAAACCTGGACACTGAAGTCTAAATTAGTTCAAACCTATACCCTGTACAGCAGCTGCACATATATAATACATATGTACCTCGTAAACGAGAGTGCCCCCGCGCTAATACTGCATGTATGCACACACTCATTAAACAGGCTAAACACAATATATCTAAACAGTCTGTGTGCTTTGTAGAACATGTTTTGAAATTCTCATCCACCTTCTTGAATGTGTTCCTGAGTGAGTTACACAGTTTAACTCCCTTGCACACTGGTTGTTAATTTAAAGGACTAATATTTTTTTGATGGAGTGAGTCTCAGGGACTCAACATGCAATTTGTTACAAAATATGCATTATTGTTAATAGATTATTATTTCTTACAGCTATAAATGTAAATATATTATCTATATATTGTAATATAGTTGTTAATTAAAATAATAAACCATTATATAATGTGTATTATATTTAAATATCAGTTAATTAAGCATCGATTTTCTTGGAAGTCAGCCTATGTTGCTGAAGAAATGTTCATTATTTAATAATGATTGATATATTTAACATAAGTTAGGGGTAGACTATTGCTCAAGATATCAGCACTCTGGATGTTACTAATCTATGGCACTGTAATGTGTTTAGATGGATTGCTGGGCCCCTGATATGGTTTACAATCATTGCTGTTATCGGTCTTATTGTATTTGGTAAGTGCCTTCATCTTAAAATAATATTATTCACCTCATAGGAATTTTGGCAGTACTTTTAACTCGTGGATGCACGCATGTGCAGAACGAGTTATTGGGGTTAGGTGGATTTTCATTTCCGAATGTTGTATCCTTTTCCGAAGGTATATGTTAGCTGTGGATATACTCGTACGATGTTCGGAATATGAGAACTCCTGGTGCAGTGTGCATGTTCGTGATATGAGATTTTCATGGCTAACTTGCTTAATGTTAATGGCAGGTGGCTCAAACTTGGTTAGGCATGTCATCACTTAGTAGTGATGACATAACGATGACGTCATCGGTCCGTGATTTTAAGTACATGCCCATACCCCTCATTTCTAATGCCAGAGCTCAAACTTGGACATGCATGGTATTGGGTCTCCATAAATAATTTAGTGGCGATGACGTAAGAATTACGTCATCGGTCACTTGATTTTAAGGACATGCCCATATCTCCCTCATTTATAATGCTAGCTGGCTCAAACTTTGACAGACATTTTACTGGGTTCCCACCATTCACTTAAATTGCCTCGTGTAACAGGACCTTTTCATGCAACTTGCAACGCAATGTCGACAATCGATAATCATTGCAAGTTGTTGTGGGGTGTTAGATCTACGCAACGTTCTTTGCGCCAGATAGTTACAATTTTCAGCTGGAACTCCTAAATAAAATTAAAACTAGTAATAATCATAGATTATTAAGTGCATATGGCAACATGGCCGCGGATCGCCGTGGGAAAGCGATGTGTGTTTTAACTACAATGTTCTTAGAGTTTGAACATGAAGAAGAAAACGATAAAAAGAGACGCAGAACAACTTGGTTAATACATGGACGATTGTTCAACTCACTCAACAGCTCAACCTACTCTGCATCCGTCAACTTCCTATTTACATTTGCGGCAACGCAAAATAAGCTGTTTTCTTTGTCTACCTCTTTGCCAGAAAACAAAAACAAACCATTTTGGATTGCGGTGCGAATTTCACCTCCCTCCCCTATCCCCTTTGGCTAGCTATGAGAATTGTGATTGGTTGTTTCGCCAAAATTGCAACACAAGTTGCAAAGAGGGATGTTACACGGTGCAACCGATCGCGCAGCGTTGCGAAAAGTAGAAGATCGTTCTACTTTCCCTGCAACTTGTCTCACAATTTTTCATTGCGAGACGAGTTGTAAAGAGGGTGTTACACGAGCAATTTCTTTTGCAACTTTTCTCGCACTGGTGTTGCGTTGCAAGTTGCAAGAAAGATTGCCCCGTGTAACAGGGCCTTTAGTAGTGATGACATCGTTTGATCACAGGATTTTTAGTATATACCAGTATCTTCCTCATTTCTAATGGTAGGCGGCTCAAACTTTGACAGGCATGGTATTGGGTCCCCAAAGATCACTTAGTGGCGATGACGTAACGAGAGACACTTTTTGGGGACCACGATTCACTTAATGGTTATGATGTTACGATGCCGTCATTGTTCACGTGATTTTTAGTATGTGCCCATATCTCCCTCATTTCTAATGACAGGCAGCTCAAATTCGAATGATGTATGTTAGATCGGGATATACTCGGAACTCCAGATGAGCATGTGCAGAACTGTAGACAAATTATTAGATGGTTCACAAAATAGTGAACTTTTGGGATAATAAATTCTCAAGTAGACCTACATGTTTTGGAATTCAGTACAATCAAGGTTTACAGAAGAGCTTTTGGCCTCAACATTGATATCGCTACCATTCACTGGGGAATGAACATTCTTACAGTTAAGCGAAGGATAAATTGACGGCCATCATCGGTCGCTGACTGTCCAAGCTGTAGATAGGCCACTTTCTAAGGTAAACATTCCTAAATGACTTAATTTACTGCTGTGAAGTTTCTCTGTGTCTTCTGGGCCATCTAATTTATTACAAGAACACCAATTCAAATCGCTTGACATTATAGAAATTATGTTTATGATTTTGAAAATAAGATTGCGGTTATTTTCTGAGAAGACGTATGCTTGTCCAGGCCAACATTTATTCGCAACTTGTAGCCACATATGGTTATCTAGCTAGATGGCCGGTGCATAAGTAAAATTAAAGTAGCTCTACTACAAACTACAAACTTCATGTTGCATATGTAACATAACAGCTAGAATGGAGCTTGAGTTCATTTGTGAATTTATTTAGAAAGTAAAGTCCTGTTTCCAGCTGATTTCGATTTATTTTTCCATCTCACTTGAAATTCAGTGATCAGCAGTTTATCGCTAGTCATATAATCCCGCATGATCTCGATTTGACCTTTAATAACATTTTATTAGGTTAGAGAAATAAGCATTTCCGGTTTTGGCCAGTTGAAGATAATCGCTATATCTCTAACTTGCTGGGTTTGCAAACAAATATTGTGGGATTGTTTTAGAATCGAAAACAGACAGAACATATTGCTCTGACATATATGAAGACTGCAACGCTGACGCTCTCTGTATGTTACCTTTAACTGCTACACAGGCATTCAACGAAACTAATCTTGTCACACACTACACAAATATAGGCTCTGCCAACAACGTCCACAATAACACAACACGAAATAGCTCACTGACATCTGCGAGTTGCCCTTAGGGGCCCTATGTGGTGTTTGTTCGTGGGTGACTTATTTTAAACGTTCTATAAATGCATCCTTGGACAGAACTCGAAATAAATAGATGACATGCCAAGGGTATCGTTATACAGTGCTGAGGGGGATATACATGTGAAAAGAGGAGACACAACGGTTGCAGTTTTGTATTGTTAATTGTTCATTATCCACTAGCCAGAAAGATCACCCTATATATATGTACTGTTCTTGCACATGCTGTGTGAACTTTAAAGTGCATATAAGCCCAATATTTTATCTTTAATATCGATTCTAATTCAAGTAAATAGTTAAAGTGCCACTGAAACGAAAAAATGTCCTCGGTTTTTTCGAGCTAGAAAGATTTACCTGTCTGTAAACTCTTATGAATGATTATTTTTCTTGACCAAAACTAAAAAAAAAAAAAAAATTTGGCTCTCGAATATCGCCCAAAACGGCCTTTTTGACGCCATATTGGCGAACACTAATTAAAACTCGTGACGTCATTAGTGGTACTCGCAGGAAACTCGCACACACAAGTGAAATTACAGAGAAGTTCACGAGGTCAGATCAGGTCAATATGGTGTTTCAAGTTTTGCGCGGCTGGTGTCCCAAATAACCGGACTTATACAAATAGCAGCGGTTTGCCTAACATATCGATGCATATGTTGCCCAAGGATGTAAAAATTAGAAGAGTATGGGTTGCTTTCGTCCGAAAACATCGGCCTGATTTAGAGCCAAATGACAACCTTCGAGCCGTCGACTTGTTGTACAAGACTCTTGCTCTCCGAGATAGCTCCTGTCCTGAATCGCCAAGCAAGCGGAAAGGTTCTGTACCATCTAGAGACACTGTTATGGCTCAGCCTTGCGACTAGCGTGCCAATCAATGAAGATGAAGGAAGCCAGCGAGAAAGGAGAAAGTAAGTGTAGTTTGCCTGTAAATTAAAAACAATACCGCACACGCTGATCAATTCAATTGTTTTTCTTCCAAAATAAACCATTCAGTAATTCGCCTTTGTGATTGTTTCATATTTGAAGCTTCTGGGGGAATAGGCGTTACTAGAAAGCCCCGGGCAAAGAATAAGACGGCCAGTTCGAACATGTCGGCCATGAGTGCGACTTCAGAGCCGGCCAGACATTCGCGCATTTACATTAGTTTTATTACGAAACCACACAACTAAACAAAAAATATCCCTGAATTCTGAAACTTCACCCTAGCATTCTATGGCTTTATTATCCATATTTATATGAATTCTTTTCGATTAATTTTAACGACTAGTTTTCGTTTATTTTCCAAAACCTGTCGAGTCAAGTGTACTGCTTATCACGTTTGCTAGTATCGTATTACATTACAGTAAACAAGTCACGCAATGCAATTAATCTTTTATAGGTAATTTACGTTCATTACAAACACCAAAATAAAAGAGCCACCCACATACAGTAAGTTGCATTTAGTACAAACAAAAGTTGGGAAAAAACTGGCAAAAAAAGAATTTCAAGTAGCAAATTAATATTAAGAAAACATTGATAACAATAGGAGATATTGTAGTTGAGTCTACGAATAGCAGTTTCAGCGGTATTGACCCGAACGCCTCACTTCAATGTAATGAAGCGCCATTGAAACCATCATTCTTACACGACACCAACACCCTCCTAAACAAGCACGACTAATTTAGATACACAGTTTGAATAGCGCTTCATTACATTGAAGTGAGGCGTTTGGGTCAATACCGCTGAAACTGCTATTCGTAGACTCAACTACAATATCTCCTATTATCATGTAGCCCTTATCTGGCAAAGGGGGTTTGGAATGGCTTGAATTATTTACAATGGTGAAAATATAGTATGGTGCTTCTCATTGTTTTAAATGTTATATTACATTTATTTGGTTGCTAAAAGCATAAAATGCTATTTTTCTAAATTACTGAATGTTTCTTGTTTTGAATTCTATAAGAATGTTATTTGCAATATTACTCTTATCTGCAAATATCAATATGATAGTTGTGAATGTTTTAATTATATATCTCCATCTTAAATGCTTCTCAGGATATGTAGATTGCTGTTGTCAGTGCTAGTGGCTAAAATGAAAGAAGTATTCAAAACTTGCACAACAGTCAGGCAGAGCCCCTCAACACAATGTTTGAAGGGAAAAGAAAAAAAAACTGAAGCAGTCTCAGCCTATGAAAAGAGGAAACAAAAGGAACCAGAACTGTATCCAACATGTAAGTAATGGGATAGAAAAAAATAGTGACAATCAATTAAGTTTTTTTATTGAAACAATAATTGTGTTGTCACTATAGTTACAATAATCTGTAGTTTTCAATAAATGCTTCATTAGAAAATTATGTTGAGGGTTTAAAGATTAATTTTCCATGTAATGACATTTAAAAATAGTCTAATCATCACTCATACCTATAGTTTTTTGCCTGCTTTGTTAAAAATGGATTGGACAGAAATTTATCCTATTCTGGATGTACTTTATTTCTTTGAATAATCACCTTTGTTTAATAATCAATCCTTTTTTGTAACAGTAAAAATAATTAATACAAATAATTTAATAATAACACCATAAACATAATTATTTTACAGCTGAAGAACAGGACTCTCTACAGGCTTCATGGTCTTCTCAAATAAATGTCTACTACTGGGTCAGGGACCAGATCAACAAGGGCTCCAACATGTAATTAAGAAATTAGGACAGCGAGAGGAGCCATCCTCGCAGCCATTGCCCTACCGAAACAGATGCCTAAATATGTATTGTACTCAATGTCATCGCTTGGAAGCTTCAAAGCACCAAAACATATTTTCTAGAAGACATTTAGTTTCTGGCATCAATATATAAAATTCAGTTAATATCCATAACCCAAATGGCTATTCATAAAAGTTTCAGGAGAATAAGAATTTTAACAGGTCAGTAGTACTCCTGAAATTGTATAATGTAACTTTTCGGAGAAGAGGGGTTCAAATAACTGTCTATATATATTTTAACTTACGGTAGCAATTTAGAAATAGTGTTATTTGTATTTTATAGATGAAAATCCTGATGAATTCACTGTGTCAAAATAAAGTTAGTTACTTGGTATATATCAAATGATACCAGAACAAATTTAATTGCAGTACACCTCACAACACTTACCAAATCATGCAAACCACTTAGTGGTGACTGAATGAATTTGAGCCAGATTTTCTTTTCATGCTGAAAATGTAAAATTGAATAAAAAAGAATAATGGAATGAAATTTTCCATGCTTGAATGATTTCACAAACACTGTGAAATAAGCATCTGATACTAATATTATTAGAATAACTCAACTGCCTACTATGGGTAAACTTGCATTTTCATTGGTTCAAAACTAACAATCCAGATGTTGAAAGGGGGTTGTGTTATTCTGACACGTGCAGATAGAAGGCTAACTCTTGCTTTCTATTGGGCTAGTGCCCCTTGTCAATCGCATGTTTCTGCTGATAGAAAGCTTGTGCTTGTGTTTGTCTTCTCCCTGTATAACAGAAATGCAAGAAAATAATGCAATTATTGCTTGAAATAGTGACTTAACTGCTAGTATTTTGCATTTCACAGCTTTTGTGAAATCAGAGTAACACCCCTTACTCTTTGAACTACAAGTGTAGCTGCAAATTTACAACAAACTATAGTACATGTAGATATTTTTAAAAGTATCAATTGGCTTCGAAATTTGCTTGGAAATTGACTTTAATAGAGCAGCAGAACTGGCATTGTACTGATTGACTGTGTTTATTTCTCTTACTGGGTGTAATTATTTATCAGGAAGAACATTCCATTGTTTACAGAAATAAATACAACTGTAGAATAGACACTGTTCATGCAATTATTTCTACTGCAGATAGATATTTAGTATGGTTGGTTGGCCATTTTCTTCTGATGTGGTCATTCATACAGGCTGGTAGAGGTTGACTGTTGTCTCAATCCATAAAGCTAAAGATCCATCACAAGCCACCTGTATTCAACAGCTCTGAAGAACCTAAAATTAACAATTAAACAAGGCTGAGTACAATTTGATCATAACTGGCATATAATAATATCTCAATACAGTGGCTTTTCACCTATATAAGGATTGATCTATATTTTATAACTGACCTATAGTACCTATGATATATATATACACATTAAAATAATAACAAAAGCAAAATAAAAAAAAAAGGAAATAGCACCGGAAATAAGTAAGAGTAGTCCATTAAAAAAATATTTTCAGCTGCTAGATGTGGGGGCATATTTTCTGACTTGCAATATCCTATGACTGCAACCCCCTCTGCCAGTTCCTAAACTGGCTGCACCAGGAAAATTCCAAAACATGAGATTTAAAAAAATCCTAATTTGACATCAAGAGCACTTTTCCAAAAATACACAATGTCTTTCAAAAAGACTAATAGCAATAGTGAAAGAACTCCACTCCCAATCTGAGAGATTACAGAATACCCCGCCACTTGGTCATTAATAATGCATTTTCTCAAATTCTCATACAAACCTTCTAAAAACCTAAATATAACCCTGAAATAAAAAAAAACCATCCTACCCATTTTCAACCCCATATCATTCAATGAGTCTAAATACACCTGAGCTCGGCTTAGTAAGCCAGTTACAGTAAGGGCTTTCAAGTGATCTTTCGAAGTGGCGTCTAGCCGTATTTCGGATTAATCTCACTTTCAGACCCAAAGAAAAATTTCCTTTTTTTGCCTTTTGACAATAAGCTGAAGCTGACTGCTTAGTCGACCGATGTACAAGTGGGGCTAGATTATAGAATACCCCGCCACTTCGAAAGATCGCTTGTGTCGTGAGAGAAATAAAATGGCGAATTCGCAATAACAACAGCCGAGTAAGCGCGTCGACAGAACCACTGCATGTTCTTCGGCGAAGCCCGATGCAATATACCTTTTTTAATACTCACCACTCTGTTATTGGTGTCTCTCCTTCGAACCTGGCTTCCAACATGTCAGGAGTTAACCCGTCCTGATCTTCTGCTTCATATAAATGTCGACTGCTCTCCTTACTCTTAGGCTCTAGTTCGTTCAGAGGAGACGGCTGAAATTCAGGGGCCAGAGGAGACGGCTGAAATTCAGGCTTATCTTAATACGGCTTTATCACCCCTCCATCTACTTCTTCTCGATCTTCTTCTTCCTTTTCCGACTCACTGTTGGAAGTCTCCGACAGATTAATACCATCACTTTGTCCAGAATTTTCTTGTCTGATATTCAGACATTTGCAAAGCTTTCATAAACGCGAGTACAACTAATGACGTCACATCTAATCTCTTATGCGAAATACCGCTGTCCGCACGCAGACTCGGAATATACAAAATCTGTCGCCACAAACGGGGCTTTTTCAAAATGCTTAAACTACGAGTTGTGGGGGGTTATGAAAGATCGAATGCACATTTTATGACGCTTAGATAATTGATAAAGGTTTTGGAAAGAAAAAAAGTATGGGTATTTTTTCGTTTCAGTGGCACTTTAAATAGTAAAATATTTGTTGATTTGAGTGTTGTGTCTATGAATCATAAAGGTTTATATTTCGAATCTGTTAATGACGTGATATCAAACAAGGAATAATTTATTATACAGAAACTTGCTGGTGGAGATAAATGATCTTTTATAAAAATCTATGTTATGTTAGAAGCTAATATCGGTGATGTTACCAAATATTTTGTCTAAATCAGAAGTAAATTCCATTCACAAGGAATTCCCTGTTTGACATCACGTAATTAGCATATTTAAAATATAAACCTCTATAACTTAGACACAACACTGGATCAAGTCAAGAAACTTTAACCATTCAACTATTTAGTTGATGTAGAATTGATTTTAATAATGAAATATTTTGCCCCATGCATTTTAAAAACTGCGACTTTAGCACGAGGCAACCAACAAATCCCTCCATTGTGGTTTGAAATTAAAAATTTGGTAAATAACACTGGTCAACCTGATGTTAGCAAATGCAGCTCATTGGAGCCACATATCTGTTTGCTCTAGGTATGTATTGCTGCTTCTCCAAGTACATTGAGCTGAACAAGTCTGGGAAGAGCAAGGCATCTGAGTTCACCGCCAACTTGTCTAAGTATGTAGACTCTAAGGAGACCTGGCTAGCACTTGGTGAGAGACTGTCCTCAACCTTTAATGTTCTGACCTTTGACAAATATCCACATGGAGGCTAAATAATGCACCTTCATTCTTGTCTGTGTTATAGACTATGAAAAAACTTGGAACTGAGAAGTTAATGCAATGTAGTTTCTTTGAATTTTGAAAAATTACAGGGAACAATGCTTTCTTCCTGAACTTGTGGACGTTGTTATATGAGATGAGGACTAATTAACACTGTTAATTGTTGCTAGTTCATAGTTAGGTTGGTTATCTTTGATGTGCCGCGGTCATCCATCCACCTGAATTACCCGAACATCCATATCTTATAGAATAAACCCATACATCATATCATCCCTGGGATGATTTATAACATCCCATTCAGGAACGTTATATAATTTATTAGTTTAGTCTGGAAATCATAGACGAGAACAAACTACATATGAAATATTTTTTTGGTAACACGTTACTCGACTGGAACTGTAGACCTCTCAAATTCCACTTCTCTTTTCCGACTGTTGTATTGCGGCAATTGTTGGAAATGTTTAAACAAACAACCAACCAAACTCCTTATGATAAATCGTTAACGATGGACCGTTCAAATATCTATTGTTTTGCGTTTTACCAGGGGAATTGTGATCAACAATGCCTTGGTTAACAATGGTTGTCATTGAGCTCATTGTAGGCATTCCCTATTTTGTTTAGATAACCTTTCTAACAATAAATTAAGATGGTTAGTTACTCAGTCCTTGGTGACTAAGCGATTTTGATGGCCTCGGGCTGCACCATCGGACATCAGTCAAAATCGCTTAGTCACCGAGCAACGAGGAACTAACCTTAATGTTCATCCAAATGGCCCAGGGATTACCCTACTTACAGAATTAAATAAGAAGGGTTCTCAAACATGTTCTGTGGAGTGGAGTTCACAAATGGACACGCACTGAAATCTGGTCCATAACTACGTTGTAGTAATGCATGTGTATATGTTGACAGGAATTCTGCTCGTCATCCTTCTGGTCATCATCCTGCTGATAGTGCTGGTGCTGTGCAGTCGCATCAAGATTGCAGTTGAGCTGATCACTGAAGCAAGCAAGTATGTCACTTGCACCACTCTCCCTCTGTCTCTCGCTCTCCCTCTGTCTCTCCCTCTGTCTCTCGTATCTCCCTCTGTCTCTCCCTCTGTCTCTCCGTCTGTCTCTCCCTCTGTCTCTCCCTCTGTCTCTCCCTCTGTCTCTCCCTCTGTCTCTCCGTCTGTCTCTCCGTCTGTCTCTCCCTCTGTCTCTCCCTCTGTCTCTCCCTCTGTCTCTCCCTCTGTCTCTCCCTCTGTCTCTCCCTCTGTCTCTCCCTCTGTCTCTCCCTCTGTCTCTCCCTCTGTCTCTCCCTCTGTCTCTCCCTCTGTCTCTCCCTCTGTCTCTCCCTCTGTCTCTCCCTCTGTCTCTCCCTCTGTCTCTCCCTTCTGTCCTTTGATCTGCATCATCAAGAAAGCTCAAACCTTTCACAAATTAAGAACCATGTCGTGCCCCTATTGTAATAGCATTTTCACTTCTGTCTTACCCACAAAGGTGTAACTTTATTATTGGTTAAAAAATGAGAAGCTAACGATGAACCTTTTGGTTAACATCAACCAACATGGCAGCAATGACGTCATTTTATTGCCTGATTTACATGGAATTAGTGCTATAGATGGGTTGCACATGATGTCACGGCAGCCATGTTGGTGTATCTTTAACAATAGATTCTTTGTTAGCTTCTTTTGTTAGGTACACCAACATGGCCGCCATGCCCTTTGTCATTTGAATCTCTGGGGATTGAACGCAACCCATCTATAGATTGTGAAAGAGTAGCGAGTTGCAGCCAAACCAAATCTGACAAAAGCTGAATGTTTCTTCTCTTTGCTAACTATGCGTTGTGTATGGTCTCTGTTGCTAGGGCCTTGTCATCTATGCTGTCAACTCTGTTCTTCCCAATAATTCCATGTCTTCTCCAACTGATTTTGTTCGCATGGTTCCTGGTCGTGGTGTTGTATCCTTGTATACTGTATAGTACATCTTCAGTAACTCGTGCTCTGATTGGTCGAAAACCATTTAGTATTTACTTAAGGCCTAGTTTTCGCTCTGAGAAAGGGCTATCACTCAAAAGATCAGCTGCTACTCGCTTCCCAAGGCGGTTGGCATACCTCAATTGACTTGTAGTTGATGACACCACTGTTTATTTAAAGCAGAATTGAGTGGGAACGAATTATATGGCTAAACTGTAACTCTATAATTTAGTTGGATCAGAAGGGGAAAAAAGGTGTCAAGTACCATGAGTACTTGAGCCTGGGTCTCAAACCCCTGACCAAATTATAAGATTTTCCATACTCTTTTTCAGACCTGTATTTTCATACAAAGAGAAATATATGAAAATATGAGGTCTCGTACTTCCCTGTCAAGTTCATACTAGCCTATTCCAGACTAAAAATGCGAAATTTATTACCCTATTTCGGACTAAAACAGCTTGAAACCATACCCTTTGGGGTGGCACATATACCCGTACAGCGTATGTATTGGAGTACCCCATGGGGATGCAGTATATAATACTGTGCCGTGACTCCTTGCTTAAACCTCAATGCTGTTCTGCTTACTTAATTTCTATCATGTCACAACTAATTAGATTTTCTAGCAGCCGTGATTAAATGGACTAACGAGAATCACGCTGACTTTTTTCAGTACTTGTGTTGTTCAAGATTATGAGAGCCTAACAAAGTCCTTAACACTATGTCTAGATACCTTTCTACTAACGGCGTGCCACAGTATGAAGTTGTTAATGCTGCTAAAAACGATAAATACAACCTGACCGACAAGAGCACTTGTGATGTCAAGGTTGGTGATCTACAGCAGCATTCTCTTATTGCCTATTTTTATTGTACAGATACAGTACTTACTGTTCAACACACAACATCAATCCGAAACCAAGATCTTCCATTTTCGTTACGAACCTGGAAACTGTTTGGGGTCACTGAGAAAAAACCCACTTACACCATTTGGCAGGAGTACTCAACAGGACACATACACTACATGTAACGGTCAAAACACAACACAGCCATAATGTAGAATAGCAAAGGAATATTATTCTGTAAGAATTCTAATGGATGTCTATTTTCTAGACTTTTGACTCGTTGTACCCTAACACCTCTGCGAGCTGCATTCTTGCTGGCTACAAGGAAAATGTGTAAGTTGCACAAATAATAATACAATATATTAATTCCACTGTTTCTTATCCAGGGGATAATAGAAAAGTTTGTATTTCTCCCTCCCCCCCCTCCCCCCCCCCAACATTTTGGATGACATGCGAAAGTGTTCGATTTATAAGAAAACAGGTGGAAATTTTGGAGAGTTTTGGACTCTCACATTTTCAGTATGAGATATTATGAGATGTCAATAAATGCGTGAAATTTGAGCTGGATAATTGAGTTGCTCTCCATACATGAAACAAATGTTAGTTTTCTATACAATTTGAAATGTTCTCATATGAAGAGCAGCAGTAGTTAGGGTACACTGTATATCTTCACTAGATACCAAAGCTCCAAACTTTAGAAATTTCGACATTTCCTTATAAATCAAACACTTTTACCCCTCATCCAAAATGTTGGAAAAACTATGAACTGGCCTGTTCAATACTTAATCAATTTAATACTTTAGATATTACCTAATTATTACTCAATTAACTCTTCACAGATTATTCTCAGGTAAATATATGCAATATGCACTGTACCTTATATTTGATATTGGTATATACAAAACAAGTGAAAAGTACTTTTCGCATGCTCTAATTGGCTACTCAAACTCTGAATATTCCGCACTATTCACTGTTTTCAGTCTTGTGCACAAATAATTAATGGCCATCCCCCAATCCATACTGAACTCTGTTACCTTTGTGATTTTCAAAAGCTTCTATTTAGTTCTTATTTACTCAAACATCTTCAAACTCGTTAAACATACTAATTTCGATGTGGTGGGTTTTCATTTAAAAAAATGAGTTTTGAATTCGATTGAATTTACACACTTTGCCCCAGTCCCTTATCAGTTTATGAAATGGCTAATAGTATTACATTTCATGTGTCAGTTTGTTTGTATGTGTTGTGCCAGCGATCTCGTTCTCTGAATTCAAATTATTTTCTCTCTTCTAAGACTTAAAAAATCTGCTTTAGACTGTAAATTACCTGGATTTTCTCTCCCAGTTGGTGTTTATGAAGTACTTTCTCTATCAAACATCTCTAATATCACGGCGGAAAAGCTGTGCACATTGAAATGGCTTACCTGTCATTCACTTTTGCACTAATATGTACCGTGTGTACTCAGTGGATTGGTTTGGTACAGTTGGTTCGATTCACGAGTATTTCAAGCTCGTGTTCAAGTTCAGAAATCTTTTTTTCGTAAACGCAAAAACTATTTTAAATGTAAATGATCCTATATTTTCCTCTCTCTTAATCTTGGGAAGAAAGAGAACTATGCCAGCAGGGGAACATCAGAAATGTCTTTCATAGAGAAGTAATAATATTATACATGAGGAGTGGATCAAACTACTGGGTAGGTTTACCACCCTCCTTCAGATATAACTCATGAATGGTTACTTTAATGGACTCTGAACTTGAAAAAGTCAATTAAGGAATAGTGTGATGTAAATTTCCCTGCTTGCAGAACCTTCTATTCCTCCATTTCTGTAATCGGACTGGCGGGGGAAAGAAGGTTCTGCCCCCAGTCACAACATTATTTTTTGCGCATGCGTTGCATTACTAAGCAACACGAATATACTTTTTACCACGCTTGGACGGGCTGACAATGAGATGAAAGTGATCCCACGATAATTAGTAGCAAACTAATCATTGACGTCGGTGGATGTGTACAGGTCCGCAAATGATCCCGGCCCGCAAATGATCCCAGGCCCGCAAATGCTCCCCAAAATAGACCGCAAATGATCCTGCTCCGAAAATGATCCCCAATGGGGACCGCAAATGATCCCGTGAAAAAACATGGAATGGCATGGATTTTAGCCGCTGGATAGTGGATATAAGGTATGAATGAAAGAAAAATGAAGAACAGATTTTAATAATGATGTAATGATTTTTAACCATTGGCTCCGTTAGGGAACCCCCTTTAAAACATGTCCATCACAATCTCCATGACGTCACGTTTTCGACCAATCAGAGGGCAAACTCATTCCTATAATTCCCGGATCACACATGTCCAATCTTGACAGCCTTCGCAGTGTCTGTAATTCACACTCGTGAACAAGGCGCGATTATGCTCGCTCCTGGCTAATATGCTCCTGGCTGATATGCTAAATTGCTTTGAAATTGTTTCCTTGTGTGTTGTAAATAGGAGATACTGACAAGCAGGATGAGATATTTGGAAATGAAAACAATTGAGTCAGGATAATTGACCCGATGATTTAAAAAAGCCTAACCGGTTTCTCAGTGGTAATAAGAACGGTCGACGAAGGACTCGGGATTAAGAACTCAGGTTTACTGAGGGGAAAAAAATCTCAAAAAATCTCAAATTGGTAAATTGTTTTGTGTTTGAAAAAATAACTTGAATGGGCCAAACAAGCTAGCCTGAATTTCAGCCGTCTCCTCTGGTTCGAGACGGCTGAAATTCAGGCTACAAACAAGCCACCATACTACGGGTTATTTTTTCTTAACTTTAATTTTTTTAATTTTAACTTAGAGTCAGTATACTCACGAATATTTTGATTTCTAAAACATTGAATCCAACGACCAAATTCCATGCCATTCCACATGGCATGGAATCTCAATGGGGATCATTTGCGAGCCGGGATCACTTGCGGTCCATTTTTGGGATCATTTGCGAACCTGTACAGATCCACTATCCAGTGGCCAAAATCCATGCCATTTCATGTTTTTTTTGACAGATCATTTGCAGTCCCAATGGGGATCATTTGCGGAGCGGGATCATTTGCGGTCCATTTTGGGGATCATTTGCGGGCCTGGGATCATTTGCGGGCGGGATCATCTGCGGACCTGTACAGATGTGCGGTATCATAGCGGGCTCAAATTTAAATCAGCAAATATTTTACACAAGCATGCGTACTGTAATATTTTGTAATTTCTTCGTCCATGGTCGTGTATGGCGGTTAGATCAAACAATGTTGCGACTGGAGTCAGAGCCTCCTTTTCCCCACTATATAAATCTAGCCAAAACTAATTTTACGATCAAAGTCTCCTATAAAAAAAGAAATGAGTATTGATTATACAATTAAGAAATACATATGGATCGTGCCATTCTTTGGAAAGAAAGACTATCAAGTATATAGGTGTTATGATTGATGATTCAATATCTTGGAAATACCACATTTCTTACATCTGCTAGCAAATGTCTCGAAATATAGGTATTATATCCAAGTTAAGGCACTATCTACCAATACAACAGCTTAAACAAATTTATTACAATCTTATTTACCCTTACTGTATATATCATATGCGATATTAGGTAGGGGTAGCGCTTTTAAGTCAAATCTACAAAATAATACAAACAAAACACAAGTAGCAAAACGACACTTACATAAATCATGTGTGAGAACAAAATAATAATACTGGTAAACAAATGATCTCTTTCATGGCAATCGACCTCTGGCCAAAGCTTCCTAGTCACCTCAAAGAAATAAATGTACATTATTTACTGTCAGAAAAATACTCTAAATAATTGGTTCTTGCCAATTATTATCTTTTTATTAATCTTCATTTCCTTTCTCTATAGTCAATTAATAAGTATCAATTGATTTTCCGCCCTTATTTCTCTGTTTATAATTAGACTTTACAAGGCCCGAGGCTAACTAGAAAGCCCAATGGTTTATTTATTCTCTATGCTTATACGTTTTCCTAACTTTAATATATACTTATATATCTTACTCTAAACTAGTCCGACCAATATTTAATTAATATTTATTTAATTGAGCGAATAAAATATTTGTTTCTTTTCAGCCATTTGCTTCGTATGCAGATCTACCATTTCTTCGGCTGGTGGTGGATCATGAATTTCATCATCGCCTTGGGTCAGTGCGTCCTTGCTGGTGCGTTTGCTTCATGGTATTTTGCATTCCACAAACCCGAGGTAAATGCAATTCAGTTAATAATGAAGATTTATCACATAGCTTGCAATTGTTTTCAACAAATTGATAAAATAAGGAAATACTAAACAATATTTAGAGAATTAAATTGTTTGAATATATGTAATACTGACATAAACTTTGCAGTTGGTAATTTGTGTTCAGCTTGAAAACATAGGTTGGTTAAAGTGTGAGTAGCAAGTTATTTTGCTATTGTGTGCTTGGGAAGTATGAGCATATGAGAAGTTATGAGGATTGGTAATAGGATGGTCATACACGGGGGAATATAAGGGACTGGTCATAAATCAGCAGTGGGGGAGGGGTGGAGAAGGAAATCAAAGTCTAAGAAAATATTACCCTCACCCGCCAATAAGCTTGAAATATTTTGCCCCTTTCCCTATAACCCCCCGTTTTCATTGGCCTATTTTCTTGACCCTCCATTTTGGGGGGTCGGGCAATTACGACCATCCCCCTTTCACTACTGCCCTCCCCTGTTAATGTATGGCCAGTCCCTTACCCCAAGTAGTCTCCTACGATTTGTACGATGTTATCATAACATTCTAACTTAAGGTGTATAATAAAATATACCTTTAAAATACTTTAACATAATTATGTTTGCACTAAAAGTGAATTACAACATTATGTTTACAACCGATAAAAGAAGGCACTGCCAAAAAGTTACATATCATACCTAAAACTTTAGCTAGAATTTGCATTATTTTTGTCAAGTAAGCTATATTGTTGATTTGTAATCAATCCCCATATATTCAAATATTCAAAGAATAGACGGCCATGTTGCTTGATCTAACAAGACAAGCTAACGAGGAATATTTTGTTTTCTCAACCAAGATGGCGGCGATGACATCACGTGGAGATAAACATTTTATAGTCCCACCATCCTCCAATATAGACATGCAGTGACCATAATATGATTGTAGTCATGGGCTTATAAATAGAACATTCCCCAGACTGTAGATAATATTACTCAATATTTCAGAATTGTTGGCTCCTTCGTGTACCAGATCTATTGTATTCTGGTGTTAGGATCCTTTGTATTTCAGGGTATTGTTTTGCTGTAGTTCATTGTATTCTGGTGTTAGGGTTCTTTGTATTTCAGGGTATTGTTTTGATGTAGTTCACTTTTATGAGTTTTTGTCTTGTTTGTTTTACATAATGTGTTACCGTACATAAAGTAACAACAACAAATATATTTATTTACACTCATTTTTACAACTGATATAAAACATAAACAAAGATTATTGAGAAGAGAGAGTGTTAGGGTACCTGAAATAGGTTTAGGAAAACTAAACGAGTCAGATACCCTAAGACACGTGATTAAATACATTCTGTTATGGTCGAAAAAGAAAAGCGGAAGAAGGCAAAACACACAAATTGGAATTCTATAATATAATATATGTAAATATAGATAAATATAAATAATCATATAGAAGCACTATTAAAGTGCTGCCATAAGAAGGTATCCGGAAGGAAAAAAAACTAATTATAAAGTAAAAGTAATAATAATAAAGATAATTAAGGTAGGGAGACTAGTATTTTTCTAAACGTTTGCGACTAAGAGAATATTTAAAGCATTTAATATAGGTATTGATTTTGATCTTTCAGGAAGATAATTCCAAAAATTTGGACCACAGTAGCGCAGACTAAATTTTCCATAATTAGTGTGGATATTTGGGATATAATATGAGGACTTGGAGGCCAATCTAGTGTTATAGCTATGAAGTTTCTTGATAGGTAAAGTAGGAGCCAAACTGTTTCTATTTTATTTTAGGACATCCCAACCTTGCCTCTCGTATCCTCTTTGAGCCGCACCCTCAAGTGAGTAGCTGAAATTTATGACCTCAACACATACTTTAGTTCAAATGCACAACTGAGACATTTTATGACCTCAGCCCTAGTTTGGCCAACCCTAGTGACATAATATACTCAAGAGATGCCAGTATTCTCCAGAATGCCATTTCGGTACGTTCAACTGTGATGGCGACCGCTTAAAGTTTCTCTTTTAGGATGAATGAAAAACTACTCTTTTGTTAAAAAAAACAAGCCAAAATAAGTACTAAAATTCCTATCGAATTATATTGAATTTCTGAGTTATCACTGCAATGTTGCTAATTTTTCAGACATGTGTATGGTATACTGCATATTTCCAGTGAAACAAACATCTGTACATTTTGCAGAATTTATTTAAAACTTATATTTTGTGGAGATAATATGATCAAATGCGATCAAAGTTTAAATTTCTCGTGTTCATGTATTTTGCCAGAAAACGTAGGTGAGTGTACTCAGTTCCATTATTTTGCTAAACGTTGTATTAGTTCATTCATAGCCTGGTGGCGGCTCTTATGGGTGTTTTTTTTTTTTTTTTTTTTGGGGGGGGGGGCTCATTTGATTGAGCTACCTGTGAACAAATAAGTGAAACAGCCACCCAGAATAGCTGCTAACAGGTTAGTTAATTCAGCTTCTGTATGTGTATAAGACTGAGTAACCGGTTATGTAGTTGCCACTCATTGAATTGACCCCTGCGGTAATTTGATTCTTACACTGTTCTTAATCTTGTTTTGACTGTTTTTAGGTATCACACAGGTTCGTTGGCGTTTGGGGCAGCCATTATTGCCATAGTGCAGCTGATAAGGGCTATACTGGAGTACATTGATCACAAGCTCAATGGTAGGTGGTTAGAGATTTAGCTGTGCGTTTGCTGATTGGCTCAGTACTGAGTTTTGATTGTTAGAATGCTTGTTGAGTTTAGTGGGAATTGGCGCTCCACCTGCACTTTTGGGTACCCCCACAGGGTTTCGATCGAACCCCCTTTTCTCTCCCTCCGTTTTATAAAGAAAAACAAAGAAGCTGCCATGATTGAATCTCCATTTTCAGGAACTTATCGAACCCCTCTTTCAACCAACCCCCTCCCTAATCCCCCCTCAGAGTATCCTGAATCCGCGCCACCAGTGGTATAACCCGCCGAAAACAATAACAACACAGTAGGAGTACTGTGCCTTTAACAGTAAACAGTTTTATTGAATTGATCGGCACAGCTTGCTTCAAGTTTATGTGGATGTGACATTAAAGCGGATTTCATATGAGTGGGAATATACGGCGATGACTTACAGCACACCGTACGGCATGCCGGGACACTCAAATGGCTTCGTTATTATTTTTGTCTTTCTGATCCAATCAAATAGGCCTTTTGCAGGTAACATTCACGAATGAATTGAACTTGTGATCTCCATGGGAAAGGCGTTGCCATGGATACTGGATGGCAAGCTATCTTGAAAAACGCTGTTTTAGAAAGATCATCAATCGATTGGAGGTGGAAAATAGCATTTACAAACAGGTTTTGCTAATAACACTACCAATCTCGTACAAGTGCATTTAAATATATGAATTGGAGACTAAAGCCTCGTGTTCATGCTGCCACACTAAAGCGTTTTTACATGAATGTAAGATTAAAGATTCTCCATATTGGACGCCATTTATGCGATGGCTCTATGAACTGCATTTACAAACAGAAGTCGAGTCCCACTGACATGCCACTTTTAATTTCTGTTTTCAAGAATCCTGCCAAGACAACGCTTTAGTCAAGTTCATCAAGTGGTACGTTGATCCAGTATTTATTATTATTCTATTGTTTCATTGCATCATTTTAGGAAGGAGTGTTTACAGCTATTTCAAAAGACGTCAGTGACTACGTGGCCAGACCGAAAGGGATCACGAGTAGAATGTTAATTTTGCCTTCTAATATAACCGCACATGAGAAAAAATATACATTTGTGCATTTTACATCAGCAAGCAACAGCAGATGACAGCTCTTCACTTGACTATTTCACAATTTCAATCTGCTGTTCTGTTCTGATACTGCCTTTCGGTCTAGTCATGTAGATTGAGTCAAATTGACGGACAATATTATTTGAAATATCTTATGGAGATGCTCATTATGAAAACGTCCCGACACCAAATTAACGTGTTTTTTTTAACACGTTTTCTATCGTTTAAGTACAATATCATAAATCACATTGTGGAATGTTCTTTTTCATCTGCCCAAGTGTATGGCTAAAACGCCGAGGTTTATAGTTAAAAAAAATTATCTCCTCGTTTGTCAGTTGTTGCAAGTGCTGTTTCTGGTGCCTCGAGAAATGCCTCAGATTCGTGAACAAGAACGCCTACATCACGGTACGTCATTCAACAATATTGTCACAGTTTGTATATTATTAGAAACATGAATTTGTTGTTCATACATCATCATTTTATCATCATTTTATTCAATACATACAGTCGTATACATTAATTAAGGGGGAACTGAACGCTAAAATCAACCCAACGCCTATACAAAGATGTATTCGAAAGAAATGTTCTGCTGTTTTATTTGTTTCTGTTGTGCGTCTATGTAACCTGAGAAGACAGCCGCAATTTCCGCTCGGTAAAATGTATCTTTCGCGGGGGAGGGAGTGGGGAGCGATAAGAGTGGGCTGTCTTCTCAGGCTAGCGTCTATGAAGAAAATAAAAAAAATCAAGTTCGAAAAATAATAGATTCTCCGCTGATGAATCTACGCATATTGTACGTCACACATACCAAGTAAAAGCAATCACACCTCCAGTAAAAAGAAAACAATGGTCCGCAATTAGAAACCGCAATAGCATCAAGATTCAGCTAGCTTTGAATATCATGCTACGGCTCGACAAACTTGAGGGTTCAGAATATGAGATAGTCATCTTCCGTAGCTTACAAACCGTCTTGACCAATGATTCTGGGATCCGTGGGGCAATAGTAGAAGCACATGCTCAGATCTACAACCGCATTGAGAAGTGGATAAGTCGAGGATCAAACTGGGTTATAGATAAAGTCAACATTTTGTGGTTGGACATTGCTCGATATCAACCGCTCCGCGGAGGTTCACATTTACCACTACCCACCGAAGTCGCGAATAAGAAAGCCGTGATTAACGTAAATAACGACGACGACTACTGCTTACGTTGGTCGCTACGTGCCGCGCTGTTTTCAGTCAAAAAGGACCCTCAGAGAATGTCTAAGTACCGAAAAGATGATGGGTTGAACTTCGATTGGGTGGATGCGCCAACACCAATCTCACAAATAAAACGAGTAGAGAAGCAAAACGAGATCTCTATTAATGTATATGGTTGGGATCCAAAGGAAAAGTGCTTGATCGTACATCACATCTCGAAGGAGACCTTCTCAAAACGCATTAACCTCTTACTTATAGAGTGTCCAAAGAGTGGTCGGCAGCACTACTGTTGGATCAAGGACTTAAATAAGCTCCTATATGATCAGACGAAACATAAATGTAGGAAACACTTCTGCGAGCGTTGTCTACATGGATATACTACCGAAGCTCTTCTTGAAAAACACATTCCAGAGTGTAACGGCGCCAACGACCGAGCCATTCGAATTGAAATGCCTACCAACGAGAACAACATTGTCTCCTTTCGGAATATCAACAAACAGCTCGAAGTTCCCTACGTTATCTATGCCGACCTTGAGGCCTTAACCACTAAGATCGAAGGACCTGCCCAAGACCCCAAGAAAAGTAACACACAAAAGACAGAAGAATACATTCCCTGTGGATTTTGCTACGTAGTCGTACGTTCTGATGGCCACAGCGAGCCACCTGTACTATATAGAGGTACAGACACTATCGAACGCTTTCTACGATGCATACAAGATGAAGATGCGAAGATCAAAGACCAAAAGGCCAAACCGCTACGTATGTTGCCCAAAGACCAGAGGGCTTATAATAGAGCAATGATTTGTCATATCTGTCAGAAGCCATTGGTTGGTGGCGATAGAGTACGTGATCATTGTCACATCACAGGTGAGTTTCGAGGTGCCGCACACAGAGTCTGCACCCTCAAATTGGGTATCTCACCTATCATTCCAGTCGTATTTCACAACTTACGTGGATACGATGCTCACCTACTGATGCAATCCATCTCCAAGACAGAGGGCGATATCTCTTGTATTCCAAACAATATGGAGAAATACATTTCATTCTCACTTGGTAACTAACGGTTCATAGATAGCATTCAATTTCTATTATCCTCTCTCGACAAGCTCGTAGCAAGTGCAGCCCCAGACACATTCCATCAAACTACGAAGAATACGCCAGACCCAGATAAAAACAAGTTGCTACTTCGCAAAGGCGTTTATCCGTATGAGTACATGGACTCTTGGGATAGATTCACTGAGACTTCTCTTCCACCGAACGAATAATTCTATAGTAAGCTATACCTAGAGGACATATCCGACAAGGACTATGAACACGCACTAGAAGTTTGGAACGTATAATTTAGCTGTGAAACATTGGGAGACTACCATGATCTTTACCTCCAAACCGACGTACTTCTTCTAGCAGATGTGTTTGAGGGTTTTCGTGCGACATGTATGCAAAACTATGGCTTAGATCCAGCTCACTACTATACGAGTCCTGGTTTATCGTGGGATGCGTTGTTGAAGAAGACAGGTGTGAAGCTTGAACTATTAACCGACTATGACATGCATCTATTTATCGAGAAAGGTATACGTGGTGGGATATCTATGGTGTCTCAGCGTAGTGCCAAAGCAAACAACCCAAGCGTATCCGATTTTGACGAGGAGAATCCAAATAGCCATATACTATATCTTGACGCTAACAATCTATACGGCTGGGCTATGAGTCAATATCTACCAACGGGAGGGTTTGAGTGGTGTACGCCAACAGAAGAACAAATCACCAATCTTACAGACGATTCAGATAAAGGTTACATCCTAGAAGTTGACCTTGAGTATCCTCGAGAACTTCACGACGCAAACAACAGCTATCCGCTAGCTCCAGAGAGAATGCAAGTGGATAAAGCTTGGTTCTCAGAGTATCACACAAATCTATTCGAGGAGCTATACAAAGGAAAAGGATCTTTGAAAGCGGAGAAGCTTATACCTAACCTCCGAGATAAAGAGCGATACGTTCTTCATTACCGAAACCTACAGTTATACCTATCTCTTGGTATGCGTTTGAAAAAGATACGCAGAGCACTACGATTCGACCAATCCCCATGGATGGAGCCATACATACGAATGAATACAGAACTTCGAAAACAAGCGAAGAGCACTTTCGAGCAAGAGCTATACAAACTGATGAACAATTAAGCGTATTTGGTAAAACAATGGAGAATCTACGAAAGCGTGTAGATATCCAACTAGTGCGCTCTTCAGAAGGAAGTAGACTACAACGTCTCTTGAATAAACCTAGCTATGCTAACACTACAATCTTCGACGACGATCTAGCCGCTATACACAACTACAAAAGTAAGCTACGGCTTGGCCGCCCAGTATATGTCGGAATGTCAATTCTAGATCTCTCAAAACATCTGATGTATGACTTCTACTATAACGAGCTCAAGAAGCAGTATGGACAACGTTGTAATCTACTCTACACTGACACTGACAGTCTACTACTACACATCGAAACTGAAGACATCTATGCAGATATGAACATCAACAAACATCTCTATGATACGAGCAACTACATCAAAGACCATCCATCATACAACGTATCCAACAAGAAAGTACTTGGCAAAATGAAAGACGAGTGTGGAGGTATTCCCATTATCGAATATGTTGGATTACGATCAAAGCTCTACTCAATCTTGAAAGTAGATGGTGGGGAGATTAGGAAAGCTAAAGGCACCAAAAAGGCAGTTGTGAAACATCGTATTCGTCATGAGCAATACAAAGAGTGCTTGCTAGATAAGAAAGTATTCCGCCACGGTATGGATACACTTCGAAGCGAAGGTCACAGGATGTATGGTATGCATATGAATAAGATATCTCTATCACCATTCGATAGTAAGCGCTGGATTTCAGCAAACGGAATCGATACACTAGCGTATGGACATAAAAACACCATTCCAGAGGAGGAAGACTTTGACGATCTCATTTGCTGGCTGCTATCTTAGATCGGTTGGGTACGAACAGAATTCTCTTTGGAGTTAGTTCAGTATTTGGTGGCACGACTTGTAGCTCTTCACGCACAAATCCACGCTTTGGCGCATCCAAATAGTATAGAACTGGTTGGTTCGAAGATATCGCACAACGAGAAATAATATGTGTCTGTAAACTCCACACAGGATCAGTTGCTCGCTTAGCTCCACCTTCCAACTCTCCAGGTGCATAAAGATATCTAACTAGAATATCGAACTGTAAACGTTTTTCTTCTAATCCGACAGTTCGCGAATATGTAGGAGTCTTTATGTTTACTTGCTGTGCCTCTACAGAATTCGAAGGCTCCTTACCTGTAAGTCGAGTAACTTCGTTGTTCAGTCGCAACACCCATTCTCTACTACGTGCATCTGATCCTTCCGAAGTGAGTACCATTTCCTGTGCATATTGGTATCCAAACAATCTCTCAGCTAGCGTTCTATTTGCTCGCTCGACAAAGCTTTGCGCCCTGTGGTTGCCAGGCTCACCTCGTTGAACTTTCGTACCACGTAGTTCTAAGGTTTCAGACATACGTCCCATGAATTCTCTACCAGGATCAACTTGCAAAGTTTTTGGCCATATGCATTCTAGTGGACTACGCTCGTATATTCGTTCAAAGGCTGCAGAAACTTCGCCGCTATCCTTCGATGCCAAAGGGTCAGCCTCTTTATATCGAGAAGCTACATCGATCACTACTAAAGCATACTTATATAGTTTCCTTCCACGTCCAGGTCTATCGTGAGGTAGAAAGATCAAATCAGCTTGGTGAACCTCATTTGGTTTCGATACAGTCCAATGTGGTCGTGGTATATGTCGTGGCGGTGGTAGGTATATCTGCCATAGTGCTTGTTTCTCTAACCAACTTGCAGCGATGTCTTCTGATACCTTTGCAGCCACCGATAGCTTACCAATTGCAGCGTGACCTTTCCAGTATCCCTTGGGACCATAGAAGATATTCGCAAGGATGGCATCCATCATATATATAACATAACGATTAGGTCTAACACGAAGACAAAAAAAGAATAAAAACTCGTCTAGACAACTAGTTCTTATTCTTTTTTTTCCCGTTAGTATGAGGCATGGGCATCTACCGATCAGACTCTTGATTGTTGGGAGCAACCTAGTAGTAGTCTAGTAGTGGTCTAGTAGTGATCTAGTAGTGGTCTAGTAGTGGTCTAGTAGTGGTCTAGTAGTGATCTAGTAGTGATCTAGAAGTAGTCTAGAAGTGATCTAGTAGTATCTAGAAGTAATCTAGTAGTGATCTAGTAGTGATCTAGTAGTGATCTAGTAGTGATCTAGAAGTAGTCTAGAAGTGATCTAGTAGTATCTAGAAGTAATCTAGTAGTGATCTAGTAGTGATCTAGTAGTGGTCAAGTAGTGGTCTAGTAGTGGTCTAGTAGTATCTAGAAGTAATCTAGTAGTGATCTAGTAGTGATCTAGTAGTGGTCTAGTAGTGGTCTAGTAGTAGTCTAGTAGTGATCTAGAAGTAGTCTAGAAGTGATCTAGTAGTATCTAGAAGTAATCTAGTAGTGATCTAGAAGTCTCGTCGACTGTAAAAAAGTCCGTTTTTAAAAAGCAATAGCTATAATCAGCGATTAACAACATAGCCAGCGCTTAATTAGCATTCACGCCGGGCACAAATGATCGTAAAAACGGCGGGTTTTATATATATTTAAAAGTTTTCGACATAGAAGAATGAATTTTGGTAGGTGTATAAAGGAGTGTAAACAAAACATAGTCTGATAAGTTAAGCTAATATAACCATCATTATGACGTCACAATGACGTCATATATCCTTTTCTAATAGGTTTCTTATAAATTTTTATTACCTCTAAAAACGTTTTATTATATCTTTTTAAAATCTCTTGTTCATGAGAATGAAATAATCGAAAACCCGTTATCGATTGGTTGAAGTAAACGAAAGTTATTAAAGTTTGAATTTTGGTAATTTTCCCGCCCAAAAATGGCGGGAAATAAATAGCATAAAACCATTTATGAAAATGTCGCTTGTTTTAACTTTTACAGTTCGAAATACTGGTGCGTCATATTTTGCACAATAATAGAGCTCTTTAGTAGTAACAACGTTCTTTTTAGAATTTCGATTTTTTGAGTATAACAGCTTAGAATTGAAGCCCCATTTTTTGTATACGTCATTATGACGTCATAAATATATTTGTGTACCCTCAGAAAATAGCCAGTTCAATGTTTTTGGAATTTTATCAATGAAATGCATTTGGCTAAAACTCACAAGTCATAGTATTCTCTTTAATAATATTTTTATAGTCGGCAATCTGATTTAAGCTTCAAGTATGACGTCACTAATAATGACGTCATAAAAACAGTAAATCGTTCATAACTTTGAGTATGTTTATCGCAGAAAGTTCAAATTTTTGGCAAATTAATATATTTCATAAAAGCTTTCTGATGACATAATATTTTTGAAACGTGTTTTAAAGGTTCATTTTCACCAAAAAAGGAGGCATCCCTTATGACGTCACAACAACGTCACAATACAGAAACAATTGTCCTGAAAAATGTAGTCTTACTTGGTTACCAACCTGCCAACATTTCGTCAAATTTAGAGTAGAAGTAAGGAAATGGCGTTACTTTTACGTTTTATGTTACACTCAACCCCGCCGTTTTTACGGTTATTCGTGCCCGGCGTGATTCCACCCCCCACATAGATCAACTCGCCCGTCTTCTGTTCACTCGAAGGTCGATAGTAGTCGGACAAACGTGGTTCTTTCATTGCTTTGAGTCGTTTAAGTTTCTGGCGTAACTTATCGGATCGCACAAAAGCTTTGTTGGTGTCAGTTTGGGTGTTGTAAGCAGTACGCTCCAGACCGTCCTGTTCTTGAGCATAGTCGTATACTCTTTGACGCTCCTTGTCATAGGCTATCTTTTCAGCTGTGTATTTCTCAAGGGCCTTGTCGTGTCTCTTCCGTTCTATATTGATATCATTTTTTCAAAGCATTCTAGCTAGTATGCCACCACCAGTGAATGCCGTTGCATTCAAAACAGCTCCGAAAACGACCATTGCGATAGACGTAGCCATGTTACAAATCCTTTGGTATGTACTTTTGGTCCTCAAGGTATTGCTTTGCAGCTATACTACCAGCCAACACAGCAGTCCACTTCACGTAATTTATGATAGAAGAAGAAGGATCGTTGAGCATAGATTCCTTGGTCACCTTTTTTGCGACCCACCCAATGCCTGTAGCAAGTCCCGTTATAATGGCAGCATCAGACGCCGCTTTCATCAACTTATTCTCTACCATTCTAACATATATCGTATGGTCTCTAGTCTTTAAATGTTACTCCATATCTGGCAATGTTACCTTAGTAGGCCCTACTGTACTAATGTTCTTAGGAGTGTCATCTCTGTATCTTTTGTATTGATAGTACGCCCCCACTAACGAAGCGCCTACGCCAATGGCCGCTATAGTAGTAGTATTGGTATATATGGTTTTTGACCAGCTTTCTTCCACATCGATTTCTTTAGATAATTCGATTTCACGCGCCATCTCTCTCTTTTTAGCCTCTCTAGCACGTTTGCTCTCATATCCTTTTTTTCCAGCTGCAGATCTTTTTCTTTTTTCTCAGGTACAGTCTTCGGGGGATCTGCAGTTATCCGATCCGTCTGTTCCTCCATCTTGCTTCGATATAGTAGGTGTGTGGAAAGGTTCAATAGGTGTACCAGGAATAACTATGTGACCAGATACATGGAACAAGACGCTAGCTAGAGCTACAAAGCGACCTGCTTTAAGTGATAACAGACCAGTCGCAGCACTGATCTCGTTACAGACTAGGTGGTCTTCTTGTAGGTCTTTGATCAGTTCTTCTTGAGAATCTATGGGTACTAGGTAAGCAACTAAGCGAGTAGCTAGACGCATCACACCATTGACTAAGATTTCTGTTATTTGCTTACCTAGAACGGCCTGATACCTTCTATATAATCTATCTACTTCTTTTTCAGATAGTCTAGCAATATCTCCTATAGAGACATTTTTACCAAGGTAATCCTTCGTTGTACCCGTTGCAGCCAAAATGGAAAGTGCTTCACGATTATCTGTTACGACATTCTCTGTCTTTGGTGGGCCTGTTACATCCTCACCAAGTAGCTCGAGTATTTCTTTATCATCCACGATAATATGTTATAGGTGCGGGTAGCTCTAACACTACTGCAAAAGGATGTCGTAAACAGAAACATATGCGAGCAAATTTGTGGGATCGAAGCACCGATCGTAACTCACTATCTTCTTGTGAACCTCCGTAATCTTCAAATATCCTTTTACCATCTATGGCCGACGCAGTATGAAAGGCAACTACCACAGCTACGTTTTCACGGAATTCACGCCTGGCATAAGTTACCTCAAAATCGATCACTAAAAGCGAGCCAAAAATATATAAACCAGCACATCTTGTTTAATTCGCTGTCAAATTTAACGAAATTTCCGTATGTTAATATTAAAATGAAATAACGTCTTTAGGATCAAACACGTTTGTATATTGGCATTGGTGTGACGTCATAACGAACGACTCCTTTTAAGGTCAAATTCTGCTTTACCTATACGTTTGAAATAAAGCATGTTATCACAACAACATAAATATGTGTTTTTGATTGCCGCAATTTTAAAGTCTCTACGATAAATATTTGCTGAGTTATTAAGAACTAAAGTTTCCTGTGACGTCACATTTTCTGACGTCATGTGTCTGACATTAGTCATGCTTTCTAAATTGAATAAACATAAAAAAGACCATATTGCTACTATTCAGTGTACGGTAAGTACAGTTCGTCTTTAAAACCCGAAAAATACTTGAATAGTTATTTTTAAAAGACGTTTTCAAAAATATATGACGTCATAATGACGTTTCCTCTTTTTCACTGGGAATTTTAAAGTATTTCCTCTCAAAAATTGAAAATTCTAAAAACATACGGTTGTGGGTACCGATTTACTCTTTTGATTGCTAGATTGTCGTAAACAAATATTTTAAACTCTAAAAGATGAATGAAGAAGTTATTTTGTAAATGGTTTTGTATTGAATATTTCCCGCCAAATTTTAATAACTTTTCTCCCTCTTAACCAATCGAACTCGGGTTTTCGGTTTCTTTGTTGTCGACATGATGGGAAATCGAAAATATAAAATTTACTGATGTTCAAGGCAATTGAAAACATCGAGAAACCTATTATAAATGGCTACATGACGTAACTGTGACGTCATCAAGATGTCTACGGTAGATCAAATCATCGGATTTTGTTTAGGTCGTCGGTCTTCATCATCCCACAAAAAATCAATCTTCTATGTTGGAAACTTTTGAAAATATAGCAAAGTGATAGATTTTAGGGTCATTTGTGCCAAGCGTGGAAAGGTTTGCATATACTCGTTAGTTGTTGGGATAGCACCCAAATAGAGAGTCCTATATGTCGAGCAGAGAATGCTAAATCTACTAGCTTGTTAGTTCTTCTTTTTACATATTTCGAGGCGGCACAATCATCGAGAATCAATAGTGTATTAGTTCCAGCCCAAAAGGTTGCATAAATATTTAATGTGGTATTGATGGCATCCTGTGGTGGAGATACAACATAAAAGTGTGGATCTCGATTGGCAAATCCACGATATGTTTTGTTGTGGGCATACGTGGGGCAAATTAATACTATATAATCGAACTTACCACGAAATGGTCCACGAAGTTGCTCTACTATGAATGCAGTCTTTCCGCAATTCGTTGGACCTACTATGAGTGCGTTGAATGGGATGTGTTCTACCAGGGAATCCATTAGTATGTTATATTCTGTAGGGCTCCGTTCAATATCGTGAGCTGAGCATCTGCAAGGACGTAGATATGCATGTTTACAGTGCTAACGATTTTGCCTGCGGTCCTATGTATACGAAGGTCGATGTCTTTTCCACCGCCCGTTTGCGCCATACCATCGCCATGAACAGCGGAATCTTTTGCTGTGCGGCAATCGACTAGGATGGCGAATCTATTGTTGTGAAATTTGGTAGGAGTCATAGAAGTAGTGGATGTGGCAAACCATCCTTTTGCAGCCTCCCAGAAATCTGGTGGTAACATACCTCCTGGAAAGAATCTGTTTGGAACTCCATTGACATCTACCTCTATCTTCGAAATATCAGGATTTGAGAATGCTCCGCTATCTCGCGTACCGACGATAGGTGGATCTACGAATAGTAGAAGTAGCCCAGTAAAGGTTCGTCGTGGGACATTGATGTTCTGATATATCAAAGTATCTGATGCATTGGCGATAGGTACGATCTTGAAGTGGACAGCGTGATTGTATACGACAGCAGTACCCGCTTCGTATGCGTTAAGTGCATTCCTAGCTATAGTTTCATTTTTGATTGCTTCATATTCTAACTGGATGTTGTTAAGCTTGTATGTACCTAGCTTCGTGATGTCTGATCCAACCACTATCTCGATGGCGGGTGCTAGAGTCAACTCGAATAAGATAGTGTCTTCTAGGGCCTGGGGGTATAGAACTCCATGTTGTGTCAGAATATCGACGTCTAATGGCATTCTGTACTTTGAACCATATGCAGCTAGGAGCGCGTTTTCACCGGTGTTTGAAGTGCCTGTGTCCCCTACCTTAGAACGTAGCTTGTTCGTATTCTCTGATTGGATACCTTGTTGTGTTCTAGCTTCTCTCTCCTGCGTAGATAGGTATATATCGGAATATGTCTGTAGGAGATCTGACCGATCAATGTCTTCTACTATTTCGGCTCCCATTTTACAAACTCGATGTGTAACCAAGCAGCGTCCGACATTGGCCACCACACGATTATTGGCATGTCCACCAGACAATACGATGTCGCCCAATAGTGCTAAGCTACCAGGTACTAATACGATGTTTTCTCCTAGCGTTGGTACTTCCACATAGAGTGTCTCTCCTGGATTAGCAGATGATGGGGTGAAAGTTTTCCTATATAGAGTTCGTTGAGCTTTGAGTGCTCGAGGTTCTCTTCGTGCTTGTGTGGGAATTAACTTCGACGATATCATGTTGAATATACCAAGATATGTAGTAATGTTCAATATGGATGTCGAGGGTGACCAAACCGAGGAAAGTCCTGGTGGAGCCGAAGGAGGTGAAGACTATGAGGTCGACAAAGAGGAATGGAACGAAACGTTTAAAGATGACATAACTACGGTGCCAGTCGAAATGATCCCCATGGAAACCAGACGCGACTATACTAAAGAAGGTGCTAGGCCAAAGAATCAGGAAACCTCGTTTTCTATGGATGATTACGTCAAGTCACTCACCGATACTCCGAAAGACCAGGAAGTCTCGAATGTTTCTAGATTTCAAAAAATCCTGAAAGATCTGAAAGATGAGAAAGCTCCTAGCTTTACCAGTAGAAATATAATTTTCAAACAAGGCTTATCAGACACTGCAAAACAGATGCTGTTCGAGTCTGTCTGGGACGAATATCATGATGTCGGAATTCGGGGCGTGCTCGAGGTAGCAGCCATGGAAGACGGTAGAATTGCTATCCACGAGTATGGAAGTAAAAAGAAGCCTATCCCTTTGTTCACCAAGGAGGGTGCGTTATATAAGAGGATGGGAGGCAGTCTCAAAGGGGTTCTAGGTCCTACGAATGAAAAGGCAGTAGAAGAAGTCATCAAGGCTATCGAAAAGGCTACTGAGCATCTGAAACTAGAAGAAAACATACTTCAAGACCCGGAGTCAACCGAGGCTCAGAAAGAAGAGGCCAGTAAAGAAATAGAAAATATCCATGAGGAAAAAACAGTCCTAGGACAAATAAAAGAAACCCTACTAGAACGTATGCCACTTCGGGACCGTATAAAAGCTATTTTTAAGAAGTATGGGGTTGGCGTAATTAGCATACTGGCCGTAGCAGGTACCGTGATTGGCGTAATAGTTTCCAATCTGACTAAGGCAGTTCCCAAGCTGCCGAGCTTGCCTGACGCTATTAAAGATGCTATTAAAACTGCTGCCAAGGCGTTAAACGCGATAGGAAAAAAGTTGGAGGAGATTCTACCTACGATGATTGGACCAATTGCAAGCTTCATATTTAGTATGGCTGGTGACGTCATGGGATTCCTAGCAAATAATGGTTGGTTGTTAATCGTAGCAATGGTGGTGATCGTAATAGAGCAATACAAACGACGTTAACGAAACAACGCCCATGCAGTTCCAGCTGCGGCAATAGATACTGCTGCTAGATTGATCTCGTGTTGTGGAGTAGGATTCGGTAAGTGCTCTACTTCAGTGGTACTATGGTGGACTTTTTTGCTATTTGGAACTTGTTGCTTTGCGCTGCGTGGTAATTGTTCCTTTTGGGTCTGTCCTTCCATATCTGGTGGTGGGAATTTGGTTTCGCGACCCTCCCCATTAACATCGTTTACGCCTAACACCATATCTTTCGTGGCCCTCGGGATTGGATTTTTATAACCATCCTTCTTGCTGAGGTAGTACTCAAGATTGCTTGATAGTAATCGTACCCCTACGGCTATTGCGAGATCTAGTCTCTTATGTGTGCGTAGTATAGCCGTAAGATAGTTTTCATAGCTTACCACTAAATCGTTTTCGAGAATAGCGCCTTCGAGCAAGCTCTTAAACTTTTCTTTGACATTGAAGCTATCTATGATGGATTCGTTACGATCGTTTTGAGCACCTAGAATGCAATATCCGAAAGCCTCGACAGATCGATTCAACCTACCAAATCCAGCGTCTGTCAAACCCTTCCCGATTGGTGGCGTAAACCAATTGTATTGTTTCCCGTTGTTATCGCTAATGAACGTCAACGGAAATTCATAGACCAAACGACTTTCCTCAGGAAACTTGAAGTCACCGCCAGGCCACTTTGCAGAGTATGAGGTGTTGTGTGCATACTTCTCTTGGGCGTTCACCAGTCCTCCATGAATGTATATGTAGACGTCTCCTAATCCGTGATTATTACCTCCGTCCCATCGAAAGTCTGGCGTTCGAGATATACCAAATTCGATGCACAATTTCTCAAGAGCTGCTTTGCTGTAGAGATTATCGAGCTGTTTGAAAGCATGGTCATTAGGTAGAGGAACTCCATGAGTACCACCAAGTTCATGAAGAATTCTTCGTATTGTGAAATAAACGTGAAATCTTAGGAACCCTTGAACAACGGGTGGATATGTTTCGAAAGTAGGGTCAAACAACGACACTCCACATCCAGAAGTCGCACACCACGTTGCGAAATTCAATTGTTGAGGCCAATATTTGAAATCCGGACCTGATAACCAATGATGAGACTCCTTTGCTGTCACATGCTTTACGACGGTCTCCTTGAAATGTCCCTGACACCTGCATCGAACTTTTTTGTAGGTGTGACGTATATCCATAGATTAGTGAGATCGATATCTTGTGCTTTTTCAGTACCTGAGACCGCTGTAATAGGATATTTCACACTTTTATCTAGTGTCAACGTAAGTGGAAAGCCTCCATGTACATCCCACAGCACGTTATCGATGCCTTCTTGAATGGTAGCAGGTAGCTTGGAGACATCATCACCATAGACCACATAGCTAGAATCCCCATCTCGAAACCAAATACTCGTCGAATATTTGCCAGGGCCATCTATATCCGTGGATGCATAGAACTCAGTGGTGAAAATCTGCATGTGGGTATCTTTTCTTAAACTTCTCAAATAGATCGGCATTCAATGTTGCGATCCTCGCGTTTTCCTTGGCCTTCGTTGCTTTGCTGTTCGCGTTTTCCTCAGCCTTTGACCGTAAATTAGCATTCTGTGTTGGGGTCTCATCATCTCTCTCGTCGTCTCCCCCCTCATAATGGTAGCTGAAATTACCTCCGTGCCTCCTCATATTAAAGCTAAATATGTATGCAGTTTATACCTTTAATATATAATGGTTATCTTATATGTCACCACCACATCGGCTGACCATACGGTCCACTTCGATCAACCTATTCTTATCAACAATATGTCTCTAGTTGAGATCACTTTTGAGAATAGTTGGTGGAACATAGCAGAGCCAGGAAGCTTTAAGTGGGATGCCGATGGTGTGATGTTTCCACACGAACTTAAGACGGGGAACTACGATATGGCAATCCTCCAGACCCTCTTCAAACCCGCAATTGATGCTGGTATCATAAAATTCGTGAAAACCTTATCGACGGGGGGTTGGATCCTAGATGTCAAGAAACCGATCATTCTTAGCAGAAATATCTGCGGACTGTTTATTAAACAATGTAGGGGGGATTTAGATCCTAACGCGATCGTAAAGGTAAAGGTAGGTCCTTACGATATAAATATCTTTGAGATCGAAACAGTATATGTCCACTGTGATGTCGTTGATTCTAGTTTCGCAATTCGAGATGGAAAGCGATCAAAAGTCCTAGCTAGAATAGAGCTCCGAGGCGGAAGACTCGCAAAATCAACATATACTTCACTACTCCCAATAACCACTCAAGCTCTGGGGACAATGCGAAACGACCTTCGCCTGACAATTCGTGATGAGAGAGGAAATATTATAGACTTCCGTGGTCGACCTATATCATACGTATTGAAGATTGAGTAGATCATACGTATATCACATATACGATGGACGGCGATTCAATTCAACCATTTCCAACAGCACCAGATATCTATCCATCAGGAGCTCTAAAGGAACTGAGCGACGTTGGAGCGAGCTTTCGACTGCAGAAAGTCTGCGATACGCTTGCCGAAGTAGAGCAACAGGCAAAGCACTACGAAGTTGTTCGCAAAACTTGGGTCAGAGATTTTTTCTCTTTCCCTCGTAGGGCGTGCACACTTAGCACTACAGCTTACCACTTTATACATTACATTCTTTACACTTACTAGTGCTACGCGGCAAACATGATTTAATATCATAACTACATACGCAAAAAATATGCCCGAGCACGTGGTATTGTTCACGGGATTGCTGTGGCCACAGGTAGCCTGAGTGGTGTTTTATCCGCTTCAGCGTTAGGTATATCATTTACAGGAATCGGGCTGCCTGTGGGTCTTTCTTTTAGGATCAATCCGATTTTTTTGCGCCGTCGTTTCGTCTTTGACGGCTGTTGCCAGTAAGAAACTTGGTGTTCACGTCTCTAAGCATGAAAAGACTGTTATGTTGGCAAAGGCTAAGGCCAATTCCGTGGAAGCCAAAGTCTCAAAAGCTCTAGCCGATGGTAACGTTTCAGAAGCCGAGTTTGGAAGCGTTATTGGTGAGAAATTGAAATATGAAGCGCTTAAGCTTGAAATACGACGAAAAAATAGGAAAGAAGGGGGGTTAAAAAACGTAGAAGAACTTCGCTCCGAGTTCCGAAAGGAGATGAGAGAAAAACTTGGCAGTCTAGTGGGATAAGAATCGATATCTCCTACGAAAGAAACCAGCGTGGATTTTATTTTAACTTCGCTAAGAGCAGCTGCGCTTAATTCGTATGTCTTGTTCGTATGCAAATTTCGAGACAGCGCGTGGGAGGTTGTCTGTGGTGACGAAACAAAGTCGTACGCAAAATTCAGTCTCGAATTTCGGTCGCCAAATTTTATTTGCATGCCTTAGCGCCCCAGTTTCACTCTTTCAAAGTAAATTGGGGCGTTAAGGCATTTTAGGGGCGCTTAGGAATTTTAGGGGGAATTTAGGAATTTATACATTTAGCCCCCTTGGCTGATGAAACGATAGTACGTGACAAAACAACGGGAATTTGCATATGAAACAGACGGGCGAGTTGATCTATGTCGGTGGTGGAATGCTAGTTGCTGACTATGCTGCTAGTCGCTTGGCTTTTTTAAAAATGAACTTTTTTCTGCTTGTCGAAGTTTTGGTGTTTATTGTGATTATTGACTCGAGTTATTTTGACGAGCCGCTGACAGATCTGTAAAAACTGACCAATGGTATTTTCCGTTGCTGGGCTGACGGGGAATTCAACGATCGGTATAAAACTTACAAAACTACTTACAGACCCAGCCAACTACATGTACGTCTACCATGGCTAGCCATTGTTAGCCATCTGGAACCATGTTTAGCCATTCTAAAAAAAAATGAGAATAGAAGGGAGTTTCTAACAGTCTAGATTTTCTCAGGTCGGTAAGTCAATCAATCAATAACTTTATTTAGGCACGCTAGCCTCTACAACTTGTAGCTGATTTCCATGAAGGGCGTGAACAATACAATTAATTAAAACTATAATACAAAAGTCGATGACTACTTAAATGTGCTAAAAACACATATAATGCATAAATATATATAAAGGTATTTAAGATGTGTTAAAAACACATGATACGTATTTACAATAATATGACATTATAATATACTATAATGTCAACTGCTGATTTAATAGTAGCGTTACTAATTGTTTAAAAGTTTAAAAGTACGGAAGGAAAGGAATGATGCATGCTAACGGTTAATGGAGGAAGAAATGAGATTGCAGAAGGAATTAAACGATTCGCAGTCCCTTACTTCAGTTGGCAAGGTATTCCATGACTTTGCACCATTGTAACTCCAGCTTTTCTTTAAGAATTCGGTTCTTGGACGAGGCATGACTAGCTTACTAGAAGATCCTCTCAAGTTATAACTGCTAGTTTGATTAAATTTTTGAAATAAATGACACAGCCTCGAAGGTGCTAAACCATGAGTATCTTGAACATAAGTTTTGCCTTCATTTGAGCTCTATGCTCCTGTAATGTCAACCACCCAAGAGCATTTAGGGACGCTTCAGACTGTCCGGCTTCGTTACTGCGTTTCATTATAACTCTGGCGGCTCTATTTTGTAGTTTTTGAAGACGATCCGAAAGGACACTTCCTATCGAGTCCCACACTACACTACAGTAGTCGAAATGCGGCCTAACCAATGCATTATATACTAATATCAATGTTTCGTGATCTACAAACTGTCTTAACCTTTTTATAGCACCAATACCCGATGAGATTTTCTTAGCTATATAATCAATATGACTTCATGAGGAGCTTAGGCCTCAAAAAATATTACATGCAGGAGGTCGTCTGAGAATGTGAATAAACGTCAGTCAAAATTGAAGAGGTGCTTTAATAATGTAAAAACGTCAGTCAAAACCATTAACACTTCGCACGTTTATATAACCAATAATCCCAATGACATTTCATTGAGTATGATAAAAAAGGCTGCTAAAATATTTCCGTAACTTCATTTTATGTATGAATTTTTTTTTCTAGCTCTCGTATGTCCAGAGTGTGTTTTGGGAGAATAGTATGACCATATGCTCTCCTTGACCAGTTCAAATTTCGAGCGCAGAGACATCGCATACACAGTCTGTTTTGCTTTCTGGTATACTCTGTCAGAACAACTGCGTTTATTCCCGAAACAGAAATAAGTTTTCTTCAGTATTTTAATTCTTTTTTCCCAAGCAGGTATTTCCGGAGAGTTTTTTGAAAACAGTATCGCAGTATTCTCAAACGCGTATTCAGTGTATTTGAATTTCGCGCACAGCTCTTAGTAGCCAATGGTATTTGAAGCACCAAGTGCGGCAGCACTCGTCTGCTCTAGAAAGACTGTATTTATATCTGAGCCTTCAGGATTTGATAAACCCGGTCTTTTATTCAATAGACATGCGCATTTTGCTGTCAGCTCTTGGGTGCAACCTAACCAGCCATGTAATCATTTGCGATTTGCCAGCTTTGCAACTGACTTCGACTTCGTCTAGTTAAAGCTCACAGTTTGCTCATCATTACTGCAAAAGATAACTCGCAAACCATTCTACAGCAATGTGTCTGAAGTTGAAAGAAACAGCTTAACCTGCGTGTAATAAATAAAAACAAGGTCCGTATTGAAGGGCAAAGAGGATTGCTTTACGCTTTACAAAAGTGTATGCAACAGCGAGTCCGGCGAGTCCGCCTGTTGTTTGAATCACCTTCAACAGTGTAAGTAATAAGCCGGTGGATCCCACACTCTGTTCAGTCCATATTCTAAACTTTGTGATTAATTTATGAAGTAAGATTGAAGTTCACACTCAGCGAGTAAGTATAAAGGGAATGTAGAAGAGCTTGTTTTTGTCATGGCGGTTCCATTTTAGCGTGTTGGTGTATCACACAAGCTAGGGGGCATCAAATAACTTTATCCTTTGAACAATGCACATTTATTCGGCCTATTCAGAAAACTAACTAAATTTTCCAGCAAGAAAATAGAAAAGGAATACAGCAGCTATATAATGGTCAAGTACTTAGCTTTGAAACTATATATTTGATATTGGCCGGAGAGCTCATTATGTGTGCATTTTACAAATATCAAACTCAGTGGCTTCAAACGGTTAGGCCGAAACTGTGTCTGTGGTATTTGCGGACCATTTGCCGATCCCTGAATAACCAGTGATATTTCCATTGAACAGTCTGCTTTAGAAACAGACTTAGACGTAGCTATAACTCTCAAGGCTGCGAGCAAGAAGACAGCCGACTCGCTAACAGAACTAAAGGCATTTCCGACCTGAATTTGTTTCAAGTGAACTGCATGCAGTAATTTATCTCCGGCTACCTCGAACTTTTCGCTCACTTGACTGAAGATTTTGAGTCACTGGAACTTTATACCTTTGGTTGCAATCATGGATCCACATCAACTCGAATTGTTTTTAAAATATCATGTCTTCTATATTCTATTCGGCTTTTACAGGAAATAGTAGTGTGAAATCACAGACACCTCTCCATTCATAACGATACCGAACTGTCAACTTGTGGTTTCACGCCGTGACGTAAGGGTAGATTGAATCCGCCCTTACGTCATTTTTTGTAAGGCCTAAGCTCCTCATGCGTAAGGAACTCATCGATCTGGACACCAAGTACTTTACAATTATTAACCCTCCTGATTGGTTGGTTCCCAATGGCAATGTCTGGTGCCTTTGAAAGATGATTAATATTATATCTAGATCCAATCAGGGTGTATTCAGTTTTTGCTACGTTAAGACTCAGTTTGTTTGCCGAAAGCCATTTTTTAACGTTCCCCAAATCACGATTTATTGCCAGTTCCACTTCCTCTAGAGTTTCACCAGCTGCTGTTAAATTTGTATCATCCGCAAATAGCCGTGCTGTTGTGGAGCTCAGGCAATTTGGCAGATCGTTTACATACATTAGAAATAGAAGTGGCCCAAGTATTGACCTGTGAGGAATTCCACATGTTATTTGCCTGTGACCCGAAACTACATTATTTATTTGGCACTTTTGAGTACGGTCTGTAAGATATGAGCGGATGAGATTCTTAGCAGCTCCCTTTATACCGAATAGCTCAAGTTTATGTACCAAAATGTTGTGATTTACGGTATCGAATGCTTTTTTTAGATCAATAAACACAACCAGGTTAAAAAGGCCACGATCCATATTAACATACCATTCGTTTGTGCTATCTAATAATGCAGCTGCGGTCGAATGGAATTTTGTGAAACCAAACTGGTGATTCGATAGTAGGTTATGTTCCATCAGGTATTCGTACAACTGATCGTATAATATTCTTTCAAATACTTTACTTATTATTGGAAGAATTGAGATAGGTCTATAGTTGTCAAGTATGTTTCGTGGGCCCTTTTTGTAGAGTGGATTAACTCTGGCAATTTTCCATTCTGAAGGAAAAGATTCAGTGACAATGGCTATATTAAATAATTGTGTAAGGGAACTTACAATAACTGGTGCTGCCACTTTAAAAACTCTAGCAGAGATTTTATCGACACCTGTTGCTTTTCGAGTAGACAATGAATTCATTATTTTGTAGACTTTTGATGTACTTATAGGCCTAAAACTAAAACTTGTATTTGCTTTCTTGATATAACTCTCGAAATCGGGTCCATCATTATCTATGGTTTCTGCAAGTTTAGGGCCTATGTTTGTAAAGTAGTTATTGAAACAATCTACAATTTCCTCTGGTGAGGTGATAGTGTCATTGTTGGTGTTAATTTCATTCACGAAAGTATCCGTTCTATTTCTTCCCAAAATATCATTAACTGTTCTCCAAGCTCGTTTTGGGTCATTTTTCTGGTTATTGATTTGGGTCTGATAATATTCTGCTTTAGCTTTCCGCATTCTGACGTTGATATCATTTCTGGCTGACCTGTAAGACTTCCAATCAGATTCGTTGTTAGTTGAGATTGCTTTTCGTTTGAAATGATCTCTTTCGAATATTTTAGCCCTGATATCTTTGGATATCCACGGAAGGTTAATTTTCTTTCTAACTCGTTTTGATCTTACCGGGGCATGTCTATCAAGCACTTCTAAGAACATTGCCTTCCAACACACCCACATTTCGTCAACGTTCTGCTTGGTATATGTTTGTTGCCACGTTTCTGCTTGGTATATGTTTGTTGTGGTCGGTAAGTGGTCGGTAAGTGGTTGGTAAGTGGTTGGTAAGTGGTCGGTAACTTGCGAACTCGAAAATTACGTGTTTGTCATCTCTTCACTAGGTCCAGTTGAAATAAAATACCATATAAGAACACTTCAAAGCTTCTAAAGATAGTTTCACAACACTTTAGTGTTCTTGCAACAATGAGGGCCAACAATAACATCGATAGTTCTTCACGAGCGTAAACCCGACGCCATTTTGTTTTGACCGCATGGCATCACTTGTTACCAGTCCTAACGGAACTAAAGCTGCGCTAGTAGACTCGCAGTGCTTCTCCGTTGTTCTTCGAGAAGCGTCAGACATGCCGGAGAAAACTTTGGAATTTCCGAGAAGGGATGGCTGCGATGAGAGCTGATGGGAGGCTGCCAATGGCCTTTGATGAGGCATTCTACCGATCAGATTAGTCTGATCAACCACAAACAACGGCTCCTTTAGGAGCCACACCATCTCTGAAAGGCAATGACCTCATGATCATGCAGAAACCCATAACCTAGCTGACGTTAATTGGCTTTAATAAAAAAAAAAAACTTCGCGGCACGTTTACGCTAATAATAAACGGCCTCTTGTCGGCACGCTGGCGCTACTAATTAGCTGGCGCTACTAATTAGCTGGCGCTACTGAGGGACGGGCCGACAAACAAAATAAATGGCATCTTGTTGGCACGCTTTTCTTCGCGGCATGCTTACGCTAATAATAAATGGCCTCTTCTCGACAAGCCAAACTTGTAGTTTGCAATAATTATAGTCTATATATAATGAATAAAGTCGATCACTGTTAGCACCAGCTGCTATCGATATCTCTAATCCAGATATCGATAGCAGTATGTTTATTTGCTGCGGGCTGCCTGTGTTGTTAAATGGCAAGATGGGAATCCAAGATGGCGCGGGTTCGCTAATTCACGGAGTGAATGCTGCAAAGAAGAAGATCAAAGAAGAAGAGACAAGTACACTATTTTCATCAATATCCAACTGTCTACAACATTGTAAGCGTATGTTCCAATGCATAAATGGCAGAGGAAACCATCTAAACTGCAGTTCTCAAGTATTGTCGGGTTCGCTAATTCACGGAGTTGAGTGTGACCATTTTTGGCATTTATACTGAGAAAATGCTGCAAAGAAGAACAGACAAATATAATGAGTACACTATTTTCAACAATATCCAACTCTCTACTAACAACATAGTAAGCGTATGTTCCAATGTATAAATGACGGGAAACCATCGGCATAAATGACGGGAAACCATCGGCATAAATGACGGGAAACCATCGGCATAAATGACGGGAAACCATCGAAACTGCAGTTCTCAAGTGTTGTCGGTAAGTGGTCGGTAAGTGGTTGGTAAGTGGTTGGTAAGTGGTCGGTAAGTGGTCGGCCGACCACTTACCGACCACTTTTTTTCGGTGCAGATTGTTCACTTTAGCCTTTTCTCTTTATAGACAGAGAAATAAAATAGCCGAACTTATTTCTTTCTTTGTATATACGTTGGGTTGATTTTAGGGTTCAGTTCCTTTAAGATTGCCTGATCTGCATTGAATATGATATATACATGTAGGTCACGAAAACGATGACCTTGAGATTGCTTTACTTGCACGTTAAAGTGCCTATAAGCCCTTACCAGTTATCTTTGATTTGAAAGTCAAACTGGAAAACAAAATGACCGACATAGGGAAAATAATAATTGTAGTCTGCCAGTTTCGTTTATTAAGGAATCAAATTTCAATGACGTCATTTAAGGGATAACTTATATATAGTTCCTTTTGCTCTATTTTTATGTCAGCTCCACTTCATTCTCTAAGATTGTAAGTATCGAATGTCTGACACCTGAAAAACAACAGCATAAATGAAGAAACTCAATGTTATGACTCAATTCATTTTCAATTCATTTTCAATTCATTTGCATAACGTCCCTTAAATGACGTCATTTCAAGGATTTGTGATGCTTTTTATAGCAATACTTCGACCATAAATATTGACGGACATCAACTAGTTAAATGTTTATTTTTATATAATAGTAACGTTTACTAATTTGAGATTTTCTGCCACTTACCTTTTAATACATTTTAATATAATTGTAAATTAGCTACATTCATTGACTTTGTAGTAATTTGTAGATCACGGCTTTCATGAAAAGCAATCTTACATTGATGAAACTACCATGTTTAAATAAAGGTGATTCGTTCGTTCGTTCAACTCGAAGATACTAATGTTAACATGTGTATTCATCAGATTGCCATATATGGTAAGAACTTCTGCGTATCAGCCAAGGAGTCCTTCCAACTCATTCTCAGGAATGTACTCAGGTAATACGTATAATAATAATAATAAATCTTTAATATGCATAGGTAAAGTACTTATCTATTTTACAATTGGTATGGTGATATATTAAGGTTACCGTATACCTTCGCGGGTGTTTCTCGCAAATAAAATCGCACGCGCATCATTTTAAAGGAAAGTATAGAAATCTATATATAACTGGAAAGATTATATAATGTAGAATGCGCTGAAATGTTTTTTTCTTTGCAAAAATATTACATTTTTAGGAAATGCTAAGGCAACAAACGCAAAAAAAACGAGACTCACAGAAGTGAATTTATGTTCCTCCGCGTTCGCGCCTACGAACGATTCGGCTGCATAACGTCAATCAGCACATGATGGCCTGTCAAAGAGTGTGAGCGTTTTTTTTATATTTTACTTTGTTCAAATGCAATTCATCTTCAAAGTTTCAATCGAAATAGTTTCTGTGTTTCATTACGGCAAGTACTCTTATAAGAAAAATAATTAAAATATCGCTAAACGCTCACACGCTTTGGTTCATATGTAGCTCCTCTAACACTAGGCCGAGTTTCATCAAGTTCTGACAAGTCTTCATGCCCTATAAATTCATCCAAAGACAGTGAATACGCATAAAAAACCATCGACGTTTTTTGCTTCTGAAGGTTGGGAAACACATCACACCTCATCAAAGCAAACGTCAACACTTAAACCAACTAGCCAATTATGTGTAAGGATCCCCGCAGCTTATGAATCAAGTACAGAAATTCGCGGGAAATTAGTGCGTGGCTCAAATTGCATAAGAAACATACAAACTAGTGTCGTGTCACAAATATTCAAAAGAGCGTTGTGTTATGGCCAAAACTAGAGATAATGCGCAAAAAGGGAAAAAGAAAGGTAAATCAACGGATTGTACCAAGAAGGGAGAGGGCCGGATATCGAAAACTAAACCGCATCGAAAGGCAACGCCGCAAACAAGAATCGGAGAATAGAGATAGAATCGGAGTCGGATGCCGACTCGCTGCTACTCTCTGAATCTTCCGTCTCTTTTCTTGTACCTGGCAAAAGTTTAAGCCTGCTAGCTGAGCAGCTTTCCGTCGGAGTTGTAGCAGTACTAATAGAACTCAAAGTGGAAGTCGTCGAACATGAAGGCTGTTCGAACCACGAGCCTTTGTCGCTTTCCGCGAGCATCACTTTCTTCTCCGTATTGAAACTTTGCTCCTTCTCAAGTTCATTCTCTTGAATCTTCTTGGGGCCTGTCTTCTTTTTTTAACCTTTTATCCAAAGATTATGATTTTCTCTTCTGGACATATCCACGATCGATATACCGGTAAATTAAACGCTATAAAATCACTGAGTCACGGCTCACTGTGAGTCTGAAACTCCCGGATGTAGTTTCCCGCAAAAATTCAGGGGGGTTCCTGTGGCACGTAATGGATCAGAGGGATTTATCACGCATAAGCGATTTATTTACTTTCCTTCAAATTACGTTTTTTCTAATATCTCGCAAACTTTTGCATGTTTAAAACAATTTTTTTAGGAAAGATGAAGATCAATCCATCAATTTCATCAATCCATCAATTTCTTCGCGGCATGTTTTCTTACGCGAAGGTATACGGTAACCTTAAGAAATGTAGCAATAATAGAAGGTATTGTAATTCGATGCGTTTACATGAGAGTAGGAAACTATATGACCAAACCATATTTAAAAAATAATATATTTATATAACTGTTCTTGAAGCGTTCTGTGCTTACTCTGGGTCTGGCGCTGGTTTTATTCCGTAAAGCATAAGTAGTAGGTTTCAATTTAGGGATTATAGACCTTAGCGGGTGCGAAGACTGTGCTTTTTTTTTTTTAATACGCATGTCGCTATTTTCCAAGATGTTATAAATTGAGGACAGCTCCGAGGTGTACTTTCGTTTATAGCACCTCTTGAGAAAGCGCTGAACTGTACTGAGGTCGGACTCGCTTGCACTATAGACCGATAAACCGTATGTTAGTTTAGACAGGCCCAAAGACTTAAAGAGGATATCTATTTCTTGGTGATTGCATCCCTCTTTCCTTAAATTTCTGATAACAAACAGGCATTTATTTGTGTCTTTAAGCTTTGCTGCAACATGGGAAGAAAATTTACAATCAGATTGGAGAGTTATACCCGGTATTTTCAGCTCATTATACTGTACTATGTTGGAGATCGTGTGTCATTTCTTTCTAAAAGTCAGGGCCTTACATTTAGATGGGTTGCAGGCCATTCCATTAGAGGCGGACCAGGACAAAAAATGGTTAACATCAGAAATATCTGGAGCATTTCTCTTCACAACAACCTGTATATTGGAGTTATCTGCATACTTAATAAGAGACGTTTGACAACTGTCCATTGTCTCTAGCTCGTGTTGTGTATCAACAATTACATGCAGTGCGAAATGATCACTTGGAAACGCGTGTTGTTTCTTTGGAATTCGTATAATTTACCCACATTGCATCGAGGAGCTTCAAGTATAGATCGTTTTATACGTGCATTCCGAGATCGAATTGGATTTCAGGTTGGTTTTTGTGAAGGGAGGAAAACCGGAACTCGGTGAAAAACCCTCGAAGCAAGGGATAGATGCTGACAAACTCAACTCACTTATGACACCAAGTCCGGGAATCGAACCCGGTTAACAGACGTGAGAGGCAAACGCTTTAACTGCTCGGCCATCCTTGTTCCCTTAAAGATATGCAGGTGCGATATGGACAGTCAGGATAACATTGTGGTGTGACTACCCCTCTCTCGCCTTAAGGCATAGGCTCAATCTATTCTCTGCCTAACTCTGAGGTTCATGGCTTGTTCTCTCCTATCATTCAACCAAAGCCTTTCTTATTCGTACTGTCTTCAGCTGATTTCTCAACTGTGTGTATCTCTCTCCAGGGTTGTAGCTCGTAACAAGGTCACAACGTTCCTGTTATTCCTCGGCAAATTGTTCGTCACCGGTACTGTTGGTATGTATACAAAACCTTTGCTTGAGACTATACTTCAACCTCATTTTAATCACAATCTGATTGACTCTCAGCCATTGCCAGTGGACAGTGTTTTCCAATTGTTCGCTGTCGTCATGTGATTGGCTACTCGCAGTAAGACCATGTCATGTGGATATGAACAAAAATGTAGAAAAGTCTTGGTTGAGTAACCAATAATATGTGAGGTCATTAGAAGGACAAGCACCAATAGGCTATTTCAATAATGCAGCATTTTAGTCAATTGAAAACTGTTATGGCCGATTTTTTTTAAACTAAGTCTTAACTTCTAAACGCCATCTATAATTGTTTTGAACACATTAATTTAGGCTTTATTTACAAAATAGGCCTTTTGGTTTCTAGGTTTTAATTTAATTTTACAAAACACCTTGCTGCTGGAAATGTTTTTTTACAGAAAGACAGTATAAGTATTAGCGAAGGAATATTATTTTCTTTGAATATCCCATAAAAGTCCTTGACATTTGGTTAACTAAAGCTGTAGTAGCCAGGTTACCAGGTACACGTGTTGGTAAGTCTTAATCTGATATCTCTGTACCATTTCAGGTGTAGCCAGTTACTATTGGTTCCAGAAGGTCAAGGCTGACGATCCTGACAGCCTTAACTACGACGTTGTACCAGTCATAGTAAGTGCAAAATAACGCCACAATCTCATTTGGGGGATTGCTTACCCATCTCAAATCTTTTACGTAAACTTCAAATTTGGTTAAAAGTGAAGGACATCTGTTTCTGATCTATTTAAGAAACTTTATTAGGGTTAAACAAATGTGATTCACTATTTTGAACACCTGACTACGGTTTCCATGTTTCAATATATGGATTGGGGGTTTGGGGGGGGGGGGGGGGGGGGGTAGGGTGTACTGGTTTGGAATTGACTGATAACAGAATAGGCAAGATTCGTATCTCACGGACGAGCCGGAACGAGCATGCAATGGAGGCGGGGGAATTCGCTATAAGCTAGTTGGCATTAGAGCAGATTTCGTATGAGTTGTACGGCATGTCGTACGGTAGCCGTGCTATAGTACCACTCAAACGAAATCTGTTCCCCGTGTTAGCCTCCATTGAGTGTTCATTCCAGCTCGTCCGTGAGAATACGAATCTTGCCTATAGTAGTGACAGGTAGGAAGTTGGGCAGGCACATGTCATTATCTTGGGATGCAGCTCATCAGTAGTTTATCGTTGTAGATCACTGTGATATTTGCCTACGTGGTGACCGTGATGTTCTTTGATGTGTACGACATGTGCATCGACACCATCTTCTCGTGCTTCTGTAAGTATCTTACTCTGGTCACAAACATTCTAAATCAAATTGTCACAGCGAGAGGACAGTATTACCTGTCCAGAAATTTTCTTATAGAAACGAAAATATCTAACTCATTAATCAGGGTGATAACATAAATACCTACTTTATGAATATATATTTTAGGACAAATGGTGTTGAAAAGAGGAATTTGGACTTTCTGTTGTCCACCAATGCTACTAATCTAAAGGTTACTGCAGGCGTGCGCAACATTATACCATAGCACCTTTAAAGGAATTGTCATACATCACCTTCTTAAATGCGTATTCTCGATATATACATATACAGAAAACATTATCATTTCCCATGTGAAAGAACATGTCGACATTAGTAATCTTGAGAAATTTGAGTGCTGTAGCTTAAACCAGTGAATTTACAGCCATTTGAAATTAGAGAGATGTGTGTGAAAAACAACCGAGGCCTTTCTAGCCTCGCTTTCATGTTTTCCATCATTAGAAATTACTATAACTCAACAGCAATTCTCCACATGGCTCAAAAACTCAATTACTATAGTTTTAACATGATATTTCATGTGGTGGCATTAGTTTCCTTCGACAGATGCTCTGATTGGTCGATAACCATGTGTTATTAGAGCACATATGACATCACAGTTGGCATGAAATCATCATTTCGTATGCTCATTTTTTCGCTTATCGTATAAAATAAATGTAATTCCACTGAGGGTCTGTCGTCTTATCGATGTACAGATGACGTCACAACGTGACAGCGTCACAGCAGTCACGTTACTCGACTGCGGCTCGTGACGTACTTCTTTGTGACGTCATCTGTGCATTGTTAAGAGGACATGCACGGCATAATCACATGTATTTGTTCTTTATCCGTTGCGCATGACGTTTTGTAACGCGTTTCTTCGCTTCTGCAGTGGAAGATCTCGAGCGTAACGACGGTAGCGAGGAGAAGCCGTACTACATGAGTAAATCACTGCAGAAAATCCTGCACAAACAAAACAGGGAATCGCGGGATAAACTGGATGAAGAAGCCAAGTGATCACAAGGAATGCACCACAATACTAGCATAATTACACCACAATACTAGCATAATTACACCACAATACTAGCATAATTACACCACAATTCTAGCATATTTCATGACAATTAGTGAACACTTATAGCGATTAATGCATGCATAGTCACATGAGTATTAGAAATAACACCCTCAACTTCTTAACGGTTTCTCGACTAGTACACAGCGGTCAAAATCACTTCCGGTCGTGATTCAACTCGGCAGACCGACCACCCGTTCCGCACGTTGTAACCCAGTAACTACTCTGCATTGTAACCAGTTGTTTCCAGAATGTCCTGCACTCTTGTAAGACCAATTTACTAGGACCCAGCCTCTCTCAAACGTATAAAATTAACATGCATGTGGGCCGCCTGTGGTTTCTTCTCAGAAAGGCCACGCGACTATAGATCGAGTACTGAGCAGCGATACTTTTAGTTCAATTTTTTGTACATTAAATCAGACATTGAGCTTCATCGAATAACAGTGTACAGCACCGTGAATACGCTAGTATAAACAAGGTATTTGTAGCCAAGCTAAGGTTCTAACGTTTGTGTTGTGCCAGACTATGGCGAAACCGTGCATAATGGATGCCTTCATTATTACTGGCTTACAACTGATCTCTTTAACAGCACAGTAATTACTGGCTTACAACTGATTAGTGGTTTACAAACAGTATTATTACAACATAGTTGATTTTTTAACGGCATAGTAATTACTTGTTTACAGTTTTTACTGATCTCTTTAACAACACAGTCGAATACTGGGTTACAACTCATCTCTATAACCAATTGAGGAATCAGGCCACTTGGCAAAATACCAGGTATTCTAAGGTTAAAATACCGGGTACCGTAATAACCATGTCATCACCGAGGTTTACTTAAAATGCCATATGATATGCCAGATGTCACCGATAACAATGCCATATAGAATGCCATATAAGTTAAAATGCCATATAGAATGCCATATAAGTTAAAATGCCACATAGAATGCCATATAGGTTCATATGCCATATAGAATGCCATATAGGTTATAATGCCACATAGAATGCCATATAAGTTAGAATGCCATATAAGTTAAATATAGAATGCCATATAGGTTCAAATTCCATATAGAATGCCATATAGGTTCAAATTAAATGCCATATAGAATGCCATATAGGTTCAAATGCCATATAGAATGCCATATAGTATGGTATAGCGTATAACATGACATGTTAAATAAAAATGACAATTATACGGTCATCTACAAAGTCAATATGTTGAACATATATAAATATATATATATTACACGAAACCGAAATGGTATGGCGTATAACATGACATGTATTTTAAAATGTGGTATGGCATATAACATGACATGTATCTAAAAATGACAAATATACGGCCATCTACAAAGTCAGTAGGTTATGAACCAAGTCCGGTTAAAATTTAAAGCCGTGTGTGTTTAGTTTAGATTGAGAGTTAATATTTTTTACTTACGCCTAAGCTAGACAATGACTTCCGGCAAAATTCGTAAATGCTGTGAAACAGGAAACAGCGTGTACTAAACACGAATATAGGCCGATTTGAATTTTCATAATAATTTTGAATGAAACATCTAACTTCAGAAACAACGGGTAAAGGGCGCTTGATTGTGTCATAAAAGCATAAAGCTATAGTATGACTAAGTGGGGTAATCAAATGAGCTCATTTGGAATTTTAATAACGAGTGGAGAATACGAAAGACTGGCTGTTTAACCCTTCTCATCAGGGGTCAAAAGTTAAACAGGGTTGTTTAGTGGCCAGAAAAATGAAGAATATGACAATGTTGAAAATAATTGAGGGCCGAAATTAAAACAGAAGTTAAATTTAGTTACTGAACAACCATAGTTGACCCTACATACCCGGTCTACGTTGTGTATCCATTCGTTATTGAGTTGGCAACGATAAGTTAAAAGGTTATGGCAGCGAAATAATTATCTTAACTGATTATTGTGTAGAAAGGGGGAGACAAAGGGCGAGACACGAACAGAAGACCAGGACCGAAGTATAAAAGACTGCTCACGAACGGTTGCGATGAATGTTTCCTAAATTGATGCGCTGTTTGTAGGAGCCAATGAGCTCCCTCGTAACATGAAACAAGTGCGGATGTAGGCGACGATAGATGCTAGAAAGGTATGGTAACTAAAAAAACCGTGGCTAAGAGGCTCGATTAATATGCGTTTAGAGCAGTATTCAGTTTAATAAATAAAGACTCAAAGTCATGATTAATAATATTATCGGCTAAATGGTATCAAGATAAGCGTGATATACAAATTTATGTGTTTGAAATTTTATAGTTATGGCATTGTTTAGATGATTAGAGTAAGCCGTTAAAAGGTTCGGTTTACATGGACTAGTTTAAAGTAGCATATTATTAGAGTAATTATGTATACATATGTTTAAATACTGGTTCATATTAAAGCATTTAGAGCAGTATGCAGTTCAAATGATAAATTATTTTGTAAAAATGGGTAAATTTCTAAGATATAAGGTGTTGAGACTTTAGTTAGTGTTAATAACATATAATTTACATGTATAAACCTTTATATCCAAAAGCCACTGTTTGAATAAGTTATGTTTTAGGTTGAGATTTATATATGTATTATTGACAATGGAAAAGTAACAGTAACAAGAACTGAGTTAAAAGGGTGACACATGTGTTTGAAGGTCTAGGGTGTAAGGCCCTTCTACGAGAATAATACTCGACAGAGCATGAAACCAGCACATGTGCAGCCTTCGCAAAGCCCCGTACTGTTCGAATGTGTTTATACTTTTTCTCGGCTTCTGCGGGCGTCATATTGAACTTTTCAGCCAATTTGGACCAGCAGTTTTCTTTAATCTGCCTGTTGTTGTAGTCCGTAATAAATGTATCGTACAGGCATTCGTATCGCTGCACTTCTTCCATAAATCCTGCGATTGAACTTTTGACGCGCCACCATCATGAAAAAAAATTGTGCATCTAGGACGATGTCCATTCTGGTATAGCTTCGATCGTTTCTGTCGTAAGGATCGTCCGCGATCGCCCCGGGAGTGTTTCCATATAATCCCTAACCCTAACCCATATAATTTCCATATAATATAAGACTATGAAAGAGCATATATCTATTTTTGTTTGATATTGAAGGCTGGTGTTGCGCTTATCAAATTGACAGATTGCTTCATCGTGCTTTTAAATTTGGTTATGTTTTGGAGCGCATATTTATTATAGACATAATTAATAGTAAAGACCGCAAAAGATTACACGCGACCGACCCAAATCATGCCTTTCATGAATTGCCTCCTCAAAGGCGAGGAAGACAATCATGCAAGCGCGGTCATAAATGCTCACCACCTAGAATAGAAACAACGCTTTAAACGTTGCTTTACAAATATATGTCTTTTCAACATGATTTAGTCTAGTTTACCCATAAATTTTAGTCATTACCTTACATTTTACAGGAATCCCACGGTCAGGGAAAAACAATTGTTTTTCAAGGTCAGGGAAAAGTCAGGGAATTTAGTATTTGGTCAGGGAATCTCAAATTTCAATGAAAAGTCAGTGAAAAGGCAGTGAATTTTTATTTTCAGGATTGACATACCTATTTTGGGGGCTGTTTTGTTCAATATTGCTGTCCCAAAATAGCGATTGAATATTTGTAAAAAAATTGAGCGTGCGCTGGAGGTCCGTGAAAAATGCTTCTTGGTCAGTGACTAACAAAACTTCAGCTTCAGATTCCCTACTGCGGCGTATTATGAACTTTTTCGTGTTCTCCAATATTTTTTCGAACTTAGTTTCTTCATTGAGTTACCTGTTGCGCGATGTAATCCCGCAGTATACCCGCTGCCAAGTGACGTCACATCCCGCAGTATTCCCGCAGCCAAGTGACGTCACATCCGTCAGTTATTTGCCAAGTGACCTATGGCATTCTATATGGAATTTTAACTTATATCAGGCATTCTATATGGCATTTGAACCTGAATGGCATTCTATATGGCATTTGAACCTATATGGCATTCTATGTGGCATTTGAACCTATATGGCATTCTATGTGGCATTTTAACCTATATGGCATTCTAACCTATATGGCATTCTATATGGCATTTGAACATATATGGCATTCTATGTGGCATTTGAACATATATGGCATTCTATGTGGCATTTTAACCTATATGGCATTCTATATGGCATTTGAACTTATATGGCATTCTATATGGCATTTGAACATATGGCATTCTATGTGGCATTTTAACCTATATGGCATTCTATATGGCATTTGAACATATATGGCATTTGAACATATATGGCATTCTATGTGGCATTTTAACCTATATGGCATTCTATATGGCATTTGAACTTATATGGCATTCTATATGGCATTTGAACTTATATGGCATTTGAACCTATATGGCATTTGAACTTATATATGGCATTTGAACCTACATGGAGTGCGAGTCTGCGTTATAACCGCTGGGTCACGGCGCCTCCTGGACAATGTATTTATTCTCAAAGTCAACGGAAATCCAATCTGTCCATGCAAAAAGATTTTAAAATCTTAATATTAGCCAGTAAAACATGTTGCTTTAGAACACATCATAGTAATAAGATTATTCTATCGGTAGGAATGTAAACCCTGGTGGAGGGTTAGGGTTAGGTTTGTAGTCAGGGTTACGTATTATGGTTGTAGGAATATGACGTCACCGTAGGAATCCTACAATTCCTACCGAAGTAATAAATATGTTACTCATATAGAATTATTATAGGGTTGCAATATAAGTTTTTTGTGAAGATATATCCCATGCAGGTCTGATTACTAATGAATTATTGAAAATAGACTAATCACCTGTAATTAGCTTTTCTTGTTACGAAATAAATATATTGTTGTAAAATTGAGACGATAGTCTGAGACGCATGCCTACTTAAAAAACAAACGGTGAAACGTTGGGCGTATATGCTTGTGTTGACTTCTTCCTGTAATTATAACCAGAAGTCCAGAAATATCAATATCTCATACTGGGTCTTGGCCCATCAGATTAAGGTATAAACTATTTTTAGAAAACAATTATCGCTAAGTATTGCATCTAAGTGCACCAGCAATTCTGATTGGTCCAAAACATGAACACCTTTGTTCTAATAAGAGAACTAATTTTGTGTTTATAAAAGAAACATGGCTGCCATTGTTTTCCCCATCGAAAGCAGTTTAAGCGCCATTCAAAAAAGGGATTATACCGTAAACTGATGGGCCGCGTTTCATTGCTTATAGAGAATTCTGGTTATTGACTTCTGGTATAACCTAATACCTCAATTGGTCAAAGCTTTCCCACTGCATAATTCACTGCGCTTTCCTGAAAGGTGTCTTCCAAAACTTCGCTAACTTAAGAAAATGTGCTCAACCTGGCGCGCCAAGGTTTGTCATTGAAGGACTGAGACTGACATCAGCGAAACGATTTTGCTGCCATACAGACTGCGTTCACATTGCCTGGATTTGTTTTTCATTAATGCATGTAAGAGAACGCCCTTGTGTTTTTGTAATGTTATACAATAAAATAGTCAAAGCGATTATCTGATGTAATCTGTTGATAGTTCATTTAATCAAATACACACATTTAACAAATGGAAGGCCGTTCTCCATCTTCTATTTAACAAATAAAGAAGCCTTAGCCATGTTTTATACTATCATAAAACACGATGGGCATTTGAGAACATGAGAGAAATGTTAAAGCACAAGCAGAAGGCGCGTGCTTTCAACATTTCTCGAGTGTTCTCAAATGACCAGAGTGTTTAATGATTATAATATAAAACATGGATTTAAGGCTTCTTTGTCTATTTTCTAATATAGATTTATACGCGTGATGAAAGGAAACCGCCAGTTGAAAATAATAAAACACGGATAACCATGTTATACACTCTGATAAAACATGGATTTTTAGCCAATCAGAGTGCGCGTACTATCGTATATATAGCATAAAACAAAATAATGCACGCTCGATGTCTTGAAAAACTGCGGATGCATGAGCGGAATTAGACTTTCTCAAAGTCCTTTAATTTGTTTTCCCGGCTTCGGATAGTTGTTTCTCGCTTCACTCAAAGAAAACAAAGAGGGAGACTTGTGGCAAGTCTAGAGCTGAATTAACGCGAGACAGGATAACCATCTTCTGTTTGTTTTACAATATAAAATTTAATTTACGTGAAAAGAAATGATCGAGCGTGCATTTATTTGAAAATCAAGCACGTTGACAGCTAAAGTGCCTGTTTAGTCATTATAATCAATAGATATGCGATTTGAACGTAACTGATTCATGTCAGGTGAGTTATAAAACTCCACCTGCATTAAACGTCGAGCTATGCAATGGAGCCTCTAATTACTGCTTTACACATAAGATATTCTTACGTCGTTAGTGCAATATAGTTGATAACTCACAACACAGTACTTATCGGCTTACAACTACAGTACCTTACAAAAATCGTAGTTGCTGGCTTACAAATAGTGATGTTACAATTTAATTCTTATCAGCTTACAACAGAGTGCGTTACAAAAAATGTAATTGCTGGCTTACAAATAGTGCTGTTACAATGCAGTACTTATTGGCTTACTAAAACCGCCCTGATACAAACCAGTAATTTGTGGATTACTATATTAGTTACAACACAGTAAAATCTGCGTAACAACTACGTCCTATTGAAATGCTAATGCACCAGTCAATGTAACCCCCCCCCCCCCAACCCCGGGACTATGCGGGGATTAGCGAGGCATTTGGCACTTCATTCGTGCCCCGGTGAGCGGGCATTAGCATTGTTTAGAATATCGTGGCAATTTGAGCGGGGGATTAGGCGGGGTTTGGCCATGGAAGCCGCTGACCATTTTGGCTCATTTCACCTCGTGGTGCGAAATGTGCGTAGTTCGCCATCATTTATTGAATTAATGAATAGCATTTTATTTCAGCTGGAATGCTTCATGGATGACCTTGAAGCTTCTTTGCGGATTGACTATTTTTAAATCAATTTTGCCAATAAAAAAAAGTGTTTTCATATAAAGTAATATGGGAGAAAGTTGGCGTTTTAGACTTTAGTTATTTTTGCCACAAGTGTAACGAGGTACATTGTTAATTCGTGAATGCACGCATGTGGGTTAGGTAGATTTCGATTCCAAATGTGCCCTATCCGCGTATCCTATTCCGAATGCCGTATCCTTTTTCGAAGATGGTTGATGTGACTGAGGAACTTTTATCGGAAAAGACGCGTCGAAGCTTTCGAAAGGATTTGGTCAGTGCTGTAGATATGCCGCTTTCTAAGGTAATATTCCGAAATAACTTATAATTTACTGCTGTGAAGTTTCCATGTTGTCTCTGTGTCTATCTTGCTACACTAATTCAAACCACTCGACATTATAGAAGTTATGTTTTAGATCGGGATATACTCGTACGATGTTCGGGATAAGCAATAGTTAACTTTTCCCGAACGGGGAATTTCCCGTATCCTTTTCCGAAGATGTATGTTAACAAAATTCGTACCATGTTCGGAATATGTTTGTGATATGAGATTTTCATGGCTAACTCGCTTACTGGCAGGTGGCTAAAACCTGGACAGACATGGTAGTGGGTCCCTATCAATCACTTAGTGGTGATGGCGTAACGATGAAGTCATCGGTCACGTCATTTTTAGTATATGCCAAAATAGCTCACTGACCATCCGCGAGTTGTCATTAGGGGCCCTAGTATGTTTAACTTCATTACGCTTGGCACAAATGACCCTAAAATCTATCACTTTGCTATATTTTCAAAAGTTTCCAACGTAGAGGATTGATTTTTTTGTGGGAGGATGAAGACCGATGACCTAAACGAAATCCGATGCTTTGAACTACCGTAGACATTTTGATGACGTCACAGTTACGTCATATATCCATTTATAATAGGTTTCTCGATGTTTTCAATTACCTTTAACATCAGTAAATTTTATATTTTCGATTTCCCATCATGTCGACAACAAAGAAACCGAAAACCCGAGTTCGATTGGTTAAGAGGGAGAAAAGTTATGAAATTTTGAATTTTGGCAATTTTCCCGCCAAGATTTGGCGGCAAATTTTCAATACAGAACCATTTACAAAATAACTTCTTCATTCATCTTTTAGAGTTTAAAATATTTGTTTACGACAATCTAGCAATCAAAAGAGTAAATCGGTACCCACAACTGTATGTTTTTAGAATTTTCAATTGTTGAGAAAATTCACAGTGAAAAAGAGGAAACGTCATTATGACGTCATATATTTTTGAAAATGTCTTTTAAAAATAAATATTCGAGTATTTTTCGGGTTTTAAAGAGGAACTGTACTTACTGTACACTGAATCGCCGCAATATGGTCTTTTTATGTTTCTTCAATTTAGAAAGCATGACTGATGTCAGAGCCATGACGTCAGAAAATGTGACGTCACAGGAAACTTCAGTTCTTAATAACTCAGCAAATATTGATCGTAGAGACTTTAAAATTGTGGCAATCAAAAACACACATTTATGTTGTTGTGATAACATGCTTTATTTCAAACGTATAGGTAACGCACAATTTGACCTTAAAAGCAGTCGTTCGTTATGACGTCACACTAACGTCAATATACAAATGTATTTAATCCTAAAGATGTTATCACATTTTAATATTAACATACGAACATTTCGTTAAATTTGACAGCGAATTAAACAAGATGTGCTGGTTTATATATTTTTGGCTCGCTTTTAGTGATCGATTTTGAGGTAAGTTATGCCATGCGTGACTAGTCAGGCAGCTAAAAATAAGTAGTGAACGATTTGATAGATCAGTGCAAGGCAGATACATCCACACCTAATAGTTCTGAGAATACATCCACACCTAATAGTTCTGAGAATTCGTCGTCATTCATGGTATATGCTACAGTATACTATGTGGTACAGGCAGCTCTAGCACGACTGCAAAGGGATGACGTAAACAAAAGCATATGTGAGCAAACTTGTTGACCTGGAGCTCCGAGACCAATATCCTTTTCTCATTCGCCTCTACTCCTCCACCATAGTCCTCGAAGAGCTTTTTTCCATCCATAGCTGATGCCGTATGAAAGGCCACTACTATAGCTACGTTTTCGCGGAAGGGTTTGCAGATACTTGTGAGTTGTTGGGTTAGCACCCAAACAGAAATCCCGATATGTCGGGCAGAAAATGCCAATTCCACTAGCTTGTCAGTCCTTCTTTTTACATCCTTTGAGGCAGCACATTCGTCTAGGATAAGTAGGGTATTGGTCCCTTTCCAAAATGTAGCACAAACCTCTAGTGCTGTATTGATAGCATCCTGTGGGGGTGACATAACAAAGAAACGAGATAGGGTCTAGATGTGCAAATCCACGATAGGTTTTGTTGTGGGCATATGTGGGGCATACTAGTACTATATAGTCGAACTTACCACGAAATGCTCCACGAAGTTGCTCTATGAGAAATGCCGTTTTTTCCACAATTTGTGGGACCTACTACTAGGGCATTGAATGGGATGTGTTCTACCAGGGAATCCATTGCAAACAGCTAGTATGTAAAGCTATGAAGGGTTCCATTAAATATATTGATCTGAGCATCTGACAAAATGAAGATATGCATGTTAACAGTTCCACTACCTCCACTCTATGCACACGAAGGTCGATGTCTTTTCCACCACCTATTTGGGCCAAACCATCGCCACATGAACAATTGCATCCTTTGCTGTGCGACAATCAACCAAGATGGCAAATTTGTTGTTGTAGAACTTGTGGGGTGTCATTGGAGTCATTTTCGGATCGACATCAACTGATGCGCCAAACCAATCCTTGGCAGCCTCCCAGAAATCTGGTGGTAGCATACCATCTTGAAAGAAGAAATTTGGAATTCCATTGACATCTACCTCCACCTTAGTGATACCTGGATTGATGAATGACTTGCTATCTCGGGCACCTGCGGTATGTGGTGCTACGAAAAGGAGAAGTAGTCCAGTAAATGATCTGCGTGGGACGGTTATGTTTTGGAACACCAGAGTGTCTGATGCCTTGTTAATAGGTACGGTCTTAGAGTGTAAAGCGTAGTTGAACAGGAGAACAGGAAGGCAGCACCTGTTGTATATGCATGCTGTGCTTGTCTGGCTAGTTTTTCATCCTCGATGACCTCATACTCAAGCTGTATGTTGTTCAGCTTGTATGTGCCTATCTTGGTTGGATCCGTTCCCACCACTATATCATTGGCAGGTGCTAGAACCAAATCGAATGAAATAATGTCGTGGAGGGCGTGGGGATATAGAGCTCCATGTTGTGTTATAATGCCAACATCTAATGGCATTCTATACTTTGAACCATATGCAGCCAGTATCGCAGTTTCTCCATCATTCGCTGCGGATGCACCATTAGTCTTCGAGCGAAAATTATTTACGTTATCTGATTGGATACCTTGTTCCACCCAAGCTTCTCTATCTGGAGTAGAAAGATAGAGATCATCGTATGTTTGTAGTAGATCTGGTCGGGCAAGGTCTTCTATTACCTCTGTTCCAATTCTACACCTGCGGTGGGATACTAAACAGCGCCCAACATTGGCTACCACGCGATTGGTGTTGAGTCCACCAGACAATGCAATATCAGCCAAGAGTGCAAAACTACCTGGGACTAGGACGATGTTTTCTCCTAGTTTTGGAATAGCAACATAGAGTGTCTCTCCTGGGTTGGCAGATGATGGCGCGAAAGTGCGTCTATATAGAATACGTCGAGCTTTTAGTCCAAGTGGCTCTCTGCGTGTTTGTGCTGGAACTAGCTTCGACGATATCATATTGAATATAGCAAGATATGTAGGTATGTTCAATATGGAAGGTGAGACGGAGCCAACTGATGCAACTGATAAGGATCCACTCATTCCAGAAGGTGGAGACGATGATGACGCATACATTAATAGTGCTTTTAATTATTACTTTGGAGATGGAGATGGGGAACAAATCGAAATGCACCAAATGTGGAAAACTGATGGAGAAAGTACCCAACCAGAAGGTGGCACAGCCGAGACTTCATTCACGACAACTCAAACTAAAGATGAAGCTGCTACGAGTATTGGTCTAAAAGAGCTTAGGAAAAAATATGAAGATCTGAATGAAAACTTTGTAAGATTAGCCCCAGACAAAGATGGAAAGATATGGATCGAGGTTCGCAACATGGGGGAGAAGAAGGGTGATGGTGGTTGGACAAAACCAAAACAGTTATTCAACAAGGATTATAGCGTTCGGCCGATGTAAAAAATTAAAAGGCTTCAAACTTGCAGTAGGATTGGGCGACGAAATGATAGCACAAAACAAAGAAATGATTGAAAAGATCGAACAGAAAAATCAAGAAACTCAGACTGCCTTAGATGATCCTTCCACGTCTGAGCAGGATAAGCAGAACGCTCAGGATCAAATAGACACTAACAATCAAGAGATTCAGACACTAGAGCAAGAAAATGAGACCATCAAAGAGCATATGTCGCTCCATGAGAGGGTAAAAGAGATTTTCAAGAAGTATAGGTTAACAGTGCTTAGTGTGCTGGCTGCAACCGGTGCTGTGATTGGTGTCCTACTTTCCAAGCTAGCTAAAATTACCAAAGACATTGCCAAAAAGCTAAAAGACGTAGGAAACAAGATAAAAGATGCTATACCTAGTGCGATTGGGGCAATTGTTAGCTTTTTGTTTAATATGGCTAGCAAGGCCTTAGGATTCGTGGCAAAGAATACTTGGTTGTTGATAGTGGCTGTAGTTGTGTTCGCAGTGGAGCAATACAAGAAGCGCTAACGAAATATCAACCATGCGGCCCCAGCTGCAACAATATATACCACTGCTAGATTGGTTTTGTGTTGAGTAGGCGTTTCCTTTGGTACGTGCGCCGCAGTTGTCTTCGCATTTGGTACATCCGTCGTAGTAGGCTTTGTCTTTGGTTCGGCGTTATGTGGCAGGTGTGTCTTTTGGCTTGATCCTTCCATATCTGTAGTAGACGGGTTTGTGTGCTCCGTATTTATGTGGTCGTTAGCACCCAGCTGCATACCTTTCTTGGCCCCCGTGAGTGCGTTATTGTAACCCGGGTGTATGCCGAAGTCGACCGCCAGATTACTTGGTAATAACCACACATCTATAGCTACAGCTAGATTGAGCCTCTTTTGTGTTCTTGTAACAGCCTTCTGAAAATTTGCTACGCTTTTGGGTAAATCGTTTATATCGATTGATGCTTCGAGCATGACTTTGAACTGACCTTTAGCCCCTCTCGCTAGACTGAGGATGGATTTGCGTGCGTTGGTTTGGGCGGCTAGAACGCAATACACAAAAGTCTCAACTGATCGATTTATCCTGACCAATCCAGCCTCTGTCAAACCATTTCCTATTGGTGGTGCGAACCAATTGTATTGTTTTCCTTTTGTTTCATCGTTTCTAATGAAGGCAATATTATTGGCATTGGCTGACTTACCCCCCTGCTCTTTGAATAAATAAAATCCCTTGCTGTTCCAGGTGTACATGCTGGGGTCGTCCCTCCTTAACTCATACTCATTCGTATAGCCGTGACCCGGGTAGTAAACGAATATGTCTCCTAATCCGTTATTCCTACCTCCTTTCCATCGGAAGTCTGGGTTGTTAGGTAAGCCAAACTCTATTAGCAATTTATTCATAGCCACTTTGCTGTAAAGGTTATCGCATTGTTTGAAGGTGGTGTCGTCAGGGAGAGGAGCTCCAAGTTCACGCAAAATTCGTCGTATTGTGAAATATGCGTGAAATCGATAGAACCCTTGAACAATAGGAGGGTATATTTTGAAAGTAGGATCGGTCAACGACACTCCACAGCCAGAAGTTGCACACCACGTTGCGAAGTTCAACTGTTGAGGCCAATATTTGAAATCGGGAGCTTTTAGCCATTTTCTAGCCTCACTTTCTGTTTCATATGTCACAACGGTCTCCTTGAATATGTCCTGGACGTCGCTTTTGAATGATTCCGTTGGTGTGACGTATATATGCAAAGTATTTAGATCGAGATCTGGGGCTGCTTCGGTAAATTGGATTGCTGGAACATGATATTTCACACTTAGGTCTAGTATCAAGGTAGATGGGAAACCTCCGTGCACATCCCACAGTACATCATCAATACGTTTTTGAAGTGCAGCAGGTAGCTTGGAGACATCATCACCGTAAACATCATAACTATAATCCCCATCTCTAAATAAAATGCTCGTTGAATATTTACCTGGGCCATCTATATCCGTGGATGCAAAGAACCGGTGAAAATCTGCATGTGGGTATTTTTTCTCGAACTTCTCCATTAGATCGGCATTCAGTTTTTCTTTTTTTTTATCTTCTTGCGGGAAGCTGGCGGCCTTACCTAGTGCAACATCAATACGTTTTTGTACATCGGGCTTGTTATGGTAGCTTCTCACACCATAGGCTACGCGTTCTTCCCCCTTGTCTAAGAATATGACATACGAAAAGCTCTTCCCATTTAACTCAGATGCTCGAGTGGTAAATGGAGAATAGTCATCATGTGGATATTTCTTCTTGAACTCCGTCCACAAAAATGTGTTATTCTGTACGAACGGCATAGTATTAAAGCTATACATATATACAGTTTATACCTTCAATATATAATGGTGCTCTTAAATGTCACCACCACATCGGCTGACCATACGGTCTACTTCGATCAACCCCTTCGTATCCAAATTATTTCTCTATTCGAGATCACTTTTGAGAATAGTTGGCATAACCTAGAAAAGCCGGCTTCGTTCTGCTGGGATACCCCGGGGGTAGGGTTCTAGAGGTTAAGACCAAAATCCAATTCAGTAGAAATCTCTGTGCACTACTAGGTGTTGAAGGTGATAAACTTGGTGAACATTATATGACAATCAAAGTGGGTACACAAGATCTGATGCTACAAGATATCTACACAGTGTATGTTCACTGCGATGTTGTGGATTCTAGATTATCACTTCTCGAGGGAAAGCGAACACAAGTCCTATCTAGCCACGCTGTTTCCAATAGTGGGTTTGGAAAAATAACCACTTATTCGATAATACCACTAACTGTCCGAGCCTTAGGGACAATGATAAACAGCCTTCAACTGACAGTTCGTGATGAGAAAGGCAACGTGATAGACTTCCGTGGTAAACCTATACGCTACGTATTGAAGATTGAGTAAATCATACGTATATATAATGGCAAGCGATTCGATTCAACTACTTCCGACGGCACCACATGTCTTTCCCCAGCTCACTGGATAGAACTTTCGTCGGCGAGATGTCCGCGATACACTCAAGAGCATCAAAGCCCAAGAACAACACTACGAAGTGGTGCGTAAAAAATATGCCCGTGCGCAGGGAATAGTTCACGGTGTCGCTGTGGCAACAGGTAGTCTATCTGTGCTTTTATCAAGCTCAGGCATGGCGTCTGCTCTAACCGGTTTTGGTGTCGTGATTGGCCTACCACTTGGCGTTATCGGCGGACTCTGTGGGTTAATTTCGGCCGCTACGACTATTGAGGCTAAAAAGCTTGGAATAAAAGTTTCTAAACATGAGAAAACTGCTATGTTGGCGAGAGCGAAAATTAAAACGATTAGTGGTCTAGTGTCAAAAGCCTTACTCGACGAAAATGTGTCTGATTCTGAATATAATCTCATCCTCGCTGAAGCAGAAAAATATGAGGCTATGAAGGTCGAAATTCGCCATAAAACTTCGGCTAGTTCAGGTTCGGCCACAGGTGAAAAAAGCGTGGAACAAAATTCGAGCCGAACTCAAGAAAGAACTGCGAGCACAACTTGGCAGTCTAGTGGGATAAAAATGGAAATGTCCTATGAGAGAAACAAACGGGGGTTTTATTTCCACTTTGCTAAGAGCAGCTGCGCTTAATTCGTATGTCTGGGTCGTATGTAAATTTCTGTCTCGATTTCGTCAGCCTCTAATTAACATAGTGTAAGACGTAAATATATTTTTTGCTACTAAATCTTTCGTCTAGCACATGTGGCCTCACGGTTCTGCGCTGGGTTCGAGGGAAAATGGAGGCCCCTTGAGTCCAGAGTTCGAATCCTGCGGGGGCCACATGTGGTAGATCGGTTTGTGTGGGGTAAAAAGCCTCCAGCCCCACACAAATCGTAGCGCGTCTGTCGATGTGGCAGAAGTTGAATAATTACAGTAGAAATAATGTCAATACTGGGTCGGGTGATTGGGTAGAGCTTACGGATACTTGAATAAAGTTCCAAGGAGTGCCGGTTGTGCCTCAACCAGTTAGGACAGGATCCAAATAACAGTAGAACAAATACAGTAGAACAAATACAGTGAAAGCCGGGCCCGGCAAACAAAAAGCAAAAACCTCTCTGGGAACGAAAATGGCGAAGGAAGGAAAACGGTGAAAGTGGTTCCTAGAGAGGTTCTGGTGACACTAGTTTTGCTTTTCGTCTTTTCTCAAAAAATTTCGTTTGACTACTATTTAGTTCGTGTTTATCATAGATAGGTTCGAAGTGTGAATGGTAAGCAAGTAACTCATCGATAAAACGTGCGAGCGAACTCTTATGCGTACCACACCGTTTAACAACATCATTAAGAGCTATACATTCTCCTGCACGAAGTAGCACCTCGTAGCTTGCTCCAACAAGTTTGGTGTTAGGTCGGGAGTTCATACCTATATTGTCTTCGATTGCCGTATGAACGATCTCATGGACTATTTGTTGAAGACGCACTTCAGATAGGTCGAGTTTGACAAAAATAGTTGCGATATGAGGAGCTATGCGATCAGCATTTAAGTTAATATCGATTTTGCCGTCGGCATGTAGCGAGTGTATAAAGACGTTGCCTCGATAGATACACTTGTTGTTGAGTTGCATGAAATGAGCAACCTCGATTTTAGAGCGAACGAACCCACATTGTATACATGCATGGTAAAGTAGAGCAGCCAAAATAGTTCTCTTAGCATGACTACGCTTGACACAAACATTCTTCGATTGAATGAATGCGTCGGCTACGATTACTAATACATTTGTGGGAAACGAGAGGTTGTGGTCTTGTTTATAAGCAGTATTATATGCCTGTAGTTCTCTCATAGCCGTGCGTCGTTGAAATTCTAGGTTATCCGTTGGGTTCATACGATCTAGATCGCGTTGATACTGAGAGCTATCCGGACCTACTATACGCAACCGAGTAGCAACGTCGATCGTTTCTTCACTTAGTTCAGCCTCTGAAACAAGGCCACAGGTGAAACATATGAATTCAGTTCCTATCACTTTCATTGGACATAGACATTCGGAGCACGTTTCCGGGGGATTGATACGTAGCTGTGGGGTGATAGGATTAATATCGAATGTATATGGGCTGGCACCAAGCAAGCTAAGAGGATCGTCCATACTAGTGGTGTATGCTATAGGTCTATCTATTATCTAATTGCTCGTCGATATATGGAAAAAGAAGGAAGATAGACTGGTAGGAGTGGGATACCAATTTATCTTCTTTTTTTTCTTTTTTTATCGCGATTTCTAATCATCTATGAATACCTTATGGTTCTTCAATTCCGCCAACACCTTTGAAAAGCAATCCCTAGTGCGACATCTAGTTTCACGGTATTTCGTCTCGCGAATGAGGCGGCGTTGTGGTGCACCACACTTCGTACAAAGTCCGTAACTAGTACGACAACCACGACCACACTTCGAACATGGGACGAATGGGGCGCTCCCTCTTAGTATTTGAAAGTTGTGTTGAGCACAGTACTCTGATATGTTAGAACACTTCCTTACACATTTCGTGTCCTTCCCTCGCATCAACCAACTACAAGTTATTATCTCATCCGCCATAGTGTGATATATACCTTATAATAGCCTTTCTCTAATTGCTGTTTAAACGGTACAACAAATGGGTACAACATCTATGGTACCCCGGAGATAATAAGTTGGGATTTGGTGCAACAAATACGATGGGGGGAGGGGGTCATCGGATGGGGATGCAATGAGGAAACGGAGGTGCTGCGCCAGGATCGGCATATTATATACTACTAGGTCAGTTGTAAACCAGTATTTACTGTGTTGTTAAACATTCAAATGATGTAACGTGCTGTGTTATTGTGCTGTTAAAGCGTTCAGTTGTACATATTACCCAGTATAACAGCTGTGTTGTAACGCTTGTCAACCCTGTAATTAATGTAATTTTGTAACAACGATGAACTGTATACTATGCTGACATAATTTACGACATAATTTTAGATAGAATGCAATTCAAGAAAAACAAACGAAAACGAAGCGTAGCGTACTATAAAGACGATTGTTGTTTTAGTTTGTTCGCGTGCCGCTGTCACGTAGCTGTCAGCGTCTGTCAATCATGTTTCGCGCGTCATTTTTCGCGGGAAATTAAAACATGTTTTTTCGGGGCGTTAAAAAGGAATTTTAGTTTGGATTTTTTTGCTATACCTAAAGCCTTCTAAATATGCTAAAAAACATTTTTGGGGAAGTTTTGCCTGTGAACCTTTTGCCATACCTTAATGTACATAAAAGTGAACTAAAAGTATCGCTACTCAGTACTCGATCGATAGTCGCGATCGCGTGGCTGAGAGGAAACCACAGGCGGCCCACTGCATGTTAATTATATACGTTTGAGAGAGGCTGGGTCCTAGAAAATTGGTCTTACAAGAGTTCAGTACATTCTGGAAACAACTGGTTACAATGCAGAGTAGTTACTGGGTTACAACGTGCGGAACGGGTGCACCAACAAACCTTGTTGTGTGACAGTTTACCAGTTAAATATTTAGTCATGTCTAATTTATCGTATTCTATGCAGCAGGCAGCTTTGGCTTCCAGTATTCATCTAAGTTTTCAACAGCGCAGTTGAGGAGTGAGCTTTTGAAATGTTTATTTAATGTGCGCATGCGCTTGTCACTTGACCGCTGTCTCGACTCGTAATTTGCCACTCATCTAATGACGTCACGCAATTGTTTGTACACGTGTGGTTTTGATATAATACGTCTTAGTATATACCACACCAGTGAATATCACTTTTGGCGCGCTCTGATTGGCTACTCAAACAGTGAATATGATTTCATATTCACCTCCGAGGAAAGCAGCAATCACCTCGCGCGCGTTTTTGTCCATTTGACAGAAAATAAAATAACTATTTGGTGCTGGCTATTCACTAATGTGTGGTATATACTAAAACAATTATTCACCTCCACTTCGGTGAATAATTGTTAATTATTCGCACGTGCTAATTTGAATCTAACATGAAAATAATCATCCCAAAGAGCACCTATAAATCAATATTTTTGGTAAGTTTTAATAGTATAGGATGAAATACCAAAAAGATATCGAGAATGGGATTTATAGACCTTCGTACGGAATTTTTCAGTCATGCGTACACCTCATTTGCATAATATATACTTGAAGTTAAAAGTTTTAAAGAGAAATGACTATTTACTCTAAAAGAGTGTTTATGTAAGTAAACTCTAGAAGATGGAAAATGAAATGCGTGGTTATAGACTATTTAGAATCTGAGGAAAAAAAAACATCAAAACGAGGCTGTGTACGCGCGACTGCAAAATCCCATACAAGTCTAAATCCCATCTTAAATATCTGTCTATTAACTTTCCGAAAATGTTGATTTGTAGCTGCTCTTTGTGATGACAATGGTTATTTTCATGTTGGAGATCCCAGCTTGCTGATCTCAAAAATCAGCACCCGTGAATAAGGTGTATCTAAGGCATTTGCCGATATTTTGGTCTGTGGCCTCAATACAAAGAAGCGTTAGCTGGTTTTGAGATCGCCCTTTCGTGCTCTTAGAAGTAGCCGTTGTTCAACTGTCCTTGAAACAATTTCAAACAGATGTCGATGAAGCTCACACCTGTTTCATTGGGCATTTTTTGAGAGAGAAATCATCACGAAATGTTGACCTGATTGCAGATATGGGACACTCAAGCATGTTAAGGCCTGGTTCAGGGGTCAAATTTCGGGTAAAAACTGTTGTCCTTATTTCAGCACAGCCGAGTATGGTAAGTACACCAAGTTTCTCACGATAATAGGTATCCCCATTCTTGACTACCTTAAGTGGTTTGTGTGTAGTAAAACGTGTCACGTGGTCTGTCACGTGACTTAGAACACGAAATCAGTAAATCAAAAACGCGGCTCCGAGTTTAAAACAGCTAGGATGATGAGTGGATATGTTTAGTTAAGGTTGAAGCCTTTTACCTAAATCAACTTAGAAAAGATGACTACAATGTTTCGTTAACGAGTAATTAAGGCAAACATATGCAAAATAGGTCACGTGACTTTTTGTACCCTTAATATCTCCTTATCTTTACATGATAATCATGTTTTCTAAGCGTGATCTGAAACACTGCGGGAGGAGTAATGTTTTAGCAGGGTTACTTTATTTCCATATGTTATCGTCGCAGCCGCATTTCACTTAAACGATTTTCTATAATTATGACGTCATCGATCACGTGATACGACAACCATCCATTTTTTTTTTTTAAGGAAGTTGATATTAGTATTATAGTGTAATTAGTTTTTGTTTAAACTGTTATTTCTGTCAGAAAACATTTTTTAACGTACATCTATTCACGCCGGAGTTCCGTTAAATGAACCAGGCCTTAACATGCTTGAGCACTTGAATTTTAAAAAAAATTGCAGATGGTTTAATATAGCTTTAGGCCGATGATAGTCGGTTTATAAATGGAAAACAACCGTTTCTGACTGGTGAAGAACTACACAGGATCTTAAAGCCTGTAACATTTGCAAACGGATAATACTGATAATACTGATATACATATGAATGGCCTCTCCCTTGAGGTGAAAACGTTTGAGTTTGTTAAGTACGTTTAGCCATTTGAAACTCGAAAGTACCTGAGCTTAATGAGCGTTCAATACAAAGAAAGGACAACGATGATGCAACTACGAAGAATTGGGATATATAAGTGAAAAATCTCCTCGTTCCTGGACTAGTTTTAGCACTGTACGCTAGGCGTGAGGGAACTTTTGAAATTATCTAAAGTTAAATCTAAAAAATCCGTGTTTTTGGTAAGGGGATAAGCTATAGATTAACTTTGCGTTATTATACGGTCTCTTATAAACTAGTGTGACCGGTTTCTAGTGGCCTTATAAACTAGTGTGACCGCTTTCAAATGTCCTTATAAACTAGAGTGTGACCGATCTCATGCAGACGCCTCTCCCCTGGTTTTCCTTGAGGATTCTGGGCAGCATACCCAGAAAGCGTGTTTCAGTTGGTGAGACGGTCATGGCCAGATTCCATCCGCCAGAAGGACGCACTGTATTAAAAAAACTTCAGAGAGCAGGAACTGGTGTCTAATAAAGTAACGCCTGCCAATGAAACAGCATACATGATAAAAGTTCTAAAAAGCGGTTGTTGACAGCAAATCCCTCGTGGCGTAAGGGATAGTGACGGTTGGGGTTTCGGTTAATAGACTGGTTAGGGGTTCGGTTCTAATCTTCGTGGAGCCGCAATTTATTTTTATATAGTTGAGGGAAGCGTACTTGTTCGCCTAAATGTCTAAGTTCCGATTTAGTTAGTACCCTACAAATAGACCATTTTCTCAGGTATGCGCACGCAATATTGGCCCGCCAAATCGCTTTTTGAACAATAGCCGCCAATTTTTTATCAATAGCCGATAATTTGAATAGCAAAGGCTGTCGCATCAGAACGAGTCTAACTAAAGCTAACAAAACTCACGGCCCGCCATGAAATATTTCATGTAGGCAGCTTGGATTTAGTATTGGTTGAAATAATAGGGAGGGTTATTGGAAACCACTACGTGATTCCCACGTGAAGTATTTACCGGCCCGCCAAGCCTGTTGCGTACGCATACTTGAGAAAATGGTCTATTCGGGAAAATAGTGCAGTGCATTTCGGGATAGGATCTAGCCGCGACCTGATGCTACTCTGTGTGCTATAATATTACGAGTTGTAAAGTTCGAATGACTATATAATACAGTGCAAATACATTACGACAGTAGTAGGGGCATTCCAGCAAGATTAATGTATGATACTCTGTGTGCTACAGTATCACTACGAGTTGTAAAGTTCGAATGACACAATTTAATACAGTGCAAATACATTACGACAGTAGTGAGGGCATGTACAGCAAGTTTAATGTAATAAGATACTCTGTGTGCTATAATGTTACTGCGTTTCATAAGCAAGTTGTAAAGTTAGAATAACACAACGTAATACAATAAATTAAGGCTTTTTCTACTTTTTGTCTTTGTTTGCCTGAGTATTAAGGTAATTCCGTTAAAAAAGAAAAGTAGTTATAACACTCTCTATGGCACAAATCCAGCCTCCTGATTGGTCGAGAAAAGGGGCGGGGCTATGACGTCACAAGCGGCCCGCCGCGGCCCGCCGAAGGGGGGCGAGGCCAGTATAGAACAAACCCGGCCTCCTGATTGGGCGAGGCCAGTATAGAACAAACCCGGCCCCCGGAGTGGTCGAAATCAGTATAGAACAAACCCGGTCTCCGGAGGGGTGGACATTAGACCCCTCTCATCAGGGAGTATAAAAAAGTGAAACTCTATTATAAATTTAGTGTGAACGATGAAGCCTACTTGCTTTTGTGGGTGTTACACTAAAATCGTGAAAGGATTGGACGGAACGCCAGAGTGTGTGTACAAGTGTGGGCAAACGGTCAATTACAAGTCGCAACCGCAAGTATTGGGGTGCAGCTTTTATTTTTCGGGCCAGGACATTCCTTTGGTGAAAGCGGCTATCCCGGACGGAGTTTCGTATACCATAATTTGTGGATGAAAGTAGGGGTGAGCCGAAGCGATAAAAATCCGAACCGCGTGTTTTTTACGTGTACGGCACCAGCGCCCAATCCCAAGTGTGCGTTTCCTCTTGGATTTATGTGGACAGTTCCTCCCGCTACTACAGCTGCTTCGGCATGGACACCACAGGGCCCCCCAAATCCTCCACCCGTCGCTTGGACCAGTCCCACCACCACCACGCCGCTACGGGGCTGCCCGCGGAGACGCCCCAGGGACCCCCGCTGGGGACTACGTCGATCTATGCAGTGACCCCCCTGGAACCCTCCGTACCCCCTACTGGTGTCACGACCGGGGGCCCCCCGCTACCCCCTCCGCCTATGAGCATCCCGACAGCGCCATGGATCCCCTGGAACAACAATCAGGGACACGCGGTGTAATGCCCGGGAGCCAAGAAGACCCAGATTTGGGGGACATGCCGGACAACCGGGATGAGTCCACCACAAAAGCCGGGTGGGCTTTGTACAAAACGCTTTACGTCATGGTGTGTGTCCTGGAATGTATGAGACAACGTACACGGGACTGCGAGGGGTGCGACCATAGTCAACAGAGCCAACAGAGTCAACGCTACCATTCCTGCGCATGGCCTTTTATCGAGGAAAATAATACGTTTTACACTGCGTTGTGATAGGTCCGCCGACAGTCACAAAGATACCAATTCTAGCTTGTTTGCGACTGTCGGTGACCCATCGCAACGCAACGTAAAACGTATTTCCATGAACTCGGTCACATCGCAAACAGTTTGTGACTATTTGTGAGTTCTTAGGTTTATACGTAAAACAGCCTTAATTAGGAAATAAAAGAAATACCCATCTGTAGAAACCTCATTAATTAAACAAATCTAGCGCAACAATTAATAGTCTTCTAATGGCTCTATCAATTCCTAACCTGCCCATCCCACCCCTTTGGCATTTGTGGGGCATTTGACATTTTTGAATCAGAACCTTTGTGGGGTTAGCTAAGCTATTGAAATGCCCCACCGTGGGCTTAGGAACGAGTGCAAATCTCATAAACACTGATGTAGAATTTGATTTCTTTGACTCGTTTTGATGAATTACCCAGCCCAACTTTTCTTTGCTGGCAAATTCCTCAACCCCGGGACAGAAACTCAGTCAAATCCCCACGTATGCCCGGAGCCATATTCACGCGCAGCCATTCTTTGGGGTCGCTTACAATAGGTAGCTTTGCATAATTAGGCTGTGTGTGCCGGTTCTCGGAAATGCCGGTTCATTCCTATACTACGCAACACGCCCAACGCGTACAAAATCATAATAACACTACAACTAGTGGAGTGTGACAGTGCCGGATGCCTGGTGGACAACACAAACGGTTTCTTTAATAAACTACGGTATTACAAATCATTACATAGTACTAATATTACAAAATCATAATATTTTACAGGACATGATTTAACAGGACATGAAGGAATAGAGAAAACATTCCATAACCACACATCCTAAACGGATGGTTGCACAATCAAATGACGTAATCACACGATAATAAATAGCTTTTCACATGCTTAAATCAAATAATACCGAAAAATCGATATCATAAAGAAAATAATGTACGTTGCCCGGTACGAAAAACGAAAAACTTCTGGAAACGTACTCCTCGACCGAATGCAATCGTACAAGGCTCCGAGGGCTAAAGCCAAAATGGTTATATCTTGATGAATTATAATTTAAAACATTTGAAACTAAAGTTTGGCTGACTTGTGGCTGTCCAGCAAGCGAGAGAAAGAATTCTAAACTGATTGGTCTTTATATACCTCAAATATGAATATTAAACATATGTACAAGAAAAGAACTAATGAACTATCACTTAAGTGATAAACAAATAGCTACGTGCCGTAATGAAGACGCTTTCCAACTCACTTTGTTACGTTGGAAAGCCTCTATTCTCGGAAATACAGTTTCTCGGAAATACAGTTTCTCGGAAGACGATGTTATTTTCCTAGAAACGTATTTACAGTCTACACTTGTATTCAGAGATATCCTGTCGTAAAACTCAGTGCAGTCCGGCCTTATAACCGTATAATTGCTTCGAGATTATCGCAGGAAGGAAAAGGTAAGCCAAAACAAATTCAAGACAGATAAAAAGCGAAGTAATATGTAGAATTCCGTGCTATTCTGATATTCGTTGTTTGCCATTATATCAATAGATCAATATTATGTCTGTTATTAAAATTTAAAATATATGAATGCAGTTGATCGAATTTAGTGTTCATGTGTTCTTTGATATATATATATATATATATATATATTGTTCATCCGGAATATTTACTGATGTAAATGTGTAAAAGGGTTTGGGGAAAGTGCGAGTCGCATTTGCATAGCGGTAACTAAATTCATAATCATCACACAGACTGCTGCCGATACTGAAAGGTGAAAAAACATTACCTTACATTAAAATTGATGACCTTAACTTTGAATGGTGCAATCTACGAGGAGACTGCGTCTAGACTAGTATGTCAAGCGATCAGGCAAGGCATTGCACGCGCGCGAATGTGCGTTTTGCAGTTAGGCATTCACGTGATTGTAGAGGATTGTTCTGGATTGCAAAAAATATCTGACTCCATTTATTTAGAGGCCTTGTACGAGATCGGTATTGTTATTATCAAAACCTGTTTGTAAATGCTATTTTTCACCTCCAATCAATTTAAAGATGGCTTGCCATCCAGCATCCATGGCAACGCCTTTCCCATGAGGATCACGAGCTCAATTCATTCGGTAATGAAGTATTATATCAGCACGTCACTGTTAGCTGCAAAAGGCCAATTGATCAGATATCACCTTGCATTTCCTTTGACAAATCGCTCACAGTCCCCCAGCTGGCCTTCATCTCTCAAAACCTTGCATTTTATTGAACCCGATTTGGTTTGCACTGACAAAGAATTCCATTGTTTCAGGGTTGCGATATGAGGAGCTATGCGATCAGCATTTAAGTTAATATCGATTTTGCCGTCGGCATGTAGCGAGTGTATAAAGACGTTGCCTCAATAGATACACTTGTTGTTGAGTTGCATGAAATGAGCAACCTCGATTTTAGAGCGAACGAACCCACATTGTATACATGCATGGTAAAGTAGAGTAGCCAAAATAGTTCTCTTAGCATGACTACGCTTGACACAAACATTCTTCGATTGAATGAATGCGTCGGCTACGATTACTAATACATTTGTGGGAAACGAGAGGTTGTGGTCTTGTTTATAAGCAGTATTATATGCCTGTAGTTCTCTCATAGCCGTGCGTCGTTGAAATTCTAGGTTATCCGTTGGGTTCATACGATCGAGATCGCGTTGATACTGAGAGCTATCCGGACCTACTATACGCAACCGAGTAGCAACGTCGATCGTTTCTTCACTTAGTTCAGCCTCTGAAACAAGGCCACAGGTGAAACATATGAATTCAGTTCCTATCACTTTCATTGGACATAGACATTCGGAGCACGTTTCCGGGGGATTGATACGTAGCTGTGGGGTGATAGGATTAATATCGAATGTATATGGGCTGGCACCAAGCAAGCTAAGAGGATCGTCCATACTAGTGGTGTAGGCTATAGGTCTATCTATTATCTAATTGCTCGTCGATATATGGAAAAAGAAGGAAGATAGACTGGTAGGAGTGGGATACCAATTTATCTTCTTTTTTCTTCTTTTTTTATCGCGATTTCTAATCATCTATGAATACCTTATGGTTCTTCAATTCCGCCAACACCTTTGAAAAGCAATCCCTAGTGCGACATCTAGTTTCACGGTATTTCGTCTCGCGAATGAGGCGGCGTTGTGGTGCACCACACTTCGTACAAAGTCCGTAACTAGTACGACAACCACGACCACACTTCGAACATGGGACGAATGGGGCGCTCCCTCTTAGTATTTGAAAGTTGTGTTGAGCACAGTACTCTGATATGTTAGAACACTTCCTTACACATTTCGTGTCCTTCCCTCGCATCAACCAACTACAAGTTATTATCTCATCCGCCATAGTGTGATATATACCTTATAATAGCCTTTCTCTAATTGCTGTTTAAACGGTACAACAAATGGGTACAACATCTATGGTACCCCGGAGATAATAAGTTGGGATTTGGTGCAACAAATACGATGGGGGGAGGGGGTCATCGGATGGGGATGCAATGAGGAAACGGAGGTGCTGCGCCAGGATCGGCATATTATATACTACTAGGTCAGTTGTAAACCAGTAATTACTGTGTTGTTAAACATTCAAATGATGTAACGTGCTGTGTTATTGTGCTGTTAAAGCGTTCAGTTGTACATATTACCCAGTATAACAGCTGTGTTGTAACGCTTGTCAACCCTGTAATTAATGTAATTTTGTAACAACGATGAACTGTATACTATGCTGACATAATTTACGACATAATTTTAGATAGAATGCAATTCAAGAAAAACAAACGAAAACGAAGCGTAGCGTACTATAAAGACGATTGTTGTTTTAGTTTGTTCGCGTGCCGCTGTCACGTAGCTGTCAGCGTCTGTCAATCATGTTTCGCGCGTCATTTTTCGCGGGAAATTAAAACATGTTTTTTCGGGGCGTTAAAAAGGAATTTTAGTTTGGATTTTTTTGCTATACCTAAAGCATTCTAAATATGCTAAAAAACATTTTTGGGGAAGTTTTGCCTGTGAACCTTTTGCCATACCTTAATGTACATAAAAGTGAACTAAAAGTATCGCTACTCAGTACTCGATCGATAGTCGCGATCGCGTGGCTGAGAGGAAACCACAGGCGGCCCACTGCATGTTAATTATATACGTTTGAGAGAGGCTGGGTCCTAGAAAATTGGTCTTACAAGAGTTCAGTACATTCTGGAAACAACTGGTTACAATGCAGAGTAGTTACTGGGTTACAACGTGCGGAACGGGTGGACCAACAAACCTTGTTGTGTGACAGTTTACCAGTTAAATATTTAGTCATATCTAATTTATCGTATTCTATGCAGCAGGCAGCTTTGGCTTCCAGTATTCATCTAAGTTTTCAACAGCGCAGTTGAGGAGTGAGCTTTTGAAATGTTTATTTAATGTGCGCATGCGCTTGTCACTTGACCGCTGTCTCGACTCGTAATTTGCCACTCATCTAATGACGTCACGCAATTGTTTGTACACGTGTGGTTTTGATATAATACGTCTTAGTATATACCACACCAGTGAATATCACTTTTGGCGCGCTCTGATTGGCTACTCAAACAGTGAATATGATTTCATATTCACCTCCGAGGAAAGCAGCAATCACCTCGCGCGCGTTTTTGTCCATTTGACAGAAAATAAAATAACTATTTGGTGCTGGCTATTCACTAATGTGTGGTATATACTAAAACAATTATTCACCTCCACTTCGGTGAATAATTGTTAATTATTCGCACGTGCTAATTTGAATCTAACATGAAAATAATCATCCCAAAGAGCACCTATAAATCAATATTTTTGGTAAGTTTTAATAGTATAGGATGAAATACCAAAAAGATATCGAGAATGGGATTTATAGACCTTCGTACGGAATTTTTCAGTCATGCGTACACCTCATTTGCATAATATATACTTGAAGTTAAAAGTTTTAAAGAGAAATGACTATTTACTCTAAAAGAGTGTTTATGTAAGTAAACTCTAGAAGATGGAAAATGAAATGCGTGGTTATAGACTATTTAGAATCTGAGGAAAAAAAAACATCAAAACGAGGCTGTGTACGCGCGACTGCAAAATCCCATACAAGTCTAAATCCCATCTTAAATATCTGTCTATTAACTTTCCGAAAATGTTGATTTGTAGCTGCTCTTTGTGATGACAATGGTTATTTTCATGTTGGAGATCCCAGCTTGCTGATCTCAAAAATCAGCACCCGTGAATAAGGTGTATCTAAGGCATTTGCCGATATTTTGGTCTGTGGCCTCAATACAAAGAAGCGTTAGCTGGTTTTGAGATCGCCCTTTCGTGCTCTTAGAAGTAGCCGTTGTTCAACTGTCCTTGAAACAATTTCAAACAGATGTCGATGAAGCTCACACCTGTTTCATTGGGCATTTTTTGAGAGAGAAATCATCACGAAATGTTGACCTGATTGCAGATATGGGACACTTAAATTTTAAAAAAAATTGCAGATGGTTTAATATAGCTTTAGGCCGATGATAGTCGGTTTATAAATGGAAAACAACCGTTTCTGACTGGTGAAGAACTACACAGGATCTTAAAGCCTGTAACATTTGCAAACGGATAATACTGATAATACTGATATACATATGAATGGCCTCTCCCTTGAGGTGAAAACGTTTGAGTTTGTTAAGTACGTTTAGCCATTTGAAACTCGAAAGTACCTGAGCTTAATGAGCGTTCAATACAAAGAAAGGACAACGATGATGCAACTACGAAGAATTGGGATATATAAGTGAAAAATCTCCTCGTTCCTGGACTAGTTTTAGCACTGTACGCTAGGCGTGAGGGAACTTTTGAAATTATCTAAAGTTAAATCTAAAAAATCCGTGTTTTTGGTAAGGGGATAAGCTATAGATTAACTTTGCGTTATTATACGGTCTCTTATAAACTAGTGTGACCGGTTTCTAGTGGCCTTATAAACTAGTGTGACCGCTTTCAAATGTCCTTATAAACTAGAGTGTGACCGATCTCATGCAGACGCCTCTCCCCTGGTTTTCCTTGAGGATTCTGGGCAGCATACCCAGAAAGCGTGTTTCAGTTGGTGAGACGGTCATGGCCAGATTCCATCCGCCAGAAGGACGCACTGTATTAAAAAAACTTCAGAGAGCAGGAACTGGTGTCTAATAAAGTAACGCCTGCCAATGAAACAGCATACATGATAAAAGTTCTAAAAAGCGGTTGTTGACAGCAAATCCCTCGTGGCGTAAGGGATAGTGACGGTTGGGGTTTCGGTTAATAGACTGGTTAGGGGTTCGGTTCTAATCTTCGTGGAGCCGCAATTTATTTTTATATAGTTGAGGGAAGCGTACTTGTTCGCCTAAATGTCTAAGTTCCGATTTAGTTAGTACCCTACAAATAGACCATTTTCTCAGGTATGCGCACGCAATATTGGCCCGCCAAATCGCTTTTTGAACAATAGCCGCCAATTTTTTATCAATAGCCGATAATTTGAATAGCAAAGGCTGTCGCATCAGAACGAGTCTAACTAAAGCTAACAAAACTCACGGCCCGCCATGAAATATTTCATGTAGGCAGCTTGGATTTAGTATTGGTTGAAATAATAGGGAGGGTTATTGGAAACCACTACGTGATTCCCACGTGAAGTATTTACCGGCCCGCCAAGCCTGTTGCGTACGCATACTTGAGAAAATGGTCTATTCGGGAAAATAGTGCAGTGCATTTCGGGATAGGATCTAGCCGCGACCTGATGCTACTCTGTGTGCTATAATATTACGAGTTGTAAAGTTCGAATGACTATATAATACAGTGCAAATACATTACGACAGTAGTAGGGGCATTCCAGCAAGATTAATGTATGATACTCTGTGTGCTACAGTATCACTACGAGTTGTAAAGTTCGAATGACACAATTTAATACAGTGCAAATACATTACGACAGTAGTGAGGGCATGTACAGCAAGTTTAATGTAATAAGATACTCTGTGTGCTATAATGTTACTGCGTTTCATAAGCAAGTTGTAAAGTTAGAATAACACAACGTAATACAATAAATTAAGGCTTTTTCTACTTTTTGTCTTTGTTTGCCTGAGTATTAAGGTAATTCCGTTAAAAAAGAAAAGTAGTTATAACACTCTCTATGGCACAAATCCAGCCTCCTGATTGGTCGAGAAAAGGGGCGGGGCTATGACGTCACAAGCGGCCCGCCGCGGCCCGCCGAAGGGGGGCGAGGCCAGTATAGAACAAACCCGGCCTCCTGATTGGGCGAGGCCAGTATAGAACAAACCCGGCCCCCGGAGTGGTCGAAATCAGTATAGAACAAACCCGGTCTCCGGAGGGGTGGACATTAGACCCCTCTCATCAGGGAGTATAAAAAAGTGAAACTCTATTATAAATTTAGTGTGAACGATGAAGCCTACTTGCTTTTGTGGGTGTTACACTAAAATCGTGAAAGGATTGGACGGAACGCCAGAGTGTGTGTACAAGTGTGGGCAAACGGTCAATTACAAGTCGCAACCGCAAGTATTGGGGTGCAGCTTTTATTTTTCGGGCCAGGACATTCCTTTGGTGAAAGCGGCTATCCCGGACGGAGTTTCGTATACCATAATTTGTGGATGAAAGTAGGGGTGAGCCGAAGCGATAAAAATCCGAACCGCGTGTTTTTTACGTGTACGGCACCAGCGCCCAATCCCAAGTGTGCGTTTCCTCTTGGATTTATGTGGACAGTTCCTCCCGCTACTACAGCTGCTTCGGCATGGACACCACAGGGCCCCCCAAATCCTCCACCCGTCGCTTGGACCAGTCCCACCACCACCACGCCGCTACGGGGCTGCCCGCGGAGACGCCCCAGGGACCCCCGCTGGGGACTACGTCGATCTATGCAGTGACCCCCCTGGAACCCTCCGTACCCCCTACTGGTGTCACGACCGGGGGCCCCCCGCTACCCCCTCCGCCTATGAGCATCCCGACAGCGCCATGGATCCCCTGGAACAACAATCAGGGACACGCGGTGTAATGCCCGGGAGCCAAGAAGACCCAGATTTGGGGGACATGCCGGACAACCGGGATGAGTCCACCACAAAAGCCGGGTGGGCTTTGTACAAAACGCTTTACGTCATGGTGTGTGTCCTGGAATGTATGAGACAACGTACACGGGACTGCGAGGGGTGCGACCATAGTCAACAGAGCCAACAGAGTCAACGCTACCATTCCTGCGCATGGCCTTTTATCGAGGAAAATAATACGTTTTACACTGCGTTGTGATAGGTCCGCCGACAGTCACAAAGATACCAATTCTAGCTTGTTTGCGACTGTCGGTGACCCATCGCAACGCAACGTAAAACGTATTTCCATGAACTCGGTCACATCGCAAACAGTTTGTGACTATTTGTGAGTTCTTAGGTTTATACGTAAAACAGCCTTAATTAGGAAATAAAAGAAATACCCATCTGTAGAAACCTCATTAATTAAACAAATCTATCGCAACAATTAATAGTCTTCTAATGGCTCTATCAATTCCTAACCTGCCCATCCCACCCCTTTGGCATTTGTGGGGCATTTGACATTTTTGAATCAGAACCTTTGTGGGGTTAGCTAAGCTATTGAAATGCCCCACCGTGGGCTTAGGAACGAGTGCAAATCTCATAAACACTGATGTAGAATTTGATTTCTTTGACTCGTTTTGATGAATTACCCAGCCCAACTTTTCTTTGCTGGCAAATTCCTCAACCCCGGGACAGAAACTCAGTCAAATCCCCACGTATGCCCGGAGCCATATTCACGCGCAGCCATTCTTTGGGGTCGCTTACAATAGGTAGCTTTGCATAATTAGGCTGTGTGTGCCGGTTCTCGGAAATGCCGGTTCATTCCTATACTACGCAACACGCCCAACGCGTACAAAATCATAATAACACTACAACTAGTGGAGTGTGACAGTGCCGGATGCCTGGTGGACAACACAAACGGTTTCTTTAATAAACTACGGTATTACAAATCATTACATAGTACTAATATTACAAAATCATAATATTTTACAGGACATGATTTAACAGGACATGAAGGAATAGAGAAAACATTCCATAACCACACATCCTAAACGGATGGTTGCACAATCAAATGACGTAATCACACGATAATAAATAGCTTTTCACATGCTTAAATCAAATAATACCGAAAAATCGATATCATAAAGAAAATAATGTACGTTGCCCGGTACGAAAAACGAAAAACTTCTGGAAACGTACTCCTCGACCGAATGCAATCGTACAAGGCTCCGAGGGCTAAAGCCAAAATGGTTATATCTTGATGAATTATAATTTAAAACATTTGAAACTAAAGTTTGGCTGACTTGTGGCTGTCCAGCAAGCGAGAGAAAGAATTCTAAACTGATTGGTCTTTATATACCTCAAATATGAATATTAAACATATGTACAAGAAAAGAACTAATGAACTATCACTTAAGTGATAAACAAATAGCTACGTGCCGTAATGAAGACGCTTTCCAACTCACTTTGTTACGTTGGAAAGCCTCTATTCTCGGAAATACAGTTTCTCGGAAATACAGTTTCTCGGAAGACGATGTTATTTTCCTAGAAACGTATTTACAGTCTACACTTGTATTCAGAGATATCCTGTCGTAAAACTCAGTGCAGTCCGGCCTTATAACCGTATAATTGCTTCGAGATTATCGCAGGAAGGAAAAGGTAAGCCAAAACAAATTCAAGACAGATAAAAAGCGAAGTAATATGTAGAATTCCGTGCTATTCTGATATTCGTTGTTTGCCATTATATCAATAGATCAATATTATGTCTGTTATTAAAATTTAAAATATATGAATGCAGTTGATCGAATTTAGTGTTCATGTGTTCTTTGATATATATATATATATATATATATATTGTTCATCCGGAATATTTACTGATGTAAATGTGTAAAAGGGTTTGGGGAAAGTGCGAGTCGCATTTGCATAGCGGTAACTAAATTCATAATCATCACACAGACTGCTGCCGATACTGAAAGGTGAAAAAACATTACCTTACATTAAAATTGATGACCTTAACTTTGAATGGTGCAATCTACGAGGAGACTGCGTCTAGACTAGTATGTCAAGCGATCAGGCAAGGCATTGCACGCGCGCGAATGTGCGTTTTGCAGTTAGGCATTCACGTGATTGTAGAGGATTGTTCTGGATTGCAAAAAATATCTGACTCCATTTATTTAGAGGCCTTGTACGAGATCGGTATTGTTATTATCAAAACCTGTTTGTAAATGCTATTTTTCACCTCCAATCAATTTAAAGATGGCTTGCCATCCAGCATCCATGGCAACGCCTTTCCCATGAGGATCACGAGCTCAATTCATTCGGTAATGAAGTATTATATCAGCACGTCACTGTTAGCTGCAAAAGGCCAATTGATCAGATATCACCTTGCATTTCCTTTGACAAATCGCTCACAGTCCCCCAGCTGGCCTTCATCTCTCAAAACCTTGCATTTTATTGAACCCGATTTGGTTTGCACTGACAAAGAATTCCATGTTTCAGGGTTGCGATATGAGGAGCTATGCGATCAGCATTTAAGTTAATATCGATTTTGCCGTCGGCATGTAGCGAGTGTATAAAGACGTTGCCTCAATAGATACACTTGTTGTTGAGTTGCATGAAATGAGCAACCTCGATTTTAGAGCGAACGAACCCACATTGTATACATGCATGGTAAAGTAGAGTAGCCAAAATAGTTCTCTTAGCATGACTACGCTTGACACAAACATTCTTCGATTGAATGAATGCGTCGGCTACGATTACTAATACATTTGTGGGAAACGAGAGGTTGTGGTCTTGTTTATAAGCAGTATTATATGCCTGTAGTTCTCTCATAGCCGTGCGTCGTTGAAATTCTAGGTTATCCGTTGGGTTCATACGATCGAGATCGCGTTGATACTGAGAGCTATCCGGACCTACTATACGCAACCGAGTAGCAACGTCGATCGTTTCTTCACTTAGTTCAGCCTCTGAAACAAGGCCACAGGTGAAACATATGAATTCAGTTCCTATCACTTTCATTGGACATAGACATTCGGAGCACGTTTCCGGGGGATTGATACGTAGCTGTGGGGTGATAGGATTAATATCGAATGTATATGGGCTGGCACCAAGCAAGCTAAGAGGATCGTCCATACTAGTGGTGTATGCTATAGGTCTATCTATTATCTAATTGCTCGTCGATATATGGAAAAAGAAGGAAGATAGACTGGTAGGAGTGGGATACCAATTTATCTTCTTTTTTCTTCTTTTTTTATCGCGATTTCTAATCATCTATGAATACCTTATGGTTCTTCAATTCCGCCAACACCTTTGAAAAGCAATCCCTAGTGCGACATCTAGTTTCACGGTATTTCGTCTCGCGAATGAGGCGGCGTTGTGGTGCACCACACTTCGTACAAAGTCCGTAACTAGTACGACAACCACGACCACACTTCGAACATGGGACGAATGGGGCGCTCCCTCTTAGTATTTGAAAGTTGTGTTGAGCACAGTACTCTGATATGTTAGAACACTTCCTTACACATTTCGTGTCCTTCCCTCGCATCAACCAACTACAAGTTATTATCTCATCCGCCATAGTGTGATATATACCTTATAATAGCCTTTCTCTAATTGCTGTTTAAACGGTACAACAAATGGGTACAACATCTATGGTACCCCGGAGATAATAAGTTGGGATTTGGTGCAACAAATACGATGGGGGGAGGGGGTCATCGGATGGGGATGCAATGAGGAAACGGAGGTGCTGCGCCAGGATCGGCATATTATATACTACTAGGTCAGTTGTAAACCAGTAATTACTGTGTTGTTAAACATTCAAATGATGTAACGTGCTGTGTTATTGTGCTGTTAAAGCGTTCAGTTGTACATATTACCCAGTATAACAGCTGTGTTGTAACGCTTGTCAACCCTGTAATTAATGTAATTTTGTAACAACGATGAACTGTATACTATGCTGACATAATTTACGACATAATTTTAGATAGAATGCAATTCAAGAAAAACAAACGAAAACGAAGCGTAGCGTACTATAAAGACGATTGTTGTTTTAGTTTGTTCGCGTGCCGCTGTCACGTAGCTGTCAGCGTCTGTCAATCATGTTTCGCGCGTCATTTTTCGCGGGAAATTAAAACATGTTTTTTCGGGGCGTTAAAAAGGAATTTTAGTTTGGATTTTTTTGCTATACCTAAAGCATTCTAAATATGCTAAAAAACATTTTTGGGGAAGTTTTGCCTGTGAACCTTTTGCCATACCTTAATGTACATAAAAGTGAACTAAAAGTATCGCTACTCAGTACTCGATCGATAGTCGCGATCGCGTGGCTGAGAGGAAACCACAGGCGGCCCACTGCATGTTAATTATATACGTTTGAGAGAGGCTGGGTCCTAGAAAATTGGTCTTACAAGAGTTCAGTACATTCTGGAAACAACTGGTTACAATGCAGAGTAGTTACTGGGTTACAACGTGCGGAACGGGTGCACCAACAAACCTTGTTGTGTGACAGTTTACCAGTTAAATATTTAGTCATGTCTAATTTATCGTATTCTATGCAGCAGGCAGCTTTGGCTTCCAGTATTCATCTAAGTTTTCAACAGCGCAGTTGAGGAGTGAGCTTTTGAAATGTTTATTTAATGTGCGCATGCGCTTGTCACTTGACCGCTGTCTCGACTCGTAATTTGCCACTCATCTAATGACGTCACGCAATTGTTTGTACACGTGTGGTTTTGATATAATACGTCTTAGTATATACCACACCAGTGAATATCACTTTTGGCGCGCTCTGATTGGCTACTCAAACAGTGAATATGATTTCATATTCACCTCCGAGGAAAGCAGCAATCACCTCGCGCGCGTTTTTGTCCATTTGACAGAAAATAAAATAACTATTTGGTGCTGGCTATTCACTAATGTGTGGTATATACTAAAACAATTATTCACCTCCACTTCGGTGAATAATTGTTAATTATTCGCACGTGCTAATTTGAATCTAACATGAAAATAATCATCCCAAAGAGCACCTATAAATCAATATTTTTGGTAAGTTTTAATAGTATAGGATGAAATACCAAAAAGATATCGAGAATGGGATTTATAGACCTTCGTACGGAATTTTTCAGTCATGCGTACACCTCATTTGCATAATATATACTTGAAGTTAAAAGTTTTAAAGAGAAATGACTATTTACTCTAAAAGAGTGTTTATGTAAGTAAACTCTAGAAGATGGAAAATGAAATGCGTGGTTATAGACTATTTAGAATCTGAGGGAAAAAAAACATCAAAACGAGGCTGTGTACGCGCGACTGCAAAATCCCATACAAGTCTAAATCCCATCTTAAATATCTGTCTATTAACTTTCCGAAAATGTTGATTTGTAGCTGCTCTTTGTGATGACAATGGTTATTTTCATGTTGGAGATCCCAGCTTGCTGATCTCAAAAATCAGCACCCGTGAATAAGGTGTATCTAAGGCATTTGCCGATATTTTGGTCTGTGGCCTCAATACAAAGAAGCGTTAGCTGGTTTTGAGATCGCCCTTTCGTGCTCTTAGAAGTAGCCGTTGTTCAACTGTCCTTGAAACAATTTCAAACAGATGTCGATGAAGCTCACACCTGTTTCATTGGGCATTTTTTGAGAGAGAAATCATCACGAAATGTTGACCTGATTGCAGATATGGGACACTTAAATTTTAAAAAAAATTGCAGATGGTTTAATATAGCTTTAGGCCGATGATAGTCGGTTTATAAATGGAAAACAACCGTTTCTGACTGGTGAAGAACTACACAGGATCTTAAAGCCTGTAACATTTGCAAACGGATAATACTGATAATACTGATATACATATGAATGGCCTCTCCCTTGAGGTGAAAACGTTTGAGTTTGTTAAGTACGTTTAGCCATTTGAAACTCGAAAGTACCTGAGCTTAATGAGCGTTCAATACAAAGAAAGGACAACGATGATGCAACTACGAAGAATTGGGATATATAAGTGAAAAATCTCCTCGTTCCTGGACTAGTTTTAGCACTGTACGCTAGGCGTGAGGGAACTTTTGAAATTATCTAAAGTTAAATCTAAAAAATCCGTGTTTTTGGTAAGGGGATAAGCTATAGATTAACTTTGCGTTATTATACGGTCTCTTATAAACTAGTGTGACCGGTTTCTAGTGGCCTTATAAACTAGTGTGACCGCTTTCAAATGTCCTTATAAACTAGAGTGTGACCGATCTCATGCAGACGCCTCTCCCCTGGTTTTCCTTGAGGATTCTGGGCAGCATACCCAGAAAGCGTGTTTCAGTTGGTGAGACGGTCATGGCCAGATTCCATCCGCCAGAAGGACGCACTGTATTAAAAAAACTTCAGAGAGCAGGAACTGGTGTCTAATAAAGTAACGCCTGCCAATGAAACAGCATACATGATAAAAGTTCTAAAAAGCGGTTGTTGACAGCAAATCCCTCGTGGCGTAAGGGATAGTGACGGTTGGGGTTTCGGTTAATAGACTGGTTAGGGGTTCGGTTCTAATCTTCGTGGAGCCGCAATTTATTTTTATATAGTTGAGGGAAGCGTACTTGTTCGCCTAAATGTCTAAGTTCCGATTTAGTTAGTACCCTACAAATAGACCATTTTCTCAGGTATGCGCACGCAATATTGGCCCGCCAAATCGCTTTTTGAACAATAGCCGCCAATTTTTTATCAATAGCCGATAATTTGAATAGCAAAGGGCTGTCGCATCAGAACGAGTCTAACTAAAGCTAACAAAACTCACGGCCCGCCATGAAATATTTCATGTAGGCAGCTTGGATTTAGTATTGGTTGAAATAATAGGGAGGGTTATTGGAAACCACTACGTGATTCCCACGTGAAGTATTTACCGGCCCGCCAAGCCTGTTGCGTACGCATACTTGAGAAAATGGTCTATTCGGGAAAATAGTGCAGTGCATTTCGGGATAGGATCTAGCCGCGACCTGATGCTACTCTGTGTGCTATAATATTACGAGTTGTAAAGTTCGAATGACTATATAATACAGTGCAAATACATTACGACAGTAAGTAGGGGCATTCCAGCAAGATTAATGTATGATACTCTGTGTGCTACAGTATCACTACGAGTTGTAAAGTTCGAATGACACAATTTAATACAGTGCAAATACATTACGACAGTAGTGAGGGCATGTACAGCAAGTTAATGTAATAAGATACTCTGTGTGGCTATAATGTTACTGCGTTTCATAAGCAAGTTGTAAAGTTAGAATAACACAACGTAATACAATAAATTAAGGCTTTTTCTACTTTTTGTCTTTGTTTGCCTGAGTATTAAGGTAATTCCGTTAAAAAAGAAAAGTAGTTATAACACTCTCTATGGCACAAATCCAGCCTCCTGATTGGTCGAGAAAAGGGGCGGGGCTATGACGTCACAAGCGGCCCGCCGCGGCCCGCCGGAAGGGGGGCGAGGCCAGTATAGAACAAACCCGGCCTCCTGATTGGCCGAGGCCAGTATAGAACAACCCGGCCCCCGGAGTGGTCGAAATCAGTATAGAACAAAACCCGGTCTCCCGGAGGGGTGGACATTAGACCCCCTCTCATCAGGGAGTATAAAAAAGTGAAACTCTATTATAAATTTAGTGTGAACGATGAAGCCTACTTGCTTTTGTGGGTGTTACACTAAAATCGTGAAAGGATTGGACGGAACGCCAGAGTGTGTGTACAAGTGTGGGCAAACGGTCAATTACAAGTCGCAACCGCAAGTATTGGGGTGCAGCTTTTATTTTTCGGGCCATGGACATTCCTTTGGTGAAAGCGGCTATCCCGGACGGAGTTTCGTATACCATAATTTGTGGATGAAAGTAGGGGTGAGCCGAACCGCGTGTTTTTTTACGTGTACGGCACCAGCCGCCCAATCCCAAGTGTGCGTTTCCTCTTGGATTTATGTGGACAGTTCCTCCCGCCTACTACAGCTGCTTCGGCATGGACACCACAGGGCCCCCCAAATCCTCCACCCGTCGCTTGGACCAGTCCCACCACCACCACGCCCGCTACGGGGCTGCCCGCGGAGACGCCCCAGGGACCCCCGCTGGGGACTACGTCGATCTATGCAGTGACCCCCCTGGAACCCTCCCGTACCCCCTACTGGTGTCACGACCGGGGGCCCCCGCTAACCCCCTCCGCCTATGAGCATCCCGACAGCGCCATGGATCCCCTGGAACAACCAATCAGGGACACGCGGTGTAATG